>CM046668.1:63080186-64330186 GCA_025594165.1 Tamias sibiricus
TCTCTATGCTGATTGGTTGGGTGTCAAGCCACTTTGGTTGTTAAATATCATCCATATAAACTCTGAAAATACTCCCAATGACAGTTAACATTTCAAACCTTAGCCTTCATACATTTGCATCTTCTTATAATAAGGTTAACAGACAATGTTTTCATTGGTATGAAGAGGACTGCCCTCCAAGCCCTTGGGCTACTTTCCTTAGCACTGTCCAGAGTTTGCCTGTTTAGGTAACACAATGAGCATGCTGTATGAGCTCTTTTGCATGTTCCTGTTTGTTGTGGAGTCTCATTGTGAGCTGTTTTCTTCCTCAGTCCTTACTGCAGATAGTCAATCAATGATGACAGTGAAATAAATCATTAGTATTAGGACAAGTGAATGATAAAGGGGGAAAGACTATGAACAGAGGGAAGCAATAGTAGGATTGTCAAAATTTTTAAAAGTTGGTTTCAGCTGGGATTGTGGCTCCATGGTAAAAAGCTTGCCTGGCATATGTGAGGCACTGGGTTCGATCCTCAGCACCACATAGAAATAAATAAATAAAATAAAGGTATTATGCCATCTACAACTAAAAAAATATTTTTAAAAACCCCAAAACTTAGTTTCATATCTGCTCTGATTATCTTGTGGGCATTTTACCTTCATGACTGTTCTATGTTGGTACAGACTCAATTAAATGTTCCTACTTAACAATGATTGGAAAAAGGTGTATGGAAGACAGAACGAGGATCAGGCCCAATAGATCAGACAGACCCGACTTCAGATTTGGTTTCAACTTAGAAGTTGTGTGATCTCTGGTAAGAATCTGCCATTCACTAAGATTCAGTTTTCTCACCCGCTACAATGTAAAATGGGAATTGTCACATTCACCTAACTGTATGAGAAGTAAATAAAAAGAAAATATACAAAGAACTCAGTGTTGTCTGATCCTCAAAGAATGATGATCACTTTCCTTTTACATGGTGCTTTAGATCTGATAAAGCATAATCTTGTAGGATCTTTATTACAGTGGCATGGACAATTTTAGGGAAGCAATCAGAATTTGCAGTGTAAAAAAAGAGGAATCTGAATCTGAGATATATAAAGTGACTAATTCGTGATCATATAGTGGTATGTAGAAGTGGCCAGACTGGAGTCATGGTCTCCAGATGCCAGGTTTACTGTTCTTTGAGTCAATAGAATTCTAAATTTACAATGCACAGGGCCCTTTAAGGGCTTTTTGTTTGGTTGGTTTGTTGTGTGTGTGTGTGTGTGTGTGTGTGTGTGTGTGTTACTGGGGACTGAACTCAGGGCCTCACATATGCTAGGCACTGGGCTACACCTCCAGTCTCTGCAAAGGATTCTTTAAAATAAGGTGGTAGTGATAATTCTTTGGATAGCAATTGCAAGTTACACAATCTTTTGTCATGCTGTATACAAAATTGTTAAGGCTGAAGGATGCAAAACCAACAGAGGTGGAGGTTGCACTCTCCTGGCATTACTTTGTGCAATTGCATCTCTTCTTTGGGTCTTTATCTCCTCCTTTGCAAAATGAGTATGTTATATGGTTTAATTTAAGGAGCATATGTCCAAGATATTGTTAAACACTATATAACCACATACATGTCCATGATGTCATCATCACCCCATATGACACTTAGTTCATTCCTACAAAGACACGAGTTTCTGCTTTATGAGCATTCAGTTTCATGATTAAGACATAGACTTTTTGTGTCCTGTCACTTTCACTTCCAATTCTAGTGGACAAAATTAAAGGAAACTATCAATTGGTTTTCTTTCTTGAAAACAATTACTTGAAGAATATTATTTTGCACTCTTGATACTAGAAGTTCAAATGTGATCTAGAGGAGACTCCGAGATGGCAAATGTGCAACCTGTTATATGGGAGACACATCCAGGTGGGTTATTCATCATAAATTTTTATGTTGTGTTATTGAACAGCTGTTGTGCTCTGCCCTGGTGGCTGCATTCCAAGGGTGGACAAAGAGTCTTCTAAGTATGCTAAATGTGCTAAACATTAATTGCTAATTCAGTGTATTTGGATCCACTGGGATTGAAGGCATTACAAAAATAGACCTAGAGAAGAAGCAGGTTAACATTAGCACATGCTCTGATTTTTGAGGAAAAATAAAGGGTCTTATAGAATCACTTTCTTCTAATTTCAAGTAGAATTGAATTCAGTTCATTTCAGCAAAGCAATTGCTACTTCCTGTCCTGACATAATATATATTTTAGTAGAGAAGGCAGATTATGCATGAACATAATCTCTCCACAGGACCTGAATCTGAGTGACCAAAGTGTGACAAAATCAGATTCTATTATAAGTGGCATTGAACACAACTCCTTAGTTTATTCACCTGGTTTATGGAAATAATTAAACTTTCCCTCTATAGAAGATAGTCATTGCCCCACCCAAATGTTCCTTAGCCTGCTTTAGAAGCCATCGATGGCTTGAATGAACAATTTCCTGACATTAAGCACCTGTGTTCTCTGCCTGCCCTCTTTGGCCATAGGTGTGTTTGCTCTGTATGTGGAGCAGAATGGAAGTGCAGGGAAGGTCATACTTCTAGGAATAACCATCTACCCAAGAGAGATGTATTTGTGGATAAATGATTCACATTCCTTGCTATTTGGAGGTACAGTTCTGAGGTGTATTCTCCACAGTTTCACAAAGGGTATTTGACAGGCTGGAGCCACCACTGCTGATAATGGCCAGATATTTATTAGTGGACTCTTTATTGGTTTGTACTCAAATACTTTGCTTAGGGTCTTATTTGGGGATAACCCGATTATTGTCTTGAGTATAATTTTCTTTTACGAATTCAAGTCAGTGTATGAAGTCTATAGGTGCTCAATAATGAATGTTTCCATATTGTTTTTCGTGTTTTCAAAATTAGGACTAGACACGGGTGCTGTGACTCAGTTTACACATCTTCTTCTACCCTGATATCTTCCACCATGCCAAGAAACTGGTTCCCTCACATAATGTGATTCCCCCAATGTCATGCAATTGTTCAGGGCCTTCAGAATTAACCCTGCCACCTTCTCCCACTTTTGTTACCCCAGACAGCTTGCACTTGGAACCCCTGCCTCCTCACTTCTCACTTGAGAGTATTCTAATTACAGATTATTCATTAGGCACTGACCTTTAGTTTTAACACCTCTCCTCTGATAAAATATCAATTTTCCCTTCAGATTATTTTCATCTCCTTCCATCAAGGGAAAGAATCCAGACCAAAGCAAAACTGTCTCTAAATCTGTATATGGAAAACACTTCAAGGGTTATAGTTTTGTTGCATTTCCTAGATTTCTGAAACTGGCAAGGCATGTCTTGCTCACTATTTACTGATTATAATTTAAAAGGAAATTATGTTTAAGTAATGGATATATATGTTGGAAAAAATAATAAAACATTTTGATTCATAGAGAATCAGAGATTTTCTACAATCTGTTTGTGAAAATGATTTTTTTTAAAAAAGTCACCAAATGAGAGGCATGCTTAAGCAGAGATGCCACACTGGGCAAGAATTGTCTGGTAGATGACAGAATCAGGACAGCAAGGACTAAGAGGTCAGATAGGCACAATAAAGGGAGTTTAGGCCTCTGTGAGGGTTGTGAGAAGAAAATAATGAGGTCCAGGTTAAAGGATAGGCAGCTATCGGAAACAATGGAAAGAAGGAAATAGAATATCTTGAGCACTGTGATACACAGTGACGTACAATATGATTCACAGTATGTCTTTTCACTGCCTATCCAAAATAATATTATGATAAATATTATAATCTCCACTTTGTAGATAGGAAAAAGAAACTCAATGAAATTACTCATTCATGTTCTCATCAGAAATAACAACCAGATTCTACATAACTATTTGATTCCATGGTCAACTCTCTTCTCAATAATCCACTTTATTTAAGCAAAAAGTTCAAAACCCCATCCAAAAGATTAGCCAAGCCAATGTCCCTACCATATCTGTACTCTGATTTATGTGGGTTATGCCAAAGAGTAGGCAGCATGGAGCCCACAGAGGTAAAAAAGCAGACACATGTGCCTAAATAAATGCCTATTGGCTCTGACAGATGTGGTGGGGTAAAGAAACAAAAAGACCAACTTCTTTGATGAAGACTCCCAATTGTGCATAGACCCTTCACACCCCACCCCCACTCGCCATCCAAAGCATCTGCACTGAAGTCAGTATTATTTAATAGCATTAAAACAAATGAAGTTAATGAGGGCATATGCAGTGCAATCTCACATCCACATATCACAGCAAGCTCTAGTGAGTGAGGAAATGCTGAGGCGACAGGAATGGCATTCAAGAAGTCTCCTGTGCTTCCAGGTAAGTGGGCATGAAAGTGGCATATCAGCATATGAGCTTCATTCAGTGAGAGTAAATGTAAAGTAATATGTTTTGGGGGAAATAATCCAAACTACAAGATTATGGGCTCCAAGCTATCATTAACAGTCCGGAAACCTTTGAGTGCATTCTTCACTAAAGTCAGTGGCTGAAAATGCTGCCAGAGCCGAAAGACCCATAAAACGCTGTGCTTCCTCACAGAGTTCCTCACAGAGTTTTGTATAGACAAATTTGAAAGTATTACCCACTTTTGCACTGGAAACCAAACAAAACAAAAGAAAACATGGTACAACAGCACCTTCGTGCATTAGGCCTCTGCTCATCACTATCCAGGATACAGAATGGATCTGGACAAGATCCAGAAGCATTAGCATGGTCAGGATGGAGGGGTTTCCCCTACAAATGACAAGATTAAGAGCTGTCCCTTTGATAGGCTGGCAGCTACACAAAGAGATGATGAAAGTGTAATTTTTCCTTTAAATTATATTTTATAACTGGAAATGAATATTTTTAGTATCTGAAAATTTCACTTCAAGTGATTAAAATTATGTCTTGCCTAGAGCACCACATACCCCATAAAGTCCAGTCTTACACCCTGTACCTACACATTCATATATTTGCTCCTGAATTAAACGGTCATATACTAAGTGTTGATTATGTTTCATACACTGATTAGGTGTTGAGACCAGGGCTCAGATACAGAGATAGGCCCTTTCCTCAGTGGACTCACCACATTGAAGAATAAAGCAAGGAAGTGTGTAATTATAGTATGGTGTCATTTATATTCATCAAAGGCTGTCCTTAAATCATGATGTTTGGTGGGAGATAAATGCAGAATTAATGGGGGGAGGGCATAATAAAATGTTTTTTTTTTTAATTACATAGTCTTATATATGCTTTTCTTGTTCTATCACCTTTTCAATTGCACACTGACTTCATCTAAGTGGAATATAAAAATACAGAATAGTGGACTCAAGCAGCATTAAAGTGGAGCATTTAGCATGCCAAAACACTTTTTTTTTTGTTCAATGCTATCGATATGGTGATTCTCTATTCTTGCAGACTCCTACATGTGCAAATTCATATTTTGCATACTCTTCTCCTTTCCTGACAAATGTTCATAATATATGCCATTTATTTTTTAAGTGCATAGTGCATTTTGTCTCAGAGCTTATAATTCAGTTTGAGGTGGGGGATTCTGAATGCAGAAGATGTTGAATTTAATGGCATATTATATTTTGTATATGCTCTTCATCACCATGGATTCAATCATGCTTTATTAACTATAGTGAAAGTACAGATAGTAAATACTTTTCTTAAGTGGCAGTAATAGGCATCCTGGAAACTGTATCTCAACAACAAAGTTAAAAACTTTTATAGACACCATGAATTAATGAGAACTGATGAGAAAAATTCCAAGAATGATCTAACAAGCTTTCTTTGTAATGCATGT
Source organism: Tamias sibiricus (assembly GCA_025594165.1). Lineage (NCBI taxonomy): Eukaryota > Metazoa > Chordata > Mammalia > Rodentia > Sciuridae > Tamias > Tamias sibiricus. The sequence goes on from CM046668.1 coordinate 63,085,994, forward strand.
GCTACACCAACATCCCTATTTTAGAAGAGTTCAATGAAGTCTCAAAAAAGTTATTGTTCTTAGCCGGGGCGCAGTGGCGCACGCCTGTAATCCCAGCACTTGGGAGGCTGAGGCAGGAGGATCGCGAGTTCAAAGCCAGCCTCAGCAATGGTGAGGCAGTTAGCAACTCAGTAAGACCCTGTCTCTAATAAAATACAAAAAAAGGGCTGGGGATGTGGCCCAGTGGTCGAGTGCCCCTGAGTTCAATCCCCGGTACCAAAAAAAAAAGTTATTGTTCTTATTGAATTGCACCTGCCATCTTTTAATAAATCATAAACAAATACAATTAAAATTATACAGGAGATAGACACTAAATTTTAATCTTTCTCATAATTTCTGCTTTATTTTTATGTCAAATTAGAAAATATAAGGTCTAAGAACAATATCTATCAAATTAATACATTTATAAAAACATTTCTGGAGAGATTTTTTGATAATTCTTTAGGAATATTTGTATCAGTTGATACAATTAAGATAAAATAATTCAGGTATAAATTTTTAGTTGTTCTCTTTATATTATTTTTTTTACTGTAAATTTCTTTCCAGCAGGTTTAGATATAACAGACCAGGTTGTTGTTTTCCTCCTGGGTTTGAAAACAGAATGTCTCTCATTTTCATTTCTCAAGTAGCCATCTTATCTGCACCAGCAACTTCACCTTCCACCCTGATATATTCAAGTCAAACTTGCCTTTAAAATGCATGAGCCAACCCTCACTTTCACTGAATTTTTTTATCCTTTGATTTCTCATAAGATTGTTACTGCACAATGTCAAAAGCCTGAAAGGTTTAGTTTGAATGTCCAAACTCAAAGGCACCAATGCTAAGTTTGATCCTAAAACCACAAAACAAAAGCCTTCACATTTCAGCTACACATTTTTTTTTTTTTTCTGTTGCCTTGCAACAACAGACTTAGTAATTAGTAATACAGGGCTTTATACTTTTATAGCCAATTTTTAAAAGTTTGGCTATCAGATGAATTTATAAAGAATGACACAAATGTGTTTTATGTATACATATAAACTCAAATGATAAGCTCACGAAGACCCTTTCTCTCAAATGATTGCTGTTTCTTAGTCTTGTTTCCACTGAGGGCAAAGCATTTTGCAGCTTCCTTTCTGGAATTGTTTTTTCATATGCTTTGTGAACAGGTTAAAAACACCAACATTACTGGGTAGCCTGAAGACATACTCCCCTGACTTGCTCCCTTTTCTTTCTGTGCCTTCCTCTGGATTTCACTCTTATCCAGACTCAGGGCAGCCTGAAAGTCCTTAAGAAGGTGAAGAAATGAAGAAATGCTTCAAAGCTGAGAGAAGAAGGAGGAATGAGAATAGAAATTGCACCTAGCACAAATGATCCAAGTCAATTATTTCTATTATATTTTTCTAATGTAGTGGGGGAAGAAAAAAAAGAAGAAGAAAGAAAGAAAGAAAAAGAGTTTGGGTCATGTATTTTTAAAAATCGCCTATTTTAAAAAGCGAAATCAGTCTAAATCAATGACTACTAAGTCATTGGATTTCTAAATCAATTAGTTACTAATGATAAACCACTTGTATTAATGAAAAAACTACTGTTATTTAACATGTTTCATAGAATATACTTAGGGACTATAATTTTTAGACTTTTCTTCCAGATTATCATAAATCCCCTACACAGTAAGAATTTCAAACAGATAATTAGTTTTGTCTCCTTTATTATTTTACATGTAACCCATATAACATAATTAGTTGAGGAGAAAGTATGAAAGAAAAATAACCAGAAGTGATATCATTATAGAGTACTACAGAGGAAATATGGTTGGTGTTTTTCTAACAGATTACAGAAAGAGCACAAAGTTCAAATAGAGTAATGATATGAAATTTCTACTACCTATATTTCTGCTGATATTTACACTGCAACAAAAGCAAAGCATCTGATAAATTCTTTTAAAAGACTTGATGAAGGTAAATGAGGAAAAAGTGACCTGACACATTTGATACTCTTGCTCAGAAGGGAACTTCATGAGTTGATAAGGTAGTTCTTAGAACAGATGTGATATTATTCCATGGGCCTAGTGAATTCACATAAATGGACAGGAAGGTTTCAATGTGACCAAACATAAACTGGATTGGTCTGGAATATGGTTGGGAACCTTGGGAATAAGTCATTTCATAATGAAAGGAAGAGGGATTGCAGGACAGTTTATTTTTTCTTTCCTTTTCTTATATTACAATCTTGCCTTTTTACTAAAAGAATATGTGGTGATTTACGAAAATGTAGACATAGCAAATAAGGATAAGTATGAGTCCAAAATGAAGGTAATGCCAAAATGCTGGGCATGAATCCCTATACTATACACTTTTTAATGATAGCCACGAATGTGGATCCTAACTTTGTGTAAGAGAAAAACAGGATCAGTTACAAGGCTCACAGGAACTTCATAACTCATCCAAATACATAATGCAGAAGTAGCTGTAGGGTATGTAGAAATGCAACAATTGCCTTAACAATATGCAAAAAGTAAAACAGTAAGTACATTTTGTAGGAATGTTTCTTGTCTTGTTCCTCATATGACCTAATATTATGTCCAAATGGAATTCAGTCAAAGATATACATTTTAGTTTGATCCATTGTGAAATTTTTTTTTTCTCTCTGTTGAGCATTTAAAACCATCCAAGGACAGTGAATTTGTGCTTATTCTCCATTAAAAATACCTGGAGGACACTGGTTTCCATTCCCGTTTGTGTATGGGGTATGTATAGGTTAACAAGGAGAATGTGTGATGAGTTTTTTAGGTTCCACAAAAACTGAGGAACCTAACAAGGCAGCATCACAAATACCTTTCCCCATGTCCCTATCAGAGCTAAGTGAAGTTGTATTCACACACAAATTGGTTTCCCAAGAAAGGAATTTTGTATAGAATATTCACCGTCAAATTGCCTCTCCAACCAAAATCAGAATTTTAAAAATAATTAGAGCTGGAGAATATGAGAAATGCAAGAAATTTAGTTGAAATCACTATTTTCAGAAAAGAAGAACATGACTGCATTAATGCAATTGCACAAGAAACTCTTACTCAAATTCTAAAAATCATGAAATAAAAGACAGAAAAAGGCTTATGAAGATACGTATTAGATGTGCCAAAAATATATAAACTCTGTGTCAAGAAGGTTTAAAGCTAGAATGATCCTCAGGCTCATGAAATGTTCTAAAATCAATAAGAAAATGTGTTTATATTTGTAAGGTATATTCAGAAAAGCTGGTGGCTTAGGGAAGAAAGTGACCTAGCAACAAATGAAAGCAGGAAGCCAGGATTTTCAACTCCTGTGTCTCATCCATCTTCTCTAGCAAGAAATTAAATCTTCCCAGTAGAAGGGATAGGATAAACATTGTAAAAACAAATTAAAGTTCTGGCAGATGAGGCGGTAGTAAATTATTACCTGAGCAATTTAAGTGTCTTCAAATTTCCAGGACCAGAAAGATTTTATTATAACAATGCAAAAGAATGGACACTAAATCATGGAGATTAAAGTGGAACAAAAATCTCAGTTTTAAGAAATGGCAAAATTATAGATCAATGAACTTAATGTGTATTTCTAACAAAATTCTAGAATGAACTGGGAGATAGATTAGTTATGACCACTGATGAAGAAAAGTCTACATCTAGTTGTAGAACTAAACTTATTTCATTTTTTCATAAAGTGGCAAATCAGACATCTTTAGATCTAATTTGTTTTTATTTTAGGCAAGCATATGAAAAACCATATGGGGAACTATAAAGAGATTAGAGTTTGGCGACTTAGTTAACTGTGATAGACTCATGGATGTAGTAGTTCTTTCGTTCTTTCGCCCATTTATTGATTGAGTTATTTGGTTTTGTTCTTTTGTTTTTGTTTTGGTTTTTTTGGTGTTAAGTTTTGAGTTATTTATATATTCTGAATACTAATCCTCTATAAGAGGAGTAGCTAGCCAAGATTTTCTTCCATTCTGTAGGCTCTCTCTTCACTTTCTTAATCACCTCATTTGCAGTGCAGAAGCTTTTTAATATGAAGGCATACCACTTATTGATTCTTGGTTTTTCTTCTTGAGCTTCAGTAGTCTTGCTAATGAAGTAGGTGCCAAAACCAATATGGTGGAATGTTGACCTTATGTTTTCATCTAGCAAATGCAATTTCCTCATTTAATTCCTAAGGCTATAATCCATTTTGATTTGACTTTTATACAAGGTAATATTCTTTCCTTATTAGGAATTCCTATATTAGGAATTTTGAAGACAATGTGTCTTGGAGAACCTCTTATTTGATTAGGTCTATTTGGAGTCCATTTCTGATATGGGAAAAGTTTTCTATCACTATCTCATTAAAATGTTTTAATACCTTTAGCCTCTATCTTCATGTTCTCGGCTATCGCAATGATTCTCAGATTTGGTCTCTTGATGTTGTCCCAAAGTTCTTCAATATTTTAATTTTGTTCTATCATTTTTCTTCACTGCATTCTGTATTCTAAAGATTACATACCTTCTCTTCAAGGACTGAAGTTCTGTCTTCAAGGGCTGAGGTTCTAGTTTCTATACAACATAATCTGTTAGTGATGCTTTTAAGTGAATTTTTAATTTGGTTGATTGTGTCTTTCACTTTTAGGAGTTAAAATTGGTTTCTTATCAATATTTTTATTTCTTTATTGAGTCAGTCTTTCATCTTCTATATTTGTTCTCTAGATTAATTCCTTAGATCTTCTTTTAGTTCATTGAACATTTTAATAATCAGTTTTTTATTACTTTGTCTGGAATTGTGTCCACTTCAATATCAGTTGGATCCTTTGTTGGGGATTGTGAATTTGGGGATGAGATTCCTCTGTTTCCTCACGTTTTCAGAGGTCTTAGATTAGCATATCAATTGAGATGCATTCCCGTTCCTTATTTTTTATGTGTGTGCTTTTGTGTGTTTAATACTCTTACTTGTTCTTGGACTTCTCTGCTTTTGAAATTTGAGTAGATGTCAAGGGTTGGTACTGGAGGTCCCCCTCTGATTGTTACTCTTTGGGTCCTGGTTGTTAATTTGTGGTTTTGGTCTCCTCAGTTCTCAAGTTAAAGTAATGTTGTCTCAGGTGGAAGTAGATTGTGTGGGGTGATATTCACTGTTGCTTGGCAGAGATATAAGTATTTCTTAGCAGCAGGCTCTCTACTCTGTGAATTTGAAGGATCCCAATTACTTTCTAGCACTTCTTAAAGGGAGGGGAAATCCAAGAATGGCACTAATATCAGCAACAGATGTACAGCCTTAAGATAAATGTCTGGTGTCTGACATCTACAATACTAATTGTCACCTATATAGGAATAGTGGGGTCAGTATTTAACAAGAGTACCAGCAATAAAAAACAGTGAACTATATCAGGTGTTTGACAGCTGTCCTATGCTGTCCACTGTATTAATTAAAATTTAAATGGGATAGGAATTACATAATTTATACTATCTATTATTTAGTGGGATTACATTCTTAAGTAAGATAAAATAGGGTAGGAAGGCAAAAAAAAATCTGAAGTTTTTGAAAAGTGATCAGAAGAGAGGCAGGAGATAGGGAGCAGGTGTCAGCTGTAAAGAAGGAGAAAAAAATAAGTTAACTGAAAGTAATAAAAAGAAGACAAAGAGGAGGAGGGAATAAGAAAATTTGTCTAATATTGGAAGAGTTAAGAAGGGGAGAGAAGATGACCTAGACCCTTGGTACAAATGAACCAGCAAATACAAGATCAAAACAACTCGAACCCTCATATAATTGTGCCCCACTTAAGTCTAACCTAGGCTAACCAATGAACACATGAAGAACAGAGCTATTATTGTTTAAGATAAAGTTATATGAATATATATACATAAATACATATACACATTCAAACCTATCTGTGCAGTGATAGCATACAAAACCACACACACACACATACTCACATGCACACAAAATCATCCAAAATGAAAAAAGTGAATAATACAATGAAATGTTTGAAAATTTTTTAAAAAGTTAAAATTTAAATAGAGTAAAAATTGGGAATATGAAGGAATAAATGAAACAAGAAAAAATTAAAAAGAGTAAAAGGAAAAAGAAAAACAAATCTTAATGAGAGATATAGGACTTATTGCCCCTGTGGTGGTGAAATCTGTTGGCAGGGATAGATTTTCAGTTTTTAATATTTGTTTTTGACTGTGTATTTTTGGCCGATATCCTTTTGTTCCCAGCCCAGCTTCCAGTCTCCCACTACTGGGTGAAATAGACTGGAGAGTACTGTTCAATTGTGTAATCTTTAAGCAGGGTGATGCAGAGTTTTAGATTGGAGGTACCAGTTACTGAGGTTTGAACTTGAGGTTTTTGAAACTATGTCTGTGGGTATTTGAAATGTGGTCCACTTCCCCTATTGGTGTGGAACTTTCTACTTCTGTTGGACTTTTAGATCTCTGGACTTTCAGAAAAATCCACTTTTAGGGCATAAGGAATAAGCCTCCACTAGTTTCACCTTCACCATTATGGATGTGAATTACCAAGTATCCACCCTGGACAGCAGATGCATTTATGTGGTCACAGTGAACATCTTTACAATAGCTCTTATGGGATGCCAGTTATTATGGGATTTTTTTCCCCTTGGGATCCCAAGGCTGAATGTCCAGGTAAAATGTTTTTTGTATCTGTTTCAGTCTCTCTGGACCAGGGACCCTCTGGGAATTTTTTCACTGCTTGCTGGTAACTTCCTTTGAGTTCCCAATTCCCCATCTCTTTTCCCAGCTGGGCAAGTTGTTCAGGGATAGCTTTCATTGCCTGGGAACATTCTCCTCACCTGCCAGCATGTTCTGCACTTGCAACAGAGGGCTGTCTGCTGAGAACTCTCCGCCCCCATGGGACACTTTCACCCCAAAGGATTACTTTGGATGATTTGTTTTCATGGAGACACTTATCATACTGTTTTGGTCAGATTTTTGTTTTGTTTTTGGTTTTGTTTGCTTCTTGTTATTTGTTTGTTTTTCCTCCTGCTGTGACTAAAAGACCTACAAAAATAATTAAAGGAGGCAAGTTTATTTGGGGGTTCATGGCTTCAGAGATCTCAGTTCATACACAGCTAGCTCCATGCCTTGGGGAGGTAGAAAATTATCTTGGAAGAGTGTGGTGGAGGGAAGTCTCTCACAGATGAGGAGGAAGCAGAGAGAGACTCCACTTGCCAGATACAAAATATATACCCAAAGGGCACATCTACAATGCCCCACCTCCTCCAGCCACAATCCACCTGCCTTCAGTTACGATTCAGTGAATCCCATCAGGGGATTAATTCACCCATTGGGTTAAGGCTCTCATAACGCAATCATTTCACCTCTTAACCTATTGCATTGTCTCACAGGTGAGCTTTGAGGGACACTTAATTCCTAAACCACAACAATTACCAACTCTGTGTCCATTAAAATCATTCTTGTTCTGTAAACCTCAGGTTTTCCCTAAATTGATTTTGATTTATTTTTAAATTTCTTTGTCTGCTAGCCACACATCTCTTGTCAGTGTCCCCTGAAATGCTCCACTGGTGGCTAAACCTGGCATCTCTAAGGTATTATTTCTTATGCTCAAGTTAGTGACTTTCTGTAGCTTTATAATTTTTTTTTTTTTTTTTTTTTTTTTTTACAGTTAAGTGTTGTTTCAGCGAGATTCCTTTGTTACCTCAGTGAGGAGCAGTCTTCCCACTTTACAAGTCTGCTGCTGAGGAACTACCCAGCTGTGCATCTTTCTGCTACTCCGCCATCTTGTCTTCCCATTCCTATCATTTTAAACCATCAGTTTAAAGGAGAAAGGAGTTGAGATGATACTTTTTGTTGGCTGGCAGTACAGCTGAATGAAGTTTGTGTGGATTTAGGGGTTAGAACAGAAGGAATCTGACTCATTAGTGCAAAGGCCTGAGGGAATGTCTAAGGAGTATAAATTATAATTTATTTGCTTGAAGGGGAAAGGTTAATGCAATGATGCCTTGCAAATTTTTATGATTGCTTACAGTGAGAAAGAGTTGTTATCAACAGCTGTGTGACAACATCAGCATTTTGTTTGAATACACCCCATTTATTAATTCTTGACTTTATTTCTTGTGCTTTAGGAGTCTTGTTAAGGAAGTTTGGACCTAATCCAACATGATGAAGATTTTGGATTACTTTTTCCTCTATTAGGTGGAGGGTTTCTGGTCTAATTCCAAGGTTCTTGATCCACTTTGAATTGAGTTTTGTGAATGGTAAGAGATAGGGGCTTAATTTCATTTTGCTGCATATGGATTTCCAGTTCTCATAGCACCATTTGTTGAAGAGGCTATCCTTTCTCCAATGTATGTTTTTGGTGCCTTTCTCTAGTTTGAGATAACTGTATTTATGTGTGTTTGTCTCTGTGTTCTCTATTCTGTACCATTGGTCTACAAGTCTGTTTTGGTGACAATACCACACCATCTTTGTTACTAAAGTTTTGTTGTATATTTTAAGGTCTGGTATTGTAAGGTCTCCTGCTTCACTCTTCTTGTTAAGGATTGCTTTTGCTATTCTGGGTCTCTTATTTTTCCAAATGAATGTCATGTTTGCTTTTTCTATTTCTATAAGGAATAATATTGGCATTTTAATTGGAATCACATTGACCTGTGTAGCACTTTGGGTATTACGGCCATTTTGACAATATTAATTTTGCCTATCCAAGAGCATGGGAGATCTTTCCATCTTCTAAGTCTTCATAAATTTCTTTCTTTAGTGTTCTGTAGTTTTCATTGTAGAGGTCTTTCACCTCTTTTATTATTTTTATTCCCAAGTATTTTATTTTTCTTTTTGAGGCTATTGTAAATAGGGTAGTTTTCCTAATTTTTCTTTCAGAGAATTCATTACTGATGTATAGAAATGCATTTGATTTATGGGTATTGATTTTGTATCCTGCTACTTTGCTGAATTCTTCTCAGCCAAAGAATGAGATGACAGCCTACATTTTGAGAGCAAATTTTTGCCACATGCATGTAAGATAGAGCACTAATCTCCAGGATATATAAGGAACTCAAAAACACTTAAAAAATTAACACCAACAAAAGAACAACCAACACTTCTCAGAAGAAGAAATACAATCAATCATCAACAAATATATGAAAAAATCAACATCTCTAGCAATTAAGTTCTGGTATTGTGAGGTCTCCTGCTTCACTCTTCTTGCTGAGGATTGCTTTGGCCTCCTGACAGTCTCATATTTCCCCTACAAATACCACTAGCACTTGAAGGGATTCAGGAGAAGAGGCCTACTAGGAAGGTGGATTCTCTGACCTCAGCCTTTTCACAATGCAAATCAAAACTACACTAAGATTTCATCTCATTGCAGTCAGAATGTCAGTTATCAAGAATACAAACAACAATAAGTGTTGGCGAGGATGTGAGGGGAAAGACACACTCATACATTGCTGGCAGGACTGCAAATGGTGCATTCACTCTGGAAAGCAGTATGGAGACTCCTTAGAAAACTTGGAACAGAACCACCATTTGACCCAGTGATGCAACCATGTCATGTTTGTAGAGGCTCAATTCACAATAGCTAAACTGTGGAAACGTCGTAGATGCCCTTCAATAGATGAATGGATAAAGAAACTATGGTATATGCGCACAATGGAATATTACTCAGCCTTAAAAGAGAATAAAATCATGGCATTTGCAGGTAAATAGATGGTGTTTGAGAATACGAGGTTAAGCGAAGTAAGCCAATGCCCAAAAACCAAAGGCCAAATGTTCTCTCTGATAAATGGATGTCAATCCATAATGGGGCGGGGTAATGGGATAAATGGAGAAACTTTAATTGGGCAAAGGGGAGGGAGGGAAGGGGAGGGGGCATGGGGACAGGAAAGATGGTGGGATGCAATGTACATTATTACCCTAGGTACATGTATGACTGCACATATTGTGTGATGCTACATTGTACACAATCAGAGAAATATAAAGTTGTGCTGCAACTGTGTACAATGTACCAAAATATATCATTCTGCTGTCATATAAAATAAATGAATTTTTAAATCATTTTTAAGTCCAGTTCTCCCACAGGAAAATCATTATCATTATCATATTATCATATTATCATTTTCATATTACCAAGAGCATATGTATACCTATGTACTTGGTACTTAATTAGGATAATACACAGACTGTATATTCATGTATAAACTATGTTTATATGGTGTATATATATGTATACACACATATTAAAATAAATAAACAAAGAGCCAACAAATATCCTGACACTTGATAGATAAGAATAAGAGCTGGGGCTATACAAGTTTGTAGGACATGCATGGTTTCTAACTACATGATATATACAATTTAGAGAAAAAGGAGAATATTCAACAAGTGCCCATGAAAATAAATGAACACCATAAAAATTAGAACGGAACACTGTAGCACAGAGCAGACAACTCAGTTAAGCCTGGGATACTCAAAGAAATGACATGTTTGCTAAGTCCTAACAGCTGAGTTTGCTGGGTTGAGGGGCCAGCCTTAGGCAGAAAAACAACAGACTATAAGAAAAGAGAAAGCACAACATTGGAAGAACTAAAAGAATTCTAGAATACTTGGAACAAAGAGAACATGGACAAGACAGGTAAGAGAGGCTATGTGAGATCATGGAGGCCTTACTAAGCATTCAAAACTTTATTGTAACAGCAACAAAAAGGGAGTAAACAAATATTTTGAGCAAAGAAAAGAACCCTGCAGCTATCATCTCATTAAATCCTCACAACAACCCTTTGTTCATGTAACCACTACCATCTGCACTTTACAAGTATGGATGCTAAAAGTCACAGAAGTTAAAACCAAAGTCCAAGGTCATATAGTCACATAGTGACAAAGGCAGGTTTTGGACTGGGTTTTGATTTTAAGTCCAGTTCTCCCACAGGTAAAGCATTATCATTAGCTGGTAGAATGTTTCTGTTAGAAGGATCCTCAAATTAGGAAACATCTTCATAGCATTGGGTATTAGAAGAATACATAAGGAAAAAAGGGGATCCCAGAGGCCTCCTGTCAGTCTCATATTTTCCCTACAAATACCACTAGCACTTGAAGGGATTCAGAAGAAGAGGCCTACGGGGAAGGCGGATTCTCTGACCTCAGCCTTTTCACTGACAGAATAGAGGGAGACATGGCAGGATAATCTCTAAGGCTTTTTTCAGTTCTTAAATACAACAGTGCCACTCAGGGTCAGGTCACAGGCCATTTTCATGTCTTGGGCCTTGGACAGCTGCTAGAAATTAGTAACAGAAGGAGCAGCGGTGCACACTGGGGGTTGAGGCTTAACTATTTTCCCATCTGGATTAGTGGTCAAGGGCAAAACAACCTGGGCAGAAGAGAACTGCATAATTACCAGGAAAAGCTGGTGACACAGTGGGGGTGCCTTCCAAAAGGGTGTGGGTGGGACAGGTGTCCCAGTATTCTAGATTCCTGACTATGGGAAAGGGAGAAACTTTCTCTTGAACAAGAGCAATAAGATATTGTCTAATACCCATCCTTTTCAATATTGTTCAAATTGAAAACCACCTCCAGGCATGGGAGGTTAACTGCTTAGAGCCTCAGTTTTCCTCATGAATAAAGTGGGGATAATGTAGTCATTTAATTAATATTTGTGATCATGGAGCAAATGAACTTGAACAGAATGAAATACAATTAGCATTACAGTGATCTTTGCAAAGGTGACCCTATTCTCAATTAATTATATTGTTTTCACAGAATATAAAAGCAGAAAATAATTTTCCCTCATATGCTTGGCTTGGGAGTTGTGGGTAGAAAATTTCTACCAAAGGAGAGTGAAAAAAAAAAAAAAAAAAAAAAAAAAAAAAAAAAAAACACCCCAAGCATATATATATCAAGTAGAATTGTACTGTTATAAAAAAGTTCCACAGTCCTGATTTATGCCACCCACAAGATAAGGCAACAAACGGAAACTACAGAGGATGAAGCAAGATGTTACAGAGAGCTTTGCCTTTCATTTCCTCCTCCTGCTGGCTCTATTCCATTCTATTAATATATATTTAATATGAATATCACTTCAGGATTTTCTAAGCAAAAGTGTGAGCGGGAACGTTTTTCAACATAGCCCAGTGCAAGCATTAAATTGCACACTCTGGAGTCTGGCAGCTTGTCTTCAACTTGTGGCTCTGCATTTCCTGGTTCTGTGACCTCAGGCAAGGTAATTAACCTCTGTGTGCTTCAGCCTCTGATCAATAAAAAGGAAATAATAGATTTACCTCATGGGGTTATCATTAGGATTTAAGGTATTAAATCACGTAAAAACAAAACAAACAAACAAAAAAAACTTAGCTCTATCCAGCATATAATAAAACCTCAATGAGCACAAGCTACAACAACAACTATTACTACTGCCACTATTATTATCATTATTATCATCATTTTTCATTCCTTCTATTTCTATTCTTTAGCGTTTTTTTTTTTTTTTTTCTTTAATATCTTCCAATTGCCCAAAAGAGTACTAAAATTGCTGATGGTGGGGAGGGGTGAAAGAACACTATGTAGTCTCAAGATTTATTTCTCTTAATTACGGTTTTTATGTTCATTATAAAAAACTGACATTTTTATAGGAATTAGAGGCAAAATGGCAGAACAAAATCCACCTGTACATATGCCCACATGCACACACCTACTCCAGAAGAGTAAAAATGAAAACTAATGGGGCTAGAAGAGAAAAGAGCATGACATTATCTTCAAATATCATTTAGGGAATTGAAGAATAATACAGCTTAATAATAATATTTTACATGAACAAATTTCCCCTCTTTTGAGAAGGGCTTAATGTGCTTAATTTTCTTTTCATTTATATTAATCATTTCTTATCTCTATTAAAGCACTTATCACATTGTATTGCAATTTATCTATTTATACTTCTGTTTCTTCTACTAGACCATGAAATCTTTGAAGGCAGAGGCTCAATATAATTCATCTTTCTAGCCTCAAGTCTAATACAGTGCCCCAGAAAATCACAGGTGCTCAATTAATATTTGGCGAATAAACAAATAAATGAATGAAATACTCTATCACATTGTTAGCTTAATTAATTTCCATTATAGATCATTAAGTTATGCATGCTTTAAGCAAGCTTATAAGAAAAAGAAACTGTATTTGCAACTCATAAATTTTACAGGATTTTATAAAAGAGTGCTTTTTTGTTGTTGTTTCTGGTTCTAGGGATAGAACTCAGGGGCACTTAACCATTGAGCCACATCCCCAGCCTTACTTGGTATTTTATTTAGAGACAGGGTCTCACTGAGTTGCTTAGCACCTCCCTGTTGAAGAGACTAGCTTTGAATTCATGATCCTCCTGCCTCTGCCTCCCATGTCACCACTTCCAGTGCACCATCTCGCCTGGCCTAAAAGAATGCTCTTTGAAATGACTCAGTTCATAGATTGTATAAATTTTTTGGTAGTCCAAATTTTGTTGTATGAAATTTTGGGTAGAAAACTGGCCATATTGTTCAGAGGTAACATCCCTCTCTCTTTTGGCCAGCTCAAATGGGGAGGAATTGTACTCCTATACTCCTGCTCTTTCTTGAAGTATACCTCAACTACAGTTCTTTTCCTTTGGGATCAGTTTCACTCTCTCCCTAAGACAGAGAGAGTTTGGTCCAGGTACTGGTAGATATTATAAGTAGTTCCAGTTTTAGAGGAGGTGGTCAGTTTAAGTCTGATTTTCTTGCTCTTGGTTCAGAATTTCTACCTGCATTTTGACCTCCTGCAACCAGGAACCTGAGTCTTTGTTGTTGTTGTTGTAGTCCTCCTTTGCTTAGCATCTCTGGGTCCACAACCCTGCCCTGTGCTTCTGATCTTTCCTCTTCCAGAGAATGGATTAGCCTCTCTTTGGTCCACGTCTTAGATGGACTTATATTTCACATCACAAAATCACTGGATGGCTCTTTTAAATTCTATTCTTAAATGAAAATTTAAGAGTCAAAAATATTAAGACTGTTAGGACCAGAAAGGACAGTGACTTACTCTGGGGTAACTCAGCTCATCAGTGTCAGTGTCAGGACTAGAGCTGAGCTTATCTGTCTCCATGTCCAGTGCTTTTGCTTTATATAATGAGAATCTGTTTAACTCATTCCACAGGGATCCCAAAACTAGAGATCCTCCTCCCTCACCTGGATTCACAGGAGTGACTTATTGTCCCTTATGGTTTTCCCAAATATTTGGTCCTGCTCTTTTTTGTCCTTAGTATTCTTTTGAAAACTTGGCACTGAGAAATCCAATGTGGTTATCATGTGCTGCCTGAAGACCTAAGGAGTGCCCCCAGGTTTCAGGTAGAGGGACAGCAGATGTAATCTTTCACGTAGTATTCAAGTGCCATCACAGGCCAAGCTTTGACTTAGTTTATCTAAAGAGAATTATCATGAGACTTTATATCCTCTTGTTTTTTTTATCTCTAATCAGAAAAATCTCTCTGATTTTCTATGTTATCTGAAGACTTGCCTAGTTTGAAGAACTGATATTCCAAATCTCAACTTCTCTCAACATTTTATGGAATGATTTCATGCTTTATGTTGACTATTTACCTACAGCCATGTTTTCCAAATCATTTATTACAATATATTAGGAGCCATAAAATCTATTTAGGCAATTTCAATGAGTTTTTTTTAATGAAATAGAAAAGAAAAGTAAACAGAATTCATCATGCAAAGAAGGGGGTACACATTGCTTTGTAAAACTTTTACATACAGATATGTGTATGCAACATATACATGCATTTTTGTGTGTGTGTGTATGTTTGTATATACCTGGCTATTAAATAGAATACTTTTTATTATAGGTCATGATCAAAACCATTTGAAAGCTATTGACCTAGAATGTATTTAATTCTAATGGGAGTTGGTAATGTTGGCCTGCTATTTTTCTTAACAATTGCTCAGTGATTTTCATCTTCAGCTGTTAAATAATCAGTGTATTTTCAACATAGGAGGATTAGAGGAACAATAGAATGGCCAATGGGGAGGGAGAGTAATGTAGGGGGCAAAAGGGTGAAGAAAAAAAATATGGTAGAATAAGATGGATATCATTACCCTAAATGCATGTATGAAGTTATGAATGGTGTGAATATACTTTGCATACAAGCAGAGATATGTAAAAAATGTGCTCTATATGTGTAATATGAAATGTAATGCATTCTGCTGTCATTTATAACAACTTAGAATAAAAAATAAATTTAAAAAAATGCAGGAGGAATATGGTGGGGCCTATGATCCCTACTTGAGCTCTAGGTTACACAGAAAGGGTACAGGCAAATTTTGAATGCCATTCCAGTGAATGGGAAGTCTAAATCAATTTTTAAAATATGATTTATATGCAAACTTCTCGGTACACCAGGAATTGGAGAAGAGAGGTGCATATATTCTCTCACCTGCTCAGTTAACTGCTGCATCTCAATTCCTAGCTATCCTCTGTGCTTTTCTTATTTGAATATTGCCCTGATATTCTTTTACCGCATTTAATTTTAAAGTTTTTGACTAGTATCTCTGAAGCATATAATGATGGTGAATGTGTATTTGAGATACTCCTAGGAATGGGGGAGCTAGAGAGATGAAGAGAAGAATTACTATGTAAATCCATTGTGGATTTGAAACACAAATGAGTCAGGAAGGAAAGGAAAATGAGTAAAGAGTGACCCTGTACTGAGGGTTTTCAAATCAGAAAACAAAGTATCTTCTAGTCAACAAGTGTGTCTGTAATATATTTGTATTTAGTTTTCTAATATGCAAAGGAAAAATAGACATATAAAGCATATAGATTTAAATTATGAACAAGAATGACCTTTTTGGAGGACTGGAGATAAAAACAAATGCAGACGTAATTTAAGGCCAGAAAAAAGGAGATGATTGCAAATCAAGTCCTTCCTATCACACTCAAGTGTGATTTGTGAATGCTCACAGCTACCTCTGACACCAGACCAAGAAAGGCTTGGAAAGCATCTGCCTCCTCTTACCTGTTTTATTAGGTTGCTTGTTTTAAGTTTGAAGGACAAGTTTCTTTTTCACTAGTTGATAAAACAAAAGTTTATGAACCAAAAGGTGGACAAACTCAAGAGCTGTTGGAGAGCCCATACCACCAGCTGGGCATGTCCTTATAATGCCCCTCAATCCAACTCTTGCCAGCTCAAAGGGTGAGCAGATTTATATTCTAAATGAAGAAGGGGTGCTGTGGTGTTATTGGGACTCCCAGAACCATAGAAGAAGAGTTAAAGAATTCAGAGAGCTAAAAGACTTCAAACTTTGCCTAACTTCTTTCTTCCTTCTGTTTAGTTCATAAGGCATTGCGGATTAGAGAAACGAAAGGGCCCATTCAAATTCATGCACATTTCAATGGTAAAACCAACTAGACTCACTGCTGTATCTGTTCTATAACCACTATCACCGCTGATTAGTTTAGATAAACAATTTAACAGAATGTTTAATACTATTAAAAGGAGAGCACAGCATGCTTTTCATGAACCAAAGCCCAAGATTATGTTCCTTATTGTCATTAAAACTTTGAGGACATTTAATTTAATGTCCAGCCAAGCCCAGTGTTAACACCATTAGGTTGTTGCTTTGTTCAGTGATGTTACTTCATTTTCCAGAGTCACACTGGAAGTAAGCAGTGGAATTTGGGACTCCAGTATATCTGATTCCAAAGGGCATTCTTTAACCTAAGTTATTTTTCCAGGGTGATAGGAGTGGTAGCAGAGCTGAAAAACAAAATGCAGATACAAACATCCCCTAACAGTTGCTTCTCTTTACATAAATGTCCTGGACTTGTACTTAGTTGGATAATGTTAGATAGTACATTGATGAACTGAAAACCATTCATCAAGAGTGATTCTCACTATTTCTTCACATACCAGAGTTGTGCCCAAAAATCAACCCTCTAGTTGTATAGTAAGTAGAAGTTAGATTCTGATGAGTGAAGATGCCATGAAATTTAAAGCAACCACAAACTCAAAACCAATTTTGATGGGTTGACCATAATCACAGATGTAGGTTGAGTTTGGGGAGCATTTTCTTGATTATAAATGATGCCTTCCTCTGTTTCACTCATCTTATGCGAGGAAAGCAGCTTTCTCTTAAAGGAAGACTGTCTTCCTCATCTTCCAAGGTCCCCTTAAACTCCAACAGAAAATTTTCCTAAAAATGACTTGAGCTTAAAGCATTGCCTATTTACTCCTAGCATACTATTTTTTACTCCTTTATCAAACAAAACATAACAAAATAAGACACAATTGAAAGAGAAAATAAAATAAACCTCATAATTAGAGACAGTGATCCCCTTTGTTACTCTTATTAGGACAATTTATGCTATCAAGACCACAGAACAAGGTCCCTTTATTCCACCTAGCACGCTATGTTGTCAATTATTATTTCTGGCCCTTCTAGTACCTGTCTTCAAGGCAGTGAGATGAAAGTGATCCACTTAAACAAATATCAGAGTGGCACCATCACCATAGCAACCAGAAACAAGAGCTTTTAAAGGTGAAAAAAAATGTGGAGGAGGAGAGGTGTTATTATTTATTTTGCATTAGATAAAATACATTTAAGTTTAATAGTTGAAAATAGCTTAGAATATTAAAAATAGATAATATAATAGCCTCTCCTCAGCCCCCTACATATGTTACCTGCTTTCCATTATTGTGAGCAAAGTCAGAATCATTCATGGGAAGAATTCAGCTTTCTTTCACAAAGATAGGAAATGATACCAATTATTTCAATCCATTCATTATTAAAAGTCCTATAGAACTCATTTGGAAAAAAATGGATATACACCCTGCATTTTTGGAAAGAAGGATTTGATAATAAGAGATAATAAGCGTATGAGACTCTCAGCCAAATTCCCAAAAACTCGGTTTTCAATCTTACATAGATCAAACATCAGTCAACATATGGATCTCAGTAGTCTTGTCTGAGATGGAAGAAAAGGATTTAAACTTGCCAACAGATTTGTCTTTGAGAGCACATTTTAGATGAGAGTAGGCATTAAGCTCTAATATCTTAGTGGCTGGATTTCTATCCCTTTAAACTTATTTTTAAAGCAATCCAAGTTGCATGCTCGTATATTTCATATATTTGCATCTTCCTTCTTTTTTTTCTTCCTCCAAAATTTGGTAAAATAATATACCTTAAAGACCAGTTGTATTTCTAACATACATATATGCTTAAACACATTCTGTTCTCCACAGTACATTTCTTGAAATCTTGAGGCTGAAAGTATTTCATTGTTCAGTTCTATAATGTAGATACGTGGGGGAAATGCTTAGTCTTTTTATTGTTCAGACTGTCATTATTTTTATTGTCCTGGAGAAATTAAAGATAAACTGGAAGGAGTACTGAGAAAATTACCGACTTTTGCTTTTCCTCTGAAATAGAGTTGTGTGACCACCTCTGTGTAAGGCAAGGATCCTGCTGTCTCTGGGCCAGGATGGGGTGAGAAATGAGGTGATCATCTCCTCTCATTTGTTCTTTGGGATTCTCCTGATTCTGTTTTCTGGTACTGTGAACATTTCCAAATGAGAGTCTGAGGCAGACTTTACAGAAGTCTCCACCTGCTGATTTGGAGAACAGAATTGTCTTGGCCTAAAACAAAGACTGAAAAAAGAAATTGGCTTGTGATTCAATATCACCCAATGTTTTATTTTGTCTGAGTGAGGAAACCTTGCTATTTCCAAATAAAGCTTTCAGTCAAAACACTCCTCACCAGGAAGTGTAAAGCATGTCCCTCTTACAACCTTAACTAGATAATTCAACAGTTGTTATAGAAAGTTCAGTCCTGTAAGCACTGCCCAGGAAGGAAATGTAACTAGAAGAAGCAGCAATATAGGCTGGTAAATTCTTTCCTGGTCAGAATTAGATACAGGGACTTAGCTGTCATGGAAATTCTTTCTTCTTGGCTGGTAGCAACAATTTCAGACTTGTCATCATAAAACAGTACAAGCTGATGAGTATAGTTGACACAAAGAATAAAGTAATGGAACAGAAGTTTGGAAACTCAGCTTCTCATTTCCATCATTCTTGTATGCTTTTTCCTTTATGAATGTCAAAGAGTAATATCATTCAAAGCACAGGGAGTGTTGGATCTTTGGGGAATTTTACTTTTTTTTTTTTTTTTTTTTTTTTTTTGGCACTGGGGATTGAACTCAGGGGCACTCAACCACTGAGCCACATCCCCAGCCCTATTTTGTATTCTATTTAGAGACAGGGTCTCACTGAGTTGCTTAGTGCCTTGCTTTTGCTGAACTCGCCATCCTCCTGCTTCAGCCTCCTGAGCCGCTGGGATTATAGGTGTGTACTAACACACCCAGCTGGAATTTTTATTTCAGAGTTTCTCATCATTTTTTCTTCTTTCTTTCTTTCTTTCTTTCTTTTTTTTTTTTTTTTTGATAAGAATTACATAGTATGTCACTTCTAAAAAATCAATCTGAAAAGGTTTCTGAGGCAAATAATTTTGAACAATGCTAGGTGACCCAAGTGAAACAGGTTCTTTATTCTGGGAATTCTTAGTCTTTAATATGATAATTATATTGTGACTTCTCTGAAGGGACTTTGATATGCTATTTTTCCTAATCATATTTGACTACATAATTTTTTTAAATTAAAACATTGGAAGACCATATTTCTAAGAACACATATTGAAATGGCTGATACTATCCAAAAATTTTTTACCTTATCAAGAAAGAAGCTGATTTTAGAGGAAATGTTTGATATGCTTAGAAAAATAAAAGTAGACTCCTCTCCCTCTCACGCTGCATAAAACTCAAATCAAAATGGATCAAAGACTTAAGAATTAGACCATACATTTTACAACTGCTACAAGAAAACATAGGGCCAAAACTACATCATATTGGTGCTGAGACCAACTTCCTTAACAAGATTACTAAAGCATAAGAAACCAATTAAGTGGGGGATACCTTCAAATTAAAAAGCCTCTGCTATGGAAAGGAAATGATTAAGAAGATAAAGAGAGAGCATACAGAATGGGAAAAAATCTTGGCCAGTTATTCCTCTAATAGGGGATTAATGTCTAAGAATATACAAAGAATGCAAAAAACTTAAAACCAGAAAAACAAATAATCCAATCAATAAATGGGCAAAAGAACTGGTTGTGGTAGTGTATATTTGTAATCCCAGCAGCTCAGTAAGCTGAGACAGGAGGATCACAAGTTCAAAGCCAGCCTCAGCAACTTAGTGAGGCCCTAAGCAACTCAATAAGACCCTGTCTCTAAATAAAATAAAATTTTAAAAAAAAAGGACTCTGGATGTTTCTCAGTGGTTAAGTGCCGCTGGGCTCAATCCCCAGTGCCTAAATAAATAAATAGGTAAAGAATGAAACAGAAACTTCTCAAAAGAAGAAACATAATGGCCAGCAAAAATGTAAAAAACATGTTCAACATCTAGCAATCAGGAAAATGCAAATAAAACTACACTAAGATTTCATCTCATTCTATTCAGAATGGCAATGATCGAGAGCACAAACAACAAATGCTGGCAAGGTGTGGGGAGAAATGTACACTTGTACATTGTTGGTGGAACTTCAGACTAGTACTACCACTCTGGAAAGCAGTATGGAGATTCCTCAAAAAACTAGGAATGGAACCACCATATGACCCAGCTATTCCCACTCCTTGGTATTTCCCCAAAAGATCTAAAATTTGCATAGTACAGTGATACAGCCCCCTCATTGTTTATAGCAGCACAATTCACAATAGCTTAATTATGGAATCAACTCAGGTACCCATCAATAAGTGAATTGGTTATGGTATATGTATACACACACACACACACACACACACACACACACACACACAACGGAGTTTGACTCAGCCATAAAAAAGAAAGATATTATGGCATTTATAGGTAAATAGATGGAAATGGAGAATATCATGTTAATTGAAATAAGACAAACTCAGAAACTCAAAGGTTGGATGTTTTCTGCCATAAATGGAAGCTAGAGTAAAATAAAGGAAAAGGGGAGGGAAGGATAAGATAATATAAAGAACCAATCAAATATAAATTAATATACAAGCAAAAGGAAGTCCAATAGAGGAAGGAGAACAGGAGAGAGGATGAAGGAAAGGAGGGAGGGAAAAGGAGATATCATCCATGTCCATGCATGTATAAGTTTGTCAGGATGAACACAAGTACTATGCATAACTATAAGGCTCTTAAAAAAAAAAAAAAAAAAAAAAAAAAAAAAAGCAAAACAGAAGGAAGCTGAAGCCTAGATGGCTTAAATGGCTTGGCCAAGGTCCCATAGTGATCAAATGACAAAGGCATGACTACAAATTTCGCTTCCTGACTCCAGTTAAGAAATTCTATCTACTACTCCATGTTGTCCATTTAATTTTCTTGAGCTCCACTTCCTACACCTCTAAAATGGAAAGTTCTATGAGATTCAAATAAATATGTGGAAAACTCCAAAAACTTAGTTACCTTAAAGCAAATACACTGTTTTAAAATTGATGGCTATTACATACTTTCGAAGAATGATCCAGTTCTAAGCCACTTATCATTTGTGAGAACTAGTTGTTGTTGTCTCAACACTATATTATTTGCATTTTACAAAAGTTCTGAAAATCAGTAGGGAGCCCAATGAGAAGCATCCGGATGCCCAGGGCCTTTCTGAGATTGTATTTTTAATTCTTTGCTCACATATATGCTTCCCATATTGTGAGGGACTCCATGATTTTGTTTTTCAGTTTTATTGCAATTGTAACTACAAAGAAACAAAAGCTGAGATCAAATGCTCTGTGCACTCCAATTCTGAGTCCAGTTCTTGGCCAAAAACTTTCTGAGAGGCCCTGTTGCAGTCAGTCACCTTAGAATTTTTACCACTTGTACAAATGAAAGAAGTCTACAGTTACACAAAAGCTTACAATGAGGCCCATTCACTCTTCTTCTAGGTATTTACCCAAGAGAAAGATAAAAGGATGTGTCCACACAAAATGCTTGTACATGGCATGCATACCAGCTTAACTTGCAATAGCCTAAACTAGAAACACACACACACACACACACACACACACACACACACACACACACACATATACATATACCAAGGAGTGGGATTAGTCCATATATCCACCAATCAGTATGTGAAGGTACCAATAGTACAGTATGTGTCATATCCACACAGCAAAATGGTACAACACTTATAAAGCATGGTCCTTGATACATGCAGCAATGTGGATGACCTTCACAGTAATGTAATCATACTGAGTGAAAAATGCCAGACAAGAGGCCATGGTGATATGATCCCACTTCTGTAAAATTCTAGAAAGTTCAGATTAATCTATAGTGACAGAAAGATCAGTGGTGGTCTGGTGATGGAGAGACACAGAAAGGAGAAATTACAAAGAGGCATGAGGAAACATTTGCAGGTGATGGCGGTGTTTATTAATTTGATGGTGCTGTGGTTTACACGTGTGAAACTAATCAAAACAAATCAAACCATGTATTCTTCAAATATGTGCTGTTGCTCTCTGTAAATTAATTTTCAATAAAACTGTTTAAATAAGAAAAGAAGAAGTCTAAAAGGATCAAGCTTCTTCTGCCAAAACTGAGAAGCCTGTTAAGGAAAAGAATGGTACTTAGTTTTTTTAATTTATAAAGATTGAACAGTTTCCCTCTTCCCCATGATGGACTGCCCACACGATTTCCAGTGACGGATACACAGTTGTGCCTTTCAGAAAATCCCCAAAGCCATGGGAACCTCTTTTTCTTTCTCCCCTGTTCTAGAGGATGCAGTGTCTATAGAGCAGAATTGTTGATTCTCTTTCTAAATGGTATCTCTATGAATCACTGCAGTGTGTATATAAAGGCAGCTCTCTTAGCAATTAGTTTTCTGGTGTGCTCCCAGTTCTAACCTTTCGTCCTGTGAAATTTCATTGTTGCTCAAATGCTTTAGAGCTGCTTTGTCCAAGAACAGTTTTTCCAGTAGAATCCAAACATAAAAGCACTCCTAGTGCTCAAAGGAGCAGCTCAGAGATGCATTTTCTTGTTAATTGACATAGTTACTGAGCATCATAGATTTTAGAAATTCTGTTGAAAGTGCCTATTTTCCACATTTATATGATATTCTCAGTGTGGGAGCACTAACAAGATGGAGATTTTGCATTAGTAAACTGACAACTTATCTGTATTCATATTATTTGTGGTGTGTTTTTAAATGAAATGAATCCTTTTAATAAAGCAATTTAAAAATCATGTAGAATGATACATTTTATTATTGTTCATATTCTGTTAGACAGAATAGACTAAAGCACATTTGAAGAGAAATGTTAACATTCACAAAGCCTATTTAAAAAAAAAAATAACAGTTTAGGAAGAAACAACAAAGTCCAGGAAGCCAATGGAAGTAGAAAGAGCAAGGGATTAGGGGATTTAGCTTTGCCATAATTAACTATGAGGCCTAAGGCAAATTAGTCATCTTCTTTGGGACACAGATTCCTCCTCTGCTGAATAAAAGGTTATAATAAACATTCCAAGAATTTCTTCTAGTCCACTAAGGATTAGAACCTTCCTCATGGCACAAACTAGGACAGAAGAAAAGTCACAAATATTCTTTATTTTAGGATTCTTTTAGTTATACCACTACACAAAACTGTAAGTTTTCTTCATGTATTATGTAGAGCAACAAAAGGTATCCTTTCCAATCTTTATTTCTAGAGTAATGTGCCATTTGGTACCAGGAAGTAGAAGTTATTTATACAAGTGCTTCTTTGTATATTCACAAATATAAATGTCTTGTAACAAATGCTCTGGCACTACCAAGAGCAGTACCTAATTCTGTCCCTTAGCTATAGTTGAGATAATTCAAGACCAGTGTCTGCACTGTACTGACAAAATGGAATTTACTCTGGGAATAGTAAAGTAAACATGAGAACCCCTATTGAACAACAACAGCTTAGCAGATATTTTAATGAGATAATTTCAGGTTTGAAATAATACCATCATCTTGTCAGTTTGGGAACACTAGATGGCAATTCAATGCTAGGAGCTTAGAATTAATTTGTTTTTATTTGATGTGGTGTTTTATATATGTATGTGATACCAAGAATCTAAAAGATTTATACAGTCTAGTCTTTTTTATTCCTGAGACTATTATAAAACAAAAACTTCTTTATTTTCAGCACCATGTTATTTGTCACTGGCCATTAGTGTTACAGATATAAATTTTCAAGGGAACTGTAACAGCATTTTTCTGATTATAATAACTATGACATGAAATTTGGAAAAATGCTAGAAAAGTGATCCAAGATTGTCCTTAAGTGACATCCAGGAAATATTCATCCCAATGGTCTTATAATAGCCACCAGGCATGTAGAAAGTAACAAAGGAATTTTAGTGGATTCGCTCAATTGACCATTTCTTCTTAAAAATCTGAAGCCTGAAATCAATCCTCCCTTCTTCCTTCCTTCTGCTTTCCTGCCTTCCTTTTCTATTGTTATCATTAGCAAATCTTAAGAACTTTCAAGTTTGCATGGGTATTCTCCAGAACTTCACGTATAAGAATCTACTACAGGACCCTTTGAAACAATGCCCAAGTTCCCCCACAGGTGCTCCATGCTCTCCTGTTGTCTCCTGGTTTCTTCTTGGCGTTCTTACCAATTGAGCCTCTATGCCTTGGAAAGCATTGCTTTTTGTGTACTGTTCAAAGAAACCCTCTTTAATCGCAGCACATGTGAAGGAAGACTTTGGAATTTAATTTATTCCCATGTAATGAGGCTGCCAAGAAAAGATCAAGGTAAAATCCAGACTTCTTAAGAAAAAAGAAAAGAAAAAAAAAAAAAAAAAAGAAAGGAAAAGAAAGAAAAAGAAAAAGCAAAGCCAATAAGACTCTGGCTTGTTCTCCAGTCTCCTCTGCAGCTTCCTCTCTCTAACAGGCATCTTATCCTTCATTCATATACCACTTATGATTCCCATCAAATGCTTCTTGCCTCTACACCTTTGTATATGACACATATATAGCTTGAAATCCGTTTTCTCTCTCTTTCTCTTCCCTAGTTCTAATTTATCCTCCAAAATCTGATTGAAGATTTCTCCTTTAAAAATGCAAGCTGTGACCCACAACCCATCACCAGTTCCATCCAGGAAAGAAGTATGTATCCTGGTCTGTGTTCCTATCTGGTTCACATGGAAATCAAATCACTTGTTTCCAATTTCTAGTAATGTCTGCCTCTCCCAAACACATAGTGATTTCCTTCAAATGTAGCATCATTTACACTCTCATTTTCAGAGCTAGGTATATACCCTGTCCATATTGGCAACTCACTCAACTTTTAGATGAATTAATAAATGAACAGATGACCCAACTAATGAATTCAGTCTTAACTTGGAGAAGAGAACTCTAATAGGCACAGCAGAGGGACCTAGATATCCTCAAATGTCCTCATTAACATAACAATAGCTCATCTTTATCAGCTTCTATTGCTTTGTCAGATCACCCTTCCTGTTCTTCATTTGTATCATGTCCTGTAATCTTGGCAAACAACTCATGGTACTCTTCATATCCTCATTTTGCACATGAAAATCTGAGGCATAGAGAAGTAAGGCAGCCTGCAAAACCTTAGGTAGGAAACAGTGGAGTCCAATACCCAAGCATTTGCCAGTAAATGGATGGAACTGGAGAATGTCCTGCTAAGTGAAATAAGCCAATCCCAAAAAACCAAAGGCCAAATGTTCTCTCTGATTTGTGTATGCTAACCCACATTAAGGGAGGGTGGGGTGGGGAAGAGTAGAAGTCCATTGGATTAAACAAAGGGAAACATAGGAAAGGGGAGTGAGGAGAAAAGGAAAGACAATAAAATTAATTGGTCATAACATTCCCATCCTTGTATTTGTATACATGACCAGGGTAACTCAACATCATGTACGACAACAAGAGTGCAAATCTGAATGGGATAAGTTATACTATATGTATGTATATTCTGCCAAAATACATTCTACTGTTATGTATAACTAAAAAAAAAATAGAAGAAGAATAAAGAAAAAAAGAAAAAAATAATTAAAAGAAAGAGCCAATTTCTGGAGTCTTTCACACCAGGTTGTCTAACCTTGGAGACCACATTCTTTTATTATTATTCCTCAATCAAGCATTTATATTTTTTTCAAGTTAGACATAAGTGTATTTCAATCTGACATCTCTAATTCTATTTTTAAATCTATTATTTTATCAAATGTTACATTACAACATATTTATGATAATCTTAGACTATTATATTAGATCACAGAGCCTTCCTAGACAGTTACCTCAGGGGTGACTATTTCCATCTAGCACATAGTGCAAAGCTGGCATATACCAGAAACTCAGTAATTGTCTCTGTGATGATTTCTTCCTAGTGAATTAAAAGATGAAATTCCATTCAATGGCCATGGCTTTTATCTGAATAGAAAAACAAAGAAACTTTTTTAATGAGTAGAGGTATGCAATAAGCAGATTGAGTTAACTCTGAAATCACTCATTTGTAAAAATGCTTAAACAGAGATTGAGCTACTTCTTAGTGGAGGATTTTATTATAGGAGCTAACACATCTAACAGGTATTTGGCACTAGTAAACTATCAGCATTTAGGCAGTGTAGATATGCTGTGGCCAGGCATACATGGAGAGGGAGGAACTAGAGTATCAAACTTGTCTACAAGGCCACTGAACTCTTCAAGAACCAAGATACTATGCAGGCCCACACAAAGAATTTTCTAATAGTAGACTTGGACATAAGGTACTATGGAAAGTGCACAGAATAAAAGGATGGGAGGTCCACTAGTCAAGCTGCCTTGGCTAGGCCATTTATTTAGTCTTTCTGAGCTTCAGTTTTTCAGCTCTAGGAAAGGTTAATAATAACTTCTCTATTTTCAATATGTGGGTATCAAACAGGATTTTTGAAAGTGGTAAATGTGGTATAATATGAATGATAACTCAGGAGATATGAAAAATGTACATAAATTTCTAAGGCAAGAATCAAATCACATCAGGGATCTATCTATTTATTCTGCATATAACACTTATCAGCTATGAAACTCCCTTAATTTTCCAGGATGAGTCAAATCTCTTTGTAAAAAAGGTCCCACTCTCATGGCTCCAATACATTAGTTTATCTCATCTGAAGTGGGACCTCCTTCTGGATGATACTGTCTGTGTCTCAGTCACTATACCAGAAGCCCAGTGGATATGCAGCCCTAGTTATTTAAAATCCTTAAGTTGCTGATGTCAGAGACACATGAGGAATCTTAAGATTGGTGGTGTGAGAATTGTTCTCTTTTTCCTAAACATTACACCTGCTCACATCAGTGGAGCATGCGCAATGCCAGTATTTGTTGGGGTAATTAAAACAGCATGAACACTTATAGTGCAGCTTTGGACTGTGGTTTTTCGTCTTAGTAGCAGGCAGCCTTGGCCACAGGAAGAAAAATTCCTATTCTCCAGTTACAGAGCACCACCTTTGTTAGAAAGCACATGTACACACTAGTCTGACAAATAATTAGATAATTTTAAGTGGAATTAAAGAGCAAAGTAGGACTCAGAATAAATGGGAAAGGATAGAGAGAAAAACTAAAAGAAAACAAGGATGAGAACAAAGGGAAGCCTGGGAGGAGAAAAGAAGAATGGATGAGAAAAGGAAGGGGAAAAAAATCACACAGGTGAAGAAAAGAAATGTGTCGTCAGTACCTGTTCTGCTGGGCAGATGACGTGGTTCCCTGAGCACCACAGCTCTCCCAATTTCCAGAGATGGATTAGCAAATTAATATAAGCGGAGCATAAATTTGCTGACTGTGGTGGCACAGAGTCACCTTGGACCTCATCAGCATTGCTAAACATCGCCTGTAACCTTTCCATTATCACTGAGGGTCTGCTCAGCACCAGGCCCAACTGCTCCAATAATTTCAATTACTTTCCCTGACAAATTTTATGTTTCATGTATTTTAGTAGCCTGATAATTATGATTTCTCTCATTTCTCGCTATCGAGCTTAATGGGTTCCAGCATGAGTGTGCAGTTTCAGAAATGAAGTTCCACTTGAATTCACAAGTTATTATCTACTTTCATTAATGGAACTGGAAAAGAGTGAGTGGAAAAGAGATAAAGAATGAGAAAGAAGGAAGAAGTGAGTGAGCAGGAGGAGGAAAGAAAAAGAGAAAACAAAAGATCAGGACCAAAGAACAAAAATCAACCAAAACTAGGAATAAAAAACCAGAGTAAGTATAAATAGAACATAAAATGGAAAGTATGTGGAGGACTTTTTTAAAGAAAAGAATACAAAATGCACCAAATAGATTTTTTTCTATTATTAGACACATGGCTGATGAAGAAGCAGAGTGTGTTGAAAATTTCTTTGGCTTTGCAATTAGACCACACTGGGTTTGAAGAACCTGGTTCCCTTGCTTACTAGCTGTGTGACCATAGCACATTACTTGACCTGACTGAGATATATCTGTTCACTCTGTTTGTCAATGCAAACATTGAATCTATACGACTAATTTCCTTTCCCCCTTCTCAACTCCTCTTCCATGCATGAGTGTAGGGGGGTGAATGTGTATGCTTGCATGTGTGAATTTTTTATGGAATGACAACTGTATAAGACATTGTGCTGAGGCAGGAGATAGAGCTTCTTAGAGGTTGCACAGCCAGAGGCAGAGCTATATTTCAGCTCAGTTTTCCTGCACATTGATTTTACTCCACTCCCACATGAGGATATGACTTTTTACTCCCACAATCTGGCATAAGAAATAAGAGTGTGCAATTTTGAAAGCACTCCCATCAATGGCAGCTCTAACTAAAAAAAAAAAAAAAAAAAAAAAAAAAAAAAAGATTTGCATCAATTCTACATAATGATTATGGGAGCCTTCAAGAGGAAAAGAATCATGGTATTGCAAGGCACCAGTGGATCAGATCCATAAAACCTTGTGAAATCATTGTGTCACTAAACCTGTTGCACAGATGTGCTACAGCAGGTCCTAATCTCCTGCTCTGTGATGTTTGGTTAAATAATTGGGAATTTGACCTGGCTTTACTGTGGGGTTATGTATTTCATGTTTTACAACCCATTTTTTTTTTTTTTTTTTTTTTCCACCAGAGAAGATGCAACTAGGAGAAGTAGGACAAAGACAGATGAAGAAGAAATAGCTCTTGCCTTTAAGAAGTTGATAATCTAACAGGGATATAGGGTAAATTTTTAAATAAATGTACTAGAAAATTAAGATGATAAATGCTATAAAAGTTACATGTAGCAATAGACAGACTTAGAGAAAGAAAATGTTATATCTATTTTGAAAGATTCTCTTGTAATAAGGACCCAAGTCTTAAGCCAAAGAAACAAATCTCTAGTTTTAGCATTTCAGGCATCAATGAGCTACTTAGGAAAATAAAAGGAGGATTAGAGAGTCCTTTCCTATGTCTCTGAAAATATATCATATAAATGGCATAGTATACTAAGCCCTGTACTGCAGGTACTTAAGATGATAAAATTACAAAGGTTTACAAATACAAGGAAACATCCAAATAAATATTGGAATTAAAAATGTAAAAAGGTAACAAAATACAGCAGCAGTACAAACAACAATAATAACTGTACATAGATATAACTAAACTGATGAGTCTTTTGAAATGCTTTTACCCCATATTCTGCAGCTGAAAGGGTATGAATTTTCTCAAAGGATCCTAACAGGGACCCCTAAAACATG
The DNA here is from genome assembly GCA_025594165.1 of Tamias sibiricus. Classification (NCBI taxonomy): domain Eukaryota; kingdom Metazoa; phylum Chordata; class Mammalia; order Rodentia; family Sciuridae; genus Tamias; species Tamias sibiricus. Next base: position 63,115,718 of record CM046668.1, read on the forward strand.
GCTCATCTTCTTCAATTTATTCAAAGTGAAGGTGAAAATTGCTACCCTGATTAATATCAACTGAAGGGAAATAATGTATACATTGAACAATGTGGTCCTTGCTCACCAAGTACCTTTCCGCAATGGTGGCTGAAGACAACTGGAAAAAAATTTAAGATAACCTACACTTTTCTGGGAATACACTAAAAACAAACAAACAAAGAAAAAAAAAAACTTTCTGGGGGCAATTTGATCAATGTATTACTTAACTAATGAAACCAACTTTTAAGAGGCACTTTTAACCCTTGTGTTTCAATGGTGCATTCCCATCCCGCAATAGAAGAAATTCAGTAATATCCTAACACTGAAGCAATAATAATAACACTTCTTTAATTAAATGGTTAAGCAAGAAGCAAGGGGTCTTGGGAGCGGGGGTAAAAGGAAGAATAAAGAATAGAATCATTTGGTGTTGAGGTAAACCCAATGGATTGAAAGGATGCTTGCTTTCAAATGTAATCCTAATGACCTTTACTTTGAGAAGAATTGTGCTCCCATTCAATAAGTAGGTGCATGTCTATTCTAGCCTGAGTGTTTAAGCAAGACATGGGATACAAGTACAAGAAGGAAATCCTGCTCCAGAAACCCTGGTACTCTATTTGGAGAGATGAAAACCTCTTCAAGAGAGCGTGATTGCTAGGTGCTGGGGCAACTGGGGGAAGGGAGATGGTAACTAAGGATATGGAAGGAAAGCAAGTGACAGGCTTCATGAATGGGTAGAATTTCAACTGAGCCTGCGATAAAGGGAAAGAGGAAGATATCAAATATAAAGGTTCTAAACAAACTCCTGTTCTCAAGGTTCATTAACTATTGAGGCAGAGAGCATTTGTTTTGTAACCTACTTCTGTACTGTCCCCAAGTTACTTTTCTTTTTTCTTTTTTTGGTGGTGCTGGGGATTGAACCCAGGGCTTTGTGCATGTTAGGCAAGCACTCTACTAACTGAGCTATTTTCCCAGCCCAACCTAAGTTATTTCCTAATGGAGACAATTTTAGTGGCCTGCAAAAGAACAAATTCACTAGTTAAAAAAAAAAAAAAAAAAAAAAAATTCGGACCACTGCTATCTCTAACTCTAGGGACTCTGGTGGCTGAGACTCCGTTAATTTGGCTCTTCTTGGTCACAAGTCCATTTTATCCCAGCAGGATTATATTTAGTCCCAAATTAGGAAATTTGACATCATTGACCTTCTAGTTGTATCACCTTTCATAATGGCCTAATTTGCCTTAATTAATTATGAAAGAGAAATACTTGAATGTTAGAACAGACTTGGTGTTGGAAAAGGACTGAAGGAAACTTGGGCATCCTGTGCTCAGTCAGTCCCTGGTAGCATCCTAGGGAATCCATGCCTCAAAAGCAGTTGGCTCCCATGCAAACCTCAGAGGTCATTCTATTTGACCTATACAAGCCACTTAAGAATCCTGTCTTCCTTTCTATCATTTCTACATTTTTAGCTAAAGGTCAACTGGAATAATAATATATACAGAAACCTTGAAAAACTGAATATTCTGCTTAAAAATCAAAGATTCTATAGCCTGATAATACAGCTCCTAATGAACTTTGAAGAACAAAAGCTTTCTCACCTTTCCAGAAAATTAATGAAGAATTTCTTCTTTCCTACTTTGTGAAAGTTACACTATGTTTCTTGAGCTACAACCATACTGATTTTGATGAAACTCAACTTATGCATATCTCTGAGTATGAAGAATATCAAGAATCCCTGTATTGGCTGCAAAGTTTGTTTGTTTGTTTGTTTTAAGACCATAGGACCAATTGCCTCCTATGATGAATTTAAAATACAGTATGGGCTAAAAGTCATATTTCAACCTTCAGAATTATTATACCTTCAATTTTTTATTATATCTTGGTGCCATCAACATTTTATGGATATTTTTAATAAGCATCTGTTGAAAATAGACTCACAATAAAAGGCTAATGGAAATAGGAAGGGTGGAGTTGAAAAACAACATGCATATAGGGTATCTTACTAAAGGTTGATGGGATTTACAAGTCCCCAGCATCTGCCCCTCCCCCTTGGTCCTAGTCTCCACAGTCCCAGTATATTAATTAGCAATATGAAATAACATTTGTCATGTGAAACAATATTTGAAGCATTCATTAAAGACTCATTATATGCCAGGCACTTTACATAATTTAAGTCTAATTTTCACCAACACATATTTATCATTGAGGAAACAGACTCAGAAAGCTCAAGCCGCTGGCTGATGGTTATACATTAAAGTTTATGTGAAACAAGAATTTGAACTTATGTATATTTGAAGCCCAAACCAAGTTTTCCCCTTTTGTTTATACCATATTCCTATTTACAAGACTTTTAAAGGTCAGAAAAAGTCAAAATTCAGCTCTTTCTTCCAGCTAAGTGGCTACGATCAATTTATTGTGTGTGTGTGTGTTGGGCGGGGGAACATTTTTTTCCCATACACAAGTAACATCCAAGTTCTTTGGAATATTAAAATACCCTGTTTGTCTTCTGGATTTAAAAGAGGTCTTAGTGTTATCAGGGTTGGGGCAGAAGAGATCTGCCTTATAGTTGGTCAAGTTGAGAGGTGAAGTCATGAGCTGAATGTTTATTCTGTTACAGGAGAAGTTTGGAGTGTGGGATTGGGAGTCAGAGATACCTCAATCATAGTGCTGTCAATAGCAGTAGAGCTGGCCCTTGGTATCCACAGGGGATTGGTTTCAGGGACTCCTGTCCACCTAAGAATAGCAAAATGTTTGGATGCTCAGGTCCCTTATATAAAATGGTACCCTATTTGCATATAACCTATACACATCCTCCCATATATTTTCAATCATCTTTAGATTACACATAATACCTAGTATAATGCATATATGATGTAAATAGTTGCTATGGTACATTGTTTAGGAAATAATGACCAAAACAGTCTGCACATATTCAGTACGGACATTGTTTCCTTCTTTTGAATATTTCCTACCTATGGTTTTTGAATCCGTAGATGCAGAACCTGAGCATACAGAAGGATGACTATACAATGCAGGCCACAAATGACAGCCAGGTGCAATTTAAAATTTCCTAGTAGGTGTGGTTAAAATAGTAAAACCAAAAAGGTGAAAGTAATTTAAATAAAATGCACTACATAATAGATATATCTAAAGGATTAACATTTCCACATATAATCCACACAAAAAGATGATATTTTATATCATTTTCTTATTTGAAATTCGATGTTTGTTCCAACTGTAAGAGCATGTCTTTATTCAGAATAGCCACATTACAAGTGCTGAATAATCGCATGTGGCTAGAGATGATGGCATGGGACAGCACAATTCAAGTGGGTTTAAGGAGAAAGCTTGAACAGAAAAGGTGGTCAAAAGGATTTTCTTTAAAGTGAACTAAATTCAAAACTGAGTGATTTAAGTGCAAAAATTTGTTTGTTGATAACTCAAGGAGGATTAAAAACTCCATCTGCTAGGAGAGAGGTAAGAAACCACAGAGGAAGTGCAGAGAGGAATGAAGAAGGGCAGGAATACAAATGCTTGTGAAGAGGCATTTCACTTCCATGGTCCGATGCTAATTTAACACAAAGATACAGTTCTTCCCATTACATAGATGAGAAAGATGAAGCTGGCAAGAATTCAGTCACTTGCCCATGTTTCTCCCTTCTCCTGCTCTATGAATCTGACAGCTCAAAATCAATAGTGTATGTACATCTTATTCTCACTGTATGTGGTTTAAAAAAAGAGAAGCAGAAAGGAAAAAAGTATAATCTGCAGCTTCCCTGGGTCTATGTTTCTGACTGCAGGCAGACATGGAGGGGACTTGCAAAGGGCAAGGTGGAAGGAGGGTAGAAAGCTGGAAAAGGATTGTGTTTCAAAGGCTGTAGCTACAACCCATAGCCTTTAAGGTGTTAATGAAGGCAGGAAGCCAGGCCCCAGGCAGACACTGTACTGCACAGTTATTCTAGGCACATTTACCTGCTGTTCTCTTGGTGCTGTTGAAGATAAAAAGCAAAGGATTGGGTTTGACATGTAGTCAGAGAGCATAGGTGAAAAAAGCCAAAGAAACTCTTGAAAATGAGGTTGGTTAAAAATCAGAGGAGTGTACCAGTGACCTGCTCTGGAATTCAGACATTAGGATAGATTCTTATCTGACTTTTACAATCTCTGTATGTCTCTTGGCCTGTTTTTTTTTTTTTTTTTTAATTAATTAACTAATTGAATTATTTACTTACATATTTGGTACTGGGGATTGAACCCTCCCTAGGCCCCAGGGTCTGGCAAAGTTACTGAGGCTGGTCTTGAGCTTGCCATCCTCCTGCCTCAGGCTTACCCCCAGTCACTGAAATAACAGGCCTGTACCACTTTGCCCAGTTTGTGTTTTAAAATGAAAAACAATAATCACACTCCAATTGGATACATGAAATACAGAAAATCTACATTCTGTGATTGTAGAGTGTAAAGTGATCTGCCCATGTCGTGGTAGTTGAAAGATTTTTCTTTATCACATTGTTCCCATGAAGTCAACTCTATATGACAATTTGGAGGAACAAAAAAGAGGCATCAGGCAGCTCTAATAAACTTGGCCTCATGAAAACTGGCTAATGAAGAAAATCAAGTTATTTTCAGTTAAGGATCATTGCTGAGGGGAAAGAAAAACCAAATGAGCTGAAGAGTAATAAGACCCTCTTTAAAAATGGAATCATAATGAATTCTCATTTCTATTTGGATAAGTATTTTACTCTTAATTACTTAATTGATAGGATTGGAGAGTTAAAGGGTAGACTATATTCATTCATTCAAAAATTCCATCAACTTTTTATTTTTTTTCCTAATCAGCCATGTACTACACTCTATCTACCCTAGGCTATGGTTATAGAGTAATATAAAGGAGAACTATCTTTTTCTATGCCTATCTTAGGATCAAGGCTGAGACCCCCCCTATGACAAAAGGCACAAGAAAACATTCATAGTTTTCTCTTATCTTGGAAGCTACAGAGGAAAAACGAAAAGAAAGATGATGGGGGAGAGGGGTGGAATTGCAAAATTGAAGGGAAACCAGCGGAATATAGGAAGGGAATCAGGGTAGAGAGGAGGGTAGAAACCAGGAAAACCCTGGGGAATGATATTGGCCAAGTTATATTGTTATATCACATGCATGTATACATATGTAACAACAAATTCCACTATTATCTATAATTATAATGCATCACTAAAATATAGAAAAGAGAAAAAAATACACATTTATCTAATACAAGTTTTGCATGACCCAGGAGCCTTGATAAGGAAATGAAGACCCAAAGAAATTGTCAGCCTTTGTATTTTGTGCTGTTTAACCAGGAGCAGCCAGTCAGTCTTGGAGATATATGAGAGGACAAAAGGATATGAGTGAATGGTAATAAATTGGAAAGAAACTTAGCCAAACCTGTTGTTCACATTTTTCTCTGTGATCCTTTGTTTATAGAGATCAGGATGTTCTTTCCTCTGTGTACAAGGAGGGTGCCTCTCACATGAGGCTCTTATGCATCAGAAAAAGGTAGGAATAGCTTTCTTAAGTTTTAAGATTTGCTGAGGGGAGAAGGTTAGGGGAGTGTCAGAGAGATCTTCCTACATATGGTGTTTCTCAACTTCCTTCAGCTTAAAATATTCAATATCCTTCCAGGTTCAGTGCCAGGCACCTGTAATCCCAGGTACTCTGGAGGCTGAAGTAGGAGGTTGGCAAGTTTGATTCCTGCCTCTGTAATTTAATGAGATGCTGTCTCAAAGAAAAAATAAAAAGGGCTGGAGATGTAGTTCAGTACTCAGAGTACCCTGGGTTCAATCCACAGTACTGCACCAAAAATAGACAGAAAGGGAAAAATACAAAGATAGATATGATAGGTATGTAGATACAATGTGTTAAAGTGCCACTATAGGAGGCAGTATGGCCTACCCCAGCAGTAGTGTGGCAAAGGCTACTAGGTGATCTTTGACCCATTTCCTCTTCTTGGGAACACCACTAGAGTATATTTCCTAACCTTTGTACTTAGGTGTGGACATATGACTATTAACTGATGGAATGTGGTAGAAAGTGTTATCCTGTCCTCTCATTTGTGATTCTCCATTATATTTCACCTACCACAATGATGTTGGGAGCTACATTGAAGGTGGTAGGTCAACTTGATAGAAAGAGGTAGGATCACTACTCGGAGTACAAGTAATAAAAATGCTTAATAAGAATGGTTTAATCAGAGGAGAGCTAGAAGGAAGTTTCTATGTTACAACATCTACTGCTACCTTAATTAACACAATCGTTAACTGTAGACTTGCTCTGTGATCTTACATTCTGATGGGATACAGAAAATAAATAAGCAGCTCACATAAACAAACATTTGATTTATATATGAAAATGTTCAGCTGGATATAGAAGAAGCCCACATGGTTGTTTTGGGTTCATTTTAAGAGATTAAAACTGGTGGTGATTAAAAAAAAAAAAAAAAAAACTTATAACTTTAGAATATAATATCTCTTTTGCTCTTCATCTTGCTTCCCCTCCTGCTTTACAATATAAACCATGCCTTTTTAATCAACTAGTATATTTCCTGAAATAGTGATAGACTTCAAGGCATGTGAAATAAGTCTCTTCATCTTAGAAATCGCAATTTGCTATTCTCTTTACTGTACAAATAATACATTTGTAAAAACATATAAATGCATCTTTTTCTGAGCAATAATAATGAAATATTGGTTGGCTTTTTAATTTTCTCCCATAACAAGAATAGAAATGCTAAATGCATAGCCTAACGGTAGAGCCACCGAAATGTAACTAAAGTGGTGCTTAAAGAGGTCTGAGAGCTGCTTCTGATTACTCCATGCTACTTAAGGTGTGTATTTCTAGGACTTTAGTTTCCTCATCTATAAGATAGGAAGTTCAGGCTAATTGACCTATAACATTCCTCCCAGCTTTCATATTTCCAACTTCCAACTTCTAGACCTAAACCTCTTATGGGGGGGGGGTAAAGTAGGCTGCGAACAAAGCAATAGAAACATGGCTCAAATGCAAGTTTGGGAGGCCTTCTGCATGGTTTCCAGGTTCCAATGATAGTACTCAGTGAACTCCAAATCCATGACTCTTTGTCAGAAGCCTACCATATCATGCAGAAAAAGGAGGCTAAAGAGACTTTGGAAAATTCTAGCTAGGGCAGAGATTCGAAATATCCAAAAACCTGCACAGGATTTTTGTTTCATTTCACCCCTGTACTTGTAAAGAAGATATATACAATTCTGATTCCCCCAAAGCTCTGTGCCTCCTTTGTCCTTTGAAGCTTCAACCTTTCAAAATAAGAACTGTATTGTTTTTTAACAATTGGGTCTCTCTCCCCAGCTTCTGACCCCCTGCCCAGGCGCTCTCTTCTGTGTGTTCTATCTCAGACCCCGCTCAGCCGTCCGGCTCCTGCTGCTGTGCCTTGTGATTGAAGGTACTCTCTGCTTTCCCTTCCTTACCACGCTGCCTTTGATTCAGATACAGAGGGATACATTATTGATCAGATTTCGGCTGCAGCTCTTAGCTTGCTGGTCCTGCACTACTAACTAATAAGCTAATAAGAGAAGAGTGAAGAGATGACCTCCTTTGAAAAAGAGAGGAGAGGACAGTTCTACACCCTCCATTTTGGAACCTTTGGGAAATGCTGCCTGCTTTCCTGCTGGGAGCCCTTTGCTTGTTTGGTCAGGTGGCACCACTGTACAGAGACAAGGTTTTCCACACACCCAACAGTGGCCTGCTTAGAAGAAGAAATTGATATTCTCCTCTAGGGAGGACTATTCTTTGCTCCATAGTGCAGGCATGGTTGGGTATCTTTGTTAAACTTCCTACATTAAAAACCCAAGCAGCCATTTTAAAACAGATTCTTTTTAAGATTTATTTTATTTTTTGACATATAAAAATTACACATATTTATGGGGTATCACATGGTGTTTTGATATCTGTATGTATTGTATAATGATCAAATTAGTATAATTGGCATATCCATCATCTTAAACATTTATTATTTCCCTGTGGTGAAACCAGTAAAACCCTCTCTTGTAACTATTTTGAGATATACAATATATTTTTGTTAACTATAATGAACAGGAGAATTTATTCCTATCCTCTAACTTTGCACTGACCCACCTCTCCTCATTAAACTAAATTCTCTCCATTCCTATTTGATATTTTCTGCCAAACAATGTAGGTGTGTTATCTCTGCATTGTGGATGAAGATTTTATGTTGAAAAACTTTATGTGCTAGTCACTAGAAAAGTTCTCCATGTCTCCTTGTTGAAATGAATTAACACCCCAACTAAAGATCACAGCAGAGATGTAACTGAGACACAGGTCCTGCAACTCTGAATCTGGAAGCTTTGTTCTATACTAGCGACTGATGTGCTGGGAATTCTCCTTGCTATTCACTCTTCAACACCTTTTCTCAGTCCTCAGTGAGATAATGGTAAAAGTTTCAATAAAATGTTCATGTATCTTTTCTAAAGTCCTTTCTTCCCTAGACATTCAAATGCCTGCTATCAAAATGTTTATTACATTTTATGTGCTTATACCCTTTTCCTAATAATTCCACTATTATAGTTATTCTTGCAAAAGTGTGAGAGTGTGTGTGTGTGTGTGCATGTACACAGGTGTATGTATACAAGCATGATTATTCTAACCCTTAATAGCAAAACCTAGAAAACTTAGGGATTACTTAAATTATTATATATCCATAGATTTGAATACTATGCTGCTGTTTAGAAAATGATGTAGATACATGTATGATGATTTTGGAAAATCTGTAGGTTATGTTATTAAATGCAAAACACCTTCATAAGCTGAAGTCCTATGAAAAGTTTTATCTACCCACCTATCTACCTGCCTAACTATATATCCATTCTTCTATCTAGCTACTTTTCCTTACTTATGTATAATTTTTTACATATTTTTTCTGAGTTCATAGACAAAATCTGTTAAAACCAACTTCCACTAGACACTGACCAGGTAGAAGGGAAATTTACATATTATAGTTTATCTTTCTGTGTTTATTGAATTTCTAACTTTTTGCAGATATTGCTTTTATTTTTTAAAGGATGAGGTTAGCTGGGATTTGATATTGTAGGGAATGCCTCTTCTTTATTTCTATATTTCAAAGCCTTTATACATATTATTTTAAAGACGTTGTAATATTAAGGCCTACCAGTTTCCTGAATTATGTTTTGAGAGACAAAGAGAGTGAATCAAGGGGTTATAAGTCTCTTAATAGCGATTAGAATCAGGGAGCAAGGAACATTTTGAAGGAAGAAGGGTGACATGAAACTATTTGCCTCTCCATGTTGCATAGAGGCAACCAGAGGAAGATGCAATGTTGTTAAGAAAATTGGATTCCAGCTTTGCTGTGCCATTTGCTACCCTCCTATGTTTAACCTTTCCCAACCTCAGTTTTGTCACTTACAAAACAAAGGAATTGCATTAGATGATTTCCTAGGTGCCCTCAAGCTCAGAAATCTATAGAACTCTGTGAAACCTCATCCTTTCTCCCACCACATAATTGGCAGGAAGTGATAATAAAATAAAGTTTGGATTATAATTCATCTTCAATGTACGTTTTCTTTGTTCTGCAGATGGAAGTAGTTGATAGCCTTCTTTTTCTCTCCTTTTTCCCTGACTATAAGTGAGAGTAAACTCGCTATACTGGACACCAGGGAACCTTTTATATATCAGGAGAAACTAAGTTGGCCCAGAAATGCCCATTTGACAGAACACATTTCTGGTTAGAGCCAGCAAAGACAGGCATAGTGAATAAAACATTGGGCATAAATGAAAGAGTAATCAAGTTTTTTAAAATCCCAGACAAAACTGGATCATTTGACATTTTTTCTTTGGAGAAAATATGATTTATTAACTTAAATGCAAACATCTTAAGATACTGACAATCTGCAGTATGAATATTTCAATGGAAAAATATAATCAAAAATTATTCAATAGAATTTAATACAGGAATTAAAGTTGGTATTGTTACAAAATCTAATAATTTAATTCATCTAACTAAAGAGGAAAGCTACATTCTTTTTTTTAATTAATTAATTAATTAAATTTGTTATACATGCTTTTAGAGTGCAATGCCTTTCATATTACATATAAAGAGCACAGTATGTAGTACTTTCCTTTTTATCTGAGACAGCCCACTTGTCCATCTTAAAGCATTTCCTCTCCTCTAATATTTCTTTTCCGAAACGACAGAGATGCAGGACACCTAACCAGGTTCTAGCCTTCCCAGCACACTGGCAGGAACCCCCAATCTTTTATGAAGTCCCCGTCTTGGGGTTATAGAGTGACAAAGCTATAAAGCCTTAATGATTACTGTTTGACAATATGACCTAGGAAGGCCAATGCAATTTGAGAAACACTTCTTGAGCACTTCCCACATATCAGGCCCTGCTAAACACTAAATATTCAAAGATCAAGCCCTTACCTTGAAGAAGACAAGATTCAAAAGGGGGAAGAATCTCTAGAATTGATACATTAGTACATCTCACATCAGTAGGCTGGATCAGAGGTATAGAAGAACAAAGGAGAGGTCATTTAGCCTGAGGAAACATCTTTTCAGCTGGGCCTTAAAGGCAAGTGACTGACATGTAGGACCTTCTTTTGCCAGCAGTGCCTGAGTTGACTGTAGCAAGGAAAACATCCCCAGCCTTCCCCACACAAGCCCAGAAGTGTGGCTATATGCAGAGAGGGAACGAGTCACCTAGAAATCAATGATGAAGAAGGATCTGGGAAGAGCAGAGCTGATCTTAGGAAAATGGTAGAGTAGGGGGTAGGTGAGGAAGCCAAGAAAAGGGGCCCTGGGAAAAAGTAAGTGGGAGGCAGAGAGAAGGGCCAGGGTGAAAATTGGGAATGGGCTTTGCCTCAGCTATCACAGGTTTCATTCCTACCTGGTCTTGTTTGCTTTATCTTTTCAGACACTGGGCTGTACTGGGCAGCCTCTAATAACTGCTACCAGAAATGCACCTCGTTTCATAGATACTCTTTCCTCACCTAGGAGCTGTCATGAGATGGCAAGTTTTGTCCTGAAGCCTTGGCTAAGTGGAACAAACTTAGCAGCCCCACTAAAGTGCAGACACCCTGCTGGGGTGAAGATGAATGGAAAGGCAACTGGGAAATATATCACAACTGGGTGTGAATAGATGGGGAAAAGAAAGAAAATGTTTCTATCATGGAGTGATTTTCACTAGATTTAGACTAAGACTCATGGCCAAGTGCGGGCATCAGCTGGAAGTCATGTGGAAAGTGCAACTATTGTATTTTTTTTTTTCTTCAAGCAGTGTATAAAGTTTAAGTCAAGTCAACGAACACTTTTAATGTACTATTGTTCCCTGAATGTTTTCATTTCTTCATTTATTTACTTTTCTTTTAGCAGAGCCACAGTCAAATTGTTAGAGTCCCTAGTTAGGTTGAAGAAGAATGATTTTAATGGTTGATGGGTGACTGTTTTCGTTGGAAAATAAACGAAAAGGCTCTGCATCTTTCCAAATCTCAGAGTCTCCCACCAGCCTGTAATTTCTGAGGCCAGAGTTGTTCTTGAAAATAAAAATGGTGACTTTCCAATTTCTATTCAGATGTCAATTAATGGTCCAATACCTAAAGGCACTAATACATATGTTCTACCTGGCACTCTGTGAAGTAAAAGAATACTTTATTCTGAAGCCTAATAAAACATAAAGAAGGAGGATGAAAAGCAGCAACAGCAGCAATAATGACAGATATTGTCTAATTGTTTTATATATGAACTTGGTATCTGAGAAATATTTACCAATCCAGGAGTGATGTCAAATGACAGAATATCTGAAATATTTCAAAATTGGGTCTTATGTTTTCAGTGCTAAAGTTCTAACAATATTCTGTTCTTTCAGGTTCTCAAGTTAGGTGGTTCTGTTGGTGAAACTGCAGAGTGCCCTACTATATAATTATAAGCTGTATTATCACATGGCTCTAGTTTATAATTTATGCAGAACTAAGGACTTTACCATATATTGTTTCGTTTATCCTGCAAAGCACAGAGTGGGGTATTCAAGGTCTTATTCAAGGCCTTTCATTGAGTTACAATGACAATACTAAAGGGAAAAAATAAAATCTTAAGTTCCCAAATCTCAGTCTGATATTTCCTGTGGATTCCCTGTTTCTGAAATACCTACAAGAAGAATACTAGGTAATACCTCATCAGAGAAATCACAGTCAGTGGGGCAAGCAAAGTTTACAAAGCTATCTGTCTGGCAAATCCATACCCTTTCCCTGGTTTCCTCTCAGCTCCTAGAGCTATCACAGTAAGAGGTGCTGTCATTTCTTATGGAGTGTGTGATTGGCAACTTGACAAGCAACCTAAGGCCCCCTGAGGACACAAGGGGGCATGATCATGCACATGTCCCAATAGTTCTGGAAATTAAGACAAATTAATGAATAAATTAGAACTGTGGGTAATAATCCTCACACTATTGCTTTCTGTCTTTAAAACCCAATTTGCAGTTCTAAGCCAAAAAAGCAATGCTAGAGGCAGTACAATACCTGACTTCAAATTATACTAAAGAGCTACAGTTAAAAAAAAAAAAAGAAAAGAAAGAAAAGAAACTGCCTGCCTGATACTACCATAAAAAGAGACATATGGACCAATGGTATGGAATAGAAGATGCAGAGACAAACCCACATATCTACAGCCATCAGACCCTTCATAAAGGTGCCAAAAACATACATTGAAGAAAGGCTTTTAAACAAATGGTGCTGAAAATAGTGATTATCCATATGTAGAAAAACAAAACTACATACTTATCTCTCACCCTGCACAATGGGTTATTTGATTATTTGGTGTCAAGTTTTTTTGAACTCTTTACCCTCCCCCGCAAAATCAAATAACCCAATTAATAAATGGGCGAATGAATTAAATAGACAATTCTCAAAAGAAAAAATACAGATGACCAACAAACACATAAAACAATGTTCAATATCATTAGCAATTAGGGAAATGCAAGTCAAAACTATAGTGAGATTTTATCTCACACCAGTCAGAATGGCAATCATCAAGAATAAAAAATATTAATAAATTCTGGAGAAGATATGGAGAAAAATAAATACTTTTTACACTGTTGTTGGGATTATATATTAGTATAACCTCTGTAGAAATAAGCATGGAAATTCCTCAAAAACTAGGCATAGAACTATCATATAACCCAGATATACACTCCTTGATATTTATTTTAAAGAATTAAAGTTAAATTACTACAGTTATACATGCATACCCAAGTTAGCAGCACAATTCACAATAGCCTAAACTATGGAACCAGCCTAAGTGTCCATCAACAGATGAATAGACAAAGAAAATGTGGTATATATACACAATGGAGTTTTATTCAGCCACAGGAAAAATAAAACTATAATTTGAAGAAAAATGGGTGGAATTAGAATACGCCATCATGTTAAGTGAAATAAGCCAAACTCAGAAGGTCAAGGGTCCTATGTTTTCTCTCATAGGTGAAATCTAGAGAGGAAGAAGGAAAAGAAAGGTGGGGACAATCTTATGAAAATCAAAATGAGATCAGTAGAGGAGAAAGAACAGGAGGTAGAAGGTGGGAAGGGAGTGGGGAAGTGTTGGAAAGTGATATTGGCCAAATTATAGTGTTATATTGTGTGCATGTACAAATATGTGACAACAAATGCCATCATTATGTACAACTATAATGTACCAGTAAAAATGAGGAAAAATCCATTTGAAGTTTAACCAATGAATCAGTATTTATTGCAAAGAATATTATGCAAGAAACTGTGGAAGAGAACAACAAATCCTGAAATGGCCCCTACTCTCAAGCTTCTAATGATTCTATGTTAATGAAGCACATTCTTGTCTCTGGTCCACTATAATGTAAAAGAGCTATTTCATCTGGTCTCAAAATCTTCAGATTCTTTTACTAGAGACTGGAGGTGATTCATGCTGTTCTGGTTATGAACAACCTAAAAAAGTGTATTCCTTTTTATCATAAATATTAAAAGATAATTGATGTGAGCGGCCCTTCCTGAAACAAGTTCAGACATATTTATGCACAGTGATGTTGATGAGATACCAGAGCATCCCAAACATACAGATGGGCCTGAATTGAAGATACAGGAAAGTTTTAGCAGTTGGGTTTTCATAGAAAATAAAGGACAAGCAGAGGACCAGAAGTAGTCTCATCTTCTCTGAAATATGCCAGTGCTCTTAGTGTGAAAACTTTGTTCCCCTAAAATGGAGAGTTTGGGACCAGTTATGGAATTGTAACAAAACAAAACAAAAATCAGAGATATGAGACTAGTTTCTGGGTTATCTGTGGATGTCATCTCTGGAGATATACCCTTATCTAATCACTCAGCTCATCCTGATAACTTATGACTCCTGGTTGAAAATGGTAGATATTCTGCAGGTAAACACCAGAAGATAAATGTTTTTTTTTTTTTCTTTTTTTTCAGAACTCTTTGCAACCTTCAGCATGTCTTGATATAGATCAGTTATCATTTATCTATTCTTGGTTTTAGGGATACTCATCACTGATGCTCAGTCATGTTATTTTCTATAAAACTGTTGAAAATACAGTCATAGCATTAAAAATGCTTATTTTGTACAAAATGAATTAATGTTTTAACGAGGTTTAGCCTCTAATAGAAAGATATTAATGCTATACTTCACTTTACACAAAATATCCCTGAAATTTTAAGTAAACATTTTAATATATTTAATCAGGCATATAAATGCACTGTGGAAGTTGACATCTAAAATGTTTTCATCTAATTTGACAACTTCTACTAAGAGTCAATTGCCTTATAGGTATTGAACTAGGTGCTGCAGATAGATACATGAGTATAACTTGATTCCAGTCATCAAAAATCTTGGAGTTTATCTGAGAGAAAGAAGCATTAATGCAACAGGTCAACAGCATATGCTGAGTGCAAAGACAGAAGTAAGCAGAAGGTATTAGGAAAAACTTACTCACCTTGTAGAGATAAATGATAATTACTGAAGAAAAAGATATGACTGAACTGAGTCTTGAAGGATGAAAAGAAATGACTGAACTGAGTCTTGAAGGATGAAAAGCATGTTAATTGACCTTCTCTTTTCATAAGAAATGCAGTAACCATTTCTTATTTTATCCTAATTGTTTGTGTCAACTTGGCCAAGAGACAACCTTAGTTCCCTGTTTTTAGTTGTAAAAAAGAATTAGCAGCAAACTCAGCAGATGGTTTGTGACGGCCAGCTCCATGTTGCTGGTGATATATATAGTCTTTAATATTTATATATTTATTAAAACAAATATGTATATTATGTATGTATATATAATATACATGTATATATGTATATATGTATCTCTCACCATGTACAAAATCCAATTCAAAGTGGATCAAGGAATTAGGAATTAGACCAGGGACAATACACCTAATAGAAGAAAAAGTAAGCTACAATTTCCAACATGTCGGATTAGGCTCCAAGTTTCTTAACAAGAATATGGAAGTGCAAGAATTAATACCAAGAATTAACGAATGGGATAGATTTAAGCTAAAAAGCTTCTTCTCAGCAAAAGAAACAATCAGTGAGGTGAACAGAGAGCCAACTAACTGGGAACAAATATTTAATACATGCACATCGGATAGAGCACTAATTTCTAGAATATATAAAGAACTCAAAAAACTTGACACCAAAAAAAAAAAAACAAAAAAAAAAAAAAAAAAAAAAAAAACCAAATAATCCAATCAATAAATGGGCTAAGGAATTGAAAACACACTTCTCAAAAGAAGTTACATGATTAACCAACAAATACATGAAAAAATGCTCAACATCGCTGGCAATTAGAGAAATGTAAATAAAAACTACTCTAAGATTTCATTTCATTCCAGTTAGAATGGCAGCTATCAAGAACACAAACAACAATAACTGTTGGAGAGGATGTGGGGAAAAAGGCACACTCATACATTGCTGGTGGGACTGCAAAATGGTACACCTTTATGGAAAGCAGTATGGAGATTTCTTGGGAAAATGGGAATGGAACCACCCTATGACCCAGGCATCCCACTCCTGGGTCTATTCCCAAAGGACTTAAAAACAGCATATTACAGTGACACAGCCACTTCAATGTTTATAGAGCACAATTCACAATAGCTAGGTTGTGGAACCAACCTAAATGTCCCTCCGTAGATGAGTGGATAAAGAAAATGTGGTATATATACACAATGGAATTTTACTCAGCAATAAAAGAGAATAAAATAATGACATTCGCAGGTAAATGGATGAAGTTGGAGAATATAATGCTAAGTGAAATCAGTCAATCTCAAAGATGCAAATACCAAATGTTTCCTCTGATATAAAGAGGCCGGTTCACAGTATTGTTGGGTCAGGGTACATAGGAGGATTAGAGGAACACTATAATGGTCAAAGGGAAGGGAGGGGAACGGAGGGAGCAAAGGGGGAAGGGGGAAAAAAAAAGAAAAAAGTGGTTGACTAAGATGGATATCATTATTCTAAATGCATGATTGAAGACTTGAATGCTAGGAATATACTTTGTATATAAACTGTTTTGTGTAAAAAGATGCTCTATATGTATAGTATGAACTGTAATACATACTACTACTATAAATAAAAATTTTTAAAAATATTTATATATTTATTAAAACAAACATATATTAAATATTCATATATTTATATATAAATATTAAATATTTCTATAATTCTTTGGTTCTTTCATATATATATATATATAAATTTGTATATTTATTTATCTAATGTACTAAGTTTTCTTAATGCTAAGCACCCATGCCTTGGGTTTGTATTGCAAATATTATCAATATATGTATATTTATCCTATAAACATGAGAAATCAGAATTAGTGGTACTGCTAACATGTCTTAGAAGTAAGTCCAAGCCAAACTGAAAGAAAAGAAGAGGGCATTTGTTTCTGTACATATATTAATACAAAGCATTACAAAATGGGGGAAGGGATGACCTCCTGGAGAGAAAATACTGAACAATCACAATACATCAAGTTCTGCCTTCGAGAAGTGACTATGACTATATGTTTATTATCTTTGTATATCAATCTTCATTCTCAAATGCCTCTCTCTTATTTAGCATATTGGTGAAAAAAAGAGTTTATATTGAATAAATTTACATTTATTTTCCTATGTTTCTTTTGGGGGGTGGATATAGATGACAGATTCATGTAAACTCAAAGATTCTGATTGAAAAGGCCTTTATTCAGTCATGCAAATAAAGGTCCCTATTGTGGAAGAACACACTGTACTGGTTGTGGGGGGAGAAGATCATGCACCAGCTCCATTTATTTTGTGTGGTAAGAGACAAGACTTCTTAAATCCCACCCCTTCCCACATATACTTTAGTTCCCCACATATAAAACATTATGGTCTAGATGCATTAAAGTATTTTCTGTCTTTATTTTGTTTGATGTATTGAGTAACTAAAACATCATGTTACTGATGTATAAAAGAAAAATCTGTAGATGAGGAAAAATACCTCATAAAAAGACAATAATTAGGATTATAGTAACTGTCCATATGTGGCGGAGAACCATGTGCTAATGAACTGTTCTGATGATATTTTCCCCACCTAAGATTTGGTAGCATCAAAATAAAAGTCAAGAGCCCTTCACAGAGAGCAATAAGTAAGGGATTCTTGATAAATGCACTGCTATTCACTGGAGCCCAGATAAAGATATGTAATTAACTAGCCTTGGGCTGTCTCTAAATGTTTGACTTTATTTTTTTCTTTCCTTCTTAATTGTTGCTGTTGCATAGTATATGAAGAATATTCATTTGCACATGCTAATGTACCTTCATAAAGACCTTCTTTGGAAAAGCTCTTTGAAATGTGAAAGCAGCCTTGACTATACTTTTTTTTTTTTTTTTTTAATGCTTCTGAGTTTAAAAACAAAATGAATGAACAGGGTTTTTTTCCCACCCCCTTTAACCTACCTAACTTTCTTCAGCCAAGGGTGATTCTTAAATAGATTTTTTTTTAATAGGGAGGTTAAAGTATACAAACTCTCATCAGTCATGGAACTCAGACTAACAAGGGTTCAGACTTCTGATTTTTTTTCTAATATAGAGTATATTCCTGATGGTTTTGATGCTGAAAAGCTTTTTTGGTACATATGGAAAAGAAAAGTACATAGTTCCTCTTTTCTAAATCCATGATTTAGAAATTCTAGCTATATAATGAAAAGGGGATAATAATCTTTTCAAAAGTGAGTTTTTTTTCTTTTTTTTCTTTTTTATTTTTTTGACCAAACAATACATCTTCTATGAGGCAGATGGACTGGTTCCTGCTTCTCAGCATGTAACTGACCTTCAGCAAATAGTCCAGAGCAAGTCAGGCTCCAGGGTTTTGTTGCCCCAAACTAAAGTCATGTTCATTCATGCACAGGTGGCTTCTTTTATTGATTTATTTTGTTTAGAGCACTATTAGCTTCTCACCACTGAGATCTAATGATATTTATTTCCTGAGAAGCCTGCATGTTGAAGAGAAGAGAGTGGTCTTTGGGATCAGAGAAACATGAATTCGAATTCCAGTTTTCCTTATCTTGATTTGGGGCACCAGTGTGTGTGTGGGGGGGAAACATAAGTCTTTCCATGTACAAATATATTGTATAAACCATACACATGTATAAAAATATGCATATGTATTTTTTAAATAAGTACATCTTCATATAATCTTCATATATATATGTACACATATAGACAACTTTGCTACTGACATACACACAGACATGTATATATGTTACTTTCTCTGTATGTGTGTATTTGCATATATCAAGGTGACTACTAGCAAGATTATCTTTAGTGTAAACATATGTCCCATTTATGAAATCAAATACTATAAAGCCTAAAATAACACTTTTTAAAAATCTAAGTTGTTCATTTTATTCTTAAAACCTAATTAATAATTCAGTCCTACTGATGACTTTGTTTGAAATGTTTTTTGTTTCTTTCTTATTTTTAATTTCAATTGCCACTAGTTCAGTCCACATTTTCACAATATTAGACTTCTATTGTTCTACTAACTGCGATAAAAGCTAAGAGTTGATTGATTTCTTGTTGCTTTTAAAACAAACTGATAAATTCCTACTGGATCAAAATACATTCATCCTGTTACTTCTCTATTCCAAATGTTCAGATGTTCCCCAAGGTTAAAAAGGTATGGTCTGTGGCTCTCAAAAAATTGTACATCTTGGCCTGAACCAGAATCACCAATGAATTTTCTCCTATTGATCCTTATTATGAAAACTCTACCCCAAAGCTACTAGCCACTCAAAACAACAACAAAATGGAATGGAAGGGGTTAAAAAAAAGCACAAGGAACAAGAAAAGGAGACAGAATATAAAGAATATAGTGGAAAGTGAGTATTTTTCCTCAAATACTATATCAGGAATTATCTTGGGCACAGGGGCTTAATTCTTACCTTCTCTGAGATTCATCTACTACTATTTGGCTATGCATCTTGGGCCACAGCCATATCTCAAACACATCTCAGAATTGACTCCAGGTTCAGATCCAGCTAATAGGTACTGAGTAAACACTAAGGGCCAGGTGTGGTGCGATATGCTGTGTTACATGGGTGTAGTCCAGGAAAGTTAGACATGTGATTTTTGTTTGTATGGATTAGATAACTGAGGCTCAGTGAGAACAGATAGAAGTAGAGCATTATACTTCATTTCCATTTTCTATATTCTTATAATATAACCATGATTCATTCTTTATTCATTTATTAATTGACTCATCCACTATAATATTCACAAAGCCCTGATAATGTGCCATGTATCCTCCTAGGTAGGTGCTGGGGCAAACTGGACTGAAACTGTTAGGTAGGCATTTTTGGCCTCCCACTATTAAAGCTGCAAGATCCCTAATCTGATGGAGTCAAACAGCCAGGTGTTCTCAGTCCATAACTGGCATTCCCTCTTGAGATGAGGTTAATGTCCAATTGTCCTTATCAGAAACAATAAACTGAGTCTCCTTGTGGCAGCTCCTCTACTACCACAGGGAAAAATTGAGGCTGGTACCCACGCTTATAGTTTGAGGTGTTCATTTTGTAACACCAGGTAACATGAGTGTTATCTTTTATTTTTCTTTCCATCTGAATAACTGAGAATTGTGTAAGAGGGAGATGAAGAAAAGGGATATATAATAGCTGTTATTTTTCTAGGCTTTTACTACATCATGCTTCTTAAAAACCCTTGTCTTCCATAAAGTGTTCTGATATAAGATGAGGAATCAATGGAACCCTCAACATAATAGGCACCATACTCAGGGTTAGGGCTTTGAGCAGAACGAGGTGCCCAGGCTGTGTGAAAAAGGTACAGGCAGCTACAAGACTTACAAAAAGAGAGGAGGGAACAACAGGACTGTGCCCATCTATATGGTCACATAAAAAACAGTTTTCTAAAGAGCCCCATGCTCCAGCACAGAGATAAATACTCATACCCACTTCTTGCCTCCTTTCCTGTGGAAGTGTAGACTAAGGTCACACAAACACACTGATTGGAGATTCTGGGCCTAATCTGTATTGGGGCTGGTGCCATGCCACACCAGAGATGTTTATCTTTCTCACAGAGCACAGGCTCCTGAGATTCCAAGAGATGCTAATGATCTCTACTCCCTGGGACAGCTTGCTTTCTTCCCTCTCACCAAGTAAGATTACTTTAGGTAACATCTCTCTTGAGTGCATAGGCTTAGAGTTTAGCTTTAGATCAGATTTTACACTTAATATTTGCTATGCTATAATGAGAAAATTCCATTCAAAATTAATAACTCAGAGCATTTGTTAAAGAGAAGCAAGACTGGGAAAAAGATGGGAACCTTACTCCTCACCTGCTCCATTCAATGTCTTAACTCTGGGTCGTGCTGCCTGTTGTCTCATGGATCCTATTTCATTTGTCCCTTAACCTCCATCAAAACTCCTGTCTCAATGGATCCTTTGTAAAGTAAAACAAATATTGCTAATATTTTTCAGTTTGGTTCATAAATGACATGACATCAACACACAAGACACATGTTGAAGAGCATATCAGAAATTGTATGTACTTTTTGATTAGTTGCCTTTCTACCATTTTCTCATTAATGAAAATAGATCATAACATAAAGAAGTGAGACTGGCTTTATTTAGGGATTACCTGGAATTTTTTCTAAAAATCTTTCCTAATTTATAAAAAATTGCAATCATTATATATTAACATTAGACCATGTTACTTGTAGACATTTTATAATTGATCTTGATATTTATCAGAGGTTAATGGGAATGACAATTATTTACAGCATCATACTTGTCTAGGAAGCCATATTCCATGTATATGTTACTAAATTTCGAGAAAGTTCATGACCAAGTTTTACTCATCCTTACATCAGGGGCAACTACTTACTGCTCTGTTGTTTTTTTGATATCTCAATTCTAGAGAATGCCCAGGAAGGTAGAGGTGGGGAAGCCAATTTAGTCTGGCAACACCAATTATTAAGGCTTTCTGCCAACTGGAACTCCAAGTAAGAAAATCCTGGGACAGCAAAGTGATGATAAAGAGCACCATTTATACAGACAGTAGATAAGCAGGTGCTAATGAACCAGCTTCCTACTTCCTCCACCAGAATACTATTGGATTTAAAGTACTTGGGAAAGAGTGGGTTTGTGATTTGCTCATAACTTGAAACTAGTTCATGTGTACAGTTTGGGTGTTTGGGGGAAAGTCAAACACGGTACTTTGATCATTTTTAAATCCTAATTGTGCTTTTCTGGTCTGAAAATATCGAGTTGCAGTCAGTTGAAGGAACTGGCTAATGGAGAGCCAAGGATTATCTCTGAATTGATAGAATTTGCTCTGGGGCTTCTCTCTGTCAATACCAGAAATCAAGGGCTGACTAATCACGGCAAACAATCCACGGTTCTTCTTCTTACCCTTTGGCATTTTCTTGTACATATTATGTATGGCGTTCATCTGATATCATCAGTTGACAATGTTAACTGTGGTGAAAATGATGATGGGAAGTAAAAATTAAAAATAGAGTATCTCCTTACCAAATTAGAAGCTTAATAAGAAAAGATCTCTCCCTCATTAAATTTTTTCCTATCTCTTCTGAACCAATTTTTTTGCCTCCTACTGTTACGCCCATTTGATTCTTCAAACTAAGCTTTAAGGAAGAGTTTCACCTTTGATTAAGGAGGCCCAATTATTTCATTAATGAAATGGCTAATTATGTCAAAACCTACATAACATTCATGTATTTTTCGTCCTTGAAATGAGATTACATTGACATAGTTCTTCCCTGAAGGAAAGTAGTTGAAGATAGTTGCAACTACCTTTATTTGTCAGGTAAACCCTATCTTTAATTAGAGGTTTATAATTCTGGACTAGTTGAGGATTTATGATAGCATAGTGTAAAATTATCTTTAATGCAAAAGAAGGAGCAAGATTTTTCTTAAATCATTACAATGTGCTAGATCAGTATTTAAGTTATGAAACTCAACTTTGCTCTGACTTTGAAAACCAGCTCATGCTTGCAAAATATTCAACAGAGCCTCAATAGGCAAAAATCATATAGGGGAGCTTAACAAATATTATCAACCACAAATAGCAGTGATAACCATTGTGTGATCTGATACAGAATCAACAAGGAATACAAGTGAGATAACATCTAGTTGCTCTTAGGAATCTTTACTGGTTGGTCTTGAAATTGAAATCAATATATTATACCATAGCGGTGAAAGGTTGGGTCTTTAGTCAAGCAGCCTATTTTGAAATTTTGTTACTTCATTCATAAGTTGGGACAATTAATCATATGAACCCCATAGAGATGGTGTTAGGATTAAAAGAAATAATATATGTAAAACATTGAATGCAACTAACATTGAACTAATTAATCATTTATTGCAAACTGTGTCTATTTCAAGGATAGATCTTCTTGGATGTTAGACACAGATTATCCCTTCCTTTTCCTGTTTTGTTCATTCTTGCAAGTAACATTATTTCAATTCTTTAGCTATGTGCTTTAATCATCTTATCTATTTATTTATTTATTTATTCATTTATTTATTTATTGGTACTGGAAATTGAACCCAGGGGCACTTCACTCCTGAGCTACACACCCAGTCGTTTTTGTTCATTTAAAAAAAAAAAAAAATTAGCCGAATTAGCCTGGTGCAGTGGCATACGCCTGTAATCCCAGCACTTGGGAGGTTGAGGCAGGAGGATCACAAGTTCAGAGCCACCCTCAGCAATGGCGAGGCAGCTTAGCAACTTAGCAACTCAGTGAGACCCTGTCACTAATAAAATACAAAAAAGGGCTGGGGATGTGGCTCAGTGGTCAAGTGCCCCTGAATTCGATCCCCAGTACCAAAAAAAAAAAAAAAAAAAAAAAGTTGAGTCAGGTCTCACTAAATTACTTAGGGCCTTGCTAAGTTGCTGAGGCTGGCCTTGAACATTCAATCCTCCTGTCTCTGCCTCACAAGTCTGCAATTATAGGCATGGAACACTGCTTCTGGCTTACTTTGAGCATTTTAAAGGCAAGGTCCATTCTTGAGCATCAGAGCTGAAATTAATAAATGCCTTATATACTGATATCAGTTGAGACGCAAAAGAATGCCAGGAGACAGCACAGGTGTCTGCGGGTGGGTTCAACTTTGAGGTACCTGAGTGCATAAGAATAGATATTGGGGGGCTGGGAGACTGTTCTGAATATCTCTGAAGTAAATGTAGAGCAATATCTTCCTAAAGGAAGGACTTGGAAAAGTATATATAGGGATGCATGTGTGTACACAAATCTGCTTAGTTTTATCAGTGTCACCTCAGGTGCTTTACTTAGCAAATGAGCTCAGCAATATTCCCCCTGAAATTGCTTGCTTTGGGGTGGTTAACAAATGGTTGCTCATTTAATGGTCTGGCAGAGCCAGGGAAGGTTAACACACTGACAAAATGGGCATTAACTATGATAACAACTGTTTTCATGGGAGATTATTGCTATTATAAACCTTATTCAACACCATATTACTAGTAATAATTTTTCTTTTTCTCCCACTTTAAAATTAAGTCATGCTTGAGGGTGTACAAGATGTAGAAGATAAGCTGGGCGCGGTGGCACACGCCTGTAATCCCAGCACTATGGGAGGCTGAGGCAGGAGGATCGCGAGTTCAAAGCCAGCCTCAGCAATGGCAAGGCACTTAGCAACTCAGTGAGACCCTGTCTCTAAATAAAATACAAAAAAGGGTTGGGGATGTGACCCAGTGGACGAGTGCCCGTGAGTTCAATCCCCAGTACCACACAAAAAAAAAAAAAAAAAAAAAAAAAAGATGTAGAAGATAGCTGAAAAGTATTAGACATTTTCATAATTTTCCAGTGTTGCAAAAAATCACTTAGAAACATAAAACAATGTTTGGGTACTTATAATACTCAAACTAGATGAAGTAGATTTAGGAAGAGAGATGGCAATTTATTATATTCTATTACAACAACAACTCACACTTTTCTCGCCTAAGCTATACCAAACTTCATTTCTACCTAACTTGATTTCCATTATTAGAATAGCTATTCTGGACAATAACAGGTGGGGTGTGTTTATTTGGAGAATCCTTGTCTAGCTGTACATTGCCTGATTAGGAAAGAGAGAACATAAAGACCTCTCTATTCCAGAAAATTCTGATGTTAAAGAACCAACCAGCTTAGGTAGATGGTGCCTAGGAACCAAAGAGAAACAGTATAATATTCTTTATTGGGGATTTATGATCAAAAGGGGACAAGGATGCCAAGAAGACTGGTAGCACTCTGAGACTTGGGTCACAGAGAGGAGATTTATGCAGTAATCAAGATAAAGGTGACATCATCTAAGCAGGAATGAATCAGGTTTGTATCAATGTAACATCAAAGATGTCAGGCACATTCCTGAAGATGACTGTACCAAGGACAGCTCTACAAAATACTCTAAAAATTTTGTATGCATCAAATATGCTGGGAAACTATGCAGGGAAAACAGACCAGCATTACTCAGGGGCAATCACAGTGGCTAAAACTCAAGATGGCTGCAGTCAGGTCAAGCTGGATCCCTCTATGTTCTCATTAGTACAGAACATCAATAATTTATCATAGTAGCATATGAATAAGGTGTCCACTTTGTAAGAATGGCAAATTCTTCTGGTAATATTCACCTGTTGAGCACTGGGGAAGAACAGCCAGTTAAAACAACAGACTATCTGAAGGTAAGAGGGGACCCGAATAATGGGACACCCTATGAAGGTTTGGTGCCAGAAACTACAGACCCTGGATAAAAGGATTCTGGTGGAAGCTGGTCCTGAGCTGTGATTGCCCCATCCAAACAAGGAAGGGGAGGGGCAAAGTCAGGCATCTGACTACTTATTTCTCAGGACTGATACACAACCTTGGGTATACCTGCTGAACTAACTTCTGCAGCTGAGTCTCAGCATAGCTGGTTCCAAATAGTCCTCTGGCTGGAAGAGGCAGCATTCTTGATTCCATTCATAGATTAAATTTTCCTTTCTGACACTTGAGCCAGACTAAATTTGACTTCTCTATCATTTGTCTTTCTATGTGTGTCCCACATATTTCTGTTAGATTCACTTTCTTTTCTCTTTTGGCTTCTATTTCTATTACTTACTCTCTGTTTTTCTGAGTTTTGAATTATCACAGTTGGGCATTTCCTTTGCCTCTTTCTTAGAAATCCTCTCCCCTCCCTCATACCCTTTCAGAATACAAAAGTCAACTTTAGGATTCCTTTTCTTGTTAGACTCAATCCCCTTATGCCAGTTGGCAGAAGCTCTGAAGATTGGAGCAATACTCCATCACTAGCCACCATCTGTGAAAAATGTCAAAAGTCTTTTCCTTAGTTTATTTTTTCTTCTCTCTTCTTATACCTTTGGTCCAAACTTCATTTTCTAGTTTCAATTCACCAGAAACAAGTTCCCTATATACTACAACATATGCAGTATTAAAAATAGTTTCCTTCCTGTTATGCTGTTTTTGAGTTGAAGACAAGATGGCAATTTACTTACATTCATTGAATTTTTATTATATTTGTATCATTAGGAAACAGTGACATTTTGGAATAATCTGTTAGGTGGTCAGGCAGTTTTTACCCTATTATTAAATTAAGAACAATTTCACTATTTTGAAAACCAGTCAGTATCACCCTATTCTTAGATTTGTGAGAATATTCTCCCCTCTGTTAGACAAAATTTGTTTTCTAATAACTGTTACACATGGACACTAGTTTTGTGTAGTAAACATGGCACCTCTTCTTGGGTAAAACTTTAATAATTGTAAGATATATACCCACACTGATTTCTCTAAACTAAACATTCCAATGCTCTTGAATATTCATCATAAGGGAGATCCTGCACAATTCTGACTACACTCTTTTGAGGCAATCCCATTTGTTACTACCCTGATTCTGCTGCAGTGTCTAGAATTGAACTCAGAGTACCATAAGTAGTCTAAGTTGTAAAACATATAGTGCTTATTTGTAATACATTTTAAAAAAAACTATCATACTCAAGGCATTCATTATTGCCTCAAGCTGGCCTAATTTGGAAATCAATAAAATCAAGAGACAATAAAATAAATTTTCTTTAAAATTCAAGACATCTATAGATACCTTATCATTTGAAGATTAATTAGGGTTATTTCTACTCTCCTCATCCTACATACCAACCATCTTAGAATGGATGTATTTTATATATCATTTCATGGAAAACAAAACAATCCAACCCAGGAAGTACTATTAGGATCCTTGTTTGTAGTGACCACAACCTAGGTCTGATATCTCATGGCCACTCACGCCACAAAGACCTTGAATTTGATATGCCAGATGAGACCAAGACTACCCACTATACTATAGTTGCCAAATCAAGGGTTCTTAGGCATGGTAAGAGTGATGCTAAACTACCAGCTGATCCCACTGCAAGACTGAAAGATTGTGCATGGCCTAGTTCACCAAATACCACAGTGAAAGCTGACTGGGCTCTGGAGTAGCCAGTGAAGTATTCTGTTTTCATATCCCTCTTGTCATGCTCATGAACCTCAACTTCTGCTTTCCTTCCCGACCAACTTCAAAAAAATAGATATTTGATTGGGTATAAGAGGTTTAGAGACCACCAGAGCAGCAAGGGCTTTCCATTCTTTTGTGAAACATTGCTCATTTGATCTCTTGCAGCATCTTTCAAATGGTTATGTGTTTGGGATTACAATTCATTGTGTGGGTTCGTAGTTAAGAAAACTTCTCTTTAGAGAAAAGAGTACGATTTTATCAAACTGATAAAGGTGCTATAAATCTCTCAAGTCCCCATGTGGGAGGATCATCTCATGTTAACTCTGTCCAAATCTGAGGGAAAGCCATGCTAGGGGCACAACCCTGGGTCTGTGCATGCTAGAATCTGGAAATCAGAGATGATGAATAAGCCTAGAAACATGCTTTAAATCAATGACAAATTCATCTGAACACAGCGTTTGAAGGAATTAATAAATTTATTAGTTTTTTTTTATTTTATTTAATTTTTAGTTTGCTATGAAATATGTTGCAAAACAGAGGTTAAATAAATCAGTGACAGACAAATGTCTATGTATATCACTGACCTTTGCAGTGAACCTGCTGTGGCTGGCATTTGCACATTCAGGGTAGAAAGCCACTCACATATGGACATATCTTTCAAACTTCTGCCTACTTACACTCTTGTTCTGTCACACTGGGTTCCAGCCTGTTCCAGTTACTGTTTCCCCATTCCTTGAGTGGATGCCTGTATCACAGTTTACTGAGCCTCTGCCCAAAGGCCTCCTTGTTCCAAGTCCCTTAAGCACACCGTTTCTTATCTGCCTCACTTCCCTGTTTAGCTATTAGGTGGAAAATAGGATTCATCTTTCATGTCAATAGCAATTGATTAGTTGTAGCTGCTTGGAACACTGTTTTGAGAAAGATTATGAGGCTCTGTCTATGTTCACTGTGATTGATTAAAAATGCCTGCAGTGGGTACACAACAGTGAGGTGGTAGTATGTGTGCCATTCTTTAATAATTTCTCATGCAATATTCTAAGACAGATGGATAATGGATGCGTATCCTGACATGTTGTTTGTGTACTGAAATCATTTTTATTCCTATAGGTTGCCTGTACAGTAAATTCATCATCAACAAAGGATAATACAGCTGCCATGTACTGAGTAAGAACAGTGTGCCAGCCACTGTGCTTGGTGGCATATATGCATTATCTCAAATCTTTCCATCAACTTTACAACGTAGGCATTACTATGTTGGTTTTACAGATGAGAAAACGGAACTTAACAGATTTAAATAGCCTTTCCAAAGCCACATAAATACATGAGTGGCAGAGGCAGGATTTATATGCTGGCTCATTCTCAACCAAAACATAACAGTATCAACAACAGAAATCCTAAGCATCATGGACCCCACAGTATTTCTAAAGGAAAATCTCTGTTTTGTAAGTAGCAAGGGAAAATCAAGTGAAGGAACTTGAGCTCAATACAAAATAGGACCTCAGATTTAAAACAGCAGAAGACAATACATAAAACATTATATTAATCATAAATTAAAACTTCCTCAAGAGTTAGAATTTTAATTTTGACTTATGACCCAGAATGAGATGAGTAAAACTAGTGTTCTTCCCTTCCAGCTTTATACTAGAATTTCAGAAGATAAGAATATTGGTTCCTATGACCTTTCCTACTGGATGTATCTCTGTAAGATCCAGAAGTCATATTCTCAAATTTTTCCTCTCCTTGCCACAGCTAAATTTCTTAAAAATCCCCACACAAATATTCATTATTTAAATGTGCCTTTACCTAAAAAAATTGAGCAATCAGCCAAATAGAAAGAAAACAGGAAAAATATACACATCGAAATTTTATTGTTTTTAATTCTTAGAACATGGGGAATAGAGAATATGATTTGTGACCAAGAGGTTTGTTGTATTTTTTTGTTTTGTTTGTTTGTTTTGTTTTGCCATTAAAGTGTTTATTTGTGCTAATAAGTTCCCATCCCATGATTAAGATGCAAACCTCAAGAGCTGGATGACAGTATTTAAATGCACAGCCTCATAATATAAAACAAGGCAGAGAAAAATAGTATGGCAAAAGCCAGACATGATTCTGTAAATTTAGTAGCGTTCACTAAATGGACAAGGAGAAAATAACTGCATGTTAAGAGTTAAGTAATTCAAGCAGAAATAGCAATACTATCCTACAAGTTGTGGGGACAGTGTAATAGTGTAATGCTGCATCATCTCATTTTAGCAGCTGAAGTAATTATTTATGTTAAATAACCACAAAGCGATTATTGCCAACATAATGATTAAGGTTTATGGTGTAATGTAGAAGGCCAAACTTGTTATATAAATGGTAAACCTCAATAATTCAGTTTTTTAATAACAGTTTCAGATTTAATCAACACAGAGTAATTGCATTAAATCTGAATTAAGTTCACATTGGAGACATGATATTATCAAGCAGAGCATCTCATTCCTTTTTCTAATATTTAGAACAGATCTTGTGATCTCACAATCAATGCAGTTCAGTTCAAGTTCACTGCAAAAGCAGTTTTCTCCTACAGACTAAAGGTAGCATATTCCCATCAATTTTGACATGTGGAATTTACCAATAAGAAACAGCTGTCTTGGGCATTCACTACAAGAATGGATTTTCTCCATACTTTTTAATAAAATACATTAAAATTGCTTTTGGTGTCGCCAAATGTTATTTTATTACTCTAGCTCACTTTAACTCAAATGTTAGCACTAAACAAAAACTATGACATAAAAAAAATGCATTATTCCCCTGCCTCCTCCCATGGATCTTGGTATGTAACTCGCTAAAATTTTAATTTTTTTCTAACATCTGGTATTTTATCTTTAATGATGTTGGAATTTCGCATTTTCTTCTAGAATACATATGACTTTGTTCGTATACCAGGAATATCATTTAATTTATGTGCTGTCAGAGCAAATTATTTTGTGGGGCTTATCCTTGATTCTGCAAACCTTCACTTTGAGAGACCTGGCTTTAAACACTTCATTTAAGCAAATATATTAGAAAATAAGTATTTACACAATGGACCAGGGTAAACTCCTATTCCTACTTATCCTGAATTGCCAAGAGTATTATTTGAAAGTATTATTTGAAAGATCACTTGATTTTGAAATTTCCAAAGGTTAAAACGTACCTCAGCAGTTTCTATTTTATGGGTCATACAAACATTTAATAAAAGCTGACTTGAAATATTTTATATTTTCAGTTTTTAATCACTTCAATGTATCAGCAAGTCTAGATACTTACTCTTCCTAATTAAAGTGGAGCCCCTAATATAGAAGAAAATTTTATCCCAAGTCTGTCAATAGAATTCTAGTCTTACAAGATGTTTCACATACAAGAAAAAGACACTATGGGTCAAAAAAGGGTTATAAATGAAACACTACATTTCCTATAGATTTAAAATAAATACCAGAATATTAAAGTTTCTGAGAAATCTTCTAGTAACCCAAACAATTCTCAATTTTTTTAAAGTTGTAATAATTTCTAATATGCATTAGTCAGGGTTTTCTAGAGGAACAGAATCAACAGGAAGTACAATTATAAAAAGGGGATTTTATTAGGTTGGCTAGTCCACAATGGCCGTCTGCAGGCTGGAGAGCTGGAAAAACCAGTAACTGCACAGTCCAAGAGGCTGAAGCCTCAGAACAAGAGGGATCAACAGTTCTACCTTAGTCCAAGACTGGAAGCTTCTGGAAACTCCCTGGAGAATCACTGGCAGAGTCTGCTTTGGTAGTGTGAAGAAGCATGAGTCTGATATCCTCAGAGGATTGCAGCAGCAATCAAGAACCCCATTCAAAAAGAATCGAGCTTGCATCTGCTGCTGCTTCCTTGTTCTTCCAACTTTTATTCCATTCAATCCATCATCCTATCAGAAGGTGCTGCCTACACTTAGGAAAGGTCTCCACTTCAGTTGGCATCCTCCATGCCAATCATTGCTAGACACACCCTCATCGACACACCCTCATCAACATACCCAGAAGCCTCTCAATCATTGGAATTTTTTAATCCAATCAAGTTGACGATTCAAATTAACCATTACATAACCTCATGTATATATAAATATTTTTCTGTGAGCATTGTTCTGTAAGTCCATTCATTCTTCACCTAAAGATTTAGATTGCCTCATTAGCAGTGTAAACATTGTTCAGATTTATTGAATACTTATTGGTCAAAGAGCAGTAGCATTGAGAATGAACTTTTCAGCCACTATCACTTTTCATGCTATTGTAATATTGCTTGTAGTGTATTTTAATTTTAAAACATTAGAGACACTGTTACTATATAGAAAATAAGTCAAATAAGTTAAAGGATACAGTTTCATTATATCTTTATCCCAGTTCAAATTCTGCCTGAAAGTCTTTAATTCGCCAAACAAGACTCAAGGTATTAGGCTTCCAAGTAAAATAAGAAATTGTTTCAAAAAACTCTAATGAAAAACTGTAAACTGTAGCAATATGACAACATAGCAGAGGAGACAGCACTGGGTTCTACGGCCAAGTCCTTCTGACTACTTATGAGACTTTGGAAAAATTACTTCATTTAACCTTAGCTCCTTCATCTGTAAAATGAGAAAACTGACCATACTCATGTCAGGGCTCTTGAAAAGATGAACTGAATGATGCTTATCAATTGCTTGATAGAGTATCAATTTTTGTTTTCACAAATTTTTAGCCACTAACTACTGCTTCATGGAACACACTTGGTGAAAAGTACAGTATTATTGATCTCATAGACTTACATTACAATTCACTTCAATATTGGACTTCACAAAATGAAAAAAAAAAAATTACTTTTCCAAAAAATATTTTTAACTCTTTTGTTGAATTTAGATGTGCTAAAATCTCATTAGCTCAGTTATGTGTGTTTTGTGCTTTGTCAACACCATGTGCAGAGCATTTTGTTTGGATTGGTACAACTTTTCCAATGTTGTCCACCATCTACCTATTTTTAGCTATAAAAAAGTGAGTGAGTTCACAGTATAGACTTACAATTTGTCCCAAGTTAATCCTGTATGATTAGTGAGGGTTTAGAATGCATCATTTTATCAACTGTTTTAATGCATTTTTATTTATATGAATTATTTCCAGCAGACAACTTTGGTGCCCATACACAAATATTTTGAAAACTTCCTCAAAAAAAATTCAACTTAGAAATTTCATTCACTTTTCATAACAACTTATTTGTGTTGTAGTTTTTGCATTTGTTCCTATCCAATTATTAAATCTAATACTAACCCTTTTATTTTTCCTCTTCCAAAGATGTATCTATTAATCTGTATCCCTTATTTCCTGCTTCTCATGTTGTTCCTCTCCAAGATTAAAAGTAAAATAGAAAATAATATTTAGTTAACCTATTAGACTTTAGAGAGACTCGTAGAGCATTTTATGTCATTCTGATTCCAATACTGAATACTAAAAGAGCTGCAGGGAAGGAAAACAGGAGACTCCAGAGCCCTGTAGGGAAATTGCACTGGAAAGGAATAGAAATCCAGAGAGAAAATCCACATAAAACAAGCTGAAACATGAAATGAGAAGCTGAAGAAAGTGGAATGGAAAATGGCAGAGGGCAATGATACATATCAAAACAAATAGACTAGAGGAAAGTATATGAAAAAAAAAAATCATAGTGGAAGTGAATGGAGTGGAGAGAAGCCTTAGGGAGTTGATTGTTAACTGTCACATTTAACAAAGAACAGAAGAGTGAACTGGAATCCAGCAGTCTGAGTAATGTTAAAAGAAGGAAGAAATTACAACATGGGAAGTCTAATTTCACAACCTCAGCAATAGTTGCATCCATTTCACATATACTCTGTCTAATAAAAATAATTTAACATGAATTAGAGATGAATAAATAGCTATAAAGCAAAATAAATTTCCTAGAAATTATTTACCCAATAATTCAGATTTTTTTAATTAAACAATTTTATTGTGTACATTAGTGCAGTGGAAAGAAAGGAATATTCTAATTCAATGATGTGAGACTGAGGAGACATGAGACTGAGGAGACATGTTTTTAAAATAGATGTTCCTAGAGGGCAAAGGTAATGTCAGGGGTGTTTGTTTTGTTCTTTGAGTACCCAACATACAATATATATGCAGAAAATATTCAATAACTGAAGAAAATGATGATAAAGATCTTGGTTCTACCTGTAATATGTTCTATAACCAAGTCAATCAGCCTCATGGTTTTTGTTACAAAGATTTATAACACACTTAGAATTCCTTGCAAGATGAAAGATGCCAATACATAGGATATAAAAGGGAAGAAAATTCTGAGTTGTGTAAGGATTAAGATATGGCAACTGCTGGTGGGATGGGGGTAGTGGGATAGATTTGTAAAAGGCAAATGAAGGGGGCAAACACATCTTTTGACAGTGAGATAAAATGGAGTTGAGGACAGAATTTGGAGAGGAAGGTAAGGAGGCAGGAGGTAATTTGTTGCTCAAATAATGATAAGGATAGTAACAACAGGAAAAGTGACACTTCCTGTATGTCTATCCTGTTTGAGACATATACCAGGTTGTTTATGTGTATATGCTTTTATTTAATCTTTGCACCATGCTGTGGCTATCATTTAGGTAGGTATTATTCCCATTTTGCAGGTAAGGAACTTGAAACTCAGAGAAGTTAAGTAAATTTCTTACAACTACACAGGTAGTAAGTAGATGAAAATCTAGTTCTTTTTTTTTTTTTTTTTTTTTTTTTTTTTTGTGGTACCGGGGATTGAACTCAGGGGCACTCGACCTCTGGGCCACATCCCCAGCCCTTTTTTTATATTTTATTTAGAGACAGGGTCTCACTGAGTTGCTAAGTGCCTCGCCATTGCCGAGGCTGGCTTTGAACTCGCGATCCTCCTGCCTCAGCCTCCCAAAGTGCTGGGATTACAGGCGTGCGCCACCGCGCCTGGCTGAAAATCTAGTTCTGCCTAATTAAAATATCTTCTTCCATCTCATATAACAACTCCCATCATGCAGTCATAACATGAAATTCTCTCATGATTCTATAGGGGGACTTATAGGAGGAAAGAAATCCAGGAATTATTCTTGTTGATGAAAACAAGAGAATGTTGCTAGATTCCTATGAAAAAGCCGATCCTCATAGTAGAGTTACAACAAGTTAAGAGGCCCAAATTTGGAATCAGATAAACCTGACTCAATGTGTGACCTTGAAGAAGTCTTCAACTTTCAAAGCCTCTGTTTCCACATCTGCAGGATGATGATGATGATGATTATGATGATGATGATGATGATGATAATGTTAATTCCCAGAAGAAGAATTGGGATAGTTAAGAAAGCAAACATACAAGGGACGTTCATCACAGTGCCTGACCTCTAGCAAATACTCAATGAGTAATAGTTAATTCTTGCCTCTATTGATGTTGCTGCTATCACTAATGTTGCTCATCTAAGTTTTCTTTGTCTCTCCCGTGCTCATGAGCTTATTACATATATATGTTAGAGTTCATGTACAAAAAGATAAAATTTAGAACTAGAAGGGCTAGTGACTTGCAGAGGTTGGTCAATGACAAATTGGAGAGAGAATCTCTAAATTTGGAATGCTCAGGACTCGGTTGTGAGAAAACGACTCTTTTCTGTCTACCTGGGTGATCTCATGTAGTCTCATGGCTTTAATATGCTGGTAAGTCCCAAATTTGAATCTGAAGCTAGAACTTTGCCCTGGAATCCAATCTCATATGTCCAATTCCTTATTTGAAATCTTCACCTTGATTTCTAACAGGCAGTTCAAATGGAACATGTCTAAATTTGAGCTGCTTGTTTTCTTCAAACCTTTCTTTCTCACATTTCTCCACAGTCAAGTTGATGGCAAGCCCATGCTTTCTGTTGTTGAGGTCAAACACGTTATTATCTTCATGGACTTCTCTCACATAATCATTTTCATTCTGCCATCAGATCCTGTTGCTCCCTTTTAAAAGATCACAACGTTCTGATCACTTCTTACCACCACCATTGCAACCACCTCATCATCTGGGTCATCTGATCTACTGGGGAATATTGCAATAGTCTGTTAACTGGGCTTCCTGCTGTTTTCTCTTGTCTTTTACTATATGTTCTTCTCATACTAGTCCAAATGGTTATTTTCACATTGGGGTCATATCTTGTCATCTTTCTTGTAAAAAGCTCCAGAGGTTTATCATTTAATGAGAGAAAATTCTAACGTCCTTGTGAAAGGTTCTTGGGATCCTTCCCACCTGGACCACCATTTTCTGCCTGGTGCCATCTCCCCCTTGCTCAAGCTACACTAGTCTCCTTGTATATCTGAACACACATTCTCATACCTTAGTCCTTTTGAACTAGAAATTTTGCCTCCTGCATGTAGATGGTTTATTCTCTAATTAATTTCAAGGCTTTTATTCAACTGCCTCCCTTTCAGAGGTATCAGCCAGATTATCTAAAATTTCTCCCGTGTTTCATTGTATCTATGTTCCTCTCTTCTTTATGTTTTTCTCCGTAGCCTTTGTCATTCCTAACATACCATGTAGTTTTATTTATTTTTATCTTATTTATTGTCTGTCTCCCTTCTCCAAAACCTAAGCTTGTTCAGGGCTCAGTTCTCTGCTTCTATCACGTCTTTCCCTGTCACACTGAGAGAACAGTGTGTGACTCAACAATGAAGAAATGATAAATTTTGGCTCTAGGACTTCTTTATTGCCCTATTCCATTCTCTCCATATTTAATGTTTATACCATTGTCTGTATATCAGCCCCCAATAAAAGGTTTGATATGTGTGTGCATATGCAAATGTGTATATTAGACTATGCAGTCTTCATGCCTGGGATTTGTTTAACTATCTGTCCCATAGGTATAGTTGAAGAATATTTCCAAGTGCTCATAAATACTTAATAAAATATTTGTAATTGATTTTGATGGATGAACTACAAGAGCACGTCTTGATTATGTGATATATGTTCCCATTTTCTCAATAGAAAAATGAATAGTTTAAAAACCATAAACACGTACTCCCATTAGTCACTATGAATAAACCTTCACATTTTCCTTCATCTTTCTTCTATCTCCTCTCTTGTTCCATTTGCCTTTTTTTTTTTTTTTTTTGTTATGAAACTGGTATTTATGGCTGAGGCAGGGCTGAGTAAGATGCAGTGATTATGGCTGATTTTATCACAGCTGTATTACTTAGCTGCAAGGTGAAGCGTTGTGGTAAAATGGATCATGAATCCCTGAAATTGACTATCTGTCACCTTTATAATCCTGATGGAGAGGCAGGTCAGATCAGGCCTGACAACTTCTCATGCAAACAAGAGCACCAAAGCAATGTTCCTGACTTGATTTGTCTGAAAAAGTAACTACTGAACAAGATAAAGGTGAAAAGGAAGCCACAGGTGAGAAGATTGGGAGCCCCTTGTAGAGTTTACCCCAGTACATGGAAGGATAAAAAGATCCTCTGAATTGTAAAACTGTAGATAATTCAGGAATTTAAGACACATATATTTAGAATTGCCTTCGCTCCTATTGATTAATTCTTGCATTTGCAATTCTTACCCTAAACTCAGAAGTTTTAGAAAAATTTTGAGTTGAATACATCTTTGATGTTTCTAGCTCACCATCCCCTGACACATAAGTAGGAGCCTGATAAATATTTGTTAAATAAATGCATGACTGAATAAATCAATAGACTGATATTTAACAATTATCTGGTCTTTGCTTTATCCTTATAGTAATGAGGAGCTCACCACTTCATAAGAAAACTCATTTCATTATTGAAGAGTACTTTAATTTATAGTATATTTTTTTCCTTATAATGAACTAACTTTTTTTTCCATAGTGACTTCTATTAGGAATTGTCACAGCTAGGAGTCAATACTTTTGATTTGATTTTCTCTTCCCCTCTGTACACCAGCTTATTGAATTTCTTACTGTAGAACTATTTGGTAGATTTAAATAATTTTTTTTTCTTTCTGCATTTCATGGGATACATCTGTCAAAGGTGTGAGAGAAGTATTTCCATGATAACTCAAGGTTTTACAACTACTGACCGGAATGGGACCTACCTATTAAGAGAGGGCCTTTTCAGACCTTCTAAATTTTTTTTTTGTATTTTGTATGTTCTTCTTCAGTTTTATGGTGCTATCTTATTCTTCCATTTTAACTGAGATGTTTGGTATATTCTAAATTTCTACTTTAATGTTCTCTGAGAATTCAGTTCAGCATTGAGTTGCAGGTGTGCATTTTAACATGGAACAATGAACAATCTCTCCAGAGTCCGAGCCACAGCATCCAGATTTCTGATTTATTTTTTTTCCTACCTTTGTCTTGGAACTTTTACAGAGATTAATCCTCATAATCCAAGCTTTGCTTGTACTTTCAGCTACTCCAAGTACAAAATATTCCTCTGATGGGAACACATAAGGTTTTTGAGGGGAAAATTAAAAAAAAAAAAAAAAAAAAGATGTAATGCTCAATCTCATCATGTATATAACATACTAAGAGTCTGGCTCTATCTCTTCATAGACAAAAATGCAGAAACCTATTATGTGATTGAACTACCAATTATTAAATAGAACATAATTTATTCAAATAATGATAAAACAACAAGCCCCATTACTCCCAAAGTTACCTCTCATTCCTTTATTTTTCCTCAAGAGAAAATGGTTTAGTTGTGTTCTCAATCTATTGTGTGTGCATGTGTGTATGTAGGTAGGATTAGCTGTCGTTGCAATTCATTTGTTCCTTGCTAATGAAACCTCTGCGTCGCTAACAAAGCAGAAAATAAAAAAGGTAAATAGCACTCCCCAGAAACAATTTGTTTCTTGTTACATGCACTCTTGTTCAACACCATCTGAGGGACTTTTCACAGAGCAAGGAAGAGGAAAAGACTGCAAACCTAATTAGCTGAGTCAAAAAGAAATAATAATTATAGCCATGCTGCAGTCCGATGGATATAGAAATGAGCATGCCTGTGGGCCAGGATGGAGCTGGAGCATTGCAGTCATAGATAGTCACACGAAAGATGATATATGAGGACACGTATAGGTGCTGATTGCCAGGAAAGTCATTATACTAATTCAATTAAAGATTAAGCTTGGTTGTCACTTCTGACCCTCAAAGCCACCTACCCTAAGGTTGAGTGGTATATAAACTCAGTTGGAAGAAATAATTGCTTAAATTTTTTAATGAAAGATGTTTTTACTGAACAACTACTGTATGCAAAATATTGAAATGCTAATGATGGCAAGTGAAAATAAAAGTGCATGGAAAATGAATTAGATAAAGTAGTTACAAATAGGAATGGTTACAAATATTAAACTCCTCAAAAATTAATTGAGGCCAATGATCATTCACAATGAGTGGCTGAATACAATTAATAAACTCACTTGAAAATAATTGGGGCCAAACTACTTTAAACACTGCAGAAGAGTAAAGGAATAATCTAGACACATGCCTATTATGGCATGGTTTTCCATTTAATCTCATACCCAGCATGGGATCCTTCTGTTTGCCTTTGTGTTGCCTGAGATTAAATCTAGGACCTCACTCATACTCAGGGAGTGCTCTGCTACTGAGATACATCAGCCCACTGCATGGATCTTCTGACAGCTAAAAGTAGGAGACACATTCTACTTAATGTTTCAAGACTAGAGTGATCCACATGTTTCTGATGCC
Organism: Tamias sibiricus; assembly: GCA_025594165.1. NCBI lineage: Eukaryota > Metazoa > Chordata > Mammalia > Rodentia > Sciuridae > Tamias > Tamias sibiricus. The sequence goes on from CM046668.1 coordinate 63,154,485, forward strand.
CACATTTGAGCCATGACTATTTATAAAACCTTAAATCACAGTCGGGGAGACCTGCAGTGATGACAAACCTTTGCTCTCTCTGGTGGTATGGAGGTCTCAGCATGAGTTTGACACTGGAGGATTTTATCAATATTCACCAGAATTAAAAAAAAAAAAAAAAAGAGCATTCTTCATCCTGTTTTTACTACAAATTCGTATCATTGAAATCAATGTAAATAAATTGTGATCTCCTCCTTAAAAAGCACAGCATCTCTTTCTCTAGCATTTCCACAGTGCCTGGCAAATAGGGGTTCAGAAATTATTGGTTAACTGAATTCACTGAGTAAAAATATACATGACTACACACAGCTCTTAACTACACTCTTTTTCATAAGTCTTTTTAAAAAATATATGCTTCATGAGAATCTGTGAAGTGGATATTTCAGATTTTGCTGAGGTTGAATGAGCTGAACATCATTCAATGGCTTTTAAAAATCACCTATACAGTAGAAGGAGAAACATGTACTCTGGTACTAAATTTTGACCAGGAATCTTCAACAGTAATTTTCTTCAGCATTCTGTTCCTGGGACACTTTCACCCCAAATCTTCTTCCATATCCCTTCTTCCAGGATCTACCTCCAATTCCTATGATAGAGTCCACCAGAAAAATGCAGTAGGGATAGCCATGCTAAAGTCCCTATCCTAAAGCTCTATGATAAAGACAATGAATAGCTCACTGGATATCTACCCCTGCATCTTCCTGGCAGGTAAAAACTGAAAGGAAAAAATAAAAATTAAAAATAGCTATACTCCTGTGTTTCCTTTATAACTAGTTCTTTTATTACATGTATCAACAATGATATGGACACTTGTGAGATTTTGAATGACAACTGAGAAATATTAAAAGGGTAAAGGTACAAGTTATCCATATTGCTGGTCTGGATTCTAGCAAATTCTAGCATGGCTTTGGAATCAGGAGTTTCAGTAGCAATTTACTGATACTATTACTCCCTGATCAAAACAGAATGGAGACAGTTCTAGAGCTGGCAACTGTGATGACAGCTTTCTAAATGGGTGAGTGGTTTCCCGATGTAGCAACTTTCTAGAATCCATATCATAGCGAAGATAGCAGCTCTCTTGGAGGCCCAGGCCTTTAGTGTAATATTAAAAGTTGTTTCTTGGAGTTCAGTTGGCATTTTCTTCAGGGTTCCCAATAATTCTGAGCTACCTATATTTTCTAATACATACTTTTGTGCTTAGAATGGTAGATTGCATTTTATAGTATACGAAATAAGAACAATCATCGAACATCCTATAATCTATTTTACTCCACCTACCAAGGCATCTTCTCAAATAGTCTTTGGTGGTATCTACTTAAGGAAGATAATAATTCCTACAATATTCTGTCATTGCTCCCAGTCTCTTCACTAATAACTCTATGATATTTTTAGAGAATTGTAATGAACTCTTAACCTAAGTGTACCATATGTAAACATACACACCAAGATTGTAATTATTGCTATAATATGGGGAGGAAGGGGATGGGAGGGGGCAAGGGGTAAAAAGAAAAAAAAAAGATGGTAGAATGAGATGGATATCATTACCCTAAATGCATGTATGAAGATATGAATGGTGTGAATATACTTTGTATACAACCAGAGATATATAAAAATGTGCTCTATATGTGTATTATGAATTGTAATGCATTCTATTGTCCTATACAACAACTTCGAATAAAAAAAAATATGTTATTGGAATTTCAGAAATCTAAAGCTAATTTAGAAGAGTTGCCTTAACTTTTGCTTAAATTCATTAGTGGGGAAAAACTATAATCCAGAGTAGGAAATACTGATGCCAATTTTCTAAAATTCTTTAATGGTAAATTCAAACAAGAATTTTAATAACTATTCACTTACCCAAAGTGATTTCTGATCATAAGAAATTTCCCAGTGATAGAGGAAGTAGCACACCATATCAGGCTCTTAAATTAACTTTATGGGGCTGGGGTTTTGGCTCAGCAGTAAAGCACTCACCTAGCACATGTGAGGCCCTGGGTTTGATCCTCAGCACCACATAAAAAAAATAAAATAAAATAAAGGTATTGTTTCAACTATAACTAAAAAATAAATAAACTTTAACTGCTGTTCATGCGGCTCAATTCATTTAACATTTTTTTGAACTCTCTGCTTTACTTTTTATTCAGGGTTATGCTTGTATATTTCTTGTATATAGCTTCATGTGTTCAGTTTGTCAATTTAAACTTAGCATAGCAGTTGTGGAAAGGTCTTAGGAAAGATCTTCATCCTAAATTTCCACTCTTTCCGACCTGATATTCACTGACTTTTGAAATATTTTCCCCGTTTCCACATAATGGAGTATTGACATTTTTGATACTGTTGTTCAATATATTAGTCAACTTTTCATTCTGTGGTCAAAATACGTGATGAGAATAACTTAAAGGGAGAAAAGTTTTTTGGGGGCTCAGAGTTTCAGAAGTTCAGTCCAAGGTTGGCAAATTCCATGCCCTGGGCCCTGGGGAGCAGTAGAGCATCACAGTAGAAGGGTGCAGCAGAAGAACAGGGCTCACCTCATGGTGGCCCAGAAATAGAGAGGGGAAGGGGCCACAGAGAAGATAAACCCTTTCAGGCCACACCTCCAGTTATCAGCTGCCTGCAACAATGGCCCACCTGCTTCCAAGTAACACCCAGTTAGTCCATTCAAACCAGGATGTATTGATCAAGTTACAACTCTCATTATCTAACCATTTCAACTCTGAATACACCTGTATTTACACAGAAGCTTTTGGGGGACACCTCACATCCAAGACATAACAGCCAAAATTTGGCAAAAACCAACCAACCAAACAACAACAACAACAACAACAACAACAAAAATACCACCTATTGCTGGCATCACTGCATTTTTGGATGAAAGAAAACATAAAATATTAAATAATATCTTTCTCCAGGAAAAAAGGGTTTTTGTTTTTGTTTTTTGGTAATTATACTTCTTATATAGTTTTGTTCTGATATTACAAATCATTCCAAACATGCTTATACATGTTCTCCACTAACACTTATTATCAGTAAGAATAAACACAGGAGAGGTATTCTTATTCTACTTCATAAACATTTTTTGACAATAATTGAAATCTTTGATATTTATGTCCTATGTTGATGTTTTCATTTATCATAAGTTATTTGGTCTGCTTTAAACTTGGCAAGGTCATTTCATTGAATATAAAACAGATGACCTTAGGAACTAAAAAGAGTGAAGAATTTAAAATATAATAATTATTGCTCCCTAAATACTATTTGAATAACTAAGGATTAAGTTTCATAACTTCAGAGACAAAGTCATGCTAAGTATTTTCTTTTTTTTTATCCAGATAAGGTTATAGTCCATACAATCTGCTTTGCTCATCTGTATAGTACATTATAGATAATTTATTGATAACTGTATTTTCTGAGAAATACTCTCATGCCTCACTCCATGAAAAGAGCTTATTGAGTATTTGAAATCAGGTAAACACTCTCTTTCATCCTAATTATATGTCCCCTTCATATCTCCATGAGATTTCTATACTCACAATAAATTATTTAAGTAGATTTATTTCCCACAAGATCTTGTGCCATGAATATCTATTTAATTTGATTCATTGTTTTGAATAGTCTGGATCATTTTAGCCAAATTTTTAGTATTAAAATGAAGGCTAAGCAGTTCTCCTTTTTTTTTTTTAAAAAAAAAAAAGGAAAGTCCTCAATGTATCTTTGAAAATAATAACAAAACAGGTTTATTGATGCCTCACACTGCAGTCCTGAGCAAGTGGTTCAGGTTGCTCGGCAGCTTAGCATCTTTTCCTTGTCTGTATAGTTGACATTGGGTCTTGGGCATGTCCATGCTTTGCTTGTGAGAAGAGGGTAGGAAAAACATGGAGGAGCACATGAGCAATGCCCATAGACCTAAGACCTAAGGCCTTGACCAAGAGGTAGCATTTATCCCTTCTATCTGTGTTCCACTAGCAACTACTTATTTACTGTAAGGAAGTTTAGGCAATGATAGGCTTCTAGTGAGTAGCCCTGTTCCCACCACAGTTTCAGCTGTAGGGAGGAAGGGCATCATGATTGAGCAGGAGCTAACCATCTCTGCTACCCTTGTCAACTTATCAGATCTGTGAGCTGAGTGTATCTGGTTCACCTCAATTAAGGGCATGAGGATTTTCTAACTATTTGTGATTCATACTTGGATTTGATCCCCAAAAGATTCTTTTCGTTCATGCTTTCCTGAGAGACACCTAAAGAGATCATTCTAGTACTTGTTAAGAATATGAATATTTCTGAGTATGGAACATAAAATTAGGTAGTAGATTTGGGGATACATAATTTTACTATAACTTGCTTATAATTCAATTTAACTCCAGAAATGAGAAAGCTTAAAGTAAAAAAGGTGAGTCCTTGGTGAGAACACATCCATTGTCTGGCTGGCCTGTCTCATCATCGACACTGATCTTTTGGTTACTGAAACCACTTTATAAAGGCTGTGAAGGATGTGCTTTACAAATCTCTTATTACAGCACCGCAAAATTTTTAATAACAATGCAACCATAACAATGCCATTAAAACAGTTAATAATTCACTTGGTCCCTATTTAACTCACTATGGCTGCCTAACTTCACATAAAGAGATCAGGCTTCAGAGGTGAAACAAGACATTAACAGGTGTCGCAGGATCACAAAGGTGATTTCCCATTAGCCACATGGTAAATGTTCCGGAAACAGCAGCAGGAACACTGTAACTCACAATGTCGCCTGTGCACCAAGTCGTTATGTTAAATGAAGTTATTATTTTGGTTAAATAAATTCCAAGCCATTATTATAAACATATTAATTAAGGCTGATGGTGTAATGAAACAGGTTTACTGTTATCTTCACACATGTTATATAAGTGGAACCTGGTATAATTCGACTCTAATAAAGACCTCAGAATGAAGCTTTGAACATTAAAGGGCATTGCACTGAGATGGGAATGCATTTTCTCTTTGGACAGCTCCAGAATTAGTAAACTTTTGCCAAAATAATTTAGCACACTGGTTAATAGAGCAGAGGCTTTGAAATGAGGGTGGTTGATGTTTTTATGACAGGCAATGCTACTTTTTTTCTGTATGACCTTGAGCAGCATTTCACAGTATCTCTAAACCTTGGTGTTAACATCTGCAAAATGAGGATAATAATTGTTGCTTCCTTACACAATTGTACAAATACAATGTTAAGCATGTTGTATGTGGTGTCTGGAACAGCAAATGACTCAATAAATGTTAACACTAACCATTATTATTATCCTCAAAATGTTTATATTGCCTGATCATTCATATTATTAATTGGACCTTATGTTTGAAACAAAGGAAGCATTGTATTGTGTTATACAAAGTTGACAAAGACAATAAATATTTTTTTCCAAGAGGAAATGCTCACATTTTAACCATTGGGTAGTGAAATGAAGCCACCAACTGTCATTGAGAAGAGGGATTAAAATGGAGAACACGGATAGAGGAAACTTGGGTAAGAATATATCTGAGTAATCAAATTTCTGATTTCATAAACGAGTAGAGGGGATATCCCAGAATTTGATGAGCAGTTTTTCACTTCTAAATGAGAGGGAGGAAATGAATGTCAAACTGTGACTGAATTATAAATATGGTGAAGAATTTTCTATCCACATCAATAGCTATAATTGAAAGGACAACGACAGTTTGGATCATACATGTTTAACATGTTTGAAGAAAATTGTCACTGTGAAATGTCTTCAAGAACTGACCCCACTGAAAACCTAAATGAATAAATAAAAGTCACTGAGAGTGTTTAAATATATATATATATTGCCCCTGGGTTTGCTATAAAAGGATCTCAGGGGTTATTACCATCTTATCAAATATTCCATTAAGACTAACAGCCCTAAAAGGGAACTGTCATTTGCCAAAATTTCCTCTGAGCTGTAGGAATCCTTTTTGTCAGTGTCATGCCTGGACCATGATTCAATACAGAAAAGAATGAAGTCAGAACCTGGTTAATATATAATTAGCAATAAAAGGAGTTGGGTATTTGAATAATACATCACATGGTCAGATGAGAAGAATACCAAGAAAATGGAGAGAACATGAGCTAAAGACAAATCAGATGTAGGAGGTAAGAAGCAAATCAGATGGTAAGTCGGAAGGAGACGGCTGACAGTACTAACAAGGACTGCTATTTGTACCTCCTCTTTCTTCATAGTGATTGCTTGTTAATACTTAAAGCATCTGTGAGGGAAGCCTGGAACTGGTATTCAAATCCTTATTTTGAACATTAAAAAAATATCAGGATGAATCACAGAAAAGTGACTGGTATAGAGTTTCTCTAATGAGTCATGAGCTCAGCTAGGACCTGTCCAGATCTTGTGCTATAATCATCAGGGCACACTGCTTCTGGGTGATCATGGGGGAATCCCAAACATACCCCCCATGTGTAATCACCCCACCTTCCTCCTTATCCTATAATTTTGAGGTGGTAGTGAAGTTTAAGGGTCCCTGTTTACTATGTCTCCTTATAACCTGGAAGTCCTATTGTCACTGCAAAACAGATTAAGTATGACTCAAAATATGTGCTGATGTGATATGAGACCATCATCTATTTTATCTGGGGCTTCTGAGAAATGTAGGAGCTTATATTTCACCCTAGACACACTGAACTAAAATCATCTTCTGATTTCCTAATGATTTCAATGTTCCAAATAATTCCAGGCCAATCTGGGTATACAACTTAAAATGCTTGAATTTGTATTACCCCATTTTTGTTTATTTTATTTACTTTGGCAACAGGCAGAGAAATAAGAATATAACTATTTTGTTTTCTTTTCTGAGATGCTGAAGGGAGGGTCAACAATCACCATTCAGGCTGGCATAACACAGCTCCATGACCATTTCCCATCAATGCTTAGAGGTGTCTGATCTAATATTATTTCTCTTCATGCTCCACTGAAAGTCAAATCTGCAAGGTTCTCCCAGCATCAGAGGCATTCAAAGGAAGAATGGACAGGGAGGACACATCAGATTTGCCTGCAGCCATCCCACCCTCAGCAAGGAGAGCAAAACTTGCAAGTATTCTCCTTTTAACAAGCAAAGCAAACTGTAATTGAGTGTGACCAGGTAACAGGTAAGACATCATTCTAAAAGGTGCATTTATGCAACAAATTGGGAAGTGGCCTAGCATGAAAATTTTGCACTTTCCTCCAGGAAGAGGATGAACACAAAGTTGCTATCTGAAAACTCAGGAAAAGATAAGTGGTCTGGACAGTAGGTCTCAGTGTTCTGAAAATTCAAATTTATAGGAAGAGGCCATGATGGAAATTCTAGTGACACAAGTAAAAGTTAGGTAAGATATGTTCTTGAATGACTCTGCTTTCAAGGAGTTTAATATCAAATTGGAAACAGGAACATAAAAATTCATACATGAAAAGCATAGTAGGTATCATAAAAGAAGTACAATAGAAGTAAGAAAATGACCTTTGTTTGAAGAGACCCCTACAAATCATTTCCTATGTCTTCCTAGATGCTTGGCTATCTCGCTCTACAAGTCAACTCCCTAATTCTACAAATAAGGCATGCTCTCTCAGCTTGAGAACAAAATAGATTAAGGAAATAACCCTCATTTGTAATTAAGTTCATTAAAATTTTATTGAATAACTACTACAAGTAAGTTAGTGCTTTCATAAATAGTTGGAGAAGAAAAAAAATCAATCTAGAGTTCATTGAAATTAGATAACAGTTATATGCTAGTATACTTAAAGTTACAATTATAGTGTGTATATTCAATCAATGCCTTAATATTGATGGGAAAAGAGTGATTAGCTGGAGGGAGGGTTTATTTAAGGAAGTGTTCTTTTGGATTGCTACTAAATATACATGAACTCTTAACTTGCTGTGATGGGCAGAATAATGGCCTCCCACAGATGTTCCTGTGGTAATCACCAGAACCTAAGAATATGTTCCTTAACAGAGTAAAAGGCATTTGTATGCGACTAAGTTCAGGATACTGAGTTATGGAAATTGTCCTGGAGTATGTGTGTGAACCCAATGTACACGTAAGAGGTAAAGGAAGAAATAGAGGAATGTTTGGCTACAGAAGAGGAGGTCAGCGTGATACACCATGAAGAGTGAAAAAGACTCCACCTACTACTGCTGGGTTTTAACATGGAGGAATGAGGTCTTACCTCAGAAAAGGCAAGGAGAGATCCTACCCTGTAGCTTTCAGGAAGAAATGCCCCTCTGCCAGAATTGTGATTTTAGACCATTGTGAATTGTTTCAGGCTTCTGACATAACAGCAAAACAATAAATATGTGTTGCTTTAAACTCCTGAGGTAGTGATAATTTCTTATGGCAGCAATAGAAAACTTATACACTGGCTCAGTTTATTGTATCAGCAAAGGGGGACTTTTTTTTATCACTTCCTAAGACATAGGTGTCTAGGTTTTTAACTTTATTTTTTTCTCCACAATTTTTACTGATGCATTATAGTAGTAAGTAATGGTGAGATCTATTGTTACATATTAGTATGTGCACTAGGTTTTTAATTTTAAAAAGGCTAAACATTTATTGATAAATATACATCTGTTTTTAATAAATGGTTTCAAGATTTTCTTTTAAAGTCAGAGAGTCTTTTGTTTAACAGAATTCACATCTTGTTATCTATGACCAGTACCTACACAAGCTATCCAAATAATGGTATCACATTTGAATAAATATGACCACAGAATTAATATTGTGAGTAAAATGGATGACATACAATGTCCTACTACTTTCTAATTGTGTGGGGTTCCTATATGTTGCTTTTTCAATTTGTACCCTGTTCTGATAGCACATGGCCAACCAGTTCATACTATGGCAGATACAATCTGATTTGGACCCATTTAAGAAAATGTAAAATTGCCTTAGAAAATCTTTAGTTCCATGGTGCACTTGAGAGATCCATAACCCTCAGCAGTTAGGAATAATGGAAGATGACATGCACAAGCTCCTACAGTATACCAGAGAAGACTTCAAGTAGGAGCCAACATGTTCCTGGAGGGTATCTCACAAGAAGACACCAAACTGAAGCACTTCCTCAAATTTCTTGGGCTACTTATAGTTTGGACTAGATTCAGAGAAATGTTGGATGAGTCCCAGGAAGCAAAAATGACTAAATCCAAGACATAGAATTTTATAATCAATGTATTTCTCTTAATGTTGTACCAAGCACAGCCTTCAAACCAACAGTTCTTGTGAATAAATCACTAGCATTTCTGCAATGAGACAGAATCATCAAAGGATGCCTCATAACACAAAAACTCTGACCACATTTCAGAAAAAAATTTGATAGGAAAGTAAATTGCCTTTTAGCACATCCTGGTACTATCTGATCCCAGAATATTTTGTGTGAAGATTCTAGGAAGCTCAAGAGTTGTCTGTGGCAAAACTGAACTATTGGATTACAGTTCCATCAATGATTTTGAATATAGTTTTTCTTAATAAAAGAAACACTGCCAGGAAAGCACATGTGACATGAGAAGTGAAATTCCATATGAGGGAGAAATTTATGAAATGTTTTAATTGAAGACACAATAGTCTTCAAATTTTATGTAGATAATTTCCAGCCTTATAGCACAGTGCTGGCAACTAGTATATTCATTGTAGATTTTTGTGTGGTGGTAAAAGAACAACATTTCTCCAGTGATGAATTTAAAAATGCTTATTTTCTTTATACTAGAAAAACTCAATAACAGTAGTGATTCAAATTAGAGAATATCTGTTTTATCCAGAATTTCTATAGCCCTCCATAGAGTAAACAACATGTCCCTGAACAACACTCTTGGAAGTCAAAATTCAGAATGTATTGATTCATTTTACAGTGGTAAGGTAATTTCTGTCATCTTTTCTTATTTATGAAATTCCATTACTGGAGTCAACAGCAATTTATAAACTGGGCTAAAAAGGGCTTATAAAGACTGGCCTTGACCAAGGAGAGAACAGAGAAAGTTTTCATTGAACACACAGAGCTTATTCTTCATTAAATATCTTTTTGAAAAATCCTTGCTAATTTTTCCATTAAATAGGCCCTTTACTTTAAATGATTTGCAGTGGTTAGTTAGTACAGATAGGAAACTATTTAAATTATCAAGACATGTAGACAATTTTATCAAACACCAATTCAGCTTCAAAGGAGTGTTTGGAATTGAATACACTGTTTCCTTTTGGGAAATGAATGGTGTGTGTGTGTGTGTGTGTGTGTGTGTGTGTGTCCATTTGCACATGTATCAGTACTTGAAGTCTCAAGTCCCAATGTCCCTCAACAATTTCATAACTGTTCTGCTGTGCTCTGTAGTTGTGTCTACTTTACATCTTAGTTTCTTCTGTATCATCTTCAGCATTAATAATGAATATTTACTGCATAAATATTGTAAACATTTCATAATTCTTGTACTGTCCCAGTAAACAAATCCACTTCTAGCTACTGAATTCAATAATGGAAATTGTACTTTATTTGTTCCATGGCCTGCCACTTATCTCTAAGAAAAGCACCTTTGGTGAGTAGGCCTCCCAAGCTCCATTTTTTCAAAATAGAAGAAAGTTACAAACAGCTTATTTTAATGAGTTATGGCACCGAATGATGGAAATTTTCAACCTAGTGAGTTGTATGAAAACATGTTGTTTTCAGAATGGAATTTCAAATTTGAGTCCACCATATACCAAAAGTTAAGTGACCTCAGGCTGGAACATACACTTTTCATGTACTAAATGGGCGTGTTAATGCCTCTATTATCTGTTTATTGCTTAAATTAAATGAGAGAAGACAAGGACATTGCCAAATGCAGTGTCTGGGTTTGGTAGATGTTTAATAAATATTAGTTTCTTTCATCCTCTCCTGGTCTTCCTGTTAGGAAATATTGTCATTGAGAGTCATTTCTATAAACTATCTTTTTCCTAAGTAAAATAGGACTTACTTTGCCTATATTGAAAACACATTTAAAATTTAACAGTGCTTTCTAATTTTAGTGTAATAAGACTTTATAAGCAAATATATAAAGTTTGCTTCTAATTTGTCTTAGCTCTCAATCTTTGCATTTCTAAACTGAAAGTAATAACTATTTTACATAAACTTTTACTTAGCTCAGCTAAATATTCCTTAATATTAATTTGCATAAATTCTTTATGCTCAGATAAATATTCTCTAATATCCTTTATCAGTTTTGTTGTATTTCTCAAATAATCGTTTAGTTTATATTTTTCTTTGCTATGTCAAATATTTCTTGAAGGAAGAAATGAGCCACATAAGAAATTTAAGGTATAACCTTCATGTTTAATAGCAGCTAAATTCGAGAGAGTTGTTTTTTCTGAAAGTCCTACCACAAAGCTAACCTATTAGTGGGAAATTAAATGCACATCTTCCAAGGTCCTTTGCAGCTTTGGCTTCAATCCCTCTTACTGAAATTTACTACCATATTGACAATCTGAACTATGCTTTTTATTCTTGGACTCTAATTCTTTTCTGCTTCATCAAATTATGCTTACACATTTCTAATTTCCCCTCCTATTGTGAAATATGGAATTCCTCATCTACTGGGCACAAATGCCTTCATCTGCAACCTTTCCCTAGAACCTTCACTCCATATAAGCATTAGAGTTTGCATTGATGAAGTTTGGTGTCAGGGTTGCTCAGTCATAGGAATTTGTCTAAGGATAATCCATAAACTGGTGAGAGGACAAAGGAAACAGGTGGTGGTGATGGCACCGAAGTAGAAGATATCAAATTTGGTGGTAGTAGTTGTACGAGTGACATGGGACAACAGGAATAGTCAAGGCAGTAAAGGTAGAGAGTGAGAAATACTAAAGGATGTATTTAGGAATCAAATATTTGTAGTTCATTTATGGAGGGGAAAAGCAATCCATAGCTTAGCACTATAGTTTTAATGGAAGAAGGGAAATGACAGTTTTATAACTTAAAGTAAAGTACATAAAAATAGTAAATCAATCCTCACTATAACTCTGTGAGATTATGATGTTCCCACTTTGTAGATGAAAAAAAAATGGAGGCAGAAAAAAAAACTAGGCAACACATCCAATATAACAAAAACAGGAAGTGGCCAAATTTCTATGTGAACTAAAAGAACACTAGGCAGTCCTTAGAAAATTCCATGGAATGTGTACTTGCTCTCTCAGTGGGCTTTATTTTCAATATCTGAGACAAATGGCAGTCCTCAATTCTAGTTTACCTTGCGGATGTTATACTGTTTTTGAGACTAGCATCTTAAATAATTGAACTATCTTTCTCCCCTAAGACCTTTTCATAGTAAGTAGTTTAACTTAGTAGCCTCCTTTTTTCTTGAAAGTCACAGTGTCAGGAGCACATGGTGGTCAGGATGTTTTATTCCTGGCTTTCTACCACCATTACCCTCCACTGACCTGACTAATCCCAATAACTTCTCCTCTTTTGAAATTAACCACATTCACTTGTACTAATATGATAGCCATGAAAATGAGCTGCTTAGGTCTCCTGTATCAGAAAGGGGAGTTGACAGGCAGCTCACCTGCTGCACCCCAGATGGAACACCACATCTGCACATAGCTGCAATTTCCTGCTCTCAAGCAAAGACTGAGCGTGGTGATAGTACTAACCTAGGTCCTTTCTTGTGGCATTCGATTCTTCAGATGCATGACTTAGGTCTAAGGGGAACCCATCAGTTTGGCTAAATATTTCTTAGGAGTATGCTATTGACTGAGACTCTTCCTATCTACTCTTTCTCCTCTCTTTTCACAGGTGTGAGAACCACATTGTGGTTTAAAGTCTTTTTTTCCCTGCCTACTTCCAGTCACTCCCCTTTATCCTTCAACATTTCAATACATCTATTACATACTCTTGCCGATTTATCAGCTTCTTGAAGGACACAGACTAATCCAGTTACCCAATTCCCTTCTTGCCCCTCAAAGTATGCCCCCTCCTAGAAGGTTCTTACACTCCTTTCACTGCTGTTATTTCATTATTGACTTTCTATTACCTTGCCTTCAAATTTTCTCAAGCGCTACATCATAAAATAGTCTCTCCATTCTGAAATATGCAGAAGTGCATTCTTTCTCTACTTCCAATCATTACTGAGCTTCTTGAAATAACAGTCTATATATCTGTCTACATGCCCATTAACACACATTCATTATCTGGCTTCTATGGCAACCGCTTTTTTTGAATTAATGTTTGCTCTGAATCCAATAGATATTTTCTCTATTGCTCTATTTTTCAAGTTTTATGGAGCATTTTATATAATGGATCACTCTTGGCTCAAATTTCTCTGGTTCTTTGACTTCTGTAAAATTTTAGTTTACTGGGTTTTCTACCAACTTTTCAACTGAAGTTTCTGTGAGTTGATATTCTCCTCTGGAACTTTAAATGTAAATGATCCCAAAGAAAGTAATGAACAAGGAAAGTAAGATAAGAGGCAAAAAGAAAACAATCTTAGTCTTATGGCTCTAATAGTCACTCATCATAAATGACTTCCAAATCTCAGTCCCTGGCTTTCATTTCTCTCTGGATTCCAAGCCTTATGCTATTATGATAAACCTTTTAAATGCCTGGGAATTCCTTAAGATCCACAAGCTCATTTTATAACAAACTGAACTTACTTTCTTACTTTCTAACCTTATTTCTTCTCTTGACTCTATCATTATTTTTTAATGGCACCATTTTCCCACTCAAATTCCCACTTGAATTTTTACTTAATTTGTGACTATTCTGACTTCTGACACCCACCACAATTCCCTTCTCTTACTTAATTCAGTTTGGCTAGAAGAGCATTGTCCTGTAATAACTCAAAGCTTCCCAAGCTCATCTTCATTTCTATTGTTGCTTTCTGAGGTCTTCATGAACTTTCATTTCATTCAAATGGATATTACAGTAGCTTCTCATCACCTTCCTTTATGTTTTTCCCATATTCAAACTTATTTACCTTCTAATAATTACAAAATATTCCTGAAAAAAACTGTTTAAATTATGGTATTTCCTTGCTTGGAATTAACTATCCATGCTTTTTAGAATTCAATCAAGTTACTTCAACATACCAGGATGTTGTCATCTATTTTGACATGTGTCAAAAGTAATTTGCCTTCCTTAATAATTATAACATTGATGTTTGAAAATAACTTATATTTAAAAATTCAAACAGATTCATGACGATTTTATAAAACATCACTCCTTCATTTACATGTTGATATGAATTCTTGAGAAGTAAATATTATCTGTATGTAGCCAATGTCCTGCATATTAAGCTGTCATTTTTGATGTAACCTGAGGAAGAAAAAGTTTGAGAACTCAGCCTTCAGCATGAAGCCTACATTCCCTAATGTTCATAGCACTTCATGATTTGGTACCAAATATGTTCTCTTCTTTTTCTTCTCATATACTCTTCATACTCACCAAAAAACCCAGCAATAACCACAAAAACCTAAGTTCTTCATTGTTCACCTACTATATATTATTCATCCCGCTGTCTCTGTTCCATATTTACCCATGTTATTGCCTGTGTCTGGAAAGCCTTGGTACTTCATTATGCAGACAAGAATTCTGAAGAAACGTCTTTACCTTCATGGTAATTTGACTCTTCTGCCCTCAGCCCAAGGATTTACTTTGTACTCTGAAATTTAATATCTTACTTCCTCCTCTGGTGAGGTAGGTAATACTTTCTGTTTATCATTTTAGTTTTAAAGGTAATAATTTAATTGTTTACTAGAATTTAGTCTCTTTGAAAATAGAGTTTAAAAAGTTGTTTATATCTTTCACAATGCCTGACATAGGCTGGATATTCAAAAAGCATTTATTGAATAAAAGGACTTTGCAAATTCATTGTTAAATTTATCCAGTGGTTGGTATGACCCTCTGCAAGCCTACTGATTTCACTAAATAATACTGTTCTTAATCATTTACTCAAGTATTAAGTCAAATCAGTCATCACTTTTATCCTGAGAGTGTCACTGTTACCCTTTCTGTATTCAAGGAATTATCTACAAAATTATTTTTCTACTTCTCAGCTAATTTTATTCTCTCAAACTTCTGATGAGCAGGAGGGACAGGTTCTACTGTATAAATATGTAATGTAGTTTTTCAAAATCAAAATGAAAACTTAATTGTGGCATATCCAGTGTCCTCATATTTCTTCCTCACCTCAAGAAAACTAGTTGATGAAATATAATTTTCCTCTGAAGGGAACTATATTCACCTTTCCCTAGCATAGGTTTTCAGGACCTAAACCTAAGGTTCCTGGTTTCTTGCTCAACATCAGTCCTGTTTGCCCTGAATACTCACCGTCTATGTCTGAAACAAGGTCAGTTCACCTGAGTGGGGATGAACCTGACCCAGGTGGAGAAAGTGTTTATAAAAATAAAACTAATTTCAAAATTAAACCAGGGTTGGGGTTATAGCTCAGTGGTAGAGTGCTCTCTTACATGTGGAAGGCACTGGGTTCAATCCTCAGCAGCACATTAAAAAAAAAAAAAATAAAAGCATTGTGTCCATCTATAACTAAAAATATTTTTAAAATTAAATCATAATCACCTATCTGTTATTGCAGAGAACAGAAGGGATAAGAGAAGTTACCTAACTTAGTCCTTTGCACTAGGAACAGGATACCTCTAACCTTTCCTGAAATAATGATCATCTCCTTTGGTCTTCAGAAAACAAGGGATCTTCAGGATATGCTAGTTTCATTTTCTTTCCCACACATTTTATTTTCCTGTTCTGATTAGCAACAAGAAAATTTGTCAGTAGGCTCTTTCTGACAGAAGAGGCATTGGGAACCCAGAATGGCCTGAGTAATAACCATAAGTTTGACATATTTATTTGATAATTTCTTACACTTGGCTTTTAAGCAAATAGATTATAGGCATTTTTTTTTTCCTACCAAAGAAACTTGATTTAAAAAAAAAAAAAAAAAAAAAAAAAAAAAAAAAAAAAAAAAAAAAAAAAAACTGTGGTTGGGAATTTTGAAGAAAGACAAGATATGCAAAACTGTTGTCCTGGGTGAAAAGAGGGAGGGGAAGTCAGAGGTAGATTCTTGCTTCTAGCAAGGGTTTGGTGTGCAACAACAATCACCAAAGTGTTCCTTGCCTACAAATTTGGAAAAACAAAGGTGTTTGTTCACAAAAAGAAAATGCTTAAGTTAACTGAAAGTAACTTTTGATTACTTTTCCAAAGGAGAGACAGTAACTGAAAGCTTCTCTTCAACTTTAGCAAGATGCATTTGTCTGACAGAAGACATTTGGCATTTAGGATACCATGGGGACTGCATTCCTAAAACTGCTGATCTGCAAAGGATGTAAAGAAATTTGTCACAAACATTATGGTTTTCTTGCATTGGTGTGCTTTCATAAATCAGTTCTTATTGCAGACTTCATGGACAAATGCCATAGAAAAGACTGAAGGGCTTTTTCAGTCTCACAATGGAGTTTGTTTCTCAGCAGCAGAAGCAATCAGCAGAACTTTCAAGGAGAAAGGGCAGTCTCTGTGCCAAATCTCCTTAGATCATAAAAACAATATGAAAGAAAGAGTCCTGCCATTGAATAGTGGACGCAAACACATGTGCTCTCTCTCTCTCTCTCTCTCTCTCTCTCTCTCTCTCTCTCACACACACACACACACACACACACACACACACACAAACACACACACTCACACACACACACTTATATCCTTTGTCAAACAGATCAATATTTCAGACACAAATGAGGTGAGCTCAAGGGAAGAGAGATTCATATTGAGGTGTGAAAACATTCCAGGAAGAAAAAGACAGATCCGTTTAAGAGTACAAATACACCCAATAAATCATGGTGAGCTTGGTGGGGTGACTGCTCTTCCTTCTGGCAGCTTTGTAATTACTCTCTCAACATAGCAACAACTTTCTTTGGAAACAGTCACTCTATATGCAAGACAATTACAGCACTGGGTATCACTGCTGGCCAAAGCCCAAGCTATGTATGTCACAATCCATTAGTTAGGAGATGTATCTGAGCAGTCTGAAGTTTATTAAACCCAAGTGCCACTTTTCCCAATCACTTTTTTCAAGGTCTCCCAAGGGCAGTCATTGACTATTTCTAATAGTCCATCAATCTGGTGTGCAAATAATTCTCTCCAAGTCCAGACGTTATGAATTATTAACCTGATCTATGAGATCTGGTAATTCTCAACTCAGCTCTCCCTCCTGAAACAACATTCTAATCTTTTGTTACAGTTCACAAGGAGAGATCCTCAGAAAGCACTACATCCAACGAAGAACGTTATTTCACTTTACCCCCATGAGAATCTGATTTCTCTGGATTTGTGTACAAGCACATTAGAACATATTCTGGGAAGTTCAGAACAGAAAGAATATTGATAGGAAAAGTACAGAAAACTTTTTGCTTTTCTGAGCACCTGAGATTCCCCTTCTCAGAAATACCTGTCCTGATGACGTCTACCCATTCCCTACTCAGGTATGTAATGACTTGCATTATCTTCTAAATGGTTCCCATGTAAAAGCACCATTTTCTGAATAAGTTTTCAAGGAAGAGGCCAAATCTTGGGTAGTCTCAGCTCGCCAGCAGCAGCAGCAGTGTGCTGGAACTGGCTTATGTAAACTTATAAGGGTGAATTTTAAACTTTTCAGGTAATTTGACAGCCACTATGAAAAATAAAATATACAGATGTACAACTCAGTAAATTATATTAAAAGCAAAGTAAGTGAATTCTAAAAACTGCCCACCCTAGTTTTACTATATTATCTGTGGTCTTGGGGGTATTTGCTTCTATTATATTTTTATGTTGCAAATGCTGTTTGACCGTGTGCTACTGTGGATCTATTCACAACATTGTGTTGATGACTTCATGTTCAATGACTTTATGTGAGTAGACTGAAATCAACCATGGTGGGAATATTTATACCACAGACATCAACAAATAGTAGAAATCTGGGTTTGTTCTTTTCCCCCAGAGAGCTGGGTGTTGAACACTTATCAGCACTACCCCTGGTCATTATTAAAATCACCTAATAGATTTACCTTCAGAATTATCTTCCAGAAAGTAGAAAAGAAAATCAAAGTACTAGACAAATTTAGGCATTGTTTCACTAATCCCCTCTTGCACAGTCATTGTGTGTTTTGGTCATGTTCTATACTGGGTAAACTTTCTAAGGTTACCCCTAATCAGGGATGATTATGCCAAATATGGGCTCTAGTTATCATAGATGGTAGTGGGTTTGTACGACCAACTTCCTCTCTTCAAAATCTGAAACCAGAGAAGCAAGTAACTGAGGCACAAGCTAAACAGCTATGAGGCTGACTCAGAGATGAGGATACTGTGATCTGAGAATCCCTACATTGGTCTGAGCGATAACTTCTTTGAGCCTAAACATATCGTGCTAAGTTAAGGGAGACTCAAAGAAGCTCTCAAGTTTGGTTTCTAATTCTTTGGACCTAATTTTGTACAAAGAATGGTGCCATAGTCCAAGTTGCAATGATTAAAATCTGACAGACTCATGTGATACTTCTATGAGAATGTGGAGTAAGTTTTGATTTTAATAATTTGCTAACATTTACTGAACAACTGCTATATGATGAACACAATACTATATATTCTCTGTATAATATATTTTGACTTTAGCAACCTTATAAAGAAGGTGTGATTATTATTCTACTTTGCAGATGAAATTAAGAAAAAACAGAAACTAAGGCACTTAAGCAGCATGCTTGTTTTCATATCTAGTAAATAGTAGAACTAGGTAAATCTGGTTCTAAATTCTACTTTTCACCGAGCACAGAACTGATACCCAAGTCTTTAAGCTTCAGTAACATTAAGGAGAAAAAGGAAAACACTGCCATTGGTAGCATTTTTAGTTTCTTGATATATAAAGTGGCTGTCAGGTTCCCAATGATTATAGAACTTATAAGAGGTGTGGGAAGATTTTTTAAAAATCAAATGAATTTAGTTAATCTGCATTTTTGTTATTAGGGACATGGCAATTGGGACAAAGCAAGAGATCTTCCAATCTACTCTACCTGATCAAATGTTGGTGATTTCATATATTTGAATCTAGGCAGAAAATGAGACAAGGATAAACTAAGCTTTCAGGGAGACCATTCAGGTAAATTACATGAATGGATTCCTTGTAAAAGAGGATCACTTGATTTAAAATAAAATGGGCATACTTTGCCTAGAAAAGGGGAAATTTAAAGATTACCTCAGATTTGTTTGTAAATATTTGATAAGTTGTCTTGTAAGAAAAAAAATATTAGATTTATTTTCATCCTAAAGTACAGAATCAGGTGCAACTCAGAAAAAGTTAGAGAATGAAATTTGTATTTTAAAAATCAGTGCAATGATTAGAGCTGTTAAGAAACAAATTCACAATGGAGATTTATTCCCTCACAAAGAAAAATGGAATTATGTCATTGCTGGAAAATGGATGGAAGTAGAGACCACTATGTTAAGTGAAATAAGCCAAACTCAGAAGTTCAGTGGTCATATGTTTTCTATCATATGTTAAAGCTAGAGGGGGGGAAAGGAAAAGAAAGGTGGATACATGAGGATCTCATGAAAATCAAAGGAAGATCAGTAGAGGAAAGGGATCAAGGTAATGAGAGGGAGAGAGGGAGGGGAGAAGCACTGGGGAGTGATATTGGCCAAATTATTTTAATTATTTTGTCTTATTGTGTGCATGTATCACATATGTAACAACAAATCCCATTATTATGTACAACTATAATGTACCAATAAAAATGTGGAAAGAAAAGAAAATATTTTTTAAAACCCCCCCCCCCAAAAAAAAAAAAAATCCCAAAGTGACCTGCCTGAGATGGCAATGAATTCCCTGCATTGTTGAAGATGTTTAGGCAGGAATAAATAATTCTGACAAAAGATTCAGAATGATCTTTGAGATCATTTCCAAATCTGAGATTTCCTTGTTCTTGGTAGAAAGAGAAAGAGTAGTGATTGTCACCAGTCCTGTATCTGTAATCATCTAACTTTTCCAAAAAACAAGCTCTTTTGTGACAGCTTTTTTTCCAAAGGCCAACCTTGAACACAGGACAGGAGCAGTGGATAAGGAGACTAACCAGAGTGGCAAAAGCATTCGCTTTCCAAGCTGAGAAAAGCATATGCAGCAGGATATTGCTGTTTTCACACAGTAATATAAGATATTCGGCGGTTGTGTGAAATGTTGCCAGAAAGAAGATCCAATTAAAAAGAAAAAGAGAAAATAGTCAGAGAAGAGGGATGAGGGATACATGTTGTTTACTCAGAAGGACTTTCCAGGTCAATGAAATATTAGCTCCAGAAAATGCATCCTAAGGAGTGAGAATGTGCTATATTAGAAGTAGGAAGGCTAGCAAAAAGTAGAAATAGATATTATTTCTCAATACTTTTAAAATCTTGGATGAATTCTATGTGTAACTGAAATGAAGAGAATCCTGTTTTTCTCATGGTGTTTCTTTAGCAAACTCTCAGTTGTCACTTTTTCTTGTTCCCATTAATAAGTGTACTATTCTAGTCACAAGTCTAAGTCCTAATTGTTTTAAGCCATAAATACAGTAACAACTCATTTGACTATGTAATCACAATTTTTTTTAATGCTAGTGTTTGTTGAAAACCAAACATTTTAGTTATCTATGTGCTATTTTCCCCACGCATGAAGTAGACTCGGTGTAGATAAGATGTCAGGCTCCCTGGGCTAATCTTATCAAGGTTACTTTACTTTTTTGTGTCTCATTTATATGCACACAAGTGTGAAAATTTTACTTTTGTCTTAGACCAGTCATGAAGAACAAATTAAGTAATATAAAGAGAGTTGAGCATTTCAGACAGTTCCTGGTCATAATAGACCCTTAATAAGTAATTATAATTGCATTATTGTTACTATTATCAACTTTTAAACAATCAATTTAAAATTTATTCTACTGATCACACTGAATTGAATGATTCAGTGCTATAAGAAGTTAAAATCTAAGAATATCCTAGCCCTCTTCAGTAGACACAGATTGATTTATATATAAACAACAATGGCGATGTTTTTGCCATTAATTCACTTTAAACATTGGTAATGGTAGGTGTAAGAATAGCAAATGTGGTTATCTAAGATTTATTGAGAATTCCCATAAAAAATTCACATCAGAAATGATTGCTCCTGTTCCATACACATCATTTTGATGTGAAGTGTAATTGTGCTTCCCAGCACCTGTATGGTAGCTATTTGAAGAACAGTGGAGTGAAGTTAAAAATAATGTCACATTTTATCTTCTTGAGTCCTCAGCAACTCTAATGGCTGACTAGGGAGGGTAAGGATTTAATGACAAATGATGATGAATGATTTAGAATGATTATGAAAGTTAAAAGAAAGTGTTCTTAGAGAATAAAAGCATGTGTGTGCACACAGACTAACACATTCACAGTGCTTCAGTTTTGGATTCTGGGACACTTTTGAACTCTGGACTCTCTGCTAACCTTGTCAAGGGTTTAAGCAGGGGCTGTCCAATATAGGAGCCACTAGCCATATGTGGCTATTTAAATTGAATATATTTAAGTAACTGTAAAATTCCATTCCTGAGTTGTTTCAAGTACTCAAAAGCCTCATGTGGCTAGTGTCTATTATCCTGGACAGTGCAGATATAGGACATTTTATTGTCCCTGAAAGTTCTAATGGACAGTGCTGGTAGAAAATGGGAATGGAGAAGGAAACATTTGTCAGAACAGGGAAATGAGATGGTTGGATGAAATGCTGTGCATGTTCATTAATCATGGGAGATGGAGGATTAATTAATAACGAGTATTGTTTGCACTATGTGGACTAAAAGATTTCTGTACAAAGGGTGATCTGTTGCCACTGCTTCTTCCCATCCACAGTAGTGTGCCTGTAAGGTCCTGGTGTGAGTGAGGAAAACCTCCTGGGACTGTGGTGATTAGAGAGAAATTCACTTCCACAGAAAGTTGAGCACCTAAAATGCCACAATTAAAGAAAGCAAAAATAAAAAAACACATGTCCTATAGTTTAGGCCAACAGACCAATCACGATTTTTTTTTTTCTTTTTAGAATGCAATTCTAAATGCAAGAGATCTCCAATAGTAATGAGCCACAGGCACTCCTCATGCTAAAGCCCTTCTGTTAAACCATTGATGAATATTCATATCAGCTTATTTTAATCACATTTTTCTTGATATGACATAATTCTACATAATTTATTTTCCTTTCTTGGGTGCTTAAAAATTAGTGTCCTCCCTCCCCACTTGGCACACACACATACCACCACCATTTTCAAGCCCCTAACTTTTTTCTTTTCTGGTCCTGAGACAAAACGTGACTTTGGATGACAGAAAGAGATGACTGAACTGCAATGTTACCACTGAAAATCAGTTCTGGGTCCTTGGCCCTTTTTGTGGAATGTGAGGGTCTGGAACACCAAGCTCTGTAACAAGATGTGGGGGACCCGAAGAAATCTACAGGGTCAGAATGTCAGGTGACAGCAAGTCTGAATGAGTTCTGGTGCACCCAGGAAGGAGGCCACAGAGTCTGTGAGGGGGCTCAAGGCAGAGATCCCTGCAGTGGATTTAGGATCCAATGGAAATCCACACATCTACCTTCCTTATGATGGGAAGAGCAGGTCACAGGGCAAAAAGAGACCAAGATGAGCATAGAGAGGAATGAAGACAGATACACACGTGTGCACTAACACAAAAATATACCAGAGAGGGAGGAAGGCCGGGAGAGAGAATACACATATTCAACAGAA
Source organism: Tamias sibiricus (assembly GCA_025594165.1). NCBI lineage: Eukaryota > Metazoa > Chordata > Mammalia > Rodentia > Sciuridae > Tamias > Tamias sibiricus. The sequence goes on from CM046668.1 coordinate 63,177,266, forward strand.
TTCAAAATGATTGATGATTCATTTCTTGTTCATTTTCTTTTTATGAATCCTGAGTAAATCCTTATTCAATAGAGACATTATAGTTGGTGCAACATTATGTTCAAGTAAGAAATAGGAACTTCTGAATAACAGACAAAATACAAAACCAAAAATAGTGATATATGTTTGTTTTTGTTTTGTCTTTGACACCAGAGATTTAACACAGTGGGTACTTAAATCTCTGAGCCACCTCTTTTTATTTTTTATTTTAAGACAGGGTCTTGCTAAGTTGCTTAGGGCCTTGCACAGTTGCTGAGGCTGGCTTTGAACTTCTGATCCTCCTGCCTCAGGCTCCCTCCCTATTTACAGGTATGTGCCACCATGCCCAGCTGATATATGTTTTAAAAGAAATCTATTTATCTCAAACAAACAATTGACACAATTACCAAGATAGTAATAAACACCAGTGCAGAAGTCACTAGTCTGTCTCTGAAGGCAGTTTTTCTCTCAGTCCAAACACAAGCTTTCCATTTCAGTTATGCTCTGACAAGCTGTCTACAAAGAAGTAATGCTCCCCAGAAGCTAAAACAGAAACAGTTTCAGGAGTTGGTACCTTCCGTGCTTCACTATCCTTATGAAATGACTAAAAATCAAGTGAAGCAATGCAACATTTGTTGGTCTTCTGTAAGCATGGATTATTTTTTCCCAAAAGAAAGCACTTGCCTTGCTTTTTATCAGCTGTTACTTTATACCTTTCTTGTTGATTTTTTTTTTTCTGTTTTTCTTCCCCAAAGTACAAGTATAGAATTCTGGAGTACTATGCAAAAGTTGGGCTCAGTCAGGTTATATTAATTTATATAGTTTTCTAGGAGTTATCAGAATGTCTAGACATATGGGTCTTGGGGAAATGTCATATGAATACAATTTGGACCGAAGTACTATCTGTTGCATACTTTTGGATGAAGACAGTATCGGGCAATTCTAGGCTATCTGAAGTTGCTTTTGGGGACTAGGCCCTCTCAACCTATGAATCCATTTTCTTTTATACTTATCCAAAGTTTATTACATGCCCACTTTCACTAGACATTTAATCTTTGGATTGCACTGGAAATAACATATCACTCCTATATATGAACAAAGATTCAAATAAAATCTATCTAAAATGCCCAACTTCACAGTACTGTGATATTTGCATTTTACAGAAAACATTTTAAAATCATTTTAGTAAGTGGAATCCATTTTCCTCCATGAACTGTTAATACTGAATTCTTAATAGCTTCCCCAGGGCTTTCTGTCTTGCTATGAAGCCTTTTGTGATTTCATCATTGTTAAGGCACAGTAAACAATCACAGTTTATGCTCATAAGCATAAAACTCTCAGTCTATTACTCACTCTAGATTTTTATATTCATAAAGATAGAAAACTTATTTTCCATGCAATCTGAGTATGAGACAATGTTAAATTGGTTTATAAGCCTGGCGCATATTGGTGTAAACATTCCAAAAATGCTCTAATGTATAATATCAGCATTTTAAACTCTTAAACAGACAATTATGCCTCCAAATTTGTCAGGCTTTTAAATAAGCCACTGACTGCTTGTTTCCTTTGTTGGAGCTACTCTTTGCTTTTTTTTTTCTTGTTTTTTTTTTTTTTTTTTTTGGTTTTGGTTCTTATTCTTTGTTGATAAAAAGACCATGCCAATATGTCCCTCTCACAGTAACACCTCTAAACTCTTCTTCAAAATCTTAAATTTCTAATTATGGTTTGAAAAAAAAATTTTAAAGTTTTATCTGTACTTAACTCTGGAACAAACATGGCAAAGTTATCAAATAAATTATAGCTAAAATATAATCATTAATTTTTGTCAATTAATAGTTTGAAAACAAACCAAAAAAGTGAACTACAAATATATACAAAAGGTAAAATTATATTATTATTTAATCTTAGATATAGTGGTTATAGATATATATTATCTCTAATATAGTGGTTTATCTCCCTCAGCTTATTTTTTCATACAATTATATAAATATTTAAAAATCACTGTGTTTAAAATCATAGCATATTGCTGTATATAAAGTTTGCTATAAATGGCGTGAGCACTTTCCTGCTCTATTTCCTGCTCTTCCTAAGCATGACCTTGCATTATATTTTGTTATCTGACTATGCTACAGTTTATCCAACTACATTGCTATTGTGGGAGATTTGGTTATTTATAACTTTAAAGAAATGAATAAAAGATAACCTTTTCCCTAAATCCTTTACTAGATTTTTGATTATTGTATTAGAATACATTTCTCAGAGAAAATTTAGAAGATAAAGTATATCACACTCAAATGTAATTACTTGTTTAATTAAAATTATACTAAGACTACACAGTAATATGGGTAGAAATTTATATCATGAATCCTTATTTGTTTTCCTTTCCTTTCCTTTTCATTTTTCATAGATTTCTTAATAAAAGGAGTTTATATTTCTCTTTAAATTAATTGGATCTTTTCCCTCTTATAATCTTTATTAATTTATGTATATTTATTTTATATCTGGTACCATATTAAATTTTCTTTCTGTGACTCTTATTATTTAGGACCTAAAGGCACATTGATTTATCTTTATTACAGAATCATTATATGAGATTAAATTATTTTGCTCTAACCTAGAATTTTACTTTTCAAATTTCTTCTGTTTCTTTTTTTTAAAATTTGTCTTGTCTCAACAATTCTGCTTTTCCTTATATGTATGCATGTCAACATCAAACACGCCTTACTTTTAATATATGCAAATAGTAGAGTTATTGCCTTGATCTTAATGGCTTGTCTTTCATTGTTCAATATGAGTTGGATGAATAGGCTGATATTTTCAGAAGCTTATTCTTTATCAGGCAAAAGAATGTCTTTCATTTACTAGCACACTAAAGTGTTTTTATCTTTAGTGAAACTACTAAAGAGTAGTCAAATTACTCTTTTGGCATCTATCAAATTGAGCCTTTTTTTCATTTGATATACTCATGTTTTTCACTATTTGAGTAGATTCTTTCATATTAAACTACATCAATATTCCTGAATAAAATATTTCTTTCATTTAAATTTTTCTTGAATTATATCTAATTTGTTATATTGTTTATGATAATTTTCCTGCATTATCAGATATGTTTAATAATCTCTGATTTATATTTTATATACACATATGTATGTGTGTGTGTACACAGGTGATTTGAGCATGCCAGAGTCTTATGGCTATTTTGTTCAGGTTTAGTTTCTGTGTTTAATACCTCTGAATCTGAGACTTTTCTTTGTTGTTTGCATATACTATGTAACAGTTTCAACTTTGTAAGCATCTGTTTTTTGTAGGTTTGTTAGAACTCACTGGTAAAATTCTCTGGGTCTAGAGTTATTTAGGGCCCTAACCCTTTGACAAAATACCAGCTTTTCTGAAGGTTATTGGCAGATAAATTGATTAATTTATTTGTTAAACCTTATCTACATGCCCTGTATCTTTCTGAATGAAGAGCCCAAAACAAAACATTTATGGTCCCAATTATCAAACAACATGCAACCCAGTATAAGAAACAATATTAAACAAGTCATCTCAAGAATAACTCAAGGTTTTTCCCTTGAGACTTTGTATAAATTTTTAAAGAATATTCCATGGATTTAAAAAATAATAGTTGCTTATTGTAGAGGATATATATGTATAATTTATAATGTATAAATTTATAATTTATGTAATATATAATTTATAAATTTGTCATTTATGTAATATATGCTATATGCTTATAATTTTATGTATATATGTATATATGCACAAAATACTTAACATCTTTAACAATAACTTCAGTTGAGTTATTTTTATATCTCTATTTATATATGTAATTTTACATATATATTTAATTTCATATATATTTATATATACTTTGATATATATAAAAATTTGCCTGTACACATTCTAAGGGGAGTCATGGACTAGTTTTGAGGAAATGATGGAAGTACCACGTTTGCAGAAAAGTTCAGTCATACACATGAGTGATAATTCTCATAGAGCTCAAAGTATTTCTCAGAACCCAGGAGACCCATGTATCAATTCTAGATTAAAAAATATTCCTATGTCATTAATTTTTTTTGTCTCTTAGATCCAGAAATGCCTAAAAATATTTAAATGTTTTTCACAAATTTTTTCATTGCATTTTGTCTTAGTCTGTTAGGGCTGCTATAACAAAATATGACAGACTGGGTAGATTACAAATAATAGGAGTTTATTCCCCAGAGTTCTAGAGGCTGAGAAGTCCAAAATCAAGATACTGACAGATTCAGTGTTGAGTGAGGGCCTGATTTCCAACACATAGATGGTGTTTTCTCACTCTGTTCTCACATTTTGGATTGGACTAGCTAGCTCTCAGCACTCTGTTTTGTCAGGAACCCAATTCCAATCATGATGGCTACCCATGTGATTTAATCATTTCCCCAAAGCCAAGCTCCCTAATACCATCATCTCAATGGTTAGGATCTCAACATAAGAATTAGATGGGGACACAAATATTCACATCATGACACATTTCTACTGATTTTGTTATTTCAATGTTATAGTATTTAGTATATAAATGAAGGAGCCTATAATCAAGGAGATAGCTAAAGATTGCGGTTAGCTGAGAGCCATAAAAGATGTTCTAGTTTCCACCTGATAGTAATACATTATCCAAAGAATCTTTGTATGCCCGTGAACACTGCGTGACGCACCTGTAAGCTTGAGCTGTGAGCACGTGTCCTTGTTAAAGCGCAAGCTGTGAGCACGTGTCCTTGTTAAAGCGATATGTATATAACTGGGTGAGTTTGGTTAGTGTGAGTGGGAAGAAGAAGAAGGTGGTGGTTGGAGTTAGAGCGTTTGGAGTGATTGCTGGAGCCAGAGAGAGAAGAAGAATAAAAGACCTTTTTTCATTTTCATCCTGCCTCCGAATTTTCCTGTGGCGTTCGTTGCTCCAAGGCGGTTTCCGCTTCAGGCAGCAACATATGAAGGTTTAAATAGTTAAATATTCATTACAGAATATTCTTTTTATAACTATAAAATTAATCAATATGTAGCATTTAATGATTTTTGCCTTGATTCTATTTTATATACTGCTAATGTTTAATAATAACCTGTTTATTTTTCTTTTGGTCTGTCACACAAAAAATATTCAACATCTTAAATAACAACTTTTTTTTTTAAAAAAAGATATATTTTAGTTATTTTTATCAATTTAATCAATGAGGATTTTAGATAATAATAATAATACTTTATTCAGACTTGTCATGAGAATTAGAAAGCAAATTAGCATAGTTCCAGGCACATGTTAAGAAGTAATACAATAATATTATTACTATTCTTATTATTACTATTTATTTAATTTGACAGTGGAAACAATTTAAGGTGATTCTCATAATGGATCTAAGGTCTTACTTTTGTCATTTTGTTTTGAGTAATTTTTTTCAAATTCTTTCCAATTTTTCAATATTTAGCAATGGTATTCTTTCCTGCATTGTATAGCTTTCCATTCTTTTTCAGTGATACACTGGTATATATTTTGCTTTTGATTCTACTTAGTGGTTATCTTTACAACTTCTAAAACTAATCTTTTAAAATGTAAAATATTACAAACATATGGAAAACTACAGAAAGCCGTATAACTGACAGCAGACGAGAATGTTGCAGTCAGATTTAACAGATGTTAACATTTTGCTCTGCTTGCTTCAGAGCTTTCTCTTAAAGAAATAAACCACTACAGACAGAGCCAAAGCCCAGCTCCATGCTCCCCAGAGAGAACCACTTTGCTAAAGGTGGTAGGTAGTATTCTTTATATTTTTTATACTTTTTGCTATATGAACCTGCATTTCTCTAATTATCCAGTCAATAATTAAAATGTTTTTGAGTCTCTATATCACAAAATTATGACTTCAGCATCTTCCCACTTCATTAGTCTATTGCTTTTTCTGTTATAACTTCAAATTTTACATTTAGACTGCTTTATTAAATTATGATTATCATACTATGTACTTTTTTTATTTTTATTTTTATTTTTTTGTACCAGGAATTAAACTGTGGGGAACTTAACCACTGAGCCACATCCCCAACCCATTTCTGTATTTTATTCAGAGACAGGGTCTCACTGAGTTGCTTAGGACTTTGATAAATTCCTGAGCCTGGCTTTGAACTCCAGATCTTCTTCCCAACTGCTGGGATTACAGGCTATGTACTTTTTTTCATTCAATGATGAACATATTTGACTTAAGTGTTTTCACTTAATATACATAAAGGTTTAAAGAAAAAAAACTAAAAACTGAACAGAAGCAATATAATAATTATTTAGCTTTGGTTTCAAATGTTCTTAATGTTCCCACCAATCTATTTTCCCTATGATGGACTTCTTGATTTTATTTCATCACCTAATCAGTTGGTGTACATGTTAATTTAAAAACAACATATAGATATTATGCTTTATAGGGTGACTGAAAAAAACTTTTAAAATCTTCATGAGAAAAATACATATGATTGAAGAAACATATTCCAAAATGTTAGTCTCCACTAGCCATATTGAGGACATTTTTCCATTCTCCATTGGCATCTAGTGTAACTGAGAAGGCAGTCAGCATGCTATTGACTGTTCCTCAAATTTACGTTTTATTTTTGTTGTTGTTGTTGTTGTTGTTTGTTTTGGAACTCAATGATATTTTGATATTTGCAGTATAATTTCACATGAAAACATCTTTTTATTGATTCTGTTGTATTATGACAATCCCTTTTCATCTCTTTCCTCAAATCAACTTTAAGCTCCACAAAGTTTATTTCAATTATGGTGATAATCATTGCTTCTGATCAGTTTTTAGTTTTTTCCTGAGGAACACATTTAGTTAAGTAGCCTAGTTGATAAAGCACTCTGCCTTTTTTAAAAAACTCTCCCTTTATTTCTTCTTCCTTCTTTCTTCTTCTCCTGTTCTTTCTTCTTCCTTCTTCCTCCCTCCTCCTCCTCCTTCTCCTTTTTACTTCTTTTTAATTACATTATTACTATTTAATTACATAATTTCTCTACCATATTAATGACAATTCTTTTTTACTTTTATTTCAAATTTTTCAACTCAGATTTTAATTTTGAGTTTTGCAGGTTTCTTTGCAATTAATTCACAAGTACTCCATCCACTTACACAAATATTCTACTGTCTTTCATTCTCATGTTACTCTTTTCTATTGCAATGCACTTTATGATTTGTTTGTTTGTTTGTTTTTGCAGTATTGGGGCTTGCCTAGTGCTAGGCAAGTCCTCTACCACTGAACAATGCCCCTAGCCCCCATAAGTTGTTTTTATATATTACTGGTGAACAACAACAAAAAAGTCTAAAGTTTATTCTGTTAATTATCATTAATGTTTATTAGAGGTCTGCTCTTCTACCTTAAGTTAATGTTCCTACCCAAGTTTGTATTGTTTTCTAGGCTGTATCTTTATTTATATTTACTCAACCTTGGGGAGAGGAGAAAATGATTTAAGTTTAGGGTTTTTAATAGACATGTAGCTCTTTAGTAGCTGCAAGTACAGATTTCATAATACAATGAATCACAGCTTGTCTTCTAGTATATCTCATCTATATATTTTCTGGATGATATGGTTTTATAATGGATGAAAAAAGAGGGGCAGACATAAATTGGTTGGAGAAAAGAACACTTGGATGCCTTACTCAGCTCCTATTTAGTTATAGGGACCAATTAATTTTCCGACTGATATGAACTGCGGTGTTTCTGATTCAGGACATAGATAACAAAAATGGATGGGAAGAATTCCTTTTTTCTTTTTTGTATCCAGATTCAAGTGAATAGTTTTCTGTTTCAGTTAGCACTTGTCTCAGCTTCCAAAGAGCTATGCAGGGAACTCTGTTCTTCTGTCAGAGCCAGGCAGCTCTCTAGGGTGGCCTGGCAGCTCTGATTCCCAGTCTCCCAGGGTGTAGTCTCCCTATCTTATTGCTCTACTGTTGGCTTTCATTCTCAAGTTCGTATTACAGTACAGTATGTCACCCAATGCACTCTACTGTAGTCAACTGGAAGGATAAAGGGAGTAGAAAGGTGTTTCTTTCAGATTGCTACAAAGATGCACATGCTGCCTTTTAAAGGAAGTTCCAAATTCTACTAACTAGAACTTTGTTACAGAGCTATGACCACCTTACAGGGAGGCCTGAGCAGGGAAATAGATCTTGCTGTGAACAATCATGTACCAATCTCAATGAAAATACTTCTAATAATATAAAGAAAGGCTCAAGATGAAGAAGGCTAGCAAATTCTGTCACACATGTGTTTTTATACTTTTCAAGGCATTTTTACCATGCCATTTTAGCACATAACTGGGAGAAGTTGAATCAGAGGTTGGTAACCAGAAGCCATTTAAACCAAAATAGAAACATATTTTAGTACTTCCAATAAGTCAAACAATTGGTTTTATCCTTTAATAACTTTATGTTGGATGATATATATATATAATCCCACACTTAATCTGTTTGTTTACACTGAGATCCTAATATGTCTATGAGAAAAATACTCATTAATTCTAATGATAAATATCTATTGTTCTGTCCTTTTCGGAGTGCTTTTATTGTCTTTGAAACAATTTTTCAGACCAGTAATATATGCACAGCCTGAACTTGTTGGCATTTTCAAGTGATCAGAACCAGTTTTAAGTACAAGTGGAAAAATAGATCAGAAGTGAGAGGTGATCTGAGATGTTGAGAATGACCCCTGTGCTCCTAATACTTTGCCTTTCTGTACTCAGATCCTGTCAGTCAGCCTCTACTCAGTTGGCATCAATCATGCAATCATGCATATGAAATTCTTTCTGAGAAAAAGAAAACAGTTTTAATTGCTATCAATTGTCCTTTGTGTATATTACCTTTTATCTTTAATTAGTTCCTCCATTAGCACTCTAACAGATACCCTCAACTTCATCAAGACAAAATTTCCATTGTAAATACTCTAAAAATGATATTTCAGCTGGCTGTGGTAGTACACACCCAGGGCCCAGCCTCTTGAGAAGCTGAGGCAGGAGGATTACTTGAACTCATGAGTAGTCTGCTGAGACCATCCTGGAGAAAATAGTGATATTCCATCTCAAAAAGAAAGCACGGAAAGAGAGAAGGAAGGAAAGAAATAAAGAAGGAGTGATACCTCACCACCAATTCTACAGCCATAGACCATTAATGGAATAGGCCTAAATCACTGAAAACTACTTTTTGTAAACTTCAATTCTACCTTTGCTATTAATTGTTTTATATCACATGATGAGCATATAAACATCTTATCTTCTTATCCATTTAAATACATCCTTCAGCACTTAGCGGAAATTATTCCATACTTGTTCTCATAATTTATTTTCCTTACCCAGTTATCCAATGCTTTTTATGTACTTCTGAATCTAACTTTTTAAGACAGGGCAAGAAATTGGCCAAATTATGCTAGCTGCGTATATATGAATATATATCAATGAATCCCACTAATATTTAAAAGTATTATGCACCAATAATTAAAAAAAAATAAGGCAAGAGAACAAGTATTATGAATATATGTTTTGAATGGAATGTTTGGGACCTCTTTGCTCCCAAGTTCATATGTTGACATCTTTTTTTTTAATATTTATTTATTTGCTTTAGTTGTACACAATGCAATGCATTTATGTTTACGTGGTGCTGAGGATCGAACCCAGCCCACGCACGTGCTAGGCAAGCACTCTACCACTGAGCCACAACCCCAGCCCCATATGTTGAAATCTTAACCCCCATTATGGCTGTATTTGAGGATAGGGCATCTAAGGAAGTAATTAAGGCTAAATCAGGTCAAAAGGGTAGGGCCCTAAAACAATAGGATTAGTGTCCTTACAAGAAGAGATTCCAGGAACCTCATTTTCTCTAGCTTGTTCTCTCTTCTCTGCCACTAAGCAAAGGCCATGTGTGTTTGTCAACTTTGTGTTACTACAACAAATATATGAGAGAGGTTCAAGTTCATAATCAGTTGAATCTATTGATTTTGGGCCTATTATAAGGCATCTTATCATGTAGGAGCATGTGACAGAACATAATTTATCACTTCATGGTCAATGAGCAAAAGCAAGAATAAGAAAGAGGTTGGGGTCCCCACAATCCCTTTTGGGGTACATCTTCAATAACCTAAAGACCTCTCACTATGCCCTGCCTCAAAGATTTCACCCTTGCCAATAGTGCCTCTCTGGAAACCAGGACTTTAACATGTGGATCTTTAGACAGTTACTTAGAATCTAAACTATGGTACTTTGCAAGGACATGGCAAAAAGGCAGACATCTCCATGCCAGGATGAGCCCTCACCTGAAACTGAATAGGTTGCAACTTGATCAGAGACTTTCACCTCTAAATCTGTGAAAATATAAATTTCCATTATCTAAGCCTCTTGGTCTATGGTACTTTGCTGGTACAAATATGGGTACATTAAGGTGTGGAGGCTAACAACTCAAAACCAGACTATAAAGGGAAGCAGATGATATGGAAGGTTTGAAATCTCAACTCATGAGAAGTGGCACCATTTATCATAAATATTAAAGGGAGCTGAGGTTTCCTTCACCTACTCTTTGCCCATGTATAGGAGAGAATGGGCACCAGGGTCCCCTTTGCTACCTCTGGTTGGACTGTAGTGACTACCAGCACTCATAGGGCAGTGGTCTGAGAGGGTGGCCTTGACAGGTGAGGCTCTTATTAATGATACATTATTTCCTCAGTTTTGACTTACTGATGGAGGTGATGAGGGACAGAGAATAAGAAGACCTCATTTCAGACTCTAGTTGAACAGTATTAAAAATCAAATATTAAAAAGAAGGGAAAAAGAAGGTGAATAATGTAATTATAGACTCAGCATTTAGTGCTAAAGTGTCTGATATGCTTGTGAATGTGAAATTGCACAGAAAAGACTAGACTAGAAAAATCTCCAACATGTTAGCCAAGGTAAACCATGAATAGTAAACTGAAGGGTTCTTTTGTGGGTCCTTCCTCTATTCTAGAATATTTCTTATATTACTTAATAATCAGAACAAACACAAAACCAAAACATGACATGTTGTAAGTATTTTAACATTTCAATATAATAAAGGAATATCTCTATATCCTTTTACTGCTTTGAGTTTACCATTTTTCCTGCATCTTTATAGTTTTTTGACAAAGTAAAGCCTATCTGTTTTGCATACCACACATACTTGTTCAATTAACTGTGAGGTAGTCCAAGTTTGAGTAAGTTTTTACATATTTTCATTTAATACCTTTCTGGTTTCAAGCATGTTACTGAAGAAATTTGTCAAAAATGAGAACTCTCCTCTTCTAAGAACATGCCCTGTTTTAAATTAAGGATGATTTGCATTCCTAACATGGCAGGGTTTGGAGGAATTTCTGTGTATCAGTATCTTAAAAAGATCTCGAACTCCGCAGGCAGGCATAGAATGTTAGATATTTAGCATTTTCTATTAGAGAAAGCATTGCTGTTACTTTATGATGTAAGTAGTTGACTGCTTATTAGCGTATGCTCTGTTACTCTGCTGACTTAGTTATTGTTACTGTTGTCTTGGCAGAAATCTGGTTACTTTTTCAGAAAAAGAGAAATCTATGAATAAAAAACCAGCACATGGTCCTCAAATAGAAGCCTAGAAATTTACTTCTGGTCTAGCCCTCAGCAGTAGGGTCTCATGACCCCAGGAAGCAGGATGCAGGAAAAGCTCATGTACTTTGCATTCCTTTAAATGATAAGCAGCTTATCATTTAAACCTCTTCCAAATGATGAGCATTGTGGACAGTTTTGCTGGCTACCCTAATTGGCCCCTCCTCTTCAAAATCCAGGACACAAGACAAAACTGGCAAATACTGATAATATAAGCTCTGCTGTCAAAAACAAAACTGCAAGTAACAGATTGAAGGCACAACTCTGCAAAGAGTTATCTCAAGAGGGATAATTAAAACACACAGGCATACCCAGAGAAAAATAGATGATCTTCTTGCTACCCCACCAAAAATCCCCTTGTATTTTCAACAGGTTATAAGACAGGAGGAAGTGCTTGTATGCTGGAATACCTCTACAATTGGCAATTAATAAGGACACTGTTGTGATTGTCTAAGATCCCCTTCCTGCTAAATGCTTAAATATATCATTCTATTTGCCTCCATCCACATTCTGTCTGCTTCAGGGAATAGATCTTGGTCCTTTTGACATCACTGACTCCAAACATACACAGGAGACCTCCTTATAAATGAAATGATTTGTCTCTTTTTTGTACTTGTCTTTGTGGATGTAGAAACAGAGAACTATAATTCTGTGAGTCAGAGTGATCTTTCCTTGCAAATGTGTGTCATGGGCATAAGTTGGGTTTCTGATTAATCCTTCATATTTCTCTCTCTCTCTCTCTCTCTCTCTCTCTCTCTCTATCTATCTATCTCTCTCTCTCTGAGTGGAAGAGAAAGAAACTGAAAATAATTGATTTACATTGTCTTGTTCTTATTATTATTTATTAGGATATAATTTTTTGAAATTTTAAATTTGTCTTATACATGACAATTTGTATGCACTTTGATACATCATGTATAATGGAGTATAATTTCTCATTCTTCTGGTTATACATGATATAGAATCCGACCAGTCGTATAATTATCTATGTACATAGGGCACATAGGGTAATAATGTCTGATTCATTCTTCTATCTTTCCTACCCCTATACCCCCTCTCCTCCCTTCACTCCCTCTACCTAATCTAAATTTAAGTGAAGAATCTCAGGGCCATCCCTACAAAAGAGAAACTTGCAACTGTATCAAGAAAGAACAAAAACCCAAAGTGCTATTAATACTTTTCTCTCTTTCAGCTGGGTCATATTGAGAGCCTGGGATTTGTGTTGCTAGTAAGGACATAGTCATCCAGGTGTCTCTATTCTCTTTTTTTGAGTAAGTTCTTAGTGGGGGATACAGATACACTGACAATGGCAGAAGAGTAGAAGAGTGGATGAGAGCCCAACATTCCTGGGTAGAGATGTGGAACATTTTTAAGACTTCTGCCATGTGATGCTATTCATTATCCAGATCACTCTAGAGAAGTCTGAAGACTGCATCAATCCAAATTTAAGCTCTTTTATAAATAAATTTATTCATTCAATAAATATTTATTGGACGCTTACAATGTGCAAAGCATTTTGGAGGATACAAAATGCATAACATAGTCTTTTCTTTCAAGTGGCTTATGATTGCATAGGGGCGAATAATATATATATGCAAATAACTATATTATTTTATTCAGGACCCTTTCAGTTGCAAATTACAGAATCCAAACACCAAGTCACTTAAACAGGAAAGAAATTTATTACTTCATGTAACAGAAAAGTCTATGAATAGATCTTTAGTCACAGCTCAATTCAGGGACTTATTTAATATAATTTTCTCTCTTCCTTCTCCTTTTCCTATTTTCCATCCCCCTTCAATTTTTCGGACCTTTTGGATCAATTGTGTGGACAGAGGTAAAATGATTGTTCATTATTGATCATATAACATTAGCACCTAAATTATTGCCTGGACTTGGCAAGTGTTCATTAAACATGTGCTAAAGAAGTAAATCGTTTTAGTAACTTGTAATGATATGAAAATTTAAATGATTTTTCCAAAATTGGATAATATGAACTTTAGCAAACCCGATGACAAAACAAACAAAACACCTTCATCAGATACCTCTCTGCAGTTCTTAATCATAATGAAGAAGGGGAAAGTCTGATATTCCAGAGGAATATTGGAAAACATGGGAATGCAAGCATATGAAAACTGAACTGGCTGAAGATTAGATCCACATTGGGTAGAGAGACAAATGAAGACAGAGGCAAGCTCGTGAACAGTGAGAATAGAAAAATAGTCGAGGGGGTAGAGGTTATGGGAAAAATCAGAACAGACTGAATAGGAGTAAGAAGGTAGGAGAAGTTAAAGTGATTGTGAGTCTTGATGGGGATGAGACTGAGGTTGGTCTTTAAGTGTGGCTATGTTGCTAGGCAACTGAAGTGGAGAAATGAAGGTCACTGTTGCAGAGGGGTCTGAGACACCAAGAGGTCAAGGTTCCTCATGGGCCTTGAACTTGCAACTGAACAATCCCCCTTTTTTCCTAAACTCACAAGAGCAAAGGCAACTATGATGGTGAGGAGTGGGAATGATCATCCTGGAAATGAGCCATCTCTGGAGCTGTGGGGCTTTGTTCACTGCCCTCTATAAACTGCCAATGGAACCAGCTGCACCAACCCAGGTCAGGGACAGTTCACCAGGTTCATAGCCAGCAGGAGGTACAGAAGGGGTGATTGACAGGCAGACTGGGAGGCTATGAGTGAGTGGGAAGATTTGTGGGTGTATTGCTTTGTGTTTTGAGCCTCAAATGCCTTTTAAATGTCCAATGGCAGAGATACTTTTTTTCTTCACAGTCCTATAGCCAGTCCTATGAGGTGCCTCAAAGTGGAGGGAATTTCCCCAATTATGATATCCTGAAAAAATTTGTTCCTAGTTTAAATACAAAATAATCTACATGGTGGAATCTTCTCTTACTCTCACAACTTTCAAAATATTTACACTATTAATCTGAACTATAGATTTTACTAATGTAAGATTGGCATTTAATTTATTCATTCTACCAATCATAGAGGTATTTTGTGTATAACCCTTTGCATTAGAATGAAAGCTTCTTGTGGGCAGGGAGTTTGTCCAGCTTGCTCAATTTTACATTCCCAGTTCCCTAATCTGTGTTTTTAAAATAAAAGTTGAACAACACACACACACAGTTTTCCATTAAAATTTTTAGTTCAAAAAAATCCAAAAATAACATTAGTGTAATGCTAAACAGACAAAACATCCTTTCCTTGCTTGCCAAGTTGTTTGCTTTAGTGGTATTTAAAGGATATAAAAATGTAATATAGTAAGGAAGAAAGTGAATTGTGTGGATTATCCCATTGTCCTTTCACACCTGTAATTGTTTCTGTTTTCATACATCTTACTCTTTTGCCTAATGGAAACAGAGTTCTCTCCTCTCCTTTACCTCCTTTCCTCCTTTTCTCCCTCCCCACCATTTCTCTTCCTTCCCACACCCCCACCACGCACTTGTATGTCACATATTCAACACATACTCATATACCACATAGTCCCTCTTAAACCTACTTTGCCAGATCTGTGATTTCCCTGTAAGTACTTTAATTCACCCTCTCTTATGCATACTTTCCCTGATTTGCATCACTAATGGGAATAATGAAATTTCTAGATTCAGTGCTGCTCTTGCAATATCTTTATAATCATTGTCACATTATTAAAATAATGAAAGCAAAATGCTCTGCTGCTTGGAGTGCCGTACTAATGAGGTCAAGGTAGTCAGTTCAGTCTCTGGGCAGGCCAGCTAATATTGCACAGAGAGGGAAAAAAATGGTTTTGTGGCCAAGGACTGAATCCTTATCCTCAACCAACCATTTTACAAAGGCAAATCATTGGTTATGAGCAGACTGAAATTTGAAGAAGAAACAGATTTAGAAAAATTAGCAATTTAGGTAGAATTAGGGCCACTCTCATAACTAATTTGGGGCCCATGATCAATAAGTCAAACTTAACTCTCAAGTAGAATTAATCTTAGGCAGTAGATAGTATATTTCAAGAATATAAAAACAAATCAGATATAGTCAAATGTGTGGATAAAAATCAGATAATAGGTACTACTCAGGCATAGTAATGCCAGAAATTGTACTAAACTCTGATAATATCATTCATTTCAGGTCAACCTTATATAGCATTCAGGTTGTGCACTGTGCAGTATTTAGGGGAAGCTTTCCATATATACCATGAAGTAATGAACTACATCTTGTCATTGACTATTTAATCTTTACAGCAGTTCTGGCACATAAACACTACACTCTCTTGCCCCCTTTACAAATGAGTAAACAGACTAATAGTGGTTAAGGAACTTGCTCATAGTTACTTAAGTAACATAATTAACAAGTGGTAGAAAAAGGATTCAGAGATGTTCTACTTAACTTACAGAAATATTTGGACCAAGGAAAAGAAAATACCTATTTAATTTGGCAGGAAAATAAAATAAAATCTAGGAAGAACCTTATGGAACCATTCAATTCAGAAAAGCCCATGGGGAAATAAAGCGTGGAGCAGGGCCATGGAGAATGATCTAAGTATTCCAGATGGAGAAGCACTGGATCTCACCAGTGACAGGAATTCACAAGTTTCGCATGGAATGCTCTTCTGCTTTAGGGAAACACTTCAGTGAGGAAAATTGTAAGCTGCCTGTCACGGCCAGCCACGGCGCCGCCACGGGAGGAAAATTCTCGGAGGCAGAGTATAGCTTTTGCTACTTTTACTTCTACTTTCTTAGAGCTTAGAGAGGGAAAGAAAGATTTTTAGAGCTTAGCTTAGAGAAAGATTAGAGCTTCTTTCTTCTCTCTTCTTTCTTCTGTCTTCTGTCTTCCTCAGGAGTCTCGGCCTAACTCTGACCAGTCATTACTTCTTCTATCTGGTTTCTCTTCTGTCTTCTATCTGGTTTCTCTTCTGTAACCGCTCTGCCTACGTTCTGGCCGCTCTGATTCTTCTGACCGACCGAGTGACTGCCCGGCTGACTGAATTCTCCGTTCTCCTAACTCGGACCGCTTTCACCCGGTTATATACCTTCAGGTTTGCGGGTGCCTACAGGTGCGTCACATACATATCAGGTGGAACCCATGGCTTCCAGCTAGCTACAACAGCCCTTCCTAATTAGGGCTCCTTCATATTCCTTCCCTTTAGTTTAAAAAGGTGCTTTTGTTCTATTTTCTCTATTTTATTTTCTCTATTTTCTTTTATTTTCTTGTCCCTACCTAGCTTTTCACCTTTTATTTTTGAAAGGGTGGATATTTGAGCCCTTTTTGAGAAGGTGCTGTGGCTTTAAGGAAGCCTAATGCTGAGGAGCAGCTAACGCACCTAGTTAAGCACAATTGCATAAGCGGCTTTGACTTTTTTTTTTTTTTTTCTCCTCTTCTTTATTTTTCTTTATGGCTTTCTTGCCAAAGCTCAATGGCTTTTTTTTTTCCTGCATGGTTTTTACCATGCTATTTAATTCTCTATTTTCTTTTAAGCTCATGGCTTTTTTCTTTATACTAAAGCTCAAGGCTTTTTCTCTATATTTTTTATGGCTTTTGGCCGGCTACTCTGCTTCGGCTTTTGGCCGGCTCGCTTCGGCTTTTCGCTGGCTACTCTGCTTCAGCTTAATTCTTAACTGGCCTCAACTGAGTCAGAGGCTATGCTCTCTTGTTTCTACTCTTTTTGCTGGTCTCAACTGAGTCTGAGGCTATGCTTTTTCATTGCTCTTATTTCTTAGCTTTTCTTCTCTGCCTGCCGAGCCCCGGACAGACCACCATTTGTCTGCCTGGTACCGTAAACCGGGATAAAAACTCTCGGGGGCAGAGTTAAGCTTTTACTACTTTTACTTCTACTTTCTTAGAGCTTAGAGAGGGAAAGAAAGATTTTTCTTCTTAGCTTAGAGTAGAGTAGCTTAGAGTAAAGAAAGATAGAGCTTAGCTTTTCTTCTTAGCTTAGAGTAGAGTAAAGAAAGATAGAGCTTAGCTTAGAGAAAGACTAGAGCTTCTTTCTTCTCTCTTCTTTCTTCCTTCTTCTGTCTTCTGTCTTCCTCGGGAGCCTCGGCCTTACTCTGACCAGTCCTCTGGAGCCTCGGCCTAACTCTGGCCAGTCATTACTTCTTCTATCTGGTTTCTCTTCTGTAACCGCTCTGCCTACGTTCTGGCCGCTCTGATTCTTCTGACCGACCGAGTGACTGCCCGACTGACTGAATTCTCCGTTCTCCTAACTCGGACCGCTTTCACCCGGTTATATACCTTCAGGTTTGCGGGTGCCTACAGGTGCATCACATACATATCAGGTGGAACTTATGGCTTCCAGCTAGCTACAACAGCCCTTCCTAATTAGGGCTCCTTCAGAAAATGACTTATCTACATCTATTTTCCAGGCCTAGGATTATTATACTATACACTCAGGATAGAAAAAATAAAAAGAATATTCTTGTGTTTTTCAAAATGTTCATCCTCGGGCATGACTATGGGGGTCTTTAAAATGCAGATTGAGGAGTCCCCACTTTAGGTTTCTTCATCCCAGGTTTCCCAGAGAGTCTAAAGCAATCCTAATCTGGGAAACACTGCTCCAGAAGGGTGAAGTGCTCTTAACTCCTAAACCCACAAATAGGTGGGGTTGAGGGGTTGGAATGGAGGAAGAGAGAAAACCAAAAAGGAAAATTAAGGACATCAAATAAAACCCAAACCTCCTCCTTTTGGATAAATGAGCAGCTAGATTGCCATTATCATTGTCACCCTGACATGCAACCTGTGTTAGGAGAAAAATAGCAGCATCTGGGGTAGCAGAGGAATTAGGGGCTCGAGATCAGAAGAAACCATTTCAGATCCCTGATCTGTCACTTGCCAGGTGGGAAGCCCCTGGAGAATACACTTTCTCTAGTCTCAGTTTCTTTATTTATAATGATGGGATAACAATCCTCTTTTGCTAATTTTGAGGATAAAATAAGGTGAGTGTGTCAAGTGCCTGGTATGATGTCATTTTTTCACAGATCAAAACTGCTGTTGCCATTACTGCTATTGTTGCTAGAAGGCCAGAGGAAGACTACCATACCTAAAAAGAAAATCCATAGCTGTTTTTTTCAAAATGGGTAAAGAAAGGTGCTGGAATGGATTTCTCCTGGTAAAACAGCATGTTCAATTACTTACCTTCAAGTCTGAAATAAATTTGTTTTGGTTATATCATAATAGTAATAGTACTATTTAATGTGGGATTGTTGTAAACCAAAAGAAATGCAATGAGAGGAAGGGAAAGACTAAAGGAGGCTTTGGGATGGCTGGGGGGCTTATGTCCCACATGTTGTCCCTGGGGAGGGCAGCAGTAAGAACAGCTTTTGAAGACCAGGGAGGCCTCCCTGGCATCTCTAAAGAGAGGAGGACCAGAGACCAAGCTATTCTGAGTTTGCTTTGTTCTCAGGACTGCAGACAAAAGAGAAAGATATCAGCAAGTGTTTGCATATAGATGCTAATGTGGAATGGAAATGTTGCTGATAGAGTCAACGAGTTTGACTCCAAGAGACATCTTTGTCTTGATTTTTAAGTCAGGGATGAAAGCATCTGGCGTAAACTTCAGAAAAGGTATAATCTTTTAGTTAGCTTAGAGGAAGAAATAAACAGCAACAAGTCAAAGCAAGTGCCGGTTAGACTTGGCAAAAATTGCCACTTAGAGGAGCGTGATTTAGAGAAGCCGCTTGCATGCAGAAGTGTACACTGACACTAATTCAGGACGCCTGGGAAATGGCAGTGTGCTGGTTAATTGGACATTATGCTTTCCCAAGTGTTTCCGTCATTATGCGGCACATATGGATTACCGATTTTCAGATAAATGAAATGTGTGTGGAATCTTAAAATATGCAGAGATTGGCTGGTCTGCTGCTTCTACTTTGTAGATAAGGATGTTTAGGCCCAGTCAGGAAACATGGACATAACCACACCTAATTAATAAGGCAGCCAAGACCAGAGCACAAATTTCCTTCCACTACACCATGTATTTGACTCTTAATGTTCTTGAATATTTTTTGGTGACTGAGAAATCAAAGTACTTCAGAGGTTATCATCACTGATACACATTCTCTTTGGACCAGGCTAAAAGGTAGCAGTTATAGAAATGGGGGATTGAGATGAATCTCTATATCATCAATATAGTACCCTAAAACTTCCTTTTAAAACAAACTATTGATAGTCACTTGTTCATTTATCATTTGAATTAATCTTATAAATGATCACTGAGCAAAAATATGCAAAAGAAATTGGTGAGTTTTTTGGGCACTATAAAATGAATAATTGATGATAAATATTTAGAAGTGAAATAGTTGCCTAAGAAAATAATTTATAACAGCATGGTTGAAGAATGATCAGCATGTGTGTTGGAAGCAACTGCCCACAGGCTAAAATTTTGGTATTGCAAGATGCCCTCGGCACAAGTTGACTTATCACCCAGTTGAAATATTGGATTGCATAAATATACATATGCTAGAGGTACATTGTGGGAAAATCTTCATTTATTAGTGTCTCTATCTCTACAATTCACAAAATTTGTAATATATCTCCCTTGATGTCAGGACTGTTATGAAAATACAAACTTGGGGCATTATTTGTTCTATTTGAGGCTACCAAGTTGAAAAGCATTCTAATATTAATACAGGTATTAATATTTAATCTCACCAATAAACATATATTAGTCTCTAGGACATAGAGACAGAATTAAGGGTTGAACCAATTTACAGTATATTTTAGAACACTGTTCTCAAATCTAATGTGTAAGGAAATCACAATGTTAAAAAACAGATTTGGACTCAGTAGGTCTGCAGTGAGAATAGTTCTTCACAAATTCAAACATCTCCCAGGAACTGCTGATTATTCTGGTCCAGGGACCGTATTTTGAGTAATCAGGGCTTAGAGTACTAGACAAGCGATAAAGTTGTTTTTTTTTTTTTTTTTTTTTTAATTTAAGGAAAACAAATATCTTTCTCTATTTTTGACCTATTTGTAACTAGAAATGCAAACAACTACTGTAGATTACAATGAAGAGGGCCGGGGTTGCAGCTCAGTGGTAGAGTGCTTGCCTAGCATGCATGAGGCACTGGGTTCGATCCCCGGTACCACATTAAAAACAAAACAAAACAAATAAAATAAAGGTATACACACACACACACACACACACACATACAATGAAGGACTGAAGGCTCAAAGCCAATAAATACATTTAGGAGTGAGGAAGAAAGTGTGTCTGTCTACCCCCAGTTCTGCTTGCTGTATTTATTTTCACATCATGGCCAGGATAAAACCTCCAAATCATTACTGAATTCTCTTTAAAATCTTTCAGTCCCTTCATTTGTTACACAATGTACAAACCCTTAAAGGCTTACAAGGTTTGGCTGGTTCTGGCTGCTGCCTGTCATCTTTCCACTGTCCTCTTCACTAACTGAGCCCTAAGTTAATGCACATCCATTAGTCCTTCAGATACCACATCTTCTCTCCCTCCTGGGGTTTCATAATAGTTTCTGAATCACTCTTTCTCTCCATCACTGCAAGTTTCTCCCTTCACTTGACTCTCTTCAAATCTTCAAGGAAGCTTCCCTCAATGCCCAGTGTCAATAGTAAGAGCCTCTGCTATAATACCTTACAGAACCTTGTTTTTATCTACTATCATCTGTTATACTGCCTCAGTCAATTTACTTGACTGACTACTCCTCAACTCAAATCTGCTTGAGGACAGAGACCATGTCCTTTCTGCTCACCAGTCTCTCTTCCTGGTTTGACCCTCTTTAGATAAACAGTTAATAACTAACTAAATAAATGGATAAGTAACTGTTGCAATCCATGGATGGGAAAGAGGGCAAGCCATGGTATAGGGCGTTATCCAGAGACAGCCAAAAAGTGTTGGATGAGGTAAACTCACGGGGTTTGCATAGCCAGAGGCATTTTTCTGGAGGAAAAGGCCCAAGATCATAAAGCATCCATATTGGATACTTGGAAAGAGAATGCAGAAAGAAAATTCCAAAGGGATTGTGGAAAGTGTAGATACATACAGCTCTAATTGTGATTATTCTCAGGCTGTTTAGACAAAAACGTAATATTTTATGCAGACAGAAAACTTGTAGGGTTAATACAGAAAACATAAAGGTGAGCTGAAACTGGAACAAATTGCCTTCCCCAGATTCTTGTAAAAGGAGAGGAGCACTACACTGGTAACCTGAGACTGCCAATAGTGGATTTAGGAGGCATTTAATTGCTTTAAACACTTAAGACAAGAATAGTCTTTTTGTAGTGTACAGAACAATAATAGCATCTTGGGGGACCCATCTGACAATTAAGGAAATATTGGTGAAAAATTCTATGTCAGTATAGAATAGGAAGGTACAGTAGAGATTCTAAGGATTCCTGAAATAAAACTTGCCTTAGGCATTGAGAACACAGAATGATTATTTATATACACAAGTCAGGGGAGTGCTTGTTAGTTTGGGATAGTG
Organism: Tamias sibiricus; assembly: GCA_025594165.1. Taxonomy (NCBI): domain Eukaryota; kingdom Metazoa; phylum Chordata; class Mammalia; order Rodentia; family Sciuridae; genus Tamias; species Tamias sibiricus. The sequence goes on from CM046668.1 coordinate 63,199,350, forward strand.
ACATTTTTGACACTTGTATGGAATTTGATTTCTTAGGATACCCCCTAAAACCCTAGTTTTGGAACCTTCTAATAAATAGTGGCCCTTTTGTCAAGTAATATCTTAGCCCTTAGGACAGGATATTCAGGACACTCATGTTGAAAAGAAGCCTGTGGGAGATGTCTACCAGCCTCATCTCTATGCTCTTCTAACACCCTAATGGCAACACTGAACCCAGAGGCTTTGGAAAAGATGATAATAATCCAATTTCTCCATCTATCAGGCCTGGTGTTTGTCCTTCCCAAACATTTGATAACTTATATTTGCACCGACCCTATGGGTGGATTAGTGATATCTTAAAAGTTTAAATTCAGTTTTGATGCCAAATAAAAACTCAAAGTGTATAACATGTACACATAAACACAAATACACATGTGTATGTATACATACGTGTCATTAAATCATGTACTTTTCTCTAGGTATACACATACATAATGTGCATATGCTTATACATATATGCATATATCATAAAGGTATATGAATGTATATTATCATATAAGTCGTATACATGAATGAACTTTTTAATTGTAAGATAAATACAAAGATTTACTATCTGCCAAGATTTAAAGGATCCTAGATGCCCCTCGGTAGATGAGTGGATAAAGAAAATGTGGTATATATACACAATGGAATATTGCTCAGCAATAAAAGAGAATAAAAATAATGGCATTTGCAGGTAAATGGATGAAATTGGACAATATAATGCTAAGTGAAGTTAGCCAATCTCAAAAATCCAAATGCCGAATTTTTCTCTGATATAAGGAGGCTGATTCACAGTGGAGTTGGGACTGGGAGCATAGGAGGATTAGAAGAACACTGGAAAGATCAATGGGGAGTGAGGGAAAGGGAGGGGGCAAGAGGGTAAAAATGAAAAATAAAAAAAGATGGTAGAGTGAGATGGATATCATTGCCCTAAGTGCATGTATGAAGACACAAATGGTGTGAATATACTCTGTATATAACCAGAGATATGTAAAAATGTGCTCTATATGTGTATTATGAATTGTAATGCATTATACTGTTATATAGAACAACTTTGAATAATAAATAAATAAATAAATCGGACTTAAAAAAGATTTAAAGGAAAGAAAAGGGACTAGAAGCAAGATTTTTCTGTTTTAATTTTGCTTGCTATCCATCACTCTCTAACAAAATTAGTGTTTCTGAATTATTATTTATCTTTTTTAGCCAATGACCTTGCCAGTTAGTGATCAATACTGATCAATATTGAACTGGTCTTCATTAAGAGACCCTCTAGAAGAGATTTCTAATAAGTTGTTCAACCTTAACAGAGTACAGGACAAGTGATTCTTAAATGTTCATCAAAAGACCTGCTGCATAAGTGAGCAAGGGCTCCTTTAATTTTCTTTTAGAAAATGTGATATGATCATAGGAGATACTACATGGGGTCTGGGATACAGAACCAATGGCTGTGGACCTGGAATCAGAAGCTGACTTGAGGGCCAACACCAGGCAGTTTCTTGATAAAGCTCATTGATGTGTGCAAAGTACGTATAAAAAAGTCACTCCTAAAAAACTGTGCAGTGTTACATTTATTTCATTGGCTATCTTTGGAATTATCTGTTGTCTTTTGAGCACCAAAGCACATTTTCTCCAGGGGTCCCAAGGAGAGAGTAGATGTTTTTGGATTTTTTTTTTCCTTCCTATTTAGTATTTTCCTTGTTTACATCTATTTCTTCTAAAGATAGTAGGTGTGGATTTATTCCCTAATATGCTTTGCATTAGGAAATGCTGGTCTTGGTCACAAAGTTCTCTAAGCTCCTATGTGTTATGAGAATTTTATTAACATCGAAAGGACTTAAATATCTCTGCTTTTTAGCAAAAAAGAAAAAATACTATTTTTAGCCTCTGTAATTCTCAAAAAGAGATTAAAAAAAAAAAGGATCAGCTTTTAAAAGAAGTGTCATTTACACAAACATTTGACTTGTGTATTATTAGAAGGCCTCCCTGTTGATTGGTGGTATACCTAATCATTTCCACTCAGAACAACAGGAAATAATCTTTGTCAAAGTGCTGGAATGATGAACAGCATCACTCAGCAAGTATACCTTACTGCCAAGAAGCTTTTCATAAATCGTACCTGCAACACAGGATTTAACAACCAACTACGGAGTATCACATAGCAGGGTTAATTAAACAGTAACATAATTTTTTTAAGTGATTCTTTGCCAACTCACTGTGCCTAAATTACAATTAAGCAGAAGGCAGATAACCTGAAATTTTCAGATTAATCTAGAGAAAATACAGGAAGCAGCATTTGTGGAGTTCCTCCTATATGCTGTATTTTTTATAAATCTATTTAATCTTCATAGCATCCCTGGGGAATAGGTATTATCATTTGCACCTTATAAACCTAGGTTCTAAAGCTTGGTCAACTTAATTACCTGTCCAAAGGTATGCAACATGAAATGAGGCATACTTGAAATTTGAAACCAGGTGTATAGCTTCAAATAATAACCTCTTTCTCCAACACCACTTATTTTCTCAGGAGATAAAAACAAATGGAAAAAGATATAGGATTTTAAAACTGATACAGATCATATGTACATATAGTTCAGATTTAGATCTAATATATAACACTAAATTTGGAATAAATTTTATGCATAATAGGATATAATATTTGGTCCAAATAAAAAACTATTTAGTCATTAAATATGTATTTTTCATGCCCTTTGCATAGCAGGTAAATTGTTTATTGATTGATTTTCAACTGTAACAAAGACAGTATCAGTTTCAAATAACCATGGCAGTGGCTATCTAGCCTTGTGTATTCCCAAGCCCAAGAATCTGCCAGAAAAACTATGAAGATGAAACCTGGACATTTTATCTGTAAGATTTTGTTGATATTTAAAGATCAATGAGAATAAATGAAACTGAGGCATTGCTTCTATCTTCCAACTTACGTCCTCTAAAAGAGAATGGTATGGCTTTTAGTTCATTTACTTTTCTAAATGTAACAAGCCCCTTTTTCTTTTTATGAGGATGAAGCAGACATCAGAATCTAGAAGTAAGCATCATAAATCCATGACTTAGTTTCCTTCCCATTCTTATCTGTCTCAGGCAACTTGGGCTAATGTATGAGAAGGGAAACAAAAAGTCAGGCATCAAACACAGCAACTGGATCATCCCTACCTCTGATTTCTTGGCCATCAAATGTGATTTAAAGTTAAAAATCACTTAACTCTAAATCAAAATCTTAAAAAAGAGTCCTGTAATGTGATCCTGATTAAAATACAAATTCATCCTTAAAAGTAGAAAAATGCTTAAGTATCACAGCCTACCTCTCCCATTCCAGAGGTAGATCTATAACAGTGTATAATTCTCACCCAAGCCCACTGGAGTCAAAAGTTGCGAAAGTTTTAGACAGCCTCCTATTTTAGGATTTGTCCCCAGTCAAATGGAGGCATGATTATATAGTTGTTTGGCCTGAAATATAGTAATCAATGAACATGGTTTTACACAGAATTTATTGAATATATAGGTAATAATAAATGATATGAAAGTTGTGATAGATCATGTAGACATATTTTAATTATTATGAAAGATTTCATTTATTCTGATTCCTATAAATGATGTATTGGAGCATTTAGAATCAAACGCCCAGAAAGAGAGCTAGCACTGTCTTGTCAAATGATGTCATTGTCCATGGGGAAATGCTCTGCAGGGTGGCAAATGAAAATGCTCCCAGGATGCTTCAGGAATACTACCGCTAACACAATATAGTGAAACATCAAATGTTATTAAATGATAACTGAATAAGGAGGCACATAATACAGAATACAATGCTTCTGACTCAGCCTCACTTCAACTAAAGAAGTAATAAACATTATATTTTAATGGGTACTTAATATTTGCAAAGAACTATGTACACATTTTTTAAATTATTTTTCTTTTTTCTTTTTTCTTTTTTTTTTTTTTTTTTTTTTTGGTACCAGGGATTGAACTCAGGAGCACTTGACCACTGGGCCACATCCCCAGCTCTTTTTTGTATTTTATTAGAGACAGGGTCTCACTGAGTTACTAAGTGCCTCGCCATTGCTGAGGCTGGCTTTGAACTCGCGGTCCTCCTGCCTCAGCCTCCCAAAGTGCTAATTATTTTTCTTAGAAAACCATTGCAAAGATGGCCATCTCCCTGTTGCTCAGATTAGGGACCTGAGGCTATGAGAGGTTACGAAGCATGTGTTTATGAATGAAAATAGTAGTGGTGGATATGCACATGTCTGTTTTCCATCTGAAGTCTGGTGCATTTTGGCTAACTCAAAGGACATAGGATGAATGTTTTCTCTAGCATGAGGTTCACTGATGGGATGGCAACTTGTGTGCTGGTATGTAACAAGGGCAGAGCTAGGATTCTGACCAGGGTGAGCTTGCCTTGGACTCCTAAACTCTTTCATTATTTTCCTTAATGAAATACCCACTGCTCATTCATCAACCTGCAATACTCTGTTACTCACAAAGTCTAGGTTAATTGATGCTGTTATTACTTATTTTGTACTCTGGTTTTCTTAAAGATATTAGTCCATATTTATTACTCTATCAGTGGACCATCTTTGATATCTTTATATTATGTTTTTATTCATGCATTATAATTGTACATAGTAATGGGGTTCATTGTGACATATTCATACATACATATATACAATATAATTTGCTGTATTTCATGAAGCTTGTCCTTGAGGAAATGTCCCTCCTATATTTCTTGAGATGTGTCAAACTCCAATCAGAAAACATACATATACACACCTATCAGCATTCTTTTATTTACAATCATATATAATCGTTTCATTTAATGTGCTTAGGTATTAAAAGCTACCTTCCATATTTTACTGACAATAAGATGCCACTGGTTATAAGACATACCATTACTTAATGAGTCCTGAATAAAGAAAACATAGTGCCAATTAAATTGCAATATTATGCTTTCTTATCTACTCTTAGATGGAATTCCATTTCAGAAATAGTAATTTATGAATAAAATATGTGCTTTAGAATTCATTAAGTATCGTATGTAATAAGTAGTTTTCATAGTGTGCTGTATTGGCTAGGTATTGTTTCACATGGATGTAATTTATATGCAATTCACTACTTGTCTACCTTCCATACAATTCCAGTTGTTGTTGTTGGTGGTGGTGGTGGTGGTGTGTGTGTGTGTGTGTGTGTGTGTGTGTGGTGTTGGGGATTGAACCCAGGGCCTTGTGCATGTGAAGCAAGCACTTACCAACTGAGGTATATCTCCAGCCTCAAATTCCAGTTCTAGTGTATGTACATAAACAGGTTGGGCCTATGCTTGATCAAATAGATGCTGGAACCATCCTGTCTGGCTTCAAGATGTGTCTATATCACCTACTAACTATACAGTTTTGGAAAAATTCTGGACCTTCCCATAGATCATATTTCTTTTATCAAATATATGGATAATGAAGAAATCTAACACGAAGACTTACTATGAGGATTAAATAAGTAAAACTATGTCTCACATTTATTAAGGACTTAATAAGTATTTATTACTAATATAGCTGTTATGACTACCAGAGTACATGAAGATGTGAGCCATATTGAACTCCCTATGCAAATCTTCACAATGCCCAGGGGACTCCATCTCAACTTTAAGATGCAAACCTTTACAAGCATGCAGCTGTTCTGGACATCAAGAATGCATTCACAGCCCATAATCATACCAGTTATGTAACCTGCCGTGCAAGCCACCTTCTTCCAAGTCATGTATACCCAGAGGACATACATGGCTTTGTACAGAGAACCTGCTGCCTCTTAAGTATTTCCATTTTCCCTAAATTTACAATTAATATTAATCCTGATCTTGAAAATAAGCTATGAACCAAAGCAAATCGCCTTAAAAACAGATTTTCATTAATGAGGAGATTTACTGTAAGTTCCTCACAGCCAACTTCTTTATTTGGCTTTTGTGAGAAATTGCAAAACAACTTTTCCTGGTGAGACCCATACCATGACGACTGATACATGGTTGAAAGCACTTTTGTGATTAATTAGGGCAGAAATGCAAAAAAAAAAAAAAAAATACAAAGGCAGGTCTCATGCAATCCTCTCATTGATTTCTTTTCCATTCCCTTACTGTGATATTGTACACTGATATAGCACCTATGTCTAACAAATATACCTGCTCAAGGCTTAGGGAATCTTAAAGCCTCCACCCCACCTCCTACACTCCTTAAACATCAATGTGTGTGTTCTCCTACCTGAAGGTCAGGTACATGTATGGGTTCCTTGACCTGTACATTTCTCTACCTCCGCCATCCCTCCCTTACTCATTCTCCTTGGTTCTACTTGCTTGAGTATTGTTTCTGAAGAAGGTGGAACATTCACTCTTAGTTCTTGCAAGAATTTCCTTTTTGTTTTTGTTTTTCCTCATATGCTACAGTTGTTTTAGACATTAAGCAAAAACAAAGTTATCTGGTACCTTGCATCCATATATATCTCATGTGGGCTAATAGTTTTATTATGGAGAAAATAAAAAACAAAGATACTTATGAAGTGCACAAAAGAATTTGCAGGTAAATGGATAAAGTTGGAGAATATAATGCTAAGTGAAGTTAGCCAATCCCAAAAATCCAAATACCGAATGTTTTCTCTGATGTAAGTAGGCTAGTTCACAGTGTTGTTGGATGGGGATACATAGGAGGATTAGAGGAACACTAGAATGGTCAAAGGAAAGGGAGAGGAAGGGAGGGAGTAAGGGGGAGGGAGGGGGGAAAAGGAAAAAAAAAATTGGTGGTTGAATGAGATTGATAGCATTATCCTAAATGCATGATTGAAGATCTGAATGGTACTTATATACTTTGTATACAAACAGTTGTATGTAAAAAGATGCTATATATGTGCATTATGAATTGTAATACATACTACTATTATAAATAAAAAGAGAAAGGAAAAAATTAAAAAAAAAAAGAATGAGGGTACAATCTCATCCATTCCTCTTGTTCATCTCTTTCTCTAATTTATTTTTATATATGAAGAAATTGGGAAAAGCATGGTATAGCATAAGCAAGCAATGACCCCATGTTTATAAATTGAACCCCATATCTTTTCAGAAACAGGCAATACATGGAAGTCTCAAAATAGGAGCTTGTTTTTCGGTCCAACTAATACTTCCTTCACTCTGACCTTTCCTCATAAGAGCCCTAATCACCCTAGGAAAAAAAAAGGAATAATGTTGCTTCTTTAGCAACTGCCATACAAGCCTATAGACAGAACTAGTTAGTGAGAGAGTGGTGACACTGAAAGGGCTGAGAATACCCAAGATCACAGACCTCTATTGGTTCATAGTATCTCCCCAGTTGAGTTGTCATTGTGCTTACTATCCATAGTAGGATGGGGAATTAAAGCAGCTGTCACTCCTTCCAAGGCAGACCAAAGCCCTCTGCTTTGTCAGTGTTGCTTTGTATTGGTTCTAATTACTTCTATTTTTCCTTATCCAAATTTTACCCAGTTTTCCTATATTTTTATAATCTTCTGACCTGAATTTTCCCACCTGTCAATCCAGACATCTGCTACGTATTCTACCAAATAATCTATGACCTCAGTTCTCAAATCCTCTGCTTTAGACTAAAAACCACTAAACACCAGTTCCTACCCAACCCAAGAAATAATGAGCATTCTCTGTTGGTCTTTTCTTTCCCCATTTGTTTCTCCTTTTTTCTTTTTCCCTTACAGTTTTTCTTCCACATGCCATACTGAACATGTCAAATTTTAGCCATTTAAAGTAGTATGAACTGAAGACATAGAGCTGTTAGGAGTGTGGTACCTACTCCAGGTTATCATGAACAAGACTCAGGACCCTTACATTTGCAGAGGATCATATTGTCTTCATATTGAGTCCTTGGCATCCTCTAAAGTTTTAGTATGTGCTTTAGGTCAGCATTATATCAGTGGGGCTCAAGAGGGACTACATAGAGGAATGGGGAAAACATTAAAAATTGCTTAGCACTTCCTAGGGATGTACGGGAATAAAACTGTTCATTTGCTCATTTAAAACAATTTATAATAATTTAACAAGCGACTGCCATGTACCATCTCTAGCCTGCACAGGACTCACGTTCATCATCATCATTATATTTTGAGTGATTGCTACATGTCATTGTTCTACATTCACTACATTTAATAATTACTCAATATAGTCCCTATATTCAAGCAATAATTATTTTCTTCTACTTCTTGCCCAAGAATTTTCCCTTCTGGGAACTTTGAGGAAATGACTGACATTTTCCACTAATTCTAATTGGAAAAATAAGATTTTTTTTTTTCTTTTTGAGATCTTCCACCCTAAAGTCATTGATCACTGGCAACCAATTTTTACATGTTAATCTATTTCCATTCAGTATTAACTTTTGAACTTTGTAAAGTAGAATATGAAGAGGTAACATGGCAAAGGACCCTGAGATCTAGCAATTTGCCTTTTATTTATCACAGGCTACATACTATTTACACTGGTCCAGTAGAAACTGAATACAGCACACCAGAATGACATATCACATATAGGACTAGAGGGATACAATTCCAAGAATACTGGTTTACTTTCTTTAAAAATGTTGTTTTAAATGGAGAAAACAATCTTATTCTGATTATTATTTAATTTGGGGGAAAAAAAGAATTGACAATGAAGCATCACATATAATTCAAAAACCAGTCAAATGCAAAGTAATTCATAAGGGGGTTGCTCTGGTCTTTACCACCCCTTCTGCAATAGAGTATAGCTTTCTGAAAATTAATATCTTAAAAAAATAAAAACCTTTAACAATAGTAACAGAAAAAAATCAGGAGAGAAGGATCTGTGGGCAGGGTGTAAAGCCAGTGAGATGTGAATAAGAAATGCTGCACAACTCAGCAGGACCATTATCTATTTGTTTATTAAGTTTTCCAGTATAGTAGATTGATCTGAAAATAACAGAATGTTTATGAAGCATGAAGCATTTCCTAAGCTTTCAATTAAAATGAAATAAAACAAAATGCAGGATGTGTGTTCATTGTCGGAAATCTCATTAGAGCATTGGTCATCACAGGCAGGCATGGCTTCATTACTTTGCGCTTTGCTTCAGCTCACTGGGCACTGGCTCAGTTCAGCCACCAAGCATAAGGGAGCAGCTCTTCATGAACCTGGGGTTGATTTTCCAGGGTGCAACATATCATTTCTTAAGACAAAGGGCAGAACTGTGACCTCCACTTTATAGAGGGAGAAAAGTGAGTACATTAACTGGTTCTCCAGAGGATCCATTGTTAAAAAAAAAAAAAAAAAAAAAAAAAAGAAGTAGAACATAAAGCTCAGAAAACAACCACATCTTAAAGCACTTGGAACTTGGAGCCTAATCCAACATGTTGGAGATTAGAGCTTACTTTTCCTTCTATTAGGCGTAGTGTCTCTGGTCTAATTCCTAGATCCTTGATCCACTTTGAGTTGAGTTTTGTGCATGGTGAGAGATAGGGGTTTAATTTCATTTTGTTGCATATGGATTTCCAGTTTTCCCAGCACCATTTGTTAAAGAGGATATCTTTTCTCCAATGTACATTTTTGGCGCCTTTGTCTAATGTAAGATAACTGAAATTATATGCGTTAGTCTCTGTGTCCTCTATCTGTACCATTAGTCTACCAATCTATATTGGTGCCAATACCATGATATTTTTGTTACTATTGCAGCACTTGATTACCCTGTGTTTATATTTGTGTAATTCCTTTTTGCTAAGAGGTTGAATTTAGGGAGGGGACCGAAGAAAAGAAGAAAGAAACATTGAAGGAAGGAGAAAATTCAAAGAACAAGTCAGAGAATAGAACAGAACAGTGATATATGTACAAATAGCTCAGTGCCTGGCAATACTGAACAGATCATAGTGGAGCATGTGCACAAGGAGATGGTGCAGGAGGCTCACCTGTCTTAGAAGCAAAACAAAGACAGATTTAAATTTCTGAGGTCTAGGATGAGTGTTTTTTGTTGTTGTTGTTGTTGTTGTTGTTGTTGTTGTTTTGTTTTGTTTTTACTGAGGATTTAGCCCAGGGGCACTTTACCACTGAACTACATCCCCAGTACTTTTTACTTTTTATTTTGAGACAGGGTATCACCAGGTTGCTGAGGGTCTCGCTAAATTGCTAAGGCTGGTCTCAAATTTGCAATTCTCCTGCTTTTGCCTCCTAAATCATTGGGATTACAGATGTGTACTACCACATCCAGCTATTGGAGTATTTTTAAAAAGGAGTCCAAATGAAAGTTTCTTGCAGGCAATAAAGATCATAAACAGCAGCCAAGGTCAGCTTTATGATGCTTTTCTGTGTTTAGTTTTAAAGATTGTGCATGTGTATAAATTTCACTAAGATACTTGACAGAACTACAAAATTTGGTGTCTGTTCTTTACTGTCTATTTAAAATAGACACTTACTTTTCCCAGTTCTCGGGAGTCATGAAATGCATTAGAATTATTTATAGGCAAATTTCCTTTTACACATGGAAAAATTCCCATTGTGGACAATTTTCTACATTCTCTGAAAGTCCATGGGAAACACATAATTAATGGGGAAAATTACATATAAATAGTAGAAATTTATAACCTGAAATGGTTACCAAAAAAATGTAGGGCCAGGTTCAGAATAAATTCTCATATTTCTCATTTGTTTTCCATTTTTCCTGGTGTCCAAGAATTGTTTCCTATTGTTTAAAGAAAGTGATGACATAAGTGGAGTTTTTATAATAATGAGCAATGTTATTCATGAAGCCAACATAGAATTATTCTTTGCTGCTTAATCTCCACATCTGTTCACAAAACACAGGGGTACTTAGTTGATATAGTGGTGGGATAGAGTAAACTCAAAGGAATCAGCTATGTTTCCATCCCAGAGTAGCCAGTGAGTAACTATAGAGCCATGGGCTGACCATTTACCTTGGATTTTAGGTCTCAGTGATACCCAAGATTGTACAGTCTCTAAAAAATCATGCTCCAGAAGGATAAAGGTCTAACACATGGTTCAGATTCTACTACTTTCTAGTGACCAAACTTGGACAGGTTGCTTAGCTACTCTCTGCAACCATTTTCTCAACTGTAAAAGTATACGGATCCCATGTGAGTTTGTGAAGATTAAATGAGACAAGGCTTCTGAGGAACTTAAAATAGCACCTGTATATAATAAGCCCTCGATAACCTTGTGCTATTATTGTTAGCACTATGCTTCCTCATCTCCAATAGTAGTGATTTCCTGTGTGCCTGGTGGGTGTCTTTAGCCAGCCACTTTACTAACAGACTGATTGGGTAAGTAACGATTTGGAACAATCGGTACTGGAGGCAGGTTTGGGAAGGAGAGTCTGACTGATTGCTGTTGTGTTAGTTTTCTTTCTTTTATGACCCATAACCAGTACTTACTGGAGCAATATGTATTCACAAATTGCAGTCTCAGAGAGTTGGAAGGAAAGTTACTATTTAAAGGCTGTTCACAGTGTCTAGATAGGCATTTTGTGGTTACTACACAGAAATAAACTGTTGGAGAAGGGTTGATTTAACTAATGAGGTCTGATTTGGTGCCTTAGATGTAGAGTCCCCATACTGGGGGTAGACAATCTTAAAAAAATGAAAAGATAAAATATTTTAATTTGGAAATGCTTCAGGTTTAGTCAGGTATATCAAAGCCAACTGAATCTTAAATAGCAATATTTTTCTAAGTTTATATATATGTATATATGTATATATATACATATATAGATATATATATATATATCTGTGCATGTGATATTATTGAGTCAATCATATTCCAATTATATTAGCTCAAATATAAGCTAATAATATGTGATATTGTCAAGTCAATTATTCATTTCAGGGTATATTACAGAGAGGGAAGTTTCCTGGTAGTGTGAATTTTTTCAGGAAATCTTCATGTTTTTTAAGGGTTGTGCTCAACATTTGAACAAAGCTTAGAATTTATAGTGTAGATGGAAAGGATGGAGAATTGTAAATGAATAGAAAAGAATAAGGAAAACAAACACGTCAGTGGAAGAAATTGTAGCACTGAGATAGGGTGCTATACTGAAGAACTCCACTAGGTAAGAGGTAGAGGCATACAACCTGCTAGGTAAGGGAAACTCATGGGTTGTTCATTTGAGTTTTTGTTTTAATCTACAACATTACAGACATTATAGAGTTTTGTATAAGGAAGATATATGTGTGTGTGTGTGTGTGTGTGTGTGTGTGTGTGTGTGTGTATAATCAGCATTGAATTAAACCATATAAAATTGTCAATATTTGACCTTATTTTACCTAAAATTGCATTTTCATATGGTTCAATATAATAGGTTAAAATCAATCTGTTGGTTGGATACGAGGCAGGAAGATTCATTTGGAATCTCTTTTTGATAAGGAGAATATTTTGGACAAAAAGAAAAGAGTGAATTTCTCTGTTGTATTTTCTACTTATATTTTCTGTTTTGATGTGTGTTTTGTTTTATTTTGTCACTGTTTTGTTTAGTCTTACTCTTGGAAAACCAAAGCATTTTTTCTCACATCCAATTATGTGTGGGCCCAATGATGAAGATTCTGATCTCTCTTAGCTTCTTGACCTGTAAACCGTACACAGAGCATCCATAGGAACTTTATAGGAACATGAGGACTGGGCTTACTTTCTTTGCTGAAAAACTCATGTGTGAGACAATGCAAAAATGTTTAGAGATGAAATGATTAGATCATGAGGTTCAATCTAATCAGTGGATTAATCCACTTACGTGGACTAACTTGGCAGTAACTAAAGGCAGGATATGGTTGAAGGAAGTGGGTCCCTGGAGGTATGCCTTTGGGGTTCATATTTTGTCCTTGGTGAGAGGTGCATTCTCTCTGCTTCCTGCTTGCCATGTCCTGAGCTTCTTTCCTTTGCCACATTCTTATGCCAGGATGTTCTGCCTCACCTTAGGACTAGAGCTATAGAGTTAGTCAGTTGTGCACTGAACCTCTGAAACTGTGAACCAAAATAAATTTTCCCTCCTCCATGTTGTTCTTGTTTGGTATTTTAGTCACAGCAATGAAAAGCTGACTAAAATGTTAGGCTACAATTGTCATGTGGTATTTGATAGGTGAACCGCAAAATGCATGGATAAGCACAGCTGCTAAGCGCAAACCCAGTCTCCATACCCAAGCTCTTCACTGAATTTTGAAAAATGTTGTAGGTCTAAGGAAACCAAACCTTCTAAAAGAACTTTTTGTCGTTGTTCTTGAACATATTAGAAACATATTAGAAAATATTGGTTCCTTTTGTAAAGAGTCTATGAGACTTCATCTTTGGAATAATCAAACATATTACATAAGGATTATGTGTAATTAATAAAATTGTAATATATAGACACTCAATTAGTCTCAGCATTAAAAAATTATTGAGTTCTTCTTGGGGAGTTGGGAAAACTGAATTTCTTTGAACCATTTTAACCCACTTCTAATTCTGTAGTAGATTTATACTATGCAGAACATGGAAAAGTTATCAAATGATATATACAGAAATGATTATTAAGTCATGCCAAAAAATAAAGCCATCTATGTTTGCAGAGTTGAGATGACAGAACATTTATGATGTAAGGTTTTACTTTTTGGTTATGTTATAGATTTTGGCCTTTTTGCTGAAAGTCCGTACTCACTATTAAAAGTAAAGACAGTTTTAGGGGATCCTTAGGACTATCATGGGATTTAGAATGAGCCTGGAAAAGACCCCCTCTTTTAACGCTGTAATCACCAGCAAAAACTGTTCTGGCCTCTGTCCTTTCCATCTGATCAAGTTTGATTTTCTTGTTGAAAGTTCAAGGTTGTTTGGCAAGAAGATGGGATAGGGTAGAAATTAGATACCTGACCATGTCTTGGCTTCCCTCTCACACTCTTCAGAACCATGAACAGAGAAAATGGTAGGAATCTACTCAATCTCTTCTTTCTTTTTTTCCAAATTAAAGAACTGACTTCAATTTTAAGAAAAATATGAATTTCCTCAATTTGTTCTGGTCTGTAACTCTGAAGGAAATACAACACTGGGTGTTAGGTGACAGAACAAAAACCCTTGGTAATCCATGCACTAACAAGTCTCTCTCTCTCAGCCCCTTTTCAATTTATGTAAATAAGAGTGTGGATAAATGAGAAATGGAGAGACGTCTCTTTCTAATAATACAGGATGATCCATCAGTCAGAACTATGGGCTTCCTGATCAGTGTGAATTCCAAAGCTCGGCCTGGCCTGGATATGCTTGGGAGGACCTGTGCAAAGTTCCTTCTTTTTTTTTTTTTTTTTTTTTTTTTTTTCAGAAACACTAAATTCTAAGTGGTCCTTCATAGGCTGAGTAAAATGGATTTAAACCTTGGCCTGGGGGAGCTTGGCAGTTTAGGTATGTGAACAGTTGCATTTATAGCCAGAAGCATGAGGAACAATACCACTACACTTTTTGCTTCATATCTCCTCAAACATCTGAACAACAGAGTATTCTTTGCTAAATGGGTCATGTTTATTAGTTTTGTTTCACAAGCCTGATTATTAGCTCCTAGAAGTTAGAGCCCTGTCAGACATTTTATAGAATGCTTCACAGTATGTTTTGCAGAGATTCAATAAACATGGAAGCTCCGCAAAAGTGGAACAATAGAGAAAGAAAAAAAACACGAGAAAGATACAAGAAATCAAAGGCAAAAAAGACAGTGTACAACATGAAATAGAGAAAGGCAATCTGGGGGAAATGTACCAAGACATGACAGTCATCAGACTTGGGGTCCAACATAGAACAGCATTTAGAGATGTTTTCTTTAGTTCTGCATTCTTTTGTTCCCTATCCATGTCCTTGTTCCTTTTTCTCTTTCTCTTTGTACAACCCTGCAGAGAGCATCACTGTGGACTACAGTTCAACAGGATGGGCACACTGCAGGTTGCAATGTGAAGAAGACTGTGTAGTGGTAGGCTCTTAATAGCCAGCAAAGATGGTGTCTGCAAATCTGATGGAGACTGGAGGGTGGCTGCCTGACACCATATACGAAACCCAGCCCAGACACAGGCTCTTTCTTACAGCTTGTCCTTCACTAAGGGGCCCCTTGAGAATAGGAAAAGATTAAGGAAATGCATTCTGATTTATTAAAAACCCTCCTTGAAACCTTGCTAAGCCCTTACTCACCAACCCCATTTTTTCTACCAATGTGTCTAGAGCATTAATTGTTGAAAGGAAGCATCCATTTTGCCCTGAACCCTTTTCTGAGGGAAAAGTCCAGATCTGTGAAGCATCCCCATGTAGGAGAGTTAGATCTGCTGAGAAACAGATGATCTTTGGATCACTGCATGTTATAAAAAGCACATAGAAATTATGCAGTTGGGGCAATAAAGAGTGAACTGTCCGTTCTTGGCTGAGACAACTCAGATCAGTTTGACTTCCCTTCTCTCTCTCTCTCTCTTTTTTTTTTCCTATCCCACTTGTTTTTATTCCCCTATCACCTCAAGGTTACCCTTTACCTTTTTTTTTTTTTTTTTTTTTTTAGTACTTCCTCTCTCTTTATTTTCTCAAACTTACTCTTGTTCACTTTTCTTTCTATTTGATTGCAGTTCCATTATTTTTTTTTTTTTTACAATTTTCTCTGTGTCCTACTTGTCCTCTTTTCCTCAGATTTATGCAGTTTGACTTCATTAGCTCCCAGTTTCATCAAGAGAAAACAGTAGTAGGAGCCAGGGTAGGAGGGGAGAGGGTTCTCTTATGTTTTAATTATGTTAACCCATTATATGTATGATGAGTTCTGTTTTTTTCTTCATCCTAAAAATGCACTCTAATGGCTCCATTACTTCTGCAAGCAGGGAGGTGGTTTGATTTTAAAACAGCATGGCCTGCCTAAAAGCCTATCAATCCAATGGAAATCTCAATTGTTCTGGCCCTCCCCATTTCCTCCCACCTTCCTGCCTAAGAAGATTCCTGATGCAGAAGTTAATGTATTCACTGGAATGGTACATCTCCAACACTTACTTCAATCTGCTTGGATCATGGTGCCCTGCTAGTTACAGGGATAGTGAAGTTATTTCAAAGTTTCCCTATCTCATATGAGATGCATTCGTGACAGAAACCTTGGCTGGAGAATATGTGTAAGGGAGTCTTCTATTATAAGAGCTGCATTTACCTTTTAGCATTATTTTGAAATTTATTAAAGTTGAGAAGCTAAGTAGAGATATACTGTTTTTCTTGTCCTTAAGAGAAAAGACACATTGCCTATTCAGATTCCTCCAACCATTTTAACTCTATTTTCCTTTCTCTTTCTCTCACATTCCCAGTCATTGCCATACTTTCTTCCCCTTTGTTGTCTCTCCTTCTTTCCTTTCCCTTTTTCACTGCCCCAATGCCAACATTAACTCAAGACTCAGAAATTGACTTCTTAGCAATTGAGAAAGAGTTCAGATAAATTCTCCCTAATCCTTGACCCTTCCATGCAAAAACCAGTTGTCAAATTTTCAGTTAACATAGAAAGGGTCATTTCTTACAGATTTGACTATAAACCCTGCTTCTCATGATACTATAGTGTCCATTTTCAGCTTTCCAAGGACACTCTTATAGAAGATGATGTAGGGGGCTAGACTGATAAACTCAAGATGTGAAAAATCCTTCAGTCTCTAAGAAGGTGAAACTGGCTTGGTTATGGATGCTCAAGGAATGGTTGGCAGCATAAGGAGAAACAATGAAGAGAGATACAAGGCAGAAAACTCTCACTAAAATAAATAACTCCCTGGAATGGACATTAGAAAATGGATGAAGAGGAGAGCAGGAGGAGAGCAGCTGCATCCTAAACAAGGCAGACCTTGGATTGTCTCAGTGGGACCCTCTGCTTGGCACTGTGCTCTCCCTGCCTGCTTATTCCCCTGGGCAGCCCCTTCTCACCAGCCTATCCAAGCATTTACTCACATGTGACTACATATAAACAAACCCTTTCCTGCTGCGTAAGGTGTCACCATTTCATTTGGGAGCTAACTGAAGAATTTCCTCATTTACTTTCTTTGCTTAAATCCAGAGAAGGACCCGTTCTTATTGATAAATGTGCTCTATCCCTTGTTCTTCACCTCCATTAATTAATTTAAAAGCCCCCATCTTAATCCCTGACGCAGGCTCTCCTCATACTGGCTTCCCCTGTGGAGGACACATTAAACATGCTCTGAACAATATACAGAGCAAGCTTCTTGACAAATGCAATGGAAACAATATTTCCATCAGATTTCCATGGCACTCTAGTCCTTTACCACCTAAAGTCCCAACTACTTCTATTCTCCCTTATTCTCTCTCCTTCCAGGGTTCAGGTTTCTCCATGAATGGTTTTCTCTCAGATCCTTAATTATCTTCCATCATAACCTCCTCTCTCACCTTCAATGTCTTCCCCAGCCTTCTGTGCTTGACCAGAAACAAAGGCGGACAGTGGAATTGACTCCAATCTCCTGCCAGGCGGGAGATAATACCATACTGAACACAGGACCAGAGTAGGGATCCTCACTTGGTCCATCAGGGTTCCTGTGAGGAGTGAGAGTGCTGTAGTTGTGGGGCTGTAGGCTTCTCCAGTGGCAGAGGGTGAGGCCCACAGACAAGGAGAGAAGGAAGCAGAAACTAAGTTTCTTTGTGTGATTTTCTGGGTTGTTTTGTTTTATTTTATTTTATTATTGTTCACTCAATTCCACCAAGGATCTGAACCCTGGGCAGTTCTCTTCCTTCTCACATTTCTTCCTTATGCTTTCTGCCTCCATGTTCTCTCAGTGTCTGTTTTATTAAGCAAAAAAGTAAATCTAGACCATAAAACCTACAGAATTCAAAGGGATGCTTTTCCTGGTCTCTTAGCACTCCTCTTTTTTTTTTTCTCTCTCCCTCTGAATAAAACACTAGATGGTTTCATACTTGGCACAAACTGATTGACTTATTCTGTAAATACATGAAAAAAACAAGAGCAAAGAATTAATTATGTATTTGGTAGTAGGTGAAGAGAGCTTTCCAGTGCTCGGGTACTGAACCCGGCAGATACTGAAAGCAGCAACAGCAACCACAGAGAATAATTGTACACTCAGATTGTGCATAAGCTAGAAATGATGCTGGAGCAGTCCAGAGGAATGCTTCCTGTGTTTGTGCTTTCTGTGTTTTCCCTCACTTGATCTCTAGATCTGTTTGTCTAGACAGTGTGTTTTTGAGGAAGAAGCCAAGAATTAATTTTTCTGTTTTTTGGTATTGGGGATTGAATGCAGGGTGCTCTACCACTAAACCACATCCCCAGCCCTTTTTAATTTCTAGTTTGAGACAGAGTCTTGCTATGTTTCCTAGGGCCTTGCTAAGTTGCTGAGGATGGCCTTGAACTTACTATCCTCCTGCCAGAAGCCAAGAATTTAGAGTCAAATCTCAGTTCATATGCTGATTCTGTGAGTTGGTAAGCAGATTGCTTTAGACAAAAGAATAAATACCTCTGAGAATGTGTTTCCTCATTTTTAAAATGAGGTGATAGTATTCTTATAGAAAAGGTACCACATTAACTAGTAATGTAAGGATTATTTCTTACCATCTATATTTCCTACTAAAATATTTGCAAAGGGACATCTTCCAAATTAGATATTGTCATGTGCAACCGAAATGACCTAGGAGTATTCTGTATTAATCAATTCTTAAAGAAGTTTTTGTTTTGTTTTGTTTTGTTTTTGTCTTTTCCTTTTCTACACATGGATTAGCCTGTTGGAATTTGTTGTTGCTGTTAGTAATAAAAGAATACCAATGAATCCAAGAAAATTCATTTTAGGCCTTCACAGCAAAAGTAAAAAAAGAATTTCTATGGTAAGTGTTTCTTCTGGAAACTTCCTCAAGAACTTTGCTCTTGTCATGTTTCCTTAATGAAAATAGACTCAGTAAATCAGGAATGTTATCTGCTCTTAAGACTCCCTCTATCTACTTCTGTTTTCTCTTTCTTTGTTATGTTCTTGTTCACTACAACACTGGAACCAAGGAATCTTGATTTGGTATGTGCCTCAATTATTAAAAGTTGATTCACAGAAAAAGAATTCAGATTTTCCCGAATGGGAAGAGGGCTAACTTGTTGCCAGATCTTCATAGGGTGCCCTCAATGAAAGCCTTTCCATCCACTTTACAGAAAATTGGAGAAAATTCTAAGGCAGTCCCCACGACTGGTGATGGCAGATGAATTCTTTATACAAGTACATTACTGCATAGACTAGGATAGATACATTACCACAGAATTGCTAAATCAGTTGTTTGTCATCTTGTTACCTTTGTTCACTTCTGGAAGAGAAGTGGTTTGTGTCATTACTTTGATTTTGGCTACCTAACACAGATAGCCCACATAGTCTAACAGGGATTTCATGTTATGGCAACTGAAAAAGGGGAAGAAGGTTTGGAAGGGATTTTATATTCAGGAATAGTAAAGAGCTTAGTCAGTATCACATCCTACTAAAGGGATTGAAACCAAGCTAGCCCTCTCTTACTATGCATGAATGTCTTTCATTAACCAAATGTTCCTGAATTCCAAGACATCTTGAAACCACTGGATCTGTGAGGGTATAATGAAACAGTAGTTTGGGGGATCTTATTTGAAATATCTGAGGCAATCTTGACTATTCTGAGAGTAAGTAAAGAGAAAATAAAACAGTAGTGCCTGGCTTAGGTGATAGAGGGCCTTGTAAAGGGTGATTTCAAAGTTTTCTCAAAACTAAAGTATGTAAAAGGAAGCCCAGACAAAAGTCTAGAGTCAGGGACTTGAAAACTTTTAATTTTCTTAATTAAAAATGGTAACAATTTGGGACTGGGGATATAGCTCATTTGGTAGAGTGCTTGTCTTGCATGCACAAGGCCCTGGGTTCAATCCCCAGCACCACCAAATAAAAAATAAAGGTACTAACTTGATTTTTCTACTTGAAAAGGAGTGAGCAAAAAATAATGGAAAGTTTGAGGAACAAATTGGGGGACACCATCTCAAATTTACACAAATAAACAAAAAATGCTTAGGAACAATGGTGTTTAACATTCTATGTAAAGGTATTTCTGCATATTCAGAAGCAAATCCCACTGTTTTTATAAGTAAGGAAACACACACCATGTATGTTGCCTTTTATCCACTTGTGTGTGGTATGTACTTTTTAACTTTTGATATACAAAAATATAAATTTGGTACATATTTCTAACTATGTGATGTTTCCCTTCCTTTGTAAATTGGGAAAGCATATAAAAGTAAGCATATCAATCTTCTTAAACATTTATCTTGCTTTTATGTTGAAAACACATGAAATCCTTTGTGAAATGTAGGGTGCATGATCATTATCCAGTCACTCTTCTGTGTAAAAGACATCAGATCTTATGGCTTCTATGTAAATATAATGTGTTTTATTTTGAGAAAATGACGAATGGATTCTGGTTCTGAGTTCCTCAGGTGGGTTAACACAGAGTGGGATATCCCAGCAGCTTGGGAGGCTGAGGCAGGGGATCATGAGTTCAAAGCCAGCTTCAGCAACAACAGCAACAGTGAGGCCCTAAGCAACTCAGTAAAAACCTATCTCTAAATAATATATATATATATATATATATATATATATATATATATGGCTGGGATGTGGCTCAGTGGTTGAGTGTCCCTAAATTCAATCCCTGGTAACCCCCTGAAAAAAAAAAAATCTGCTGCTTTGTGGCAGGGGGCTATAAACAGAATGAATTCAACAGAAACAGAAGATAAGAGCGAGATAAGGCCATAAGCTAGGAATCATAAGCTCTCAGGAATTTACAGATAAGTGAGAAGGTCATTGGTCAGTTCATCAAAATGAGGTTACTAGATAACTATTTCTTCTTTAATGAACATAAGGACACCAGGTAATCCCTGGAAAATAAAACCATAAGAGTTTCAGGATACACAATAGAGGGATCCTGGTCACTAGAAAACATTTCCATTTGGGGATTCCTAGACAAGAAGAAAAGAATTCAGACAACTTGCCCACTGACCTATGCCATCACCTTGGGATTTACACCTAGGAATCTTGTAGCATCCTAGCTCTTCTTGAAATGAAGCAGGGCCTATGAGCAAGCTCTCTCTATTATAAGGGACAGAAACTTGAACTTTATAAGCAGAACAGTTTTTATATCTCAGAACTCCTTGCTCCTTTGTTTCTTTTGTGTTTAGTGAAAATCTACTGGAAACTGACAAAACTATCTTGTTTGTATTAAGTGAAATTAAGGGAAGGATGACATCCATACTTGGGCTAGAGCATCAGAAGTGGGATGATGAAAGCAAGGGGATGCTTTCATTCAGAGGGATGATGAAAGCAAGGGGAAGGGTGCAAAGAGGAAGAAGATAGAAAGAGAGAGTGGGGAGGAAAGAGAGAGGGGAGAAGGAGAAGGATGCAGAAGGAGAGGGAGGAGAAGAGGAGGGGGACTAGATGAATACAAAGAGAAGGAGCTTTAGAGAGTGAAGAGAAAAGAAAGGAAAAAAGAGGTAAAACATTGTGAGCTTTAGACAGGTAGTAAGAAGGGAATCAGAGCCATGTGGCTCAACAAACCAGTCTTCTGCTCCTACACTTTTTTAGTTACTTCAAATTTTCAAGTAGATCCTTGCTTTTATCATTTGCACCATATCATACCTGCTAAATTTAAAGAGGTGGGCAAATAAATGCCAAGTCCTAGACATTTTTAAAAAATAAATTTTAAAACATCTTGTTAAACACATTTTTAAAATTGCCTATTTTGGAATTCAAATTTCCAAATAGCAAATATCCTGCAGGAACTTTTTATTATTCATCCCTATAGTAAAGCAAAACTTTTGGAGGTCATTTCAAATGTTTGTTCCTCAAATGTAGCCCTTAGGATGACTTCATGTTAAAAGAAAAGGAAAAAAATATATATATATAGGGCACAGTTTGGGGCAATTTTCTGTTTTTTTTTTTTTTTTTTCCCCAATAGTTACTTACTTTTGTTCAATAAATAACTTCATGCAAATTATTGTAAGTGGTGAATAAAGTTTTTCTGTTTATAAAACAATTGGATATCATTATATATATGCATATATATAAAAATGATGGTATATATATATACATATATAAAAATGATGGTATATATATATATGCATATATATATATATATAAAACAAAAAGATTAAAATTAAGATAGAATAAGTAAACTGGTATGAAAACCAGTCATGAGAGGAAATGTGCAGAAAAATAATATTAAGGTTTTACTTTGAGGCAATGATGAAAGCAGGGATAAAGCAGGTAGATTAGAGGTCCTCGATGTTGCAACTATGTGGATTCTCCTCACTTGTAAGGGGAAAGTATGCAAAGTGAAATTTATGTTGAGGTGGGGAAATGGGTACCATAATGCTTTTAATATTTATGGTCCTCAAAGGTCTTAATCTGATTCTGACTACAGAATCTGTATGAAATAAGAAAAAACTAACATTACCTTTCTAAATGCATGAAAAACTTTATAATTTCATAACGCATACTGTACATCTGTACTATAGGAGTGGTTTAATCAGAATAAGGATGGAGTCCCCATTATAATGACAAAGACACATAGTGTATTAAGATGCATGTGTGAAATATGATTTTACCTGCCTAAAAACTAAATCTTTGATACGTCAAAGTAGTTTGTGAATTTCAAGTAGATTCACCATTCATAGTCTAAAATGTTCTTTCAAATACAGTGATAATAGAAAATTGTTAGTTTGTTTCTTAAGGTGGAGATAATGTTACTCTGGTAATCTGCTATCATTTTGTAAATTTAAGAACCTTGGTCTATCTCCAAATACTTTTTCTCAAAATACCTGAGGGACCATTGAAGTTTGAATAGCAAGCCAGGTCAATTCTTCTACTCAATGTCTTTAGGAACCATAAACATCTGCCCTTGCACATATCAAATTCTTAACAACTTTTTGTATATGCTATCTCAATTATCAAGATATTACACTCCTAATATCAAAAATAGAATGAAATCTTTTCCAGAGTAATCATAGAAGAGAAAAATGATGCTTGTATGCAAAAGATATCATGTACTTCTTCCCTGTCTACATGATATTCCTAAAGACTGGGGTTCAGCCAGTTCCTTAAGAGTTCTCACTGACTTTTCTGTCAAAATCAAAGATCTGAAGTTGTTAAAACTGTCTACTTTGAACTTCACGCACTGCCTGATGAATATTTGGAGAGGCAAAAGCATCATTATTGAAGATAATAGGGAAATTTCCATTAATTAAGACCTATTCACTTGAACCAAGCAAGTGGCTGCACACTCTAGAAGAATAAATGTTCTTCCTGATCTTACCAATCTGTGTATGAGTTAGGTGAGTGATGACATTTGATGAGCAACTTATCCTGTAACTACTGTATGCTCTCCCTCCCCTAAAAAAAAAAAAAAAAAAAAAAAAAAAAAAAAAAACTCACTAAAAATAGGAAAGACACAGTATTTAAGATATTTTCTTTGCTATAGTCTGTTTTGCTCCTTTTTGCATACAGAAATGTATGATAAAGATATATTTTAGTTTTGAATTGATGGCCTCCTTTATTCACACCACATTTTTCATAAACCACTAATTCAATCATTGCATAAATCATTACAGTTGCATTTTTTAAAAAAGAATAGGCTTACGTGTAATGTTTTCATGTAATTTAAATATTAGTTCGCGAAAAACTTCAATTTTTATTAAATGTAGGTGGAGATACCTGAACTATATACATATACATAAGTGTTTTGACATCTACCCCTGAGTTATTGAAATTTGCATTTCAAAATCTGTCTTACCAAAATCAATCAAGTCTTTCAACATTGCACAGAGAAAATAAATTTCTCAAACTGTCTATTCAAGTGCTTTTAAAAGTTTAAAGTGCCTTAGATAGGATTATCATGGAGTAATAAAATAATATATTAAAACTTTGAAAATAGCATTACAGAAGAGTTTTACTCTCCATTTAGATAGCAAATGCTATAGTCTTCTGCAGTCATACACAGTCATATCCCAGTTTGGGCAACCTACAGGAAAGAACCCTGAAGGGATGGTTTGGAACATGTTATATATATAATCTGCCCTGTGGGCAGATGAACTCCCATAGTTGGGCTGAGTAGGCAAGCCGTTAGGGTGCAATAGGACAAGTGAGATCAGGGATAAAGGTGGCGAGACAGCAGCCTTAGGGCTCCTGCAGCTCTAAAACTCATGGACTTTTGTTGGTGGGCAGAGGAGTATGACCACTAGCCTGGACAAAAAGAACAACCTTTTTTTTTTTTTTTTTTTTGGGTACTGGGGATTGAACTCAAGGGCACTTGACCACTGCGCCACATACCCAGCCCTTTTTTGTATTTTATTAGAGACAGGGTCTCACTGTGTTACTAAGTGCCTCGCCATTGCTGAGTCTGGCTTTGAACTTGCGATCCTCCTGCCTCAGCCTCCCAAAATGCTGGGATTACAGGCGTGCACCACCGCGCCCAGCTAAGAACAACATTTTTAATGACGTTATTAGCCTATGATATCTGATCTTACTTTAATTCTACACTTACATAACACAAGAGTGAGCATGGTCTTCAAAGATGCTTTCTCTGATGACACACTCCAGGGTGAGACTCAGGATAAATGTCAGCCCTGAAGGCAATCACTTTTGACAACTCTCAGAGGCTAAAAAGAGACATCTTTGTTTTTCTGCCTCCTTCTTCACCTGATTATGGTTAATAAAGGTGTAAGGCTATTTTTTTCTTTACCAGAGGATTTTCTTTATACTATCTGCCCTAAAAACAACAGAGCGCCCATCTGGGCTTTATTCTCTTTTATCAACTGCCTCCTCCACACATCCAAAACTAAATCCATAATCTTGCTTCACAAATTTAAGACTTCTATATATATTCCCTCTCAGGAAAGTAAGGACCAGGCATCTACTTCAAGTTAGAAATCCGGGAATCAACTTTATAACTTCTCTTTCCCCAATTCCTCATAACCATTTCATTACAAAATCTGGCCACTTTCCCTTCCAAACCCATCTTCAAATCCCATGTACATGTCTCCATTCACTGTTACCTACCCTGACTATTTTATATTTTTGCAATGGCCACGTGTTCCTTGTTCCCTCTTGCCATCTACAGTCTGGTTTCGAATGGCACCCAGAGTAATCATTTTAATCCACAACATTAAGCAAGTCATGCTGAGAGGTAAAAGTTAATTTTTCCAAAAGAGATCCCCAGGGCCTTCTGCAAAGCTCTGTGGAAATTGATTAAAGCTTTGCGTTTAATGCCCTGAGCTTCAGGCAATTCATTCTGGCCAATCTCAAGACTTGAGTCCCAGAACCTTCTCATGCCAAAGGAGAATCCTGTAAGTCCCCAAACAGGAACATGTGATGAATAGAATTCTACTACTATATTGCTATATCATAAACTTGTGAATCTATCGCCAACATACAGGAGGGGCTGGGCTTCCCACAACCACAAATGTTGGATTTACTGGAGCCAAGTTTCTGCCTCATAGTATTGCTATTGTTTGTGCTGCCTCTTGGTTACACAGTGCTTTTCTAATCACACAGCTTCAAAGCCGACCACCAAGAACAGGGGTTTCTTCTGAATCTTGTTATCTGACAAACCTCTGAGGGCTGTTCTAGAATACTGCGGCAGCTGCTCCTGATTCTTTCTCCACTAATTAAACTCGGGATTAAAATTTAAACCATAAAAGGTCATTGGAGCAGGCAAATATCAGCTTAAAACTCTACCACAGAGCCTCATCACTCTTATGACGAGCACCTACGTACTTCCATGGCCTTCCATGGCAGGCAAGGCCCAGTACAACCTGGCTCCTGCCTCGTCCTGCAGGTTCACTCTGTGCATTTGCTCACTCTTTCAATTAAATGGCCTTCAGTTATTTTATAGAAATGTGACATATTTCTGCCTCAAAGTCTTCAAACTGCTCTTCTCCAAAATTGAACATTGTCTCCCACCTACCTTCTGATCTGGAGAGTCACTTTCCCTGGGAAGCCCTCCAGGAACTTCTGGACTAGCATGGCTGCCCTATCCCATTCCTTCACAGTGTTTGGCAAAAAATCCCCAAGCCAACCAACCAGATGAACAAACATAAACAGGTGTTATTTCTAATTTTTTCCTTTGTAGCTATTATTCCTAATTTAAAATTAGATTTTAATAAGAAAATCTCATGATACTAGGAATTGCAGAAAAAAATGTTTACAGCAGTACTTTTTTAATTTTTATTTATTTATTTTTTTTAGCAAACACATTCACTCTAAAAAGCACTGCTTGGTATTGTGTGGGTTAATTCTGATTCTCATTAGAATGTTATACTCTCTTCCATAGTATTTAATACTCATCCCTCACAACCCTTAGTGCAGGTATAAAAACAATATTTGATAATTTTAGTAAGAAAGTGAGAAAAATAAGAATATTAACCCAGTTCCATCAGCCAATCATCTATTTAGATGTTTTGTTTGCATTTAATAAAACATAATTTCTTCATAAAACAAATAAATCATACACACACACACACACACACACACACACATTATGCACACACACGCACTCTTCACTGGCAACATAAGGCAAGAAAAAAATAGAGGGACCAAAGGGTGGGACTGTGGGCCCAGGTAACAGAATAGAAGGTGCACTGCAGTGTGAAGAGAGCAGAGCATCAATTCCTTGGCTGGTCTTCACAGAGGAAGGTGATAAAGCTGAGACACGAAATGAATTTTGTTTCTCGTTTTTAAAGAACACATTAAGGAGATTCTCATTTGCTAAATGTCTTTGGAAATGGGCAACATAAACAGATGAGAATTATTAGATCAAATAGTGGTTAATGTACAAGATGTTCTACACCTAATAGATAAACGAGACGTGGAAAAATCACCAGGACCAGATGGCAGCTCTTATGTCCTTTCAAACACAGTATTTTCCTCTTCAAAATAGAAATGAGGCAAAAAAAAAAAAAAAAAAATGTGTCTGGGTTTAGTCTAACTGCAAGTAGTTGGGAAAAGGATGAATAAGTCAATTTCTAAGGCTGCCATCTTTCACCAATATTGCATTTACAAACAAAGACCCAATAGAACTGTCACCCCATATAAAAATCTTCTGTGACTTTCATAACCACCAATTTTGGTCTAAAAACAAACTGAAATATTTCCACACAGAACCAATGCTTAATCATGGAGTAATCTAAATAAAGTAAATATTTCGTAGGTACATTTGCAATTAGATACAATGCCACTTTGTAATATACACACGTACAGTAGTTTTGTATTTTTCTTCATCTTTTAATATGAGGTTATTCAATTGTAGTTCTGATATTTCCAGCCAGAAGCGACCTAGACAGCTGGTTGAATGAGTCATTCCAAGTATTCTGAGAGACAGGCATAAGATTCATTTGCTCTTTCTTATGGGGATGTATTAATGAATCTTCAATCTTGATCTCACTGTCCCCCATGGCCATGATGCATTTATAGACAAGGCAGGTTTACATAGCAGGAAGGCTTCTGTCAATAGCATTAAACCTGCCGTTATTTATCTTCCTAGTCATAGAATATGGAAAGGAGGGGCGAAGTAGAAAAAATAAAGAGCATTATACTTGTTAACAATAAAATATAGGATTTCCTGTTCTTTTTTGCTTGTTTTATTATTTTTTTCCTTGTTATTGTTCTTCACAACTGTGCAATTGAATGTAAATGAAGGTGCCCATGGTAGTAGTCAACTGTTCTGGAAAAAATGTGTTTATGGCAACTGAAGTAATTTGGGCATACTCTTAAAAATGGCCACTTTTTGCTTTTACTTAATTATTTATTCTCTCAAAAGGCTTTATGCTGGTTTCTTTTTCTTTATTTTTACATGTGTGTGTGTGTGTGTGTGTGTGTGTGTGTGTGTATGTTTCTGTATGTGTCTGTGTTTGTTAGACAGCACTGGTACTCAAATCCAAGGCTTTGCTAGGTAGAATCATTTCTAATCATTGAAAGTATTATTCGAAATAATGCTAGATTCTAGACATTTCAAATGGTAATAAGCATTACCATTGGTAATAAGTGGAGGCAGTTGGAAAAAGAATTTTTAAAGTAGCCCATATTATGCCTAATGATTGTTTTTGCTTGGCCCGGGAGTCATTTCAGATTTACTAGGGTTTATGGTGTGCAAAGGGGAAGAAAGTATGATGCATATTTGTGGGAGAAGAGCATATATAGTGGCTTGAGCCTGAGAGTATGGAAAATTCAGGAAGAGAAGCAGGAGAAGTGGTTCATCACATTCCATTGTACTGTTCTGTGGCCCCTGGTGCGGTGCAATAACTGCAAAGACAAGGCTTCCCCAGTATGGTCTTCAAAATCTTGCTCATCAAGAGCATACAGATACTCTTGATCTGTGTGCTGTAGGGACAGCTGCCTCTTCTTTGCTCTTTTGTCTCTGATTTGAGGAAAGGACATGCTGAACTAGGTACACCTAAGGGAAAGAAACACGGAAGAAACCCCAAGCTAAGAACTGACAAAATCCCATCTTGTCCAGAACACCTTAGTACGATTCCACCACTATAACCTATTCCCTCTAGAGTGGCATCTATTCAACCATTATCAAATGATGTCCCCATCACCCTTTGAAAATAGCACACTTCATGATGGCTATTGTTGGTAGGGAGTGAGGGGTAAATGTTAGTATTGGGTTTAGAGACAGAGTAGAAACACAAGGGAAGAGTAAACATTTCCTCTTCCCATGTGACTATGGTCAAGCCTCTCATGGCACAATGATCTGACTGTGTTCACATTTCTACAAGTTCCCTTTTGTCCCTTTCTTTTCATCCCCCCATCCCTACTATACCAGGATCATTCCAACCCTTTATTTTGGAATGCCCTTCTTTCTCTATCAAGCATCCAATGAATCCTTCCCTGCCTCATCTGCCTTCAAAGCCTTCCCCTGTCAACAGCTGGCATCTGGTGCTCCTTGCACCTTCCTTCGCACCATCACTTATATCTGGGTTTTGCACATTTGCAATTCTTTACTGTATTATCTTTGGTCACTGTAGGTGCAGCTATCTAAATTTCAAATTCTTTGAGATAAGTTTTTTTTTTTTTTTTTTTGGCGGAATATCTATGATGCTTTCTATTTTATATTTACATTGAACAGTAGTCCAATAACCAGCTAATTAGTTGGCAAAAGTAAGTTTATGTGAAAGTTCATTACACAAAAACCAAATGAAATAAGACAGAAGGATGTTGTATCATTATGGAGGTAAAATTTCCTCCCAACTGGGATAATGTGCATTTAATATGAGATGAACAATTTAAGTTAAATGAATGTCTTCCTAAGGTAAACATTCAGGCTTTGACTACAGATGAGGAAAGTATTAGGGCCATGAGAATCTATTCCAATGTCCACGCTTTCACAAGACTTGAGCAGTCTCCTGAATGTCACAGCAGAAGAGGGGAGAGGTCAACAAAGACTATGGGGTCTGATATGAGTTTAAATATTGGAGTTATACTGCTAGCTTTGTGACCTTGGAGAAGTTGTACAACCTCTCTCAGCTCTGGTAGTAATAATACTTACCTCAAGGAATTATTGTGAAATAATATATGGGTGAAATATTTTGCATATAACTCAACATATTATAATTGTGTCTATTTATTGAACATCTACTATTTTTTCCTTGATGATCCTTATTATCCATTCCTTTTACAGTTAATTTATTTTTTTATATTGAATGCATGATACACTTAGTGGCTTCCAGCAACACACCTTAATTGGCTCACAGTTTCTGTGACTCAGTTGAGCACAATTTAGTTCCTTTGCCCAATGTCTTGCAAGGCTGCAGGCAAGAAGTTCAAGTTTAAATGAAGCTTGGGGCTTCATTTAAACTTGAGGTCCTCTCCCAAGGTCATTTATTTATGGCAATATTAATTTTCATGAAGATATAATATTAGGACTGTTAGCTCCCAGAGACTACCTGGAAGTTCTTGGTCACACAGTTCTCTTGACAGCATGACAGTTTGCTTCTCTAAGGCTGGTGAAAGAGTGCTAGTCTCTCTAACTGCCAAGATGGAGTTTTATAAAATGTAACAGTATCATAGGAATGAAATCCAATCACCTGCTCATCTTTCACTGGTTAGATGCAAGTCAGAATTGCTACCTGCACTCAGAGGGGAAGGGGATTTTACCAGAGCATAAATCATTGGGATCATCTTACATGCATCTGCCACATTTTTGTATGCAAGT
This sequence comes from Tamias sibiricus, assembly GCA_025594165.1. Taxonomy (NCBI): domain Eukaryota; kingdom Metazoa; phylum Chordata; class Mammalia; order Rodentia; family Sciuridae; genus Tamias; species Tamias sibiricus. The sequence goes on from CM046668.1 coordinate 63,229,567, forward strand.
TTGTTAACACAATTTTCTATTAAATTAATAAAATAGTCATTTAGATATCATTTTGGAAATCTTCATTTAAATACAATTTTCAGTTGAACAGCTTATTCACTAGTAAAAGATATTTTGCATTTTAATTTTTTTTTTAATTTTTCTTCTAAAATGAATTTTATAGGCCTTTGCCTTCTAAATAAAAACGATCTGCATGCTATGCTCTTTTCTGATTTGAGCCTATCTCTAGGAAACTTAGTCAAATTATACAACTTCTAGGCCCATGGTTTTTATGTCCCTGGTCAATGGTAGATTCAGGAGAAGTTACTCCTGAAGGGAAGAAGGTTTTTCATACTTGTTTGTTTGTTTGTTTTTACATAGAGCATCCTCAGTGTATTAGAGTATGTATTTTTATAATTTCATTTTTTAAAATTTATTTATTTTAATTGGGTATATATGATGCAAAAGAAAAATAAAGTTTTACCTATCAGGAGCAGATTATCCAAATAGTAGCAGCTATAGGAGTTCACATAGCCTATGAATATTTTGAGAAAACAGAATTTAATATGCTTGTCATTACCAGAAAACTGAATATATTTTAAATTTAGTTTAAAAGAACACCTTTCAGCACTTTGACCTATCTCAATTCTTTATGAAAAAGGAGTAACAAATCAAGTTGGATCTGTTTTATGTTAAAGCCTCAAAGTTGGAAGTTGCTTAATATTAGTATTTTTATTCAGCATTTGCTTCTTCTACATGGACTTCAAAATATGCAACTAAGGAGGTTTTTTGCCTCCCATGCTGGTTAATAGAAACGCCTGGTTAATAGAATGTTAAATAAGCCAGGTTTCTCCTTGTTTGATTCTCAGCCAGTTTTAGAAATGTATGGGGAAAATGATTACTTAAGCAAACTGCCTGGCAATACTGCATTCAAGTTACTCCTATATGACCTCATTTTCCTTCTAACCTAGAATTTAAGAACAGAAAAGAAATATAGAGTCCATGTGTTATACCCTTCTCTTCTTATATTTGAAGAAAATTTTATGCAAAAAAGAGAAACAACAACTTATTAAGGATTTAATAAGTTATCTCTACTCCAAATGTTCTTGGACTGCTTGGAGGCTGGGGATGGCCCTGACTTCCACTGAAGACATGGGTTTCCCATCCCGCATATAAAATAGGCAATGACAGTGGTAGAGGTCAGCACAATACTTTTAAATAGAAGGGTTAGGGAGGTTGCTCGCAGGAAGTGACATTCTCAAATTAAATGCAACACTTCTCATTTGGAAATGGTTTGACCTTATTACTAGGTCTGCATGAAATGATAAATCCCTCATAGGCAGTTTCACAATGTATGACAATCCAAACAATGCATCATGTAAAATTTAGTTTCTCCTAAATGATGTGTGTTTATTTTTATCTGACATAAAAGAACAGCAACTTTTACCTATGATGTGGTGGGATTTAGTGTACTATCTTCTTGATTTCCTGGCTCACTCGCAAAATTTTCTAGTCAAATATATTTCACTATTTATTAAAATCTTTACATAGTTTGACAGGAAAACTAAAAGAGAAAAACCCTAAATTAATCAGTTTATTATAGTAAAATGAATTAATAATTAAGAATGCAGCCATTAGCCAATGGGATGTTTCTATTTTACCTTCTGTAAATTACATTTACCAGACCTATCTCCATTCTCTATTACAAAATGAAAATGAAACTGATTTAGAGAGAAATGACAAGTGTTATATCAAGTCTACTATGAGGCTGGGAAAAGGATGTCACACCTACAGCCATTGTCAATAATAGATACAGATGTACAACATGATTAGTTAAGGACAGGACACAGAGAACAGGAATTAGGTCTGTGCACACCTCAAGGACATTACTAAATAGCAGTGAACTGGTTCAGTCAAATCATATACAGACCACAAGGCTCTGCTTGAAAAGCAATTATTTACTATATGAAAGCCAGATCACATCAAGATAACATTTGGAATCTTAACTAGCCTTAGTTTTTTTTTTTTTTTTTTTTTTTTTTTTTTTTTTTTAATATATGGAAAGTGTAAAGAATACTTTATTAAATTGATGGCAAAGGAAATGCCATATGAATGAAATACCAAATGAAAGGATATTCATTTCAAATGAATATCTATAGCATTATAGATAAGGAAATTATATACACAATCATGCAGTGCTTTGATCAAATATTTAAATTTAGTTTATTTCTACATAGCATCTTCCAAATACTGACTTCCAGTGAAAGATAGTAATAAGATAAAACTATTACATAATTGAGGACTGAAACTTATGCAAGCATCAAAGTGAAATGAAACCAAGCTACAAGTTTCCAAATTATAATCAACAACATTGCCATTAATAGTGGTAAAGCATTAAAAATTATACCCAATTATAGAGTAGGGAAAAGTCAAGAGGGGCCTTGGGATTGGGCAAATAGATTAAAAGTTCATGCATTCATAATCTGAATTTAAGTAAATAAAGTAGACCCATGCAAATTCCAATTGTAACTAACTTGAATCATAAAACAGAATTGAAGGTATAAAAACCCTTACATAAACTGGGAGTTATAGAAATGCTATGCTAGGAAATTTCACAATAGTTCATTTACTTTGACTAGGAAGATCTAAGTGTGTAATATTGTATTCATTAATAGATGGATCCATGCATGTTCCATCATAAAGTACCTGTTATTGCTTTGGTGGGGAATGGGAGTGATTAAAACAAAAAAGCAGTTAACAATCTTCATGAAGCTTACATTCTATTACTGGAAATAGAAAATAAATAATCCAATTTTAAAATGTTAAACTGTTTTTGGTATTACTCAGGAAACAAAACAACAGGTACTACAGTGATTAACTGGGCAGAGTTGCTGTGAAGAGTGGATTTACTTGAAGTTATGATAATGGGTGATTTGTGCAGGACTAATTAGGAAATAACATGAAATTTCTCAAAGTAAAAGTTACCTCTGTATATATAGTGAAAATTTTAGAGATATGGGATAAGGAATAAGGATCATAAATGGACTGTGGAGATTCGGATGGATGACAGGTACATGGAAATCCTAGCAATGGAGAGAAGAGTTTTTTCCCTGTTTTGATTATGCCTCAGATGTGATCAGGATAGAACCAGTTGCTATTGCTAAATTGCAGGAAGAACCCATGGGAGGCCAGATGACACTCACCTATTCTTCCTGGATAGACCTATCCCACGTTTGCTGCAACTTCTCTTTACATTTTATGCAAACCCTTAGTTTATTTCCTCTTTGAATAAAACTATACATTTTCTACTTTATGAGATATATCTTCCTCTGCAAACATGGTTTCAATTTTTTTTTCTATTTTCTAGATAAATGCTACACCCTAGAAATTATGGCCAATGTAGGCCATGGAAGGGAAAAGAGAAGTGCTTAGAGAAGACAAGCATTGAGATTTTCATAAGGATATCTTCATTCCTTATCTATTGATCAGGAATAAAATTGAGGGTTAGAATAGCATAGCTGGGTACAAGAAAACACAGGTAAGAGGAAATAAAGAGGAAAAATGAAGGCTTCAGCATGTGGGCCAGCTCTCCACATTTCTCCTCAAATAAATGGTATGCTCCATTGGTATGCTGTAAAGAATTGAAAAGGGACCAGGGATCAACTACCTTTATTCATTCTCAAGATTTTTCTGGGATATCTGCCTCCCAGATTTCTGAGGGTTTCATAATTGCATCTTTTGTTTTCTGTGATCAAATTTTGGCTGAAAGCAAGGAAAATCTGAAGGAAATTTTTGAGTCTTCTTGGTAACATTCCATTTTCAAGTACAGAATTAAGCTGTTATTTCAAAATAGGGATTAATATTCATAATTTAGCATGGGGCTGATGACATGCTTCTAATGCCATTAGCTAAATTAAAAACAAAATAGTGTTTTTTTTAATGTGCCAGTAACAACTGTGTTCTCCAACTGTACAATTGATGAGAGTGACCCAAAGATGGTGCAGTGGAATGAATAGTGACAGCTCCACAAGGTTGAACTGAAGGAAAAGAGCTGAAGGTAAGAAAACAAGCTCTTAATTGAAGGATAAAGGTGAAGTTAGAAGACAAATTGGTTTTGTTTAGTTAAGAAGATTAATGGGATAAAGTCAGGAAGATGCTCCAGTCTATATGTAATTTAGTAGTTCTTATGTTAGGGATCAAAAAAGCAGCCCAGTCGTACAAGGAAATGAGCCTGGTGACCCATTCTCAGGAGAAAAATATGGGCTGTGTATATTGCAATGATGACAGAGAAATAAAAAGGTGCACTGAGTTTGCCAGTATCAAATTAAGTTCACCAGGTGGAGTTTGTACTAGCATTCTGTTATTTGTCAGTATCTGTTAATGACACTCTAGAAAAGAAACACACTTTCTTATAAGGACAGAAATAGCGTTTGGAGCCATTTTGAAGACTATACTTCAAAGCTCTTAACATAGTGAGAAAGCCAGCCACAAAGAGAAATGGAGCTGGGCCTCAACATTCTGCTGTGGCTATCTAAGTTTTTTGTTTGTTTGTTTGTTTGTTTTTGTTTTGTTTTGTTTGTACTAAGGATTGAACTCAGGAACACTCGACCACTGGGCCACATCCCCAACCCTTTTTGTATTTTATTAGAGACAGGGTCTCACTGAGTTGCCAAGTGCCTTGACATTGCTGAGGCTGACTTTGAACTCGCGATCCTCCTGCCTCAGCCTCCCAAGTGCTGGGATTACAGGTGTGCGCCACCGCGCCCAGCTCTTTGGCTATCTATGAAGTAGTATGTAAAGCTTCTTCAATCAGTTCAGGAGAATTAGAATTGTTTTTCTCCTTTATTTCTAACCAGGTAATTATAATAAAAGCACTTATCTCCTACTGCTTCCATAATCTATGATGAATTCTTAATTGAAATGTAAGTAACTTGCCCTAAATGGTAGTTAAATGTAGAATTCATACTTTATGGGGTCTATATTGACTGGTCCTTGTGGAACTTTTGAAATACATGTAAGCTTTGTTTTTTGGAAAGGATATGGAATTTCAACCCCTTCCCAAGTACTTTATTTTGTTTCTCTATCAAACCTACATCCAAACCATCCCTCCAAAACACAGAGTATAACTGGAAACTGTGCATGTCTCATGATCATATCAGCTTCGAAGGCCAGTCCCTCAGCATTCCACTCCCTTCTATTAATGATATTACCATTCACAGGTGTATCTTCGCTAGAAATTTGTGAGACAACATTTGGCTAAGTAATGTTCAGAAGAATGGGTCGTAATTCTGTTCAGAACCTCATTTTCCAGGAAACCATTATATGGTCATAAAATAAAGAGAAATGCCCCCAAATAATCTCCACTTTCTGCAAAGACATTATTTATGCTTAAGAAAAATATTTCCTCAGTGTCTTACCCACTTTCCAACATCCTTCCTTTTATATAAAGCACAAATGTGTAATGAGCTCATTTTAACTGCTTTACAGACACTGAATATAACTTAGTAGTCAAAGGGAAGAAAAAAAAAATAAAAAAAAAACAGAATCAACACTACCAAAGAGAACAAAAGAAAAATAACCAAAGTGAAGAGTTGAAGGAATAGGAGGTATTTCTGTTCCTCTGTTATCTAGCATGCTGCTTTCCCAGGGAGGCAGCTGAAGGGACCTGCCAGAGATTTCACTGCAAAGGGAGAGTTTCAGATATGAGGAACCACTTCAAGTTGACATAAGACTGTTTTATCTGTCAGTCAAGGCATGAGGTGAACAGTGGAATAGTAACAATTTCACTGAGATTCTATTTCTTTTCTCCAAATACATAAATATTTTATTTCTTTCTTTCCAAATTATTTTCTTTTACTGATACACTCCTAGGTATAAACTAATGTACTTTTCAGTAACACCCCACATCACAACAATAAATATTCATATCTTCCCATAGTCAATGACATAATTTCCTTGTGAGTTCAAAAGAGGACAACTGGAGTCAAGGGGCAGGTAGCATTCGATTGCAATGGGAAAATGCAACAATCTTTTGCCTTTGTGGTGGTAGCTAGAAATCTGGAATGGCATTTGGTGACTGTGATTGTGGAATATCAGAATCCTTTCTCAGAGTCCACTCACGCTAGAATGCTATTGTCCTGCAATGATGTGATAATAAAACAAGGGACCAGCACCATGAGGGCTATCTATCCCCCTCACAACACAATGAGATTTTCTGTGGGCAGGGGTGCATCACTGTCTCTCTACACTCAGCTGCAAAAGTAGTACTGTTTCTTCTGAAAGGTAGGAAAATTTTTAACCTATTCTTTTGGAAATGCAGTATAAGGAATATTTATAGTGAAAGAAAGAGGAAAAGCATCCGTTTTAAACCCCATGAACTTTACACTGTACAAAGCTGATCCAGGGTCATTGGGGCTACTGGTAGTTGGAGATAAATCTGGGTTTATTACACATATGTGAAAAGATGAAAAAGTTCATTTGCAAATATTTGTCAAATCTATAACAGAATTATGACTCAAGGAAAGGAAAAACCTTTATATGTCAAAAGGAATGCAGAGCCAGAGGAAAATGAAATTTTATCATAACACTATCGAGGGCTCAAGATAATTTTGGATGTGCCCAGAAACAAGCTTCTTCAAAAGGTATATCTAAACAACACATCAGAATAGGACAGAGGGATTGAAAGGAGTAAGATCTATAAAGTATTAAGGAGAGCATAATCAACCAAGATGGGCTTTCTTTGATTTGGCATCCTGAGATTGGAAGATATCATCATGCTTGCCATGTGCTGAACACCCCTTGTATGCAAAGCAGTGTGCTAGTGAATACGATTTATTACTCTCTAGAAAGGTAATTAGATGCTTCATCTCTGGCTTTCATGGGCTCCTTTAACAGGTTTGTCAGGGCAAAGTCAAAGGTATCATAGGAAACACAAACAAAATAGATCAATATATGGCTGAATCAAGTGTGTGTGTGAAATGGGATGAAGTTTGCTCATGCTACCACTGAAGATGAGAACTGCATCCCCAGCCCCCCAAAAAGAAACAGGATAAAAAGGAAGCACAATCCCACAAATCCATTAATTCAAGAAGTTTTCTGGTATCTACTGTGTATTTAGCTTTGTGTAAGACTTATTGTGGTACTTAAACACTTTTGATCCATTTGAGAAGAAAAAAATCAGTTAAATGGCAGTATTAAGACGCCAGTGTACCTAAGGCAGTGTTGAAAGGAGCTTAGAGCTATTGCCATTGAGAGGGAGGCTGTGTTGCTAGGGGTGAGAGTAAGATGCTAGTTTCAATACACTGCATATGCTTGACATCTACTCTATTGAGGGTTTTGAGTTTGGGGGATGGCAGATTGACTTTTGACATAGTAGAAACCATTTCCTCAGAATGTAACATTTATTTTAACAGTATTGAAGCCACAGAGAAATTTGCCTACATCTATGCACAAGAGACTTCAAAATGAGGAAAAAAGAAACAGGAATGGGTAAGAATATTCATTGTCAAAAAATGATACAAAGACTATTTAGTGAGGAATATTTAACAATGGGGTTCTGAAGCATACTTAAAGACATGCTACTTCTCCCCAAGATGGACATTCTCTCTAGACCACGTTCTCTCTTGCATTTACCCATGTGTACATCACCATAATATTCTTCTCCTACTTTCCCACCTTAAACAATGGCAGTAAATCATTTCTTGTCCTCAAGGACTTCACACAAGAGACTTGAATATGTCCATTGTGCCTTAATACTGCATCTTTTTTCAATAGAAATTTACACTATCATACATTCCCCTTAAATTTCTTCTTTAATTTTTCCAGCTTCTTCCCAAACATGTTGTTATTAGTAGAGATAAAAAAAAATTGTCTACCACATAGTATCCCCTCATGGAAGTTAATTTAGTGCTGACTATACAAGAAAAAGTGTTTAAATGGATTACAGAGGTGTGCATAACTAATATCAATCCTCCAAGAATTCTGCCAGAATTATGAAAAATTTAATACCTCGTACATATCCATATCTCTGCCAGAAACTCAAGCTCGGATCACAGTTGGTAACCTGAGAGCTATTTTTTTTTTCCTTAGATCACTGATGTTTCAACAAAGATCTGCAGCAAAACTGAATACTAAGGCCCCATCTCTTTCAATCAGTATGACTACTGTGTGGCTTCTCTGGTGGAACCCTATTCCCGACTGGCTTCTTCATTTTCATAGGAAGGTTTTAAGATTGTTAAATATTATACAAAGATTATGCATTTCAGTAAAGGACAATAAAATAGGTGGGAAAAGATGGAAATTTGATTATTTTCCCAGAAAACAAAGCAATGAAATATTTTTATTCCAAATGTCAATTCTCTGATAAGTTAAGAATTTTCTTGGGGCTGGGTGTATAGCTTAGTTGGCAGAGTGCTTGCTTAGCATGCACAGGGTCCTGGGTTATATCCTTAGCACCAGGAATAAAAATAAAAATAAAACAAAATAAAAAAGAGTTCTATAAATTGGTAGCTTAAAGAAAGATACAAAAAGGCTTTTCTAGAATGTAAGCTATTATTTTTGCCTGTTCAACAATAAGTGTCAAAGATGGCTGTGATAAGGGACAATGAAGAACGTTTTTATATCTTTAATATGTAAAACCTACTGAGGGCTTACCTAAATAATCCATGACTCTCCTATTTTACTATTATTTTTCTCATTTTTTTTTCCTTTACCTACACCTTTTGGTCATATGCCTTCCTTGCAGAATTTGAATTCAATTCTCTTAAAGATAGGTCTCAATATTGTGAGGTAGAGGCAATACAAACAGTGGCAGAAAACAATGTAATGAGAAGATGCGATGCTACCATTGCATATTTAAGAAAGACATGTGAAGCTTTGCAAAGTCCCCTGTTCATTCCTTTATTACAAATGTGATCATAATGTCTTAACATTAGTAACTTCTAGTCAATATTATTCTGAATTTAAGATAGTTGAATTATTTTCACAATCATTTTATGGTGAATATTTCTAGATGGAATTTATGAATATCTATGTGGTAAATGTAATTTCAAAATCACCTTAGTTTCTCTCCAAACAGTTTTCAAACAAGGTGAAATGGAGAGGTACTTTAGCTTATCTGGGATTAAAACAGTTTACATCTGAATTAAAAGCAATATGTGCTTATGGTACATAGACAGCAATGTAAAATATTCAAAATGGAAAATGTCTTACATGACATCGAATGCTTTTGCCTTTTATTTTGCCTCTTCTCCCTCTCTTGAATGTGCTTGGAAAATAGGTTTCAGCATTTCATTTCAGGGCACCTACCACTTTCCAAGTCAATGTCACCTAGATGTCATTAACCATCAACCAATTTCCATACAATATGTGTAAGGTTCTCCTTTTAAAACTCATTTTATTGTAAAGTTAAACCTGTACCCTTTTTATCCAAGTAAATTGTTTCTTCCTCTATTAGATGTTTAGGACATTGAAACACGAATAGACATACCTTCTTTAGCCAAGTTGTATGGACATAATTCTTTCAAACTTTCTCCATAAGTCAGCTTCTTTCCCCTAATCAATTGTGAAGCTCTTCTTTGGATTACTTCCAATCTGTCTATTTATTTTTGGTAGTCAGACAAACCAAACAGAATGGGGCATTCTAGAATAGGTCTCATGAATGTCATTGAGAGTGGAACTGTCACCTTTTATTCCATGATGAAATGCTCAGAATAGAATGCATCCAAAAATAGCAGCACACTAAGCACATTCAGACTTTCCTTCTTTTCATTCTCATATCTCCAAATGTCTCCCCATTATCTCATGGATATATTCTCATCAGTTAAGAGAGTCTGATTTTCAAGTTTCCTCATAAGCATTCCCAATTTGTCTTTTTAAGTTTTAAACCTTGTTTGTTTTTGTGCAATTCCTTAATCCCTTTGTAAAAAGAAGAATGAGTGTTTCACCAGGTACAGAAGGAGCAGCCTACATGTGTGGGCATATCTGTTCACCCACTAAAATTTCCAGGGAGCTCTTTGCAGAAATATACCATATACATAACTACTTCTTAGAATCTCCATTGCTGAAGTCTTTTGCTAAGTAAACATTATTTTCCTTCAAACTTCTCAGTTCAAAAATATCTATCATATTCTTACTGTGTCATTTACTGTATTAAACACTGGGAATACAGCAACAAAGAAGAAACTGTTCTCTTAAGAGACGCAAGCACAGGAATATAATTTGAATATCACCTAACTCCTTTGTGTGTATTCTGAGAACAGTTCCTGCTTTGCTTTGTTCATGCCCTTTAAGCACCTTATATTTCTTTATTGTTTCTACATTGGTTTAATGAACATTTCCAAAGGACACCAGTGATGCTTCCTTGCTTCTGTGACTGAATACAAGCGAGTAGAGACAAAGACAAGGAGAACAAGTGCTTCACCATGTATGGAAACTGCAGCCTAAATCCTGGGTCAGTCCTTGCCAAGGAACAGCAGTCACAGGCAGGCCTCCCCAGGGAGCTTTGGTAAACAACTCTGTTTTCAGAGGATCCTGGAAAAACAGAATCTTTTGTGCACAATTCCTATCATTGACCACTTTCCTTGTTTTAATTTGTCCATTATATGTTTCATCATGATTTGTTTTGCAATTAAGCTTGAAAGTATACTTTCATGGAATTTTTTAAAAAGTTTCTGTTTGGAAAGAATTGTCAGTGGAAAAAGATTCACATGTTATGAGAAATGAAACTCAGTTCCCATCCAGGTCCTGAAAAACCCTTGCATCAAAGAACATGAGCTTATGAGTCTTATCTTTGCTTTTGAGATGACCAGGATTCAAATACATCTCAAAAGGGGAAAAAAAAAATCCCTAAACTTTTTCTATACCTCAGTTTCTTCATGTGCAAAATGGTAATGGTAGTGCTTGTCAGAGCTTGTTCTGAAGCTGCAAAGTGTGGTGGTGTACTTTGCTCAAATTGTGGGCTACGTCACATGCTCCAAAAATATTCTCTGTTAATTCTGTGGTGTGTTGTCCTTTGGGTGTTGATTTCAGCTCTGTTTGCTAATGTCTGGCATCAGAAGGTAAGCAAAGCTTCTTTCATTGTCTTCCTAATAAAAATTTATTCATATGTACTATCCTTCTCCATGGTAAGCAAAATTCATGTTATAGATTTCAGGGCATCTGTGACCTTGTCTACCAAGTGCAAGTTTTCCAACATCTTCTCTCCAGAGCAAGGAAGAGAGTGAGCCATAGGTAAAGAGGCATTGCTTTGAGTAGAGGAGCTGGCCTTGTGTCAGCTACCTGCAGGCTTATCACCCCTTCTCTGACCTCCTTCACCTTGCCACTTGGCTCCTTTGACCTACTGTCCAAGATTTGTTTGGTTGGTTTTTAAACTGCTATCCCCAAACCCAGAGGCATGTGTGCCAAAGAATTTTGCATTTCAGAGTTGACATCCTATCAGCTGATAAGTTTTATGCTGCAGTTTTCTCTAACCGAGATTGAAAACCTCTAAATCAGGGCCTGTGCTGTCTTGCATTGCCTGCCCTGCCCACATAAATCACAGACAGATAAATCATCATAACGATACTGCCAACTAACCCTGTGTCACACAGCCAGGCCCTTCTTCTTTCAAATGGTGTCCATTTTTGTCTCAATCGGCTTCTAATCCTTTGCTGATACTTGAATAAAAATGAATTAATTTAAAAATTAGACACCTTGTGACATGGTCTATTTATTTATAAAGTGAGAGACATTTCTTATATTTATTTCCATACAAACGTCTTTTCAAAGAAATTATCCAACATGTTTAGACTGGTTTGATAAAATTGTCTTATTTTGTTGTTCAAATTTTCATCACATCTGATGACATTACTTGGCCTTGCTTCCCTTTCTTTATAATAAAATCTATTATTAAGTACTTATTTACCAGATACTAGAAACTTGTATCCTGCATTTTATTCTCCATTTGTTATTATGTCTTCCATCTCCTACTTGCAAAAATTCTTCATTTAACCACTTTCTAACAGTCTCCAAATGGCTTATTAGATGCATTACATTATTGTCCGTTTCTCATGATGTCTTTAAATAGTGTATGTGTTAATGTTTGAAGAAACTGTTGCTTCTTTGTTGTTTTTTTATTTTGTTTTTTTGAGGGGTTTCTTTTTGTCAATACTAACTTAAGTTATTCAAGCATGTTAATATTTACCTGTCAGGTATTTTGACAGCTAAATATTTGTATATAATATTGTCATACAAAAACTATAACATATTGATAAAATATTTACCAGAAATTAAATTCTTATACATAACTAAAATATTTGCCTGACAACAGTTTCACAGTTCAACAATTTCTTAGAGAATTGGCTTTGACCTTAAAATTTTAGCCAATTAGCATGTTTGAAGAAATGGTTTCTTATTCACTTAACATAATTACAGAGTCATGTTCATCGCTATGAGTTAAAGGTGCATTAGCATTCAGTGATTAGGCCCTTGTTTGACTTTTTATAGTTTTAACAAACAAGAGAGAAGAACGAGTTTTTTGTCTAAATATCTTGTTCTTTTGTAAAGTATAAAAATGCTGACCTTGGATAAGAGCATCTCCAAATAAATTTCTAAATAAGTTGCCCTAGTATTTATTAAGATTTTCTCTAAAACCTTTTGGGAATGAGAGAAAAATAGTCTTACACCAAATGTTTTCAAAAGGAAACAGCAAGTATTGGCATTAATTTTCTAAACCATTGGAAATGAGAATTATATCCAGACAAGAAGTCAAATCCAGAACTTATCATGGGCCTGTCACATAGTAGGTATTTAAGGCACATTTCCTATATAAGCATTGGAGTACAAGAGTACATGCAACAGGGGGCAAAGACCTGGGGTGGGGGGATGATAATACTAATAACAACAAATACTTGAAATTGTCTCTGTGTGGCAGGCACGTTGTTAACTGCTCTACATGTATCATGCCCTATGACTGGAAGGGGAGTATTACTATTTAACCCAGTTTACAGATGAGAAAACTGAGGTCCCTCTAGTTTAGCTAAAAAGTAGCAATGTTAGAATATTAATCCAAGTGTTCTTGCCTCTGAAACCAGCTCTCGGAAGCACTTTAGTTTCTTCCTCTCATGACCACGAAGTACCTATCTAGCAGATGGAGGAAATGGGAGGAAGAATCTAGAGCTGGTAATAAGCATAAAATATTTGTGGTGAAACTGAAGCCCAATATTTGCAAATTGAGTTCTCAATCAATGTCTTGTTTTGAAACCAGAGCCCTTTTTTGAATAGGAATGTATCATAATCTAGGAGAAATGAACAGCCACAGAGGAGGGGAGGAGTTACAGAACAGCAAGTGCCACAGGTTACATGTAGTGTAGGTGGGTCAACAGCTAAAATTGAGAGAAAGAAATACAATTTATAGATGACATGGTGCAGCAATTATTCAGAATGAAAAAAGTTAAGCACAGTCAAAAGTCATTCCTAAGTTAGACAATTATTGATGGCTGCAAAAGTAATTAGATTTATTTTATCAACCACCGTACAAAGAAAATTAAAATAGTACCTTGAGATTGACTAAAATCTTGGGCTGAACAAGGGACAAAACATAGAAATAAATCACCTCCCAATTGCTCATATTTGGGTCAAATATGCTAGAGAATTTTGAGTCCTATTATCAGCAAGACAAAGAATTTCACTAGACTATGTTCTGAATAGTTGAGGGAAATCAAGCAAAATAGTCTTATCTACCTAAAATTTTGGATGGAAAAACTTAGGTTTCTCTCTCTTATTAAATGTCTCTTTTCTCCAACCCCCTCGGTCTGCTGAGCCCTGACATTAGAACAGTACTCAGGAAAGTGGTGCCCTATCATGGAGCAAACCTAGTCCTGCTTGCTCTGAAAATGTTACAGATTCTGCTCACCTCTACACTGCCTTTGATCATTTGGCTCCACATATGTTTGCAATCTGGATGTAAGAAACTCTGGCTGAGTTTAAGAAAGAATAGAGGTATTTTTATCCTAGCCTTATGATGCAAATAACCCTCCTTTAACAGTGGGGACTTAGAATTAGGTTGCCAATCTTAAGAGACTTTCATTTAGTTTTAATGATGCATCCCAATTTTCTTCTGCAGCTTAAGCTCCTTGACATAATTTTGCAAATTCCATAGCACCCAGCACCAGCACTGTACTCTATAGTTTTCTGGTGCTTAATAAATTATATGCTATTATCGACATTCTGAAAGTTTAACACTGTGCTCTGACTGGTGACATTATTTTTTTTTTTCCCCCCCTGGGGAACAGGGGAAATCTAGAGCAACAATTGAGTGCATCATTATTTGTCACTGATAATAGCTGTACAAATCAAATATCATCCCACTAAAATTTTGCTCTGGCTTGGCCTACATAGAATTCCAATCATGACAAAATATTTAATCTCTGGAGGGGTAATATGTGTATATGTATCTCTGCATATATAAAAAGTACAAAGAGGCAAAGTCCTTGAAACATTCAACATCTGCTCAGCCAACATTTCAAGGGTATTTAAGCTTAATGTCATCATATTAATTCACATATACTATAAAAGTTTCAGCCTCAACATTTGCTTAACAGTTTTGAGTTGACTATCAGCTGTCCGTTGATACAGGACCAGTTTGCAGATAATTGAGACTGGGTACAATAATAGCAAAGACAATGCAGGAGTTTGTGGCCAGGGAGTCAATGTCCAGGAAGATGCCTGATAAAAGCATATAACGAAAAGTAATGAGAGGGCAGAGGAAAAATAAGCTGTAATTGGGCAAGACAATGGAGGCAGGGATTCACTTGAGAATGGAAATGCAGTGAGGAGAAAAAGAATTGCATCAGGAATGCAGAATGGAGGTGGAGGTGGTAAGGAGACTTGGTTTCAAATGGCTGGAGAAGGACTCACCATGACAGTACTCCCTGTCTTTGAAATGTAAGTTATTTTTGTTACTGTACCTAGGAAGCCTTTATGTCTCACTTCCTTTGCACTCGACCTGCCACTTCCATTGCCTTCCAGGTAAGCATCACCTTCATCTTAGACCTTGTCTGTCCCTGGCAATGGCTGAAAGGCACTCACCCTGGACTCCTGTGAATATGTCATCTAATGAAGACATCTATTAATATAGGCACATTACAGCTCGCCATCTGGCTCTGCCTCTTGGACCCCGCTCCTCCCTATAGATCTGCACTCACACAGCTTGCTGTGCCTAATCAATTATTTATCCATTTCCCTCACTGCTGCTCACACACCCAGCCTCCACTTGCTGCTGCAAGGCTGTGGAGGGCTGATGGCACACATTTCAAGAGTAAAACACTTTTCCACCCAAACAAACACTGAGCATCAAAAAAGTCCTCGCATTCTCCCTTTTCTGTCCTCGTTTCTGTTCCCCTTCTGGCTAATGTTGTAAGAGGTCATGTAGTCCAGCACTCCACAGCACAGATTCTGAAACCAGACATTCTGCGTTTGGATCTCAACTTTTCCTCCAGAGTGTGGTCCTGGCAAGTCACTCAGCTTTATTTACATTGGTTTCCTCACCTGTAAAATCTGGTTGATAATAGAAGCTATTACCACTGAAATAGGCTTTTTTTTTTTTTTTTTTTTTTTTTTTTTTTTTTTTGAGTATTCAATGAATAAGTACATTTAAAATTGTTAGAATAGTACCTGGACCATAGCATGTGCTATTATTATTTTGTTGTTATTATTTTTTTTTACCCTTTTTATCTGGCCAAACACATTTCTCTGCTCATTCTTTTTCACATTCATCTTCACTTCTCTTAGACTTTCTATAACAAAAATGGTCTTTATCTCTTTCACATTATTCTTTCCATATCTTTCCAGCCTTTCTCTTTAGACAGTAATAATATATTGTCCCTCTAATTTGATCTTATTCCTTTTCTCATTTTTCTTTTCAACTTTACTCTTAATATCTCATCCTTATCTTAACTGTGTGATATTCTTCCTTCCCACCTCTTTCTGTCACTTCAAAAACTTTTTAAAGCTAAATTGAATGAGCTAAGTAACTAAGTGAATTTAGTTTTCCTAATATTCTATGGTATCAGTGTTTTAAAAAAATACAGTCAGTTCTGTTTGAGGGTATTAGAAAATACTAAATAGTCTGTTCTGAAATAAAGCTGAGAGGGCTGGGGTTGTGGCTCAGCAGTAGAGCACTGGCCTAGCATGTGAGTGGCCATAAGGCATTGTGTACAACTAAAACAAAAAAACATTTTTTAAAAATGAAATAAAGCTGAGCTTGGGATTGCCATAAAATTATTTTTCAGTTGTGTCATGGAACAGGATATGTATATATATGATTTTATATATACATGATTTTTTTTGTTTTATACCAGGGACTGAACCCAGGGGCACTTAACCACTGAGCTACAGTCCTAGCCCCTTTTATTTTTTATTTTGAAACAGGGTCTTGTTAAGTTAAGCTTAGGGTTTCACTAAATTGCACTAAATTGTTAAGCTTAGGGTCTCACTAAATTGCAGAGGCTGGATTTGAACTTGCAATCCTCCTGCCTCAGACTTCCCAGTTGCTGGAATTATAGGTGTGTTCTGCAGGATCATTATAAAAACCAACTAGTGAGAGGAAGATTTTTCCTCTGCAGGCTTCTCTTCCTTTATTTATTTTCTCCAGAGCTGCAATTTTGTAATAAATATGCTTTTTTTAGTGAAAGATATACACTATTTGGATTAATTTCAAACATTTGCCTCATTAAAACATATTACTGACCGACTGAATCTTCTGAATGTAATTATTTTGGCTTGGTGTTTCTCCAACCCTTGGGTTCAGTGGCCACTGGTCCAACTCATTCATAGGGTTGGAAAGGAAGAATAGGAAGTAAGAGTTCTACTTTTTTTTTTTTTTTTTTTTTTTTTTTAATGTTAACTTCTTTGGTGTTTAGCTACCTGTGAGTTGTACAAATTGGTAAAAGAGGAAAAAAAGTTCTTTTAAAAAAGGACTTTACAGTTCATTTATACATTCATGCACTTTATTTTTTCCTTCATTCCCTCTAGTATATATTGTGAGTCTCCCTGAGCATTGAGGAGATTTAGCAAGAAACAGGTATACCCTTTCCATGGCTCCTTTACTCAGCTTACATGGGCAGCCTTCATTTTAAGAGACACCAAACATCAGGGACAATATTTTCAACTTGGCAGAAAAACTGCTCTGTGGGGAAGAGAGTGGCAATGCCAAAATGCAAATATCTACTCAGCACTGTTCCTGAGGGCATGTTGCTCTATCCGCGTTTAATGATGATTTGGTTATGGGCCTGTGTCTAAGTAAATGGCTGGCTGTATGCGTTTTTGCAAAATGATGAGATGGAGGAAAATGAATATTTATGCCATCTTTGATTCTTCTAAATTTTCCACCAAACTGCCTGCCTATGCTTTAATATTGTCATTAATAATACAAATTAGAACAATGTGATTAAATGCCGTTGGGCACCACCTGAGTGTTTCTGTACAACTGTGATGCCCTAGAGCTCCCTGAACCTCCTGGCCACATGGCTGGCATTTCATGTCAACATACCTACGCTGGTTTTTTTGTTTGTTTGTTTGTTTGTTTGTTTTTAATTTCTTGCCTGCAACCACCTCTCTGCTATAGTTCTTTGGCTCTGGTTGCAATTAGAATCACACTTTACTGTACTGTAAAAATCTCATTTGATGAGCCATATCCATCTTCTATAAAACTTGGTTCTGGTTGAGGCAAGAGAAACCCTTCACCCATAGCATACAAGGCAACATCCAGGGCAGACATTTGGACTTTTCTCTGCCTGATGAGGCCATCAGTGACATTAGTGTCTCCATGCATTAAGAGTGCTAGCGCCATATTATATATTTCAAGATCACTGGAGCTGATTTGAGCAGAGGATAAAAATGCCATTCACTTCTCACACTGAGACCAAATGTTTTACAAGCCTACTGCTTCCAGCTCAGAAGCAAGACTGCATTCTTTACACATCGAGGGAGAGGCATAAGGGCACAATGAATTAAGAAAGGAATTAGAAGTCAGGCTGGAAGGGGAAATCAGAACTTCACAGAGAGCTTGAGAAATAATTGATGGGAAATACAAGTATTAGATTGGAAAAGCAGGCTGAACTGAAACCGAGGAGAGACAAATCATAAAATGTATAGTATTAAAAGGAATGGAAAACGGCACCCATCCAAGCATCCAAGGGACTGCGGAGCTGTGTTCTGAGGACATGGCAGTGCGGTCTCTCAAGCAAGGCAGAAGCTGCAGGGTCTTTTCTCTCTTTTCCCGACCTCCTTCTACACCCTCCAGGGATGACTTTCCAGACTGAAGGTTATTCTCTTCTCTCCTTGTTCCACGTTCCCTGTCCTCCCTATATAATAATCTAGAGACTGAGACTAATGCTCTGTGTGACTTTCCTTAGCCAGGACAGCAGGGACTGCAGAATGATGACTGCTTCTGGCAGAGGCCCAGGAATGGAAAATTTATTTACTGCCTTGTCGATGTCTAGTGAGATGGGCTGCTGCCTTTTCACATCCATTAAAAGTGCCGCACATGGCCAGAGCAGAAACTCAGGGCTTCTGCTTTAGTAGCCCAGATGAAAATTCTAACTTCATATGATGGGACGCCACAATATTAGCCAGTCTGAGGACATGCCAGTTAGGATTCTAGTGAGGAGACAGGAATCCACTAATTCATTTTCTCCTTGGTGTCTATACTTGAAGCTTTACCCAACAATAAAAGATATAAAAAATATATTTGTTTGTATTATATTTTTAAAGCAAAATAAATATCATTTGAGTGACACCTTTTCTTTTAAAACAATATTACTTGGCAATTTTCAAAAGATTTTTCACCTTCAGCCCTTATTTTAAAGCTAATGAGAGTTTGTGATTCATCAAAAACTTTACAAATTAAGGATCATTACTTTTGCTACATTTAAATTCAAATTACCTAAGATAGTCAATTAGTCATTCTTTAAACAATATTAAAACAGTCAAGGCTTGTCACTCTCTTGTCTCTCATGGAAGATGATTCACATTCTAGCCAAAGTGATGAACCACTCTGAAGGAAGACAATTTAACATATTCTACAAGTATTATTCACTTTGTCCTTTTTTTCCCAACAAAAATGAAGCATATGTCTGTGCTGAAATGACTGTTGCCATCTTAGTCTCCCGTCTGGCTCTCACATGGCTAATTGTCCTAAAACATCTGGATGAGGCAATAGCATCTTTAATGACTTAGCTTAAACATGGTCAGACAGAATGAATACAGCTCTAAATTCTGTACCCATGAAGCAAAATATCTTCCAAGAAATGTGCTTTTAATAAATATAATTGCCCTTATTATTATTTTTTTTTTCAAATTAGTGTCTAGGCTTTTTGTGATATCCCCATGTAGTACTTCTTGGTTTCATTCAGGGATATTCCATAAACTGGAATTTTCAGAAAAGAATGCTGCTTTATTCAGGATTCCATGCATTCTAGTTAGTGACCAGAAAAGGGACATAAGTTCTAAAATATTTATTTTTCTAGAGTATTGTAATTCTCAGAGTCATTTAGTCTTTTTCTTGTCTTCCTGAAAAATGATGATAGATGATGATGACATAGATAGCAACTTCAAAATGTTGAAAGGGGCAATTATTTAATAAATGGTAATATTCATTTACTGGTTAAGAGAAATAATCTTATGACTATATCATCCCATCTCAAGTCCTTCTTAATAAAGGGTGTTTAGCATATCAGTATTACACAAAATGATTACTTTTTATAGTGGGTGAGAGCAATGTGGACTGGCTCTTTTCTGAAAATTAAACACCCCCCCCCCCCCCCAATCAAGACTTAAGGTATACTGGCTGTTATTTTAGATTCTAAAACTGCTTCTATTAATTATATTCATATAAATGTTCATTTCTCTTTTAGAGTCTTCTTAAATTACCTGCTTAATATTGTCCAGCATCAGTGATTTTCATAGGTTAATTACTCCCCACATAAAAGAGCATGAGCTTTGTCCAGTCAAAATTTGTTACCTTGTCGTTTGATTAAGTTTCCTCTTCTGGTTCAAAGAAACAGAATAAGGTCAGGAGTCACCAGCCATTCAATAATACCCCAAACTCAGAGCATCACTATATTCCAGCTCTGCAAATCCACAGACACAAGGTGGCTCTCCAGTGTCAGAGAAATAAAGGGAGGGACAGAAAGGTCATTAGTTGACTCAAACACTGGCATCCTCCTCTCATTTGGACTCAGTACCACCTGCCCTATAAGGTATGATGTGACTCAAAAAGACGTGTTTTGTTAAGTTGCAGAATCAGAATCAGAGGCAAAGTTAGGGAAGGGACAATGATAGACTTTACATTCAGAGGACAGATGTCTTTCATCTGCCAGATCCCCATGGTAAAGCATTTCTTATGCTGTTCCCTTTGCTCCAACATTTCAGTGATACCTGGGAGTGGAAAACTCTCTTGCCTTAACATTGTATGTGTAAAAGTGGTTCATCAGTTCATAAAAGACATCTATTAATTTTATTCACCTACAAAGATCCCCTCTAAAACCCGTTGCCAGCATCACAAAACACCAGTTCTACCTAGTTTGTCTTCTAATTTTTCTTTACTCCCCTAACATTCCTTTGTTGTTCTAATTTTTAAGCTCCTTGAAGTTGGAAGTAAATTATGTATGGTTCTTAGAAACATACTGCTTAATAAATATCTATGGAAATGAGCTGCAAGTTTTAGTCTCTTGACTTGGTATTCAAGTCAAACATAGTCAGCCATATTTTTGACATCTTCATTTGGTTGATTCATAGATGTATTCAATCAAAATGTCAAAAATAAACCCTTGATGCCACTTCCAAACCAGTACCCTGCTCAAATCTTATTCACCTTGAAAGCCATCATGACTCACTTAATTACTTAAGCTAGGAAATTTGGAGATACCATCCCCCTTTTCCTCATTTGCCACTCCAGTTTATCCATAATTTCTTTTGGATTTAGCTCTAATATATTATATAGAATCTAACCACATGTCAATTTCAAATGTTTCCTACAAAGTCTGGAAAAACCATAATTTCACCTACACCCCTGAGATAGACCTTCCATGATTTTTCTCTCTTCTACCTTATCTTCATTCCAATCACCCACCTGCATCTGTGTGGGGCAGGGGGAGTACTGAAGATTGAACACAGGGCTGCTCTACCCCTGAGCTGCGTTCCCAGCCCTGTCTCCATTTTTTTCTTTTTTCTTTCTCTTTCTTTTTTTTTATTTATTTATTTATTTATTTATCTGTTTATTTATTTTTTGAGGCAGGGTTTTGTCAAGTTGCTGAGGCTATTCTTTAACTTGTGTTCCTCCTGTTTTCATCTCCCGAGTCACCAGCATCACAGGTGTGCACCACCACACCTGGTTCACTTGCATCTTTATCATCCCTACCACCCTCAGGCTGAAGGTCTCTGTTCTCCTAGAGCTTATATTTGAATGTGGGAGAGAGAGAAAATAGAAATAATTTAACAAGGTACTCAAAGAACAATAGGAGAAGTACTTAATCTCTTTAAGTCCCAGTTTAGTTATCTTCTCATTGTCTCAATCCCAGTAGCTGGCCTCCTCAAGAGAGGAGCCTTTAGTAGCCTGTTTTAAATAAGGTCCATTATTGTTGTCTTAGAACATAGTTAATAGCTTATTAGTTATTGTTGGATAGATAAATTTTACCTTCACTTTTGTTTTCTAATTTTATCTCTCTGGTGTATCAATTTTTATTCTTCACTCTAGATATTATAAATGCCAATCTTTTCAAGAAATCTTTAAATTAAGAAATAATGGAACAGAGTATGTATATTTTTTGTGTGTGTGCTTGTGTTCATTCTGTTAAGCTAAAATCAACTTGAATTTAAATCCAGCTTTTCTTACACCCTGAATTACTCATTTCTTTTACTTTCTGCCTCAGGTATAAGTTTCTATATTGGTTTATTTTCAATGACCAAAAATTTAGAGAAAGTTGTCAAACAGAATAACTGAAATGTCAGTTACAATAGAGCACAGGTATTAGTTTAAAATTTGTCTTTTGGCTCATACTGCAGATAGTTTAAAAATAAATATATCATTTAAACTTTGGGATATGTGCGTGTGTTTTATTTTGTTTTTATATTTTTGGATTGACAATCACCATTTGAAGGGCTTGATAGACCCATTCTTAGCTCAAAATGTGCATTCCTTTTGAATCACAAAATCCTTTGCTATTATTCACTAAGGTTCCCATGTGTTTTATGTTGTCTACATTACATAAGGAAAATGGAGAGAACTATTCTATCTAGTGATATCTTTTAATTCAGATAATATTTTAATTAGATGCACAGTACTGATATAAATGTCAATAGAAAGATAGTTTCAATGGCCATCAATCAAGAATATCTCATTTTCTGACATGGTCTTTTTCTTCCCTATTTCAAATGACTCTTCCCAGGAAGTTATCTACAATGAATCACTCCATACAATATGACAAACTAAAACTGTACCTATACCAGAGAGACACACAAACATACTATCCTAACACATGATACCCTGTACCACAATGGGATTCTCTTGGCCGGAAGACAGTCACCAGATGTGGCCCCTGGACTCCCTAGAACTATGACCTGAGGTAAACCTCCTTTCTTTACAGCTCACACAATCTGCGGTATTATATTAATGGACATACAATGTGAACTAATACCATGATACAGAGATGCAAATTTAAATATGGAAATAGAAATTTTCCATTGGCCATTGAGTCAGAGCTAGCCCGTTTCCAACACAGTCTCCTATTTCAAATGACTCTTCCCAGAGAGTTGGTTACAAAACACTTCATAGAATGTAGCAAAATGAAGCTCCACCTATCCTCTTAGTGACCTCTTCAAGCCTTGGGTTGAAGAGTGGCAGCAGCTCAGAGTATTCCCTATATTCCCAGTATTAACTTCTATGTGATTAAAGATACAGATCCTCACATTCTTTAAAATATGAAAAGATGCTGTTTGTTACTAACACCTTCCTAGCTGAGGTAGTAGAAGTAACATTCAACATGTTAACATACTGTTATGTCACACCCTCAATGTACCTCCCAGCAATAAGGACATCTTGGTAAATATGTGTCACATTTTGTATACTGGGCTATGTAAACATAGAATAATTTCAAAATAAATTTGACAATTGGTTTTCTCAAGTGTCAAAAAAAGTTATCAAGTCTCTTTATAACAAATATCTTTACTAAGTCCCTTTACAGAGACTCATCAGAATAAAACATTAGAACAAAATTTAAAAAAATATATTACTAAAATCTCCTCATAAAAAACAAAATTTCCTAATAATATGAAATAAAAGGCAGACCAAAAATTATATAAAAAATGCATAGATACCTATAATAAAACACATACTACCTAAAGAGTAACCAGGTTACAAATATTAACCAAGTATAAATATGTATATTTACGTGTGCTTGTGTTCGTAGGATAAAAAAAAAAAAAAAAAAGAAACAAAAATGTATAAAGGTATTAACATGTCCAGGTGATGGAATTTAGATGCTTAATTTTTATCTACTTCTATGTATTTGCCAAAATTTCTGGATTAAACATTAAATAGAAGAATTTTTTGAAGAGTTAAAGTACAAAAACTCATCTGATTAGCCATAACTAGAAGTTTAAGATGAAAACTATCCTCTGCCTGTGTTGGGAATTTGATTCTAGACCTGAGCTAAAACCAGGACATACGTCTCAGTAACTCAGATTCTCCCACAGTTGGTGCATATGGATGTTATTATTTCCTTATTACCCCTCCTTCATTTTCATAACCAAAGTGCTATCAATATCCTAAATTTAGGAAGCAACTCATCATTCACAAGGAATTGTCATATATTATTGTTTCCAACCGTTCTTCATCACTGAGTTGCAATGGCGTCCCCATTTCACAGATGAAGACTTGCCTTGGATCTCCCAGCCAGGGTTCTCACCTCATTTTAGAATCCTAGTCAAGCATTACTCACCTCAGGCTGCCTGCAGGTAATGTCATATTCCTAATTATCACCTTGTGCTTGCTGAGAGCAACAAAAACAAGTCAGTAAATATATGTATCAAGTTTCTATTGCTTGAGACACTGAGAAGGAATGGGAATGGCAATGGCTAAAATCATATAAAATGATTAGTATGTATCTCTGAATTTTGACCCAATGATTAATTTAAAAGGAAAAATAGCATGATACTATCCCACCAAAGAGAAGAGAATTGTTTCCTTGAATGTGTTCAGAATGACTCCTGGCCTCACCATAATTCTTGTGGTGACCACAATAATATAGATTTCTTCTTAAATATGTTTAAGTGATTGACATTATAGATTTCATTCATGGTCTGTGTTTGACTGGAAATCACTGTAGGCTATCAGAAAATAGATTAAAACAGTTAAGTAATTTATAAACAAGACTTTGGGAATTGCTCAATCTTACTCACAGGAAAGGTAGATTAAATAGGCACAGTTATTAAATACTTTTCCAATTTGAAGTTAAAGCAGTAATTTGTGTTACCCCCTGGTAGTGCATTTGCTACTTATGAAGACTGTTTTCCTATTTATTACACCTACTCTGCAGGTCAGCATAAAAAATATAAAAATATATAAAGACCTATAATAAATACCTAGATTGGGCCTAGAAAACTTTCTGGGGCTGAACCCAAAGCACCTGCTGTTGCAGATTTCTCCCTGGACAAAAGCTGATAGGTAATTCTATTGCCTCCTGGGAAACTCTTCCTGGTGAATTTTTGTTTTCACAGGAAAATCATGATAACTCAAATTTTTCTGTCATCAAGTAAAAAATATAAGCCTGAAATATGAATATAAAATAAAATCCTAACTTCTCTTTTCATCTGGGGAATCTTTAGGTTATTGTAATTACAAAGAAGGGGGAAGTTAAACTAATTTATAGTTCTTCACTTTTCAGTCTCATTTAGCACCCACATTGATTCCACCTTTGAGTCTTTATCCTTTATCCTCCACAGTGTCTGAGTATTTGTGAACCTTATTGTCCTTTTTTATAGTGTCCTGGCCTTGTTTATCAATTCAGTAAGTAAGCATACCAGATACCCAGTTAAATTTGAAAGTCAGATCAACAACCATATTTTTAAAAGTATGTAAGTATGTCTCAAATACTGCATGAAATGTACTTGCACTACAAAACTAATGATTATCTAAAATTGATATTAACTGGACATTTTCTATCATGTCTGGCATTACTAGTCTCACCTCCTCTACTCTTCTTTTTAAGCCCCACTTTGTTCTGCAGACCCTGAAGAACTATAGCCAATCTCTCTGTAGACTCCTTTCGGCCAGCCTGAGGCCTTGATGTTGTGAGAGGATGGCATCTGGAAGGCAGACACATCCAAGAGCATGGAAGGAAGCCTTGCCTATCCTCTGGCTGCACTGGTACTATGGGGCCTGAGCTAAAGCCTCAGGCACAGATCAGAAAACTCTCTGAAGGGATCACAGTAAGAACTAACTAGTTCCTTTATTTCACCTAAATTATAGTAATACAAAATCCACTCTGATTGAGATACAAGGTGTTTTAAGTTTGGATTTATTCTAAATTATAGAAGTGATAGTGTGCACCATTCCGCACTTTGAACTTCTTCCATACTAGAGATTTATAACCCTGGTTAAGTATTGGAATTGCCTGGACAGGAATTGTCTAAAACTACAGTGCTAGACTCTACTATATATTCTGATTTGATTTCTCTCAGTAGGGGTTCAATCATTGGTATTTTAAAAGATCCTTACATGTTTATGATATAAAATAGAGAACTACTACTGGCCAATTTGTTTCTCAAAAATTGGTATTTTTTTTATAAATGTCACCTTTCTTTCCAAAATTTCATAATCAATACTATTATAAATGACATAATGATAGTAATAATAACACTGTATCAGGTGTCCATAAAAACAAGAAAACATACTATGCTTTCTCAGAAATTATTCATTTGGTTCATTTGGTTACCTCATCTGATTTGGAAAAAAAAAAAAAAATCCCATAATGAATACTCAGTACCAAGGCAGGACACATTATTATTTAAATATAAGGCACTACAGGTAATAGCCAATTAGTTTGTTAATTTTGTTCTATACTTTTTTTTTTTCTGTATTGTGGTATCTACCTGTTTTCTATAAAGAATTTTAAAAATTAAAACAAAATAAAAACCTCCCTGGCAGGTTAAAAGGGGAGAGAGAAATGAGCAGGAAGAAAAAAAAAAAGAGGAAGGTTGTCATGGACAGGAAGAGGAAATCAAGGAAGGCATGAAGAAGAAAGAAATGGAGAGTGAGGGAGAGGACGAAGAGAGAATCAGAAAGATGTTATTATGGCAGAAATGTTTTCCTTTTTATTTGTGCAAAGGTACCTTTTTCTAGGTCAGGCTTCTACAGCTGAAAAAAAGGAAGAAAAGCCAGTTCAAGGGTAAAGGGTCTCTACCTCAGTAAACATTACTAATCTGCTTTTGAGCTTTCCATTTCTTTCCTCCCCAAAAGCAGCAGACAAGAACTGGTTTTCTGTGTCACTTCCATGGCTTATTTTTGTTCCTCAGCACCATTGCTGGCTCTGTAGAATGCCCATCCACTAGACATGCACTGGCCTTGTCAAATGCCTCCCTTAAAGCTTGTAGACAATGTACCACATTATTCTGTATTTCTTTAAACAAGTAAGTTTTTATGTGCATTGCTGAAATTTTAACATCCTTTCCGAAGGCAGAGAGAAAAAACCCCAATTTATATCTGATCATAAAAAGATATAATAGCTATTGAAAATAATGTGTGAGAAAAAGAAACTTTTAAATGATCACATTAACAAAGCACAATTAGAGCTCAGTTGGTCTCTACTTTCCCCTGGAGGTTCATAAACCCACAGATGAGGCTCGGAATCAGAACCAGATGTGGCAAGATCATCCTAATTATGTCCTATTAAACTTGACCAGGGAGTGTCTGGGATCAGATGTCATTTTATCTTTTTCTTTTCTTCCCTTTTTTTTTTTTTTTTTAATAAATAATGAATCTTGAAAACTGAAAGGGAAACCATTACAAAAATTTAGGGTTTGGAAACTCAAAAACAAGGGTGGAATGATCTTTTATCTTTTGAAAATGAAAACTGGAAGGTAGAGAGGAGAAGGAAAGGAGGATCAAAGAGTTTCATGGATGATATCAGTAACAAGTAGCTTAAATTAATTGTTTAAGAAAGTAACTAAGCACAATTTAATACTTTCAAATTACAAAATAAATAATAAATGTGTGTTTATATCCACATATGCACAAATGCACACAGGTCAATATATACAAAGCAACTGTAGACGTTTGGGAATGTATGTAAAAAAAACTAAGACTCAATAAATTAGAAATATGCTAGAAGTCTACTCTTGGTTATGATAAAGTTTACTACTGGTGATTTGTTTAAAACAGTAATAGTAAACTAGTAATTATATTAATAGTAGTTTAATACATGTAAGTATATATTATAAAACATATTCCATCCTTGGAAGAGAGTGTAGATTCAATCATTTTAAACAAATTCATTGTCTCTTTATAAAGCCTTAAGCAGGAAAGCTATGTCCTTGCATGAACACACCTGTGCGTGTGCGTGTACACACACACACACACACACACACACACTTCTGGGGCAAGAAGAGTCTGCCCTGTTGTGTAAAGATAGCTTATATAGAAAATAAGAGAGATGCAGTTCGTTTTACAGAATTCCACTGTAATGAGGCTTATTTCTGTGTGGGTATGCTGTGTGGTACATTAGCTCATTCATAAAATACTCTCTACCTGGGGTCAGGCTGTATTTGAATAGACCAGAATTTTTTGATAAAACTAGAATTGAGCAAACTCTGACATTTTTGTAGGATATTTTCAAATGTCAAAAAACTTTTTGGAAAATATGTTATAAGTTTCTGCCAATTTCAAAGGAAATAAGGCTAACTCTGATTTAATATAAAAGGCAGGTAAAACTTAGAGATAAAATTTGCGTGTTACAATGAGGTATTTTAGAAGCTCAAACAGAAAATCAGAAGAGAAATCTAGGTGCCACAAAATTGTAACATTGGAAAACCAAAAGAAAATGTGCACAATCTCTATAAATCCATACTCTGATGATTTTCCCCTGCTTGCAGACTCAGAACATGTCCTACACCACATATGATGTGATGAGAATAAAATAGAAAGAATGACAATTGTGCTGGAAAGAAATATATGAGGAATTAATTCCAGGTTTTCTGGAGAGTTCCGATTGAATGACTGCACTATATTATTAGAGTGATTTATCATATAATTCAAAACTATGTAATTACATAATATTCCAAATTAACTGTCATCAATAAAAATGCAATGGTGTTGGGAACAGAAACAATTTAATTGCTAATAAACTTGAATAATGAGTGGCTCCTACAGTCAATGCATACATTCCTTCGCAATGGCCAAGGAGGCCCTATCCAAGACTTTGGAAGTTGAGCATACTATTCCACAAGTACCCACTCATCTTATAGTGATAGTTTATAATGGCAAATCTTATAAACCTTAGAATATGAGAGGAAATGGATATTGGGAAAGCTGAGTTTCAGATGAGGAGCTTTTCAGAGACAGCAAGCAATGTTTACTGTTTACTATCATTATTGACAGAAAAGTAATTGGTAGACTTAATCTATTTCTGTGTAAAAGAGCAAAATACAGAAACCTGGACAGTGGTGGCAATTGATCATCAATAAGACCATGAAGAACTAAAACAACAGCAGTAAAACCTTGGTAATTCCTGGTGAGAGATGAGTAAATTTTTTTCTAATCTGACTTTATGATATTAATTTCATTGGAAATATTTCTACAGGTTTCCAATAACTGCCCCCATCACACACACACATCAATAGGTTTTTTCACAATCTGATATCAGTATGCACTTTGGGTATGGAAGAAGAACAAGAAAATAGAGATAAACCATAGGAAGAACTAACACATAAGTAAATATTCAAAATATTTCAGTGCAGGTAGGAGAATAATCAGTAAATTAGGGAAAAGTAATTCAAGTTCCACTTAATGAGTTGAGGCCATGTTATAACTTAGAAAAGGAACAAAATATGCAGATTACTACCTAATATCACCAGCCAAATGTGTTTTTGTTTGTTTTCATGCTGGATTTTAAGCTTACGGCCTTACGCATGCAAAGCACACACTCTACTTCTGAGCTAAACCCTCAGTACCAGTCCAATGTGCTTTCAACTGAAGTAAGGAGAACTAATGAGATCATTATTTTCACCTTTTCATTGCTCCAACCATTGTAGTTGTTATGCCTACAGAGCTATACAAAACCCTGATTACCACAATACAGTACAGACAAGAGGTACAAAAGGATAGGAGATGAGATAATACAGAAACACAAAAGTGTGGAAAGGTAGTGAGGCTTGCACACCACCCACAAGGCAACATCTCTCTGCTGGTGTATCAACGCTGGCAATCACCAGAACACATCTATTGCAGGCATATGGTTCTCAGATCCTGGTGCTTAAGGGATCATTTATAAAACTAAGACTGTGTATTTAAGAAGAGACACAACTGAAATTTATTTTTATTTTTATATTTAGTTGTACTTGGACACAATACCTTTATTTTATTTATTTATTTTTATGTGGTGCTGAGGATCGAATCCAGCACCTTGTACATGCTAGGTGAGTGCTCTACAGCTGAGCCACAACCCCAGCCCCCAGACCCAACTGAAATTTAAAAGAAAAATGATAACTAGGAAGAAGAGAAATAGTTTAGTATATTTAAGACATGGGAATCATAAAAACATCACCTGATGATAATTTTTTTAAGTTCTTATTTACCCAAAATGACAAATGTGCAATCACAGCCCTTATGATTTGACAGAAAACTAACATATTACCTCATTTGATGCTCTCATTTACAGATTAGAGTGCTATGGAGTGATTTTAAAATCCTGTGAGTAGCTAAGTGAGAACTCAAACTCAGCTTAGGGTAGTCAGTCCAGTGGCTTTTTAAATACTCCATATTGTCTCTTTTTATCCTAAAGACATTTTCAAGAAATGGAAATAAAATAGGTGTAGAAATGTCTCCAATAAATACAGTCTATATTGAAAACAGATCTAAAATATGTGGTCTAGGAGAGTGAGGGGAGGCAGCAAAGATCTAATATTGGTAGGTAAAAAATAAGTGTCATGTGCCATGAATCATTTCTATATATAACACATTGCTATCAGGCTGATAGACTTAGAATATCATGAATATGATATAGTGTTTTCAAATTTTTCATCATAATTTTCTCCCAATTATCTCTCATCCTTCCTTTGTCAGTAGTCTTATCTCAATGGGTCAACTCTATATTCTGAGAGTCCGCTTGTATTCTTATGTACAAGTGAGCTGGCTCAATGAGCTGGCTTCTAATCAATGAAAATGCTATTTATGTAATGTTATAATTATTTAACTGCTTAATTAAGTATCAAGAACTTCTCTATTTTTAGGGTGTTTTTTTTTTTTTTTTTTTCTTTACTGATTTACAGGAGTAGTTGTAAGATGGTCATCACTGTCTTAAATTCCAGAGTAATTAATAGTCATTTTTCCAGATTCAAATGTTTGATAGATACCCTTAAGACTCCTAAGTTATGTGGAAGCTTAGGGAAAGAGGATTTGGAGCACAATATGAGAAGGCAATTTGTAACAAAATTACAATGGACAACTGCAGCATTCAACATTCAGTTGGTCTCACTGAATGCTAAGGTTTCACCAGGCTTATTATGCTGGGATTGGTCTAAGTTTAAGAGTCTCTTCTTTTAGTTTTCTCCTCATTTCTTAGGCACTTACTTCAACTTCAGTATCATAATATTTTTCTCCTTTCTCTTCCTGCACTATGAAGGGGTCCCATGCTCTAGAATGCAAACCTCATTTTTGCCTTTCACCCTTACGTTTATATTCCCTGCATTTAGCATTGGCTTATACAGCACAGATGACAAAATCCTCCTCACAGTTGTCACCCAACCCCTTACTATAAGGTTATTCCCCAAAGAACATGAGAAGCATGTAACTTTTTTTATCGTCTTCCATACCTCCTGGTCATGTTATCAGAATTGATTTAAAGAATTATAGATGAAAAGTATCAATATATGACCTTGACTCTCCTTTTTCTGCTGAGATTAAACCACTTAATTTGTGATATCAAAACCAGTTTGAAATTCTATCCCATCGTTACCACAGGTTTATTCAGCCTCAAACCTCTTATCTATGCTACTTACCATATACCACGCACTTCCACATGCTGCTCCATATGGTTAGCATATCTCATTAATGTCGCCCTCATAAATCCCTTCAGGATAATCTTACATACACTGCTGCACTTGGAGTCTTTGGGAAATACTTGTTGATTCTCCCACCACCCATCTCTCTCTCTCTCTCTCTCTCTCTCTCTCTCTCTCTCTCTCTCTCACACATATTTTAAGCTTATGTATTAGATTTCTTTCAGAGCTCCCATTATCTACTCTACCCAGTTTTCTTTACTTTGAGCCACCTCCCATCATATGTCAAACCTATTAAGCTTTTATTATTTTTCATTAAAGTGTATTTTCAATTCCACCTCCTCCATTGAACCTCCCTTGTTAAGAAAGAGGAGATTTTTATTACCTCAAGCAGATACAACAAACCATCCTCCACCATAATAAAACATACACACACACAAATGCAAAACCCCCTGCTCCACCAATATAAATAGAACAAAACATGTAAATCTGAGACAGAGAAGAATAGCCTCAGTGACTCCTAACAAGCTGCTCTGACAACACGAGTGTCCAATAAATACCACTTACTGTCTCCAGTGATAATAAAATAGCAAGTAATTTTTTAAAACATAAAATGACATTGTCAAGTCAAATATTCTTAAATCTAATCCACACCAAACATTTTTATAAGTCTGAAATATGTGAGTGTTTATCTGAGTAGGATCTTCAACTTCCATAAAATTCATTTATCTGTTAACACTTCATCTCTGCAGAGGAGGCAATTTTCCCAGAAAGTTTCTGCAGCACTGGGCTGCCATATTATTTTTGCTTTCCAGATAAAGAATTTCAGCCTGTAGGGCACTCAAACTAGCACCTTCCACCAATGCTCATCTCACTTCATTATACTTTTTTATAAAAGGTCACAACTCTTTTTATGTCACATTTTGCTCCAGGCACTTTTTCAAATATTTAATTTGACACAATATAACAAATATATGACTATTTAGAGAACTTTGTCAAGCATATTCGCAAACAAGTATTATTCAATGTCTTCATTATTTAAAAGTGGGAGGATCAGTATACACGAACCACACAGAGCCTGCCTTTCATTTTGTTCCTCCGTAGTTTCTGAGAGGCTTGTTGACAATGATGCAGAGCAGGAGGAAAGGGTCCTCAGCAGTATTGGAAAGCTTCAAATATATGACAGAAATCCAGAGGTGGTATAACCAGCGCTTATGGATCTAAGCAATGAAATCTACTAAGATCAGAAATAGCTGGGCATTTGCCAAGTGAGGAAATGATTAAAAAGAGGATTAGATAAGAAAGTATGGATGAAATAATGAAACACATAAAGTCTACTAGATTAACAAATGAATGTATGTCTAGTTTACATTTACACATTAAGGAAATTATAATCCATCTTCTTATGAAGGTTGGAAGGGCAAAGAAGTATGATTTTACTATATAATAAAATTTTTCTTAAAGAACACAAATCTGGAAATGACAGGATGGCAGCAGCACAGAATACTTCAAGGAAGTTGTAGATACCCCAGCAGAAGAGAGTAAGAGGACTACAGGAGCCTAGGATTTGAAAAACAGACAGACAAACAAAAAAGCAGAGCAGAGAAAAATATCACTAGTTAAATACAAACATTATTTGTCAACTGACTCTGGGATACCTCTCTATTCCCTAGTCTTGATTGCATTCCATTTTGATTTCATCTCTTATATTACCCCCAACTTCACTGTTGCCCAGATAGTCATTAAAAAAAAAAAAAAAAAAAAAAAAAAACTGTTATGAACCCTGTAACCTTATATACCACATGCAATTCTTATGACCCTGATTCTGATGTAGATGACAGACAAGGTATGTAAAACTGGTTAGGCCAAGAAGCAAATTAAGCCCAAATTTTAATCACTATGTGGAGTGTCATTTGGTTTTGCAGACAAAGATTGCACTAACATTTTGAATACTTATATTACATGCTTGAAGATTTTTTCCATACTAAAGCCAGCACATTCAGCTTTGTTAGTACATGACACAGCCCTGCCTCATGTTTCCCATCTTTGGATAAGAGTTTTTGTTCTCCTTTCTTTGTAAGCTCAATACTGCCATACCCAACCTATATTCCAAACTGCATCAGAGATCTGAAAGACAGCCTCTCTTTATAACCAATATATGCCAAGCTCTGATTGGCATATATTGGTTATAAAGAGAGTGACTGCTTTTGGTAGGATGATTCATGATGCAATGCATACATTGTTCCTTTCACCCTGTACACTAGTAATCTCTGTAGTGCATGTAGATATTCATTTTGTGTCCATTACCAGAGAATGAAGACATGGTTGTGAGTAAGGTGAACAGGAAGGAAAGGTTGTCTTGTTCATCTGTAGAAACATACCCTACCCTCCATTGCTTAACCAAATTTACCACATTCATGGAGACAGTCTACTTCACAGGGCTCTGCTACTGTTTTTGCACCAATGTCTTTGACCCTTTTATTACCTTTCCTAACTTCTTTCCTGCCACCATGCTGAGGGCAGTCAGTTCTAAGAACTGAGGATTCCTAGCTTTAGCATCTTCCACTGGCCTATTTTATTCCACTGCTGAATAAAATTGGTTCTGACATTTTGTATTCCTTAGCTATATTAAATCATAAAAATTATCTTCCTCAGCAGATTATCAATATCCTTATCTGGTATAAAGGCATAGGTGGATGCAGTAACATTTGCATTTGTTAACCAAAAATTCTGAATATTGTTTAAATATAATAAGGAGAAAACATTTTTAAAATTAAATCAGAGAAGATTCAAGCTTGCAATAGGATTAAGTCGTTATGTGTAACGACTTTAAGACAGTGGTGCAGAAATGTTTTCATGCTGCAATATCACTGGAGAAACTCCCAAAGCTAAAAGATACTGGGTTCCATACCTAGTTAGGCTAATTTGGAAATTCAATGGGGAGTCACAAGAACTTTCTTTTGTAAAGGCATTTAATGTAATTCTAATGTATAGTCATGTTTATAAAATGCTAGTTTTATGATTCTGATTAGTTTGTATAATATTGATAGCAAGGAGTATGGAGCTCCCACATGGAGTGGGGAAAGGCGAAATTTAAAGAAGATGTGGGAACAATTAGTTTCTAAGAAAAGAAGTATCATGAGCTGGGCGCGGTGGAACACACCTGTAATCCCAGCACTTGGGAGGCTGAGGCAGGAGGATCTTGAGTTTAAAGCCAGCCATCAGCAATGGCAAGGCACTTAGCAACTCAGTGAGACCCTGTCTCTAATAAAATACAAAAAAGGGCTGGGGATGTAGCCCAGAGGTTGAATGCCCCTGAGTTCAATCCCCGGGACAAAAAAAAAAAAAAAAAAAAAAAAGTATCACCAAGAAAAGGGAAATTTCTCCTCATATAATATATAGGAAAAAATAATATTTTTCTTTAAAATGAAAATTTGCAAGTTACATTAAAAGTACAGATCAGAGGGACACTCATGGATGCTAAATTCGAACTGTAGATATTAGTCACTGATTGGTAACCTCTTGTGCTATGACTGGTAGAACTGGTTTAGCAGTCACAGAGGAGGGAGGATCAACATGGGGGCTCTGCTGACATCAAAACAGAAGCCACTCAGTAGTAGAAAGTTGGGGAAATCCTTTGCAAAGACTTAGACTGTCACTTCAAATCATAACTGAAACTAGGTTTCTGGGACCAGTCAACCATTCTTACAGGCTGTCAATAGGGATGATTTGTTTTCTGACAGAATGTTCTTGATGTTAAAATTCTCAGTTGTAAATCAGCTTTTTTTTTTTTTTTTTTTTTTTTTTTTTTTTTTTGGTGCTGGTGCTTGGGATTGAACCTTGTACATGCTAAGCAAGCACTCTACCAACTGAGCTATATCCCCAGCCCTCTCAGTTATAAATCAAAGTCTGCATTTATATGATACAATCCATAATGTATCAGAAAAAAAGAAATAATCCTAAGGTCCCAAATATCCTTATAAAGAGAAGGACTCATAGGAGAGCCAGTCCTGCCCAAAAGGAAAAATA
Source organism: Tamias sibiricus (assembly GCA_025594165.1). Taxonomy (NCBI): domain Eukaryota; kingdom Metazoa; phylum Chordata; class Mammalia; order Rodentia; family Sciuridae; genus Tamias; species Tamias sibiricus. Next base: position 63,264,823 of record CM046668.1, read on the forward strand.
TGAGCAAGTTCTACAGTTACTGGGGGAAATAGGAAGCTAGGAACAATGTGCTTTCTGAACTGTTAGTTGGACTTATAAGTAGAGAAGCATGAAAACAAGTGTGTCTGAAAGACATTCCAGATGGCACAGAGTTATTTCATTTCTGAAAAGAGCCACAAATACCTGAGGATCAAACTCATCTAAATTTATAGGTTAGATGAAGTTACTTTAAAAATGCAACATACTGGGAAAGAGTTATGGAAAATCAGATGTTTACTATACTGACTTTCAGTTAAACCCTTTGTAATGGTTTACATATTAAGTGTCCCCCAAAGCTCATTGTAAAACAGTGCAAGTTTAGAGGTGAAATTATTGGGTTATCAGAAATTAATCAGTGCATTGATCTCCTGAAAGGATTAACTGGTAACTATAGGCAGATAGGGAGTGGCTAGAGAAGGTGAGTCACTGGGCCTTACCTTTGGGGTTTTATATTTTGTCCATGCAGAGAAAAGTGCAAGCTCTCATGCTCCCTCTCCCTCCCCCCACCCCACTCTCTTTCTGTCTCTCTGCTTCCTGGTGCCATGTTTCTAGCTGTTTTCCTCTACCGTACTCTTCTGCCATGATATTCTGCCATACTTTGTACCCAGAGCAATGGAGCCAGTTGTCTATGGGCTGAGACCTCTGAAATTGTGACGCCCAGCCCCCAAATACATTTCTCTTCTAAAATTATTTTTAGCAGGTCTTTTAGTTACAACAGCAAAAAAGCTGATTAAAACACCTTTCAAACAGTAAAAATACATTCAACCAATTACCCACTGGAAAACAGTCAAATAAATGTCTCATGAAATGGTACTTGAAAGAATCATGTGCAGTAGTAACAATGGGGAAATCTGGGTGAACTTTGCTTCTTTGAGCATGTCAAGAAAAGAAAGAGAAAAATCACTTGTTTTTGCACTTGTCATTAAGTACTATATACAGTAGTTAAGTATTAATAAATAAGTAGTTAACATTTATGCAATGATTCATTTCTGTTAAAATATGCATCAACTTCTCATTTATTATTTATCATTGCCTTCACAACAGAAAATTAGACTGAGTGGCCAGAATTGCCATTGTTTTTTAAATATTACTTTGATTTTCACTACCGAGATCATAAATAAACGATTATCTTCTGCATAGGAAAATCATTATGATGAATGAACATTGGCTTGGCCTACTTGCACATTCCACATGAACCAAGCTTCAAATATCAGCTTCTACATTTAGAAAAACATGGACTACAGTGTGCTACTTCGGACTGAGAGGACTGTCACAATAAAACAAATGCCCTGATCACTCAAATTCTTCTGCCACTTCTCATTCACAGGCATTTGTACCATGGCCAATTTATACATCTCTCCTGTCTTTCTGCATCATACTCAGTAATTTCATCAAGCCAGTGCTTGCTCAAATACATGTCTAAAAACAAAAGAGTATTGTTAAATACTCTTATGAAATTTAGGTTTGTTGTTTTAAAGTATCAAGAGAATTAAGGTGCTTGATTTCACTAGATCATTTGCTTAATCAATGAGTCCATAGGTTTTTGTTAGGAATTTTAAAGTAATACAACTACTATTGCTAATAGTGAATATTTACATGGTACTTTCAAGTTTATGTTTTCTCTGATTCAATAAGTTAGCACAATATTTCAAACATCAAAGTGTGATATGATATCCCTGAGGTTTAAAGACAAGATCTGTAGGTGTGTCTACACACATGTAAAACTGTCCAGTGTCAATTGTAAGCTGACACTGTGAGTCACATACATGGGAGTAACCATCTGGGACTAGAATCCCTATAGTCTGTTTTCCAGACCTGGCTTATCTATTAAGAGAACCATGAACGAGTCATTTACCTTCTTCAATTAAGTACTCTCATGTGAAAAACAGAAACCAGAATTCAAACATCAGAGACTTGTTACATGGATGAAGTGAAAGTGCTTTGTAAATCATAAATGGCTACATAAATTCAAGAAATGTTGATTTAGTAGACATTCCAGTAAGCAAATGTTTAGTCAATTATAAACCCCAAGGCCTCTAAGTGGCTGTCCTCTACTATCAAAATACTGTCTTTTCTGGAAGAATCAGGTCTTGGGAGTAAATCTGTTCTGAGGACTGCTTGAAATCTGTTCAGGAGCTAATGGCAATGACCCTTCCCCAGCTCCCAAGGACAACTGGCAGGCGCAGGCTCAGTGTTCTCCTCCTACAAAATAGTTTTTCCAACCCTCAGATGAATTTCCCAGAAAGTGTGTCAGAATCCTACAGCACAACTGCTAAAGACAGGAAGCAATTAAATATGTAAATGGAGGAAATTACACTGCACTGATGACATTCAGCACTGAGTCTGTCCCCACCTCCTCCTCTTTTTGCTCTCTGCTTCTAGACCCCTTGGGACTGAGGCTAGTGTGAGATCTCCTTCTTCTACCCTATTCCCTGCTAAATGTTTTTTATTCTCCACCACCTGCCCCAGGCCTTCTCATCAATTATTAATCAAGTGTCCATGAATATGCATAAAAGCCTGTCTCCAAGCTTTATTAAGTGAAAAAAAATATGAACATATTCTGTGCATTTTAGAGAAAGGATCCTATAAAGAGGAATAGGAAATGATAAGTTTAGATTTGTTCTTTTTTTTTCTTTTTCTTTTTCAACTCGATGACATGAAAAATATGTTAAAGTTACGAATTATGCGGGTTTCTTCATTTCATATTTAACTTCAAATATGTTTCTCAGTTCATACTTTAAAAGATTTCAATTCTGGACAATGGACCATTCTGGAATCTGCCTTCTTTTGATAGACAGAAGTCTTCATGACTTAGAGTGAATAATATTGACTAGAAAGTAACTGGACAGGTTACTTTGACTCTACAAATGGGCTCAGTTCTACTTTCATGTGCTTCTCATTCCAAAATCTGTCATCAGATACCCAGAAGCATAGTGCCCTTTGCCAGCATTGGTGATAGGGGTGAATCCACAAACCCCAGAGCCCTGTCTTCTCCACTCTGAGATGAAAGAATTAAATCACTAAAGGTTTTTATTTCCAAATTTTCTACTTTAGGTGAGTCTGCTTTCCAAAGAGAAGTAATGTCTCCCCTTATGCATGATGCAGCACATGTGCAGGAAAACTAGTAAGACTTCTATCTTATCAGACCTTCCCTTGCCACCTTTTCTCAAACAGCATATCTCTGCTCTGCCACCATTTATATAATATGGTTATGAGGCTGGGGGGTGGAGGCAAAAGGACAGTCAGTATATGTAATGAATGATTGGGTCAGGAACATGGGGCTGATTCAATAGGAAATAAAATGCTAATACCTCCAGAGCACTTTCCCCTCCTCCATCTGTTGCCAAGGTTACTTGCCTCCAGGGAATTGTTCCTTCCTGAAGGGAGTTGTAGGAGTTGTTAATGAATGTCCCCTGGGCTTCTCCCTTCCTGCCTGTACCCTTGTGGTGCCTTCATTCCCACCCTTGGATCTCTCTACCTCTTGGACCAGCTTTTGGTCACTTGTCCTGTAGGCAGGCTAGGGGAGCAGAGAGAATGAGAACAATGGAAATCCAAAATGTATAAAAGGGCCAGGACACCCCCATTTCCTTGGACACCTAGCTCTATGGCTTCTTCTCTTCAGAGATGTTTACCTCTGCTCTATTCTTTAAACAAAACTTGCTTTCTCGGGCATTGAATCTTTATATAGGGAAACTGGACTCAGTCCTAATTTTCATCACCAGGATCAATTACACTAACTCCTCTTGACATGCATAATGATATGTTTCTTATGCTTTCTCCATAATGAAGAGGTGAATATGAACAGTAATTCTATCTACTTTGTTCAATATCTCTCAAAAATTTGTTTTGAATAAGTGAATTAATTAATGAGGAGTACAAGCATACCATTTATAATTCTCTATTCCTAACATGAACTTCTGGTACAAAACGCTTCTGTGTCTAGGCAAACTTACTAACCATACTGAGACCAAGAGATATTTTTCAATACTTCAATCAATGTTCTATCACTCTTTCTCTTACCTTATGCAGTTGCTTTACTGCATGTGGCCGTATGATCCTGATACACATGAACTCTCAATTTATTTTTATATTAAAAATTACATGTTATGATAATAGGTACTCAGAAGTAGGATTTTATTTTATTTTGCTGGTTGCTTATTTGCTTCTACTTGTATAATAACCATAAATTTCTAAAATATAAATTTATTTAGCCAAAAGTGTAGGTGGGAAAATGGTGTGGTTTGTATCTTCTGGTCTTCATTCAAGCTATATGACACCTTCCTCCCACAGAGCTTCCTGTCTTCCTGCCTCTCATGTCTTGGTATCTAATTCACTTATCATCTGTAAAAGTCAGGTTTTTTTTTTTTCATATATAAAAAAACTTTCCAGATTAGATGAATTCCAAGTATTAAGCAAAAATAGAATTTAATCCAATGGGAGCAACTCAAGAGAAAAACAGAGAATTATTTGATTATTTCCTTGCTCACAATACTCATTTCTTGTTTGTCCTTAAACTTAATGTCAAATCAATGTTTACATTTTTAGTTTAGAAATTTCTGCTTGTTCTACTATTCATTCTCCATTCTAAAGAATCTCAGATTAACCTACAGAATAGTGTATTTGCCTAATATGTTATTGAAAAAATCTAATTTTATGGAGTGCCATTTAGACAGAAATGCCAATTTTCAGTAATAAGGGTCACTATAATAATGTTTAATGCTTCAGTGACTTTTTACCGGCTAAAATGCCCTTTAAACATATACGCTTCCTTTATTTCAAATTCAAGAATGAATCATTACACTTTGATGAGCATTCCATCACACTAGACATTGTAGTTAAATTTTCCTGTTTAACAGTCTCATTAATTCATCACTGCTTTCTGTGCTCCCCTGATGTACTCATTCAGTGAGCAGCTATTTTGAATACAAGAGCAATGATGAAAAAAATCTCTAATTTAGGTGCTGTTTGGAATATGAAGTTGCACAAACTATCGAGAAGTCCACAATCTAGAGGAACTATACTGCAAGATGGAATGTTCCAGTGCCACATGAACCATGAAAAGGAAGCATGATCATAGGGCTGGGGAAGAAGAGATCCTTTCTGGCTGGAATTATCCAGAAGGCATCAGAGATGAGAATGACTTCAGAAAATCCACAGAAAATGAGAAAGAATATCAAAGGTATAACACTAGATGAGGCCGCCTATAAAGCATAAGCTGTATTCATGGTGCTTTGGGCAGTATAAATGGGAGGGATAAGGAAGGCAGGTGCAGAAGCTTCCCACACAATTTTCTGTCTTCCTGCCTCTTGTGTTTACCAGTAGAGGTAAAAAAAAAAAAAGTTAGGAGATTAGGAGTACTAAGAAGGTGATTTGGACAGAGGGGAAGATCACTGGAATCAGAAAGTGGGGTCAAACAGCACCCTCTCCCACAGCTGCAGAAGGGTCTGAATGAGGCCCTAGGGAGTGAATTGTCCTACATATCCCAGGAAGACCATTGTTATCCTCCAAAGAATAATTGGTAAGACTGAGATTAAACTAAAGTATAGACCTGAAAGCTCATGCAATATGATGTTTCCTTGGAGTAAATTGCAGTTACATTTTTCAAGAAAAATCTTTTTTTTTTTTCCCTAGATGACCTTTGTCTCAAACCACTGTGTGTGTGTGTGTGTGTGTGTGTGTGTGTGTGTGTATGAATCTGTGTCTAGAGAGTAATTCTACTTCAAAACTGCACATGTCTACAAACCCACATTTCAGGGAGTAAATAGCTTCAGGCAATAAGAATATTTTTAAATAAATGAAACATATGAATAAATCATTGCCAATTGCTTGGGGGATGTTGCATACACACAGAACTGGTCTGACCTCTGAGTGTGAGATTTGTCATCAGCAATGGAAATGGCCTGAAAACATGAAGATGGCATAGCCATACAGAACACTTTGAGAAATGAGGCAAAAGGGCTTGAACATGCAGTTGCCCAAAGCAGTCAAGAGAGGTGATTTTTCAATCTGACATAATGGAAGTCCCTAGAGAGTTCCATTTTTCATTCTGACATGACTAAGATAATAAGTCAAAAGCTATAATATGTAATATGAGGCCCAACACAAAGAAAACTATTTTTATTTTGGAAATGGCCAAGTACACCCTTTTACATGTGGACATAAATGGTCATTCTTTTCCCTATAAAAGCAGCCGAGTGACTATCAAAGCTTCAAAATAGCTTTCGGAGTAGAACTCATTGAAAACAACAAGAAAAATGTGATAAATGAAGTTTGAGTCTTTGTGTAGTGTTTGAGATAATCCTTCCCTTTGATAAAGTTAAGTAGAACTAATTTAAAAATAGAATGATTGAAAAAATTAGACAAAAAAGCAGAAACCATTGTGGTGAAATGGAAAGACTCTTGCCTTAAACTTAGGCTTCATATTTCACATTCTTTTTCCAGGCCAGCAGATGAATAAATTATAATTGGTACTAATTTAGTAAAGTCATAGTAGATAAAATTTAGATATAATCCAATTTTGATATTTGGGAATCATATGAACTACATGAAATTCTAGTAAAATGAAAACAAGTCATGAAGTGTAATTTTACATTATTATTTTACTGAGAACCATCTAGAATTACACTATTAGAAATTTAGAGGAAAAGGATCAAAGTAGAAAAGGTATTACAGATGTAATGATTAAGGGGATAGTTTAAAATACTTCTTTATAAAGCTAACACAGTAAAGCTCTGGACTATGTTCCTATTCTCAGATGTCTGGATTTGAGCCAGATATAAGAAAATTATCTTGGCTGATGCCACAGCCTATCACATGCACATTGAGGTTTAGGGTTTATTGGTTTTCTTCTCTTAGCTAATTTAATCTTAGTAATGTAATAAAATAAAGATTTCCAAATATTCCTACCAAAAAAAAAAAGAAAAAAAATTATTATAAATCTCCTAAATCTCAACTGCTCCTGAGATGCAGGAGCCCACATAACTATCTAAAGTAGCTTCACAAATCAGCAACTTTTACAGTCACTTTTGAGTTTTCACTTTTCCCCTGGAAACCTGTACAGATTATAGTGACAATCTTACATCCTCCTTTAAGTTGAAACTTCTGCAAGATACTCAGCAGATATTAAAGACAGATATTCCCTATTACATATTAATTCCAGAATTCTCTCTTTGCTTACAAAATCTCTTTGACAGCAATGCTACTATTTACCAATCATATCTTCTATTATAATTCAAAATGATTTTTTGAGACCATCCAAAAAAACTCATTTGTAAAGGATTTTTGTTGTTGTTGTTCCTAATTGTGTTTCTGTGTTTCTCTTTTCTGCTACATCATGCTTCTCTTCCCATCTTCAAGTCTGTGGATAGTCAATATCTAATCGAGTGAAGATAGAGAGCAACACCATGGACAGACTCTCTACCATGGTCTAGGAACTTACGAACATCTCTGTTACTGTTATATTTTCCTAAGAATAAAAGTCCGCTCATATTTTGTTGATAAATCATTCAGTCATTTCTCTATTGTTGCTGGTTATTTTCTGTGAACTCAGGAGCTATGAGCTTATTCCAGCTCAGCATCATAGGAGTCCTAGGATATCCCTATAAGAAATCAGCTTTTCTATTACCTTACAGTGCCACCATCAGACTTTTAGCCAATATCCTATAGTTTACTCTCACTTACTAAAAAAAAAAAAAAAAATATGTGTGTGTGTGTGTGCGCACTGTGTGTGTGTGTGTGTGTGTGTGTGTGTGTGTGTAGGTATTCAAATATATCCCACAATATAGTCCCTAAAATACAAGCAGCCAGATTCCCTCTAATAGCTGCTTAAATTGTAATTAGCCAATGACCTCAGTGCTCTCAGGTGAATTTAATTATGAGAGACATCGCCCCACCCTTTTTTTTGTACTAAAAATAGAACCCAGGGGCACATTAACATTGAATTATATCCCCAGCCCTTTATGTGTGTGTGTGTGTGTGTGTGTGTGTGTGTGTGTGTGTGTGTAGAGAGAGAGAGAGAGAGAGAGAGAGAGGATCTTGCTAAGTTGCTTAGGGCCTAAATTGTGGAGGCTGGCCTCGGTCATGTGATCCTTCTGCCTCAGCCTCCAGAGTTACTGGGATTACTGGAGTGAGACCTTTTGGAGCAAGAGAATACTTCCATCTTCTTATACTTTCTAGATATTCAGATTCAAGTTCAAAGATGACTCATAAACAGGATAGTCTATGATTTCATCTCATGCCAGTCAGAATGGCAGCTATCAAGAATACAGACAACAATAAATGTTGGTGAGGATGTGGGGGAAAAGGTACACTCATACATTGCTGGTGGGACTGAAAATTTGCACAACCAATCTGGAAAGCAGTATGGAGGTTCCTCAGAAAACTTGGAATGGAACCACCACTTGACCCAGCTACCACTCCTTGGTCTACACCCAACTGACTTAAAATCAGCATACTATAGTAATGCAGCCACATCAATGTTCATAGCAGTTCAATTCACAATAGCTAAACTGTGGGAACAACCTAGATGCCCTTCAATAGATGAATGGATAAAGAAACTGTGGCATATATACACACTGGAATATTATGCAGCATTAAAAGAAAATGAAATTATGGCATTTGTAGGTAAATGAATGGAGTTGGAAAATATCATGCTAAGTGAACTAAGCCAATTCCAAAATCCAAAGTCCAAATGTTCTCCCTGATAAGTAGTTGCTGATCCATAATGGGGAGGCATGGAAAAAAATGGAAGAATTCTGATTGGGCAAAGAGGAGGGAGGGTAGACAGGGTGCTTGGGGGGCAGGAAAGATGGTAGAATGAGATGGACATCATTATTCTAAGTACATGTATGATTGTATATATGGTGTGACGTTACATTGTGTACAACCATAGACATGTAAAGTTGTGCTGCAATTGTGTACAATGCAATCAAAATGCATTCTGCTGTCATAGATACCTAATTAAAATAAATAAATAAATAAATAAATAGATCAGCTTCATAAACTCTCATCACTCCTCATGTGTGGGTCTTTATGAGTTACCATAAATTGCAAGTTGGCCAGCGGTATGGAGAGGAGGATGGTTAAGAGTTGTCACAGAAGAGCAGTGAGGGACTCTGAATTTCAGTATGGCCTCAGTTGTATATTAACCATCATCCCTGTCCATTCCTGTACCCTACAGAGTCACGCTGTTGAATGATGCTCATTTTATTTTTTTTTTAAAGTGTGTAAAACATTAATTAGATCAACAGTATAGATACTCAAATATTCTTATTTCCTACTTCTATTCGATGTGGCCACAACAACTGTTTATTTCTTGTTGGCTAGAGAATGCTACTTCTGTTAAAGGCAAAAGTGATCCTTTTTACTGGGCAGATTAAGTATGTAGATCAGAGCTTGAGGTCTACAAGGAGACTGAGTATAAATCTTTCTCTATAGATGGAGAAATGGAGGTTTGGAGAGACCATGACTCATCTAAGGTCAATGAGGATGGGTAGAGAAAGAGTTCCATTTGGCCTCTGTTTTCTGACCCCCAACTCAGTGTTGTTTTTTTTTTTTTTTTACTCAAATATCCACTCTCTTTTTGAAGATTTATTGCAGGGTAGGCATGTTGCTTCATGTACATTACCTAGATAATTCTCACACTTTTGAAAGACAGGTAAATAGTTACTATTTATACTACATATATACATACATACAGATATATTATATTTATCATATTTACTATTAGAGATATGGTAACTATGAGTTTGAAAGACAAAGAAACTAGCTTAAGTTTACATATATTCTGAAGCCCAAACTAGAATTTAATCCTATGCTGAGACTCCAAAGCCCTTAATTCATGCTACTAAGATACCTGTTCTATACCAACCTGCTGTATTTTTGTCTGTTCTGTATGATAGATGAGTCTTGAAACAGGTGTGATACTCTAATATTTTAACATAATTTCCTAGGGAAAAAATCACAATGAAGTTTTGCTGTAATAAAAAAAATGACTATCTCTAATTCTTTGCCTCACTAAAGGAAACGTGGAGATGTTAATTTTTTTTATTTTTTTAAATATTTATTTATTTACTTTAGTGTACACAGTGCAATGCATTTATGTTTACGTGGTGCTGAGGATCGAACCCGGGCTGCGCACGTGGGAGGCGAGCGCTCTGCCGCTGAGCCACAACCCCAGCCCTGGAGATGCTAATATTAAGGACTTGTTACACTATTTGCAATAGTCATTAAGTATGTGATCCTGTGACAGGCAAAGTGTTCTTAACTGTTTAACTAAATTCTATCTATAATATTCCACATATAGAAGACTGAACAAATCTTCAATAATGAAACCATGTCCTTTTACTAAAGTTGTAATAGTCATCTGTTATTAATAAAATTTTGTTCCAAATTAAGCTTTATAATTCTTCCCCTATGAGTATCTCACTAGTATTATTTTAGTATATATGTATTGTATATGTGATAATGTGTGTATGTGTATTTGAGTCATGGTGATCATGTCTAAAGGGCAAATTATTTGAGTTTCATATTTGTAAAAAGATGTTACTTTGAAGTTGCCTGGTGCTGTTCTTTTTTTTAAAATTTTAATTTGCTATATGTGACAACAGAATAGAATGCATTACAATTCATATTACACATATAGAGCACAATTTTTCATATCTCTGGTTATATACAAAGTAGAGCATTCGTGTCTTCATACATGTACTTAGGGTAATGATGACCATCATTCCTGTCTTCATACACACACTTACGACCATCACATTCCACCTTCATTCCTACCTATATGCCCCCTCCCTTCCGCTCCCTCCCCTTTTCTACTTTGCCCTATCTAGAGTTCATCTAATCCTCCTATATACCCCCAACCCCAGAAGCATATTATGAATCAGCATCCTTAAATCTGAGAAATCATTCAGCATTTGGTTTTTCTTATGGTCCAAGTTTGCACATTTCCACAACAGATATTTAACCCATGCTCTGAAGTAATGGTTTTGCTGGTACCTCTCATACACCTCTCAGAATGATCATGAACTTTTCTGGTTCTACATGGCTCTTCCTCTTACACAATACACCCCACAATTTGTTTTGTAGGTATCAAAACACCCTTCAGATCCATGGGTCATTATTGAGTCCTAACCCCAACTTGAAAAAATATTGCTATAAAGCTGTGACTCAGAAGGCAAGTACATCTTTTGAACTACATTGCACAGAGGTATTTCTAAAGGCCTTTTTTTGTATCTTTAAATCATTTTTCAGATGCTCTCATATATCTAAGAAGTTACTGCCTCCTTCGTGTGGGCTTGCTTTCAAGTGCTTTCCTACTTCCCTGTAATTTCATGCTGATTTTAAAATACATAATGGTCCACTGAAAAAGAATAGTGCTAATGTAAATGCTATCTGCCACTCCTAATCCTTCCTAAAAACTTTATTACCTTTATTTTATTTATAAAACATGGTGTTATTATTCTACAGGGTTTTCATGACATGATAACTCTTTGATAAGAATTTACATTTCACAATTTCTATCACTCTGATATTACCAATATGGGACAAAACTAAAAATGTTGAGGCAGCATGACCCAGAGATTAACTGTTCATGTTCTGTATTTCTGTCATAGCCACATTAGCCATTAGACCTTAGCCTGATTAGCTAATCTTTCAGAATTTCATTACCTATAAAATGAGAATTATCTCACCTCCTAGAATTCTTGGGGCAATAATGTACACCAAGTGCCAATACAATTCTTGTCCCATATATAGTAATGCTTAGTTCATGAATAGTCCTTCTCCCTTACTCAAACAAACATTTGAAAAACTGCAAAGTATATTGTTTCATGTCACTGTAGGTCTTTCATATTGACTGCTACATAATATTTAACTGAGAAAACTTAGGACAGCTTATGCTTAAATGGTGGTAAGAATTACCTCTCTCTTTTTTTCTTTTCTTTTAGAATGACCTCTCTTTGTTTAACGATTCATTTTTACTATGCATGTGCTTAATCTGTAATGGACTGCTTATGTAATGCCTATTTAGTGAAGGGAACTTTTTTTTTTCTTCAAACAGAATTCAGATATTTTCTTTTTTTAAATATTTATTTATTTGCTTTAGTTGTATAAAATGCCTTTATTTTTATGTGGTGCTGAGGATTGAACCCAGGCTGCGCACGTGCTAGGCGAGCGCTCTACCCCTGAGCCACAACCCCAGTCCCCAGATATTTTCTAATATAAAGATTTGCTAATTACAAAAGTCATTGCCCTGTGTGTTGTTTTAGTAGTCCAGAGACAGTTTAGTAAGGCTATCATTAACCTGGTATTAGGCTCACATGACTTGATGTAAAAAAAAAAAAAAAAAAAAAAAAAAAAAAAATCACTGGATTATTAGGAAAAGAAACCCTTCAATGCTTTATCTTTAATATTATTAAGTTCAATTTCATTGTTTTTCAGTTCTGTATTTTCCTCAGTCTCTATTCTTCTCATGTCCTTCCATTTTCCCCAATTTCACATAAAATTATAACTTTGGTTCAGAATATTCCCATGATGACTTCTAACTAAAATATGAAAAGTCCAAATTAAGGGCAAACAGAATATAAAAGATGACTGGGTATCAATGGGACCATTAATCAACTCTCAGTTGAAAATGCTAAACCTATTGAAAATAATTCCTTAAACCCAGCAAAACCCTGGACTACTTTATAGTAAGGTCAAGAGGAATCAAAATTAGTTATTTTTAAAGTAAACAGTACCTAAATATTATCTGATTCAAGGTAGATTCCAGTAGTTAAAGTGGCACAAGAGTTAAAAAAATAAATAAAACTAGAATGTAACGCTGAGGTTAGAATTTAATTATCAGCTATTACTATGAGCTGATTTCACTGTCCCACCTTTCCTAATATTATTCCAATGTCTTCTTATTTTATTGAATGTCTTCTTAGTTGATCTTCTTCATTTTAGCAATGTCTACCACCAGACTCCTCCTGGCTGCTGCCTTGCTATTACCTGAATCTATATCTACTACATATTTGGTATTTTTGTCTTTCTGTTACACTGATAACATTATTTTTTTCATGAATAACTTAAGACAGAACAGGATGGGTCTTTCATGAATTATATTTAATGAAAGGTATTTGTAAAACACATAGCTTGCCCATAAACTATTTAGAGGATACCCAGAAGACTTAAAAAGCATTGTTTCCTTATAGGTCTAAATAATTGTCAATAGTGAAACATTTATTAAATTATTCCAGATTTTTCATCCTAAAATTGAGTGATTTAAGTACATTAGTTGTTTATTATATCAAGATCTATTAACGATTAACTTAGCCTTTGCTTTAACAATGAAAAAAGCCATGCCTTTCTATCCTTGCCCTTGGTCCCCTATTTAAACCTTCAGTAACACTTACTATACACACAACTACTTTTAGATCAAGTTGGTTTTGTGTTCTAAAACAAGCCTGTCATGGGATGATATAAAAAATATTATAGGAGAGGAGAGTAAGGTCAGCATGATAGCAGAATAGAAACATACTAAATGTACCCAACTTATAGGCTGCAGCAAAAATAGTGCTAAAGAAGAAGTTCAGAGCAGTAAATGCCTACTTCAAAAAAGAAAGAAGTTTTCAAATCAACAACTTATTTTCATTCCACAAACATTTAGAAAAAGATGAAAAAAAAAACTAAATCAAAAGTTAGCAGAAAGAAGAAAACAATAAAGATTAGAGCATAAATAAAATGAAAGAATAAAAGAAAAAAGGATTATAAGAAATTACTATGAAAAATTGTATACCAATATAAGAAATAAATAAATTACTAAAATATAAAGCCATTAAGATTGAAAAATCTAAAAATGTAGAATCCAAGCAGACCTAATAAGATTGAAATAGTAATTTTAAAAAATCCCAAAATTGAAAAGCTCAGAGCCAGAAGTCTCTAATAAATAATTCTACTAATTTTTTTAAAAGAATTAACATCAATTTTCACAAATGCTTCTGAAAAGAACTAAAGAGGAAGGTTCATTTTATGGGGCCTGCCCTACCCCAATACCAAACCAGATAAAGATACTAAAAGAAATGTGCAACAGACCAATGACCTTGAATACTGATACAAAAAATCCTCAACAAAATACCAGCAAACCAAATACAATACCACACTACAAGGATTATCCACCTTAAGTAGGATTTTCTTTCCCCTGGGATGAAAAGATGATTTAATATACAAAATCAACATAATACACAATATTAATGAAATGAAGGATAAAAATCATATCATCATCTCCACTGACACAGAAAAACATATTTGAAAAAAATTCAAGACACTTCATCATGAAAACAAACTGGAAATGAAGAGGAAACAACATCAACCATAAATAAAAAAAAATACATGTAATGGCCACAGTTAATATTATCCTTAATAGTGAAAGACTGAGAGCTTTTCCTCTAATATCAGGAACAAGAACAGGAAGTTCTGCATAATACTACAAATCCTAGCCACAACAATTTGGCCAGAAAAAGGCTAACTAAAAGGAATTCAAATTGGAAAGGGGGAGGTAAAATTGGAGAGGAGGAGATAGCTCATTTTTCAGATAACATTATCACATATGCAGGAAACCCTAGATAACACATACCCCCTACACACACACACTCAAAACTATAAGATGTAACAAATGAATTCAGAAGTTTCAAGATACAAAATTATCACAGAAAAATCAGTTGTGTCTCTGTATTCTAATCAGGAATAATCTGAAAAGGAAATTAAGAACAATGTTATTTTTAATAGCTCCAAAAACTAGAAGAAAAAACTTAACCAAAGGGGTATATCCCTACTCAACTACAAAACTGCTAAAAGAAATTAAAGAATAAATACACAAATGTAAATAAAGACATTCCATGTTCATAAATTAAAGGATTCTATATGATTGAAACATCATCCCTTGATCCAAAATTATCCATAGATTCAATGTAATCTATGGGCATTTTGTTGAATTACAAAAAAAGTCCAAATAACACATAAGAGCCAAAATAATACTGAGGAAAAAAAATAACAAAAAGGCCTTATACTTCCTGATGGGGAACATATTATAAAGATGAAATCTTTACCAAGGAAAGAAAACTTCAGACTAATATCCCTGATGAACATAGATACAAAAATTCTTGATGAAATCCTAGAAATCTGCATACAATAACATATTAGAAAGATGTTGCAACATTATCAAGTGGGGTTCATTCCAGGAATGCAAGGCTGGTTCAATATATGGAAATCAATAAATGTAATTGATCACATCAGTAGACTTTAAGAATCACATGATCATCTCAATAGATGCAGAAAAATCATTTGACAAGATTCACCATTCATGTTTAAAACACTAGAAAAATTAGGGATAGTAGGAACATACCTCAACACTGTAAAAGCTATATATGCTAAATCCAAGGCCAACATAATTCTAAATGGAGAAAAATTGAAAAGATTCCCTCTAAAAACTGGAATGAGACAGGGATGATATCCTCTTTTGCCGCTCCTATTCAACATAGTCCTTGAAACTCTAAACACCACAATTAGACAAAAGAAAGAAATTAAAGGGATATGAATAGGAAAAGAAGAGCTCAAAGTATCCCTATTTGCTGATGACATGATTCTATGTTTAGAAGACCAAAAACACTCCACCAGAAAGCTTCTAGAGCTGATAAATGAATTATGCACTTGTAAATCAGTTGCATTCCCATTCACTAATGATGAATCAACTAAGAGAGAAATCAGGAAAACAATCTCAGTCATAATAGCCTCAAAACATAAATAAAATAAAATATAAAATTGGGTATCAATCAAACAAAAGAGGTGAAATATCTCTACAATGAAAACAACAGAATACTAAAGAAAGAAATTGAAGAAGACTTTAGAAGATGGAAAAACCTCCCATGTTCATTGATAGGCAAAATTAAGAGGTAAAAATGGCCATATTACCAAAAGCACTATACAGATTGAGTGCAATTCCTATTAAAATTCCAATGACATTTGTCACAGAAATAGAAAAAGCAGTCATGAAATTCATTTGGAACAATAAGAGGCCCAGAATAGCTAAAGCAATCCTTAGTGAGAAAAGTGATGCAGGAGACATCATAATACCAAAACTTAAATCATACTACAGAGGTAATAGTAACAAAAATGGCATGGTATTATCACCAAAACAGACATGAAGACCAATAAACAGAATAGAAGACACAGAGTCATACCAACATAAATATAGTTATCTCATACTAGACAAAGGCACCATAAACATACATTGGAGAAAAGATACCCTCTTCAACAAATGTACTGGGAAAACTGGAAATCCATATGTAGTAGAATGAAATTGACCATCTACCTCTCACCATGTACAAAACTCAACTCAAAGTGGATCAAGGACCTAGGCATTAGACCAGAGACTCTGTGCCCACTAGAAGAAAATGTAGGCCCAATACTCGAACATGTTAACAGCTCAGAAATTGACTTCTTCAATAAGACTCCTAAAGCACAAAAAGTAAATTTAAGAATCAATAAATGGGATAGTATCAAATTAAAAAACTTCTTCACTACAAAGAAAACAATCAAGAACATGAACAGAAAGCCTACAGAATGGGAGAAAATCTTTACCACCAGCACCTCAGACACAGCATTAATCTCCAGGATACACAAAGAACTCAAAAAACTTAACACCAACAAAACCCACAAATAACCCATCAATAAATGGGCTAAGGAACTGAACAGGTACTTCACAGAAGAAATATGAATGGTCAAAAAATATGAAAAAAATGTTAAACATCTCTAGCAATTAAAGAAAAGCAAATTAAAAATCACTGAGATTCCATCTCACCCCAGTCAGAATGACAATTATCAAGAATACAAGTAACAATAAATGTTGATGAGGATGTGGGGAAAAGTTTCACTTACACATTGCTGGTGGTTCACTTATACATCAATGCAAATTGGTGCAACCACTCTGGAAAGCAGTATGGAGATTCTTTAGAAAACTTGGAATGGAACCACTATTTGACCCAGTTATCACACTTCTCAGTTCATATTCAAGGAACTTAAAATCAGCATACCACAGTGATGCAGCCACATCAATGTTTATAGCAGCTCAATTCACAATAGCCAAACTATGGAATCAACCTAGATGCCCTACAACAATGAATGGATAATGAAAATGTGGTATATATACACAATGGAATATTACTCAGCCATAAAGAAAAATGAAATTACGGCATTTACCGATAAATGGATGGAACTGGAGACTATCATGCTAAGTGAAATAAGTCAGTCCCAAAAACCAAATGCAGAATATTCTCTCTAATGCAGATGTTAACCCATAACAAGGGTGGGGAAGATTAGAAGTTCATTGGACTAGACAAGGGGAATGAAAGGAATGAGGGATGGAAATAAAAAAGGCAGTAGTTGAATAAAACATATTTTTCCTATCCTTATACATGAATACCCAACCTATGTAACTCCACATCCTATACAATCTTAATAATGGGAACCTAATTGGGACAAGTTGTTCTATGTATGTATAATGTGTCAAAATATACCCCACTATCATGTATATCAGACAGAACAAACAAACAAATGAATAAATAAATAAATAAAAATTTCAGTATGAGGGGAAAAAATGATGGTAGGTGCTGGCAAAATGATAGACATGCCAACCAGCCAATCCATGAATCATCAGTTGATCATTTATGGTCAGTTGATCTTCTACAAAGCTATTAGGAAGAAACATGGGAAAGGATGATCTTTTCAAGGCACTGTGTTGGAAGGCTGGATGTCCATACACAAGATTGAAACATAAAACTTGGAACTAAAAAACTCCAGGAAAAAAAAAAAAAAAAAGGAAAGAAGAAGAAGAAGAAGAAGAAGAAGAAGAAGAAGAAGAAGAAGAAGAAGAAGAAGAAGAAAACATTGCAGTATTGGATTCTGCAATGATTTTTTTGGGTGTGACACCAAAAGCACAGGCAACAAAAGCAAATAAAAAGACAAAGGGGAAAACATTAAATTTAAAAACCTCTGCACAAGAGAGGAAACAATAAATAGAGTGGAAATGTAACCTAAATATTGGGAGAAATATTTAAAAACCATATACCTTATGGGGGGTCTAATATCTAATTAAATAATAACTATAACTTAGCAACAAAATAAAACCCAAATAAAATTGAGTGAAATACTTAAATATACATTTTTAAAAGAATATATGCAAGAAACTAATAATCACATAAAAAGTTAATCAACATATCTCATCATTAGGGAAATGCCAATAAAACTCTGACTGAGATACAACTTCACATGCATTAGAATGGTAAGAATTGAGAAAAATTGAAATTCTAGAAAGTACTGAAAATAATATTGAGAATTCTGAAACCTTGCGTACTGTTGGTACAAATTTAAAATGGTGCACCCGCTAAAGGAAACAGGGCAGAGGTTTCTCAACAATTAAAACTAATATTTTCATAGTTTCTCATAATCCCATTATATATATCCAAAACAATTGAAAGCAGGCTCTCAGAGAGATATTTGTACACACCTATGTCCATTGTAGCAAAGTTCACAACATTCAAGAGATGGAAACAACCTAAATATGCAACGACAAATAAAGAAAATGGGTTATGTTCAGGCAATGCGATATTAACCCCACTTAAAAAGAAGGAAGTCCTTCCATATGTTACATCATGGATGAATCTTGAAAATATTTTGGTAAACAAAATAAGATACTCACCAAATATGAAAAATAGAAAATAATCAAATCCATAGAAGCACAATGTTGAATGTGATTTCCAGGGGGTTAAAGAAAGAGTGGGATGGAGGAATGGGGGGATTTTCAATTTGTTTAGTTTCAGTTTTGTAAGATGAAAAGTTTCTAATTATCTATCATATAATCATGTGCCTACAGTTAATACTATTGTGTTACATACTTAAAAATGGCTACAATGGTAAATTTTATATCATGAATTTTTAACACAGCAATTTAAAAAATATATAGGAAAGGTATATTAGCATAGTGATTATGAGAACAGGTTTTGGATTCCAACAAACCCAGTTGAAGTCTAGACTATCTCATATTCACCCCATAGGTCCAGAGAGCTACTTAATCTCTTAGTCAGGCTTCCTATTTGGTAAAATGAGGATAATGAGTGTTCCTAGCTCATGCAATTATTATTAGATATTTTTGTGTAAGAGTGAAATTTGGGCTGGGTTGTGGTAGAGCACTTGTGCCTCACACATGAGGTACTGGGTTCGATCCTCAGCACCACATAAAAATAAATAAATAAAGTAAATATTGTGTCTATCTACAACTAAAAAAAAAAAATATTTTTAAAACAAGAGCGTGAAATTCAACGTCAGTGCTAGGCTCTTGGTGAGGACCCAATCAATGTTGTGATAAGAGAACTAAAGGGACTCCATCTTGTTCTTCAGCAGTCATCTTAGGAGTTCCGAGAAATAGTTCTGTTTCTCAGAAACAATAGAATACGGAAAGTCCTGCCTGTGTACCCATTAATCGTTATGTAGCATAATACGCTTGACAGCATAAAAACAGCAATTCCTATACAATGTAAAATTGCTCTCTTTGGTTTCCATTTTTCCTGGGTAAATGTCTTGTCAGAGATTGATTGTCTAGACATTAGTAACCATTCTCTAACATGTACTCAACTAGGGTCATCTTGACCCCATTCCCTTCTACTTGATCTTTGCTATATCAACCTGGAAAGTCCCATGGGAAATATTATTGTACCCATTGCTTTGTCTTACTAACTGCCTAGATTCAGCTTCTGTACTGTGGCTTGCTTGCATTGGCTGAAACCCTGCAATTGAATAATCCACCCTCTGTGATTTTGCTCTTTATAAACCCTTAAAAAATCACTGCAGGTGAGCCATCTTGTCACACTGTGTGATGTGTGAGGATGGTGGCCGCTGATCAGCTTAATAAAGGCTTTTTATTGGCTCAAGTGTGACATGGCTTGGAGTTTTAATTGGCATTATGCTGGATACAACATTTTTGGTACAACAATGTAATTAAATGGTATTATCAGAAGATCATGAATGAGTATGATTGGGAGATTGCAGGTAAAGGCTAGTGGCTTCATGAAATCTTTTGGGTTGTTACAGATGGTGGATAAGCAAAGACTAGTTAACTTCACATTGTTGTTGAGTCTAGACTTTAACAATAGGTTCTACAAAAACCATGTGTTTCTTTCTCCAAGGTCCTAAACTACCTTAGCCATATACCATTTTCACATTTCCATAAATATCACAGAACCTGATATTTCCAAAATGTTTTGCAAAAGATCATAACCCATCTTTAGAAACCAAGTGAAAAAATATGATTACAGAAATCCCTTAAGTCCCATTTGTGTTTCGACAAATGTGATTTAAAGTCATTTGTGGGAGGGGGAGTAGTAGAACAATCAAAATGTCCTGACCAATGAATATTGGCTACAAATAGATAAGTACATGAGTAGAGAGCTCACACCCTCACAGCCTTCTTCATTAGACAGATTTGTTATTCAGAGAAAGCAGAAAATCAGAGTTTTTAGCAGTATTTTCTAGAAGAAAGCCTTTCAAGAGTAAATCTTCTAAAAGGTACCATCTTCCCTAATTCCACTGATAAGACAAAAATAAGGATATGTAAAGAGTCTTTGCTACTTCCTTATAAAATCTCCCAGCAGATACTCCCAAAGGAAATAAAATTTGCCTTTTTTCTTTGCCCACCTGCAGTGAACTTTAAAATTGGTCTATATGTATTGAGGAACCTTAAGTTCTTTTCCCTCTGGGAAGGAGTCAGCATATGGTCTGCTCCTAACGCAAACCTTTATTTAAACTGTAAATCTAAAAGGAATTCTTCCATTTTATTTCTAGTTTTGTTTCCTTTGATCCTGAAAGTAATTAACTTTCAGTGGCAGCTAATTATAAGTGAAGAGAAATCAGAGTCTATGTGGCTGTTTGTTTGGTGCAGACTTGGCAAAGTGTTTTTTAATTGAAAAGTCTTTTTGCTCTATGCATTTCAATCCATCTTGTCCTGTATTTATTATCCAGGATTCATATTATAACCATGACCTTTCGTCTAATGACAGAATCACAGACAGAGGGAAAAAAAATAATTATTTTAACAAAGAGACACTAGGGCTATAAAAAAGAAATGAGAAGGGCTGGGAGTGAGTAGAATATGACATGAGAAGAGTGCAAACTAAACCGACTTCCTGCTCTTTATCATCATATCCCATGGAAACCCCTTTTATCAAAAGACACATGCCCCTACATTCATACTGGGAAATCCTCCTCCTCAAACAGAAATCAGTTCACAAAAAGTGAAATAGGAAAAGAAAGAGCCATAGGTGAAAATAATTGAGGTCAGAGGTGGTACTTACTATTCCATGTTAATACTCATCATTAGGAGCACAGATGAATTGGAAAGTTAATGAGCTGCCAGTTAAATGACCCCAACTATACCTCCTCCTTCCCTGAAAATGACCCTTGCAAAATATCACCAACTTTTGTCATCAACTCCTTCTCTTTCAAAGGAAAAACCAGACATGCTTTAAAAATATATACTATCTATATGTAATAAATACGTTGTAACCATTTAAAGAAAAAAAAAAAAAAAGAACAGGACAAAAGGAAACTCTACTGAAAGAGGCCTTTTAGCATATTAGCCTGTCTAAACAACTCCCTAGCCAAGCAAAAATAATCTGCAAAACAGGAAAGCAGCTTGCTACCTGTTAACCAAAGAAGGCTATTAACTTGACTGTCTTCAACTTCTCTAAAAACATGTACAAAAAAAAAAAAAAAAAAAAAAAAAAAAAAAATTCATCCTAGGGACTTGATACCCACTACCTTCTCCAAGTTAGTGTCAAATTAGAGTATCAGAAAGCAAAACACCTGGACCTCATCAGCTTGCATCTTTGTGGAATATCAACACTGGGTTACTTTTATGAATTTAGCCTAATCAAGGATCAAAGCATGAAATGGCCATCTTCACACTTCCTATAAAATTATTGGTAAAGGCAACAGTCTCTGATTTTTAGTAAGCAACATAAAAATTTTCTTCCCAATACAGTTAAGGTGAAATCTTGGCTGCGTGAAGTGGCACATGTCTGTAATCCCAGCTATTCAGAGCTGAGGCAGGAGCATCAGAGGATCCAGAGTATGAGCAACTTAATGAGACCCTGTCTCAAAACCAAACAACAGGGCTGGAAGGTAGCTCAGTGGAAGAGTTCTGCTTGGCATGTGTGAGGCTCGAGGTTCAATCCTAGAACCTCTCCTGAATAATTCAAATGTTAATCTTAATAACCAAGTAAGCTTTATAGTCCATTGCATTTGCTTTTATTTCTTCTATTTCTAGGATGCTCAAGATAAATGCATTATTTAATCACAATAGCTGAATTAATCTAGATGACTGGAATATTTAATCCCAATCCTAGATGAATTTAAATTTTTGAATTGTATTATAATAGACTTTAAAAAGTATAGATTTAACTGCCACACAGCCATGGTTTTGGAGGAAACCTCATTGTAAAACAATCTCAAATGTTCATTATTGCTTTAGAATTTAATGCATCAGTAATGTTTTCTACTTTTACTTCAAATTTCAAAAACACATCTTTAATAATACTGAGACACTCTACCTCCACCTCTAATTAATATGTTAAAATGCAAGTAACTAACTGTAAGCATGATAACAAATCAGAAAGTTTTACACATATTGCAAGTGATTAAAATATCATACTAATGAGACAAAGATCACATGTATAAGCCTGTATGTGGGCTGCTGCAGTATGGAGATGAGAAGGTTAGCCACCTTGTGAATGTGGCCAATCAGCTTAAACATTAAGTGGAGTAGCACCTATGGGTCTGCAAACATCCTTCTGTATTGCTGGAAACAAAACAAAACAAATCAAAAAAGCATATGTCTTTGTTGAGCACCACTAATATTTACATACAGGTTTTCTGCATCCACTTTTAGAAATTATAAGAAACTTATGTATTGAGTGTGCATGTCTCTTTTTTTCATAAGTTTTTTTTTTAATTTTTCTTTAACTGGTTCTTTTTAGTTATACATAACATTAGGATTCATTAATGTAATTATAAATGCATAGGATATAATTTGCTTTAATTCAGTTCCAAGATGTATGTCCCTTAAAACAATCTCGTATGTCCCTTAAAACAATCTCTTCCTCTGAAGACCTCTATTTCATTTCCTTTTCTACTTCTATCCTTCACAAGAAATTGAGAAGTCAATCCTACCTATCAGGGGATTGTGTTCTTGGACCTGCACGATTGTAGACAATCACAGATATTCCCACTCATGGACTTTCTTACCCCTATCTTCTACAGCTCCAAGGTGTAATAAACCATTCATAAAAAACAGGAATCAAAGAACAGACCACACCAATCCTTTACAATGGAACCAAGAGGTGTTTAAAAGAAGAACATTTTTTCTCCCACAAAGAACACTGAAAACACCTTACTATTTAATCTCTTAGAAATCTATCATGCATGAACTTTGAGTCTATCCCATAATTTCAATAATTAATTTCATATGTTTTGAGTCCCTTAGATTCTTTTCTCATGCTTGGAAAGTAATGTATTTCTGGAATTTGATAAATATCTATCTTTATGTGCAATTTGCTAATATTAATAAAATTTATATAAAGTTTAAACACATTTTTCATTTTTATGGAACAAATAGTACAGAGTTTAAAGCATAGCCTTGTATAAAAGTTTCTCAGACTCCTTTATAAATGGAATTACCGCCAGTTAGATTACTTGTAAAAGAGGATTTGCATTAGAGAGAGTGGGTATCCACCTGGGTCTGTTATTTTGTTGCTAATTGATTGTTTTGCATAATGACAGGTTACATTGTAGATAAATGACTCACATTTGGTTTTTCTCTTAAGTAATGCTTTTCCATACACTTGTCCATTTGGAATATATCTGCTCACTTGTATATAGAACATCTATGGTATTGAGGTAAAAATGAGTTCACAGTCTTGTTTCATAGTCAGACCCATACATGGATCGCTGTATCCTCCTCCATATTCTCCATCCCCTTCAATGAAGTTGTTTCATACATTTATGACACACTTAGATTGTCCCATGGTGTATTTCATTCTGGGATTTCCAACCTTCTAAATTATATTTGTAAATCCTTGAAATTAAGAACATTTGTGTGTGTGTGTGTGTGTGTGTGTGTGTGTGTGTGCGCACGCGCGCGCGCGCGCTGCAGGGTTCTTTAGGTTCACTGTAAAAAAAAAAAAAAAACCAAAAAAAAAAAAAAAAAAAAAAACTCTGCTTCTTGCATTTAATGCTCCTCTTCCTCACTACTTCGCAACCACTACTGTGTTTACTATCTCCATAGTTTTGTCAGAGTGTCATATAAGATTAGTTTCTTTCACTTAGAAGTTTACATCTAAGATGTTTCTTTTCTTTTCTTTTCTTTTTTTTTTTTTTTTTTTTTTTTTTTTTTTTTTTGTTTGTCTGTTTTGTTTGTGTGGCTTGATAGCTCATTTCTTTTGATCACTCCATAAAATCCATTATGTGGATATAGCACAGTTTGCTCAATAACCTTTAAAGAACATCGTGGTTACTTTTGATTTTTGACCATTATAAGTAAGGCTTTAATAAATTTTCACATGAGGTTTTGTATGTTCATAGTTTTCAAAATACTTGGGTAAAAAGCTAGAGAAAGTATTAGCTGAATTATGTGGTACAACTACACTTACTTTTGCAAAAAAAAAAAAAAAAAAAAAATTGCTGTCTTCCAACGTAACTGTATCATTGTGAATTTCTACCAACAGTGAATGAGAAGGCCCATTGCTCCACATCCTTATCAGCCGTTGGCAAAGGCAAATTTTTTGTATTTTGGCTATTTTAAAAGGTATATAGTGGCATCTCATTATAACTTTAATTTGCACTTCTTTTACAACAAATGATGTTGAGCATCTTCTCGTGTTACTTGCAATTCATATTTTTAGTGACCTATCTGTTCTGATCTTTTTATCATTTTTAAAATTTGGCTTTTTTTTTATTATTGAGTGTTAAAGGTTATTACATATTTTGAATATAATATCTTTAACAGAAATGTGTTCTGAAAAAAAAAATTTCCCAGTGCATGGCTTGCATTTCAATTCATGTAACAGTGTCTTTCACTAAGAAGTGTTTGATTTTAATGTAGTGTAACATCAATTTTTTTTATCGATGGATCACACTATTACTGTTGTATTCAGAAGCCCCTCACCAAACCCAAGCTGGCATATATTTTCCCCAGTGTTTCTTACAAAAAATTATAGTTTTTTTTTCATCTTATTTTATATTTACATCTATAGTTCATTTTGAAGAAAAGTTTTCAGTTTTATGTAACTATTTTTTAAATTATGAAACTTTCCTTTTATTCTTAATTTGCTGAGAGTTTTTGTCATGAAAGTATATTAATTTTTTATAAAATGCTTTTTCTGTGACATTTCCTCTTTAGTCCATGGGGTTTCATACAGATTAATTTCTTAATGTTGGACCAGTCTTTCATACCAGCAATGGACTAAATAAGGTTTTATTTGGCTAAATAAGGTTCTCCCCCAAATTCAGGTCTACCTGGAAACTCAGAAGGTGACCTAATTTGGAAATAGGGTTTTATAGATGTAATCATCTTAAGATGAGGTCATACTGGATTAGGATAACTATTAAATCAAATGTCTGATGCCCTCATAAGGAAGGGGAGATTTAGAAACACACTGGGAAGGAAGAAAGACATGTGACAACAGAGACAGCTTTCTGGCTCCATCCCAGGATGGTGCAGTGAACACCACAGGACACACAGGACCACTGACAGCCACCAGAAACTTAGAGGCAATGAAGTAAGTCCTTCCCAAAAGACTCAGAGAGCCCATGGCCCTGCAAATACCAAGGCTTCTAGACTTCAGAACTGGGAGAGAACAGATATTTGTTTTGTTTTGTTTTGTTTTGTTTTAAGCCATCCAGCTTGTGGGACAATTTGTTACTGCAGTCCTGAAAAAGTGATTGTTATGATTTAATTTCTATTGTTCATCTGGTTTGCTAATACTTTAAAGTTTGCATCTATGTTTATGATTGAGATTGATCTGTCGGTTTTCTTTATTGAAACATCCTTACATGGTTTTAATATTAAGTTGATCCTGGTCCTAATGAACTAAGAAGTGTTCCGTCTTATATTGAGTGAAAAAGAGGATAATTGACATATCTTCATTCTTAAATGTTTGGTAAAATTCACCAGTAAAACCATCTTGGATCATTTTTCCAGTATGTATCTATCTGTTTCATATACATATATACACACACACACACATACATACATGTATTCATAAATACTCATATTTATTTGATTAAAATATCATTAAGTTTATTGAAATTTTTAAAAAATTATGAATGCAGAGCTCAGGGGTAGAGTGCTTGCCTAGCATGTGTGAGGCACTGGGTTCAATCCTGGCACCACATAAAAATAAACGATAAAGAAACAAACAAAATAAAGGTATTAAAAAAAGAGGTACAGAAAGAATAAATGAATAAATAAATAATATTAAAGCCTTCAGATTTTATTGATTTTTCTCATTGTTTTACTGTTTTCAATTTCATTTCTACTTTCTATTTGTTTTTTACCTTTATATTACTTATTTATTTTTACGTGGTGCTGAGGATAAAACTGAGCACCTTAAACTGCTAGATGAGTGCTCTACCACTGAGTCACAACCCCAGCCCTACTTTCTATATTTTTCCTTCTGTTTACTTGCTTATTCTTCTTTCTCTGGTTTTCTAAATTGGAACCCTAGCCTATTGATTTTTTATATTTTTCCTTTAGTAATATATACACTTAATTGAAAAAAATTCCTCTGGCTACTTCTCACAAACTTTCATTTTAAAAAAAATATTTCTTATTAAAAAGATCTGCTGATAATGAATTCCCTCAGTTTTTATTTGAAAAAATATATTTTCTTTGTTTTTAATAGACATTGAGCATAGGATTCTAGGTTGATTTTTTTTTTATTTCAATATTTTAAATAATTCCCTCCATGATCTGAACTGCATGGTGTCTGATCAGAAATCCATTATATTTGCTACCTACCTTTGTTCTTTGGTATGTAAATTGTGTTATTTTTCTCTGGTTTCATTCCATTTTTTCTCTTTTCTTTAATTTTCTTCAGTTTGAATATGATATGCCTCAGGATAGTTTGTGAGAAATTTATTCTTCTTAGTGCTCTTTGGGCTGCCTGGCTATTTGGTTTGATGTCTAAAATGAATTTTTGATATCTCTCAGTCATTAATATTTCAAATATTTGTTTTGCTTCACTCTTTCTTTTTTTATCTCTTTTATTCCAATTACATGTGCCGTTTCATATTTTCCCACAATCTTAGGTCTTCTATTTTTTTTTTTTTTTTCTTTTTTTCTTTTTTTCTTTATAGTTCTTTCTGGGAAATTTCTTGTGACTTATCTTCAAGCTCATTTATTCCTCAGTCATGTCAAGTCTAATGTGTCATTTCCTTTGTCCCTTCATATATGTCATATATGAGTTTAGTTTTGATGCTTGTTTTGTCTCTTTGTTCTTTTTTTTTTCCTTTTTCTTTTTCTTTTTTCCTTTCTTCCTTTACTTTTTATTTTTTCTTACACACCATTTGTTTAATAGGATTGAGGTTCAATAAAAGCACAAAGATTCTAGTATGAAGATTTATGTTAACCTGCCCAGCAGTTGAAATTTGGTTAATATTTGCTATAGCTATATTTGCCAAAGACTTCAAATTTCTGTGATGACCTTGTTATTATCTCCCCATTTAATTTGGAGTTTATCAAAATAAGCACTTTTCATCAGAGTCAGTGTCTTAGAGGATTTCAGTAGAATTATTGTAATCTGTTACAATTATGTTGGAAGTCCTGTTGGAGTGGTGGTAAATTGTGTGTGTTGGGGGGGGGGGGAGTTGGATCTTTAATCTTCTAGTAAAATCTATTTTTTTAGACCTGTATTTCTGGTCTATGGTGTGCACAAGTGTTGATTCCTGTATAGCTCCCTTGTATACATACTTGAAATGTTGAAGGAACTGGAATAAGAAAAGTTGTCTTCCTTAATACCTCTAGAATAAGGCTCTGGTAAAGACTTTACCTGTGTATATTAAGCCATTATTATGGAGAAATTTCTGGGTTTATTTCATAAGAATTACTCTACTTGTCCCCAAAACCCCACCTGCTTCCCTCCAGTCACATGGAAATGTTCCTTAATTCTTCCCTGTGAGAATCTGGTGGTTTTTCCAGAGGCAAATCCTGTGAAAAAAAGGAAAGTCCTTCTAAGACTACAGCTCCCAGAAATTTCTCTATCTGGCAGGAATTCACAATTAGTCTCTAACAATTTGTCAAAATTACTTTTTAATTTCTCCTTGTTGTCTATAGCTCCAGTGGTTTCTGCTCCAGGTAAACTGATCTCAGTGTCACTCTCTGTATTCAACTGTCTCGCCAGATTTTGGAGTAAAGATTTGCTTTGCCACCACCTCAATTTTCTGATCAATCCAAGAAACATTATTGATTTTCAGTTTGTCCAAGCTTTTCTTTTTATAAAGATAGAAGTGGTACTTTCCAAGCTCCTTATATGTTGGAGATATAACCAGAAGCACAAGCTATGGATTTTTAAACATCCAATTTGATCATATGCCAGTGGCCTCGAAGGGGCTACTGGAAAAGACACAGATTGAACTCAAGTCTGTCTCTCAGGAAATTCTGTTGCTTTCCAAAGAACATTATAAACACTGTAGCACTTCTACTACCTTCTATAATGGCTGGGGAAACTTGATGTGGGATAAAGGATCCCTTGAAACCAGAGAGGGTTATGTGCTGTGACCAATACATGATTTACAAGGACAAAAGCTGCATCTCATAGGTTTTAGGCCTCTGATTTTTCTTAGATGCTTTGTATTAGCTGTTTATAGTTATTCTGTGTTACTACATCCCCCCAAATTAGTGATGTTTTTCCAAAAAAAATGGTTGCTGAATCTCACCATTTGAATATATTTTGCTTATAATTAGAAAAATGCAACAAAGATATATTATTAATATTTTTAAAATTTCTTATATTTTACATTGTGTTTATGTAAGAAAATATATCTTTTTAAAAAAAAGGCCATTTACTTATCTGTTTATTCACCAACCAAGAACAGTGAGAACCTATTATGCACATAATATGGTTAAAATGTTTTAGGGAAAGGAAAATAAACAATTTTCCAAGCAAAATATTTTTGCTGATATATATGAAGAATCCTATGTTTAATGAGAGATTATGAAACATGTATTTTTTAATTTTGCAACATTATCTTCCTTTTTAAAAATGTGTTATGTATACCTTAAATAGAAAAAAATATTAATGCAGTAAATGAATGTTAACCTTATTAACCTAATGTTTATATTATTACACTTGGTACAATTTTCCAAAGAAACACTGACTTTTATTTTTTTAACAAAAGAAAACAAGGGGAATAGAAATTGACTAATCTAGAATTGTCTCAGAAATCCTTGAGTATCTAGGCCTTTAACTGAACTGTGTATCTTTGTTTCATCTTGGGTAATGATATTCCAAGATAAAATCAGAAGAGTCTAATTTCACCCAATGAGACTTCAAGAACCTGGAAGTTGCTGCTCTCAAGAGATGCCTATCTAGGTCTTTGAGAATTTGCTCAGAGTTTAAATTGCCTAAGCAGTGGTAGCTGCTATTTTAAAAGAAGCAACAACCCTTTTTGTGGTCCCTCTGACTGACTGACTGACTCACTCACTCACTCACTCACTCACTTTCTTTTTTCTGTCTCCTGGGATTTCTGACTTTAAGATATTCATGGCTTTAAGATATTAAGATATCTGGCTTTAAGATATTCATGCTGTGCAACTTCAGAGGGTACCAGACACATTCTGTAAACTTCACAGGATTCCAAAAGACAAAATGCTAATTTTTTTCTTTTGCTTTGGAGGAATGATTTCCATCAGCTTAGAGCTCCTGGATATAGACTGTTAAGTAAAGGGAAACAAGTGTAATTATTAAGGAAATTAAAATGGAAAATCCATGGGTTAATAACTGATATGTGTCTGGAGAAGGCTATTATTTTTTAATTCTTTTAATTTAGTTGTTTTATCAATGAAATAAATTATCTTTTGATGCCTATCTTCATAAATAATGTTTATATATTTAATCATTTTACCTTTAAGAAAGAATGACATTAGAAGTACAAGTCTCAGCATTGTTCTTTCATTACACTTCTGAATACATGAAACATAGGGGAAAGAAAGAGGAAAAGAGAAGTAAAAAAGGTTATAATATGTTTTTCTCTAGGAGTTCTAGTCATAGGATACAAGTATCTTGGATCCAATAGAGGAAATGCCACCAGTTTCCATAGACCCATTTGACCACCTCTTGGAAATGTCAACTTATTCTGCTTCCTCTCCCTGTTCTTGGCCAGTCTTTTGGGGGCAGTTCTGGCCAAGTTCATGACAACATTCTGAGGAGGAAAATGGGAATCTTTTTCAAATGAAAATAAAAGTATGTTTTGTGTGTGTGTGTGTGTGTGTGTGTGTGTTGTGTGTGTGTAGCTATTCATTAATTTATTTCTTGGCTTCTCCACATCCATATTTTATAGTTTAAATACAAGCAGTTTGGAGACCCATCTCTTTATTTTTTTTCCCTGAGTTTGGGTGAGCTCCACCTACTGCCTAGTAGCCATGACTTAGACTTGAGTCAATCAGTTCACTGCATTTCCTGGAGATGATTTCAACTTTGTATATAAACAGTTGTATGTAAAAAAATGCTATATATGTGCACTATGAATTGTAATACATACTACTATTATAAATTTAAAAAAAAATCAATGCCAATGAGATGCAATGGCTCTCTAGCTGGGACTACCATCAGAGTCATGCTCATTTTGTTTTTTCTCATGGGATTTAAGACTGAGTTTACAGAAATTAAGAGATCAAGCTAGAAGCAACACATTTGAGAGGTTGAGATAATGTAACCAGTTTGTGATAAGATTCTTTGAGCATTTGCCTAATGCTACACCTAAGGCCACATCTATTTCCAGAATAGATGTAACTCCAAATTCCCATATTGCTTAACCAGTTTGACTGAATTTTCTCCTACTCACAACAGAATGAGGCCTAATGATACTGGAAGAAAAATATATGAAAAAAAGAGATGATTTTTTTGATGGTTCTAAACTTAAACAACAGAGGGCATATTTCGGTGAATTCTTAATTTCTGTACTAATAGTTAATTATAGAGAGTTTCATGTAGGGGAATCCACATGTCATCTGGTGATTTTCTATAATTAAGTTATTACAAGCTGTTATAATATTACAAATGTATGTGATTTAAGTCATAATCCCTTGTAACAGAAATGCTATTACCTAGCATCCAAACATAAAGCTTTTTAAAAGTCTTTTTAATATAAAAGATTGATAACCAGAAGCTCTTATTTGGTTTCTTATGTTCTCAACTAAGTGTCCTTTCATATGTTGTTATTTGTTTTGATTACATCAAAGGAATGCTCAACCTCATAAGAAAAGCTTTTAAAATGGTATCCTGAAACAGCAGAGAGTGTGATTCTGGTATAAGGAAAATTAGGTACAACTCAGCAGAGAAACTAAGGACACAAAATAAAATAGTTGACAACACTAAACATATTTTCAGTTTGTTTTACACATTCTCATCTTAAGGAAAATGAATCAAAATTCCTTGCAATGTGTGTCATCTCTGAATGTGAAGGACTATAGCACACACAGCTAAATTTGTGCTTCTTTTAATGGACCATGAAACTAATTCCAGCAGATGAAGACTGCAGTGTCAATATCCTTCCTTCTGAAGCACTAAACAAAACAGACAGGTTTTGTGAACTTTTGCTTCTTATTCTCACTGTCACTTTTCACATTTTTTGACAGTTTTGGCATGGAATTTTTTAAAAAGGTTTTAATCATCTAACATCACTGGAATATTTCCTGCAAGATTCTAAATTCCAATGATAAAAAATGGAAACTTCTTTAACTCTCCAAACCTATCATGCATCATCTGAATTCTCTCACTAGAAAGTTCAATGCCTACAGGAAGATGAACATCCTCTCCTAAAATATATACCAGGTGACTCTTGATGATGTCTTAGGAATGACACTCTGAAAACTCATAATAGCAAGGATCAATCAAAGTATCAAACAGAAAATAGCCACAACTCATGAACAAGTATCTTTCAGTGTGAATGAATAAAATTCAAGACATTAGATGATAGAAAATGTAGTTTTTTTTTTTTTAAAAAAATCATCATTATCTCTTTACACCCTGGACAATGAAGTCATAATAAAGGAGAAACTTACCTTTTTTTTTTTTTTTTTTTTTTACCACTTTTCTAAAGGACATTCTTGTAAGATTTAGAAAGTGGCAGGACTTACCTAGAAGAAGAAAAAAAAAAGAGAGAGAGAAAAAAAAATAAGAAATTAACAAATATGAAAGGATAAGGGTGAAGGCACATTCTTAAATATATTCTAAGATGTGCCTGGACCATCTTCACAGGGATAAGTCAATAAAAGAGAAAGGAGCAAAATCAACATTCAGCTCTTACTATTAAATACAGTAATGGAGTCTTTCTACTGCTTTTGTGGGAAAGATGTAATTCTTATGGATAAATACTGGCTCTCTGAGTTCTGTCTTCATGTCCTAGGCTGCTTTCCTCTGTCATGTCCTTCCACCACGACAATATCACCTGGGCCTAGAGCAACAGAGTCCACCAATCAAAGACAGAACCTCTGAAACATAAGCCCGGATAAATTTTTTCTACTACTAAAATAAAGGATGAAGATAGAAACAAAGTCTCCTTAGGGGCTTCAGTAATGCAATTCTACATAAATTCTGGATCCTTAAGAAAACATTCCAGGGTTTTGGGTACAGTGGTACAACCCTGTGATCCTAGTGACTCAAGTACCTGAGGTAGGAGGACTACAAGTTTGAGGCCAGTCTGAGCATCTTATGGAGACCTTGTATCAAAATAAAAAATGAAAAGGGCTAGGGATGTAGCTCAGTAATAGAGCACTCCCAGGTTCAATCTTCATTACAAGAAAAAAAATTTTTAGGTTTAAATGAATTGTGTTGCTTATAGATCTCAGAAAGTCCCGGTAGAATTCATTTTGTTGATATTTTACATAGTTTTGTTCCCATATTGATTTTTTAAATAGGGTATAAAACAGTTTTAAAAAGACATAGAGTTTGCAACGTTAATAATTGTATAAAGTTATCTCTTCTTCCGTGAGAAAATAAGAATACAAGCATCTTTGTGTGTTCTATAAATCTTAAAATCTGGTGTATGGAGCATTAGTCATAGATATTAACGAATGCTTTAAAAACAGCTAAAATGCAGTGAAAGAAATAAGCTTCCTGCAAGCTTGGAGTGGTCATTTCAGAAGCTCTCATTTTGGCTGTAAATCAAGTGTCTGTAGTCTCTTACACTGAATAGGCTGGACCAGTACCAACTCATCAGCAGGCTGACAAGATGCCCTGGTCCCTCAAAGTAGATGAAGGATACTAAAGGAAGAAAGACCATAGTTTCATTTCTAAAGACATTATGGGATGGAAGGCCAGTTAATGGAAGTTTTACTATGTTAAAGTATATATGCAATTTCCTAGCTGACTACACAGTTGTGTAGTTCTGGTCTTGTTTCATCTTTTGCAGCAAGATTGAGACAGCCTATGAAAATTTTAGGTTTTATGTTTGTATCAAATTCCTGCATTCTTTTCCATTCCCTCCATTTAGAGGAAATTATCTCATCCTCTTCTACTGGGCAGAGTAGTAAAGGAGGAATCAGAAAGACAGGCAGAAAACTTACAGACAACTTTTTCCTTGTTTCTTTAAACTGGGAAAAAAATTTCTATAAGCTGAAAGTGTATATAGATGCTCATCTTTCACATCATTTCATATTAACATAGTAACTGGCACAAATGGCTTAAACACCTTTCCCTTAGGAAACCTCATTTCCTGTGCTAGAGTTGAGTGAGTCTTAAAATAAGAACTAAATCTCCAAACATATATATATTTTTTTTGTACCGGGGATTGAACTCAGAGGCGCTCAACCACTGGGCCACATCCCCAGCCCTTTTTGTGTATTTTATTAGAGACAGGGTCTCACTGAGTTGCTAAGTGCCTCGCCATTGCTGAGGCTGGCTTTGAACCCATGGTCCTCTTGCCTCAGCCTCCCAAGTGCTGGGATTACAGGCATGCGCCACCACGCCCGGCCAAACATAATTTTTTAATCCAAGGAAAAATATGCATTGCTAATTTATAAGTGAAGCCCAGAATATAGCAAAATGCCTTGTGTACATTAATAGGTGACAGGACTAGAGTAGCACTTAAAACTGTGAATGTGTAATTTAATTGAAGACATATGGACACAGTGTCTGTCTTTTAATCCTGTATATTTTTTTATGATATTAATTTTCAAGAATGTTTACATGTGTCCTTCAGCATGCCTTTTTGACCCATGACACGCACACACACACACACAAAATTAGGTCAAAGTAAGTCTTCTGACTTTTCTATATAGCCAATCTGTTGGGAAAGTCTTCTCATGTCCCAGCATCCTTCTAGGGACTGACTACAGAAACCTCTGTGGTTTCAGTAAAGAGTCCATGCACAGAACCCAGTACTCCAGGTTACTTCAGGTTAATGACTAAAAGGTGCCCAACACCAGATTTCTACCATAATTATCTCCTTATGAGATTTTTAACCACCAACATTATTTTTTTCAGTCTAAAATGCTGAAAGTCTGTTGTGTTACTGACAACATCATGCAGTTTTTCTGTTGGTTTACAAGTGTTTCACCTGCTGGGAAATGACTAGATTATAAGCAGAACCCTAACTCAGAGTTTTTGGGTAGCTATTTCCTTTTTAATTCATGCAAATAATGTACTTTATTTATGTGATGTGTAAACCTCATCCTTAAAGTGATGGCTATTTGAGGGGAAAAAACATATTTTTAAAAATTTATTTATTTATTTGTTTGTATTTATTTTGGGAGATAGGAAGAGATAAGGATCATTCTACATTTCCTTTATATTAAAAGCACATAATATTAGATATTTATTTCCATACATTCAGAGTAAATAAATAGTTATTTGTGTTAAGTCTGTAGGGATAGGTTTATTTTCAAGCCTGTCCTAAACGATTTGGTAATAATTATTGGGAAAGTGGAGAAATAACTTTTTTCAGATAATATTATAATAGGAAAATTTTCTCATTGACTACTGCTATCTTCAGTAGTTTACATTTTAGTGCTCAAATGAGGTATTTGGTTATATCGCCATGTATTTTATACTCATAATCATACATGACCCCTTGCTGAAGTGTGGCCACATTATCTGCTTCTTAATTCCTTAACTAATTGACCCAGCCAATGTTAATGTTATAAAGAATAGTATGAGTCCTTGGGTTTATTTGGGCTTTCCCTGGGGAATTAACTAAGAACATGACTGGAATTATCCTCCAGCTCCACCTTCTTTGGGCACCAGTTAGGCACCTGCCTGAGGCTGTGCCTCATACTGTGTGCCTCATACTGTGTGCCTCATACAGTATGTGTGGCCAGATGGAAGAAACTCAATTTCCAGAGAGCACCACTTCAGGGCCATCTTACCTCTTGTCATGCCCCTAATGGTTCCTTGTCATCTGCTTGGTAAAGTGAAATCTCTTCTCTGTGGATTTCAAGGCCTGCCTCTGTCCTGGTCTATGACCCTTAAGTACATCCATCTTCCATCTGATTTAGGTCCTCCATTCCACAGAGGTTAATTTACACACTCTACACAACCTTCCTTTTCCAGCAGACAGGTTTTTTTTTTTTTTTTTAATTAATTTATTTATTATTCTAAATTGTTAGAAATGACAGCAGAATGTATTACATTTTTTAAAGTTTTCTGTGTTCCCTTTTCTTTCATATGTTCTGCATCCTTTGACTCATTTTGAATTCAATTTTTACTGTTTTCCTTAAAGATGTGACACTATGGTCAGATCCCAAAACATACGGCCCCAGGTGTTTAGCTTCATTTCCTGTCACTTCCTATCAATCCCCTTATTTTTACCTGCAATTCCCAAAATACATTTTGACATTTTATGTCTTTATATTTGTACTTAAACACTTTTTAAAACTCAGAGACCAAGTTTTCTGATTTCCCAAAATTTGTTTAGACATTTGTTCTTTGTTCTTCCTTAACATTGGATTTCTCAATTTTAAACTTTCAGGGGATGGGAAGGACTATAATCCAGGGCCTCACACATTCTAGGCAAGTGCTCTATCACTGAATTGCTTCCCCAGACCCATAAGCTTCATATTATTTCATAATAAATAATAATAACCACATCTCAGACTCCTAGAACATTGCCTAATACATAGAAAGTATTCAGTAAATATAGAGAGAATTAAATCCAATTTATTTACCACTGGATTTTGAGACGTTTAAATGTAGAAGCAGCATCTTATACATTTTTTGGATCTTTGGTGTCTAGCATAGTACTTGGCCTGAAGTTAGTGAAAAATGGGTAGGTTATTGGAAGGAAATAAAAGGGCCGAATGGAAGGAATATCTCTCACATTTGGTATACTTTGGTCAGTTCCTTTTTCAAAATCCTTTAGCTGTTGAAGATTTTGTGAATGTTTGATTATTTACTTTTCTACTAAATATGTTGATGATAAATTTGGTCAATAAGCAAATCTGCCAAAATAGGTAAAGCTGGAGATCTCAGATATTGCTAAAATTTATAAAGTAGGTATAATTGTTGAAAATGAAGACATAAAGTTGTCCTGTTTGTCTCTGGCTTCTCATGAATTTTTGTTTATAGTAGATTTAACCATAAAGATAAGCTAACTCCTTTCATTGTCATCCTCTACCTTACTGCTAAGATTATCTCATAGAATTAGAAATTCTGATTTTATTTTGAATGTCTAAACTCTGAAGCTCTCCACGTAACAAATAACATCTTCATTTTAACTTGTATAGTACCAAGGGAAAA
This sequence comes from Tamias sibiricus, assembly GCA_025594165.1. Classification (NCBI taxonomy): domain Eukaryota; kingdom Metazoa; phylum Chordata; class Mammalia; order Rodentia; family Sciuridae; genus Tamias; species Tamias sibiricus. The sequence continues at coordinate 63,301,881 of CM046668.1, forward strand.
ACAATTCCTTTTCATTCTTGACACCAAGTACTTCCAAATGTATTTCCTTATTCAAAAACATTAAGCTAAAATTTAAAACAATGAAATCAACTGCTTAAATAAAAGGAATTGAGAAACATAAGTACCTCACATGGTGGGTCACATTATAAATAATGGGTCCACCTCCAAGTTCCAAATATTGTAGTTTTAACTCTTTTCCCATCTTAATACCTCCTTTTCCATCCGGCACTTTATCATCTCTTAAATTTGCTCTCTTCCCTCATAGCAAACTAACTTCCTCGAACCCTAACAATACTCAGTCCTCTGGCTTTGATTCCCTACAAACTCATTGTGGTGTCAGGCATGGAGCCGACTTTTAAAAGATTTCCCTCTAGTAGCTAAAAGGCAGAACAAATTTCTTTTGCAAGAATGTTCCATAAACAACTAGCAATTCTTAAAATGTTAATAGGTCTTTTGAGGAAGAAGTAATTTCTATATAAATTTTAGCCAAATACTGTTTTTTGTTATGTTCCAATATTAGAAGTCACAGGATAAATTAGTCTAATAGGAGTTCTAAGTTCTTCATGATATAAAATATAGATGAATTTGGTCTATTTTTATTTCCCAAGTTTTTGTGGCAATGGTGTACTTTTTCACCTGATAATGGTTTATGTAGTATATGGTTTATAGGGCATACCTTGGGAAACTATGTGAAAGTAGGAAAAAAAACACAATTTTAACTCAGAAAATCAGAAATGATGTTTCCTGGTAGTAGTTAACATTAGGAACTTCAAATATGCGGAGTATAGTCATGAGTGATTTACTACATGTATTAATACATTGAATCTCATGTAAAGCAAAGTAAGTGTATCACTGACTTCATTCTATAGATATAGAAACTAAGACTTGGAGAAATTAAGACACTGCCAAAATTTACAAAGCACCACTGAGATTCAATACCAGGCAAGAAGGCTTCAGAGAAGATCGTAAGGCTCCCAGAAGGCCATTCTGCTTCTGCTATCCACTAGTTGAATGCTCTTCGTAAGTTATTTTACCCCTTTAGATTAAGTTTTCCATTTATCAAGTGTGTTGTTGTTCTCTGATGGGCTGCCATAAGGAAGTCTTTTTTTTTTTTTTTTTTTTTTTAGTACTGGGGATTGAACTCAGGGTCATTAGGTCACTGTGCCACATCCCCAGCCCTATTTTGTAGTTTTTATTTAAAGACAGTGTCTCACTGAATTGCTTAGCACCTTGCTTTTTGCTGAGGCTGGCTTTTAACTCGAGATCCTCCTGTCTCAGAACTCTCAAAATGTTTTTATCCAAGCCTAAAGCAGTGTATGGAATACTGGGGGTTCTCAGAATACTCACCATTGACAACTCTAGATTTGCCATCCTCCTAGCACTGCATACAGACAACTTTGGTTACCTGTTGTTATTCAAGAAATGCATGAAGCTGCATTACTTGATGAAAAATTCCTACTTGGACTTCAGCTGGATCTTTAGAACATTTACTCAAAAACATTGAGTGTATGCAGGTTTCTTTCCCATTGGGATTCACAACACAGGCATGTCAAACACTGTATGCATTCCTCAAACCAGATCATAGGGCTGAAGGCAGCATTTGAACCTATCTGCCATCTGAAGAGCTCTAGGGTCACATACACTGGCCGCACTGACCTTTCATCAAAACCGCTGTCATCTCACCATTTTTTCTTTCCCAAAGGAAAGGAACTTACTGTATGATACCAAAGATAATATCAAAAATATACATGTAAGTATCTCTAACATTAGTCCACATCCCTCCACTTCTTCCAGGTTCTGCTTCCATCAACCACTTCATTAGCCTTTGCACCATCCCCCAGTGCTCTCCCCACTGTCTGTTTTCCTCTATCACATCCCTGCTCACAACTCGTATTTCCCTGACATCATGTTCCCTATTATGCACACTCCTTTATTCTCATATGATTCCTGCTGCTTCTGTATTTTTTGGCTTAGCACCAGCCTTCCAAAAGAATCTATTTCTCATATTTATTTCCGCACCAAATACTCTCTTTAACCCCATTCAACTCAGCTACCTTCAAACAACTTTTCTCAAGATCCTAGCATCCTCCCACTTGTCAAATGCAATGGCCTTCGCTCACTCTTGATTCTCTTTGGCCACTCTGAAACTTTATTTCCATTTCTTTCATGGACATCTCTTCTTATCAGATTTTTGACACTGTAATGCTTTTGATCGCCTTTCTGTCATTTCAGCCAATTTTTATCTGTCTTTCTGAGTGGATTTTCCCCTTTCATTTTGCATTTTAAAGGTGGATGGACTCCTATGGCTCTGACCTCTGACTTCTGCTCTTTTCACATTACTATTTTGCTATTACATTATCCACTCCATGACCCTAGCAATTGCATTTCTGCAGATCATGCAAGAAACTACTAATTATAACTGTGAGGAAAGGGATCATATCTAATGCATCTTTCTAATATCCATGGTATCTAGCACAGTCTCTTACACATAATGGGCATGCATGTATATGCATATGTGTATATATAAAAATGAATGAATAAATGATTTCTTTGATCTAGTATTATCACAGGTCTTAGATAAGCTGCCTTTGCTAAAAGCAGTGACTCTTGGTTCCTGCAGATGCTAGATAGGTAAACAAAAGCTGGATAAAACTTGGTATCTCTGCCTTCATTTTGTATTTGTCTTCAGATTTCTGCTTAGTTTTTCATGTAGGCATATTCATCATTTAAGGAATATTCATCTAAAAACAATTATATAAGCTGTATTAGCCCTGAATTTACATAACCATCTCATCCCCTTCAAGACTAAAACAAAATATTCAGGGACATTGGATTGCCAGCTTTTACAGAATCAAGCCCCTAGAGCCTAAGATTTCAGTCATTAGCCTACACCTTCAGATGATGAGGCTGCACACCCAAGCTGAAGCAATCATGTCATGGGAACTACATTACCCCTTCCAGGATCACAGCTCCCACAAATAAACATCTTGAGCCATCACAAGTAGAAATTGCCCTACTCGAGTGATAAAAATTTTTCTGAAGACACCTCACACAACCATAACTGGGAGAATAACAAACCAGATCACAACTTGACCAAGGTTGCTTAGTGATGTGGATCTCTTGCCCCCTGCCCAAATTCTTCCTCTATTTAAAGCTGCCCCTCCTGTGAGCATCGTGAAGACAGGGATGAAATGCTGGATCTCCCTTTGCCTTTCCATTATGGCCATATTGATTAAAATTACCTTTCCTGCTTTTCCCCATTTCCTTTTGTATTTGATTTTTTATGGAAATATTTTATTTGTTCTTGCCTAGATGTTGATACTAGCCTTGTCTGAATCGCTAACTGCTCTTTATTTTTTTTTAAAATGTATTTATTTTTTTATTCTAAGTTGTTAGAAATGACAGCAGAATGTATTACATTTCATATTATACTTATAGAGCACACTTTTACATATCTCTGGTTGTATACAATGTATAGTCATAGCATTCATGACTTCATACATGCACTTAGGGTAATAATATCCATCTCATTCTACCATCATTTATTTTTTCTTCTTCACCCTTTTGCCCCCTCCCTTCCCCTCCTTCCCCATTGGCCATTCTAGTGTTCCTCTAATTATGTTTGATTTGGGGGCGCAAATATATACACCTGGCTTGTTGGGACCCTTAGAGTCAGGCTTCTAGACCAGGACTCCAGTATTGACAAAAAATCAAAACAAAATCTTTAGCCATGCATATGTATTAATTTCAAATGTTCAACCAAATGCCTAGAAATTCCTTTTCTACCTGCAGAGAGATCAGTTGATTCATACTCATCTCTGTAGGAGAATATCTGTGACAAAAAACTTATGGAATTAAAAATAGTTGTCCTTAATTTTGTTTCTAGTCCACACGTTATCTGAACTTTAAATTTTTCCAATTAACACCATGTTGTTAACTCCATCAAGACAATAGTGAGTGCAATCTATATGACCTCGACTGTACCTAAGTGGTGTAGTCAGGATTATTAGTGCCAGAGGCCCAAAGATAAGGAAAGAAGAAAAAAACATATAGCATCTTAGAACTGAAAATAATTTTAATAAAGTCATCTATAGGAAAAAAATTTGGGGTTTACTTTTTTCCTCTCTGATGGGGTAAAACACAAATAATTTTACTATTTGTAATTTGAGATAGGAAAAAGCAGTAACTACAACAGAAAAAAAGGTGTAAGAGTAGGGTCAATTTTTATTTATTTATTTATTTATTTATTTATTTCATGTCAAAAGCCTGGGGCTCCTTACTTTGGAACATGGTGACATCTATCTGGATTTGTTCCATCTCTATGCAATCAGTCGCCAGAAATCAGTAACTAAGTGGCATGCATTGCAACCCTCTCATTAAAGGACTGACTGTGCATTTCCCACACATTGCTAAAGAAATAAGGATTTTAGGAAGTTACCATCAAGAAAGAGTCTTAATTATTACCACGAATTAATGAATGGGATAGATTTAAACTAAAAAGCTTCTTCTCAGCAAAAGAAACAATCAGTGAGGTGAATAGAGAGCCAACTAATTGGGAACAAATATTTAGTACATGCACATCAGACAGAGCACTAATTTCTAGAATATATAAAGAACTCAAAAAACTTTACACCAAAAAAACCAAATAACCCAATCAATAAATGGGCTAAGGAATTGAGAAGACACCTCTCAGAAGAAGATACACGATTAATTAACAAATACATGAAAAAATGTTCAACATCGCTGGCAATTAGAGAAATGCAAATCAAAACTACTCTTAGATTTCACTTCACTCCAGTCAGAATGGCAGCTGTCAAGAACACAAGCAACAATAAATGTTGGAGAGGATGTGGGGAAAAAGGCACACTCATACATTGCTGGTGGGACTGCAAAATGGTGCAACCATTATGGAAAGCAGTATGGAGATTTCTTGGAAAACTGGGAATGGAGCCACCCTATGACCCAGCCATCCCACTCCTGGGTCTATTCCCAAAGGACTTAAAAACAACATATTACAGTGACACAGCTATCTCAATGTTTGTAGCTGCGCAATTCACAATAGCTAGGTTGTGGAACCAACCTAGATGTCCCTCAGTAAATGAGTGGATTAAGAAAATGTGGTATATACGCACAATGGAATTTTACTCAGCAATAAAAGAAAATAAATTAATGGCATTTGTAGGTAAATGGATGAAGTTGGAAGACATAATGCTAAGTGAAGTTAGTCAGTCTCAAAAATCCAAGTACCAAATGTTTTCTCTGATATAAGGAGGCTAGTTCATAGTATTGTTGGATGGGGGGGGGGTACATAGGAGGACTAGAGGAACACTAGAATGGTCAAAGGAAAGGAAGGGTAAGGGGGGGAGCAAGGGGGGAGGGAGGGGGAGAAAAGGAAAAAAAGAAAAAAGAAAAGGTGGTTGAATGAGACGGATTTCATTTTCCTAAATGCATGATTGAAGACCTGAATTGTACGAATATACTTTGTATACAAACAGTTGTATGTAAAAAGATGCTAAATTCATGCACTATGAGTTGTACACATTAAAAATTATTTAAAAAAAAAAGAAAGAGTCTTAAAAGGCACTGGAATTGTCAGACATAGCTACCATCAATTAACACTTAAGCAGTCATCAGTAACTAGGGTGGGATGCACTAATGTTCAGCACAGTAAAGAATTAGAACAAAAACCTGGAACTTCCAGGCTGGAAATTTATATGTAGATTATCTTCATGTAGAATTAATGAAAATTCAGCAAGAAATTTCTTAATGTCCCAGAAAAAGTGCTTCATCCATACACTCATGGAGTTGCCTCATTGTCACATAGTGTCAAGCACCAAATACTTGTCTGCTAAATATTTAGTTTCTGTCCATACTGTTTCCTCAGAATGTATGAGTGCCTTACAATGAGAACATTTTCATAACTCAGTGTAGAAGTCTTCATATTGACCTATGACTGATGCTGTATATAATATGAATGAACAGAGTGTTTGTGATGCCCTCACCTCATCACCATCCCCCACGACTATGGAGAGTCAGTTTCATCAGCCTCCTTTGGAAGGAAAAGGAAGTCTTAAGAATGTTAAGTGAATTGTCTAATCACAAGACAGATTCATTTTCATGGGATGATTTTTTTTTATAGCAAATAATCCATTTTAATCTCTTGCTCTGATAGTCCAGATCTTGAATATACCCCCAAAGCCCACATGTTAAAGGCATAGTAACTAACGTGTGGCACTATTTGAGAGGTGGTAGAACATTTAGGAGGTAGCATCTCATGAAAGGAAGTTAGATCATTGGTGGGGATGTGTGTCCTTGAAAGAGATATTGGAAAAGGTTTCCGATATGAAGTAAGCTCCTTGTTATGTCATATGCCTTCACTAGGACATATGGCCTCGCCACAGGCCCAAAAGCAATGTGTATGACCAATTGACCATGGACTGAAAGCTCCAAAACTGTGAGACAAAATAAACGTTGGTCCCTTAAAAGTTGATTGAATGTTAGAAAACCCAGGCCGACAGGCTACACCTCCCAGGTAGTTTAACCAGGCCACACCCCCTGGGTACCTGAAGACTAGACACACCCCCTAAGCCAGCCACACCACTGGCCAGCTCTGCTGGCCACACCTCACGTGCCTTACTGAGCCAATTCCTACACGAGTCCCCCTCTGGACCCGGCAGCCTATGGAAATGGGGACCCCTCCAGGGGTCCCGCTGACCACTAGTGCCCTACTTAAGTGTTCTCCAGACTGAAACCGCATCTCAGGTATGTTGTTTTAGCAATGCAAAGATGACTAATGCATGTTCCAAGATCTGATCTAGGTTTTCAAAGTTGCAAGACCTAAGATATCCTGGAAAACCTGAATATATACCGTGGGCACACACCCTCACGTGCATTGTTACATACTTATGGGGCAGAGTAACTGTGGTTGTAACAGCTGATACCAATATAACATATCAGAACTTTTTTTTCCTTACATTTGTCAATGATTTTTCCTAACTTATGCACAAATGCATTAAACTTAGTAGCTATGCCAGGTGCAGGGGCACATGCCTGTCATCCCACAGGCTTGAGGCAGGAGGACTGCAAGTTCAAAGCCAGCCTCAGCAACTTAGCTAGGCTCCACGCAACTTAGTGAGACCCTGTCTCAAAATAAAAAACACAAAGAGCTGGAGATGTGGCTCAGTGGTTGAACATCCTTGGGTTCTATCCTCAGCATAAAAATAAGTAAATAATTTAGTGAAATGAAATGAAATAAAATGAACTTATTAGCCATGAATCATAAAAAGTAAGATCACATGACAAAAAGGAAAAGGAAATATTCAAAAGAACATTTCACAACTTACCAAGATATCAGATAGGAACATTCTTACTAGATTATAACTTATTACAATCCTATTATCAAACAGATATATTTATGAGATTATAAAATTCAAATGTCATTATCTTTCTACAATACACACATTGATAAGCACCTACCATGTGTACCCATTCTACTCTCAAAGCACAGAGTAGTGAAGGACCATTAGGAAAGTAAATAAATGTGGGTGCATGACCAATAAGTGAGACAATAGTACTAGCACTGTTTTAAGTTATCTTAGTTCCATAGTTAAACAAGTATTTGTTGAGGGCCTACTAGATAATGTGCATTATGTTAATAATTGGAGACAGAAATATGAATCAAGCTCAAGGGACATATCAAACAAAACAGCATGGAAGCATGTCAATAAATCAAGATATAAATTTGGTATAGTTGTTATGAGAGTTATGCAATAAGAGGGACTACACAAGAATGAGTGAGGTAAAGAGAGCATTTAGAAAATGAGGGAGTGCAGACCTAGTAAAACTGAGTTTCAAGAAGTAGATATAAACATGAGAAGGTAAATTATAGGAAGAACAGATGAGCTATTTAGCTATAGAAGAGGGTATGATAGTTTTGATTAGTGAAGATGGAAAAAAAAAAAAAAAGAATGTGCTTATGGTCAAACTTTGAAGTGACATTGCAACTGTCCACATCTACCTATAAGTCACATATGTGAATCACATTCAGATATTACCTATGCTCAAACAATAGTGATGTGCCCTCAATAAATTCATGATTTCCAGAAATCAATTACTCATTCAATATCTCTCTCTCTCTCTCTCTCTCTCTCTCTCTCTCTCTGTCTGTGTGTGTGTGTGTGTGTGTGTGTGTGTGTTTAGTCAAGCTTTGACTTAAGAACATTGAATAATGGGGAAAAAAGACTAGTTTAATAAGCATTGCAAGGGAGACTATTCAAAAGGTTAATTACTGTACAAATAGAGAAGGGTAGAAAAAGGAGACCAAAAAAAGACATCTGGCTTTTTGCTAAGTTTGCCTTTTTTAATCTTTAAGCTCCATTTCTCTTATATCATAAAGGTAGAAAATAGGGTACTGAGAGGAAGGGGTGGTCAGGCCGTTTATTTGAACATTTGATAAAACCTGAATTATGTTCTCTTCCTAATCATGGGTCATTAGAAGCAAAATGGTACATTTGGAGACCATTCAGATATGAATGCCTGCAACCTTCCTATCAGACCTGCTGGCTTCTTTTCTTTCTTTCTCACTCTTTTTGAGTCACTGTAGCCAATTATGTTCAGATATGATTTTTGGCCAGGCAAACTAGCTTTTGCATCAGGGGTTCCACAATAGCCTGGTTGGAGACCCTCACAGCCTCTAATATTATTATTTTTTGGCAGGGACATTATGACAATAATAACTGGGAACAAATATCTCTATTCAGTGGAAAGAGAAAAACAAAACAAAGAAAAATAAAATAATCCCTGCCATCTAACATTTAAATAAGCCTACAATTGTAACAGAAATCCAAAAGAGGAAGCCTACATAATTTAAAATTCAGGTTAATCTTGAAATTGGTGAGGATAATTAAAGAATCAAAGAGGCCAATTGTGTTTAAAATTACTGAGTCAGATCCAATCTTTTACTGGGATCCATACAAATGTTGCATTATGTATAGGTTAATGTGCTCGTAGGTGATACAGTTCACAATTTTCAGTGTGGTTTAGCTTACAATGTATCAGATGGACCTGGGCTATCTTTCATCTGCATTTTAAAACTGAACCTGTAACTACCAATGAGCCAAATGCCCTACATTCCTTGCTCTGTGTTTCAGTTTCTTTAGGGCCTGTGCTTTTTCACAAGACCTCAGGCATAGTATTCCGCATAATGAGGAGTGCTTTGTTGATTCCCCCAAGTCTGAGCGTCCTTAAAAATTGACTTACCTTGGTAATTCAGAAAGTACTAATTTTCAATACACATGCACCCAATACCACAAGCAATAGTTAAGCCGGCCCCCCCCACCCATACACTGTCCTTCTCCATACACAGAAATCAGCAGATGGAAGTTGGTCAGTAGTGTGAGGGAAGTGGCTCTGTATCTCTCTGTTCAGTGGCAAAAGGTATTGTCAGCTCATATTCTAACCACCCCAACCTAACTTAAAGGGGGTGGAGGGAGGAAGCAGAACATAGATGCTGCTGGCTAGGAGCCAGAATCCTCATATTAGAAAAAGGGTGAGCTGGGGCACAGCACAGCCATCTCTCACCTAATAACTGAGGCTGGCAGCCAGCATTATGCAAAGCTCATTGGAAAAAGCAAAGCTTACTTGGCAAAACAGTGATAAAGAATTAGAATTTTCTAAAAATACTCATAAGAACTCAATGCAATGACCCAAACCTATCTTGGCATACATGGCAGGGCAAAAGAAGCTGGTCCCTACCAAAGATATGCAGAACCTGAATAATACAAAGAACTGAGAATGAACCAAAAAAGCAATTAATCTTATGCCCAATTTTAAGCATTTTCTATATTTAGCTGAATGCATAGGCTATCTGTGTGATAAACTGCCTTTCTTAGCCAGTAGGCAGGTACTTTTAGGGGCAATCACCCACACTTCTATATATATAGTTTGTTTATTGCAGATAAGATCCTCTAAAGAAGAATCACAAGGCAAGGCTTAAACCAGCTAGTGCCATCCTGCCCCTCTTCTCGTGACATATAGTAAATTTTGCTCATTATAATCTCATCATAAAATTAAATTTGCCACCCAGGAGTCATTCCCATCCACCAGTTTTGATTATATAATGTTTGAAGAAGCAGGATCTCCAACTGCACATGCTCAGGAATGTGCACACCTCTAAATGGGATGACATCTTTCTAATATGAATATGCATCAATTCACCCAATAGAAGTTCCTTGCTTTCATTGATCAAGGAGAGACATTGCTTTGAGAATTATTCCCAGTATTCTCCTTACTTGCTGGCAGCAATAAATCTTTCTTTACTCTTTTATCTCCTGGTTGTGCTCATTGAGTTTGCACCGAGTAAAGGTGAACCCATTGTGTTTGATTACAACTGTGCTTCACATTGTACATGTAGGTTTATCCTTCCCCAACTACTAAACAGATGCTCTTTGACCTACAATGGGGTTATGTACTGATAAACTCATCCTAAGTTGAAACTATTTAAAGTTGAAAGTGCATTTGATATACCTGACCTACTGCACTTCATAGCTCAGCAACACAGAACACTGTGGAGTATCAGTTAAACCCTCCTGATCATGTGGCTGGCTGCAGCTCAGCACTGCAAAAGCTGGAAAAAGATCAATCATCAAAAGTTGAAGTATGGTTTTTACTGAATGCACATTGCTTTTGCGCCATTGTAAAGTTGAAAAATCATATTTCCAATTATTATAAATCAGGGATGACTGTATTTACAGTCCTGATAAAGTACTTAGTTAAAATATATGTTCTTTCAGGTGTTGTTATAGACAGATACTTTGGCTGAGTACAACTCTGTCAATACTAGCAGAGATTCTGGTGCCCAGATAGTAATACTAGGGCTGTGATTTTTTTTTTTTCCCAAGAATAAAACCCTAACAATATTTCTGACTGGGTTTATGTACATGTGTATGCAAATATATGTTAAGTTACTAGAGAAACGTAAAGACATAGCTTTGGGAGAATATCATATAATGACACTTTCTGTGGATATCACTAAGAAAAATCACTTTATTGCTGGGAAAACTTACATGGTAATATTGATCAGTTAGCAAACAACCCATTAAAACCTAATGTTGAAAGCTCTTTCAGGTGTATAAGATATTCAAGGTAACATTATTATTTTTAATTGTAAACCAGTGTGAAAATAGTTATACACACAAAAATTAAAAAGAAATACAAAACTCTAAAACCAATGGCTCAATTACAGGGTTATAATCAAGTCAGAAACATTTATTGATTCCATTGTCTAGGCAAGTTACAGGGGAATAATTGTGTAAGGCAGACTTCGCACTTTAAGGAAGCTGCAATATTATTGAGGAGATATGATATATATCCAAGCATAAAATGAATAGGAGAAGGAAAGAAGATGAAAGGAAGAAAACAGAATAGAAAGATGGATTTAGTATGGTGCCAGTGAGAGCCATTGAAGGTTTCTGAACAGCACAGAATATAATGAAAAGGTTTTAGGAAGATTAATATGGAAGGCCAGTTTAGAGATAACCACTAAAATGGGCAAGCCAGAGCTGTATCAGGAGACTTTTTTTTTTTTTTTTTTCTTTTATCCCTATCAATCAGACAGCCACATTTGAAGTCTGCAGCCTTGAAGCACAGCCTTGGCCCCACACTGCTCTCACACTTGTACACAAAAGCCAAAGCTATTTCTCCTCTTTCTGCTTCATTCTTCCTGTGTTCTCTAGCTCAAGGCTTTCCCTTCCTGGCTGACTCTTCAAAACACAACAGTGGAGGACTTGTGGATGGCATCCTGTCAATTTTAATAGTAGCCCATAAAAATGCAAATCCCCCAACATGGAAAAAAATCTGTGAAATCGTTGGGGGGAGATACTGTGTCTTTCTCTGTTTTTCAAAAATCTGTAGGACCCTGAAAAAAACCCTGGAACATCTTAGGTTTTAAATATATTTATAGTGTTGAACCAGATTAGTCACATATTTAGAGAACAAAAGGGAACTTGGTAGGCATGAGTTACTTTACTTGGGAATTGATGGACCCACATTGGCTTCACCTATTTTTATAATTTTTTCATCAGAAGATCTAAGATTTTTTTGAATGAAGAAGAGCAATAGAAACTAGTCAGGATAATTTTTTTTATTTAATCCTCAGAAACCACCTAGGGATCTGATAGAAGGGATAGTATCATCATTTTCTGCTTGAATAAATTGAAACTACAGAAAGTGAAGTGGGCCCCCCCCCCCCAAAGCAAGCTAATAAATGATGGAACTAGGCTAGAACTTGGCAATCCTCTTTGGGGGGGTACTTTATTATATTTTTTTTAACTGTAGCTCATGCTCTTTTAATATGATATTTGGGACATTAACCTAAAAAGCCTGTTTGAGACTTTGTTTAATGTAGAAAGTTGTAAAATAATGTACCAGATAGGAGGCTGTCTTAATCGAAAATGTAAACCTTTTGACAATAATATGGTATGGGTCTAGCTCTAGGGTTATAATTCTTATTGGCAAGAACCACAGATAAAATTTCTAGGCGACTTCTACCCTCCCTCTTGACAATGTCTCTAGGAAATGTTTAGGTAATCTACAGAAGCAGCTTATGTCCCCTGAAAGGTTCTTTTTTTTTTTTTTTTTTTCAAGTACTCTTTGCCCATTTTCTATACATCCTCCTTCATGATTGCATCTCCTTTGAAAAATTACTCCTATTAAACTAAATTTCTCTGTCACTGCAAGAGACATAAAATTAAAAACTATCTGTCTTTAATCATGCCAGGCTTCTTCCTTGTCTCCTAGGCTCCATTTATCAATAATTAATATATAAAGAAGACTGAAATCCATTTCAATTTCAAAGGCCCAAACGTTTCGCTGATTAATAAAAAATTGTGCTCACAAAGATGGACGGGCATGCCATGGTGAAATGATGAAGGACTCAGCATTAGCAGGGAATAGATTTGCAGAGCCACATGTGCTGTGTGGCCAACCTAGACAAAAAAGCCATGTGGAGGAACATTTCTGCAAGAAATACCACCCATCAAGCTCAATATCTCTGCCAAGAAGAATCCATGTCTGCAATTCTCATTAAGGTAAAGCAGGACATGGACTCAGGTAGTTGGATTCCAATACTCTTTACCATGACGACACACGAGCAAGTGAAGTTTCTAACAGGGTAGAGGCACACAGAACCATGGGCTCCAGACCCCCTCTCCACTAGCAAAATTACATCATCACCTGTACTTACATGGATCACATTTTTCCAAGTTAAAATCAAGAGAAAGGAGAGCAGTGGAATCCCAAGTAATACCAGAATTCATGGGATATTTTAGTCATTGATGCAGACAGCAAACCAAAATATTTGAAACCAAGATAGTTTTCTCTACTTGCATTATGTAACGTGAGATAAAACTAGTGGCCAATTTGAGGCTTTGTTTTACTGATCATATGTCTTCTTGATTGATATACTGGCCCTATTCTTAGAAACAAAGGATGATTATATAGATGTAGAATATTTTCATACAATTCATTGTAGTAAAATGACCCTGTGTGACAGACAGGCCTATTATGCTTCTTTCTGCCATCTCTTCTCTCCTGTCTGTGCTATGATACTTCAAAAACCCCGGCCTATGCAATGGCAACCCCACTGCCAAGGCCCCGGGGAAACAACAGCAAAGATGATAGATGAGTCAGTGATTATGAGTCAATAACAATTTTGCAATTATATATTCTATAACCACATTAGAAACAATGTCATTAAGCCTCAACGGCAGGAAAAATTAATTAATTTAATTTTTAAAAATCTTCTTTGTTTGTCCAAAGTAAATACCCTGGGAAATTGCACGATGTCATTTGGTAATTACTATGGAACAATATAGGAATAGATCATGATTGGTGTCTAGCAAAACAACAATCACATTCTGCCTTCTAATTATGGTTGAGCTCTGGGGGAAACACAGCGAGCAGTGCTCCCTGCTGTTACACCACAGCAATAACACTCATTACCCCAGTAAATACTATGGAAATGCACAGTAACACACAGGGGCCTCCCTGCTGCGAGGCTGTGGCAGAATCACTCATTAGGCTGGGAAGTATCACTGGATCCTCTTTAATTACTTCCAAAATATATGATAACAGGCCCACTGCTACAATGCAGTGACATCACTCATTACTTGTGTCCTCCTTTGTATTTTGTTTTATTTATTTTTTTTAACATACTAAGAAACTCTGCAGTAGCCTTACTATAATGGTGATGCATTGTTAACTTATATGGATTTAATCACATAGATTTGTGTGCTTTTAGACTTATAAACACACAGGCTCCCAATGTGAAATGAGCACCAAGAAAAATATGCAGAACTACTGCTATCTTTCTAGCAAGATTCCTTTTCTCACGTTACATTACTGAATTGTAGCAACGCTGTTGTAATCTTTCCTTTTTATTCTTGAAATTAGAGTGATAATTGCACCGCCGCCCTATGGAATCCAGGGTACTTGTAATTATATCCAGTTACCTAGGAACACAGCAATTTCAAACCTATTACCCACAGGTATCATTTATGTTTATTGCCCTCTTTATGCAGCCACCACTTTTACTCTGAATTCCAAGAGCCTAGATGCTTCAGTGGGGCCCTATGGCCATGGGGAAAGGGAGAGGGGACAGAGCAGAGGAACTATAGGAATCGGGGTGTGCTCCTCTCCAGGAGAATTAAATCTAAACTTTATTAGGGTGTTCCCAGTCTATTTTCAAATGGAAAAAGCAGTTTGGGGTTTGGTACTGTTTCTGGCACAATTTCAAGGTAAGACTCAAAGTTGGCTTCATGTTTGAAACTTCATATTATGCACAGCTGCCTCATGTGCCACAAATGTCTGCATCAAGGGTGAACTAATTTTTGATCATGACTTGCCCTGGCAGGTGAATTAATGGCTTTTAGGACAGCAGTTTGAAAAAATAATTAAAGCTAGGTGTTGCTGTTTTCATGTGAAAGAAGAAAATAAACTGCTATGCCAGTATATTCATCACTTCGATTTGAACAATTTATTCTACACATCAGTACTTGGGGAGGTTGTGCATGCAGTTAGTGAGTAGTCCATCCTCATTCCAAAAGAGCATGTGATGGATGGATGTTTTCCTCTCTGCGGTAATTGTTGGAGTTGATTTGTGATGCTATAGTTGCACAAAGAAGATCTAGTCTTAGACTTATGAATAATAATGTTGAATATGTACTGAATATTTAAGTCAAGTATTAGTTAGCTATAACAATTTCTCAGCAAAATCACATGATGGGACCATACATGAGTAAGGAAACTAAACCTTGGAGAGGCTGAGCAACATGCTCAGGATCATTCAGCTAGAAAACAGAACAGTCAGGATTCAATGCTGGTCCATTCAGGCCTCAATGTTTGTCCTTTCATAGCACCACTAGGCCACTTCTTTCACCTGCCTCTGGCTCTATTTCTTTCGACTTCTAGTTTTGTAATGTTTCCTAACAAACACAGAAAACTAGCTCAGAAGGTTCAATTTATGAAAAAAGCATTATTATTAAATTTATCTCCCTTATAGGGAAAAAAGACTCAGGGCAATTACAGTCTATACTCTTAATAGTTCTTGTCTGCCTTTCCCTTTGCACTATGTTAGCAGACAATTGAAGAAATAGGTAGGTCCTGTTTATGCTCCAAACTGGACTTTGGGTCTCATCCATCTTTCCCCACCAGATTCTTCTATGAAGGAAAAGTAAGTTTGAATTTGGAGTCTAATTACCTAATTCAAGTACTACACAGGTCAAGATATTCTTGACTGATAAATTAATTAAGGATCAAGCATCCACTTTTTGGTGGCATAACATCTTTCTTGATTATTTTACACTTTTATAATGGAATTTTTTCTTTCAATAAAGAAATAAGTTCAAGTTTTGTATGATTCATTTATTTTCTCAAAACAGAATATTAGAAGCATATATCCAATATGTTTTAATAAATAAGAAACAACAAAACATGTATACATATTACAAACACTTATCTGCCCCATCCACACTTATCCTCCTTTTTAAAGCCAAGCACCTCTATGGTGCTTTTTTTTTTTTTAAATTTGAAGTTGTTGTATATGACAGTAGAATGCTTTGCAATACATAATACACATATAGAGCACAATTTTTACATATCTCTGGTTGTATATAAAGCATATTGACACCATTTGTGTCTTCATACATGAACTTAGGGTAATAATATCTATCTCTTTCTACTATCTTTTATTTTCCTTTTTACCTCCTTGACCCTTTCCTTCCCATTGACCTTTCTAGTGTTCCTCTAATCCTCCCTATGCTCCCTGTCCCAACCCCACTGTGAATCAGCCTCCTTATATCAGAGAAAACATTTGGTATTTGGATTTTTTAGATTGGCTAACTTCACTTAGCATTATATTCTCCACCTTTCTATGGTTCTTTTACAACCTGACCAATTTTTGCTAATAATTTTGAGATCTTCAGGGCATTTTAAATACCAATAGCTTGGGGCTAGATGTTTAGTATTTATGTCCACAGGGTACAAAGTCTTTTCCAGCTCATTAAACTTTGCTTTAATTAATCCTGCCACAACTTTATAAAAATGGTACACTTTGGTTCAGGCTAAAGCATGCTGTGTAGGATTGATCTGCCTTTACCTTAAGCCAATGGCATTTGTCTCTCTGATCTACTCTATTTCCCATTTTAACACAGCGTTGAAAATGAAGAAAGAAAAAGTTTAGTTACTTAGTTACATTTCATAAAAAATGACACTGTCAAATGCCATCACTTCCAATATCTCTCACTACCATCAGATCAAGTAAATAAAAATGTATATTCAATTGACAGTGACTAGCCACAAACTAGAAAGTAGATTCCATCCCTGTATTCAAACAGTGTTATGTTAAAAGTTACTCTATATATGTAATAAGAAATGTAATGAATGCTATTGTTATATATACAATGTTGAATAAATTAAAGAAAGAAAGAATCAATATTGGGGAACAATCAGAACAATGAACATTTGCACAGATTTTACAGTGTCAAAGCATTATCTCCCTCCATTCAACTCTTATACTGATATTGAGACAGAGAACATTCTATGTCCATTTTAAAGATGAGAAAATTGTGGTTCAGAGGAATTAAGTGACTTGCTTAAGGTTTATGCAAAGTTTATATAAGGTGTCATAGAGTGAACTGAAACATCCTGATTTCAACTCTGAATATCAACTTCAATTCAGAAAAGGGGCAAGAGAATAAATTAACGTAAGTTCCCTGACCTGTATGTATGAAAAGTAACTTACATTTTTTTTTTTTTAATTGAAAAGCCCAAGACTATTCTCAAACTCAAATTTCCATGGTCTTAAAACAATCATCCCAATACTCTGGCAGGGAGCCAATTTTGTTTTTTAAAATTTCTAGGCATCCCCAGCAGCAGATTCTGAGTACACACTTTATTGACTTATTGATGAACCATGCTCTTTCTGTTCTACCCCTTCTGCAGGACTTTCCCTGCACTGTGTCCTCTTTAGCTTACTACCTCTATAGTCAGGCCTCAATGTTTGTCCTTTTATAGCACTACTAGGCCACTTCTTTCACCTGCCTCTGGCTCTATTTCTTTTGCCTTCTAGTTTGTAATGTTTCCTAACAAACACAGAAAACTCGCTTAAAGGTTCAAATTATGAAAAAAGCATTATTATAAAATTTATCTCCCTTATCGGGGAAAAAGACTCAGGGCACTTGTTCTCCTACAGTGAATTCAAGGTAATCCCAAATAACACAGCATACACTACAGGTAGACATCTGCATGTAAAGTACAATGATTTATTTTGGCACTATTTAAGATACTAGTGTGGCTAGTGTGGCTTTAATAGATATCTCCCTTTGAATTCACATGAAGTTCAAGCTACTATTGTCAGATTTCTCAGGTGGAATTCAAACAACTAAGCTTTTCCTATTTGTTTGTCTTTCATCTCCCCTTATCAGCTGTAGTCAAACATCCACTGTATACCACTCTGGCCTGTTTATTGATCCTACTCAAGTCATTACAATCTCCTGCAAAGAGCCTCTCTTTGGTGACCAAGGGCACATGTCCAAGAGAGACTGCTCTGCACTGCACATGCTAAGAATATATGAAGAAAGAAGTCAGGATGGAAGTGAGTTTACAAAATAAAAATAGACAAAGACAAAAACTAGACATTAGTTGTCTTAAAGGTGAGGGAAAAAGAATGTGGCAAATTATGTTTATAATCATAAAGAAATTTACATCACTTAAAAAAGAGTTTGGAATGAAATTATTGACTAGAAAATATTGCTCAGTTTTAAGAGTAACTAATTTCTAATAGAAGTGGATAGAATAAGCTATAGATTAGGAAAGTGATTCATGATCAACAAACTTAGTAAAGCACTAGGAATTTATTTTCTATGGGAAGTTTAAAAAGTAGCCAGCATTTCATGAATTTTGGAGTTCTCACAAATATCTTTGGCTACTAATGTCTTCCATGTCCTACCTGGCAGATCCCTCTGATCTCGCAGGGCCAAAATATTCTGAGTGCCCAAATCTTTGGAACGGGTGAATCTTCCTTGCTTCTGAGGTCTGGAGCTCTGGTCATCTATGCAGGCTCCTGTCAGACAATGACACCCAAGTGGCCAGAGACAACAGAATCTCAGTATAGTGCTCTGACTGGGTCCTGAGGTCAGGGAAAGAGCAGGAACCACGAGGAAGGAAAAGCTCTGGGAATTCCATTCCTGTCTCACCAAAACTCTGATGAGGGATTCCAGAAGGTAACACATTTTAATTAAGCTTTCTCTCAGCCAAAAGGGAATGAAAATCCTGCCAGTGTTTTATTTCCCAGTTTCTCTCCTCAGGGAACATATGTAGAAACGGTTTTGAGGGTGAGCTTTTATATATCTGAAGGATACAATTTGATTATGAACAGGCAGAAACATATAAAATATCAATTTTCATTATACCTGTGTTCAGTACACCTACCAAGGACCTTATAAAACTTTACAAAATATCTAATTCAACCATTAGTCATCTGATATTTCAGGTCACTGTTTCTCAGTGAAGGCTAAGAAGAAGAATTTTTTTTTTTTTAGTTTTTTTGAGAACAAATTACTTTCTAGTTTCTTGTTTTAGACATTCAGTCAACTTCTTTCATCCTCTACACACACACACACACACACACACACACACACACACACACAGCAGTTAGTTTTTCATTTGTGTTCCAGGCTCTTCCTCTGTCACATGTTAACACTAACTTCAAGGTTGGCCACATGATGAGTTGTGAACAGTGATATGTGTGTTAGGACTTCACAGAAGTGGCATGAACCTCCCATCTAAAATTTGGTTCAGAAGTTGAGACTAAAGATCACACACACACACACACACACGAAGATGGTTATGAAAAAGTTTATTCACAAGGTTTCTAGAATGTGAAGGGCAGGTCCCAAATAAGTATAAAAATGGCTTGACAGGGTAACTGGATTTTGATTTTCTTAGGTTGATTAGGGAGAGGGGCAAGGGTTCAAGTTTGCTTGCATGAACCAGGATTCATGAAGTTCAAACCTTCTTTCTGCTGGAACCAAAGGAAGTAGCACCTAGACTCAGATTGCCTGAATGTGAGGCAGAAGAATAAAGGGGAGTGGTGGGGTTTCAAAGCTGTCATCAGTCAAATGCATAGTCATACTCTTTATTAATGTGTATACAGCATTTACCACATCCAATAAATGGTATTTTATTACCATTGTTTTAAAACCCGATGATCATGCCAATGTCTATACCTTCAGCCTGGTTGGCATGATAAGAAAAAAAATGGATTTCAATCATATTTAGTATGATCAAGACAGAATTTGAAAGATTGCTTGTGTGATCAAATATGTTAGAATAGTAAGAACAGCTTGAAGTGACCTGTCTGGCATCACAGTTATAAAGTGCAGCAGAATATTACTCAGTTTTAAAGAAGGGTGAAATTATGGCATTTGCCAGTAAATGGTTGGAGTTGGAGAATATCATGCTAAGCAAAATAAGCCAATCCCACAAAACCAAAGGCCGAATGTTTTCTCTAATACGTGGAAGCTATAAGGCAGAGGGCATTAAGGAAAAATAGCATTAGATTAGGTAGAGGGAAGTGAAGGGATGGGAGGGAGGGGATGTGGGGATGGAAAAGATAGTGGAATGAACCAGACATTATTACTGTATGGATTATATGTGACTACATGACCAATGTGATTCTGCAACATGTACACTTTGAAAAATGAGAAATTATATTCCATCTATGTATGATATATAACTGTACATAAATGCATTCTACTGTCATGTATAACTAATTAAAACAAATAAAAATTAATTAAAGTGCAGTGTACTTAGATTATTAATACCTAGGTTTAAATCTCAGTTCTATTCCTTAAGAACTATGCAGTTCTCAACAGTGGCATACATGTTCTGAAACTCATTTACTCAATGCAAGTAATGCCATCCACAAATTCCAGTGGGCTGGTATAAACAATAACTGAAAGACAATACTGTTTTCACCATATAGCAATTGCTCAGTACTTAGCATACACTCAGTAAACAATATTTGAATGTGATTCTTAATGTAACCCATCAAACCACTGAATTATTCTGAAACTATTTCATTTACAAGATAATCATGGCAACCTCACCCATACTATAGGAACATGAAAGGAATCAAAATCTACAGGAAATTATGTATCTGATGGCAATTTATAAAGGAAAATGTGCACATAAATATGAGACTTCACTTATCATATAAGATGGAGTGTAACACTCTTTTTTATTATTATTTTCTTTTAATTTGGTACTAGGTACTTAACCCAGGGGTGCTTAGCCTCTGAGTCACATCCCCAGCCCTTTTTTATATTGTATTTAGAGACAGGATCTTGCTAAGTTGCTTAAGGCCTTGCTAAGTTGTTGAGTCTGGTTTTGAATTCATAATCCTCCTGCCTCAGCCTCTAGATCCACCGGAAGACTGCAAGATTCTTTTATTTATTTATTTTTTTTAATTTTTAGTTATAGATGGACACAATATCTTTATTTGTTTATTCATGTATGTGGTGCTGAGGAATGAACCTAGTGCCTCACATGTGGTAGGCAAGTGCTCTGTCACTGAGCTACAATCCCAGCCCAGAGACTGCAAGATTCTTGACAGCATACAAACATACATGACTCCACTTCACTGAAGAATTCCTAAAACAGATCTAGTTTTCATAGGGTATTTATTAATTGTATTAGATGTGGAACATACTTTAAGGCTCTGGTATTTTTTTATTAGGGTCAAATAAGATTGATATGCCTGATAAAACGAGGCATTTGCTCCCTCTCAGGCAAGAATCCCCATCTGTTGGTATAAGTTGACATTTGAGATAACTCGCCCCCAGTAACCATACATTTCAAACCTCTTTTTCAGTAAACAGTCTCAGAAGATTTATTGATTCGCTCAAGTTTTCCTCAAGAGAAATGAATGAAGAAGAAGGAGTTGTATTAGAAAGCAGGAAAGACAGGGAAACCAAGATGTAAGTGGATGAAAGTTAGAGAAGTTTATGGAAAAGAAATTAGAATGGTGAGCAGGGCTGAGACACATCATTCACATCGCTTAGATTAATTCTGAGGTGTACAGGTAATTAGCCAAACCTTTTAGAGGGACAAAAATACAGGTATTCTTTCCTTCTTTCCTTTGTCTTCATGTCCCTCCAATACTAAAACCTCATTACAGCAATATCCATTGCAGTAGAGAGGGCTTTCAAGAGCCATCACATTAACCTGTGTCATAGGACAGTGACACACAAAGAAGTAATCCACATGTCATGCTCTGTGACCTCCTAATGTCCATTTATTAGAAAGCTGCTGCACACCTTCATTGTTGCCAACACAGGGGACCATGCTGTGTGCCTTATAACTCTCCTCTGCCTTGCTTGCCAACTGGCACATTCAGCCAGGCATTCTGGGAATCACACGCTTATTTAGCCAAAGATAAATTTTGGTGCTTAAGAAAAGTAACTACTTGGAATAAATATAGCTTGATCCAATAGTAAGAGGAAGATGTATTTATTTATACTCATTTTCTCTTGGTATTTGGGAAATGAATAAGTTGGGTCATATAATGTGGAAAATTTAGTAATTAAACCCTTATCACCACAGAATGTCCTTGGCCTTCATCCACCTAGTTATATTTTTGTCAAGGATGAACCATAATCTGGGATTTTGTGTTCGCTGTTTTTCCCATCCTATAAAAATTGCTTAATGTTGAAGTTGACTTCAGTTAAGTGGATACATTCTGCATTCCCAAATGGAAAATTCCATGAAGGGATAAACCAGCATTTTCCTTCTGTATTTCCCCAATGCACAAGTTACAGTTTTAATACTTACTAGGTACTCAAAAAATATTGTCATCAGACTGATTAAATGACTGACTGCATAGATTTTTATTTTTCTTCAAAGTTAAATAGCATTCATATTTCAACAAGGGCTTGTTCCTCTGTAAATCACAGATTTAGAATCACAATTTACAACAGCAGAGCTCACCTGCCAAAACAACTTCAAATTAAATAGCAACTTTTGTTACAATATTTTGGAGCCATATCTGGGAAATGCAACTGACACTGGCATAGAGCAGAAATGGTTTCGACAAGGCAAGAAAAGGCATATTGACTGACAGGAGCATGCTCTGTTGCCTTGACAAACAAGCAAGAATTCAGCCCCAATCTGTTGGAGTCTCAAGGCTCACAAACCTGCCAGATTGCCATCTTTGTGCTGAATGCAAAATAATCACAGTAGCTAGAAATGATAAATTGTGGATGGCTGCGGTGGGAAGCAACATATTTAATCAATCTCTTCTTTTCACTCTGCAGGTTCTAACCATGAAACGTGCACTTCAAATAGGAGAGAATAGTTCCGCTTCTGGAAGTGAGCTTGCCTCACACCACTATCCCTGACCAGTCTTACCCATTCCTCACCATGATGCACATTTAGGATAAGCTTCTTGATAATATCTACACAGTAGGCTTCAGTGACTCCCAAAGGTATATGAAGTGCCAACTTTTAAGCTTTTGAATTTCTTAAGCCCATTCCCAACTGGCTTTGCCATCAGCATCATAGCTGTCATCTAGGATATCAATGTTTACTGAACTTTTTCAGTGTGCCAGGTACTGTGTTCAGCATCTATCTATCTTTCCTCAGGGGTTATTCTGGAGATAAAATAAAAAGGGCATTAAATGAATAAGGCAGCCGGGCGCGGTGGCGCACGCCTGTAATCCCAGCACTTTGGGAGGCTGAGGCAGGAGGATCGCGAGTTCAAAGCCAGCCTCAGCAATGGCGAGGCACTTAGCAACTCAGTGAGACCCTGTCTCTAAATAAAAATACAAAAAGGGCCAGGGATGTGGCCCAGTGGTCGAGTGCCCCTGAGTTCAATCCCTGGTACCACAAAAAAAAAAAAAAAAAAAAAAAAATGAATAAGGCACAATATAAATTCAAGGCTTCAAGGTATTATTCCTGGAAACGTACAGTCATTTTTAATTCTCTCATTTAACTTGTCAGATCAAACAGCTATGATTTAACCATGACTTTTTGAATAGTTATTTTTTTCTCTTAAATTTACCATTATATAAAGGACAAAGGAATAAATCTTCTATGAAAGTTACATTATAAAAAAATCCATGGGCCCACGGTTTCAATTTGTTTTCTTCTTTCTGAATGTCTATTGCTCTCATCTCACGCTTTTCTTCCTCCTCCCTTCCCTCCCTATACACATTCTCTCTCTCTCTCTCTCTCTCTCTCTCTCTCTCTCTCTCTCTCTCTCCTCTCTCTCTCCTTTCCTCTTTTCTCTAATGTGTCATTTAAAAATGTTCATCATTCGGGCTGGGGCTCTAGGGGCTGGGGCTGTAGCTCAGTGGCAGAGCATTTGCCTTGCATGTGTGAGGCACTGGGTTTGATTCTCAGCACCACATAAAAATTAAAAAAATAAGATAAAGGCATGCTGTCCATCTCAAACTACAAAAAAACTTTTTTTAAAAAAGTTTATCACTGCTATCTTAAAATCTAATATTCCACAGATCTAATCTATGCTGTCCTAAAAATATCTCAAACTCTCCCCAGTTTGCCATGACTATTGCATCCCTAATACACATCCAGCTAAAACCTGGGAATACTAGGCTAGGAACTAGGGAACACTTCTAAAGCACATCACTATCTTTTGAGACTACACCATGGAGTCATAGGGAACAGAATTCTTCAGTCAATTGTGTTACATTCTTATCTTGGCACATGTCTTTATCCTCTTCCTAGAGACCAACCTGTTCCTGGACTCATTCTCAGAATTTAGGGATGTGCAGTTGTTATTTTTTTCAACAAAATTTAAACTATGTGTGCAGTGAAAACTTCTTAACACACTTATTGCATATCCATTCCTATTTTTGTGATGCTGTCTGTCTAGAATGTGCAAGACATTTTCATGGTAGATCTTTTAGAAGGCATCTCCTAGAAAGCTGTTTTTCCCTTTTGTATTCACTTCTAAACTACTTGTTATTTTTAGAGACCTGTTTCAAATATTTATATTTTATACTTCTGTTCCATTTATCCTCAAATATCTCTATTGTTTCTGATGTTTTTATTTCTTTACCTACCACAAATAAAAACAATTTATTATTAGTTTTCCTTCCTGAATGAAGATTCAGTAGATTCCTCTATCATGCCATTGCAGAAGCCTAGAACTTGAAGGAACATCAAGATGTTCAGGCAGGTATTGATAATGAGGAGTGGAAGCAGCAGAAGGGAACATATTAGTGATGTTTAAGCCAGAAGCCTAATTTTTCTCAACTCTTGGTTAACTGCTGTCGTGTCAGAGGGTTTTATCTCAAGTCCACAGTGCTAGCTATTCCTCTCAGGATCTTTGCTACAGAGGAAAATAAAATTTGCTTCTGACTTAGAAATCTCAAGTATTTGAAATAAAGGGAAACCTCTTTTGGTAATAAAAAAAAAAAAAAGAAAGAAAGAAAGAAAGAAAAAAAGAAAAAGAAAGAAAGAAAGAAAGAAAAAAAATTTAGTCCTGAGCTAAATACAGCTTCAATTTTATTTTAAGTCTTTTTTAAGTTAATGAACCAAATATCTCTCTAGGTAGCCTATTTGCTGTTACAATCAATGAAGCTCTGAGGCTGTGGACTTTGTGGTTTTGAAGACACACAGGAGAGCAGACCCTTCATAGCAAGCCTTCTCTGAAGTCAACAGTCATCTCTTCCTAAGGGAAATGCTTCCACTTGTTACTATTCCTCATGATCTCTCTTCTCTACTCCTATTTTAATTCATACCCTCTGAATCTCATCTACTTTCTACATTTCCTGTTGTCTTTAATAAAACAGATAAAATGTAGACACCTGTGCCTGAATCTGATAGTTTCATCTGAACTCTACATTCCATTGTGTGTTTCTGTGAATATAAAAGATGAGAAATAACCTTATATGTGAAAAGTCCTTGTTGTTATTATTTCAGTTCACTCAGTCTCTGACTTCTCTCTGAAAGCTCCCAACATTAAGCCAATCTATTGCAGCACAAATTTGGGCATGTAGTCATCATCTATTATTTGATCTTATTTGTAAGGACTGTTTTGACACGATTTTAAATACTATTACTTGTATCCAAAAATAAACCCATTAGCAATAAAAAGATAGAAAAATATTA
This sequence comes from Tamias sibiricus, assembly GCA_025594165.1. Taxonomy (NCBI): domain Eukaryota; kingdom Metazoa; phylum Chordata; class Mammalia; order Rodentia; family Sciuridae; genus Tamias; species Tamias sibiricus. Next base: position 63,327,570 of record CM046668.1, read on the forward strand.
CCTTATCTGTCCTTATGAATACACTTTTTTTTTGTATTTTCAGAAAGGAAAAATAATCATAACAAATTCAGCAAAATTAAGCAATAAACAGAGAAAGCTGTCAAAACATTTCAGGATATTTAGGGAAGGGCCATAAAGCACAAAGGGCCTGAAGAAGACGACAAAGGAACCATACTATTAAATTCTCCAGTTTTGAGATTTGCCATAAATCATCTATGATTCCAAGTCTGCGTTATGGAAGCATGCATTGAGGCTGATTTCTAGAACTCTGATAATTGTCAGGCAAGGCCTTGGCTTCCCCACGACACTGTACTCAGCAGTAATCTTCATGTTTCTTTCCAAGCACTTCTGAATATATGTAGAAATTGGTGAAAATGCAAAAGTGGTAACATAGAGAAGAAACCACATCTTCCTGCCATCATTCAATCCACACACAGTTGCTGGGCATCTTCTATGTGCAGGAGTTATTTATTCTATGAAACCATGAGAGGACCCAGAAGTGCTTTGAACTTGCCACCATTTGCACATATGAAACCACACAGTTGCTGTTTGTATGTCTGTCTTCCCACAAGTATGTATTCTCCTTCAGTATCAAAACCAAATTCCTTTATTTAATCTCCTTAGTCCCAACAACAGGCTGGAATGGAACTGGCCAGAATGGCTACTAAAATAATGAGTGGCTTACAGATACATAGAAACATATCATAAGTACATGTGTAGCCAATCATCTTTGGTGATGGTTCCCTGTCTCTTTTTGCTCCTCAGGTGCCCTCCTTTGTGATGTGCTAAGCAGGGTGGATCAAAAGACATGCATGTCTGTGTGCTCACTCCATTCACATAAGGGCTCAACTTTGACACCAGGTTTCTTTAGAAGTTCATGATCAAATAACTTAAATCTTCAAAATAGATGTGATCCGAACAGAAATTTACCTCATGTCTGAATATTTTTTTACTGTGTTTATTTCTGCAACCTAAGCTTTCTCATCTATAGGCCAGCATTCTTAAATAGGGTCCTTTTTCATAGGTTGCTTTGATCTCTGCTGATTCATCAAATTTCCTGCCTGACTTAGGGTAGGATAAAGAAGCTAATGATAGAGATATTCATATACCAACTTTCACCTTATAAATTATGGTGTCCAAATAAAGGTGAAAATATCCTCAACTTTAATGACAAATCACCAGTAAAAGGCAATATATTTGAGAGGGTGTTAGTTACAATATCAGGGGAATTATGTGGTTTTCAGCAATGGGGTCTGGGAAGAATCAGGCTTTAGAACCAAAACAACCAGATTTAAAATCTGATTGTTCCCCTAAATGAGAAATTGTTGTGATTATTCTTTCTGCACATTAATTTTCTCATCTCATATGTCAATAATATATATTTTGAAAGAGTGCTGGATGACTTTATAAATGATACAATGTTATGCTTATTTCTTTTCTCCTCATCTCTGCAAATATGGGAGAGACAAACTGATAGAACTATGTGGGGTAAATGACCAGTATAAATAATAAATGCTGCATCCAGCCTTGAATCATAAATACCATAAACTGCACTTTCTTCTTGATGAATTTCTAACTTTATGGAAACTATTTACTTTTACCATTTCATTTAAAATGTATATTTTAAATGAATGAAGAAATTGATACCTCCTAGACACTTAGCAAAATATTACCCGGACAAATGTTTTTCATGATCTTTATAAAAAAAACCTTTTGAAAGAATAACACATTTGCTTGAAAAGAAAAAAAATGCTGTGACTTACCAAGATCTGACTGCCTTTTGTGTGTTATTTGTTGTTTTGTCAAGGGACAAGGGCCGTTCTAAGAGTGACAGGAAAAGATAACATGGGAACATGAATAAAGAAATGAAGGCAGTTGTTATGGAAACTGGTTTTCCCAGAATGAGGGATTAAATGAGCTGGCTTCTTAGTGCCTTTTCCCTATTTTCCCATTTCAAGCTGAAGGAGACACATGGTTTTAGACAATCACAAGGGTTATTAAAAATCCTCTATGGTATTTTTAAAGTTTTATTTTATGTTTAATTGAAAAGCAATACTTGTATATAACTGTGGTATACAACGTGATGTTTCCATATACATATGGTAGAATGATCAAATCAGGGGAATTAGCATATCTATCACCTCAAAATTTTATCATTTCTTTGAGGTAAGAACATTCATAATCTTCTCTTTTAGCTAATTCATTTCATTTTATTTCGTCTTTAGTACCAGGAACTGAACCCAGGTGTGCAAAGCCACTGAGCCACATCCCCAGTCCTTTTGTGTTTTATTTTGACAAGGTCTCCCTTAGCTTAGGGCCTCACTAAGTTGCTGAGGCTGGCTTTGAATTTGAAATCCTCCTGCCTCAGCCTCCTAAACTGTTGGGACTACAGGTATACACCACCATGTCTGGCTCTTTTGGCTATTTTTAAACAGACAATACAGGACTGGGGTTGTAACTCAGTGGTAGAGCACTTACTTGGCATGTGTGAGTCCCTGAATTCAATCCCTAGTACAACAACAACAACAACAAAAAAAAAAAAAAAAAAAAAAAAAAGAAAAAGAAAGAAAAGAAAAAAAAGAAAAAGAAAGAAAAAGAAAAAAAGAAAAAAATATATAAAGGATTATTATTAATTATTGTCACCTTGTTGTGCAATAAATCATCAGAACTTCATCCTCCTAACTATGACTTGATATCCATCGACAAATATCTCCCTACACCACTACCTTCCATCCTTTGTAGCTACCATTCTACTGTTTCCATGAGTTTGAAATTTTTTTTTTTAGATTCCTTATATAAGTGAAATAATATGGCATTGTCTCTATGTGTCTGGCTTATTTCATTTAGCATAATGTCCTCTAGGTTCATTCAGATGTTGCAAATGACAAAATTTTATGATTTTTTAAAAAATCTTAGCAATGCTTTTGTATTTTGAGCAAAACTGAAATTGTGTTTTCTTGTATACTGACTTATGACCTAAGCCTTTTTATTGAACAGTTTACAATGGACATGACTGCTGGTGCTGATGAGTTGTAGCCTTTATATTCAGCAAGAAAATGTCCTCCAAACTTCTTTCATGGAACTTCGATGGTATGGATTGGTGTAATAAACCAAAAAAAGGGTAGACTTCTGCTAGACTGTTAAAATGGGTCCCAAGGGTTCAAGGAAAAGTTACAGTAAAATATTAGATGAAGTATCTCTAAGCCTGGGTTGTAAGATTGGAGAAGAATAGATTTTGGTTTCTAGGTTACCAAAGTATGAGATGTCAGTAAGAGCAACATTAGAAACTGGGGTCATTGCTCTTTGAACAGTATAGATAAAGAGTATGGAAATAGCCTGTGATTGTAGCATCCTTAAGAACAGCAGGGGACTCCACTGAATATATGGCGACACTGGTTGCAAGATGTAAAGAACCTTGCTGAACGCTGAGCTGGTTCTCTTCCTTGCCTGTATCCTATGGCAACAGCAGCTTATCTATAACACTGGGAAAACAGAGACCTAACTTGGGGTGAGTTAGAAATCAAATATCTGTTTATTTGAATGCTACTTTGTTTCTTATCAACGATCCTCACAAGCTTTCCACCACTTCAGAGATACAACAGATAAGAGGCAGGCTTGACTCCATGCTGTGCAAATGGAGCCGAATCAACCCCAACAGGAATAACCTAAGAGAGGTTCCTCTTCCCTTGCTCTATCAGCCACTAACACACTCCTCAAAGAGGAAAGGCATGTGGTTTTAGGGAAGCAAAATCTAACTCCAAGGATGGCCTCAGATGATTCCTACAGTTCATGAACGTTCTCCCACCATCCATAGAGGGTGCCATTCAGAGAGTCCTCGCCTCCCCACCATTACTCTCCAGGTCATTGCTAGCCCACATCTCCTCTCTCTTACCTTGATATGGTACAGAAAATAGAGGATTGTTTGGTAAGTTTTGTCCCATATATCATTCGGAAATATCTTGTTTTCTCTCAACATGATCACTACTAGATTATCTGATTAACAAAACTCCAGCCTCCCTTGGAGTCTAAGCACCAAATCATTCCTTGATTTATCTCCACATGTTTTTGTTGAAGCACCTTTATATAATGTTGTGACACAAAAGGATAAAAAAAATAAATATTGTGTTATAATGAATAAAGTTGAAGACAGTGAAACCTGTGGTACTCAGCTGAAAGAGGTCAGTTTTTATCAAGTGCAATAGATAACAAGTTCAATTCATGTACATATTACTGATGGCCAGATCATTCTATAGTACAGCATAAATGAAACCAAATTCCCTCAGAGGCCATCGACTCTGGTGAACCTTCAAATATATTACAGTTCACTATGACAATAATAAATAGGTAATAAAATGTTGGCCTTTGGCCTTCCACAGCTATTTATTTTAACTACTTCATTGTTGCAGGAGGTATGTCCCTGGGTGTGTGTGTCTGAGGGTGGGCTGCTATTCTCTTGCATTTTCTGGCAGTCATTTGCAATCAGTGGGTCTGTCAGACCCAATGCTTCAGTTTCATAACTGTAATTGGATTGTCTGACTTCCTATTCAATTGGTACATGCTTCTTCTTATTTCTCTTTTTTAAAAAAATCAATAAATGGTTTGTGGTGCCTTTAATAGAGAGGAATCAGGTTTTGCCATATTATGGAGTTGACATTTTCAACATTTATCCAGCCAAAAAGACCACTGGGTCTGTCAGACCCAATGCATAGGTTTGGAATTAATTGAATCATCTGGTCCTAAGGATGTATAATAATGAGAACACGTTTCAGGATGGAAATCAAAGAGCTCTATCATGCCCTGAACTTCACAAATATGGATAGAAACAATTTTTCCTTCTGTTCACAAACCCCTCATGCAATGATTAAATTGTAGGAAACACAAATAACTTTATGTTTAAGCCTGAGACTGATGTTGAGACTAAAATACTATAGATAGAATATTCATATACATTTATATGTATGTGTATATACGGTCCATACATTTATATACATTATAACAACTTCGTAGATAATCACATATATTCACACATACACATATGAAGTGAAGAACTGAATCAGTGTAGATTTCTTTGTATTTAAGAGTAGATAATATTTAATGTGATTCTACTCTATTTTCTGCATCTATGGGACTATGCTAGGAGCTAAAGTTGCAAAGAAGAGTAAGACAGAGTACCCACCACCAAAAGTCCTAAAGGAGAAAACAACCAATCAATAAATTCACGTCTCTCAGCTCTTAGTTAATAAATTAGAACCTTTTAAGTTCAGGTTTGTACCACTGGTTCTATATTGACCTGAAAAAATACACTGAAAAACAATATAGGATACTGACTAGAGACTTGGGGCTACCTGCTTAAAATTAGATTCATTTCACATTTTATTGCTAGTACTCATTTTGCAAGATGTGGAGGTTTTTTCCCACCACGTAGAGAGTATTATCAAACGTTTCTATCTTCCTCTGAAGCATTCACTATTAACTACTGTTGGAGGCAGAATCTATACTGAGTGGACCACTGGTTTGTTCCATTGAGAGAGTTTTTGAGTTTCAGTGAACATATACATTTGGAAGAGTGAAGGAGCCCTAATTAGGAAGGGCTGTTGCAGCTAGCTGGAAGCCATAAGTTCCACCTGATATGTATGTGACGCACCTGTAGGCACCCGCAAAGCTGAAGGTATATAACCGGGTGAAAGCGGTCCGAGTTAGGAGAACGAAGGAGAATTCATTCAGTCAGTCGTGCAGTCACTCGGTCGGTCAGAAGAATCAGAGCGGCCCGAACGTAGGCAGAGCCGTTACAGAAGAGAAACCAGATAGAAGGAGTAATGGCTGGTCAGAGTTAGGCCGAGGCTCCCGAATCTTTCTCTAAGCTAAGCTCTCTCTATCTTTCTTTCTCTCTCTCTAAGCTAAGAAGACAAGAAGAAAGTAGAAGTAAAAGTAGTAATAGCTTTACTCTGCCTCCGAGAGTTTTCCTCCCGCGGCGGTTTGTGGCTGGCCATGACAGGCAGCTTACAGAAGAGAAAAGAAAAAGTACTATCATATACTTAATATCAATATAGTTAATGTTTGGGATAGCATCTAACTGATTGAGCTGAAAAATTTACCATTTCATTTTTAAATTTAATTTCTTTGCTAAAGATAAGACTTGGAAATTCAGGAATATGAAAAGAAGAAAGTTTTCCAAGTAAAAAATATTTTATTTTAAAAAATGCACTGCTACTTAACTTCACACAGAAGTCATATTTCTACATTTCATGTGGATGAATCATAGAACATGGAGGAGTTGAATTGTAAGACTGTATAGGGTAGCGGTGTCTTCAGGGCTCCAACATAAGGAAGGATGAACAGATATTGCTGGACAAGGTGCCTTACAACCTGAGAGTCCCATTTGTTTGCTCTTCTGTAAGACTATATTTGCTTTCAACTCAACAGCTTTCATTCGTCTGAAGACTTCTTGTAGCCCCTGATTGAAAAAGCAAGGAAAAAAACCCATCTCTTCATGTGGGAAGAGATAGTTGAACTATCTAAATTAGATCTTTATTTTAGAAGAAAAAAAAATCACTAGACAGTGGTCCCTTCCATTTCATTATACTAATTTTCTTTAGTTGCAAGAATAATGGCCATTGTTTGAATTATTTGTCTCAATGATGTATCATTATTTTTGTAGGACAAAAAATTGTTGCATACCAGTAATTTTATATGGCTAGACTTATATAAAATTACTTTTTCTATGAATGCTTTGATGAACACACAGGTATACTCTGGGAGGAATGATGCCTCCATGTTTGATGAAACCATTAATATGGGGCAGTGTCCACACTGGAAAAAGCTTTTGACAGTGAAGTTGAGAAAGTATTGACAAGATATTTCTTTGCGTTCTATGGGGAAAAATTCATTGTTTAATAAATTTAGAGGTACATTGTGAACAAAATCTTCTTTTTGAAAAGTGACCATGACTACTTTCATCACAAAGGCTTTGAAATATTCTGCAGCAGATTAAGTCATTTACTTAAACAAATTTCTTAGGGAATACTGTGATAGACCATAAAATATTCTTTTTGATCAAATGCCCATCAACATTTTTTGGGACAGCTATTTTTGGATTTCTTGTAATTCCATTTGGAAAACCCACACCAGACTGAAAGATTCTTATTACGGACCAAGGGTTAACACAGAGCCTTACCCACATAGGGTTAACTTTCCAAATCAAAAATGACAGCTTTACACACACAGTTTGTAATCTAGATCTCATATGGTGCATGCAGTTTTAGAGGAAATTATATCTACTCTCCTCATCCGCAAACTGGCATTTCATAAGATAAGCTATGTACTCTGAGTTTGAATAAATTCAGATGTTTTCTTTAGAATACATTACAGCTAGGGCATAAGATTCTGAACACTGTGACATTATCCTTTCTTAAGAGGTATATGTCTGTCTTCTCAAGTTAAGCTCCTATTTTGTTCTACATGTATCTATAATAATTGTCTGTGATTGCTGGAATGAGTATCATGAGGGAGTCTGGTTTTTGTTCCCCTTAACCTATTTTTAAGCAACCAATGTGGAAGCTTGCAGCCCATGGTGCCTCCATGAACATTATTTAAGAATATCAATAAATCTAAATCCATAGCCAACAGTGATTACTTTCTTTATTCTGGCAGTGATGGTGGCATTATTTAGACACAGTTGTAGAGCAAGTAACAAACAAAATAGCTTCTAAGATACTCAAGTTTCTAGGTTCCGAATGTTGGGTGTAAAATCACCACCGCAAATGGTTTGCAGATATGTGTGAACAGGGCTACAATTTGTTTGGCCTAAGGGGTTGGGGTTGTCAGGCATGTCAAAGCCTAGTCTTCCATTCTATTCTCAGAATGCTTCCCTCTCCAACACCCCTCAGGTTGGTTTGTTCCACTGGCTTTCTCTCTCCCCTACATCTACAAAATCTCCCTCTCTATTGACTTCATCCTTTCAGAATATAAACATTCAAAAACCTATTTTGAAAAAGAATGCATCCTCACATCTGCCTTCTTCTGACTTCTCTCTCCCTTCTTTTCATGGAGAAGCTACTTGAAAAAGTATCTTCTACTCCCTTCCCCAATTCCATACCTCCCATGTGAAGCTCCAGCTTCCACAATGGATAAACTAATCTTTAAGGAGAAGAATCTCAAGTCATATGAAGTTTCTCTTACCTCTCCCTATACTTCTTCCACCTCTCTCTTGAGATTTGAAACTGTACCCCCACACTGGATTTTCCTTTTACTTTAACTTTTTCTCTGTTATTGCCTTGGTACCCAATGCTGTAATGTTGTCCATGTCTGTTTCTCTTGATAAGAGATACAGCCTGTGTCTTAATCACCTTTGTATTCCAGGATCCAGCATAGTGTTTCAGGGCAACTGGTAATAGGGACTTGATAATGCCTAAAACCATCCAACCTTTGGTTCTACAAACATTAAGAATAGTTACCAAATGGTCCAACATTCTCACTACTAGGTATATATCTAAAAAATTTAAATCAGTATACTGAAGAAGTATCTATACTCCCAGATTTATAGCAATACTATTCACAATAATAAGATATGGGATCTACCAAAATGTCCATCAATGGATGAATAACTAAAGAAAATGTGGTATATGTACACAATAGAATACTTTTAAGCCATTTAAGAAAACCCAAATCCTGCCATCTGTGCCAACATGGATTAAATTGAAAGTCATTATATTAGGTGAAAGAAGCCAGGAATAGAAAGACAAATACCACATGATCTCACTTATGTGAAATCTAAGAATGTTGATCTCATAGAAGAAGAGAGTATAATGATGGCTACCAGAGGTTGGTAACCATCATTAGCAGGCTAGAGGGATGGGAGACATTGATGAAAAGATACATAATTATAGTTAAGAGAAATAAATTTCAAGAGATCTATTATACAGCAAGGTTTTATAGTAATGATGCTATATTCTTTTTTTTTTTTTTTTTTTTTTTTTTTTTTTTTTTTGGGTACCGGGGATTGAACTCAGTGGCACTCGACCACTGGGTCACATCCCCAGACCTTTTTTGTATTTTATTAGAGACAGGGTCTCACGGAGTTGCTAAGTGCCTCGCCATTGCTGAGGCTGGCTTTGAACTCGCGATCCTCCTGCCTCAGCCTCCCAAAGTGCTGGGATTACAGGCGTGCGCCACCGCGCCCGGCTATATTCTTAAAACATATAAAAAGAATAGATGCTATGTACTCTCACCCCCAAAATGATAACTATGTGATGTGATGCATTTGCTAACTAACTAGTTTTAATCATTCTACAATGGATATGTACTTCATACCATCACAATGGATCAAATTTATAAACCAGAATGGAGGAAAAGAAATAGGAACACTCTCTGTTTGCAAATGTTGTATGCATCTTGTGCTGTGAACCTCTGATAAATGTAGTGGTGTTATCCAATTAACTTTCTAGCACTCAGGAGAGAGCCTTATGGGTTCTGCCAACTCACCACTGACTAATCTTAATTGTCTTTTGTCCTATGCTAGTTGCATTGAGGGTAGGGGGACTGTTAGCAGCATAGCAATTTAAAATATTATCATTACATAATATATGGATTACATAAAGGAAATCTGAACTCTTCCCCCCCAAAAGAAAACAGAAGTTAATATAGGCACTATGACTTTGCTTGTTACACCCCAAAACATTTTAATGCAGAATTCTCTTCTCTTTGGTGAACCTGATATTTAATATGTCCTATTACAGAATCCTTATTTATATTATCTGAATAATGTGTTTATCCTTTTATAGCCTGAAGAAAATTAATAAGTTAATGTATACATACTTAGTAATTATCAAATTAGCATTTAATGTGTGTATAAGAAAGCCCTCCATTGATTAACACCTGCTACCAAATAACACAATCACATTTGAACTGTCAGGCCTCAGTTCCTATCTTGGCTCTGAGGCTCTGGCTACTTTGAGATGCCATTTCTAAATAGTTCTCTTTAGTGGCTCTTCAAGTCACTTCAGAGGTGCAGCTCACTCAGGAAAGCCACTCTACTAGGAGCCTCATTACCCCAGAGCCATCATCACTATTTCTGTTCATATCTAGAAGAGCATTCCTCCTACAATAGAGGCCCCATAGCAGCAGGACAGAATGGGGTGGCCCTCACTCCCAAATCAGCACCTAAGTTGGTGAAGTTCCTCACTCCCTCAAAGCACACTACAGTTCCAATGTGCAATGTTCTGAACAGACACTGAGCAGAACAATAGTAGTATTAGCAAAGATACCTCATCAAAACTCACTTGAAAGTTGTATCAGTTACGCATAAGCATTATTTAACCAGTTTTCTGGACTACAGGTTTAGGTTCTGTTTGTCATCAATAATGAAGGGGATGAGGACTCATACCAGCATAAGAACTTTCCCACCTTGCCATAGTATCCTGAGGAGCTGAATGGAAGAAATGATTAATGATCATTTCTTTTGTATTTTATAGGGACTGTTTAACAGATATGGCTGACCTTTCTGACATAAGAAAGTTTTTTTTCAGGTTGAAATAATGAATCCCCTTGGGCTGGGGTTGTGGCTCAGTAGTAGAGTGCTCACCTAGCACATACGAGTCCCTGAGTTTGATCCTCAGCACCATATAAAAATAAATAAATAAGATAAAGTATCATGTCCAAATACAACTAAAAAATAAGTATTACAAAAAATAAATAATGAATCCCACATTTGAAATTGCAAATCATTCCAGTTTCCAAATTTCTGCTAGATCATTAGAATGAAAGTCAGTTCCCCAAAGCTAAAGGGGTCCCATCATTATGTAAAACTATAATGCACCAATAAAAAAATGTAAGGAAAAAAAAAAAAAGCTAAAGGGTGACTCAAGTAATTTAGGTAAACCACACACTTTATCTCAAACAGAGGCTTTTTCAGAAAATGGTGCTTTTTGGATTTAAATTCTCTGGATAATTTCTCTAGTTCTTCTCTCTGTTATGCGTACATCAAAGCGTAACGACTTGGCCTGGGACAATTGAGAAATTAATAACCGAAGCAAGGGCTTTAAGAAATCCATAGTAATGACACAAATGAGACCTATCAAATTAGAAAACCAAAATGAAAACACACTAAACACTTCAAAATTTAATTAGAAAAAGTTCCAAGTTCAGACCACACTGAGGCCATTTCATACAGCACTCTATATTGGAACCTGAAAAAGAGTCATTATGGTGGAATGTGACCTTGGGGAGGAGGGAAGATGTGCTCACTGCCTGCCTTCCTCCATCTGCCTCTTAAGGCTCACCACAAACATTTTATAAAGGCTGATTCAAGGTAGACATCTCTTCAATTTAACCTTCACAAGAGACAGAAGTCAACCTTTTATTTCTCCCAATAATGGTATTGCAATTGACTGGAGACTGTTCACCATAAACCATTCAAAATATTTTTCAAATTAATGCACAAACTATGTATTATAAATTGCCTGTTGATCTCTTTGAACCATTCCCATTGACTTTTAAGTCCAATAATGTATATCATCAGGCAAAGATCACTTTTCTCCCTTGCAACTTTCGGGGGATGAGGGTGGTTCAGAGTTGCATATGTTTGAAATGATTCATCTTTCTTTTCTATAGCCTTTTTCATAAAATTGTATGTCCTCCAAACACTAAAAATGTCAATAATACAGAGAGTACAAAGAATAAATTATAAAGAACACAGGAAAAAGACAAGTTGCCAATCCTATGTGAAATTTGTATGGTGCCTAACTCTGAAGACTATATGCTTTGAATCTTAAAATTTAACTCACTTCATTTATTGCAGAATTTTACCCATTTTATAACTTAAGCATTTAATTTTCAAGTTATCTCTGTATGTTGCCCAACATTGCCATCAATCACAATTTTATCAACAATGAAGCTGGGACAAACTGAGGTCTCTACAAGGTCACACAATAAATACAATGACTAAAGACTCAAGTCCCATGGGGCCATTTAACATAATCCCAAAGATAAGCACTGGAGGTATTAGGGGGTTTGTGTGGCAGGATCAGATGTATCCATATTTGTCTGCCAAACCAGATTTCTAGTTTGTATAATTTTTGACCAGAGATATATATTTACAAAATAATTATGGAAAACTTTTTGGTTCAATTCTATTAAGAACTGCCTATGTATTTGCATTGAAGTTTGTCTCCTGAACCAAATCTGCAGTCTTGTGGCTCTCTGTAATTTAGAGTCTCCTTTCTTAATGGGAAACTTCTACTTTTGCACTAGCTAATCCTAAATTTTCCCTCTCACTACCTATTGTTAATGCTTATTCTTTCATTTCATAATATCCAGAAAAAGTTTAGTTTGGTAATAGTTCAACACCCCTAAGAAAAAGAACATTACACTGGTCCCTCCTTATCTGTGGTTTCACTTTTTCCTCAGTTCCAGTTACTTGTGGTCAATCATGGTCCTAAAATATTAAATGAAAAATTCCAGATATGAACAATTTATAAGTTTTAAATTATACTCCATTTGAGTGGTGTGATGGAATCTTGTATCATCCCAGTCTGTTTTGTCAAGAGGATGAATCATCCCTTTGTCCAGCATACCCACCCTGTACACATCACTTATAGGCACCCAGGTTTTCAGAATGACTATCACAGTATTTCTGAGCTTGTGTTTAAATAATATTTACTTTACTTAAGATCCCAAAGCACAAGAGTAGTAATACTGGTGATCTTACTATGGCATATTGGTATATAATTAGTCTATTTTATCAGGAGAAGATGAGCATTCCTAATCTGAAAACTTAAATCTGAAATGCTCCGAAATCTGAAATTTTTGAGCTCACACCTGACACCACAAGTAGACTATCTCACACCTTACCATGTGATGAGTTGTAGACAAATCACAGGTACACTAAAAACATTGTATATAATTATCTCTAGTCTATGTGTATAAAGTATATATGAAATACTTATGAATTTCTCATTTGGATTTGGGTCTCATTCCCAATTTATCTTATTATGTTAATGTAAATTTTAAAACAGCCCAAATCTAAAACACTTCTGATTATAGGCCCTCTAGGAAAGGAATATTCAACCTCTAGTTATTGTTGTTAATATCTTACTGTGCCTAACCTATAAATTAAACTTTATCAAAAGTATGTATATATAAAAAAAATTATATGGACATAATGCTATATGTATATGATTTTAGGCCTTTACTAGGGTTCTTGAACTCTAACCCTGGAGGAGAACTATAATTTTAAAATGCTACTCATGGTTTTCTTCTTTCTTTTTCTTTGGAGAAATGGACTCATACAACTTAGGAGGCTATGTTTCTTTGACATGTATCAGTTTTAAATGTAATGCTAATTGAGAGTCCAACTACCTTATTTCTGGGTTCCTATGCTCATTTCTTATCATCAGAGACAAGGTAAAATGTTGAATGGGAAGGAAATGTTTAATATGGGATGGGGTCAAATAAGGACCAACCAGGGGCTTCTTGAGGAAGGCCAATTCACTAGGCCTGTCCACAAACCTGAGGACAGCTTCTTCTCAGAAAGAAAATCTCATCCACTGGGCAGAGATAGCTAATAAGAGCATCAGAAGAAGCTGCTATGTTATGAACACTGTAAGACCCTTTCTTGAGCTAAAATGCCAAGAAAGGTATTGTCTATCTCGTCTACAGATGAAGAACCTTAGCTTCTTTTGCAAAGTTTGCCTATTTTCCTGGAGGAACTGGCATTCCCTACATTCCAAAATTCCCTCAAGCGCTATGAATATGCATAAACCTTTATCATGTACACATAAAGATGCATATAGACACACACTCATAAAATAGCATAGTCTCCTAGTAGGGAGAGCACACCTTTGGTTGGATGGGTATACTAGGACATGAGTACAAATGCTACACTAAGCTATTTATTTATTACTAAGTAGAAACACATTATTGTCTATTTTACTAGTGAGATGCTTCAATTATAAAGAAAAAAATTCCTCAAGGAGAAAAAAGTGATTGTAATAGTCTATGAAAAACTGCAAGTGAATCACAGGGTCGTGAAGATATGCTTCTTTCCCACTCAACTCCATGACTTAGCTTTGTTTATGTCACACCTCATGGAAAAAGGGAAAGATTGGCATAGTTCTAGAAGGCTCGGCTCCTACCATGTGGTTTAGAGGAACAATAGAAGACACAATTCCATGAGGCAGTTCATAACCCAGGGAGGGGTTCTCTCCTTCTGCTCTGCCTGATGGACTTCTCTGCATAGTTGGTGAACTAGAACTGCAGACCCTAGATTATCCAAGATAGTAGTCATCTCTGAGTGTCCCTCAGGAACTGGCCAGAACCCAGGCTTTGTGCTCCTAAAACCCAGGAAAGCTAGGGATGATGCTGATTGAGCTACAGACCTCTTGGGATAGGAAGAATAGGTTTTCCAGATTCAATATAAGAACAACTTCCTCCCTTCCAGGCCTTTCTTCCATCAAACCAATAGGCATCAAATTAATAAAGCTGTGGCTTTTTGACGTTAGTCGATTATAGAAAGACAAGCTTGAGTGACGGGTAAACAATAGCAAAGGAATGAGTTTCCATAAACACTTATTTATTTATGAAGAGTATGTGGCATGCAGAATTAATAAATCTGTAGTCATTGTTCTTTTTTGAAGTTTGTAACCTGTCATCATAGGTTAAATAACTGTCAAGAGAGCTCATACTTGTGATATTTTAAATAGGAGCTGAAATTGGAGTTTCCCTAAGGCAAATGAAGATTTCTAAACATTGCTATTTTTCCCTCAAAAAGTCTTATTTAAATGAACAAAAGAAATCAGTGTATGTGTTCTGTGTGTGGAAAGAGATCGGAGGTGGGATGGAGTGGAGGTGTGCAAGGAGGAAGATCAAGTTATGTGATGTGGCTGTTCTCTGAGCTATTATTACATATTTTCATCTCCCTGCAGGTGAATATAGTTTATTTTCTTTTGTTTTATTCTAGTGATTTAATTGTTTCTTGACAATAAACTTTTTTTATTTAGCTGATCTTTGAAAATTCCACATAACCATATTTAGGGGTATAGCTTTTGACATCTTTTCTTTCTTCCACTTAATCTTCTGTCCTCTAAACAGTGTTTTCTTCCACAATTTGCTTTTAATTTTTGCTATCTTCCTCCCTATCCATTTTTTACATGTTGTGTGTGGGGGTGGGGGTGGGGGGTGTCAGGAATCTTCTCTAGTTGTATCAGTTCTAGTGACATGTTTTCATGTTTTGTTTCTCTTGTCTCAGTTATGGTTTTTCTTTCTTTCTTTTCTTTTATTTTTTTTTTAAGCAAAACAGCTTTACTGAAGTATATGAGGTATACTTACAGGCTGAGAAACTCATCCATTGTTAATTGTGCAATTCAGTAATTTCTGGTGTATTTACAGAATTGTGCAACCAACAGACTGCCTCCCACCCTACCTTTCACATGTTGGAACCCTAGTCCCTAATATGGTAGAATTTGGAGAGGGACCCTTTGGGAGGTAATTAGATCTTGAAGAAGTCATGAGCCTGATAAGTGTCCTTATACATAGAGTTACACGAGAGCTTGCTCTTCCTCCCTGCCATGTGAGGACACAGCGAGAAGGGGGCCATCGACAAGCTAGGAAGACAGAGCTCACCAAAACCCAAACACACTGGCACTCTGATATTGCACTTCCCAGCCTCCAGAATTATGAGAAATAAATTTCTGTTGTTGGCAGCCTAAGAAGACTAATTCAACCACATTCGAACTTTAGAACATTTCTATCACCCCAGTAAGAAACTTCATAGCCACTAGCTACCATTCCCCATTCCTATCCCTAACCCTTTGTAAAATTTTTGTTGTAGTTGTTTTCATTGCATCAGAGGATTGAACCCAGGGGTCCTTCATCACTGAGCTACCTCTCCAGTCCTTTTTATTTTTATTTTGAGACAGGATCTCACTACGTTGCTGAGGCTGGTCTCCAACTTGTGATCCTGTTGTCTTAGCCTCTGGAGTTGCTGGGATTGCAGGCATGTGCTGTGCTGCCCAACCCAGCCCATTTTAATGTACATTTACAATTCAGTGGCGTCGAGTGCAATCATGTTGTTGTACAACTTGTTTCTATCTGTCTCCAGAAGCTTTTTCATCTTTCCAAACAAACTCTGTATTCATTAAACACTAACTGCTCATTTCTCCCTCTCAGCACCTGGAACCCACCATTCTACTTTCTCTCCCCCTGAATTTGAGTGCTCTAGGTACCTCTGATGAGTGGACTTCTACCATAGCTATTCCTTTGTGACTGACTTATTTCAAGTCATGGATGAACTTACTTACCATGTTTTCCATGGTGGTTGTGCTGTTTTTCAATCTTACTAATACTGCATGAGTACCCACGTCTCTACATCCTTGCCAACAATTGTTATTTTCTGTTTTTTTGATACTGACCATAAAAATGGGTATGAGGTGATATTTCATTGTTGTTTTTTAAATAATTTTTAAAATTCATTCTGATAGTTCCACATGACAGTAGAATGCATTTTGACACATCATACATAAATGGAGTATAACTTCTCATTCTTCTGGTTGTACATGATATAGAGTTAGTTACACAGTCATGTAATTACATACGCATGTAGGGTACTAATGTCCGATTCATTCTACTCTCCTTCTTATACTCCTCTCCCTTCACTTCCTTTTCTAATCCAAAGTACCTCTGTGCCTGTGTACTTCATATTGCTGCTTGCTGTCAGCACATAAAAAAACAAAAAAAAACCAAACAAACAGAATACATTGCCTTGCATGCATGAAGATCTGGGTTCAAACCCTAGTGCCAAAAACAAAACAAAAAAAACCCAAAAGCAAAAGCCCATAAAACCAAAATGAACATCATTTATCTTCCCTCCCCCTACATCATTTAAATTTTTTTTTCCACATTTATCCTTCCCATTCCTGTATCTCCATTAACTTGTACCTTTTTAGAAAAGCAAAAGGAACAGGGAACTTGAAAATTTCCAAGTCATAGGAAAATAGAAAACTCAAGCACACCTTGGCAGGGGCTGAATCCATTTCTGAATCATTTTTGAATGAGTTCAAAGAGGGAGAGGATGTAAGAGAATCTGTGCTGGCATGTGTGTCATTTAAATTAGGGAACTTCAACAGTGAATGAGCTGCTCCCATGAGCAGTCATCTGAGATACATCACTGATAAGGACAATTAGGTAGTTTCTACTTTTTATTTAAAAACATAGAATGGCAAGTCTGTCTCACACCAGCAGATAAGCAAGTCCAAGGGAAGAGAGAGTCATTCAGGCTTTATCATTCCAATTTTATCCAACTTATTTACACTGTCCTGAAAATTAGAGGATCCCTGACTAAAAGAGAGACAATTTTAGTTTTGCTTCCCCTACACACACACACACACACTCCCAAGGGTGACACATTGCACATTGATAAGAGCAAAAAGCCAATCAGATACTTAGATGGGTGTGTATATACAGTTTTCCATCCAGTGCCCTCTGTGTTTGAATCATTTTCAGACTTTTGTTTCCATTTTCCTTAAGACATCTGATGTCATGTAGATATACAGATGCTATCTTGTGTGAAATCCATGACTTCTTCTAGTTTTCACATAATCGAATAATGGTCTTGTATTTCCCCCCAAATATCACCTCCCCTCACTCTCTCTCTCACCTAGCATTAACAATACTTACAAGAGAACATTCAATAGTCTATCCAAATCCCCTCTTTATTTCATTGTAAGTACCCTCAGTGTGTGTGTGTGTGTGTCTATGTACCACAGTTACACATTTCACTAAGCACAACAGTGCCAATGAAATACCTTAGATGGAAAGGAGGGGTGATTTTTATGACTCTAATATATTATGTTATCAATGAGGTGAGATAACACAAAGATCATGTTGCAGTGACAAACAGCCAGTGGGATAGAGAGTCTCACAGTAACTTGCCATCCTGTCACTCCATTGCTCCATGGGGAAGATCTGGTAACTGCTAAACAAAAAGCAGCAGGCATTTATGAAGTCCTCAGTGCCTTGGAATAAAGAAGGCAGCCTTGTTGGACAAGTTTCCTGCTTTTTGTTGTCATTAAAGAAATATAGCCGGGCAAGGTGGCCTGTAATCCCGGCACTTGGGAGGCTGAGGCAGGAGGATCATGAGTTCAAAGCCAGCCTCAGCCATGGCGAGGCATTTAGCAATTCAGTGAGACCCTGTCTCTAATAAAATACAAAAAAGGGCTGGGGATGTGTCTCAGTGGTTGAGTGCCCCTGAGTTCAAACCCCAGTGCCAAAAAAAAAAAAAAAAAAAAAAAAAGAATTATATATTTTCTACAGCTCATTACTTGAATAAAATATTGCATAAAGACAAAACACTCTAGACTCTTCCTGTTATGGTTTAGATATTAGATGACCCCTAAAAACTCATGTGAGACAATGCAAGAAGGTTTAGAGGGGAAATGATTGATTGGGTTATGAGAGTCTTAACCCAATCAGTGAATTAATCCCCTGATGGGATTAGCTGATTGGTAACTGGAGGCAGGCAGGATGTGGCTGGAGGAGGTGGGTCCTTGGGGTCTTGCCTTTGGGGTATTTATTTTGTGTCTGGTGAGTGGAGTCTCTTTCTGCTTCCTGATCATCTTGTGAGCTGGTTCCGTCTGCCATGCTCTTTTGCCATGATGTTCTGCCTTATCTCAAGCACCTCGGAATGGAGCAGGCTGTCTATGGACTGAGACCTCTGAAACCGGGAGACCCCTGTGAGACCCGAGATAAACTTTTCTTCCGTTAAAATTGTTCTTGTGAGGTCTTTTAGTCACAGCAGCAAAAAAGCTAACCAAAACACCCCTGACCTCTGTCCCAAGCAACCCAATATGACCAGCTGCCCTTCCTCTCACCTTTGGCTATTTCCTGCAAAGTAGAACACCAACCCTGGAAAAGCTTTGTGTTATCATATTTCCCCACAGTTGGAGAGCCATTCTGTTACTCTGATTTTGAGAAATTCAAAAGCATTACCTTTGAGCAACAATTAATATCTATTTCTAGTCCATTATTCCTTTTCAGGGCAGTCAGCGGTATTTCACAGGCTCTTAAACAGGATATGGATATCCCATCAAATATCAGTGGGCTGAGCTACAACTCTGGCACCAGGCACTCTGCCAAAAATGTGACCAAGTTTAAAACGCACAATGCTAAATTATGTTCTTCCTCAGAACAGCCTAGGTCTGTGAGGTTTACCCACTTACACACACTGGCGTGCTATCTGCAAAAGTCATGGTTCTCTCCAAATATCAGAGTTATAGTTTTTCCACAACATGCAAGAACCAGAAAGGCACTGAACATCTGAGATAACATGAAAACAGTTTAGCTCTGTTGAATGTCACCCTCTGTTGTTGATTCCCACACATCTGTGCATTTTTTCTATACCCAAAACTTCATTTAAATGTGCTTGTTACTGACAAAGATATGGAAAATCACAAATTCAAGTTCTCTTGCTTGGTTTTCTACATACTAGTGATCTAAAATTTATTGTATGTAGTTACCTCTGCACACTCAGCCAGGTAACATGTTTGTGCCTTTTTTTTTTTTTTTTTTTTTTTTTTTCTTTCATAATCCAAAACACCAGAATGGGCTTAGAAATTACCCGCTGCTCAGAAAATGTTTCCTTGTCATCCTAGTTAACCGGAAACCGGCGCACAGACTCTTCTGGGAAGAAAGTAAAGCCAGGAGTAGTCAAGGCCTTGCAAGAAACAGACTGCCCTGGGATCTTGAAAACGGTGGTGTCCTTCTCCATCTGCTGCTTGCTCTGGTGGCTGAGGGGTGTCCCCCACTAAGTTCTGACAACAGAGAGGAATGTGCAATTCATCCTGCTCCCTCCCTAGATGACAAGCAAGATGTAAATTGTATTCCATCCAACTCTCCCTTGTTTATCTGCCCTGACAGTACACTGCAGCTCTTGTGTAGCTAAGAGCCCAGAGGGCATCTGTGACCTTTCTCAAACTGCTCCCAGCTGGCATAAGTGCCACTGTCCCTCTTAAATTTTTGTTTCTGTTGCTTCTTTTAGAACTTCCTCTCCTCAGTACCTTGATTCCCAGTCTTTCTGCTTGCACTACATCTCTTTCATGCCCCCACCCTTCCCATCAAATTGCCTGCAACTTTTAATTTTATTACCTTACACACATCTACTTTGTTCTATCCCAGGATTTCTCATCTTTCAAACCTTCCCTCTGCCTTTATCTTACAGTTTATTTGTGTTTTTCCTCTTTGATTTTTGGCAAGAAGCATTTGGTATTTGACCCAGGATACTAATGCTTTTAGAAAGCGTGGAGCAATGAAAAAGCAAATAATAAAAAAAAAAAAAAAATTGCTATTGCTCTCCTTGTCCGCCTTCTCCCCAGCTGCTCATTCTTACCGCTTCATGACTGGTTCACTCTCCTCCTCTTAAGCACTATTTTCCCTACTTGCATCTGCAATTCAAGGTCTTACATGTCCTAGGACAGCCAGTGTGTGACTGAGGACTGGCCTGTGGTGCTTCCCACCTGAGAGATTCTGCAACTTCAGGCTTTGGAACGCAGCAGCAGAACTATATATTATATTTTATATGTCCATTTGGGAAGCTTAAGGCTTCTGGGGGCTTGGCAGGGACATCATCAACACTGGAGTAGTGCTCAATCATCCCTGCAGAGAACATTCTCCACACCCATCACCACCTGCTTTAGAAAATGGGCACTGACTGGAAGGAAACAGGAGCAGGAAAGCTTTGGGGAAAGTCTCAATCTTTTCAGGAGGACTGCATTTATAAAATTTGTCAGATTATTGACTAGATTGGCTATTTTTGTGATGTAATATGCCATCAAACACATCACCTTTGTGATGCTCAATGAATACACATAAAGCTATGTTTGAAGGAAGATTTTTTTTTTAAATAATCAGAGCTTAATGGCTCAATTTGGTCATTTTTTTCCCTCTCCTAATGCTGGGAGGAGCAAATTTTTTCAGATCTTTCTTTATGTTAAAATGATTTTTAGTCCAGAAAAATGAACTTTAATCCAAAGCTATGAAAAATAGGAGCAAAAATTAGATTCAACTATCTGTTTGGCAATCCATGCAGTGAGCTGTTGCACCCTGCACACATTTTTTTCTCACCTCCCAACACACTTCCCATGATGCTCCTCTCCCAAACCAGGACAAGAACTCGAGGTGAGGAAGCTAACACACAATGAGCTGGGCACTTGCATCTAGGTAGTCACAGAACCTTTGCCATCAATTAAAAAGATAGTATTTAGAGATCTTTTCCACATCAGTTATTTTTTTTTCATTTGAGAAGAACTTTATGTATTTAATACTTGGATTTAATGAAACTCTAAAAAACCTTTCTAATTACAAACACATGTTCAGAATTATCCTTGTCAAAATGCAGTTTCAGATTTTCTCCATTCACTAATATTTATTTTTAAATGACTTTATGGTCTAGAAATCTCAAAGGCCTGGTTATTCTTAAAGTTGTTGTTATTGATTAAAGTCATTATTTATGCTGGTACTTAGCTAGATGAAGCCACTGAGAACTGGTGAAAAAACTAAGAGGTTTCTTATCAGCTCAAGGATAAGAAAGTAAAAAAGCCAAGTTCATTGGAGGCAGACCCCAGATGACCAGTGGCTCCTGCCCACACTCTACATGATGAGAGTCATTTCTTGTTCTTTCTTTCCCACTTCTGTTTGTCTCCCTATTTTTTCCTCTGTATTATGAATGATGCTCATTTTGCTGCCAGGTGATGAAGGAGAAAGAAAGACCTGTTTCACAGATCGAAAGCAAGGCACTGCTTTAGAGCAACATTGGCGGAGAGTCTTGTATCATAACTCTCTCTGGCTTTATCCGTCATCACCAACACTTTGTCTTTTGCAGCTTTGAGGGTGATGGGGACAGCAGATAAATCACTACCTGAATACAAAGAAATGCAGGGGTGGATAAGAAGCCCTGTTTCCTGATTTCTCAGTGTGTCAACACCACAAATAACCACCTACAGATTCACAGTCTTCTCAGCATGTGTACGAACATAACTTATTTATCCTCAAGTACTTATTGAGTTTTCATTATCCCTGGATTCTTGGAACAGCGTCCTAATTGGTCTCTCTGCTTCTGCTCTAGACTTTCTTCAATGTATTCATGACTCAGTAATCAGAATGAAACTGTTGAAATCTAAATAATTCACTCTATTTCTCCTGGAGGGATCCTGTCTACACGGAGTAAGATTATAGGTCCTCAAAATGGCCCCACCCATGGTCCTCAGACATCTCACAGATCATCTCCTTGTGGTCTCTCCCTCACTTGCTCTACTCTACTTCTGTAGTTTATTTCCTTTCTCCTTCTCCAAGTTCCCACCCCAGGACCTTTACATTTGCTCCTTTGCCACCTCTTGCTCTCTTTCAGCACCTACACACAGCACATCCTCTCTAGTGACTTTACCTAAAATCACACTCCCTCTTCCCACTCTCCCAATCCCTTTATTTTGTTTTACCATTCTATATGTACAAATATCTAACATACTATGTGTTTTCCTGATTTTGGGATGGGGGGTGGTTACTGAAGATTGAACTTAGGGGCACTCAACCACTGAGCCACATCCCCAGCACTACTTTGTATTTTATTTAGAGACAGGGTCTCAGTTGGTTAGTGCTTCACCATTGCTGAGGTTTTCTTTGAACTCATGATCATTCTGTCTCAGTCTCCCGAGCTGCTGGGATTACAGGCGTGTGACACCATGCCCAGCTCCTGATTTATTTTTTATGTTCCCACCAGAACTGTAAACTTTCTGAAGACAAGGATTTTTTTGTTCATTTCATTACTATACCTTTAGTGTCTAGAAAAGTGTTTGGCATAAAGTAAACACTAAATGAACATAAGTTGAATGAATGATTCAGGGAAGGGAATTACATAGTCAGGAAGACAGAGATTGTCACTGCCCACAGGATATCACGGTATACTCGGAGAAATTCTCAGATTTCAAGAAACAGTCAATGATGTCAACTTTTAGTCAGCACTGTAAACATACAAGATATAGAGACAGAAGATAAAAGGTGGGCAGTTGTGGTTTACCCTAAAAGCTCATAAAAGGCCTCCAGGTGGGTAAGGCATGCAATCTGAGATAAAACTCATCATGAGATGATGTTGGGCTGGAAATGCAGCAATGGAAGAACAATCTTCTCATAGAGGAAAAGCAAATAAGAAGACCTTGATCTTTTGAGTTAGGAAAATCCTTGGTGTGTTGGAAGAACTGAGAAGACTTGCAAAGCTGGATCCAAGTTGTCTGTTGAGCAATTATATCGGCATTCACATTAATGGGGCTGTGCTAAGAAGGCAGACACTGTTCCATTCTTAAATCTTCTCATTAAATCTAATCACCCTATGAGGTGAAGGGCATCACCTACCCACCTCATGGGAGGAAATGGGGTGCACATGTAGTAAAGTGTCAGACTGAAGTTCTAGAAATCAGGTTCTGAATCCGACACTACTGCTGCTATTCCTATATCAGCATTCTACAGTTAATTGTCTCTATCCATGGCATATTTAAGGATCAGGCAATTTAATAAGCCATGCACTTCTTTTACCTGTGAAAAAAACAAAGCTAGATGAGCAATATCTTATCTTGACCATGCAGGGAAGGAGATTGGCTGTACAATTTCAGTGAGGTTATGGTGGGGAGGGGAAGAGCAGAACAGGATGCAAACCCATCTTGCTTTAGACTCCACAGCTTATTTGCCCTGAATCAATCAGTCATGCCCCTACACATGCAGGTCAGGGCCCACACATTCCAGGTGCAGAGGGCTATGGGTACACAGGCACAGGTGGATCTCATTCCCAGCCACCGCCTGGAAATAACCAGGAGTACAATCCAAAAGTAGTGCTTTGCATTTCTGGGAATCCTCAAAAAAGCTTTGAAAGACTTAAAGAGAAATGATGTTAACAAAAGAACACACACACACACACACACACACACACACACACCAAAAAAAAAAAAAAAAAAAAAAGGAAAGAAAAGAGAAAAAAAAAAGAAACTTGAAAGTGAGCAGAAGTTCTGAAGTGTGTGAGGTGGGAGGGAAAAGCCTCCTCCAAGGGGAACAGAGAGGAGAGAGATAACTCAAAGTGACCAGAATAGCTCCATGAGCCAGGATCCACTGACTTGGTGGTTTTGCTCAGCAGGGAGGCCTGGGCTTCTGCCAGCAGGAAGAATCCATCTTACTTGGCCTCCAGGCAGGTCTGGTTTCAGGGCTTCCCTGCCTCCCTGCTGTGCATGAAGGACTAGACCCAGATAGACAGCTGCAGATATCCAAGTCACATACTCTGCTGTTCTTAGAAAACTGAAAGAGTGATTTTCTGGGCCTCCAGAATGACCAGAGAAGAACCTTTGTGAGAGACACAATAACTATAAATTCCATTGTACAGCACGCTTTGCCAGCTCGCTGGAGAGCCATGGTTCCTGCTATCTCCTGCAACCTTGGGCAGTCTGAGCCCCACCTGTACAGCACCTGTGAGTTCTTGCATAAATCCCCTTGTTGGTGATGGATTTTGGCTAACCTGGCAGTCATCCATTTTTATCACAGTGTTAAGTATTTTTTTCCTGTAGCAGCAACAAACCAAAAAAGACACAGGCACAAAAAGGCCTGCTCTCCTCAATTAAAAGGAGTAAATGGCTTGGCAGCACAGCAGGGTGCTGTGCACACAAAGAGCAGGTAGAAGTGACCTGTGGTGTTGAAGTTTATTTGTTTGAACAGCTGAGAATTATCTCCTGACCTTTGTAACCCCCATAACAGGTGGCCCTTTCTGTCTGAGTCTCACAGCACTTGTTTTGAGAACCTGTCAAATTTCACTCATGCAGAAAGGATAAAAAAATTTTCCCCCATAAGGAAAAAAAAAAAAAAAAAAAAAAGCCATTTACCATGACTGCTCAAATGCAGTAATTTCCCTGAGTGTCTCTATAGGCAAAAGCAACTACCTCACCTATTCCTCAGTTTCTACATCCGCAAAATATAGAAATGACTCACTACTAGGTGTGCTATTTCACTCCATGAAGTTTTTAGAAAAAGCCATACAGAAGCTGAAAGAACAAAACAAAACAAACAACACATTGCTAATGACAAGTACAAAGTTGCCAAGTGAGGTTAATAATGCTTACAGAGAATATAAGTACAAGAACAATGTCACCAGATTTTTTTTTTAAAGAATTCATGGCTGTGGATTACTTGGTGAGCAATCATTTTGCTAGGCAGACAGAGGCAAGTATGGAAAACTTTTGATTTTATTTCCCAATATTGACAAACATTTTGACCAAATTAGAAATATTTCAAACTACCAGGTAACCCCATGTGCCCTCCTTGCATTTAGCAGGAAGGGGCTGCGGTGGTCCCAAGGGTTTGAGTAGGCAAGGTCTTCGGTGCCGTCTTTACTGGGACATACAAAGGAAGTTGATTTTTTTTTTTTTTTTTTTTAAATGTATGTGGAGGGGCATTTCCTGTGAAGACTTTGGGGCATAGCTAGGAGGTACAAACATGGCAGAGAGAAAAACAAGATAAGGATTGACCCAATATTTGTCTTTAGAGAAAGATCATAAGAGGGCAGGTCAGAAAGACAATATCAGCAAGTGCTTTTGCTGAAACTATAGACACAAAAAGGTGTAAGGTCCCTGAAATGCCCTCTTAGTTGAATCTCCCCTGCAGCTCCTGGTGACTCAGAGATCCATTCTATGTGAAGGCTCTGGGTGTGGCATGGTTTCTTCTGCTTCCATAGAAGCCTTATCCTTAACCCCATTCTGCTAGCTGCTGGCCAGGAAGCACTGGGGCCCATTACTGAGGCAGGATAAACCATCCTATCCCAAGCAAAAATGGAAGCTGACTTATATTGCAAACACTCCTCTCTAAACTCAGGGTACTGTTTGTCTGAGTAGCTTTGCCTAAGATTGCTAACCATTTTGATCTCTTCAGTCTTGGGTTAGAGATAGCACTTGGACAACCCTATGGGGTAATGGCTGCCAGTCCATGCACACAGTCTGGCTGTGTGGCTTGTCAGTTTGTCTGCAGCTCTTCACTGTCCACCCAAAGGACACATCTGATTACAAAAAGAATGCCAGAAATTTCGAAAGATGACATCTTCAATTTAGATAAAGATTTGGGAAAATACAACTGAGAAATCCTTCAAAATAAACACTGTTGAGGGTCACAGATTTTAAAAGGAGTTTGTAAATGGATAATAGATAAAATGCATTGAGAGTCACAGGCCTAAGCTGCTGCCCACGCTGGTGAAAGCACTGTGTGTATAGAGATCTACGTGTCATTAGTGGCATTTGTGAATCCATCACGTGCAGATTTTTACTTTGCAGATCAAATAAAATAAGGAAAGAGTAATAGAGACCTGCTGAGATCCCATGATACTTGAAGAAAAGAACAACAACAAAAAGCAACAAAAACAAAAACAAACAAACAAAAAAACCCTCATTTGTATTCCTAACCCCTTTGCCATGAATTGCTGATGTCCCAAATAAAAGAAAGCTAGTGGTTTCTGTTCTGGTAGATTAAAAAGCCCTTTAGTTTAACAGCAAAACATCTGTCTACCTTGTTATACATATGGCATCTAATCAGAACGCAGGATGCCAGAGCAGAGGGGAGTGAGGAAAGTCGAAATATTGGGGTGGAAGCTAAGAAAAGTGGCAAAAATTAGAATGTTTGAGTAGATTAAGGAGGCAAGAAATTTTCTGCAAGAAAGAAGAACATAGACAATGAAAACAGGGAGACAACCAAAAGATAAGGTCAGGAAGAAGAATAAGAAAGAATGCACTGGAAAGATATATGAAGGTGAAGTGACTCTGGATGAAGATGGGAAAATAGAGTGATGGGCAGCAGCAGATAGAGAGTAGCTGGGGTGATGGAAGCAGGTTCTGATGGATAGGGGAGTCTGAGGAGCTCTGTCTCGGCTGTGACGATCCCCACAGTAGAATGAGCTCTGCTCTCAGAGTTGATGATCCTAGCAGAACTATTTGATTGAATTGTGATTCCCCAATTGATCACTTTATATCAGCAATCTTTGCCTGTATGACTCATCACCACCCAGAACCTCTCACCAAAGAGGCTATTCTGTCTTGAGAACTTTGGTGATATTAATCATTTCTTTAAAGACTATATTAAAACGTGGACAGGTCCTGTTGACATTTCACAAGAAGAGAAATGCCCTCAACACCAATAGCTTTCTGTGATACCCTGTGACAGAAAAATAATAAAGCAGGAATGAGGAGGCATGTGAGATTACACCTTTGTTTCTTGGCAGAACTAAGTGACGAGTTTGCTAAGAATCATAACAGAGGCTGGACGGTCCAATTGATGCAACTCACCCCATCATTGTTGGTGCTTGAACAGCTCATTCATGACCCCTCCACCCCCAGTTACCAGTCTAGATGGAGGCTTTGGGATGGTGTGAGATGAAGCAATTCTGAGTAAGTTTTAGAAGTCTTTAGGAAATGTAGACCTGACCCTCATCTAGATAAAAAGGTGGGAGACAAGACTCTTCTTCCCCAGGCAGAAGCCCTACTTTCCTTCTCCACAAAAATTATCCAGGTTGAGTAGAAGGACCTGGCTACAAGCCCATTGGAGCAGATTATTCACCAATTGCCATTATCTGCACTACCTGCTGCTCCCCTTCCTGGTGAGGGTAATTGACAGCTTAATGCATTCGAGAGGACAGGGCTATAAAGCTGAAAACATTTTACAGGTATGGTACAGAAATGAAAGGGTAGCAAAGGCACCGACCTAGACAATGCTTTTTGAAAGCATATTTCTCCTAACTCTGCAATATTACTAGGTCCGGGGGAGGGGAGGTGTCGGTATTTCAGAAGAGCTATTAAAAGTACTATTAGATTTTAGGAGATTTTTGTGGAGCTATTGAACTTTTCATATTTTAAGTTAGGATGAGGGTATTAGTTCTAAATCCAATTCCTTTGTCTCCTATTTCCAAATGCACTCTGGTCTTCTTCCTGCCGCGGCGACTTAGCTCCCATGAGCAATCTGGCATCCCAGTGGAAAATGGCCGACCTAAATGTGGCTCTCCAAAGACAAAAAAATTATTCTGGGTACTTGATGATGACCCAGATATGAGAATATATTACTGTGGGTCCCAAAATGTCTATTTCAAAGCTTCCTAACCTAATATCTACTTATAGTGTTATTATTTTTAGGTCCTACCTCTCTCTACACTAGGGTGACCACACATATTTGGTTTTCTTACAGTAATTCTCAAGACACCAGAAAGATTTGTTGCTGTTGTTTGAGTCTTAAAATGTATACAAGTGGCATCTACATTGAAGACTATGGAAACCATTGGGTTTGTAACTTTTTGAAATGCCCCTTAGCCTGGTGATAAAAAATAAATAAATCTAAATAAACATGGACTTAACGAAATTAGAGCTGTTGATGATGAGATGAAATAAACCACATGTTTAGCCCCTCAGAGACTTTGAACACGCTCTGTGGGCCTCCACCCTGCATGTGGTTGGCTCCTTCTCCTCCTCTGGGCCTCACCTTAAAGACTGCCTCCGCAGGCAGGTCTTTCCTTACTCCTCCACCAAAGGACATTATTCTCTACCTGTGTACTTTGTCAGTTCCTTCTAGTACGAGCTCTGCTTTCTCATTTATCTATATAGTGGTTTAAAATGGGTCTGTCTTCATGGCTAGAGTATAAACTCCTCAATTGGAATCATGTTACTTCTGATCACTCTTTCATCCCTAGAGCTACCAGTGAGCCTGCCTGGCACATAGTAGATGCATAATTAACAATTGTTTAATGCCCAATGAATGACGTCTGCATTAGCAAAGTGATTTGCACCTCTTCTTTCACCGCTGGATTACTCTGAGTCCCATCAGTGATTAGAATTTCCTACTTCTTACTAGAGGAAACAGAACACTCATGACTTGCATAGACACTTGGAATGTGTGGTTTTTCCTTTAGTACTACTACTAATAAGTAAGGCTGTTGAATAACAACAGCTATTGTTGAATGGTTGCTATTTTTCATGCATGCCGGTTTACATACATTCTTTTCTTTTCTTTCTTTTTATTTTTGGTACTAGGGATTGAGCCCCGGGATGCTTAATAACTGAACCACATTCCCAGCCCTTTTTATTCTTTATTTTGGGAAGGTCCCTAGGAAGTTGCTCAGGGACTTGCTTAGTTGCTGAGGTTGATTTGAACTTGTGCCTCAGACACAAGTTCTGCCTCAGACTCAGAGCTGACAGGATACAGGTGTGTGCAACTATGCCCAGCCCATATGTTCTTTATTTAATATTCACAGGAAACCTGTACATGTAAGGACACAGAAATTTGTAGAGCTCAGTGAACTTACCCACATGAGCTTAAAAGATGATAGACTGAAATATGAACTGAGGCTTCTCTGATGGCAAAGCTCTTTGTCTTACTGTTGTCTATGGTAAATTATAAATTCAGTGACATGACTGTCTAATTATTTGTATCATACGTATTTATCCTGACTCCAAATGCAAATTATCTTTAGAAAAAAAGAGTATTTTCTTTCTGTATTCTTTCTTCCCCCCCCCCACAATTTATTCACATACATTTAATTTCCATAGAATCTCATAATCTGTTTTATAAATGCTTGCCAAAAAATGGCTCTTTGAGTGACAGCCCCCAACACAGCACATGACCCAGGACATATTAACCATTAAGTGGGCAAAAAAGCCAAATGTACAAATTTGTCTCATGTTGCTACTAATGGTAAAGGTCAACATCAGCTATGACAGAGTATGTATATTAAGTGATAGTTAACTGACATCCTCCCCAAACACCCCAAAATATCTAGGTCTTTTTTTTTCCTAAAAATAGTAAAAGATCTTAAAATAACAAAAATTATCCTAGTCACTGTTATTTATTTTTTTAAAATAAAGTAAAATTAGCTGAATACTAACCTATTCACAAATCCTCAGGAAAAACATCAGGGGAACATTTTTGTCATAGGAACAGCCTTTACTTGGGGTTTCATCTGGGCTTACATATCAGGAACCCTGAACTACAAAATATTATTGTTCATAAATCTATTAGGCATGCCTCCCATTTATATCTACTGAACTATCTAAATTTTTTTAAAAGTTAAATTACATTTTCCTATCTAGAATGTAGAAATCGAAATATTTGCCAGCCACCAAGCTATCAGAAGTTTAATGAGAGTGCTTATGTCCAGGATTTCTTTGTCTGGTGTCTCATGCACAGCACGCGATAGACTCTGTACACACAAGGGCAGGGGAAGTGTTTGCTGAACAGAATTTCTGTAAGGAAGGATTCATGTCATAGTAGGATTTCTACCGCCAGCCTATTTCAAGACAGAAAATATTTACCCTGTCTAATCATCCAAAAGATTGGGGACAAATTCTTTTCTTTTTTTCTTTTTTTATCCAAGCCAATTTCTACAAGGAAGTACCTGTGTCATTAGAATTTATCTATGTAAGCAAAGTAAATGAAGATTTGACAAATTATATATGGTGAAATCAAACCAAATAGTCTATTAGAATAATGTGTTCAGCAAATTCCCTTTGGCACAGGAGTCTTGTTTTTGCCTAAATTGTCTAACTTTACTTCAAATAATACAGATTAAATGACCAGAAGAAACAGTATAAAGACACACAATTGTCCTGGTGTTCAAATTAACTGCCGACATAATCATTATAACAACTGTTCCCTCTCTAAAAGTAATCTTGCAAACATTCTTACCAAAAATAAAAGACATTTTGGTTAAAAAAAATGCTTGTTTTTAAATTATTCTCAATTCTAATATGTGCAGATGTGCATTTGAAGCTTATTATAGAATCTTACTTAATTTTTACTAAAATGGTACTACTGCTTATGTAAGGGACAGGATGATAATGGTAATGAGCTACTGTGAAAGATTATAATATAATGATCTGGACAGTATAAAGAAGGACTTGAACTTTCCCTTTGAAGTTGATTTTAAATAATGAACTTTTTAGAATTTAATCAATTTTTGGAATCATATTTGCCAAGGAAAAAAAAAAAACAAAAGTTATTTTTATTTGGGATGTATTCCAATGAACAAGAAGATAAAATCTTTCCAAGGGTAGAAGTGATTATGTTTCTGAGATTTTAGAATAGCATAAGTTAACAAAGAAATTTTTTCAAAGGCCTATAAGCAGGATGCAACGAGCTTCTGAACATTAAAATTCATTTATCCTGCACTAAAAAAAGTGTGATTTGTGTTATTTGTTTTGAACTTATTGCTTCTTACCTCATGGTTTTGTTTTTTTATTTATGTCTTCAATACTAAATCAGACTTCTTTCTACATTTCAGCGATCAGACTATTCACAATTGAAATAGTTTATGCATATGGATCAGAAGAAGCAGTTACTAAACATTAAATAAATAAAAAAACACTTTCCTAAAAAGAAATAATGCAGTAATTACAGAAAAAAAAAAAATCCTGGAAACTAGTGTTTTCCTTTGGTGCCAAATTGCATGGTCCATAGTATAGCTGAAGATAAATATTGTGTGTTCATTTGTTTAATATTTTGAAGTATCTTTTCTGGTCCAAGCTTGATATTCTGTCTGTAGATTTCATTTTGCTAATGCTTGCTTAAATCAACAGTCACACACACACACACACACACACACACACACGTGTATATACATGCACACTAGAAGTTAGAGAGTTCTGGAAGCAGAGTGAAAATAAATTATTTGGGGACACACATATTTCTAACTTCAGAAACTCTATCTTTCTTTTGAAGTGTCCAAAGCAAATGGTATATTGATTTTTGTAGCACACCCTGTACTTTCCACTGATTGGTATCAGGGTTGTGAAGGCATCCGTTAAGTGAGCTCAAAACTCTCTCCTACATGTAAACAAAATCCACAGTTTTAATCAAATTTAATGTACTCTGGCCTATATGTGTCTTGTGAAAGTCAGAGTGGTCTATGACAACAGAATTGAAAGCACATGTTACACAAAGCCTCACCTTTGAGATCTCTTGAAAGCAAAGATTGTCAGAGGTATTGTCTATATGTGCTTTTAAGTCACCTCTGAGGAGGCAGCAGGGGCATGTGGAATGAAATTTGCATTTCAGAGCTGGAGCCAACATCAGGTTACAGAGATATGATGAATTAAAATACGTCTACATCTGAAGGACAATGGGAGCCTGTAGCACAGGAGTTCATTTCTTACAGTAAAAAGAGCAAGGATTTCAGGTATTCACATCTCAAGGTCCCATTTCAGAAGGTCCCCAGCAAGGAGGTAAAACGTTGCTAGAATACTAATTCACTCTCTTTGTCAAAAAATGAACTGGGTCCTTTTTTGAATCAAAATGTAGTTAATGACTTGAAAGTAAAATTAAGTATGTTTACTCCTCTGATGCAGAGATGCTAAGCAAATAGGCAGTTTTACTGAATACATTCAAGAAACAATACAATGAGGTAAATATTTCAGTATAGTTGATTTTAGTTCATTTACTAAAAAGTAAGATACGGTATTTGTTATATATACAATGAACTTTCTCTAGAATGTTCACCAACAAAAATACTTAATGTCATGGGCAGGAAAAGAGTTAAGTATTGTCCACAAAATTATGTAAGAAAGATCAGTGAAAAGAATATTAAAGTATTCATGAGAAGGAAAGGAATTTTGGAGTTAATCCCCAAATGATGGGGATATGGCACAGCATCAGGGGAAAGATAAGCTTCATAAATTAACTTTTATATAACCCAAGGCAAGACAGGCAAACTCACATTGGCATCAGTTTTCTTATATGTTAAAGTTAGACATTAATATATCTGTCTTAAATGTCATGAGAAGCAGTTTGTTCATGCACAATGTTTTATGATGAGGTTTCCTGTTATCAACACAAATTTTTCAGGTACTCAAAATGTTTTTCATCAGTCACTAAGCTGACCCTACGATTTGGTGATTACACGAAGAGAATGGTATATCATACCATTTCTGGGTTACATAGATGCCCTTTCCATTTCATATTTGGATTTATTCTAAATTAACCCTGCCTTATTATAGACATCTCTATAAATGTCAGCCTACCTCTAATTTTCAGGTCCTTGAAAGTAGAATCCCTTTTCCATCATCTAGCCCCAGACCCTAGCACATATACAGATCATCCCTGACTTAGAATTTTTAGATTTTGTGATGGTGTGAAAGTAATACTCGTTTAATGGAAACCACACTTCAAATTTTGAATTTTGATATTTTCTCAGGCTAGCAATTTGTGGATCTGGGATCCTCAGTTCTCACTCAGCCATGTAGTCCTGAGGGTAAACGATCGATACTTTGAATCTACTCCTTTGCTAGGCTGTGATGATCTTTTGCTCAGGTGTATTACATGCATTGTTAACTTATGCTATTTTCAACCTGTGATATGTTTACTGGGATGCAACTCCCTTGTAAGTGGAAGAACATCTCGATGCACATAGTAAATATTTTGTTTTTTTATTTGTTTATTTATTTTGAGACAAGGTCTCAGTCTGTTGCCTAGGCTGTTCTTAAACTCTTGTGCTCAAGCTGTCCTTCAGCCTCAGTCTTCTGAGTCCCTGGGACTACAGTTGTGTGCCACCATAACCAGTTTCCATAGTAAATATTTCTATGCCTGAATTCTGTACTGTGAATTCTGTACTGTGAATCACAGCTTAATTCTTGATTCTTTGCAGTGGGATCAGTATAAACAAAGAGAATATAATTATTGCCTTTAGCCATAAACAGACTTTCCAGAACCAAACTTGAGGGATGGATGTCAAGGATGAACCCTCAGTAACCAAACATATTTATGAGAATCTCAGCACAAGAAAGCTGTAGCTCATTTTCTCTCTCTACCTGGTCAAACAACTTTTGCAAAGTCTGGTTCTATTGCACTCTCCGGTTTTCATTTAGAGATAAAACACTTTTTTCAAGTTTCCCTGGGATGATTTTTCATTTTTAAGATGGAGATATTGAGAAACATTCATTCTTTCAAGACAATTATTGACTGATATTCCCAATAAGAGCAAAATGATTGGCAGGGTCATATCCATGCATATCCTCCTTCCTTTATCCCCTTCTCTCCTCCGGCCCACTTCTATCCACAGACCACAAATAACCATGACTAAGAAGAGGGAGAGGAAGGGTTTTAGAATCAGAGGAAATGTTACACACAACACATGGAAATAAAGTACTGATTTCTTAATGCTAAATATGTGGTTACGATGATTGCCATCATTATCAGAACACGCTGAATTCCATGGTCCACAATTAGCCATAAAGTTGCTAGAATAAAGAACAAGTTAAGATGTGCTCTAATTCTTAATGACCTAATGGTCTAAGGAGTTAGCTTTCTCAGTGGGACAGTTTTGCTGAGGAACTAGATCAGGTTCCTTTGTACAGGCTTCACTGATCCCTTGTAAGGATTTATGCCAGTTGACAAACATAGCAGGTGAAAGGTGACTGAGGAGGGCAATCACCAGCTGCTCCACTGGGCCAGTGGCATGATCTCCCTGACCAATGTGTCAGATAGCTTTTGAAAATTAAGCACAAAAACCTTATTTAATCCTTCTAAGAATAAAGAGGTCAGGAGCTTTGCCTCATACTTTTAAACTTTTAAATCTGCCCATTATAGTCTTTGGACAATAGCAGAGAGTCACCCAGTTGTAACAAATTATAACTTCTTTCTTGCTTTGGTTGAGCTTTCTGTCTGCATGATCAAGACTGGTGTTAAAGTCCAGGAAAATTCTAAATACTTCAGTATTTGTCTCCATACTGGGCTGCTGTTTCTTTGGTTCACCTGTGGAACTAACAATGACATTATATTTATTATATTTATTATGAATTCAACTAATTTCTTTTACATACTTTTAACATTTAGAAGAAAAGTTAGGATATTATGTGTCCTATCAGGATAGGAAACCTTGCTTTTTAATGTGTAATTACACCTACAAAAACTATTTCCCTTTTATGCTTCTGGTGTGCATATAAAGGCTCATTCTCTTCAAACAAGTGCAGTATCCATATTCATGTTCTACACCAACAACAATTATTGAGGAGTAATGTTCCTGTATGTGCTGGTCACTGGGGATGAAAGATGACAAGATGTTTTCCTTGCTTTCAAAGAGCTCATGCCTTATAAAACTTCCTGAATTCTTGAAATGGGTTTAAGCTTTCAAGGTCAAATACAATAACAAAAGTTCAGGAAGACAAGACCACAGGAAGCTCCCATTCACATTCTAAAATCAGGGATAATTCCAACCAATTCACTAAGGGGAAAACTCCATATCCTCTAGATATTACAGCTTGCTCTGTTTTTGTTAAGTTTTCTTTTTGTGGAAAGACTAGCAAGAATAATGGCTGGAGAAATGGAAGGACTAGTAGAAGTTAGAAACACTTTTTTGGGGGAGATGTTTCGGGAGATTAAGAGGTGATTGGGGTAGCAGAGATAAGGTTAAATACTTAAGAGATATGCACAAAGGAACAAAAGGGTACACTAGAGCTGCCTTGAGGAAAATAGGGTCTCTAATGGGGGTACCTTGTTTATAGAAAGGACAATCACAAGAGATGAACAAAAATCAACAATTAATTAATATTATACCTCCTGATATACTTTAGACTCCATGGTGCTAGATGTTTGCATTAGTAATCCTTATAATGGACAGATAATAGAAATATAACTCCCATTTTTATCCCATGTTTACAAATTGGGAAACTTAGTATTTAGTATTTATTACAAACTTAGTATTTAGTATTTATTACAAACTTAGTATTTAGTATTTAGTATTTATTACAAACTTAGTATTTAGTATTTATTACAAGTTGGAACTTAGTATTTTGGGATTTATATCTATCCAAAAACTTTTATTTCTTATTTTTATTTTTTTCTGTCTTCAAAGTCACTAGAACCCTGAACCCTGAAAAATAAGACAACATTTAACATTTTTAGATGTCTGGAAAAAAATTGTTTCCCAGTTTACATGCCTCATCCCTGGTCAGATGAGGTAGTGGCAGTAAGACATGGTGAACATGCCCCAGCTTGGAAACTGTTCTCAGGGAGAAGATGGAGTTTTTCTTCTAAAGCATAGCCATGTCAACGGCTTCAGTGTTTGCTGATGTACACAGTCAACCGAGAGCGACAAAAAATTGTTCTCGTGAAAGGAAAATATATAAGTTGAGAGAGTCTCATAAAATGTGGAAATGGGACATTGGGATGATTTTAAAGGAACTTTCTTTCAAACTAGTACACACAGGAGGGTGATTCATCCTCATCTGAAATCAAGGATGGATGCAAACGTTCCCTTCAACTGAACTAGTCTGACATACACCTACAGATTGTTCAAACCCTCTCTTCTGCAGGCTGTGGCAGAGAAGCAATTGCAAGACTCCCACTGTGAGACTTGATGATCCACCAAAGACAGGCCTCAGCAGGGGCTTGAGAGGCCCCCTCAGGACTGTGGGACTGTGCTAGCAAGCAGCTCCTCAGGGACTAAGAAACAGCCCAGAGGTGGAAGCTCCTGGGGCTGAAAAGGAGTTTCATCCTTTGAGCAAGTACTGTAGGTAAAAACTACAGGGCCTCCTTATTTCTATTATTTCCATGAAGCTGTTAAGCTGAAAGTCTCCAGAGAAGACATTTGTATTCTTCTCTATGCTCTGTGAATTCTTCGATAGATGATTGGATGGTGTGTCACCACCGTCCTTCTGATAATCAGCTTTTTCAAGAGAATCACTGGGAGAGTGGAGAAAGAAATTGAGACTAAAATTTGGAGCACAGGATTTATAACCTGGCTTTTCCAAGATTTCTTTACAGGGATCTACCAATAATTATACCTATTTAAATAGTTGTATAATCCTGAGATAAGAAAGATTTTCCTCAGATGACACCAAGTTCAGAAAACAAGATTAGGAAAAATGGAAAAGAAACATAAATGTGTTACCTTCTGTAAGAGTTTAATATAAATAACAAACTGGGAAAAGCAGTTGCATGAACAGACCATTTATAATAAAACTATATGATACTAAAGCAGGTTAATAGCAAAAAAAAATTAAATAAGATGACAGTTTTGCTCATTGAATTTATAAAGATAAAAGCAACTTGATGAAGGTTTTGCCAGAACTACAAGTTGATAAAAACTTTATGGGGAAGATGTGGCAAGATTTTTCATACATTAAAAAAGAAAAAAAAAAAACAAGTGCAACATTTTAATAGAGTAATTTCTATGTCTAAGAATTCATAATAACTAGTCAATCAAGAATGTTCACCATGAACTGGTTGTGGAGATGTTCACTAGATTTTTGTTCGTAACATCAGAAAAAAAGCCAATCTAAATGTCAACTAATAGGGATGTGATCAAATAAATGTAATAGAAATACTTAGAACAGAATTTCCTGCAGCCATTATGAAGAAATGCTATAAATATCTGTCTCTTCACATGCAGTTATATTAAAAACACAATATTAAGTGAAAAGACCCATTGCCAAATTTTGTATATGGCAATTTGCCATAGTTTTTGAATATGCATAAAACACAAAAGAATGTATACCATCATCTTTCATTTTCATTCCAGTCCTAGTTTTATTTTTGGTACTGGGGATTGAACCCAGGGGCATGTAACCACTGAGCCAGACCCCAGCCCTTTTTGTATTTTATTTAGAGATAGGGTCTTGCTGAGTTGCTTAGGGCCTCACTAAGTTGCTGAAGCTGGCTTTGAACTTCTGATCCTCCTGCCTCAGCTTTACTGGGATTACAGGTTTGTGCCCGGCCATCCCAATTATTCTGGTTGGCAAATTCAGAGCCAATTTGGGGAGGGATTCCTCTTTTTGATCATATGCATTTTCTATCATCTCTTTAATATATACTTATTACTTACATAAAAAAAATGCTTTTAAGATTCATCAGAATTTAGTCTGGAAAGAGAATCCAAAAGAGTGAGATTTTCCTTCCCTTGCTAAAATACTGGCTCACAGAAGTATTAGGCTCTATCTACATCCAGACAGGGTAAGAACAGCAGCAAAAGTCTACTTTCCTGCAATTCTAATTAGAATGAATCAAACTCTACAATTGAAGTATAACCAGATTGCAGACTTGACATCTTGTAAAGAGTAGGTTCTTTGGAGCCATAATAACCTGGGTCTAGTCTCTGATATGTGCCATATTTGTGTGAAGAATTGGAAAAGTAACAGAAATTCTGAAAACCTTATTTTTTGCAAATTTGATATACCAATTATTCTTATGGACAACGTAGTGAGAATTAAATGGCATTGTATTAAAAAGCATCTGGCATATAGAAAGTGCTCAAACAGCGTTAGCTTCCTTGCCTTTTATCAAGACGTCAACATCAGAACAGAACATTGCAACTGCTAGGTGGGTGGGCGGGTGAGAGGAGCTGAGCTTCCTCATGGATGGAGGAAGAATCTGCTATGGAGTGGGATGAGATGTGTCCTGTCTTCTTTACAACCCAACCCCGCTTTAGTGCTTGCTGTGTCTCTCTCCTTTCCATTTTTGCATATTTTTCTGCTCTTCTGCAAGGATGTCTCTGACTGTCGGCTGCACTGGGACTGCCATGAAAGAGCAACAGGGAGAATACTGATGATGACTGCAGCTTGGATCACCACAGTCCAACAATCTGTAAAAAACCTAGAGACACAGTCCTTGAAGTGTCATTTAAATCTTCAAGGTTCAGGGAAGCAATGTAAATACTTAGTTGTGGTCCCATTCTCTCCCTTCATTTCTGTAGAGCCCATTAGCTTCTTTTCTTCTCCTTCTCTAATTTCTCTTACCTCTTCCTCCCTTCTTCCCTCTCCCTCCTTTATTCTTCATTTCCTTTTATCCTCCCCTTTCCTCCTCTCCTTTCTCCTTTTCTTCTCCTATCTTTTCCTCTTCCCTTTCTACTACGTCCTTCTCTTCTTCCTTTTCCCCTTTCCTTCTTGGTCTCTGGTTTCTTTTTCCTCCTCTTCTTTCTTCATATCCTCCCTCATTATAGAGGAGATTTTATTTGAATGAAGAACAGGTTATCACCTTATTCTATAGGCCAACCCCACCAGCATCTTCCCAAACTCTACAACCCTCTCCCTACAACAAGCATTTGTCTTACACACCTCCCTAACTTAGAAATCATATTCATTTCCCAAAATGAATCCCTAATTAGATTCATAGAAAGTTAGCATTACATTCCACATATTCCCACTAGCAAATTACTAACCCAGGGGACAGAAACAGGTCAGAAGTGTCTCTACTAGAAATTAATGATTTGCCAGTTATGTACAGACTGCCAGTATTATGCCAATGTTGTGTATGTTACCTTCGGTGGTACAAATTAGAATCCACACTAATGGGTTCACACTGGGCTAAATGAAGTTGCAAAATATAATTCAAGATGTACTAATCTTTTTTTTTTTTCTTTTCTTTTTCTTTTTTCATTACTGAAGAGTAATCCCAGGGCCTCACACATGCTAGGCAAGAGCTTTACCACCAAGAGCTATACACCCAATCCCTTTAAAAATTTTGAGATAGGATCTCACTAAATTGACCAAGTTAGTCTCAAACATGTGACCCTCCTGCCTCAGCGTCTCAAGCAGCTAGGATTATATGCATGTGCCACTGCACCTGATTTGGTGTTTTTTATTAAGGAAAATCATCTAAGTCATTTAAGGAAAATCAACTGAGTTTATCACTTCCTGACTGGGAAATACAGTGAAAGAGGAAAAACATGTTTTGGATAATGACTTTTGGCAGCAAAGGGAGATAAGACAATGAATGAAAGATTCCAAAGTAGATTTGTAGAGAAAATGAGCAAGAATGAGAATTGGCAATTGGAGAGAATTAGAAATAATAGAGGAAGGAGAGACAGATAATTCTGTCTTGGACCATTATCCTGCACCTGGGAATTTTTACGAGCATAGATCCAATGACATCCTACTCAGTCCATGTCGAATGGCATTCAAAGGAATTTCTAAGCCAGGTGTAGTGGCACATGCCTGCTGTAGCAGCTACTTGGAAGGCTGAGGAGGAAAGATCACTTGAGCTTAGGAATTCAAGAGCAGTCTTGGTAACAGAGAAAAAAATATTAGCAATTTCTATGTGAGAGGGGGTATGGTAGGTTTGTTTGGAATGGTGCAAACTGGAGCTGACTGTGTGTGCTGATTTACCTTGACTGATGTTCTTTAAGTAGCTTAAAGACCCTCTATTTGATGACTTCTTGGGTCCTTTTTTTGACTCAAGTACATACAAGGTCAAAAAAAAAGCATTTTTAAAGTGTGAGGTTTCTGTCACTTTTGCTTCTGTCTGCCAAACCAATCCTATGAGCCTGATTAAAGCAACAGGGTCTTGGAGTCAAGATTCTACATGTCACTGTTGATTAATTAAATACTACAACATCATAGCTAAGCTTCCTCTTTGTAACTTCAGAAACCACATAGTACATGTCCTCCTTGAATGATATAAACTCATTTTTTTTAAAAAAAGCAAGATACATATAAATGTTTTTAAATCATGAAATGTTTCTAAAAATGGGATATCAATTTGAAGTAAAAATAAAGTAAATTTTCTAGGCTTCTTAATGCGTATTCCTGATTGATCAGCGCCATCTCCTTTAAAGATAAATTGTTATTTGCCTTACCCCCCAGGAGCTGTTTGTTCGAGGATAGGACCTGTGCTTAAATTTGCACCTGCCACTGCTGACAACCACTACCAAATCAATTGCTCTTACTAGGTTAGTATCTTATCAGAGAAAAAGGCACAGGGTTTCCTTCATCATCTAATCAATCTTTAGAAGCAGTTTTCAGAGTCTCTCAGCTTTTATCAGTAAACCAAAGTTTTTTCTGCTGGCACTGAGTCCCAATCCCCCCCACTTATGTTGGTATCCCATATCATGTCTCATGATACCCCAACATGTGTCACAGATCTCTAACATATCCCTTATTATGGGATAGTGATGGAAGAACAAATGAAATGTACTTATAGACAGCAATACTGGGGTCCTTCTCTGACTCTCAATTTGAGGCTCCCCATGTCAGTCTGTTTACATGTCTGTTTACAAGAAAGTAGGATTCTCAGGATTATTTCTGTTTCTTTATCCATAAGATAATTTTACTTATCTGGGAGGCTCTTACACCCTCATTTATTAATTTATCTAGCAAATAACTCTATTCAAAAGCTGAAGATAATGTCTTAATGACCAAAAATATGACAAAATATTGGAGGGAAGTGGCATGACTGGTACAAATTACTGCAAAAATTTAGAAAAATGAAAGAATGGGAAACTTAAACTAAAAGACATTTTAGGAAAGGCAACTTTACAGTCCAGACTTTCATTGTAGGTACTTGTTATCATAACACAAAGACCTGAAGCACAGGCCATGAGCAAGAATGAACCACCTGGCAAAGCAGCATTTTCCAAAGGTTGTTTCACAGAGATCCCACATAGCATTATCTCAGAAAGGAGTCCATGGTCATTAAATCTGGGAAGTGCTACCAAGGGACCTTGTTTCTGTGAATAGCAGTACCCATTAACATAGAGAAGACTAAAGTCTTGCAACCAAAAAAATTAAGATAACACACAAAACTAAAGAACCATGTATTTTGTTTAATTTGTTTTTTCTTTCTGGAATGAACACATATGATAGTACCCTTAGAAGCCCTGTTTACTTTTTTTGTATAATTCATCACCATTTCCACATATCACTGTGGTGCTGATTCCGTGTCTATGCATGAAAGGCAAAACCCATGTTGAAATCTTGGAAGTGCAAGTTGGATCAGGATGAATAGAATGGGTGTTATTCAAATCCTTTAGCACAGGATTTTTAAATGTTTTCCTATACCAATTGATTGTGAATGACTTTTGTAGATTAACAGCAGACCAGGGCACCAAAGGGAGTTCTTCAATAAATTTTGATGGGCATGATCATCATAGTATTTGTTTCATTACCCATATTTTAATTATTTTCCATTACCATTCTATGAAAGATAATTTTTTTTTTTTTTTAATCTATCACCTTACCAACTGTCATCTGCCTGGTAAATGTTGGCTATCCCCAGGGCTTTTTGTCCTTGCACCTTCTTCATCTGCATTTTAATCTGGGAAGTTTCATCTACTCTCAAGGTTTCACCTAGCAGCATTGTTTCCTGACATACTATCAAAAGCCCTGCATGCCAGTTGCCAGGAACATGGAATTTTCAAGCCACATAAACCCAAGCATTCCTGTGCTTTTACTCATGATTCTACATCATCTCAATTGCCCTGGCTTTCCCTCATCACTATCAAAATAGCTTTAATCTTTCAAGGTCAACAAAGCTGTATTAACATAGTGAATAACAATGTGTCCAACCCAGACTGAGTTGAATCCAGGTTCTATCACTTGAAGTCCAGTAACCTTGACCAAATCATTTAATTATCTGTGTTTCTGTTTCCATATGCATAAAATGGAAGAGAGAGGGAGAGAGAGAGAACAATGCCCCAATGGGAATATTTTAAAAATTAGGTGGGATAATAACCTTTGGATAACACCATTTGGCATGGGATTAACAATCAGCATAATGTGATGTAAATGAAACAAAATATAAAATATACTTCTAAAAAAATTTTTTTTGACAAATTTATTAAAGTTAGCAGTTTCTTTCTTGGTAGACTGCTAACTCCATTATTCACTGACAACACACAGGTCTCCTCTACTGCCTGCAGCTTCATCAGATTTGTGTTCTTCTACCACCCTTTTAAACCCTGACTACCATCTCTGAAGGCCAGGACTGTCTCACACATCTTAGTCCTCCCACTGAAAGTATCTGACTTTAACTGGCTCTCAATACTTATTTGTCAATTTGAAAAATAGAGCAGGCACAAGTGAAAAATAAGTGAAGCCCAATTTAATACACAGAGGAACAAGACAGATTTGAAAGAGAACATTTATTTTCGAGTCCAATATCAATGTTATCTACTTGGCTAAACTCTTTTTTTTTTCCCTTAACAACTGTACAACATATTTAATATTGTGATATGGACTTGGCCTTGTCATCTAGAAAGGCCTTAGTGCAGGTAGCTTAATGAAGTGTTAGTGAGAAGCTGTCCCTCCCCTGTTAAGCAGTGTATTGTCTAAATGAGTTTAATTACCATGCAAATTACTAGCAGCTCATATGCCCAAGGCCTAAAACATATCAGATGGCAGGTCTAAGAGAAATTCAGTAAGCCATGCCTCTCTTTTCAGTAATGTTTTTATGTAATAAAGAAAAAAAAAAAAAAAAGCAGTGGGTGTAAAAAGAATGAAATGTTACAATTATTTGTGAATTTTGACTGAATTAGTGAAATCACAGAAGCTTGTAAAAATTGTAATTGACTTATAGTTTATCTTTAGAAAATATTTTTGTAAGGATCATTTAT
The DNA here is from genome assembly GCA_025594165.1 of Tamias sibiricus. Lineage (NCBI taxonomy): Eukaryota > Metazoa > Chordata > Mammalia > Rodentia > Sciuridae > Tamias > Tamias sibiricus. The sequence goes on from CM046668.1 coordinate 63,370,921, forward strand.
TGACCTGTGGGTTCTTTCTGCAAAAATTGACCACTGATGATTAAATGTCTTAGTTGAGATTTTAATACATTTATGAATACTTGGGAAAGTTTCTCCCAGTGACACTAGGTGGGGGAATATTTTGGGACATGGAATGTTATCTAGAAATAAAGTACATATATTCTGTGTCAAATACTGGATATGTGATCTCATGCAGGTCACTTAACATCTCAGTTTCAATATTCTTCTTTTGTAGTAAATTCTAATGATATGAATCATGTGGATTAAGATATGGAATATGTGATATTAATTGTCTTAAAAATTCATACAAGTGTATCTGCAACATAACTTACCTTTTTAAAAATAAAACAGAATATATCTTCCTGTTCTTTGTCTCCATTCCTATATGGATTTTGGGTCTGTCAAAATTCAAGCCATCAAGTGCTATCCAACTTGCACTGAGTTCTCTACCCTGAGCTGCATGATTCTTTGACACTTTCAGGCCTGAGTAAAAGCAGTATGTGTTGTAGGGGCTAAATAAAGACGTACAGGATGAGACAACTTTCATTACTACATACTCATTTGAACATCTTTCCAAATACTGACCAAATTACAACGTAATGGGATGTGACCATCTGTTATCTAGCAAATAAAATGACCTAATGCATTTAACTCATCTGTTCAGGGCCAAGAATAAGATGGCAGGTAAGCACATGAATTTGAGACAGTATGGTGGTCTCTACCACCCTAAGGACAAAGGGCAAATGTACTCCCAGGACTTAATTCATGGTCTCACAGCTATTAAAAGACAGTATATATTTTTTCTCTGTTCTCCCACCTTAATTCTTAGCTTGTTAGGTATTAAAAGTATGGTATGTGCCTTAATCATCCCCCTTAGACAACTTTATCAGTTTCAGAGACCAGAGGCATCATTAGGGTCAGGATGTTCTTGCCACACTGAGGACAGATAACATAAAGGATAAAAACTGTTGAGGAACCATCAAAATGGCAAATTCCCAAGGCGCACAACCTGTTACTTGCCATGATTTGTGTTCTTCTCCATTTCCCACCAGTATGTTCTCTTAACAGTACAGCAACTCATTATTTTTACAAGACAGAGATGTTCATACAGAATGTGGCATGCATATGACAAACTACCATTTGGCTTCAGGGTGACCAGCTGACCATGTCTTTCTCAGGTCAGACATGCCTTTCTTATGGTCAGATATGCCTTCCTCATGGTCAGGCATGCCCTCCTCAGAGTTAAAGTGCCCTTATAGGAAAAGAAATGTACTCCTGTGAAATGTACCTAAAGTTAACTCCTAAACTTTAGCCCCACTCACAAAAGGCCTCTTCACATAATTAGAACTAGCTCTCTCTCTTGTAGGAGCCAGCCTGACACTATCCTATCAGTTCTGTGTCTCCTTTATCAAAGAGAAGCCCAGAAATGGACCTAATTTTTCTATGTACATTATATGACTATACCACAGTGAGGTTCACCTTTTTGTGTGTCTACAAAGCACCAATTAAAACAACAATATATCAATAGAAGGAAAACCAGTAGAGGAAGGAGAACAGGGGTAGGGGGATAGAGGATTGAAAGAGGAAGTGATGGGAACAGAAATAGAGCAAATTATATTCCATGTATGTATGATTTTGTCAAAATGAACTCCAATATTACATATAATTATAATGCACTAATAAAAACATTTTTAAAAAAAGGCTTGCCTATATGTTTGTTCTCTTGCCTGACTGATTTTTTTCAACAAGTTAAAGTTCCCATGCTTGGCATCAAATTCAGATTGAATTTCTAAGAGTTTTTAAGCTAAATCTTTATCTAAATGTGACTAGACTATAGCCATATCTTATGGACAATACCCTGAAGAAGCATGTTACTAACAGGAGCTTTTAGACTTTCTTGACTACAACCTTCAGAAAGAAAAAAAAAAAAAATTACATCTTGTGTCATTACTTAGATATCTAAATAAAACATGATGTATTTTATTATGTGAGGTGTACTCTGAATTGTTCTATTACATCCAACCTGTCCTGCTCTAATTTAAAGAATTAATACAGCATACACAGTGTTGATAGGTTATGGCCCATTGTTTGGAAAGCACTGCTCTGACCCCAGCGTTGTGTAGGCACATAACTATTTCATAGTCTATTTGCTTGTTTGGAAAGATGAGAACATAAGACCCAGGTGCTGGTGAAATGTATTCATCCTTCAAGGCAGGAGTGATTTATCTGTGGTAAAATGACATTTTGCAGATTACAACATATGACATGAACTGCAAACGTCACTAAGGAGAGTTTTTGTAGGGTTGTTTGAGTAGCTGTAAGTAAGGTCAAAAAAGGACAGATTTGTACTTGATTTTTCTCCTTCACCTTCCAACAACTGAAACACTGGAGCACATGGGTCAAGGAAGGTTGATATGGTTGGTTTAGTAAGCACCCAACAATTTGATTCAATGGATTGTGCGGATTCTTTTCTGTTTAGTTGGATAAATGCATGAAATTTAAAGGAAGTTAAACATTTCTTTAAAGGAGAACCTTTAGTTTTAATTTAAAGACATCCAACTGAGGAATGTACTGTTTTATGGCCTAGTATGTTTCTCATCTGCCTGTGTTGAAGCAGGGCTAGAAAAAAGATTTACAAGAGGGTTAATGGAGAAAGTTGCAGCACCAGAGAAAAGAAGCAGCATCTAAAATTGCATTGATTCCAGTTCTGTGGCAATTAGTCACAAGTGACTACAGAGCACTTGAAATATGGCTACTGTGACTGAGGAACTGAAGCTTTAGGTTTTAATTTTAATTAGTGTAAACTTTAAGGTTCACATGTGATGACCATATTGAACTGTGAAAATCCAGGGGAAAACACAATGTTGATTACCTGCTAAAGCAAATATGACAATTTTAAATGCATAATAATGCATTCCCAATACTAAAGGTGATATGGGATCCATGTAAAGCAGAGATTATATGATTGCTACATTAAAAATAGAACTGTTTTGAGACTACGGACAAACTTACTGCCAGCTTTGGGTTTTGGTTTTTATATCTCTCTGATGACAAATAGGTTTCTTCTGATCCTCCACAGAGACTGCTGACCTCACTGACTCTTATAGTGGTTTTGAAGAAGTCATGCTCCAAATTTCAGCTGGTGCTTGCAGATCAAACTTTGATGCTGAAAAAAAAGTTCTGCTAGTTCCTTCAAAATAGGGCTCTTTTTTTCCATTTGTATTGATAGAATAAATAAAACGTTGTTTGTGAAGTGGGTATCATGCAGTAATTGTGCGATTAGGACTCTTCTTCTAGTAGGTTTACTTAAAGTTAAAAACTATATTTATATAAATCTCTAATCCTAAATTTCTTTTTCAAAACACACACTCTCTCTCTCTCTCTCTCTCTCTCTCACTCTCTCTCACACACACACACACACACACACACACACAAACACCTGCCCATTTATTAATGATTTGGTTGCATCTGATTCCCTCTATATTCCGAGAAACTTTTGATTATATGACATTTTTATTGATTTAAAAGGAGAACCCACTCCAGACACAAGAAGCAATTTGCAAGATGCCCAGAGTAGAGGTGAGTGGACAAGGATAAACTATCTGCTTTCGAAATTAAATCTAGGACATTTAAAAGGACAGCTGCTCTAAAGTATATAAAATCAAATTGAACTAAGGAATGATTCTTTTCTTGATATTCCCAAAGAGTACCTGAACACCAAGGAAGACACCAATCAGAATTCAACATCTTATTTTATTTGCAAACAAGTCACTAGACAGTAAAATTGAGTTTGCATCCCTCATTGCTGCCTGGAGACTCTGTCAGATCCTTTCCTACTAAATTCTCTGGGAGTTAAAAAGTTTTGCCTGGAATGCAGTTAACCCCAGGGTTTAAGTTCTCATGGGAGAAGTTAATCTCTAACAGGTTGTACAGGGGGAGAATGTGAGGGAATTCCAAGATGAATTTCACAAATGTGTGTGGCACCCAGAGGTACGTTGTGCAAAATTCACTTGAGGACTAGGAAATGATGTTGACCACTAAGAATGAAACTAGTTTGATGCAGAGATAATGTGTGTGCACCAGCTACCTCTTGCAAGAAACCAGGTCATGATATTTATAAACATGTGAACAAAGAGTTTTGAGAATTCTATATAGCTTCCATCAAGGTGAACCAGGGAAAGCAATGCAGCAGTTTGATTGAAATTTAATAAGCTGGACTCCAAGCAATTATTGTGTATCCTGTCCAGAGAAATGCTGAACAAAGTGAAAAAGATTAGCTTGGGCTGTAGAAAAGGGAAACCAAAGGATCAGAATTTGGGAGGGAACATAGTCCCAGTTTTGGAAACTGGCCCATTTCTCATGACATGTATATACACATTTTAACAGACTGTTTAATTAGTGTAAAGTTAGGATCTGCCACCAGATTACCTGGATTCTAAGTAGTATGTATTCCTTCATCTTGGTCAAATTATTTTTATCTCTGTGACTCAATTTTATTTTCTATAAATCACTATAACAGAATGTACCACTAAGTTCATTGTGAAAATAATGGGTTAAGATGTGCCAAGCAGGGGCTAGGGTTGTGGCTCAGTGATAGAGCGCTTGCCTATCACACAAGGTGCTGGGTTCAATCTTCAGCACCACATTAAATAAATAAATAAATAAAAAGATGTGCCAAGCAATTAGATGTGTTTGGCCTATAGTTATTAGCTCTTAGTAAATGTTCATAATTATAACCTTGGAGATAGATGTATCAGACACATCAATAAATATGTGACTCATGCAACTAGTTGCTTTTTTTTTTTTTTTTTTTTTTTTAAGTTCATGAGTATTAAGCAATTCCTTGTTCCACATGGATTCACTAGAAGCAGGATGGACTAGGTAGGTTGATTTCCATATTTAATATCAGTAGATGATTGGGAATTTTGGCTTTTACTTCAATCTTTTGTGTGTTCTCTTATTTATTAGTTTTCTGAGTCCAATCAACTCTAAACACTTGAGAAGATTGACATTTGGACTACTAAAGCTGAGAGACAGACCCAGAACCTTGATACATTTCCCTAAGGTATCCTATCTCTAAGATTTTTTTTTTTTTTTTTTTTTTTTTTTTGGCAAAAGCTAAATATCTATCTTCTGAAGACCTTGTATATATTCTTTCAAATGTCAGTAATTGACAATCAAGATTTTCCTACCTATCATACGGTTTGGAATCTCAGAAGAAAATAAGCAGGGAGAGAACCTCTTTAGACTTGCAAAAGGGTTATTCTTGAAAAAGAAATATCAATAATTAAGATTTTTCCTGTCTTATCTAATGCTTGAAGATGTTGCCAAATCCTGGAGACCAAAACTGGGATGGTTAGACACAAAACAATGCAGAAATGTTGAGTGATTTTTAGTTCAGTGATACCAAATTCCTTCTTATCAACACAGAACTGGGCCAAATTAGTAGACACCTAATCATTGCTCAAGGGCCACTAGGCTGTATTACACGTATTTATTCTAATCACTATGACAAGAAATACAAGAATCAATATTCCTAGGGTGTGGAATGAATGATGTTGAATTTTTGGAAAGGGAAAAAATAATAATGATGTATGTGTAGGGCACATCTAGGGTCAAATCACCATTTTGCTGCTTGTGGAAAAACAAATGGATTTTGATATACCCTCCTATATTGTGAAAATTCCAGGGTCTCAAATGTAATTTTCAATATTGCTTTGGTTCTTATGCCATGAGCCTTATGCAAATGTCCCTCATCTGAACATTTCTTAAGATTCTCTGGATCTGCTTGATGTCAGGCAAGCTCTCTGAGGACTCTGGGTGCGGGACTATATTACAGCCCCTGAGCACAAAGGGTTCTGTTTATGTTGCCTCTGTTTGTGTGGGATTTTCTTTTTTTAATAACTCACGTCCAGTTACAGAGGAGCAGAATTGAGCCTGTGAGATATGATGAGGCTTCCAAAGACAAATTCGACAGAGACTCCAGGAACTAAGGAGGCAGGAGCAGCTGCCGCTCTGGTAAGGAGAGGCAACTCGCCAGCGTTCTGCCCAGTGGTGCCACATCAGTGCTCTGAACGTTAAGCCGAGTTTACTGCCTCCCCTGCGACTGTGCTAGTCACATTCGAGAACATCTGCCACAGGCTTAATGACAGAGCCTATGGGAACCTAATGAGTACCCCCTACACCTGTGCAGCTCTACCAGACAGCTGTTGCCCACTCCTCCACCTCCATTCTGGGTCCTTCCCTGAGCATGTGCTCACGGCCCCATCTTCCCCATAGGATACAGTCTGACTCTCAGATTGGGTCTGCGCTTTTGTTAGGATTTCATTTATCTCCATTTACATGACACTAAAAGGCAGTAGGGATAAAAAGCATAATGTTTTTCAGATTGCTCAGGCTTCACAGTTCTCTATGCAAAAGGTAAGACTGAGAAAGTCAATCAGAAGAATCAATGGTCGAAGAGATTGGAAATGAGGAGAAGATGAGAAGAGTCGCTGTTTTTTTTTTTTTTTTTTTTTTTTTGCCATCAACTCTTAGATATGAATATGGGAATTCACAGAGTCAGGTAGACACTTCACAGTTTACATATGCATGCACGTACATATGTATGAAATTGCTTTTCTCAAAATATTTTCTAATTGAGAGAGCTGACCAGCAAAAGTCCTAGCAAAACACAAAATACAATATAACAAAAGAACCTAGTTTTACTTACTAAAAGCACTTCGAAAACTCTGGGAATCCTCATTATATCAAAAGTGTGTAATTTTACTATACTGAGTGATAGAGAAAAGCTTAATCACTATAAGGCCTTTACCAAGTTATTTAATTTCTCTGAGTTTCGACTTCTTAGTTTGTGAGAGGAGGTTATAAGTACATGGATTTGGTAAGGTTATGGGAAATAATTTATATACATTATGTAAAGAATATCACATGGTGCAAACCAAGTGCTTCATAAACTTTGTTACTATTATTATTACCAAAAACAGCCCATGTCTTATGGCTTTACTAATGTCATTGAAAGGATATTTATCTTTGTTATATGTTTTCTTAGAATAAATCATCCTCTCAATGACAGAAGAGAAGTAAAATATTCCCTAGATGAGAAAAAAAGCTTAAACTAATGATCTCATTTGTTATGTAACAAAAGCTACTAACCGGGATTTTATAGATAAATAGCTAACAGAACTTGGAATTTTTGTGACCATTCATTTCAGTCAGTTCACAAATCAGAAATATTGTAAGTTTTAAGATAAGTAAAAGCCACATCGCATGATAAAACTCTGACTATATGGTAGTTTGTGTTAAAAATAAAGTCCCTTGTCTCTCTAAACCTCCACTGCCCAATGGTAACCACTAATCACATATGTTTATTGTACACTTGAAATGTGGCTGCTCTAAACTGAAGCATGCTGTGAGTACAAAATACACACCAGATTCTAAGACTTAGTATGCAAAAAGAATATAAAATACCTAAATATTTTATATCAGTACATGTTAAACTAATATTCTGATTTATTGCATTAAATAAAATACATCATTGAAATCATCTTCACCATTTCCTTTTTATTTGTTTTAATTGGCTTACTAGAACATTTTAAATTTTATTTATGACTCCTCTTGTATTTGTTTAGGACAGTCATGTTCTGAACTAATGGTTCTCAGTGGTTGTTATACATGGATAGATGCTGTGCTTATAAATATTATAAAAAGTCATGTTCCTGGGCTTTCAATATTTCTGACTTCAATGGTCATGAAATTTGCATTTTCAATAAGAAATCTGGTATTTGGATACTGATGGCTGTTGGAACAAACGTTGAAAAAACACTCTTATAGACTAATGTATGCTAAGTCAGAAATAAGATGCTAAAGAACACAGGTGTTAAGATTAAGGGGCTGATTTTGGACACCAATCATGGCAACAGAAATGCATAAAACAAGGAGAAAAAGGCAATGTGGTAGTAGATACCCATTGGCCTGCTGTCAGGATCTTTTCACTAATAAATAATTCCTCTCTCCCATATTCTAGCACCGACATGAATGGGCAAGGAAAATCTGCAGTATGACTACTTCTCACCAGTAAATTGTACAATTTGAAGGTAAGGTTTACATGGCTATAGTGACTAAAATTGAGGACAGAATTGTTTTCAGAAGCAACTAATAAAATCCCTCTTATTTAAAACTGTCACTTCTACTATTACTGCATGTTGGTTGTTGGTGACACAAGTAAGTGGTATAAATCAAATTTGGAGAAAGAAAATTATCCCATATGCCTTCTGCACCCCACTTCATGATATAGATTAACCACTATGGAAGTAGTAATTATACTCCAAGCACTAGGTGACTGAATCACAATTATTGCCTAGTAGTTTCTGCAGGAACTTGAAGCCTCTCTCTGCCCACCATGTACAGCATAGGAAGCTCTTTCTTGGCTGTCAAATAAAAAGAAATTGTTCAACTTTAACAGGATTGTCTCTAAGGGAAACCATTCAAGAAACCCAACTCACCCTCCAGGACAGTCTTTCTTGCCAAGCTGGGCCAGCTCCACCTTCTTTTCTTGAGATCCTTCTACTTGGGGTGTCTTTCTATTTCCTACCTACCAACTTGATGTCTTTATCTCAACTACTCTTTCCTCACAGTTTGCTCTGCTTTTATGCTATTATGTCTTCTGCTCTCCTTCCCTTATCCAGCTCACATTAGAAACACAATGGATAAAAGTCTTGATAATTGAATAGTGACTATGCAATTATCCCTTCCATGAGCACCTTTGAAAGCCATTATTTTCCTTTACAACAAAATTATGACACTGGCTAAGAAATTTTGCTATCAGTTTCCACCATCATTTTGCTGTCCAAAGTAGGAGGGCAAGCCCCTCTATTGGTGAGAGTGCTCTCTCTATGAGGTGTGATGTACAATGTGTGCAGTTCTCAATGATGAAATGGGAATTCCTTTACCAGATAAGGGCATTATGGAAACACATGATCATATGTTTACTGGCTTATGTTGACAACTTAGATTATTCCCATAAATCTAGAAATTTCTATTGTAAAACCTACAGAGAAATAAGACATTTATTGAGTTAAGCAGTGCATCAAGGGTATTCAGGTCAATTTCCTATGTCACCTAACCTCCTAGTGGAATATAAACAATAACAACAAAGTTTCAGACATTTTACCCACAATTTTCCCATGACATATCTCATTGCCTACTCGTAGATCCTTCCCTCCCTTCATGGATGTTAAGATAGAGATGCAAAGAAATTGAGTCGCTTGTCCAAGATTACAAATTAAAAGTGTCAACTAGTTTTGAGCTGTGGTGATCCATTTCTAACTTCTAGAGATGAAAATATCTTAAGACAATTAATCTGCACTTTCTAGACCTCAAATTTACAGTTTTAAATGAGTAACAGTTAGGGCCAGAGCTCTTTCAGGAGTGATAAAGAGCAGCTCTGCCTCTCTTTCCCACTGGGGTTGCTAAAGGCTAGGTTATAATTATGGAATTCTGCAACCATACTGGCACTGCTGGTGGTGGGCCAAAGATGGAGAGGACCTGGGCCCTGGCACTCCTTTAGATCCAACTGTGCCTGAAAAGAGGGCTTGACTCCTCTCTCTGATATGTAAGCCAACAGATTCTTTTTCTTCTCTTCAAGCCAGATTGAGTTGTGCTTTATGTCACATGAAAACAAATCCTTTCTTAAGGAGTGAGCAACAAGGCAAGTGACTTATGCTCTAAATTTCTAATGATTAATCTAACATTTGACACCCATTAGTTATTCAATAAATATTAGGTTCCATTCTTCCTTACATTGATTTGTAGGATCAATCAATTTGTGTTAAGTCTCTCTATTTTTCTCTATTTTTGCATAGAGCCAATAAATAAATAAATAGCAAATAAACAAACTGAATACATACTACAGATCAACTGAGAGGTTGAGAACTCTCCCCAGGAGAGACCAGACAGTGAGAGTGTATTCACTCATCTTCTCCACTTCTGGCTCTGAGTGGGAGTCAGAGAAGGAGAGTGTTCCCAGCGTGGCTCATAGGGGAGAGTTTCCCAACAGGATTCTGGAGGTTGGATTTGACGCAAGACATCAACGTGCCAGACTCACCCCAGTGCCACCTGGTAAACCAAAGGTCCAGAAGGTATCTCCAGAAGAAAGACTTAAGGGAGGTAGGGAAGTGGAAGGCAGTTCATTGAAGTTCCTGGCATCTGCCTGAGGGCACAGCTGGAGATATTAATAATCATTTCTCTCATCAGACTGTCGAAAATGAGCGCAGAGTGAGGGGGGAAAAACAAGTGTTTTGCTGCCTCCTGTTTGAATTAATCTCTTCTGACAACTGCTGATTTGGGTTTGTGATTCGATCCTCCATATGTCTAGCTCTATTGGTCAATTAAGTGCAGAGGGTGATTGGGGGAAGCAGTGATGCTCAGCTTGATTAAAGGAGGAAGCATCACACAGCATTTAGAACATGCAAAGCAGCCCATTGCGCTCAGCTTAAAGGGAGTCAAGCAGAGCAAGGGCAGTGTGTGATCCTGCCAGAAGGATCAGGGGAAAGCCAAGCCTCAGTGCTCCCATACTAATTCAAGTAAGCCGGACATCAGAGTCGGCTTCCCATGAGCAACACATAAGTTCTGGAGAATTATGAAGGTTCATGCAAAATTCAGTCCCCTGGCAACCAATTCAGATCTGACTTCTCCAGTTTGTGCAATTAATAAACCACTTTTGATAAAATGTCACAAACTCAAAAACAGGAAGTAAAGTGGTATTTAACGTGGAGAGTACAACCTATGCATTTGAAGAGATCATCTGAAATAGAGCTTAGACATGGGACAGGAGAATACCGAAGTTAGAGGAAAACGGCACAGAAGGAACAGAGCCCACACACTACAATGCAGTAATAAAAACATTTGAAAGCTGAGTTCTAGTGCTACCAGTGGCTTGTTGCCTTCTCTGCAGAAAGATTTTTTTTCCCTTCATTGCCACTTCCCCATCTTCCAGGAGGCTGATGGAGGCATTTGGGCACTTTGTACTCTCACAAATATGAAATCAAACTTGAAAAAACTGCTCAAGGGAATGCTTTGACTGCAGTGATGACAGCTCCAAGTCTTTTATGAATTTGATATTGAAGTACTTCATATGACTATTTAAAAGAATAGCTAATAAAAATGATTATGCACCATTTTAGAAATGAAAGTTCCATATCAATGCTTAACAATCATCATTGCAGGCAAAAAGCTCATTTCAAAGTAGCATTATATGAAGGAAACAGCTACAATTTAAAGGATGTGGTCACAGACTTAAAATGCCATAGAATATGAGCACTTCTGTTTTCCATTCTGAAAAGATCTGATTAAGTGTTAATACTGATAACTTGTACAAACTCTAAAAAAAAAAAAAAAAAAAAAAAAAGAAAGAAAGAAAAAAGGGAGATAACTGATATTTGAACAAATGCTAAGGATATAATAAGTTAGCAGAGCAAATGTAGTATTCATTTAAAGAAGTAGAAAAATAGGCTGAAACACAAACTTGTTGGGTATGCCCTTAATATAATAGCTATAGAAAGTTTTAACACATGAATTAATATCACTCTGAAGGAAAGACTAACAGCCTAGGAAAGACTCCATTCTAAGTTCTTATCTTATTCAAGAATTTTACTGGTGACTTGGGGGAAATGCAAACATATGATAGAAATATCAACTCATGTCCCAAAATTTAAGAAGAAAGGTTAAGACATCATAGAAGCAAAGTATAAAATGAACTCTAGGTCATTTTAAACCAAATCGACAAAGAAAATCCATCATAGACAAATGCAGATTTCATGTTGGTCTACCACTTCACCATAAGTACTAATAGGTGAGTGCAATTTTACAATGTTATATCTGAGTTAGTCACTGTAACCAACTGCAAGTCACATTGTGATTCTGCAATGTGTTCACACTGCCAAGAATACCCATACATTCTTATGCTTCACATAAGTTCAACGTCATGACAAGGGTTGCTGCTTTAAACATGATAGTCTTTCTATAGATAAAAAAATATTTTCTAACTTCATACATATTTAAAAGTGTTTACAAAGTTTAGTTCCAGTAAAAAATACCCACAATGGTGAAGAAGACTTAGAAACTGTCAGTTAAGGAAATATTGAAGGAATTGATCAAGATAGGGCATATTTGAGATAAAATAATCAGGCCATTTAAAGGGTTTTTCTTTTCTTTAATGAAGAAAATTTTATTTAGATTTATCTATAAAATCAATGTGTAGAAATTTCAAAGATAGACTTTGACCCTAAGGAAAAAAATATTTTAATTAGTAGAATGACTTTTTAAAATAAATGGTGAGTTATCCAACAGTAGAGAAGGTTCAAAAGCAACTGAGCAAAAACTCACCCAATAAAAGAGAGTCATACGTCAATTAAGATTCACACATCTGGACTATTTGACCTCTAAGATCACTTCTAATCCTGAAACTCCTTTATTCTATCACATGGAAGAGTTCGATAACTAATTATTGTATATCTAGAGGACACATGTTAAGTCTTGGCACACACAAGTCTTTGAATGAACTGTAAACATGGAAAAATATAATATGAATAGAGTTGAATGTAAATTCTATACATTTTTAAGTATATGGTTGCAGAAATAGAATCTAAAAACAGTAATTAGTAGTCTTTAGAGAATTAACAAACAAGAAGCAACATGGTGTTCCATGGTGATCATGAGGATATTGCACATGACAGAGTTGTGAGAATAGTGCTGGAAAGCTCTGGTTCAAGATGAGCTGCTCTCATTTACATGCTGACTCTGCCCCTTGCTAGATGTAGGACCTTGGTTATCTCTTTGTTACAGGTTCTTTAACCACAAAATGAAGATAACACTATATCTACCTTATAGGGTTATTATGATTATGAAATGATTAATACATGGGAAGATTTTAGAATAGTTCTTAAAGCACAGGGCTATATGAGTGTTAGTTATTATAACAGTTATTTTAAAAATTTAAGGACAGCTGATGTAGAGATACTCAAGATGGATGTGTGTCCAAAATCCCTATTGATAAAAATAATTTTTTTCTTAGACAACAGAGGTCAGTATTTAATTTCATTATTGCATTTATTTACTTGATATTTGCTGTCTGAGAGAGTTATATGCTAAAAACTGACTTTCATCCTGTTGCCTTATCATTACTGGTGAAAGAAGATGTAGCACAATAAATTTAAGTCATCTTAAGTTTTAGCCATTACTTAACATTTGCAAAAGCTGAAATCTAACAAACTAGAGTAAAGATTCATCCTGGATTCCCTTTTTCTCTTTCCTGTATCTAAGGTAGAGGTGTCAACAAATGACCAAAAGTTGGAAAGTCATAAGGCAAACCATGTAATTATTAAATTGTATAATTGATTCAAACATAAGTGAGAGTTGATTATATGTATAAATTACAGGTTATCTGAAAATGGATAAGTATATTTTAAAAGAACAAAATTTAACTGGGTTATCTAATGAGATGAAAATAAGTGGTAAAAGTCTAAATATTTAAACAAACATTAACAATAATGAACTCTATGAGACACTCAGCATTTATTTATTAATTTCCTAGTAAATTGGCAAAGAATGTTGCACATTGTCCATAATGTGGGATTTTTTTTTTTTTTTTTGTACCAGGGATTAAACCCACTGAGCCATATCCCCAGCCCTTTTAAATATTTTATTTAGAGAGAGGTTTTCCTGAGTTGCTTAGGGCCTCTCTAAGTTGCTAAGGCTGAATTTGAACTTGGGATCCTCCTGCCTTAGCCTCCCAAGCTGCTGGGGATCATGTGCACCAAGGCACCCAGCAATGTGGGAATTTTAACAGAATGTTTTCTTGGGAGGAGGAGAGGGAAAGGGAAATAGTGGGGAATGATATTGTCCAGTTTAAATTGCTATGTTGTGTGTATTATGAATGTATAACAAATCCCACCATTATGTATAACTCTAATGCACAAATAAAAATATGGAGATAAGGGAAAAAGTTAAAAAAAAGAATAAAAGGTAAAAACAAAAGATTTTCTTTATTCATAACAAAGATGTCCATCTTTGTGTGTCTATTTACCTTGTCTATATAAAAGCACAATGAATGGCAAACAGGGGTGGTAAGAAAAACTTAGATACTTGAATACTTACATGAAAAAAAATTCCATATCTTTCTTTACAGAGTGAATCAAAACTTTATTTTCTTTGACTGTCAGAAAAGCCTAACTGTGTCACAAGCCTGATTAAAAAAAAAAAAAAAAAAAATCACAGGCACACTTCTCCTCTTCCTCTTTTTTTCATTGCCTATGATAGAAATGCTAATGGTACCATTTTATTCAGCAATTCTACTTCTAGGTATTAGGAAGCAATACTGCCTAAAGTTTGAGAATATGCCCTAGATTCCAGTTCTAGTTCCTTGTTTTATTACTACATGACCTTGAAAAAAATGTCTTAGCCTCTCTAAGCCTCAGTATTTTCATCTGTAAAATATAGACATTAATACATATTCTATTGGTATGGTGAGGATTAGGAGCACATATAAAATGTTTAGCATAATCATACAGATGTGTTAAATTTTGTATTTATATCAAAATAAATCAGTTGTTGAAAAGATATTAGTTTTAGAACCACTTAAAAGACTAAAAAAAATACATCAAAATGTTAACATTGCTTAAATCTTGGTAATAAGATGACCTTTGGTTTTTATTTGTGTGTGCTCTCTGATTTTGTACAATTAATACTACATTAATTGGGAAAGTATTAAGAAAAATAATTTTGAGAATAAACTAATATGAAAGAGGTGAGAACTATATAAAGAATTTTCATATCATTCTAATAAGGCTGTTTTTATTAGAGAACATTTTAGGCAAAGGAATATACTATTCCACCTTACTGTCATCCTTACATCAGTACATTTAGAATGATTTGGGGTTCTAATATAATGAATGCTGGCCAAAATGGCCCCAATCCCACAAAGCAATAAAACTATAGAAGAAATAATTGAGAGCAAATTTGAGAATCAGAGTTAAGCATATTTATCTTAGAGATTTCAAAGCATTTGCACACATTATCTTATGTAGAATTGATTCTTACAGCACTCTCCAAGGAAAGCAGATTGTGTTTATAGATTGTGTCACAGGGTTTGAATGACTCAAGTTCACTCACAGCTCTTATATATGGAATCTGGACTTGAACTCAGGTTTTTAGATTTAAATTATTTGTGAATATCACAGGTAAAATGACTTCTTTTTTAGATTCCCTCTTTTTCTTCTTCCTCTGTTCTTCCTCATTTTTCTACATCCTACCATTACCTGCTTCTATTCAAAGTAGTAGACTAGTGTCCAGGATACAGTATATATACTATAAGCATTTGCTAAATAAATAAGAGATCTCTCATATTGGCTTTAAGGAAATAAGATTCTGCATCTGTTTTATTTCCAACAACAACAACAACAAAAATCAAAACCTTCCTTGCTGATTTAAAATAAATGTGAATGTTGTCATAATCAAAATGGAGTCCCTTGTGTCAACCCTACCAGAAGAAAAGTAAATAAAGCAGGAGGTTATAAATGATGGATTCTTATGTGTGAGTGCCTTACAGTAACTATCATAAAGGCTGCTAGAACCATGAACTTGCTCAGGAGCCTCCACAACCTCATAGAAAAGGTACTTCCACAAGAACGTCTGCACAGCAACTGTCTGTTCAACCTTGGACTGAAGCCACTCTTATTATTAATCAACGTGGCCTAGAATTATTGTTTCAAAATATCTGATGTAGTCCTTTTCATTTTTTCTTTGAAAAATTTCCCCTTGCCTCAATCTATTTGAGCCCATCACTTACTATGATACCCACATTCTCATTGCAGTGGTCTGCTATTCTCAAATAAATAACTTTTTTTTTCCAGAGAATTTCATTCATTTTTTATTTATGTTGATAATGAAAAAAAATTTTATTCAAATAACTAGTCCCATTTATATGTGCACTGCACGGGACTTCCACTCATAAGACCAGAGGCCCATGTGCCTTTCGTCACTTTTCTGTCAGTCATGCTGTCCAAAACCAAACAGAAGCCAAGTGCTGACTGGCATGTACAGGGTACATTCTGCAATCACATGTACCCTGATGACAGCACCACTGCAGAAGGCCTTCAAAATTGGCTCTGTCACTTTAAATATAATAGACAATAAATCATCCCTCTGAGACAACCCCTAAGGAAAACAGGGGGAAAAAAATAGAAATAGCATTTAAAAGCCCTTTTCTATTACATGCCTCTAGGGAGCTTTTAAAATTGGAGCTCCTTTAAAGTGAATTTTATGCTTTTGGGGGCTTTTAACAATGCTTCTGGAATTAACCTTGCAATACCATGACCAACTCTTCCATTAGATTCTTTAACTTGGGGCCCTTTATTATGCCAGTATTATCATATTTGCTTATCTTCTGTGTGGCTTCCCCTGGTCTTCCAATTACCAATTAACCTGCTTTCTCATGCTTTATGTAACTGATTTATTTCTCTCTCCTTCTTCTCCATCATCCTGCCAGTATTACTTATTTAGTCTTTCCTTCCTTCTTAATTTTCTTTTTTCCTTCATCTAATCCAGTTTTAGCCACTTCTCCTCTGAGACACACTTTGGGCCTTTGAACTTTGGACCCAGATAAGCCTACCTATTAGGGTACCTGGTAGCTACTCTAGAATTTTCTACTTCCCTTCTAATATAGCCAAGTTTTCCAAGACACAGCTAAACATTCACCCATTTCTCTCTTGTTCTTGTGGGCTTCTTAGCTGTTAAGGACATCAAGATAACAAAGAAATTTGACTTTCAATTTGAAAATACAGTCTTGAACAAATCCTGGGACAAATATACAATAGGTATGCACATAAGGCACAGTTATACAAAGAATCAGGGTTCACATTAAGAATAGGAGATCCCATTTATCCATGTTGGGAAACCAGTATTTCTTTATATTACATGTGATGGTATTAGATAAAGTATTAAAGAATTAAATTATAATATTAAACAAACAAGGAAAAAAGAATGGGAGATGCTAAATCACAGCCCAACTATGGTGTAATCAGTTCACAGCCCTGATCTTTCAAGCCCATATAGAATTATGTGGCCCAATAAAACAGTTATGGTTCAATGGCCTTTATTATTCTTTCAAATTAAAAATCTATACTGAACAAAACATAGTTCATCTTAATATTGAAAAAACATACGCACTGGACATAAATAACAGGACAACAGCAACTGCTTCTTGACAATATGCTACCTGTCTTCTTGCACCCCCTCCTCTTTGAGAAAGGGAAGAGAAATCCAACTTGATATTGAGTTGGTATCTTTTGATAAATTGGGAAGGCCATAGTATGAAGCAAAAAGCAGTGAGAAAGGATTATTCTGACACCTTTTAGATTTATAGACTTCCCAGTTTCTTTAATGGCCATTCATCTCACCTGGCCTGCCAGAGTCACTCCAGCAAGCTTATTACCAAAAAGGCGACAATCAAATTATTGAAGGGAATTTACTGAGTGAGATAAATAAAAGCTGCCTAAGTCAGTGTTTCTCATACTGCTTTGTACGAAACATAAGTCTCTTGAGAAGTTCTAAAAACGTCCCTTGGTCACATAAGTGTTGTCAACAGCAGCCAAGCCCCTCTGGAGAGCACGTTAGCATGGTAAAGGCACTGAGAAGAACTCCAATAAAGAAAGCTGCTTAGATTCCACCAGCCTTGACCCAGAATCATGGCCTTCTTATTTTAAGTCAAACTGTTGGTGAAAAAATGCTTTAGAAACTTTGGAACGGCCTGGAGGAGGTACTTACCTAAAAGAAGATCCAGAGAACTATTTTGGAGGTGGTGATGATTGTTCCATCACATCATTAGGCGAAAGGAAATAGTTAAGAAGGAATATTGCAGGCTTGTATTAATGATTTCCACTGCTAAAACATAAAGAAATGTACCGGCAGATCACAGTCATTAAATATGACCCATGGGTGGACAGCAAATTACATACTAGGGAACCAATGCTGGAGAAAAATCAAAGAGGTGCAGGTCATGTTTTATTTCACTTGTAGCACTTTTCAAATTCAGTCCTAACCAAACCTGATTAAAGTAAATCCCTTTTTTACAGCCTGTGGAGTCTATAAGATTATGGTGTTAATGGAAGTGCGATTCGATCCGTCAGTAATGGTGCATGTCGGGACCCTGGCGCCTCTGACAAGTCCATTTTTTAAGACGTATTTATTGTTTTTTTTTTTTTTTTTTCTCCCTTCTGTTCTCTGCATTGCGGGGTTTAATTGAACAGTTTAAAGTGATTCTTCTTCAAGGCCCATTAATTGATTTTATTTGTGTATTCTCTAGGGGTCAAGGAAAAGGGAAAAAGAACAATAAAATTGCAGCTCTGTTTTTTGCTGTCATATTCTCTCTGGCAATCTATAGCTACGAGATTTTTTTTTTTTTTTTCCTGTCTCAGTCTTTTTTTTCCTCAAGATTTTCATGAGCTGCAAAATATTATTTGTTTTGTTTTGTATCACTGATTTATTCAATTCTGATAGTGGTTCACCATTAAGAAAATGATAAAATGTATCCAACCTGATCAACCATGTTCTATGGAGGGGTTCCTCATGATAAACACAAGTGAAGGGGGAGGATTTCCGTGGAGCAGCTGTGAAAACATATTCTGACAACAAAGTACCAGAGTGTTTTCTATGTCCATCATAATAGGACAAAGTCTCTTGAGAATTGATGTGTGTTTTTGCATTTACTTACACAGGCCACCACCATACCTGAATGGGTTTTGGTGTGCTAAGTGAGAATACAAATGCTGTACAGATTGCAAAATAGTATGCTCTGCATGTGAGGACTGCAAAATTGAGAATCTGCCAAGGGCAGAAGCTATATATGTGTGTGTATACATGTCATAACATCAGACCTTAAAAATCATCATTCTGTCATGGCATTATGTCCTAGTATGTCACACTGCCACACAATACAATCTTTATCTGTTTTTTTTTTTTTTTTTTTTTTTTTTTCCTGGTACTGGAGGGATGAATCTGTGGGTGCTATGCCACTAAGTTATATTCCAGCTCTTTTTATTTTATTTATTTTTTTTTAATTTTGAGAAGGATCTCATTAAGTTACCTAGACTGGCCTCAAATTTGTAATCCTCTTGCCTCAGACTCCTGAACTGCTGGGATTACAGGCAGGTGCAACTATTTCAATGACCCATACCATTGTTTAATGTTTGCATCAAACAGAAGGTAATTCTCACAATTATCCAATGATCCAGGTATTATAATCATCATTTAATTGTGAAAGCCTGAGACTCTGAGATGCCAAGGATACAGATAAAGTTTGAATATGGCTCTGATTTGTTCCAACACCTCTATTTTTACACTAGTTAGATGCAATGTTGCCTTGAAATCTAACTGCAACTGTTTTTATTTTATTAAAGATGAAATAAAGTCATTTAAAAGTGGGTAAGTTATTTTTATGGCTGCCTCCCCAAAGTAGGTTCCCAAAGCTACTTGAATGACTAAATAAGACACGTTCTCTTTAACTTTTATATTGTTTCTGCATTGAGCTCCACACTGAGACCAGTTATTTGTGGGCACTGTGCTCCTGAGGCCAACACACAGGTGAGAAAGAGGCAGGGCGAGAGAATACTCTACCCTCACATTTTGTGGACAAACTGCTTCAGCTTCTTGGTCATTTTTTTTGTTTGTTTGTTTCTCTCATGTCACATCTTTCTCTTTACTTATTTGTTGTCATTCACCCGATTCCCTAGATGAAGTCCTCAAAGACTCTGAAGCTCAGGTTGTTCATTCAAAGGAATGTCAAATCTATCTTCCACACACACTTTTGAAGATATCCCTTTGGTTTCTGGCCCCCCATTACTTATTAATGAATGTTTTAAAAAGAGATTGACAGTTTAAGTTGACATTGCAATTGAAAGAAATAGTAAGGGGTGTGACTTGGGGAAATATTTTTGCTTGCTGTACTATTTTGCTTGTTTTCTTTTCATCAATAGCTGAGAGGAGAAAGTGACAAGTTCCATATTTACTTCTAACACATCACAAAACATCTTTAAGTAAAAGGCACATGTATTTGAGAATGGGTCAGTAAGCTGAAAAATCTCACAGGGGAAACTTTCTTTTCAGAGTGGGTACACCCTATGCTGTCTAGTGTTACACAATTCAGAGAAAATACTATGCTATCTCATATATTCACATAGTGAAATTTGAAAAAAAAAATCACATAAAAGTTCAATTTTCTGGCCATTCAGTGAGAGCTTTTTTTTTTTTTTTTTTTTTTGTGGTACCGGAGATTGAACTCAGGGGCACTCGACCACTGGGCCACATCCCCAGCCCTTTTTTGTATTTTATTTAGAGACAGGGTCTCACTGAGTTGCTAAGTGCCTCGCCATTGCTGAGGCTGGCTTTGAACTCGCGATTCTCCTGTCTCAGCCTCCCAAAGTGCTGGGATTACAGGCGTGCGCCACCGCACCCGGCTCCTGTTTTTTTTTAACCTTAATGCTAACTTCAAAATGCAGCATTGATTTTTGCTGAAATCCCCTTCCCTTTTTCCTCTATGACATCTACCTTCCCAGAACCTCTTTGCCTCTGATCATCTTTGAAAATTTTACCATTTGCTTGTCAAGGCCTGAGACTCATAGATGTGAGGAAATCTGTCTGGATACAGGTGTGGATTGAATACAGGTCTGATTTTCTCCAATGCTTCTACTTTTCCACTACTTGGATATACTATAGCCTTCGAATCTTGTGAGACTTAGTTCAGCTATCACTTTCAGAATTATGCCTGTGTCCTGATAGATTTTAGCGGTAAAATTCTTCAAGTAAGGAAGAGTGGGGCTAAGAAGAACACTACTACACTGAAGCTGGTGTCACAAATAAGTATAGTTGGAAGGAGCTGTTAGGAAATCCTCAACTAGTAGTGGCAGGTGGTGACTACTACAAAGGGGAAAAACATGTTTACTTTTTAAAGAATTGCTGAAAAAAAAAAAGAGATCTTGCTGAAAAGTATGAATACTAAGCAATGAGACACACTGGTGGACAGGAAGAGACAGTCACATTCCTTCCCACTCTGACATATGTGTTCTCTGGGAGCTCAAAACTTGCAAATACCCATGTCAAATGTATCACACTGTGTCATAAGCTTTAGTATGCATGGATCTTTCCATAAAACTGAAATAATTTATGTTCATCTCTGTATCTCTTGTTTCTCCCTCAGTATCTAGCACATTAGAGATCTCAAAAAATATTTCCTAGTATAAGGAAACAATAAGAAATTCTTTGGTAAGAATTACTACAAAATTGTGACAAAAGAAAAAAATGTGATGAAAGTACAGTTCTTGCAGATAGTATGGATAAAGGATTGATCTAGAATGAAGACACGGGCGAATTTTTAATTTAGCATTAAGGTTAAATATGATATTTGTTGACTAGCCATAAAATACCATTTTTATGTGTAAATATTTTTCAAATACACATCAATTGTAGAAAAGAAGCTTTACAATCCCACCTGCACTAATCATGTTCAAATAGCCATCAAAATAGAGGGCTAATGAATAGAAAGAAATGTTCACCTCCATGGGGTAGTCTTAAGGATCCTAAGCCCCCAAACTAGCTTGTCTATTCTTCACTCCTGCAATTGCCTATTACAATTGTTTCCTGATTAAATTAAGTCCAAGTTTTCAATTCTGTGAAAATTTCAATGACATTTACACAGGTGCATTAAAATAGGTTGGAAATCATAATCTAGAGCCTATATATACACTCTCATCTTAATTGGCATTAATGCTATTATAATTACCATATCAGAATATAATTATACTTTTCTTCTTACTATTATATAATTGTATTGTATGTTATATGATTGTATTATATATTATATACTATATTTAAATTTGTATAGGTGTTTCTCATCTGGAACCATGGCACAAAATGGGTTAAGACCCATACTGTCAGCATATAGTGTGAAGAGGGGAAAGAAAGCTGTCATCAAAAGGCCATTACAGGATACTCCTATTCTATTGTGCGTGTGTGAATATTGAATCAATGCACTTTTCTCATTAACATATGAGCAGAGTACAGCATCCTCCTATCATCAGAATGCTTACTCGTCCAGAGGTGAAAGTGTACAGGATACCTTCCAACACAGGGATGCTAGAAAATGCAGCCTTCCCCTCTGACACTGCTTACAAACGCATTCTGAATCAGAGAGAATAGTTGTAAAGGGCAGTGATGCTCTTCTTTTCACAAACCATATGTCTTTATTTTATTCTTCTAATGTTCTCCAGAGATGTTAACACAAAAGTAGCACATAACCTCCTCAGAAGCAACTTAACCCCAGGAAAAGCACATAAGGGCAAGGGGAAAAAATACAACCCAACTCTTTTTCACATAAGGGGGGGTTTTATATGGCATACTTTGGTCTGACTTTATGATCAGTTTCCATTGAAGCCTCTCTTGTTTACAAAAGTACATAATCCCTGTACTTTGGTTTCCACCAACAAAGAAGCAGAGTAACAGTATTTCTACCTGCATTTATAGGTAATTTCACTGAGTGGAGTTTTCTTCTTATCTTATACTTAGCTTCCCTAAATGACCACATTTGCAAACAGGTTGAACATCTACACTTACTCCTTCTAATTAAGGGATTCCTCTCATGTGTTATTAACATCTATACAGATACTGCCTAAATTTGTTCTACAACTTTGTGTGAGGATTTGTTTGGTCTGTTCAACTTAGTCCCCAATCATTTTGGCTAATTTCAATCCATCCTTGACCTATCTAATCCAACAAAGCCAAAGATATATTTTTCTAGAAC
The DNA here is from genome assembly GCA_025594165.1 of Tamias sibiricus. NCBI lineage: Eukaryota > Metazoa > Chordata > Mammalia > Rodentia > Sciuridae > Tamias > Tamias sibiricus. The sequence continues at coordinate 63,393,767 of CM046668.1, forward strand.
TTTTTGACACATAAAAGTGCCTTACAATCTTTCAAGCTAATATACTGTCATGAAATCATACATGCACAAACTCAGCAAAATTAAACCTCTTCAATAATAGAGTGGGTGCCATGTTGTCGGTATTGCACCTTCGCTCTGCTGCTCTAAGCAAAAATCAGGCAACATTTCTACTAGCTAAATCAATATTAACTGTATTAATAAAAGCAAAATGAACACATGTGCGTGGATTTTTCTCTCTGGATGACTCTTGGTCCTAACCTCTTCCCTTATTTTCACTTTAGTCCTGAATGACTGTCAAAGACATTGTGATCTGGCCTTTGAGATAGCCACTGTCAAGCCAATGTGTGTGGGGCCAGATCAGAAGAAATTGCCCAACAGATTTTCAGGGCTTGTCAAGGCCTGGAAATGGTGGAAGTCAGATGATTATATTTGCATTGCATAATTGGCGGAGCCTGTCACAACATTGCTGGAGCCAGCAGCTGCTCTCTGCTGAGAGCTAATTCCACCTGATCTATTTAATATTATAATGAATTTAATCCTCTCCACATTCACCAGAAGCCAAAGAGCAGTTTATGGCTAAACCTGCATTTGTAGACAGATGACAAGAGACCCCTCTGGTGGTAGGAATTAATTTAGAGCATGGTGCAGACAATGTTGCTCAATCCTTCCATCAAGATGTTTTTCCCTTTTACATGGAATAGGCTTCAGTATGTCTGAATTTTCTCTCCTCTCCTCAAGAAGAACTCTTGGACAGCAGAAGTGAACTTAAGGTATTTTGTGGTTGAAATGTTCCTCCTTGAACTGTCCAGATTCATATGTTGAAACCTTAACACTCAGGACCTTATAATGTGAACTGTATTCGGAGAAAGGGCCTTTAAAGAAGTGATATGTTAAAAGAATGTTAGGGTGGGTCTTACTCCATCCTGCCAGGTGTCCTGAAGTGGTGATTTGGATACAGAGAGAGGTAATAGGGATGTTCTCACAGAGTGGAAAGACTGAGGACATGGTAAGAAGATAGCCATCTGCAAACCAGAGGCTTCAGGAGAAACCAGACATGCTGACACCTTGATTTTGACCTTCTCATATCCAGAACTATGAGAAAATCAATGCCAGTCATCTATTTATTTGTTTGTTTATTTTGGTACTAGGGATTGAATTCAGGGGCACTTGACCACTGCGCCACATCCCCAGCCCTTTTTTGTATTTTATTTAGAGACAGGGTCTCATTGAGTTGCTAAGTGCCTCACAAAGTTTCTGAGGCTGGCTTTGAACTCGAGCTCCTCCTACCTCAGTCTCCCAAGTGCTTGGATTACAGGTGTCCACCACCGCTCCTGGCTAAATGTCAGTCATTTAAAACTGTGGTGTTTTATTATGGCAGTCCTATCAAATTAATACACATATTATCCAGTGTCAAACTATGTAAGACTCTCCTTGATAAACTCCCATATATATATATATGTATATATATATATATATCCATTTTTTTTTTTTTTTTTTTTTTTTTTTTTTTTTTTTTTTGCTAGAATATGCCCAGGAAAAGAGATTTCTAACACAAGGCAACCGATTGTATTAAAAGTAGAAAATCCTGTATACGGAGATAGGATGTTTTCCTCATAGCTGACCCCACTGTCCCAATTCTGCACTATCATTTCAAAACCAAATCAAATGTCTCATTGGCAGCCCTTTAGTTAGACGAGGGGCTGCCATGGTACTTCTTAGCTCCTTTCTTAGAGTATTTTCCTTCCAGTTAAAGCTTTTTTTTTTTTTTTTTTTTTTTTTTTCCTGGATGCTCTCGAATAGTCCTCACATTCATTGTTCTGTTTGCATTCTGTGTTATCCTTTGAACACCTTCCACTGCACCATGGTTTCCATTAATATGAGATACAGCTAAAGTCACCAAGTTAGATGTTATTCAGAAATGTGAACTGTGTTAGGATTATTTGCTCTCTTGCTTTCAATATCCTATTTTAGAATCCTCTCCATTAACAAAAGATGAGGCAAACAGATCTTTAAGCACTGGTACTGAGTGGGTATGTGGTGAGCTCCTGAGGACACACAAATAGGACACAAGGGAACTGAGAGATGCAGACTAATTTTCCGTCAACGAAGCCTCTTAAAAAGATGTTATTTTTAAATGTTATCAAGAAATGATTTGAGTGTTATGTTTTATTATTTTTTTTTTGTGATATATGCTTTGGTGCAATATGCATACAGGCTCAAATGCCTTTACTCCTGTGCATTTGTTTAATTGCAAGAATATAAATACATAAAGCATTTTCCCCCAAATACTCTTAAATCCTAAAATAAAAAACAAAACCCTAGGTATAATAATGGTGTCTCCAGGAGGGAACAAGATCCCATAGCACACGGAAGATGAAGATTACTGTAAATAGCAGTTAAACGTGAATATGCCACTCAGTTGAGTCTCCAATTTGCAGTTTAGGAAAAAATGGTCAGAAACAATGAAGCCCCAAGGCAGTAGAACATGAACAGAGTTACAAAAATAGAGAAATACAGTGCAGAGTTTTGGTTTCTATTTGTTGATGCACATATTATGAGGCAGACTCTGACTTTAAAGACTTTCATGCTTGCCCAATAGCTGCTGAAAATATGACATAATTAAAAACCTTTTCCTCTAAACACCATGTCTCCTTTAAATGTTGAATGTTAAGATTCACCCGACGTGGAAATGGGATGATGTAGTCTATTATAGAGACTGCCAATAGTTTTCCTGTTATTATAAACATATAAAAATTACCTGGAAGCTGAGGCAAAGCTATAAAAATGTTTGGCATGTGCAGAGGGATTTGAGAGCTAGATTAGAGGCAGAGTAAACAGTAAAATCATTAGTTACTTTAGTTACTGGAAAAGGGGTGACCAATGTCCCATTTTCCCCTAGTATCTATTTTCTTGCTCTATTCTCTGAATAATCTCTCGAGGGAATTAGCCCTGGTGTACTTGAGCACTTACTTAGAAATTTAGTAATAGGATGTAATGCCTTTAAAATTCCATCCTATAGAGACAGAGTTCTAGTTTTTTTTTTTTTTTTTTTCATGACTAACCAATAGCCTCTTGTTAATCCCAAATTATTTTGCATTTAGTATTTTAGCAGCCAGAAGGTACTGTCAAAAAAGACAGACCACTTAATGGAAAGAAAAGTTAATGAACTAACAAGGGAGCCATAATTATTCCACAAATCAAGGGAAAGACAGAACGGTTTCCAAGAGGGATGCAGATGTATCAAAATGTTTTTGCTAGAAATTCAAAGCAGTGGGTTTTAAAGACTGAAATTTGGGGGGGGGGGAGGATGTAATGGTTGATTAGCCCCTTACTGTTGATAACCTCAGAACTCTGGATAGCACTGTTGTCCTGAGTAGAGGAGAAGCAACATGAAAAGGAAGATAAGAAGAACCAGTCTCTTCCATCAGATGGATGGCTTTTCTGCCATATGGCATCAGATGACACAAAGATGATGCCAGTGACTGGGAGGCTATCGTTTGGGCCTTCTGGAAGGAAGCATGGATGCCTGACACCTGCTACACGGCTCAAACATGGGGTTGGCACATTTACCACTAAATTAGAATGATTTAAACTTCATTAACCACTACCTGTGTTGAGGAGGGTGCAGAGAGTAATTTGCAACCTTGGGGGGAAGGGCGAGCCTTGATTTCAGACTGAGTGGAATTTTCATGAGCAGAATGGATACTGCTGTGTCACACCTCCACACTGTCAGGCTTGATGCGGAGGATTCTGTTTATCTGGAGACTCTGAACCTGGAGTCAAGGATACCTCATGTTCCAGTGTTTTCAGTAGAAAAATAAGATGAACTGTCAATTGACAGATTTTTTTTTATATATAAAAATGAACAGCTTAGGATTTATGGGGCAAATAAATATTGTGCCAGAACAGCTGGCAAGCATGAGTAAGAGCACAAACCGCTGGTATGTTATCTGCAACCTCCCACACACATACTGTGAGCTGCAACTCAATAAGTGGATGATTACAGAGGTTATGAGAAAAGTAGAAATAAATACAGGGAAGTTTAAAGAACACCTGGTATGAAAGATAACTTGGTTTCCAATAGACACCTCAGTTTCCTAGGAGGCAGTTTAGAGTAGTGGTTAAGAGGCAGGCTCTGAAGATGGACAGCCTGGGTGCATAATTTCATATACAACAATCACGAGCTGTGGGATGGGAACAAGCCACTAAACCTCTCTAAGCCTCAGTTTCTTTATCCAGACAAAAGGTTGACAATGTTGCCTGCCTCATAGGGTTACAGAGGGAAATAGTTTCTTCTTCTGAAGCACTTAACACAGTTCTTAGAACATGATGCATGCTAAACAAATGCTAGATGTTAATATTAAGAATAACATCCATGGGTTGTGACACATTCTGATTTATGATGCCACCGTTTTCTCATCCCATATACTACCTATTTTGATTGAATTAGAGTAGCAATAGCTACTTAAACTGGAGCCTGTGGAGAATGGTTATAGAATACACTGATCTGAGATTTTTTTAACCATCTAAATGAAATATTTCTTTGCACAATGATAATTATGATCATGAATAGTTTAAACACTCCCTTTTTTAATGAACAAAAATAAGTAGATCTTATATATATTTTTGAGCATTATATATATTTTGAGCTAATCTGTTTTATTTGGTTTCATTAACCTCTCTGTGCCATCCCTGTAAAGTCCTGGGTATGTGTGAAAATCACATCACCAATTCACACTTTTGGATAAAAAAAGATAGGGTTGGGAAAATGTACATTAAGTCACAAACTTACTATAAGGCATGAAAAAATTTGTGGATTCATATACACATTGATCAACTTAGAGCATATTTAGAAAACTACACCTAGAGATTTAGTTTTAATTAGCAACTGAAATCCCCATGCATTCAGAGACCATAATTGTAGTGCTTACCACTGGTACCTACCTATCACAGGGCCTGACAAGAGTAAACACTTAATTACTAATAATTCCTTGATTTCTTTTGGTTGTATATCTGTGTAATATTTTGATTCCGTTTCCTTATGCTTAGGATATGCTGTACTAATTACAGCTACTACTTTGATGAAACAACTTATGATAGACACTGTAAATGTGTGATCTCTAATCTGTTTGTCAAGATTAGAAAATTAAAGCTCAAATGTTTAGGCGTTCTAAATCTTGGAAGAACTAGGGCCAGGTATCTACTTGCACATGTTAATTCATGTTCACTATCGCACGTTTCTTTCTAAATCATTCGCCCTTTAGCTGCTCTGTGCTTACATAGCCGATATGAGTTAAGGTGTGCATGATGGTCTTTTCTGTATTTCCTTTATCCCATTGAGAACACTTGTTTTGCCACAGGGAGCACCAATTATTCCCTTTACTTTCCCCACCAGATAAAGATCTTTGCCACTATGTAGCAAGAATAATTCTCCTTTAATGAAATATGTCTATTATATTCAACAGGTCCAAAGGAATAAATTTACAATTTCATACACATTTTACTATTGCAGAGCCCTTCAGTCACTTTCACCAAAACAAATAAACATTACTATTCACCAACTTTGTTCCAACATTTGCCCTGAAAGTCAAGTGTTTTCCCCAATAAAATTATTTTCATTTGTTTTGTTACACTAAGGAATATTATTAACAAATCACCATTTCTGTCTGTTGGAAGACTACCAGCAATTTTTTTATGTATATAGGTAAACATTCTTGGGTTTAAGATGTAAGAGAGGAGGGTTTTCCCACCCTTTTAATTATGTAGAAATGTGAAATTCGGTGGTGCAGAAAAACCATTTGCAGACTTGCCCAAAGGGGATTGTTTTGGGTGACTTTGTTAATCCTAGAGCAGACAATGAAATCTTCATTCAATTTTAAGTCACAGAAAGGCCAAATTGAAGTCCTCTTTCTGACATATATATTCAGAGTCCAAATTCTTACAATAAGAATAATAAAATGCAGATAAGCAAAAAATTTCCTGGAAGTTTGTCTTTAACCATAAATATTAAAAAATAGCAACAAGTTTTTAATATAGGAATTAACAAATTAATGATCCCTCATAAGATAAACTAGGCATGTGAATGACTGGCTTAGCTTAATAAATCAAAACATATATTTAAGAAAGAAACTTGCCATTAGTGAAAAGTTAAAACAGAAAGCACAATGTAAGTTTAAAAATAGCAACTGTAATTATTATGTCCTTTATTCCTTGGCAACTCACTATATGCTAAGTCCTCTGCTAAGTGATTTATGTTTATTAACTCCTTTATCTATACTTTGATCCTATGAGGCAAATACTATTCATACTCCTAAATTATGTTCTTGCAAATGCAGACAGTTCCAGATTGACAAATTTAAGCCACTTGACTAAAATTTCAGATGCTCATATCAGACTAGAGTCCAGGGTATATATACACTGTTAACTTTCATGCCTATTATTAAATGGTATAGGCCAGTGGTTTGATTTCCAAACTCCTGGCCTAGATCAAGTGCTAATTTTAAAAATTTTCAACAATCTTCAGTTAAATGAGGGAAAAATAAATCCTAAGAATAAAATATCTAAAGAGATAAACTTTTTCGGTTTTAAGAAATGACTTTTATTCTACATTTTAAAAAATAATGGAGTTAGTAAGTAGTGATTAAGCTGCATATTGTTTTTAAATATGCTTATTTGGAAATAGTATAATATTGACAAACAATTATCATAAAAGAAGAAAAGAATCTTTAAGTTGTCTATATAGACTGGACAAGTCTGAAATTTTAGTCACATGGCTTAAATTTGCCCATTGGTACAGTGCTAAAGAGGAAGTTCAGCATGCCTGTAATTCTACCAACTCAGGAAGCTGAGTTGGGAGGCTGAGGAAGGAGGATCACAAGTTCAAATTCAGCCTTAGCAAATTAGGCCCTAAGCAACTTAGCGAGGTCCTAAGCAACTTTGCAAGACACTAAGCAACTTAGAGAGACCCTGTTTTGAAATGAAAAATAAAAGGGTTGGGGATGTGGCTCAGTGGTTAATTGACCCCGAGTTCAACCCCTGGCACACAAAAAAAGGAAGTTCACCCTGTGAATAAAGGCATGGACATGGGAAATGTGAGACAAAGGAGAAAATGTGAAAATCATTATATACCTAAATGATTTAGAAATTTCATAGAGAAAAATTCTGGCAGAGGCAGTACTATTTCATTTGGGGATATAGTGGGTTGAATGTTAACTTGCTTTTGAACATGTTGAATTTATGGTGGGGGATTCAGGTGGGAAAATATCTGATAAAGCATATAAGGAAAATTACTGGTCTCTTGATTGGATCAAAACTAAATTCTTCAAGGTAAGCAATGTAGTAGTCTCTAAGGTAGGTTGAAGTGGTTGAGAGAGCGGCTAATCTCTCAGCCTTGACACCTGTCCCTGTGATTCATTTTCTCCTTGGAGATTTATCTAAAGTGAATGTAGATGGTCTTGCACTGGTTCGAGTTGGGGTACCGCCCTGAGCCTAAAAGCACATGCTTTCTCATAACTTTCCAATTCCGAGTTAAGACTAGGCTACTGTGTTTTCAAAAAGCTCATGACTCAGAGTAACAAAATGAAAATTAACGCTAAGAACACTAAGCATATAAGATATTATCAGATCAGTGACTTTTAATTTCTTTGGGGTAAATTTACAAATCTGATGAATATCTCCATATATACACATGATTTTGTACCACTACCAAGAAACTTCTCAAGCACACCTGAATCCCACCAATCCCAGAACCAAGAAGAAAGTGAGACTTGAGAGATGCAGGAAGGAAGTCCTTCTCTGGCTCATCTAAGGCCTGTGATTGACCTGGGGAACAGCCACTCCTTGAAGAGGTGTTAGACTTGCTTCTCTCTTCTGACAGGATTCAAGTCTAATACCACCAATCCTCAACCATGTATGTTTAAAACAGGTAAAAAAAAAAAAAAATACACATATGCAGTACAAAATTGTACTTTCATTATAGAAATAACCTTAACAAAATAGAGCTTAGTGAACTTGTCAATTCCTAAGACCATATTACTCAAGGACACTAAACACAAATCCACAAATCTATTTCCAGTACCCTAACTAGTGCTATAGGTACTATACAGAAAATACTAGGAGGGAGCATCAGGGACAGGTTTAGAGTATCAAATACAGGGAGCAAAGATTTTCTAAATTTTTTTTCATCCCCACACTGCTTTCTACAAAACCCCACACATCACAATGTTGGTTCAAATCTGTTCAAAATTTTAACCCCTGCCCTTTTGTCTTTCTCATTCATTAACTCCTCTTTCTACCCTCAAGTGTCCTCATCCAGTGTCACACTTTTGCTGGGTCTTCCAATAGACTTTCCTGTGTAGATCTCTCTCTCTATCTGTTGTCCTCTGAAATGGAGAGCTAGCAGTGCTGCACACAAGACTACTGGGAGGAGTACACAGAGGCTCTTTTGTCAAGTTGAACTCCTTGAAAACAAAACCTGTATTTGTTTTGTTCTCAAGCTTATTCCAAGTACCTCCCACAGCGCCCAGCCCATGGTGATACTTTCTTAGTAAATAATGTTGAATAAATGAATAAAGAAGTTCTGATTGAATTTCAGTTAGACTTTAGCATTAACAACATTGACTAGAATAGAGAAGATCACAGAAGGTCAGAAGTCTGAAGAAGCAATAAATGAAGCCACTCTCACATTGCTAAGAAGGTATCACTAAAGAAAGTTTATAAGGAAAAGAGAATAATGGAAAAGATCAGATGTCCCAGAACTGGTCTTACAAAAAAGTAAAAGGTATTGAGGAATTAGCAATTAGAAAGATGAGAGAGAGAGAGAGAGAGAGAGAGAGAGAGAGAGAGAGAGAGACAGACTATAAAAAAAAAAAAAAAAAAAAAAAAAAAACAGTATAATGTGACATCATGATTGTGGAGATCCGAGAATTACAGAAGATATTTAAAGTCAACAACATATTTCTAAAGATGATCCAGACACTGTAATCCTCCAATCAGTAAAATTCCTTTGGCTTTCTTAATTGAAATTTCTTGATCTTGTATGCTTTGGAAAGAGGTAAAGGAGTTCTAGCTGATCAAAGAGAAACAATGAAAAATAATCTGGTTTTGCTCATAGCCCTGAGGACAAAAAAGAATACTCCATTTTAATTTCACATGTATATATGATTCTAGGCTATTTATGGAAATAATTCATTTCTAGGTTAGCCTGGAAGAGTCACTTTCTAAGAAAGAAAAAAAAATGAAATCTAGAAATGTCCAAAACTATCTCAATTGCGAATCAACTTTTTAATAGATAGTGTTAGGAACAAATCTTACAAGGATTTTATATTTAACTTGTTGGGAGCAAATCTCATTACTACTAATAATTAACCTATATTATGAACTAATCATCTGTGCAATTTCAATTTAACTTTTAGTTTTAAAAGTATGAGGATATTTCAACCAAACAAGGAACTTGTTTCATTAACCCATATCTTTAAATGATCTCTTTAGCATTTCCAAAATCGCCCCCTCCCATTTCTGAAGTAATGCTTAAGCAAATAAATGCTTTTGCTACTGTACTTCACTTTTTCTAAAGTGATGTTGCTCCTGTTTCACCTAATGTAATATAGAAAAACGGAGATATGCACAAGGATAGAGTGAGAAACAAAGAGATGAAGTTTGTGTGTGTGTGTGTGTGTGTGTGTGTGTGTGTATTTCTGGGTGTGTGTGGATACAAGCAGGGAGCTGTTGGTGCTGCTGTGTTTGTTTTTTGGAGTATTATATTTAAACTTTATAGAGTTAGTAGTGAAATTTTTCTCTTATAGAGGAGAGAAAAAAATACCAAATTCATTTAAAATATAAAAGAAAGAAGAGAAAGTACCTTATCTACTTACTTTTCCCTATTTTTGCCATAAATAGTCCTATGAAATAAAACATCAAAGATCTTTCAGATACTTTTCCCCATAATAAAACTTGAGGAAAACCAGAGACCTCTCTTTTTACTTCCTTCTCCACTACCCACACAATTTTTGTCATTTGTCAAATGATTGGTAAAGTTGAGAACTATTTCTTTCCACCTTTACAAATGCCTTTTTAGGCGACAATAATAAATTACATAAAAAATAATCATTTTCCAAAGTCACCTGATTGTGAGTACCTGATTTCTAAGCTCTTGATGAAAGATTTGGGAATATATTATCTCCAGTGGGATAAAAACATGTATATTTCACAAAACTGGTCTAAAATGTTTTATCATCAGAAATTTGGAAAGCATTCTAAGGGAAATAAATGAATAAGTCTTTGCAAAGTACACACGATATTAGTTGTGGATATGAATTGAAAACCAGCATGTATTCAATTATTTTTTTAGTATACCTTTTTATAATACCAAAGTTGTAAAATGTAAAGACTATTTCCTAGGCTTCCTTCTATGTAAATTTTCAGTTGTAATTTATATTTTGCCAATTGGATCACTTTAGTTATATTTGTAAAGTGGAAATGGAGAAGAACATGGAAGTACTCCTTTGGCAGCAAGGTTAGCAGAGGTCCCAGTGTACAGCCACTAGATTCCTCAGTATTGTGAAGGAGTTGAGGGAAATCCTCTACATGGGATATCCTTGAATCAGACTTACCATGGTAGAGGAATAGTCAGCAATGGTGGAAACATCCTATATATAGTATCTTTTGGAGCTAGCAGCTTCTTCACAGAAGCAGCACTGTTTCCCTTGGTGTGATGGCTTGGGGATATCATCAGGGGTTCTTCCTGCCAAATCCAGTCTGAAATCTATTTCTTCCAATCATCCCATGAATTTTTAAAACCTGTCTTTCCTTTGATGGAAACTTTTCTGCTTAAATGTTGCAGAGCAGTTTATATTATCAGAAAATAAAGTTAGACCATCCAACAAAAACTTAAAAAGAAAACCTTCTACATTCAGATTAAAATTATTAACCCATTCTTTTTAACTCTTCCTCATTGATTTCTTATATTTTGTCCTTTGGTGCAAGAGTGATCCTTTCTACTCAGAACTTGACCAGTCTAATTGGAGAAAATATAGGAGAATATTTAACAAACTGAAAAAGTGTTCGTAATATATTGTTCCTTAAAATAGCAGGTTAAAAATTATATATGCAGAAGGGATTTATGTTCTTTAATGAATATTAATTGCATAAATATTTATCAAAGAAGACTAGAAGATGCATGAAAATATTATCAATAGTAGTAAGCATGAGGTGGTAGGCTTATGGATGGTTTAATGGTACCATTTTGTCCTAGCAATAATGATTTATTATTCTCATGCAAAAATGCTGCAGATGCAGAGATTTACAATGGTAGGTTACCTTTGGCATAGTACTTATAAGCTGTATTTAATCTATCTCATATCCAACATGAAATGATTCAGTGGAAAAATTAAGGCATTTCTATATATCAGTGACAAATCCTCTGAAAGGGAAATGAGGAAAACTACCCTGTTTACAATAGCATTAAAAAAATACTTGGGAATCAACCTAACCAAAGACATGAAAGACCTCTATAATGAAAACTACAGAATAGTAAAGAAGGAAATTATGGAAGACCTTAGAAGATGGAAAGATCTACCCTGTTCTTGGATAGGCAGAACTAATATTGTCAAAATGACCATACTACCAAAAGCACTATACAGATTTAATGCAATGCCAATCAGAATCCCAATGACATTCCTCGTAGAAATAGAAAAAGCAGTCATGACATTCATCTGGAAAAATAAGAGACCCAGAATAGCTAAAGCAATCCTTAGCAAGAGGAGTGAAGCAGGTGGCATCACTATTGCAGACCTTAAATTATATTACAGAGCAATAGTAACAAAAACAGCATGGTATTGGCACCAAAATAGGCTGGTAGACCAATGGTACAGAATAGAGGACACAGAGACAAACACATATAATTTCAGTTATCTTATATTAGACAAAGGTGCCAAAAATGTACATTGCAGAAAAGATAGCCTCTTCAACAAATGGTGCTGGGAAAACTGGAAATCCATATGCAACAAAATGAAATTAAACCTCTATCTCTCACCATGCACACAATTCAACTCAAAGTGGATCAAGGATCTAGGAATTAGACCAGAGACACTACACCTAATAGAAGCAAAAGTAAGTTCTAATCTCCAACATGTTGGATTAGGCCCCAAGTTCCTTAATAAGACTCCTGTAGCACAAGAATTAATATCAAGAATCAATAAATGGGATAGATTCAAATTACAAAGCTTTTTCTCAGCAAAAGAAACAATCAAGGAGGTGAATAGAGAGCCTACTAATTGAGAATAAATCTTTACCACATGCACCTCAGATAGAGCACTAATCTCTAGAATATATAAAGAACTTAAAAATCTTAACACCATAAAAACAAATAACCCAATCAATAAATGGGCCAAGGAATTGAACAGACACTTCTCAGAAGAAGATATACAATCAATCAACAAACACTTGAAGAAATGTTCAACATCTCTGGCAATTAGAGAAATACAAATCAAAACCACTCTAAGACTTCATCTCACACCAGTCAGAATGGCAGCTATTAAGAATACAAACAACAATAAATGTTGGCGAGGATGTAGAGAAAAAGGCATGCTCATACACTGTTGGTGGGACTGCAAAATGGTGCAGCCAATATTGAAAACAGTATGGAGATTCCTTGGAAAACTTGGAATGGAACCACCTTATGACACAGCTATCCCACTCCTTGGTCTATACCCAAAGGACTTAAAAACAGCATACTACAGGGACACAGCCACATCAATGTTTACAGCAGCACAATTCACAATAGCTAAACTGTGGAACCAACCTAGATGCCATTCAGTAGATGAATGGATAAGGAAAATGTGGTATATATACACAATGGAGTATTACTCAGCAGAGAGAGAGAATAAAATCATGACATTCACAGGTAAATGGATGAAATTGGAGAATATAATGCTAAGTGAAGCTAGTCAAACCCAAAAAGCCAAATGCCAAAGGTTTTTTTCTGATATAAGGAGGCCAATTCATAGTGGGGTTGGGATGGAGAGCATAGGAGGATTAGAGGAACACTAGAATGGCCAATGAGGAGGGAGGAGATGGGAGGGGGGAAAAGGGTGAAGAAAAAAAAAAAAGATGGTAGAATGAGATGGATATCATTACCTTAAATGTATGTATGAAGTCATAAATGGTGTGAATATACTTTGCATACAACCAGAGATATGTAAAAATGTGCTCTACGAGTATAATATGAAATGTAACACATTCTGCTGTCATTTCTAACAACTTAGAATAAAATATAAATTTGAAAAAAAAATTATGATCTATTGTTACCACAGCAATACTTAGTGATATTAACTTAGAAGATGAAGGCATTTATTTTGGAAAAAAAAAAAATGAAGAGTCAATTTGCAGTTCAGCCATAAGCAGGAAGAGTCATTTCACTAAAAGGTTTGAAAAATTCCTACCCAATGTCATGACCTGAATCCAGAATGCAGTTATCACTGAGAACAGAGTTGAAGTCCTTGGACCCTACAGATTAAAGGACTGAGATGAAGACATATATAATTCTTCCATATGAATGAACGAAATGATCCAATTCTCAAAAATGCTTTTCAAAAGATTGAACAGTAAATGGTTTAAACTTTGTTATGGGAGCCCTAGGGGAAAACACAGCTTCGAAGCACAGAACCCAAATGCCTGGGAATCTTCACCTGGATGCTAACACACATGCCTGAGGTTCCAGTTGGAGAAGAGAATACAATCAAGTCTCAACTATCTATACGTTAATTATTAATTTATGTCTGAGAGAAAAAAAAAAAAAAACTATTCAGTTTTCAAAATTTGAGGCTTTTCTGTCTCTGATGTTGAATAAACAATTTAAGAGTAAATAGTGTTTCATATTCTAACAATCATTCTTAAAAAATAATTTATACATTTCCATGGGTCCCAAGATGAGAGTCTGTATTTGTATTTTCAGTATAAAAATAACTAGAGCGATAAGTCATTTTAAAGAATTTTGGCATTGAGACTAAGCAAAATTAGACAAGGAATATCCACTTCGCATACTGTTATAAGAAGGATTATTTTGGTCTGGGTATGTTGTGTATTACAAATGTACTAATTCTAGCACATTATACTTCTTTGTACTGTATGAACAATTAAAGTTTATTTTGAAGCAATTGGTCAAGAGGAAACAGAAGGATCCTAAGGACAGGAATTTAGAGAGGAACCAAAATACTGAGCCTAAATTGTAAGTTCCATATTTGCTTTAATTGAGCTAGTCAGGTGTAGTTTTGTCACATAAAGTAAAAGTAGCCATAAAGTTAAAAATCATCAAACAATATAGACATATAAGGTCTAAGAAGAATTAGAATAATATTTTATCTTTTGTTGGGGGTCTGACTTTTTGTAAGAAAAGTGATGATTTTGGCTGCATAATATGGTAGATTTAAAAATTTGGAGGCACTGAGGCTTTCTATGTATGTAATACTTGTATGATTATATAATTCTATTCCATATACACATATATATATATGTATATATATATACATATATATATATGTATATATGTATATATATGTTTTAAGTTTGGCATGAGGAAGACTTTAGGATTTAGAAATGTGTCACTTCCAGAGACTGTAGCAATGTTTCTTCCTAGTGCTGGTTTTGCTTAATCCTTTTGGTCTCTGGTGTTGGAGGGACCAGGAGATTCCAGGAAGGAAATCAGGAGTTGGCTCCTCAGAAAAAGATTTTTTTTTTTTCTTTTTTTGAAGATAGTTTCCACAGTGAAAGTTGTGAAGGTAAAAAAGAAGGCAGAGGTTCAAAGCAGTCCCTTACTTAGACATACAAATCCCAGGTATAGACCCATAAAGAGTATCACCAAGCACCACTACACACTAGGTGGCTTTGTTTTTTCTGGTGTTTTTTCATGTTCTAAGGACATGAGCAGCACTCCCAAAAGTAGGACCAAAAGTGGTCCTACATAGCTTCCATGCATATGAAATCCTAAGCAACATCCAACTATCATGTCAACTGAGGTGAGATCAAGCCAGTGCCAACAGCACTGATCATGATGTCAATTTTCAAGGTTAGATATTTAAATATGAATAACTCACATAGTTAGAGAAATATCTTATCACCTTATTTCAACAATAGAAATCAATGGAATTATAAAAAATTCACAGTGGAGA
The DNA here is from genome assembly GCA_025594165.1 of Tamias sibiricus. Lineage (NCBI taxonomy): Eukaryota > Metazoa > Chordata > Mammalia > Rodentia > Sciuridae > Tamias > Tamias sibiricus. The sequence continues at coordinate 63,408,931 of CM046668.1, forward strand.
AGATGGAGATACTACGTTCGAAAATCTTAAAACAATAACCACACAATATTAAATTCTGGAGTAGTACTAATCATAATTATAGCAACAACATTGAAAATTAAAACAACATCAAAAATTATACAAGTCCCCTTCATTGAAAATAAAAACAACATCAAAAATTATACAAGTCCCCTTCAGGGTCTATTCAACTGCCCCTAGTGTTATATGTTGGGGTTTCTGAAATTCCTCAGAATATCTAATACATTTTACTCACGATACACAAGCATTTGCTATTTTCAGATTATCCATTCATGTTGTCCCTTCAAAAGGTTATAAATTTTCCTTGATATTGCCTTAATACATGTAGGGAAACAAATGTAATATTTTAGCCTACATGAAATTTAAAAAATGAGACGTTCTCTCTTAAGCTGTAATGTGCTTATGTCCATATCAACATGATTTTTTTTTTTTTTTTTTTTTTGGGTACCGGGGATTGAACTCAGGGGCACTTGACCACTGGGCCACATCCCCAGCCCTTTGTTTGTATTTTATGAGAGACAGGGTCTCACTGAGTTGCTAAGTGCCTCGCCATTGCTGAGGCTGGCTTTGAACTCTCGATCCTCCTGCCTCAGCCTCCCAAAGTGCTGGGATTACAGGCGTGCGCCACCGCGCCCAGCTTCAACATGATTTTAGCTGCCGAGGAGCTCTGCAGACCCTACATCCCATAGAACACTGGTGGTCTGCAACATCTTAAGTTTGAAATTTTTGATTCCTTACTACATTCCTCCATTTTATTAATTTTATGATCATATCTAGTTTTACATTATTTTCTAGTTTTATATTATTTTCTAGTTTTATATTATTTTCTTACTATTGGTTATCACCTGTAACTTTTCTGTTTGTCTAACTTTCCAAAATATTCCTTTCACATTTTCCCTTGTTTTTCCCTTCTTGGAGTAAAGCTTCTCTGGGTTTTCTTCCTTTGCATCTTTCTCCTATGTTCTCACTCTCTTCCTCCATTTTCCTCATGCTCTGCTACTCCAATCTCCCCCATCTGTTCATAGCCATTCTCTTCCTCCTACTCAATTTCTCCCTCCTTCAGTCCTGATGAGCTCTGACTTTCTAGGTAAATCTTTATTGAATATGTCCTCTGTCCATGTTCTGAGTTGTCTGAGACAACAGAGGCAGGTGACACCAACTTTGGTGTCAGTAGTCCAGCCAATTATTTCTTCAAACAAACTAGGAGTAGACTGGATCTGATGGAGAATGGGCATGGGAACAACTGCTGAGCCTTTATCTGAAGATTCAGATCAGGAAAAAAGACAGATGATGTGCATACTACAAGAGTCTGTGAGTACCAGCAGGGATTGAGACTGCCAAGAATGAGTGGAGGGGGAGAATGATGCTCGTTGAAGTAATGACCACTTGCCAGTCACAGTGGTTACATGCATCATCTCATGTAATTCCCAAAGCATCCCTACAAGGCAGATGCTATATTTAACTGCATATAAAGAAGGAAGCCCTAAGGTTTAAAGAGGTTAAAATTGTCATTAGCTACTTGTAATTAATGGAAAATGGTCATGAAACTAGGTTGTCTGAGTCCAGAGCCTGCACTTCTAGTCACCAGCATGTCAAACTTAGTAATGGTGATGGTGCAAGAAATAGAAAGTCTGGTGGTTCATTTTCAGAATATAGCCTTAACTGAATCTAATTATAGCCATTTTAATTAAAGCCTTTCCCTTTGCCCGCCCAATTTTTAAATTAGTCAATGGTGTACATTATAACCCCGAGCTCCTCCAATCAGGGTGAAGGGCAGCGCTTGGTTAGGGATACAAACAGGCAGACTGCCTGCCCAGGCTCACTGGAGTGCCAGATTCTAGTAGCATGCCCTTCTGAGGGGAGTAAAAGTTTGCTTTGCCCACCCACTTTCAAGCACACGACCATTTCTTGGGGCACCTCAGTACTTCTAACAATGGTGCTCAGTGAGAGCCAGGCTTGGAGCAGCTAGGAAGAGCAGTGTCCTCTGAGCAGAGGAAATAGTACCAGGGGTTATTTTCTGATTATTTCTGATAATTTGCTGGAGTACAGGTCTAACCTTGAGTGACTGGTAGAAAAGCACAGTGAGAAAAATAAGTTACAGAGGAGCCATTTCCAGACCGATAATACAATAAAATTTTCATTGCACCTCCCACCCCCAGTACATTTCAGGGATCAAAAAAAATTGTGATTTTACAACTTTCTTAAATGAGACACATTGTATTTTTGTAGCCTTTAATTACTTCAGATGATTTTTAAACTGCATTTCTATGAAATTAAATTACAATTTCTAATCACATAAAATAAAATAAAGAAAAAGTAGAACTGGTTTAGGAAGAAAAACATGTCAGAACAGCCTACCCAGCATGGCCCTTCAGCTGCCCATGTGCCTGACATTATCTTCACAGACAATAACTGTGAATCTGTTACCGCATTTCCAAAACTATCTTTAGTGTGAACTATCTCCTCCCCTTCCATCCTCTTTCATTTACAAAGAAAATAATGCAGTGTGTTAGTATAGGATGAGAAAAGTTGTCCTTAGAGCAAATTGGCAAGCAAAGCAAGTGGCTAGAAGACAAATGTTATCTACATCTTTGTTCTCAAGTGTTGTAAGTCTGATGTGTTTTTTCTTAATCTCTCAAATTTGCTCTGTTGCCTCACTGGAAAATTCTTGTTAACAAAACTGCCCAAGTGGGGAATAAGGATTAACAAGAAGTTGAATTGATGGGTCTTCTTTAATTATCATCAGAAAAAAGAAAATCAGTGCACAATTCTGGAGTGATTTCTTTTTTAAACCATTCTAACCATGATCAGTTAGCACCTTCCTCCCTGGGTGAATGACATTTGTTTAGTCATTAGACAAATATTGTGTGACTCATAAGCACAAGGAAGTAGAATAAGAGTATGAAGATGAAATGTAATATAGCTTTCTTGCTAGAAGACACAGGAGCCTAGTAGGAGAAAGAAAGCAAAGGCAGCGCACTTGCAGAGAATCTAAGTAAAATGTCAACTGGGAGGAGAGAAGGAAAACGATAAGAAAGTGCTGTGAATCAAGAATATGGTGTGGTATAGAGCAATAGTATATTGTGGGGGAAGCAAAGTTCATGAACTGAGTTTTTTAGCAAGACTTTGAAGATTGGGTTGAATTTGGACATGTGCTTAAGTTTCTGTGCAGGGAAGAGAGTGAGTAAATGTATTGAGGAACAAGAAGCTATTTAGTTTGACCTGAGAATCCAGTGTATAAGGACAGGAAAAAAGCAGAGAAGACCAGTGAGGTCTGGTGGGCAAGATCACAGCATTTCTTGGACCTGGAACTGAAGAGAGATATCCGCTCTTTAACTTAAGTAACCCAGAGATGAGGCAGTCAATGTTGCAGTGAAAGTGAAAACCTCCCAACACGATCTCCACTCTCCTGCTGGGGAGACTTCGTTAGTTTGAACACTTTTCCCTAAAATTTTACCTTTTGAGAATGTTTTAAAATGATGGCAAAAGTAGTCATAGAAAGCATCTTAAAGCCTTGTTTATTTTCAGACAGGTCATTTAACTATTGAATTGCACACCTGCCTCTGTCTCTTATTACTAGTGGGGTGAATGATTCTGATCCTAAAATACATCAGAGCAGTCAGCTATAAAGTGGGAAAATTGATGACCTTACAGAGTGTAGGTCAGAATGTCCACATGGCAACCTCTGGTAACTCAAAAGATAAGAACCAAAATGTGATGTGGAGGGCTGAGGATTCATACTTGAAGGCATGGTGTATTTAAATTGGATGAAGCCTTAAAGATAGTCCCAGCCAGAAGTTTATAGAGTCCACTGATTCTGTCTCTTCAAATATCTACTAGATTACTCAAGGCCATCAAGAATCAATTTCTAGTATTCTATCAATTTCTATTATTCTAATGGGCTAGTAGAAATGTAGCACTTATTTTTAAAGGGTAATTTAAGACCTATATTATTAAATAACTAACTTTCTTGTGTTCTTCCTTTCTGTTTTTACTTGTTGATATAGATTCAACAACAACAAAACTCAATGTATGAAATAGGCAAAATATTTATTGCAATTTGATAAACAAAATATTTCCAATAAAAGTCCATGAAAACATAATAAAGAGGATCTTGTGTTGAAAATCTCAGAGCTACATTTAATACAACTGCTAAATTATACAAATAGAGAAAGTGAGTCCTAAATAAATAAAAACACTTGCCAAAGATTACATAGCTGTAGAATAATTCAGGTGGAACCAGAACCCAGATTTCATAAATGTCCAATCTATCTTCCTTCTATAATACCATCTGGCTAAGTGGATTTTCCACAAAAATTCCAAAGTGGAAGATAAGAGAGATTTGAGTCAGCAACCACAGATTTAAAATACAAGATCATCTCAACTAATTTTTTCTGTATGTGTTGTAGAGAATTTTTCCCATCAAATATGTATGATGATAAAAAATGTAAAATAATGATATAATATATTCTATTTTTTATTGCCCTAAGTCTCCAAAGTGCTTGGCATGTCTAATGAATTTGGTTTATGTACTTGTAATAACTTTGCTAATGTACTATTTATTGTTCCTTCATACCACTGAAACTAACGTGGGAAGTGATTTTAACCATTTTGTAAATACTAGAGCTGAAAGCTAATAAAACCGTGTCTGTGTTTGAAAACTGTGTCAGCAGTGAGGCTAACACTGGGCCATAGGAATCCTGAACTTTATTCCCAATAATATATTCTAGTTTTGGGGAAATCAATGTTATCAGTTTTTCTGCAAGCTGTTTCAGGGAACAGCAGAGAGAAATTGAAGGAAGAGAAAAGGGAAGTATGAAAGAAATATAAAGCTAAGTGAAAATTTTTTACTTTTTTTTTTTTACTGTTTTTGCTTTGAGATCCTCCCTCTGTTGACTTGAATAATTGAGTGCTGTCTAATTCCTTCAGGAGTTGCAATTGATTCATTAGCAGCAAAGGTGTTGGGAACCATAATGTGCCATATTCTGATGACTATTAGGAGAGAAGGGTAATGTATGTGCTGGTTAGTCCTGGCTCCATTGGAACTGACAATAGAGGCCTGTGCCCTTTACTCTTATTGTTATTCTGATCTGAATGTCATTAAGAAGAGTCCTGTTCAGGTCAATAGGTGGCCATGAATTCTAACTCCTGTCAATTGCAATAATGGTTTTAGATAGGGACCATGCTATTTATCTCTAGTGGAATGGAAATATAGATTTTTTTCTTTCATATTTCTCAGGCCTTTAAATGCCTTTCTTTAATCTTTTTATATCATCTTTTATATCCAGTTGTGCAACAGCTAGGCATGCCTGTTAGGGAAGGCTGAGGAATAGTTTGGACTTGAATTTTCACAGTGGATACAGGAGCTTTATTCACTGCCTTTAATGATTATATTTACTTTTATATACATTTACATTGATATGCATTTATAGTTGTTTTAAAACTGACCAGGAAGTTGTGAAATTGGATGGTACAAGAAATGATTGGAAGTTAGAAGGTAAAAATATTATTTTGATGGTATTTTCAAAACTTTCATTGTAAAACTTTTATGAAATAAAAAGCAAAGTTAATAGTTCAAACATTTAGGATTGAAAAATAAGAATATACTACTCAAGTATATATTTTCTAAAAGAAGCTAAGAATATACTACTCAAGTATATATTTTCTAAAAGAAGCACAAAGCATAATTTCTGTTGAAAAAAGAAGTCTTGATTTTAAAACTTTGTTTAAAAGGGTAAAATTCTATGGTTTGATATTATCTATCAAAAATATGCAAAGTTTTCCCATTATAAGCACATAAGGAGAAAAAACAATTCCAATTTCAACTTTTCTTTCTTTAAAAATGCAGTCTTTAGAATACTGATTAACTAGTTATATTCATCTGGGTCACTCAGTACATTCCAAATGTACCACAAACACTATGAAGCATATGTTTTCGTCTTAAACACAGTATCTGAATTAGTAAGTTTTTTCTGTTGTTTGTTTGTTGGTACCTGAGATTGAACTCAGGGGCACTTAACCACTGAGCGCCACATCCCAGCCATCCCACCTATTTTTTTTTTTTTTTTTTTTTTTTTAGTATTTTTATTTAGAGACAGTGTATCACTGAGTTGCTGAGCTTGGCTTTGAACTCCAGAGCCTTCTGCCTCAGCCTCCTGAGCCACTGTGGTTACAAGAATGCACCACTGCAACCAGCTCTGAATTAATAAGTTCTTATAAAAATGTGATAATCTTACTGTGGTGAGTGTTCAGGAATTAAAAATATTTAAGTGTGGGTCACTGTCTGTGGGTTGTCCTTGATGCATTTATAATATTAATTAAAAAGAGTTTGAGAAGGAAGAGTCATCTACTCAAAATCAGTGTATTTATAACTCAGAACAAGGTATTACATAACATAAGCCTCTGGATAAAATCAAACACATCTCAAAGTAAAAGCAACAATGAATTTTATTTTTCATTTAAGATTCACCAAATTGCACTAAGCAAGTTAAATGCTAAATAACAGAGTAAGGTTATCATTTTTTTTTTCAACACTACTCTCATATCTATCTAGGTTAACTGCTGCTCTTTCAAGGAAAAGTTAAGCTTTATATTCTAGTGTGATTTTTCTTTAATGTGATTTCCCTTGCCTAAAGCATCAAGAGACCCAAAGCAGCATCATTAGTACACTTGCACAGGCAATATAGTTCCAATTTTACTAATTAACATCTCTCCAGCTAGATTTCAAAACCCAACTAAAACCAAAGATACAAAATGGTTTCTTTATTGATATCCCAATAAACAAGTTTAAATAAACCAGTAATGCCTCCTTGGACAAAAATCAAGAAAATGTGCAACTGAGACGGGCTTGATTCAAACCAGTGAACAGGTGTATGCGTGGATGCGCATACTAGTCCTCCATCAATATTGGAGATTAAGAGTTGCCTGTGTTCAATCTTTTTCCCTACTTAAAATCTATGGGAGGGCTGGGGTTGTAGCTCAATGGTAGAGCACTTGCCTAGCATATATAAGGCACTGGGTTCAATTCTCAGCACTGCATATAAATAAATAAAAATAAAGCTTCATCAATGATTTTTTTAAAAAATTTTAAAAATCTATGGGACCTTAGAAAAATTTCATCATGTTTCTAATCCTCAATTTCCCCACCTGTAAAGTGACATTAATGATACAATCTGGCTCATGGGATCGTTGAAAAAATTATATCTGTTGATACACATTAAGTTCTTGGTTTTTTTTTTTTTTTTTTTTTTTTTTTGTACTGGGGATTGAACTCAGGGGCACTCAACCACTGGGGCACATCCCCAGTCCTTTTTTGTATTTTATTTAGAGACAGGGTCTCACTGAGTTGCTAAGTGCCTTCCCATTGCTGAGGCTGGCTTTGAACTCATGATCCTCCTGCCTCAGCCTCCCAAGTGCTGCACATTAAGTTCTAAGCATAGTGTTTGATGCTGTGTAAATATTCCTTAAATATGACATTATCATGAATATTCATTAATTTACATAGAGATCACATTCTAAACAAGGGAGCAGCAAAGAAATATTCAAAATAGTTTGAAACTTTGGATTCCAGAAATGCTAAAATCATTTAGATGAGATTTGCAAGGTTTTAAGTTGATATATGCAAAGCCAGCTTAAACTTATCCAATGAGTGCACATGCACACATACATACACACACAACAACTATAAAATTTAAGCTTAAGAACATCAGAACATCAACTACACAGACTGTTGGTTTAATTATTCTTGCAACTTCTGGATAATTTCCCTTGAAAATACTCTATCAGTGCCAGATAGTGGTGTAGTTTTTCTTTCATATATAAACACCAAGGCCAAAGACCCAGGGAATGCTGGATGTGACTCAGTATCCCAGAACCTTGCTTTCCAACACATGTGGTCCCCAAACTGAAGAGTCTAAGTGAAGCACAGCCCACAGAAACATAAAAACTCATGCCCAGAAAGTCACTGCCTGTATCCATAAATATGTTGCCTTTGGCTATAATTAACAGTACTTGGAAGCATATTAAAATTTTTCATGGATAGTCATCTGAAATATTTACATACCCTTATATTTGGGAGGTTTAACTGGACCAAGAAAGAATAATGCTTTTAAGGGAAGTGTGTTATGATGCCTTTAATTCCTAAAAAGAGATCTATTAGGAGGTAGAGAAACACAAAAACAGAATGTAGGATTTTGGAATATATTTTTGCATGTAGGGTGATAGTTCGAGTTGAAGAGTAATTTGTTATAGAGAAGCAATTGGTCGAAAGTATCAGAAAAGTCATTCTTGAAAACAAACCCAGTTATGCCCTTAAAATAGTACACCATCATCTTCCTAAATTGATGATTTAAGAGAGAACTTGGGGATTATGCCATCTGACTTTTTTGGAGGGAAGAGGGTTTGAGGGAAGTTTCTGAAAAGTGTATCTTTGTTCCTTTGTAGAAATAACTAATGCTCTTGAACAAAATCAAATATCTCCCAGTCTGCTGTAAAGTAAATACTGACGTAAGACAGAAAGGCAGTATCTAGAGGCTCTAAATGCCTCATACTTTGATTAAAAATTCTTTTGTCAATTACAGATTGATTTTGTAGCTCATTACAGTGATGGATGTTGGGGATGGCGGAGGTGGTATTTTACCACTTGGCCTGAGGGTGTACTCTGTTAGGAGAAGATGGTAAAATTACAATTATTTTCCAGTACTCATCCATGAGCCTAAGCTGACCCAATGGATGTCATTTGGATAATTTGAAAGAATGGCATCAGACGGAATGGCCAAAATGAATAGTACTCCAACTCCTCTAGAAGGAAAACATTTTAAATAAATATTTCCCAACAATCTAGTGAGATTCTTGCCACATGATTAGTCACATTGAGCTATATCAGCCTGGTTTAGAAGCAAGCTAGAGGCTGCAGCAGGAATATGTAAATGTATCTATGTGTACCACTATGAATATTAAAATTGCATATTTCTATATAATATATGTAGGCACTTTCATCCACACATGTAGATACATATGTACTTTTATTCCTCTTAAATATTGGAGTAAGTAGAAACTGCAGGGAAAATCAGAGAATATAGGTAAGAGCTGCAGGGGGAAGAAATCAATATTCAGTCATGTCTGAAAAAAAAAAGAAGGAAATTTATCTCACTTTGCAATGCATTCATATCATGCTCTGAAGTGACCTGTATTGCTGGAGTCATGGTGTGGTTTCTTCCTCTGATATCCCTGGTTTGTTCCCCAGACATTTTCTAATGGTCACCTGTGAAAGCTATATCTGTGCGATAGTCACATGGTCAAAGCAGCAATAATCATCAGTTACATAACCTGCAAATCTTCCCTGTTGCAAAACTATCATTTGCAATAAAATGACAGTGATATAACATTCAATTAAAAATATGCATGTAATAAAATTGATGCTCAGTATTAGGAAAGAAGATATTATGTAAGATTGACATCAGTAAGCTTACAATTAAGAAAAGAAAAAAATTTTTCAAATTTATGATTAGGAGGTCTGCCGATATCATGACTACAGCAATACTAGCCACATATCTATACAACTGCAATCTATACAAATGTATTTATGGCCTACTTTCATGGTGATATATCTCTTTCCTGCTTATGTATATAATTTCAATACTGTGAAATAGAACTATCGTGACAAAAACTAATGCTTAATATTATTGAATGTCAAGAAATTTAAGTTATAGTAAAGTGATGAAACATTAGGTTTGAGGTATAAAATCTGACCTATGCTCAGACTCCAAGTGGAAATGGACAGTGAGGCATTGTTAGAACATCTGGATCATTTTAGAAGCTGGTTATATTTGGCATCAAGGACCAGGATGAAATCTCATTTTTCTTATTTCTTTTATTACAATCATGGTAAAGAAATAGAGAAGGAGCCCATAAAGTTTACAAAAGATATAAGCTAGGTACTGATACCTTTAAAAGCAAAAAACCAGACAATAGACAATAAAAAAACCTAACTTAGGGGCATCCAAGCCTTTAACAAAACTCACATTTGGATACTTAGAATTAAAATCATTAAAACAATATGCCATTTCAGATGGCTTATTTCTCTGACAAAGTATAGAAATTGGAGCAGAAATGTGCTATACAAGTCGCCTTCACCATAAACCATCGCAAGACAAGTACTGCTGATGGGATAAAATTTGAAAGGAAAAATAACATTGTCAGCAGTAAAAAATGCTTAGGGCAGCAATGATGCCATCCATCTTAACGTTCCCAGGCCTCTGGCTCCAATGTTCCATAGTGTCTACCCCACAGGTAAAGATGATTTTAATTACCATCTGCAGGCAAGAAGCAAATATCACTTAGAAAAGCAAAACACATAAATACCCATCCTCGTATTAAACATATGGAAGGGCAAGGCTCTCAGTTTCTCAACTCATGGGTGTCTGAAGCCAAAAATCTTATCATCATTTCTGCAGAAAAGGAAGGAAGCATGGCTGTAGAAACCAGTGACTCTTGGATGGCATTTGCTCCTCCACATCCTGTGGCCCTGTCAGACCATCCAATGGCATCCTTGTCTTCTGCCTCCTCTGCTAATATTCTTGTTATCACACTGCTATAGTTTTGTGCTCCTACCTTCCAGGATTCAGCTGTTCCACAAGTGAAACAAAGTATTCTTGATGCACAGTAGGAGTTCAGAGAGGAATATGTAGATGTTTCCCTTCTCACCCAAGCCTTAGATTTGGTTATAGGTACGGCCATAAGTAAAGTTTTTGTATTCTTCCTTTTATTTTGTATACAAACAGTTGTATGTAAAAAGATGCTATATATGTGCACTATGAAGTGTAATTATTATAAACAAAAAATAAATTAAAAAAAAAAAGAAAGAAAACCATTAGAACCTACCACATTGGACAAAAACAAGTCAATGTTTTTCTCTTCCCATGCTTTCAACATCAGAAGATAATCCAAGACACCATTTCAAATACAAGGTCTTCATATCAAGGAAACTTTAAGCTGCTAGACTCTATCATAACACTTGCTATGCTGTATTTAATTTCTACTCATTGGTCTCTATTTCACTTTTTGTGAGTGCTGTGAAAAGATTCTGCCTTTGGCTCTGTACCTATATTACCTAACATATTATTAGTTCACAGGAAGTGCTCAATAAATGGTAAATGCAGGAATTAATATTTATTTGAATGGGAAATAAATTAATATTTATTTCTAATTTTGTTACAACCTGAGTACACAGTTAAACCTGGACCTTAACTCTTCTATTTAAAGCACAATTTTTTTTTAAATTTTAGATTTTCAAGGCTTCTTAAGAGATATAATATAAAGGAAAATTAGGAACAGAAGTTTAAAGCATATGGAGAGGATATTAATGGTGTTGATGATGATGATAATGAGATCATGAAAATAGTAACTGAAATTATGTAAGCCAATAAATACATGGTAGCACATATACGGTTTAACACAACCATATATATAATGGAAAATAAAAATTCTAAAATCCCTGCCATTCTTTTGCTGTACATGAATCAAAGATAATTGCTCCAGTACCAGATTTGTGCTTCTCTAGACTGAGGCTGTCACAAAAGCTTCTCAGCAATAACCCCTCTCATTGCAGCAGTAGCTTCACAAGTAATGAAAAGACTCAGATGATAGTTGAGTACACCTGTGTAATTACAATATGCGAGAAGTTCACACAAACCATTTTCTTCCCCCACATGTGTCCCAAAGCCTGATATGGAAGACAAGTTGACAACCCATACAAGTTAATGACAATTATCTGCCCAATAAAATGCTTTCTTGTTGGTATCATTGAAGTACTGGCAGGGGGGATTCATAATTTAGGACAATCTGACTGAATATTGCAAAATAGGTTGTTATATGAACCTGATGTCGTGTATACCTTACTCAACCTACAATACTCATGATTGGGGATAGAAAATAATTCTTTGAAAATATTATTAAGGATTTCATCTTTTGTGGCATAAAAATGACACATGAATAAAAAATTCAGCCAAACCAAATGTAAAATATTATATTAATTTACTGTAATTTCTAATTTGCCTTTGTCATTTGAGTCTCATTTTAAATTAATATAATTCAGAAGGAAAGTGGAAAATAAGATATACACTAGCTGCACCTGCTACAATTTATCCAGAACCTGGTACAAATTCACTGCACATTTATGTGGACAGTAGAATGTAGTATGTAGGAGTGAGGTCTGAAGTCCATCAAACCACTTACTTTTACCACTCTCAGTTTATAACATATTGTGAAAATAAACCTTTTCTACCTCAGTCTTATCTGCAGGGATATGGATAATATCACCTTTCTCGCAGGCTTAGATGGTAGGTACCACAAGAAATATCAACCTTCTCAACACAGGGTCAAGGACAACATAGTGACAGTACCCCTGCCTCCCTATGCAGCCAGTGAGGGGGTTATTTGTGAAGAATTTTAAAGCAATAATAACATCAGCTAAATGTTTGTCTTCTTTTTATTATAATCATGCATTTGTCAATTCTAAATAAAACCAGTTATAAAAACAATGACCAGGGCTGGGATTGTGGCTCAGTGGTAGAGCGCTCGCCTCCCACGTGTGCGTCCCTGGTTCGATCCTCAGCACCACATAAACATAAATGCATTGCATTGTGTAAAACTAAAGCAAATAAATAAATATTTAAAAAAATAAAAAATAAAAAAAAAATATAAATAAAAACAATGACCAAAAAAAAAAAAAAAAAAAAAAAAAAAAAACCAACTCTTTACCCTAGATGTAGAAATTCCCCACTGTCGTGAAGTTATATAAGGGGTTGGGGTCTTTAACCTCCCTGTACCCAGGATGGACCTCTTTTGTCCAGCAAAAGAGGCCAGAGAGGTCTTCCCCAATGAAGAGGCTAGGTTGGGAGAGTGAAGGCAGCCAATATTCCCTCCCCCGCCCTCAAAGGACACAGGAACATACCAGGGAGTCCAGTCAAAGGGTGCAGGAGCTTGTTTATTCAAAAGGTGGACAATGCTTTATAATGGGCCATAGCCAATCAGTGACCAGCAGGGTGGTTCTAGTTCTCACAGCCACGCCCCCTGCTTAGCCTAGGTCAGGTAACAGGGCGTGGTGATGTGGCAAGCAGCCAAAAAGCCAGAGCTTTTCCATTTCCTTGGCAGACAGTGTAAGGTCCCAACACCCCACCCCTGTCTTTTAGTATACCCTTGAAATCTCATGTTGTAAATATGCTAAGAATAGTAACTCATTAGATAAAGGATATCTATATCTTTTCTAGATTATCATATAAACACATTTTGCAATAAAACTATGGGCATTTGTAGAAAGATACAATAGTCTCCTTAGGGTTCAATACTGATCTTATTTAAGGAAGCATGATTGCTTCCATATTAATTATTCCCTGGCCATCACTAAACTACTAAGCACTAATTTTTAACCATAGTTTCTCTCTCTGCAAATCTAGTTGGAAACATTTGCTTTCTGGTTTACTGAGATACAGAGAAGACAGATAGAATAATGCTATGTTTATTAATTATTTTTAACTACTAAGATAAAATATACTGTATATGGAGAGTACATTTAAAGCCACAAATAACAAAGGCAAAAATAATGATTACATTTCCTCAATGGAAATTTTAACAGAAATAAGGGCAGCACCATTTATTCTGTGTAATTCTCTCCTCTCTAATCATTGCCCTGTTAATTATTCTCAAGATCACTTACTTTTACTTGCTATTTTTTAAGTTGATGAGATCATTAAATTTACCAGCTATCCAAATACATTTGAAGTTTATTAAGACTCTATGCTATCTTTGAACTGGAAATAGAGGAGGAATAGAACTCACTTTTAAAGAAATTAAAGTAATAAAGCAAAATGGGTACCACTTTATTTTAAGTACCCATTAACCAGAGCATAAGAGAGAAAGTCAAAATGGAAATTTCAAAGAAATAAACATGTGAAACACATGTCATTCTTCACACACAAGCATTAGTCCAGTAATTAGCTCACCCGGAATACATGTCAAATCCACTTCAAAGGGGAATACTTAAAAAGTCTATTTTCTATTTTTAAAGATGGGGTCTCATTGAAATCTCAATTTGTGTGAAGGATTCGTTTAAGTGATTGAGATAATGCCTTCATTTATTGATGATAAATCTTAATTCATTTTCTCCATTTAGCAACTGCAAGTCTTTGGGTTGGGTATGACACAAAATACTTTATATAAAATGATCTGATTCATGACATTTTTATTCCCTATAAATTGGGTCGACACAAATTTTCTTAAACTGTAGATATTATTCTTGGTGTCTTGAAGAACTGCTAGTTGCTTCCTAAATCTTTAAAATTTGGTTCATTTAAATATGTTGGCCAATTGCTGGAGTTAATGATGATGAATGGAAACAGAATTAAATTTTTTATACACTGGGTTGGCTGTAGTAATAGGCAGTTACCAGCTATCTCTATGCTGGGATCTGAGCTGCCTGAAAAGGTCTCTGCACTAAAAGTATTTTCCTATTAGATGCTAAGGTACCTAAAGCTTTGTTTAAAGTTACTCCTTCTTTAAACTATTGGTGCCATACAGCCACATTAAAACAGCCATCAAGAAGATAAGATAGCACACAGGGTGGTCTGCAAAATGAGAGAGGCTGGATACATGGGATATGCCCAAGTCTCAAGTGGGAGTCCCAGAGAAGCAACCTAGGACCAAGAATGAAGGCTGTGTAATTATAGACTAATAAGAACTAAAGCAGGCTGGATCTATTTCAAAACCCTTTCTGAGGCTGGCCTAGATAATAAACTAACAAGGAAGAGAGAAAATCATCTCATCAACAACTGTCTTTCATAGGAGACTTTATTTTTGCTTTGTTTCAAAAAATGATGTTGTTGTTTAGATAGCTCACAAACTCATGTGTGAGATAATGTAAAAAGGTTCAGAGGTGAAAGGATTAGATTATGAGAGCTTTAACCTAATCACCAAATGAGTCCACTGATATGAGTTAACTGGGTGGTAATTGTAGGCAGGTGGGGTGCTGCTAGAGGCAGTGAGTCACTTAGGGCATGCCTTTAGGGTTTTTTATTTTGTCCCGGTTGAGTAGAGATCTCTCTGCTTCCTGATCACCATGTCTAGAGCTGCCTTCCTCCCCATGCCCTTTCACCTCAGACCCAGAGCAATGGAATTGGCTATCTTATGAACTCTGAAACAATAAGCTAAATAAACTTTTCCTCCTTTAATTGTTCTTATCAGGTTATTTGGTCACAATGATGAAAATTCTGACTAAAACAATTCCCAATACAGTTGACCCAAAGAAAATGAAGTTTCACTTATATAAAAGACAACACTTTAATTTGGCCAGAAACTTACACAGGATTATCATAGAACTCTATAAATGCAAGATCATTGAATGAAAATGACCAAAGATTGACCTCATCATTTTAGTTTATAAAATTGAGCTCTTAGTTCGGCTAACATAAATTTAGCTAGGACTTTATTTCATTTTTTGTTCTTTTTAGTTATACATGGCAGTAGAATGTATTTTGGCATACTATACATACAAGGAGTATAACTTACTTTAATTATGATCCTATTAAATGTTATCTCTGATATGTGGATACTAGCCCACAACAAGAGATGGTGGGGAGGGAAAGAATGGAAGTCCACTGGACTAGACAAAGTACTAGTTATATTTACATGTCCCAATATCATCAGTGGATGCCTGAATCTGTGGATTGTACTGAATCCTGTATACTATGATTTTTCCTAATATACTACCTATGATAAAGTTCAAATTATATATTAGGCACAGAAAAACACTAATAACAATAACTCACTGCAGATTTTAGCAACCTCAGCATGCATTTTTTTCCCTTATTAAATTGAGAACTTTCACCTTTTCACTGAAAGGAAGAACTAATTGCTTGTCTTTTATATGTCCAAATTGCCAGCAGTGATGCTCTTAGACTTTGGGCTCACTGTCAAGCAAAACAAACAAACAAACAAACAAACAAACAAAGCTTACTTAACAATAGTACTATGATATTGTGACCGTCAATCTGAAAATGAAAATGGCTATTCAGTGACTAACAGGTGGGTAGTGTATATGTGTGGATACACTGGACAAAAAGATGATTCACATCTTGAGCAACACAGTTGTACTATATGAGATTTCATGTTATGTAGAATAGTAGACAGTTTAAAAACCTATGAAGTTTATTTTTAGAGGCTTATATATTTTATGTTTTGAATTATGGTTAATTCCTAGATGTTGAAACTATGAAAGACATAACTTCTGATACGTAGTAGGCAAATATATTTGCTTCCATTAGGCTAATGACTAAAATATAATTCCAGTATAAAGATATTTAAAAGTACTAGAAACTTCCCCCAACATCTTCTTTCATGCATTTAAAAGATTTCATGTTTGTATCTGAATGTATAATTTTGATATAGACCCAAGTGCTTCTAAATGACTGGGATTTAACTAAAACATAATACTTTTGTGATTATTTATAATTTCACATATTTCATTTGTTGGTAATAATTATTGTTGAGATTATAACTTAATGCAAAATCAACTAACTAACCAATCAACAAAATGATTACACTGTATAGAAAGAAAAGTATTCCAAATCTTCAAGTGATGATAGGTATGGGGTTTTTGCATGTACTGGTTACAGAGAGATTTAGAGAACATAAACTACTTGCTGATTTCTTACTTGTTTTTCCTTGAGCATAGGGGAAAACATGTAGAAGCTTCATAGGACTTTTCCTATAGCTAGAGTATGAAGCAATTCTGGCTAAAAGCAACCTCTCTGAGCTCCCCTACTAGGATAGCAGCCCTGGCATAGCACAGTTGAAAGTGAAGAATTTTCAGAAAATAATCTTTTTGATATTGTACATCCTATTTGTGATTTGAAGTAACATTATAAGTTAGTAACCAGGAGCAAATGCAAATCTCTTTTTGAGCATACTTATTCCAGGTAGCATAAATTTAGCTAGTACTTTTATTTTATTTTTGTTCTTTTTAGTCATACATGACAGTAAATGTATTTTGGCATACTATACATACATGGAGTATAACTTATTTTAATTATGATCCTATTAAATATTCTCTCTGATTTGGATACTAACCCAAAATAAGAGAGATGAGGAGGAGAAAACTGGAAGTCCACCAGACTAGACAAAGGACTTTCTTAAATATACTCTTGAAGATATGACACAAGAAACCAAAGATATACAAGAGACTTATGTAGTGTGGCTACTATTTTCTCTATAGTCCTTCTTCTAGTTCTAAATAAAGACTTTGGTCTTTGAACTGCCCAACCCAGCCTTTTCCCCTAAGTAAAAAGCACTCAATAAATGTGGTCATGTAAAAGAATAATTTATGATGCTTGGGATTAAAAAACAAATACCAAACCAAGACTGGAATTAGTTCAAAACCAAGTTTGATATATAATAGGTTATAGGCACATGAAATATGATTGTAAAACATAAACTTATGTATAACTACATTAATTGTGTTCAGGTATTTTTCAAATCAATATCTCAATTCTATCTCAATTCTTCATAACCAATGAAGAAATATTAATTAAATTTAATAATTACTTTTTTCTTAGTGAACATATTTTAATGAAAAACACATTTGTGGGGATATAACCTCATTTCAGATGAGAGCGGTCAAAATAATCAAGATTTGATGGTAAGAGACAATTGGAATATATTTCTATTTTTGCTTCACCACATCTATTGGATGTACAAACTATTTTCTCTCAAAAGTCTCCAGATACATTTTCAAAAGGGCATTTAGAAACTGTATTTAATTCCTTATTTTCTCATTCCCAATAGAATCTTTTCTTAAAAAAAAAAATATTTATTTGCTTTAGTTGTACACAATGCATTTATTTTTATGTGGTGCTGAGGATTAAACCTGGGCCACGCACGTGCTAGGTGAACGCTCTACAGCTGAGCCACAACCCCACCCCACCCCGCCAATAGAATATTAACAAAGTTTTATGGGAGTTGACTCAGTCTACAAGATCAGAAATATTTATATTTACACTAATATTACTTTTTCAGTCTTTTTATAATACATGAAAAGTATTTGTGTGTGTGTGTGTGTGTGTGTGTGTGTGTGTGTGTTTGTGCATGTATTTATATACATTGTTTTAGTCAATTTTTTCACTTCTGTGACTAAAAGAACTGACCAAAAAAATTTTAAAAGAGGAAAAGTTTATTTGGGGGCTCATGGTTTCAGAGGCCTCAATCCATAGACAGCAGACTTCATTCCTCAGGATCAAGGTGAAGAAGGACATCATGGTGGAAGCATGTGGTGGAAGGAAACAGCTCACATGGTGATTAGAAATCAGAGAGAGAGAGAGAGAAACAGACAGACAGACAGAAACTCCACTGAACAGATATAAATATATACCCTCAAGCCACACTCCAATTCCCACCTCCTCCAGCCACACCCTGCCACTCCAGTTATGGGATTAATTAAATGATTGTGTTAAGACTATTAGAACCCAATCATTTATCCTCTGAAACTTCTTGCATCATCTTACACATAAGCTTTTGGGAGATACCACATATAAACCATCTAAACCATATAGATACACAAAAAATCTCATAATTATACAAAAGCATAATATATATAAAAGTTCAGTGTACTGTACTGGTTGGGTCATTCTTACAAGTTTACAGCAAGATCTGGAAAAAGCATTTCCATCATTCAGAAACACCTTATGTTTTGTTGAAATCATCCTCCTCTTCTGATATCTACCAGCTTAGATTAATTTTCTCTCTCATGTATTTAAAATAAATAGAATCAGGTTTTGTTTGTTCATCACCTTGCTGAAAGATCTGTTCATACTATTGCTTGTACTTTCATGCAGTTCTCTACTGCATTGGTCTTATTGCTTCATCATATACCATCTGTCTGAATATAACCCAATTTATTAAAAATTACATTTTAAAAATTTATACTTCTGGCAAAATGAGCCATATAATATTTCTATATACACAGATCTATCTCTGTACCTTACTTTTCCCTAATGCATATATATGGGAAACTGGTAGTTGGGATGCCATGTAACTGAATGTAACACAGATATATAAATCTTTTAAAAATGTATATTCTTTTTTAAAAGCAAGAGGGTTAGGGAGAAGCTTACAAATGCAACCCCTTTTAATCAAAACTATGTTTTAAAAAGATAGGTTCAACACTCAACACAAATTAAGAGCCTTTCATTAAAACTTGTAAATACTCAGATTCAAATTTGATAATCCATATCAAGTCATCTTTGGTAAATAAATGAGCAATGACATGGATATTAGTGAATTGATAAATATTAATTGATAATTAAGTTGTTGATAATGAAAAAAATGTTAAGAATCATGGATTCAACATCAGGAAGGCAAGCCCATCAAAATCAGTCAATGTCTAAATTAGGTCCTAAAATGAAAGGCAGCTTTGGTCTACAAGAGCTCAAATAATTCAGCTAATCACTACCCAAGTGTTTTCAAATTAGAAATGCTGCTTGAATTTGGTTTATTGTATGAGGAGGCCTCATTTATAACCAGGAATTGCATTTCCATATTATGAATATGCTGAAATCCTTATACACCATTTTCTTGTATAACTTATCAAAGTTCTCCTGATAATCATATTTTGTTTGCAGCATTAAATTTCTAAACTTTTTTTTTTTATTGTTCTGGTCACAAACTTTTAACTAGTGCTCTGAATTGATGAGATGTGAGGAACACCTTCACTGGCTTTTGTATACTCTCTACATACTCCCTGCATTAGTATCATTTTATGAAAAAGTCTCTTGAGCCTGCAGAAGCACCATATCTGAAGTGTAGGGGCTCAGCTTAGAGTTCTGTGGCTGTTTCTGCAGAATCTCTATCCATTTCCCACTTTTCATCTTGCCACACCATGTACATATCCTGCTGCCTTAATTGCCTTTGATATTTCCTGCATTTATTCTATAGTGTATCTCCATAAAATTGTCCTTCCCCTATTATATTCTCACAGAGAAGATGAAAAATGAGTCTCTGCCAGTAATCACCCACCTCACAACTATTAGAACCAAATCAAGAGTCTAAAGTACTTCCAAGAGCTGAATGTCTTTATTATCACAAACACACAACTGGAACTATAAATTTAGCAAATGCAGACAGTTCATATTGATTTGATTTTGTACTGAGATTTCACAACAATGACACTGCCTCTCAAAAGACAGCAACAAAATATCCAATAACGAAGCTAATGAAGAACTTCGTCATATGGGGCACCTTTGTCAATGACATTAGGAAGGATTCTGTACCCATTTAAGCACAGTAGTGTAGACAAAGGATAAGTAGTTACATGTCCAGGATCACTGGACAATATCAACAACAAGTTCTGAAGATTTTCCAAGTATAAGTAGAAATTTACCATAAATGAAACAAAAATTCAATCCTATAACTAGAAATTTATCATATTTAAAATATCAAGGATATCCAGAAAGAAAAGTCTATCTCATTCTTATTTGCATACCTTGTGATGAGGCTTATATTTTACTGTAAACCAAAACTGATTGAGAAATGCATAACAACAAGGGAAACAATTTCTAATTCTCAAAGCATGGCACCTTTGAACTTGAATCTTGAGATGTGATGATTTCTGATGAAGCTAATTTGTGCATTTTAATCATGGCATTTACTGGAAGTGCTCATCGAGAAGAGAGGCAAAAGAAGCTTGAGCATCTTTTGGAGAAGTGTGTCCAGAACAAAATTATCTTGGCAGTATCAATCAGTTAATGAAAGAAGAGAGAAATAAAAACAGATTTTCAGCCCAAAAAGTATTTCATGATCACAGGAGGTTTTAGGTAATGTCCTTGCTATATAATGCTCTAGGAGCCAAGGGGAGCTGCTGTTCTTTGTTTAGTATTCTTTTTCTGAAGCTCATTTTATGAGAAAAGAAGCTTTTGGTTTGGGAGTAGGGAGAAAAGGTATCATAATCCCACCTCTTTCCAGTTAAAAATACTTCGAGGAAAGGAACAATGACTCTTTAGAATACCTTCACCTCAGCTTGAAGCTGCCACTAATGGCACAACAAACAACCACCAAAAAGTGCTTCTGTGTTACTGGACCTGGGACACTGATGACCTCCTGCTTCCAATCAGAAGAACAAGCTAAGGCCAGGCCAGAAGGAAAGTTGGAGTCAGATGTTCTCAAGGAGGAGGAGGGAGAGGAGGTCAAAGAAGTGGCTCCTGAAGAGGTGGGCTGATAGCTGGAGGGACCCTGGGGATCTGGTCAAGCAGTCTTCATTAGCTACCCTCCCTGCTGCAGTTCAAACTCACAAATACTAATATGCACTCCATGTTTCCCCTGGGGAACATGTCCAGATCCCACCATAGTTCTCAATCCTACCATCCATTTAGCCATTTACTCATCACCATTCTCTATCAGTAGCTTCCCCTGCTCCCTGTCTCAAATCTTCAGCCTCGCCACTTCTGTCAACTACTTCCTTCTACCTTCAGGTGCACTTATCTCAAAGGATAAGGTGTAAATCATCCTCTTAATCCCCATCTAGCAGAATTCTCCCACTAGAAGTCACTAGCTTGTGCTAGTTGCAAGTTTTAAGGGGTGGAGTGGTGTTGGGTATGGGAGCTGCACCTAATGCACAGGCTGCACAAAGTGGACCCGGCTGACTGACTTTGAGGACAAAGTTAATCCCATGCAGAAAGTCCTACTAAGGCATAAAAACATAAAAAGAGGACAGAGTAAAACAGGGATAAAATGAGGTTCAGGAACTTAGGATAGAAAGCAAAACAGAGTCTGAAAATCACTGGTACTTATCCAGTGACACACTGTGACTGGTGACCCGGCTCATACATGTACACTTCAACAGCCATCTCACTTCTGCCACTTCATTTACCACCAAACTCTCCACCATTTTCCAATAGTTCTCTTTGCATTTCCTGTCACATACTTTGTAAACCTTCATAAACTGATGTATTTTCATTTCTCCTTTGAAACTCTTTTTTCAACAACACTGGAAACTCCATAGTGGCCAAATCCAGTGATCCATCTGTTATGGTTTGGGTATGAGGAGTCCCCCAAAAGCTCATGTGTGGGACAGTACAAGAACCATCAGAGGTTAAATGATTGGGTTATGACAGTCTCCATGTAATCAGTAGTTAATCCTCTGATGGGAATTAACTGGGTGGTAACCATAAGCAGTTAGGGTGTGGCTAGAGGAGGTGGGTCACTGGGGGCATGTCTTTGGAGTTTATATTTTGTTCCTGGTGAGTGCAGCTCTCTGCATCATCAAGCATGAATGGCTGTCCTGAGCTGCTTTCTTCCACCATATTCTACCACTGTGATGTTCTGCTTCACCTCGAGCCCAGAGCAATGGAGTCCGCTGTCTATGGACTGAGACATCAAAAACCATGAACCCCAAATAAACTTTTCCTCTTTTACGTTGTTCTTGGCAGGACTTTTTGTCACAGTGACAACAAAAGCTAACAAAAATTCCTTCCTTTCTTTTTTGTGGTACTGGGAATTGAACCTAAAGATCCTCTACCACTGAGCTGTACCCCCAGCTCTTTTTATTTTTGAGACAGCGTCTTACTAAGTTGCTAAAGCCACCCTTGAATTTGTGATCCTCTTGCCTCAGCCTCCTGTGCCACTGGGATTATAGGCATGTGCTACCATGTCCAGCTCCAGCAATCCTTTTTTAGCATTCATGATCCTTAATTTTCTGGGACATTCAGTTGTAATTATCTTGACCTTTTCCTCACATTTTCTCACCTATAATACTATCCTATTTTGGTTTTACATATATCTCTTTTCATTCATGCTTGATGATATTCACTTTTTAAAAAGGCAGAAAGCAGAAAATACATTCTTGAGCTTGCATTAGTACCTTAAATGATTAATTCATATTCTTACATGCTTTATAGGATCACTCTGGTTGCTCTGTTGAGAATGGTTATAGGGAGCCAGAGTTGAAGCTAGGAACCCTGTCAGAAAGCCCTGGGGTTAGTACAGACAAATGTTCATAGGTACCTTTGATAAAGCTTAGAGTAGTAAAAACAGAAAGGTGGTCAAATTCTGGATGTGCTTTGAAGGGAGCTACATGAAAATGGTGGGTTCTCACAGACAGGAAGTGAGGAGAGGAGAGAAGTCAAGTCATCCTAGGTTCACAGTTATATAATGGGAAGGATGGATTTGCCATCAACTAAGATGGTGAAGCATAAGGAAGGTAAAAGTGGGGGATAGATTGAATTCATATTTTGATAACTTAAGCTTGAGTTATTTATTAAGAAAACCTAGCAGAGATACTACATAGGCAGTAAAATATATGAGTCTGGAATTCAGAGAAAAGTCTAGGCTGAGTATTTAAATTTGGGATTCATTGGCATTTAGATGGACATGTGAGCCAGACAACAGATGTCAACACAACAAGATCTTGGAAGAGGTATTTCAGATTCAAAGTCAATAAATATTTATTAAATGCTGACCATATGGTAGGCTCTGAGCTAGGCACCTTTAAATGTTTTATCTCAGAGAATACTTACATAAATCATGTGAGGAAGCTTTATGTGAGAAAATGAGTCTTGAAAAAGTAAGCATATTTTTAAATCTAAATAAAAATTAGTGTGTCATGAAGTGCAGAGGATTCAAATCAGTGTTTGCTTCATAAACTCATTTTTGTCACTGAAATTGGCTAATCTTCGCAGGGCTCATAAATCTTTTGCAGATACCTGTGCCATAGGAGGGATGAAATGTACTCCCAAGAGACCTCAGTACCCTGTAGATGATCTGCCATACAATGTACTCAGGACAGTGTGCTGTGTTCTTTTAGTGGAACTGCACACCCCAATGTATGGGCCTTCTTTCCATTTGCCATGAGTGTCCAGCTTGCTCCCAAGAGCTATAAAGAGCACATCGAGACATTAATCTTCACCCTCAGCTATACATTTGCAGGCTGCTGGTGGGGCACTGCCTAGGAATCTAAGTATCAAAGAACAGCATAATGCATCTTGATCTTAGTATCAGGCCAAAGGAAGATGGTGAGTTAACATCCATGAGATGAAAATTCACCATTTTGGTTCTTTTGACACTTCACTGAGAATTTGTGATCACAAAAGTAGAATATGGAATTTAGACTCTCTTATTTAGTTTTCCATTTTAGGGTCTCTGAGTTTGAGATATACTTATCTTTACTTCTGAATTCTGGGAAATCTGTTTCCTCAAGTCTAAGGTCTCCTTTAGTCTCCCTCCTACCTCTTACCCACATCCTTCATGTTCCTGGTTCTCTTTAATACCTAAATTCTGAGGCTGGTATACTTAGTAATTGCATCTATGCACCACTTTATTCTAACTAGTTTCTAAGTTCTCTACAGGAAGAACTTTGCCTTAACTGTGCTATGTCTCCTAGTAATTAGCCCTATAGGAGACCCCAGGTGCAAGCCTCAATCATACCTGCTAACTTGTTACCTGCCAATACCTTCTTCAAGTGCTGGTATAGCTACATACCCTGGCTCACACAGTCAACAACTATCCTAGGTTCCAGACACAGGCTGAACTCAAAGGGTGCCTGACATTGTTTTAATATGTCCCTGACAAAGATTCATGTGTTGGAAACGTTATACCCAATGCAACAATGTTGGGAGATGTGGACCTGATGAGATGTGTTTAGATCCTGAGGGCAGACCTCATGGAGTAGGGCCCCTATTGAAAGGCCCCAAGGCCTTTCAATAGGGGGACCCCAGGGCCTTTCAAAAGATGGACTATTCCACTCTTAGAGAGGAATGACATTCCCTCAAACTTCTATTTGAGAATGCAATTTTTAAGATGCTACCTTGGAAGAATTAACCAGGACCTTATCAGAACACAAACCTGCTGTTTCCCTAATCTTGAATATCCCAACCTCCTGAAGTATGATCAATAAATTTCTGTTCTTTATAAATTACTCAGTCAGTGGTATTTTGTTATAGCAACAAGGAACATCCTGAGATAATACTCTTTGCAACTATGAGCTTAGAAGCAGCAGCTGTCTTGGCTTCAACTTTCACTGAAGCCCAAGGGCTTAGCTGTTCTTCCCCAGGATTCTTGATGTAGTATGTCCCTAACTTGATGTTCCAGGCAACCTGTGCTGTTTGCCTGGCTCGAGGAGAAACTATCATTTGTTAACTGCCTATTCTGTATATCACATACATTTTCATGGTGCATAATATACATTCCTGTTTTTTCTAATTCATCTCCATGACAAACCCTTTGCTCTATATGAGGAAACTGAGACTTGGAAAGGTTGTGTCATTTTCCAAGATCCCACAGAGAACAATTGGTAGACTGAGGAAAAGAATCCAGGTCTATCTAATGTGAGACATTTCCCTCACTGAATGTGCTCCACTTTGGCTGTTTAAACTTTCATAAAATAATTTAAAATTCACCACTTCATTTGCATTCTGAGATACAATCTTTTTAATTGGTTCCACTGATCACACATGTTTTCTTCAATAGTCCCTCTTTTTCTCCCTCTACCTGCCCCTTAAAGTATGTGATATACTGGCATTCTCGAGGTCATTATTTCTATTACCTTATGAGAAGGTCATCTTTGGTATTGTTATTTGCAACTAACAGAATTGCAACTTCCACCTATACATTGATGATTACAAAATTTGAGCTCCTGGTCAAGACCTTTTTCATGAATTCTATACCTTCTGAATGGACCTCTTACTTGGATGCTTCAAAAAACACCTCCAGCTGTCAATCTCTATAGCTAAATTAACTGTCTGTTCTTTAAATATTTCCACCTCCAGTGTTTTAAATTTCTGTCAAAAGCATCTTCACCCACCCAGTCATTCAACTCAGAAAAATCTTGAGGAAGTCACTCCATGTCTGTCTCTTGTTCATTCAGGAATGCAATCACCTCCTCTCCCTACCTTGCTTCTAAAATGTCTCTTGCCTTCCTTTTCCTTGTCTTAAGCCACTGCCATTCCCTCAATTTAGATGCACACCATCTCTACCAAATTAATTTCTCTGGTTTTAGACTCTTCTTCTGTGTGGGCTATTCTCCCTGTGTCATCAGAGTTATGTTTATAAAAACCATCTAAACACTGTCTTGACAGATTCACTGGGTGCAGGCTGATAGGACACAGGGGTGCTCAGAATGTGGCCATTCACTACTTTTCCACTGCACTGCTCATCCTCCTCCATTCATGGAAATCACAGCACTTTTTATCTTCTTTTCTTTCTTTGCCACTCCACAAACACTCCTCGAAATTTGTCTTTGCGCCTTTGTGCATTTAACTCTGCATTCTTTTTGCCTCAACTAAACTTCCTCCTACTCTCCTATTGGAAAAATTCTACAACATCCTGTGGAGCCTCAAAGCCCAGCTCTGATTTCATTTCTGTGAAGGTTGTCCTGACCTCGATGAGTGGAATTAATTACCCTCTCTCTTTTGCCTATATAGTATTTTTTCATTCATCTATTATAGCATGCATCGCATTACACCCAAGTTAATTTCTGAATGATTCTCTGGCTAGATTGCTAGCTTCTTGAAGGCAACAGCTGCATCTCATTCATCTCCAAGGCCCATACATTCAGCACAGTGCTGGACATATAATAGGCTCTCAGAAGATATTTGCTGAATTAAACTTAATTTAAATGATACATAATGGGAAAATAATATTTCGTATAGAGAATTGACAAAACTTACTTTATAGACAACTGTTCAGAGACATATCTATTCCAAAAATGAGATGCTTCAACAATTATAGTGGGAAAGGAAATAATTAGGTCTGCTACACACACAAACTTAACTTCTGTACTTTCAAAATGACTTCAAAAGTGGGAGAGATTTTGCACGGAACCATTTGTATTGAGCAGGATGTTGCTTTCCCTCCAGTAAGCATCACACAAAAAATAAATAAATAAATAAATCATGTAAAGTGTTTGTAATTTGTTCTCATGGAAGGATGTAGCTGGCAATCCCTGCAGCAACTGTTAGGTGGGCTGTAGACATCTTGACATAATATATAACCTGTAAGACATGCCTGTCCCCAAAGATGTCATTCTTGATATGTAGCTGGACAGTGTTGCTTAGAAATTTATAATGGAGACTGGCTTAGAGGTTTGCATGGAATACCTCACTAAGTGACTAATAATCTATAGCCCTGATGCTTGCCACATCTGCCTTTCCCTGGGACCTTGTACTGTTATCCTTTCCAGTCTTCAGCCTCAATGAAAGAACTCTAGACAGGTAGGTGAGAGGCTATGAAATATGACTGCATTTTTTTTTTTTTTTTTTTTGGTACCAGGGATTGAACTCAGGGGCACTTGACCACTGGGCCACATCCCCAGCCCTTTTTTGTATTTTATTTAGAGACAGGGTCTCACTGAGTTGCTAAGTGCCTCGCCATTGCTGAGGCTGGCTTTGAACTCGCGATCCTCCTGCCTCAGCCTCCCAAAGTGCTGGGATTACAGGCGTGCGCCACCGCGCCCGGCATGACTGCATTTTTTAAAACGTCTTTTTAGTCATAACAATCAAAGATTTAAAATGAGCTAATATATGTGGAAATCCTACATAACATCCATACAAATTATTATCATTATATATAATTTTAATCATATTTAGTCTTGATTAGTAACATGTCAAAGTTGTTATATTCATTCTTATTGTCTCAGCTGCTACCACATCAACTATTTTTTTTTTTTTTTTTTTGCTTCCTGTTTGCATTTAGGTTTAGGGCTACCATGAGAAACCAGATCTCCCAATCCCTGATTAAGGGGGCTTTCTGAGAAGACCCAGTTCTATGCAATTTCATTGTTATCTCAAATATATAATCTATTATATCACACTAATATTTACAAAATCCTGGTCATTTTTACTTTCAAGGTCATGGGTAAAGAGCACAAAAATCTGGGAACAGAATCTAGATTTCTGGGTTTTCAATCTAGTGTTTTCATATATATTCTGAACAATGAAATAAGGAGCACAAGACATGTCAAGGCCAATGGGAGAGGAACCATCAAAGGGCATATGTGTGCAGGGAATCAGATGAGACATGAGAACAGAAAGAGCTGATGAGGAGAGCAATAAAAGCAATCTGCTCTCAGGAGGCGTTAGCTGTGAAGAGCAATCTTGCTGGTCCATCCACTGGTGGTACTTGAGTGCTGGTGGAAGGTGATTAAAGGAAGAGAGTCTCAGGTGTCCGAAGAACCCAAGTGAAAGATATAATAGATTTTAAATCCTAAAGTGAATTTGAAATCAGCTTCTTCCTTTTTTTTAAGCACAGGGGGAATCTGATTGAGTGAACATCTTAGGTTGTAGCCCAGCGGAGAGTTTACCAGGCCCTGAGAAAAGCCTTCTGCCTGCCTTCTCCCCAGGCCTTCAAGGGTCCCACAGGCTCAGCAGCTGACAGGAGAGGCGGCTGGAATATGAAGAGTGGTGCCAAGGCTGTCAGCTCTCGCCCAGTTAGGGAGACTTGTGTTCATTCACTGTCTCAGCTTAAGGGGCCTTTGTAGGGAATGGTGATTCGCAGTGTGAATTTCAATAGGATCTTTAAATCTCTCAGAGATTTTTCTCTTTGGCAAGGAAATTTCCCACTGTCAAACACTTGTAGATTGACAGCTCTGCAGGTATCTCTCTAATATAGCCTTCCTTCCTTACTCCTCACTCTACCTAGGGCCTTGTTTCCTAAAGGTTTGGGTGTGTGCGTGTATATATATATTTATATTATTTTGATGGATCCTTCTTTTGTAACTGGCATCAGCCCTAAATTAAAATGAATTGGATACTGGCACCATATAAAAATATTGTTTTTATAGGTTTCTCAAAGTAAGATGTATTAAAGGAGACGGATCAAGTTTCTAGGGCTTGTGTTGCTATAGCAACCAGTTTAGGCCCAGTTTGGAGAACAGAGACCAGGATCTCCTAAACGTGCTTTCCTCAACTGGGACACCTTTGAGTGAATTAGATTCATATGTCTTTGTGGTTCTAAGACAGAAAAAGCAGAAGATGGATCAGTAGGCAGATTTGAGTACAGACTCCAGTACTGAATAAAGCAGACAGTGAATCATCCCATGAGCACAATAGTGTTCTGCATGCTTTGTGAAATCATCACATGTGAAAGTTTGGAATGCCTGGGTAAACTGAGGCTGAAAGAAGTTAAGTGAGCCAACAAACAAGGGCAGATCTGAGACAGGAAATGAATTGTTTGGCATCTGATAAATAATGAGGTTGTGCTCCAAGGCAATGGTGGGGGGTGGGGGTGCTGGCTCCTTCATCAGCTATCATTTCTTCCAGGAGATACTGACACAATGGCATGACAACCCTGTCTAGAAATAAAAATATGACAGTAACCAATGAATAGAATTATATTCAAGCACAGTCAATTCCCTCTGAAGAAGGGGACAGACCCTGGAGGTGGAATTATTTATTGTGTTTTCCTTTCACCTTTGTGGCTATGCCCCGTGCCAGAGGAAAGGAACAAAGCTCTACATTATTCCTTTCCATATTCCCTGAAGCTGGTGAAAGTCTCACTCAGCTGATGGGCTCTTTTGGATAACTGAAATTAAATTCCTTTCCACTCTCCTCTCACCGAACCCACAACAGGGATCTTCTGATTCTCTTTACCTCCATCAGTAGCTCACAACCTTATGGGGTTCTATACCTAAAACTGCATGTCTAGCCCAGGACACTCCAATGCAAACATAATGCAAGCAACAGATGAGAAGCATATGCATAATTGTGAATTTCTTAGTATCACATAAAAAAAGTAAAAATAAGTAGGCAAATTAATTTCCCTACATCTATTTTACTTCACATTTACAAAATATTATTTTATCATATAACCAGTATAAAAATAAAAGTGAGATAGTTTACATTTTCATACTGAGTCCCTTGTAGCACATCTTTGTGTGGTCTGGTCATATTTTAAGACCTCAGTTACCACATATGGTTGGGGGCTACTGCCCTGGCCAGTGCGGTCTAGTGGGTGATGGCATGTTGTTTAGGGGTCTGGAGAGGAAAGGGGAAAAAAAGGATAAACTTTCTCCCTCCTTGCAAGTTTCTACCCAAACATAAACTGTCTCTGTCAACTTTATAAGGAAATGATGTACTTCAAATCACAGCAAGAGATAATTTACCATCTCATTAGCAGTTCCTCCTCGTCCAATTTTGTTTTCTTAAATTTAACTGTATGCAATACAAACCTAAAAACTTAAGTTTGGAATACAAATATGTGTGTGTATGTGTATAAAGCTTCTTTTCATAAAACCTAGATTATTTGCTTTTTTGTTGCTTTTGCTTGAATGATCAGATAATTACCTTAGTTTCTATTCTAAATCTTCTCTGGAACAAGGTGGAGTATAAATAAATAATAACTTTACTTTTATATCTCATTTTCCCCCTACAGTCACAGCACTAATATAAAAATTCTATGCACATAATGAAATATTTCATCAGAACATGGATGCCCTATTTTATCACAGGGGATTTTTTTTAGCTAAAATACCTTATGACCTCTTGTTATTGAGTCATATATTAATAATATGAAAAGTTATAAAAAGAACATTTGAATCAGTGGATAATGATTGCCCAAAGCACTAGATCCAGACTTCTGGTCTTACCTGCCACAGGCATAAGTATGCAGGAGGCCATTCAACTCTGGTGCTAATGCTGTTTTTTCCACCCAATTCCCATTTTTTTTTTTTTTTTTTTTTTCCGACTGCCTCACAGTTCAACACCTACATATAACTAGCGAATCTGATAAACCCATACCTGTTTATTTGTTAATGGAAAAAAAATCTAGAAAACTCCATCATGAGGCTCTGTCTATCTTTCTAGGTCATAGGCGTCAAAAGATATGTTAACAGTGTTTGTTGTGGAGCCACTTTCTTTACCTTTGAGGTCTAATCAAAATGTGATGCCAATGAGAGCTTCTGATCAAGAGGACGAAGGTGGGGAAGTTGTATTAAGGTAGTTTAAAAGTGGAAGGCTTTGGAGCAGTCTTTTGTGAGAACAGTGTGTGTGTGTGTGTTTGTGTGCACCTTTTTATGCCAAGTGTTGTTTCACCAAATATCCATCAGAATGCCAATTGTTTATTGTTTTTTATGTAGGATGCATATTTGCTCAGTGTCTAAGGCCAGGGTAATTTCTTTGCTTCATTTTTCTTTAACTTACAAATAAAATACTAACAAAGGAGGAATAGTTTGCAATAACACACGAATAACCCTCATTTGTAAACAAAAATTGTTACAAATACCATGAATGAAAGTCATTTATTTAGGATGTAGCTCTATAGCTCCTCATAGAAGTAATTTTATGAATACAATTGGTATTAATGATTAATACTCATTGAGTTCCAATATATACAGATATATTACTTATTTTGTCATAACAATGTTGCAAAGAAATTATTATTATCTCCATATTGTAGATGAGAGACATTAAAATTAAGTGACTTACTTAACACTGTATAACCAAAAATTGTCACGGTCAACATTTATAAGGAAACCTCCCATGTCCCCAGGTCTGTGTTTTTGTTTGTTTGTTTTGTTTTTTACCACCAAACCAAGGCTCCTTTTGGGTTGCAGATCTACCCATAGAAACTGACTGAATGAGGAAAGAGCCTTTGCAAGGTCTGTATTCATGTTGTCATCTTCTATTTCATTCTGCCAAGTCATTTTGTGTGCTTTTAATGTAAGAGGTTTTTAACATATTTGCCCTCTATTGGGGCTGCTAGACTTTTGGACTCCTGCTAGCTAAGTGTCAGAGGTTGTAAACTGAAGACCAGAAGGAAGAAAGCAGCCCACAGAGGTGTCCTGTTTGTTCTGTGCAATGTCTTCTTTAAAAACATAGCAGATTCAGATCTGCTATGGGACAGGGAGCATAGGAGGATTAGAGGAACACTAGAAAGGCCAATGGGGAGGGGAGGAGAAATGAGGGGTCAAAAGGGAAAAAAAAAAAAAAAAAAAAAAAAAATGGTAGAATGAGATGGATACCATTACCCTAAGTGCATATATAAAGACACAAATGGTGTGAATATACTTTGTATACAACCAGAGATATGTAAAAATGTGCTCTATAAGTGTAATATGAATTATAATGCATTCTGCTGTCATACATAACAACTTAGAATAAAAGAAAAGAAAGAAAACAAAACAAAACAAAAGAAACTGAATACCCTAGTATTACATCACAGAATTATAATCTTCATGGAAGCATGAACTCTAAAGACAATTATATAATTTATTTTCCTATATAAATTCATTCTTGTTCCTAGTTTCAGAGGGAGAAACCTATCTACCCTTAGGATAATTCCGGCCACACTTAAGAGTGAGGCAAAAGGGAAAGGAAGACTATGCAAAGCTTTGGTGGGGAAGAAAGCAAACGTGAATTTCAGTATAATCAAACTTGTGAGAACATCCTGAACTCTGCTGGAAAGGAACCAGGGCTGTAACTGTATGAACCAGGGAACTGTTCTTGTAATAAAGACCCTCACAGATAAACTGACAACTATTGAGTCAGACACTGCTTATATTTCCTGTTGTAAAAGTGCACCAAATGATCTGACACAAGCTTGAACTCACTATCCTTGTTCATTCCAATCACTTCTCTGATTCAATAAAAATTATAATTCAGCTGTATAAAGTGTTAGCTATTCAGCTCAATTTGCTGCCATCATAGAATCCTTCTGCTTAGGCTTCAGAAGGACAGGAACTTTGTAGTGTGAGTTATCAACCTGGCAGGAGTAAATTTTCCAAATTACAGTTGTGCACTGCATAGCAAATGTTTTAGTCAATGACGGGCTGCATACTGGATGGTGGTCCCCTAAGATTATAACGGATCCAAACAATACCCATCACCTGGCAACATCATAGCTCTCACAACCTTATAGCAATGATGCATTCATCACTCATGAGTGTGAGGCAATACTGGTATAAATAAACCTGTGTTGCCTGTAGCATGAAAGTACAGCGTGTACAGTTAGGAACAATTCTTGATAATAATAATTAATGACTGTAACTGGTTTATGTTTTTACTATGCTATACTTTTTAGCATTAGTTTAGAATGGACTTATATTTATGAAAAAAAAAAAAAAACAATCATCAAACATATATGCCATGTTACCAGCAGCAGCCTCGTACAGCTCAGGTTTACCACATCGCATGATTGCATCAAGAGGGCACATCAAATGGTTGCCCTTTAACATTTGGGTTTGGGAAAGTAAACTCTATGATGATCACAAAATTATAAAACTGCCCACAATACATTTATCAGAACATATCCCTGTTTTGAGGCTATGCATGGCTGCATACAACTCTGCTTTTGATGCTATGATAGTGGAGCAAGAAGGCAAGAACCTGGATACCAGAGGTGTGGGTAGGAGAAATAGAGGTGTCACATATTTTTTAAAATATTGTTTTAGTTGTTGATGGACCTTTATTTAATTATTTATTTATATGCAGTGCTGAGAATTGAACCCAGTGCTTCACACGTGCAAGGCAAGCACTCTACCACTGAGCCACAACCCCAGCCCCAGTGCAACATAATTTGAAAGGCTCCTCAGAGGACTGATATGCAAGATCTCCTATACCACTGCCACCAAATTCCTTTATCCTTACAGAAAACATCAAGTTAGTCACCCCCATGGTTGTTAAAAGCATAGACTCTATAACTGGATGGTCTATAATCCAGTAAGCAAGTAACTAAACCTCCCTCTTCCTCCATTTTCTCATTTTAAAAGTATGGATAAAAGAATATATCCATAAGACTATTGAGAGGCTAAATAATTAACATAAAGAAAGTACTTGGAACAGTGTCTAAGACAAAAAACGTTTGTTGTGGTCTCTATTTTACTGTGGGAACCAGAGGGCTGGACAGGCCAGATGACTCACCCTTCTTAATTAAGAGTCCCAAATAGGAGGCAGATCACCTAGCATGAAGTTTGGCACTCTTTTCATGACACCGGTTGACCCCCCAAACTGAACTTAATGGATGTCTTTCTCATTGTCATACCCTATTTCCATCTATTGGATCTTATGATGTATTTTACAGTATCTTTATGGGACATTCCTGGGACACAGATTATTGAAATCATTAAGGAAATTTAAGCTAACACACTGTGTAACTTAAAATCTGCAGATTTTTTTTTCATTCAACAGAACAGTTGAGAGTATCAAGGAGACAAAGACCTGTACCCTACTGACTGATGTCATAGGCCAGGACAGAGCCAGCACCTTCTGCCTTTCTACCTACCAGCTGCTTCCAGCCACCAAACCTGCAAATGGGAAGCTCATCCACTGAACTCACATGGGCATTCATATATTCACCCTCAAAATGCAGAATATGGCAAGGGGAATTTTGGAGGAGTGAAATGAGGGTTGTCAGACTAACGTTGACAAATGGGATACAATTATTATCCAAAAGCTGGAGCTGAAGGTCTTCCCTTCTCCCCTCCCCTTGGTCCCCACTGCTTCCACCCAGCTTGTACACAGAGAAGGTGGTTAACAGAGGAAAACCCTGTGAATAAGCCATGACAGCCCTACATTCAGAAACTGATGTCATTTCCCTAAATACTGTTTGTAAAATGGTAATTATCTGCCAAGCAATGACAGCTGGCACTTAGCATAGACACACAGAAAGACAGAAAGAGAGAGAAGGAGAATAAAGGGTCCCTGCATAATTTACAAAAGGGCTGAAAGAGAGAAGGAAACATAATCAGAAAAATAAAATGATTACCAGTGTGTGATGGGGTGAAAATTGCTTTAGGCATTATTTTCTTCAGAGAATACAAGATTGAATTGGAAGAACAAAGCTACAACTCCATGATAAATGCTGAAAGGGAGGAGGCTGGGTTAAGGCAATGTTAGGAAGGAGAAATACACCGAAGGTCCTGGGTTGTGACACAACAACATGAAAACTTACATGTAAACAGGAACCAGTCAGCCCACCAATGCCAGAAAATAGATCCAAGATTAATCCTCAAGTTCATTTGGGCCTGAGGTCTGATACAGTTGTCTTTTGTCCCATTCCCTCTGGTTATTGTGATGGTCAGGTTTATGTGTCAGCTTGGCTGGGCTCTAGTGCTCAGTTACTCAATCAAACAGGAATCTAGATGTTGTTGTAAAAGTGTTCTGTAGGTGTAGTTGACATCAATAACTACTTGGCTTATGTAAAGGAGATGGTCCTGTATGATGTAGGTGCGCTGGTTTGATGTTAAAGGCCTTAGGAACAGAACTGAGGATTCCCTGAACAAATTCAGGGACAAATAATTCTCCTTGTAGACTGAAACATCAGCTTCTGAGAGTTTTCAAACTGTCCTTCCTGATGGCCTGTTCTATGAATCTGGGATTTTCCTAACTAGCCATTATAGTCACATTACAAATTGTGACCTTATTCAAAAATAGTTCCATTGCAAATGAAAATTTGTTTTTTTTTTAAAAAAATATTTTATTAGTTGCAGGTGGACATGCACTTTTATTTTATTTATGTGATGCTGAGGATCAAACCCAAGGTCTCACACATGCAAGATGAGTGCTCTACTGCTGAGCCATAGCCCCAGCCCCACAAATGAAATTGCTTAAGTTGAGGTCATTAGCATGGGCTCTACTCCAATATAATGGCTGTCCTTATAAAAAGGTAAAGATAGGAAACCAACCCACAGATAGGAAGAATCCATGTGGAGATGAAGGCAGAGATCAGAGGCTTGCTCAACAGGCTGAGGAATGCCAAAGACTGCCAGCACACCACAGGAAAGCAGAGCGAGGCAGAGAGCAGATTCTCTCCGACAGTCTGCAGGAGGATAGAGCCCCACAGACACCTCACTCTTGTACATGTAGCCTCTAAAGTACAAGACAATAAATCTCTGAAATACCACCCAGGTTATGGTGCTTTGTTCTAAAAGTTCTAAGAAATTCATGTAGCACAATAGCAGGAAAAGCAAGGAACCTGAAAGGGAGAAAGTTAGGGGAAAAAAAGCTACAAAATTCTCTAATAATTAGAGAAGCGCCATTTCCTTATTGCCTTTGAAATATATATTTATCTCCTTTGATCCCTAACTATTTTACTGCCAATATCTACCAAGAAAGAAACCTGGATAGTGAAACCAAAAATTACAGAGATGTAAAAATAATCCAGAAACTTCTGGAAGTAGTCATTTTGTTTGTACACAGTTTCTGGGCTCTTTTTGGCCACCAGCTATTATGGAACCATTCATATTCATCCATCACTCTATCTGTGACCTCCTGGAGTATGGCTTTTCAATCCTCTCTTACAGGGAAAGGTAATAATCACTACCTGGTGCCCCTTCCCCTTTTCTAGCAGGTGGAGTTGATAGAGGTCATATGAAAGAAGAAGCAGTATTGTGTCCAAGTGCCCCCCCATATACTCAGAGCTAATTCCATGATCTTTCTAACCATTCTCTCTACCTAGTATTCAGTTAGTAGGCCAGGTAACTCCTCCCAAAGTTTCTTATTTAAGTGCATGTGTTTTCTTTGAAGTCAAAGATTGTGTTTTTGGCATATCTTTCATTTCTCTAGGTACGAGTTTTCTTCTTTTAAGAAATAAAGAAAAAAATTAGATGGATGGTCCAGTTGAGACTTTCCACACTAACAGAATCAACCTCCATGGAGGGGAAAGACACTTATTCAAGTGCAGCTATTGTCATATCCACATATGCCCTAATGGCCCACTTACTGGACTCTATTAGACCTTGTTTCTTCACTTCTAAATGAGTAATGGAGCACTATCTCTTTGACTTGGCTATGGGGATGACATGAGATCACATATGTAAACACGTTATAAGCTTTAAAGTCACTGAAAGATATAGGTGAAGTAGTAAGATTTATTCTACAATTTACAACCTCTTTTCCCATCCCAATTGTAGAGGATACACGTTACTGAATGTCCATTCAGCTTATACCAGAATTTTGGGGGAATCTTACAGCTTTCCTGGGTGTATTCAGTTCATTGTGCTTTTACAAGCGTCATAGTCTGATCCAGAATGACAATTAAGTACATCAAAAATATCGCAGGACATAGTAGTAAATGGATAAATTAGGATATCCCCATTGTATGCTGCTAAGCACTCACCACACTACTTGTATAACTTGTTCATCTGCTTCTTTTACCACATTCTAACACTCACAAAATCAATCAATCTCATTAATTATTTTAACTTATTTTAATTGACTAGTAAAATTGTATATTTTTTATTGTGTACAACATAATATTTCAAAATATGTAGGCTAAATGAATGTTTCAATGAATGTTTCAGTAAATTCTAGTCTTGTTCAGTTCTAATTTGGGCACACTAACTTTCAATAAAATGTTTAAGACCAAAAAAAAAAAAAAATAAGGTTGAGTTAAGGTACCATATTAATGTGATAAATTCAATATACATTTAATCTTAGTCCATTACTAAAAATAATTGACTATTACAAGCAAAAATACTTAAGCTCTTAGAAATTTATTTACTATCTGTCTATTAATTTATGTAATTTCTCCATGTCTAGCAGAACTATTTGATAATAAAGTAATTTAAAGGCATCAAATTTCTAGGCTATGAAGGCTTTTGAAATTATAAGGAAGAGACAGTTGTGCCAGAATTGTGTGACATAAAGCTGTCACAGTTTGAAATATAGTTATAGATTTCAAGATGTAAATGGTTATCATCAGAACAAGATTACAAGTTTCATGGGCTCCTAGAAACTTAGCTTATTTAACACTGAATCAACGACTTCACAGCCAAAGTGAGTTAAAACACTCAGATTCTGATAGAATGTGCTCATTAAACTTATAGAGCAGGATTTCATAATATCCTGTCTGTCTGCTAGGGGGTGACACAACTGCTATTTCAAAGAACATTTAGACTAACCCAGTTTTTCTCAAATTCAGTCAGCCTTTTTCACAATTTTTGCTATCATCAAATACCATCTCTACTCTTATTTAAATATGTTATTTTGAACATGTATTTTAACTTAAACATATCAGAAAATTTTACTACTGTTCTACATGGAATATAAGTATCACTTGACATGGAGAAATGAACACAGAAGAACATGCAAAAACAAAATAAGAGCATTATGATCTGCTTAGATTCTATTGAAAACCCATTGCCTTTGGCCTACACTGCATCTGTTCTTGTTTTTGTTTTATTTTTTTATTTCTTATTTTGTCTTTTGTTTTAAAGAGAAAATTACCAATTGTTTACAAAGGTGTTAAAGCCCTACTAGCACCAAACTAAGACTCCTCTTGGCTGTTGGTATAATGAATGGTTGAAGGGATGTGAAGGCAATCACTTTCTCACCAAATGGTTCAGTGCTGTGTGAAACATGCTGCATCCTGTACCAGCTCAAATGATTTCACATGGCACTTTAGGAAAGCTGTTTTAGCACTTTAAGTGTTTGGAATTTTATATGTTCATACATATGGTACTTACAGTATTTATGAATAATGTTGAATGTATGGGATTTAAACTGGAGAGAGAGATATACAGATTTTTTTGTATGCCCAGAAATAAAAGCAGTTAATGGTTTGAATAGAAAAGTTTAGTAAAAGGAAGTCATGTCAGAGGAGAACCAATATTCGAGGACCATGGGTTTTAAAAGCAAGGTCCAAAAGTATTGACTAAGAGCCAGAGAGCTAAGAAGGCTACAAGATGGACTGGAATCCATTGCTGGATACTTCATTGCACCAGGATGATTCTGTTTTATCCAAGTATGATGGTAAGAGTTAATCTGATATGATTTTATATCTTTATTATCTAAGAGTAGAAAAAGTCTTAAAACATAGTTCCTATGGAGGAAGCAAAAATCCAAATACACTTGTGAAATCTAAACGCATTTTATCCTAACAAGGGTGGTGGCAATGGCTTATGAAACAATGCTAGCTGATTATCCCAGATAGGAAAAAGTTATAGGTGGCAGACTATTTTTCAAAGAGTCTCTTGATCTTCCTAACGAAAAGCTCATAATATGAACAAATGAGTAGTAACATTTTTAACTATCCTTGGAAGAATATTGTTTTAAAAGCATCCTCTAAATTTATTTCCCAGCTGTTGTTGGCACTTGATTTGATTTCTTCATTAGATATTTACCTTTGGTGGGATATTTGTTATTAAATGAATTGCATTATTTCTGCAACTACCTTCTATTTTTAAAAAATAACGTTTTTGTTTCTGTAGTTCCTTCTCATTCTAAATCTTATTCATCAACAGCACCAGATATCACTGCTTTAAGGATGTTCACCAGGTCTTTTCATTTCCTTTTGAGTCCTTAATGCATATTTTGGCAATGGGTGAGAAATCCTGGCATTCTAATTGGGCCTTACCCTTGTTTCATCTGTATACTTGACACCAGCGTAGTGCTGTGACCTCTTAAAGCCTTGTGAAATAAGGAAGGAGCTAAAGACATCTGGGGTCATCTCTTCAAGATAAAAGGAGTTGTAACTGTAAAGCACTTTGCCAGTACTTCATTTATTCAAATATGAAAAGGAAAGCAATGCTTATTGATAGTGGCCTTGGCCATCCTGGCTACCTCTCAATGCAAATGCTAATTTAGCTGATGTTTTCCACCTCAAGCCCCATGAATCTAATCAGAAAAAAAAAAAAAAAAAAAAAAGGAAAAAAAAAAAAGAGGGAATAAACCTATTTCTGGCATCTTTAAAGAAATGATGACTTTCTGTCTCCTATTCGGCTTATATAGCCTTATCTCTTTTTAACAGATTGACTTTGTTTTACTATTCTTTTCTATTTTATTTTACATTTGAAAAAGGTGGGTTTACTTTATGATTACAAATGCATTTGTATTCTCTCTGGTGAGAGCATAATCTACATTATTTAGCCTCCCATCCAAGAAATTGCAGTCCTAGATCTAATAAAAAGGATGATATATGAGGAGTGTATAATATCAAGTATTATTATACCCTTTAGTCATGTTACCTATCTAATCATTGTTCTAAGAGCACAGTTTATGCACAATTACATAAATGTTTTTTAAATATAAGGCATTATATGATCTCCATGCCAGATGAGACAAAATGGTTTAAATATGGAAAAACAAAAACAAAAACACACCCTAGCCTCGTTCTCTATATTGCATGTAATTTGAGAGAATTTCTTAGCTACTGTGTTTCTCTATATCAAATCCTCATCCATGGAGAATACTTAAGTTGTTTGTGTGTAAGTATAAAATTAATATGTAAACAATTATACACTATATGGAAATGCAAGTTAACATTCCTATCACTATTATTGTTTGGGGAGAAAACCACCACTATTTAATAATTTTGAACTATGTATTATATTTTCCAACACCTACCAAAATTGAGGGCTACAAAAATGCAAAATTATCTACAATATATGGCCAGAGCTTAGGATTACAATAAGCTCCTATCATGTTTAAACAAAAGCACTGATTTAATATTGTAGGTTTTGCTGTCAGAAATGAATTATAGTAGAATCATGCTTTTAATATGAATACTGCCATACTTTGATCACATAAATCGTATTTACTCTTTTTTATTGAATAAGGATTAAGACATCACAGAGGATCGATAAAAATAATTATTGTCCTTTATAAGGAGATAAAAATCCTAATACAAATGGACAGATACCTCCAGGCCTAGAGGAATTTAGGCTAAACCTAAAAAGTCAAAATCTTGGGATATAAAAATTTCTGTAAAATCCGTAATTACATTCTGTAGAAAGAGTACTAAATTTTATGCTTACAAAATCATAGTCAACAGATATGTTTTTCAGATATTCATCAAATTTCTAGTTAAATTTCTACTACATGCATTGATTCAGAGCTTTATATAAATCATATCTATGGCATTTTATTTTTTAAACAATTGTCCATACCACATTTTAGTTTTGAGGCACTGCCTTAGAGAAACACATGCCTATATTCACTACTGCTCATTCCATACCACCATGTATGCGGGATTATCTGAGCACTTTGAAGGTCCTGGTGTTTGTGCTGCAGTTTTCTATTTAGAATGACTAGTATAGGATAAATTGTGTTTATGTGTGAAGTGGAGAGTGGAGAAACAGATGAAGTATATTTGCACAGGTATTATTTCCTTTTAAGTTCTGTAATCCTCTCCAGGAAATTAGGACCAGGAAGCTCCCCTGATATCAGTTCATGATTTGCATGATTTGAAACTGTTTTGTACCTGCAGCTGAATCTGATGGTTTCTAGGGAAAATACCTTCCTTTTGCTTCAGAGGAATTGCATCACTTATATTTACTGTATGTTTGTACATGATGAGCCACCCAGAAGGACTTGGAAAGTGGTACCATTGGTAACTTGAATTTAAATTACAAAGTTGGGAAGCTTGAATTATTTACTAAGTCTAGGTCATGTGAGTTACTTCCACTTCCAAGATAAGTGGAAAACCCGATAGTGAAGAAATTGGTACTTAATTAGCAAGTGAAGGATTTTAGAAACAATATAGACCACAGAGTCTCTTTCTTACATCTGATTTGAGGTCAATCTATTAGAGAAAGACTAATGAAATCAGAGATAAAAAGGTCAAGGTCAACAGAAGTATAGCAAGGCTTCCTAGTGCATTGAGGGTTGCAGGACCATATAGGATAAAAACCAAGGGCTCAAGAGTGAGGCTAAGGACTTAAGGGATTCATTTAATCATTCAGACATCTATTTTCTACATTCCTACTAATATTCAGGTACTGTGCAAGGCACACAGCATGTGATGTTTCAGCTGAAAGATATAAAGCTTGTTCTTTTAGAGTTTACAATGTAGGGAAAGAGGCAGATAATGAACAGCTAAAGCAATCAATAAGTGTTTAACTTAATTAAAAGGAGTATTATGGAGGTGAAAAATTTTATGCTATGTTAGAGATTAATAGAAAGGACAAACCCAAAGAGAGAGGTCAAAAACAGACATTTTCAGAAAGTAATCTTACATCTTCATCTTGAATAATAAAAATGAGACAGAAGGCAGAGGCTAGAAGAGAGAATTCCAGACAAAATTTTGAAACCACATGGAAGGCCCTAAGATGAGAAAGCTTGGTGCCCTTGAGGACCTGAAGGTTCACTTTCCACAGAGAAAGGGGGCAGGGGCTTTAAACGAATTTGGGTATATATCTAAAAGGATGAGGGAATTTGTTTATAGTAATGAACTTGGCTCTTTTTGAGGGAAATGGGAAACAAGTTAGGGATATAAAAGCATAGCCTAAGAACTCTGGATGTTTTGTGAAAGACTTCAGGTGAGTAGAATTGGGAGAAGAGTAAGCAGAATGGATAGCTTTTGCTACTGCAAATAGTCCAGGCCAAAAGTGA
The DNA here is from genome assembly GCA_025594165.1 of Tamias sibiricus. Classification (NCBI taxonomy): domain Eukaryota; kingdom Metazoa; phylum Chordata; class Mammalia; order Rodentia; family Sciuridae; genus Tamias; species Tamias sibiricus. The sequence continues at coordinate 63,451,245 of CM046668.1, forward strand.
TCTGTTTTCCATTTGCCTTTTAATGTGTTACCTTCCCTTTCTCTCCTCTTCCTCTAAGGATCTTTTTCCTCTCTCACTCCAGTCCTCAAATAAATTATTTGACTTGTAGGGAGTAAGACTGATCCTATGCCCTGTCATCAGAGAGTTCAGGGTCAGGATGCCATTTTTAGAGGTTCTAACAGGAGCTAGGAAATTTCCTCATAAAGAACCTGGGAAACAGCCACTGAGAGAGCCAGGGGACATCTGCAGGGCAATGACATTTGAGCACAAGAAAGACAAAGTTCAAATACAGATTTAAGAGATCCAAACACCAATGTAAGAAATCAAAGATATTGGCAATAAAAATTTATAAAGTTTTATAATCTGAAACATACTTCCCACAATTCCTTGTTACCATGTTCATTGAAGAAGCTGAGTAGAATATCGAAGTCAACATTTTTAAATCAATGTGCATAAGCGATGTGATAAAAAATAATTAAGATCTGAGAATATCCATTATATTAATCTTGTTTCTTTACTATAATAAAATGACACAAGACTAGGTAACTAAAGAAAAGAGGTTTATCTAATAACAGCACTGGAAGTTCAAGGACATGGCTCTAGTATTAGCTCAGCTCTGGTGAATGCCATCAAAATGGTGAAAATAAGTGTGAGAGTGAGAAATCTCATCACCATGAAGGAATTCAGAGTATAATTCAGAGCTCAGATTTATTCTTTTTATACAACCCTCTCATAAGAACTAACTCAGGCCCCACAAAATTACCTCAAGTTCTTTGGAGGGCAATGTCGCCAGTAATCTAAACAACTTCCATAACTCCTTCTCCCATTGGCTAGTCTTCAATCACATGCTCTCTGGATAGTTCTAAGTTTATAAATATAATTTTTATTTTTTTAAATTTGTTCTAATTAGTTATACATGACAGTAGAATGTATTTTGAAACATTGTACACAAATGGAGCACAACTTCTCACTCCTCTGGCTGTACATGGTGCAGTCACACCAGTAGCATAATCATACATGTATATAGGGAAATAATGTCTGTCTCATCCTACCATCCTTCCCCTCCCCACAGACCCACCCCTCCCCTCACTTCCTCTATACAATCCAATGTTCCTTCATTCTTTCCTACCTCTCCCCACTATGAATCAGCATCTATTTATCAGAGAAAGCATTCAGCCTTTGTTTTGGGGGGATTGGCTTATTTCATTTAGCATGATATTCTCTAGTTCCATCCATTTACTTGCAAATGCCATAATTTCATTCCCCTTTAATGCTGAATAATATTCTATTGTGTATTATGTACCACATTTTCTTTATCCAATATATTGATGATAAATACTGCAACCACAAAAGCATCAAACTAAGGAAAGGAAGAGTAGAATCAGAATATAGAAGAAATGCTTATTGGATACAGCTCCAATGAAGCAGAAATTTACAATGTAAGACAGAGGGCTACTACTGAGTCTGTGTAGGAAGGTGACATTCAAAGTGTTCTTAAAGGAAGGCAAACAAAGGGGATACTTGTTTATTAAATACTTACTCTGTGCCAGGAACTCTACATCAACAGCCTTTCATTTCTACCAGTGAAAGTATTAGCCTCCTTTTACAAAGGAGGGCGACAAAATCTCAGCTTTTAAAATGGTGTCTAGGTTTCCATAGCACATAGCTGTGGCTGTGCTTATCTAATTCTTTGGCAAGCATAAGCACAGTTTAGAGTGATATGAAAGGAACTATGCAACTCCTAGAAGAAAGCATAGGGTCAACACTCCAGCATGTAGATCCAGGTAATGACTTTCTCAACAGGACACCTAAAACTCAGGAAATAATGCCAACAGTTAATAAATGAGGTGGCATCAAATTAAATTTGCTATCTACTCTTCTGACTGAGGATTAATATCCAGAACATATAAAGAACTTAAAAAACTTACCTCCAGAAAAAAAATAACCCAATAAGTAAATGGGCAAATTAACTAAACAGATACTTCTCAAAAGAAGAAATACAAATGGCCATACATGAAAAATGTTCAACATCGTTAGCAATTAAGGAAAGCAAATCAAAACTACACCGAGATTTCATCTCACTCCTGTTAGAACAGCAATTATCAAGGATACAAGCAATAAATACTGGAGAATAGATGGAGAAAGAGGAACACTCTCACACTGCTGGTTGGATTGTAAATTAGTACAACTACTATGGAAATCAGTATGGTGCTTCCTCAAAATATCTAGAATGGAACCACTATATGACCCATCTATACAGATCCTTGGTATTTATTGTAAAGAATGAAAGTCATACTACAGTGATACATGTGTACCCATGTTTATAGCAGCACAATTCACAATAGCCAAACTATGGAACCAGTCTCAGTGCCCATCAACAGATGAACAGATAAAGAAAATGTTGTGCATATACACAATGGAGTTTTACTCAGCTATAAAGAAAAATGAAATTATGTCATTTGCAGGAAAATATATGAAACTTGAGAACATTATGTCAACTGAAATAAACCAAACTCAGAAGGCCAAGGGCTGTATGTTTTCTCTCATATGTGGAAGCTAGAGAGGAAAAAGGAAAAGAAAGGTTTGGGGCTCTCATGATAATCCAAGGGAGATCGGAAGAGTAGAAGAAAGGGAACAGGGAGAGAGAGGGAGGCGGGAAGGCCAAAGAGGAAGTACTGGGAAATAATTTTGCTCCAATTATATTGTTATACGTGTGTGCATGTATGAACATGTAACAATGAATTCCAACATAATGCATAACTATAATGAACCAAAAAATATGGAAAAAAAGAAATAAATAACAATCTCACTCATAACAACAACAAAGAGTAATACAAAAAGACTGAAGATTTTGCGTTTGAAAGCTCAGTGTCTACCCCTAATGAGTAATTTTTTAACCTTTTATTTATTTATTTATTTATTTATTTTATAATAGTACTATGCATTAAAATTTATAATAAACATATAGAGTAATTTACTTATGTTAATTTACTGAACAAACCAAACGAGGAAGTCATAAAGACAACTAGGCTTGTTCTAAATTTTTTTAGTAAGAAAATTTGTTCCCATCATCTAGTACCATTAAAGTTTATATAATTTATGATGGCATGAATTATAGCAATCAAATATAATAAGAAAGCAAAGAAAAATCAAGGAAAGGAATAGTATTGAAAGAAAAAGGCAGAGTTATACCACTGAAATTGTGACTTAAGTTTTACCGAAGACAATGTTGAATAATAACTAATCCCATATTTTAACATAGGGTTATTATAATTATGTCAGAGGAGGCATGAACCATGGGCATATTTGTACAGCTGTGCTTCATATAGATAGGACTATGTATAATCCATGTCACCCTCTTTCCATTGTATCAAAACTGCAAAAAGATAATTCCAATTTTGACATTTTAAAATTATTCATTAACTTTTTTTTGTAATCACTAAAGGGTCTTATTTCCATGCAAAATTGCTCTTTACTCACAAAGTTGTCTTTAATACTTAAGTTTTACCTACTGTAGTTTGAGCTTGATTTACTCAATGATGAGTGACTGGTGGGAATAATAGATCCCTTCTCTCATTTATAGTATCTTTATCCTATGTGTAAGTAGTTACTGTGCATTTCTGTTATCTCTCCTCCAGTCTGAACATGCCCAGTTCACTTAATGTTTCCTTGTAGATCTCATTTCCAAGGCTTTTATCATTTTTGTTGTTCTCTTCTGAACTGATTCAAACTTATCTATGATTCTCTTTCAACTAAGGAACAAACACTGAACACGGTTATCCAATTGAGGTTTAAAGAGTGCTGATAGAGAAAAATTATTACCTCTAATTTCATCCACAGGATTATATACCCAGAATTCTATAGGGCACACTCATCTTGTTGACTTATACTCAATTTATCTTTCATTATAGATTCCATCTTCATCTCCACAGAACAATTGTTGCTGCAGTTTACATTTGTTTTTATTAAATCCCATTTTATTGATTTCAGTCCTTCCTCCTGTTTATGAAGACAATTGTTAGCAACACTAACCTCCAATTTGCCTCCAATGGCCTATGATCCCTAAGTTCTTAACTGTGCAAATGATTAACATGCTTCTGTCCTGTCTCGCCACATCTCTGAGTACACAGATAAATGTGTGCATGCCTTTTGGATAGCAAGTTATGCCAATATTAAAAATATCTTCTCCTTACCTTATTACTTAAACTGGTAACCTCAAATATATGATTTATAGCTGAGTGTGCTGTACCATGTCTCTAATCCCAGAGGCTCTGGACTGAGGCAGGTGGAATGCAAGTTCTAGGCCAGCTTCAACAGCTTAGCAAGGCCCTAAGCAACTTAACAAGGCCCTGTCTCAAAATAAAAAAAAAGTAAAAAGGGCTGGGTATGTCACTCAGTGGTAAAGCACCCCTTGATTCAATCTCTGCTATAAAATCATGCATATTTTATTGAATCAAGGGGTGTTTTACCCTTGATCATATATAAATGATTTACAGAGTGTGGGTATATAGCCAAAACTGTTTGCCATTATATTAATCCTGTTGGAAATTTTTTTGAGGTCTGATCAACTAAATTACATAGGAATAATAAAAGCCTAGGAAGTCAGAGATGCCTAGAATTTTCGTAGTATATAACTAGGAAAGACAAAAGCTAGAACTTGAACTTACAACCTAGCTTTTGCCAGGGCTCCAGTAAACAATGCAATTCAATCCACACACAACCACTTATTGTACTAAGCACCTCACTAGTTTGACTGCTACTGGACAAAACTTTATGAAAACCACAGCAATGGTTTCACTCCAGGGAGTCTTCTTCAGAAGGATGGTGCTGGTGCTATGAATGATGAGGGCATTGTTTCTGGGAACAGAGATAATTCCAGCAACAAAATTACTGTTTACTATGTGAAAGCCCTGAAATCTGAAAATCTACTGAATAGAGTTGATCTTATGGCGTTCCTACCCTTTTTCTAAACTAAAAGGCATCCCAACTAAGGCAATATGATAATTAACTTGACTTCTATTTGTTTCCTTATTTCAACATAATTGAATCCAAACACTATCCATCCAATTCACTGGCCTAAGTCAATGGTTGCTAAATGAGGTGCTAAGTCTCTGCTGGGTATTTTAAAAGTTCCTAAGGGATGCTGTAGATTTTACTATATTAGAATTAAGAAAGCACAATGCTTGCTTAATTAAGGCTTTATGAGCTGACTGTGTGACTTGCCCACATCAGCAACTTAGCCCCAATCTTTTAAAAACCCGAAGTGCGCATATGCTCATGTGACTGATGAAGGCAGTAGGCAACTGCTTCAGAGACTGGGTACCAAGGCCTGTTTTGCAAAGCAGGATAGTCTATGGGATTAGTACAATATGCCTATTTCTTAGAAAAGGATATATGAAATCGTAAGAGACAAGAACAAGTGACGGCCAATAAAAACATTTTATTAATATATGGAATTTTGGAAAATTTAATTGGCAAAAGTAAATAAACTTGTTGTCCTAGGACAGTTTTCTAGCAGTAGATTTTCTGTAGTATCTGCATATATTTCATCATTTCCTTGAGTGCATTAATGGTGAAAGAAAATGTGTCAAAACGTTTGGTCTTCAATAGACAGATGAGAAAATTATCTACTAAATATAGCGGCTGTCTGGCAGACCAGTTTAGAAGATATTGAGTTTTGAGTTTGGATTGTGTTCAAAATATACCCTAGTTGTCTATGGAATATAAAGATCCTTTTCAGTTCAAGATGCTGCCAGGGCACTTGAGAAGTAGGAGGGGTCTGAAGAGTGAGATCATGTTATTATGCAGGTGTTGGCGGGCTTAGGGATACTGTCGGAGAAAAGGGCAGCTCTGTTGGGACTTATGACCTATCCCTTGAGAAATATTCATGTGAAGTCAGAGGATCAACAACAACAACAACAACAACAACAACAAAAAATTAACACAATGGAAGGGTGGCAGCAGGCTGTGGAGGGAGAATACTTTTTTTGTGTGTTTATGTTTTTCAATACCTCCTAAAGCAGTTCTATTCTTAATACATGAGGATTATTCTCATTTGGAATAAGCAAGCACTTTTAAAAAATCAAAAAAGATATTATACAGTTCCTACTATCAATAATTATACTAAAACATAATAAAAAGTAGGTAGACTATAAGATTCTTTTGGATTAAAAAATAATTCTTCATTTTAAAAATGTTTGTTAGCACTAAGATTTGACTATTTTTCTGTTGGCATAAACTTTTTCATATTTTTTCTTATCCTTCTTTTGGCTTAAGATTATGCTTTCTAAAGGGTTTTTTGTTTGTTTGTCATGTGTACAAGAAAGTATATTAAGGGATTATTGGGGCTCAAAACACAATACACCAAAATACAGAGCTATGGCATACTGTGTACTTTGAATTGAAGGAGATTGGAGGGACCTAAGAAGCAAAATCTTTCTAACTTTCTCCAATCCTTCTGTCTCCTGCCCCTTTTGTCCCCCAAAGCAAGTCATAAAGATCAGGATTCCTCTTTTCTAAGGCTGATTATTGAAACTAGAACTCTTCTCCTTCAAGGCAAGTCATAATGCCTAAAAAGGCTGCTTTCCCTTCTGCATCTCCCTTGAAGACCCTCAATCCAGAGGGGTCCTGCCCCATACCCAGGAGGAAGAAAGCCATCCAGAAGAATGTGGGCAGATAGGCCTTGCAGAGTATTACCATTCTATCACCATTAGCCCGTACCCTCTGTCCTTCACATTTCTAGACAACTGTCCATCCTACAACAAATCCAAGCATAAAGGGCTGGGGATATACCTCAGTTGGTAGAGTGTTTGCCTCACATGCACAAGGCCCTGGGTTCAATCTTCAGTACCACCACCAAAAAAAAAAAAAAAAAATAAAAATATTTTTTCCCTGGGTCACTAGATCTTCCTTAATGGGAATATGGGAATGCGCCATAGCACTTCATTCCCATTGCCATGGTAAATTGCAATTAAATATGTTAAGTTTTCCTCTTGTTAACTTGTTCTTTACTACAGGAGTGTTGGCCAGACCCTTATGATGGGTAAGGAAAGATATCACAACTTTTTCCTTCTACAGGAATAAATATGCTATAAATATCTCTTCAACCTTAAAAAAAGGAATAGAGTGATTCAGAAAAACCTATTGCAATGTCAAAATCAACTAACTTTGATTTTTGTGGGGGAAACGGAAGGAAAAAAACTTAAAAATTTAAAGTAATACAGTTAAAAGTATAAAATGCATTGTTTGGGTGATTTTATAAATACTTGTTTCCAAATGCAAAATTATTCCTTGCATAATTTTATTCAATGGCAAATTGGTATTACTGTTTTATTTTATTTGGTTTCACTTAGACTTTCAAGGGTACTGAGGATTGAAAAATATTTTCTGTCTCCTAACTTTGACAACAAAACATTAAATGGCCATTTTTATTCCATTGACAAGAAAAAATCTACTCTATGGTTTTATAAATCGCTCCAAGGTGGAAATAATTGCATAATTTTCTTATCAGAGCCAATGCTAATAATTTATTATTAACATTGTTTTTCATTTGAATATGAGTAGAAGGTATCCCAGGAAGGGAATATTGTAACATTCAGAAGAAAATTCTAACCTCATAAAAAGAGGAAAATTCACTATTCTCTCGCTGGATATTTTTTAGCTGTAGAGTAAATAGACTTAATAGAGCATTTCTATCTCATACTCAGCTCCTTTGTTTCCATTTAAATTAAAGATTTATTTTCTGTTTAGTAAATTGTTTTATTTTTATTAACTGGCAGTATGCTGATGATGTGTATTGACCATCTACTATCAGAAACCATGAAACCATGAAACGTTTTCATTATTAGGTCATTTATTTTTGGTAATACAAACTTTGTTCTAATTTTAGAGCTAACTGCACACCCCACTTACATGTTGACATGTTTAACTGATTACATCAAATCATGCTATGTAAGAAAATTAATACATATTCCATTAACAGAGTAAATGCTTAGAGATCAGCCTTGTCCATATTATACCTCCAAAAGTTTGGTAAATACAAAAGACCAAATAGTTTTTTTTTTAAAGAAAGGAACGCCAACAAATAAAAATAGATCAAATACCAGAATGTCATCAAAATGGCATTTAGCAAAAGTCAAATTAAATTGGAAATATTCAATATTGTATAGATCTTTAAATAAAAGATAATTTCTAACCACATAGTGACTTATGAAGCATTTGTTATAAACTGGGTTCAATCTAAAGAGATTTTATTACATCCCTATTTGATAGATAATGTTAGTAAGAGCCAACTGCCATGAATTATATTGGATATTATAACACTATAATGCTGAAATGATTATTGAAGAATATTCTTTAGAATGAGAGAGAATACCAGTACAATTAACTCCTATCATGAGAAATTAACATTTGATTTTAAAATATTTTTTTAAAACATTTAATGCACACACAAATGAATCTTATTAGTCAGGAAGTTCAATCATTTTAGTTACTTTCTCAGAATATTTCATTTTGGTCCAGAGAAGTGTTATTTGTCCTTAACATTTTACTTGTTAGGTAATTTTCATTTAGATCAGTGTTCCTTCAGGACAGAGGCCTGATTTCTATTGAGTTCTTTTTCCTAAATTTATTCTCTGATAATTATGAACAATGATTAATACTCAACTAATATTATGGACAATGATGAACACTTGCTGAATTTAATCTTATAAAGAACTGGAATCAAACAATCTTCCATTTACAATAGGAAGGTTAGTTTTTCCAAATATAAACCATAAGTGTTTGTTTAAACAACAGCAAAATAATGTCTTTTGACATTTATTTCAGCATATCCCAGCTGTGTTTTGCAAGTCACATACAGCTGTCTTCCAAAATCACCAACCATATCCAGGTTTGTAAATAAAAATATCTTGTCCTACTAAAGGCATTTATAATTCTAACTGAAAGATGAAATGCATTCTGGGCTTTGACAACTTGGTTCATTGTTATTGGTTGCCTATATTTAGTCTGTAATTAGTACAGTAACTTCATGTTGAGAAATAAAAACTCTTTTTTATAAGAAATTGTCCAGTAAAACACCCAAGTATATATCTTTAGTTGTCAGCACAAATAACTGACAAGGAATAGCAAAGCATAAAAATCCCCAGTAAATGCAGTTCTGTATGTTTCCAGAAATAATCAAAACCAGGAAAAAAGCACCTGTATTTTTAGACTTAAATAGGAATTTGCTTCCCTATCAGACACAGTGATAAAGAAGTCATATTGCTTTGTGGGTATCTTGCTACTGCTTGAACCTGGAATTTAATAGTAGGCACATTACACCTCTATAATCATTTCTTATATCCAACCATGCCTTCCTATGAAATAAACCACAAAATTGGCCATTTTTCTCAAGACAATAATGATAGTTGAGTTTTCCACAAAATCTGAACATTTTTAGCTCTTCTGGAAAAAAGCACAACTGATATTAGGCTTTCTCAGAAAATATTCTACCAGTGGGAAAAATAGCTATCTTGTCTACACAAAACAGAATTTTGTCCACCTGCCTTGGAACATAGATGTGAATGTTTTGAAGGTGATGACCCAATAGAACTGTGAGCTTCTTGAGGACTAAGACTATAAGTATTTAAATGGCCCAAACACTGGTACAGAGAGCACACTCAAATCTTTATTAAATTAATAAAGCAATGTGGTAAAGAAATTAGGCTTGTCAATAAGTTTTCACTCTTTGTAGAACAGTAATGTAAGTTCCTCAGCAAATTTAACATACTTGAAATAATCAAAACCATTGCTCCTTCCTTCTCTATACCTCACTGAGCACCAGATCATAGGAACACTTGAATCTGGGAACCTACATGTGTACAACTTGCCAACACCTTTGTCCATATTTTTCCCTCAATAATCTTCTACTTGATTTCTGTCGATTCACTTTGGCCCTAACACTAAGTCACAGAGATATTTTACATCACAAATCAAATGAGGAATCCTTCTCCCTGCCACTACACTCTAAATCATGCAATGATTTCCTATTACTCTTATGATTAAAGACCAAAATCCTTGGAGGAATCTGCGGTTACTTTACTGTAGTCTCTGCCTCCTTCCTCATTCTCATCTCACCATGTCAGGCATGTTGGACATCTTTCTGTGGCAAAAATGTCCCACCGTGGCTATGTACTTTCCATGCTTAGAATGCTCCTTACCCACCTCCTTCCCCTGTCAAGTCCTATTCATTAGAATTTTAGCTAGACATGCAATTCTCTGGGAAACTTTTCCTGACCTCTAAGTTATATACATTGCTGTACATTGCTAGGAATCTACAATACCACATTCCTGTCTTTCAAAGAATTTAACTCTACTTGAAATAATGAATTCATTAGTGCAATTATTTGATTAATGTCTGTTCTCCTCATAGTCTATAATTTTTATGATGGCAGAAACATGGCTCATTTTGCTTATCACTATGTCTCTGTTGCATGTAGAAAATCTGGCACTTAGCACTAGTTCCTAAAATATATTTTCTGGCTGGTTGGATGGATATATTAGTGCAGAACCTCTGAGCCCCTTTTATAGAAGTGAGGATGAACAGTGAGCACTATACACAGATTCTTGCCCTTTTTAGGGTCAGCACCACATTTTTAAGCTTTGCTAGGCTGGCCATATTTGATTATAGGACATTAGTTTTTATGAGATAATATGTATTCTTATCATTTTATACTAATTATATTAAAATTTGTTAGCATTTTTACCCTAAAACCTTTTAGTTGGTATAACCAGCTACAGTCATTGACTAGATCTAATATTTATTAAGAAAGATATGATATTCCTAGAATTCTTCTAAACACTTCTGGCAATAATTCCTATATTAATACAATACTTGTAAAACTATTGTGCTACTGAAAATGACCAATGAGGTGATGGGCATGGGTGTCATCCCCATCTTACTGTTAGAAGAAAGATAAAATATACTCTGGAGGGAAGCTTGTGCAAGGAGTTATTTGTTTGCTTTTATGTTTTTTTTTCCTTAATTTTTTTTGTTTCTCCCTATCCTGCAATCTGACAGTGAATTCATAAAGGTTGTTACATGACACAACATGACATTGGCCTATTGCCACCTTAATGTATAGGAATTTGAAGAAGTTTAACAAGGCAGGAGTTAGCAAAGATACTGCCCTTTTCAGTAGATTAGGAAAAATACCATGCAGTTGACCTGATTTTAAATGAAAGGAGGGCACATTGTAGCACTATAAGTCAACGTTATGAACAAGGCACTCTGGAAACAAAAGCCAATATTTGGCAAATATAATGAGGGGGCACCAATTCTTCATTCCAACTGTTTAAAATTCACTCTACTTGGAACTAAGGTCTTCTCCATTTTAAAGAAGAGTGTTTTCAACAGAAATATTAGCCATGACTTAATGGGCCCTATATGTTAATAATTTGCATCAACTATGTTTCATTGTTATGAAAGATCTCAGAAAGAGGAGCTGGGAATAGAACTTGCTTCAGGCTCTACAATATAATATAATGGTTAAAAACATTCTGAGTTATATGGGCATTGTTCAAAAACTTGCCTTCTCTCTTCCTAGATCATTCTCCTTTGAATTATGTTTGGCTTTTTTTATCTGTACAATAGGGATTCTAAGTGTCCTTGCAGGGAAAAACTCAGGTTTCATAGGACATGATGCTTATATAATGGGGGAAAGGATGTCGCTTTTTGCAAACATGACCTCAGGTACAGAGCTCAGAGACCTGTCTCTTGGGTCTTCAAAGTGCACAATGCAAGGGGAGACCTAGAAGTTCCCACTTCAAAATCTTCACCTCTGCATTATTCTTCAGTTTGTTGTTCGTTTTAATGAGGATTCAATAAAATGAAGTGTAAGAGCCTTTAATGAGGAAGTAGCTAAGATGGCGGCTGGCTGAGAGCCATAAGGAGGCATTTACTTATTTACACCTGACTTTAATGAATTCGACTAAGAATCTTTCTGTGCCACACCTGTACACGTGTATGCTTAATGGGTAAAGAGTATTTAACCAGGCCAGGGTAGGGGTGGGCAGTGGCGTCAGGGAAAGCAGAGAAGAAGAAGCGAGAATAAAGCAACCATTCATTCCCAGTCTGCCTCCGATTTCTTTCCCGCGGTATCGTTGATGTAGGCGGCAACAATGAAGTATGCAGCATCTACTGGTGTACTGCAGACAATAAATGTTAGCCCACATCCTAAGTTTTACCTTTACTTTAATTCACAAAGGCATAAGAGCAAATAATTTCTATTTTTATTCCTAACAGTTTAATTTTATTTTTCTCAGGCTAAATGCTAGAGAGGACTAAAGAGATTAGTGAATGAGAGAAACATGCCCAGGAATTAGGTCATTTGTTTATTTGTTTACTCAACAGAATATATCCGGCAGCTACCATGTGCCAGGCATGGAGTTATAAGTGTAATTGTTGGGTAAAGTATGCACAGGAAAAGCAAAATAAATTTTTAAAATTTGTAATAACAAATGTGTTTGAGTACCATTTAGTAACAAGAGTATTGTGAAATACAGAATAATGGGGAGAGACATTAACTGTAATGAAAGACCTGCCTGGATGTAAGCTGCCTGGTACCGTAAACCGGGAGGAAAAACTCTCGGAGGCAGAGTATAGCTTTTACTACTTTTACTTCTACTTTCTTAGAGCTTAGAGAGAGGGAAAGAAAGATTTTTCTTCTTAGCTTAGAGTCTTAGAGAGAAAGAAAGATAGAGCTTAGCTTAGAGAAAGATTAGAGCTTCTTTCTTCTCTCTTCTTTCTTCCTTCTTCTTTCTTCTGTCTTCTGTCTTCCTTGGGAGCCTCGGCCTAACTCTGACCAGTCATTACTTCTTCTATCTGGTTTCTCTTCTGTAACCGCTCTGCCTACGTTCTGGCCGCTCTGATTCTTCTGACCGACCGAGTGACTGCCCGGCTGACTGAATTCTCCGTTCTCCTAACTCGGACCGCTTTCACCCGGTTATATACCTTCAGCTTTTCGGGTGCCTACAGGTGCGTCACATACATATCAGGTGGAACTTATGGCTTCCAGCTAGCTGCAACAGCCCTTCCTAATTAGGGCTCCTTCATATTCCTTCCCTTTAGTTTAAAAAGGTGCTTTCTATTTTCTCTATTTTATTTTCTCTATTTTCTTTTATTTTCCCTACCTAGCTTTTCACCTTTTATTTTTGAAAGGGTGGATATTTGAGCCCTTTTTGAGGAGGTGCTGCGGCTTTTAAGGAAGCCTACTGCTGAGGAGCAGCTAACGCACTTAGTTAAGCACAATTGCATAAGCGGCTTTGACTTTTTTTTTTTTTTTTTTCTCTTCTTTATTTTTCTTTATGGCTTTCTTGCCAAAGCTCAATGGCTTTTTTTTTTTTTTCTTGCATGGTTTTTACCATGCTATTTAATTCTCTATTTTCTTTTAAGCTCATGGCTTTTTTCTTTATACTAAAGCTCAAGGCTTTTTCTCTATATTTTTTATGGCTTTTGGCCAGCTACTCTGCTTCGGCTTTTGGCCGGCTCGCTTCGGCTTTTTGCTGGCTACTCTGCTTCAGCATAATTCTTAACTGGCCTCAACTGAGTCAGAGGCTATGCTCTCTTGTTTACTACTCTTTTTGCTGGTCTCAACTGAGTCTGAGGCTATGCTTTTTCATTGCTCTTATTTCTTAGCTTTTCTTCTCTGCCTGCCGAGCCCCGGACGGACCACCATTTGTAAGCTGCCTGGTACCGTAAACCGGGAGGAAAAACTCTCGGAGGCAGAGTATAGCTTTTACTACTTTTACTTCTACTTTCTTAGAGCTTAGAGAGAGGGAAAGAAAGATTTTTCTTCTTAGCTTAGAGTCTTAGAGAGAAAGAAAGATAGAGCTTAGCTTAGAGAAAGATTAGAGCTTCTTTCTTCTCTCTTCTTTCTTCCTTCTTCTTTCTTCTGTCTTCTGTCTTCCTTGGGAGCCTCGGCCTAACTCTGACCAGTCATTACTTCTTCTATCTGGTTTCTCTTCTGTCTTCTATCTGGTTTCTCTTCTGTAACCGCTCTGCCTACGTTCTGGCCGCTCTGATTCTTCTGACCGACCGAGTGACTGCCCGGCTGACTGAATTCTCCGTTCTCCTAACTCGGACCGCTTTCACCCGGTTATATACCTTCAGCTTTTCGGGTGCCTACAGGTGCGTCACATACATATCAGGTGGAACTTATGGCTTCCAGCTAGCTGCAACAGCCCTTCCTAATTAGGGCTCCTTCACCTGGAGAAGGTAGTTATTAAGTGGGAGTTTAAATGTTACGAAAGATCTCAGAAAGAGGAGCTGGGAATAGAATTCCAATCAGGAAACATCTCTGAAGTCTCAAGCAGAAAGAACATGGCATGTTCTAGGTTCAAAAACTAGGCCACATGTTGACAGAATGATGTTTCCATGAAGTAAGTTACATAAAAAAATTGAGACAAAATCAAATTTCCATGGAAGCCAGCACAAAAGACTTGGACAGGCTGCTGGGAAAATAGTTTTCTCTATATAATGAGAAGCTCTCCACCCCAAGCTGCCTTGATTTACCTTTTCTGTTGGCTTATTGAAGCAAATTTGAACAAAAGCCTTCAACTCAGTTCAATGTGCCCCACTCCTGACAGGCTCACTAAAATTAAGTAGATGACATCACCCAAAGGGCATTCCTGAAATATACAATCATAATGCTTTGAAGGAATTTTTAAAAGTTAAAATATCATGCCAATAACAAATTGAGGAAAGAAAAAATTGTACTAAAATTAAAAAAAAATCTAAAGAACAAAGTATAAATTCAAGTATTCTATTCTGCAAGAGTAAAGAATTGGTGTATGTCATTAAAAGTTTTCCAAGAAAAAAATTTGCTTAGGAGATAAGTGATATGAATTGCTGGCAAGAAGGGGAGAGAGTGTGTGGAAGAAGCCTGACTTGAAGACTTCCAACATCTTCCTTTTGCTACCTGACTGGGCAGAAGGAAGCCTCTGTAAGTGCCCATAAACTCTATGAGTGTGTGTGATCTGGGGAAGTCCATATCTAGCCATATTTGTGAGCCTGGCTTGAGAGAGACTGGGGCTATCTCAGTATGTTATGGTCTGATTATTTTGCTGAGCAAAACATTCCCCTATAATTAGACAATTCAAAACATAACCTACCTGGTTTCTCATTAAAATGAAACCAGGGCCTATATCTTTCCCTAATGTCTCCTACATATTGAAGTTCCTCAGTGTGTGCTGCACTAAACTATATCCCTCTCTATCCTTATCTCAGGGTGAGAGCATCAGTAGAATGAACACTCCTATCTCTGCATGAGCTGTTTTGACCATGAAAACATGGCTACCTACACAAACCATTTGGTTCTCAATGAGCCGCGACATCTGTGCTGGGTAAATAAACAGAAAAATAGTGGGACAGAAATGAGCATTGCAAATAGTTGTGTTTGCATTGCCTAAAAGCCCCAAAGGTCATGTATAGTTCATTATGAACATGTAGTCAGTCTTATATTGGGATGAGGCTTAGATTTTTTTTTTTTTTTTTAAAGTTGTTTAGTGTAGGTTCAGACAACAAAGAGCATTTTCCCAAGTCATGAAAGCTTTTATAGGCATTTCAGTTCCTAACATTTTCACATATGTTGTCCTTACTGCTGGGCAAATAATGTTTTATGCTAAACCAGAAAAGGGCATATTTCAATATATAGTTCACATTTTTCCTCAGAAATATTAAATTCATAAGCATTATTTTCTGTAAAACTTTTCTATTCCTCCTTGAGGTCTCCACCTACTACTTATCTGATTATGACTCAGAGGGAATCATACATGTGTGTTTTGCTCCTTGAACATGCCAGTTCCAAACGGAAGGCATCTATCTTACCAAATGGGATGTTATACAGATCTCTCGTCTACCTGCCAGCTCACTGTGGCAGAAATTTATACTGTAATCTCCCAGAGCATTTTAATTAGAGATGTGAATCCTGATGGTAACTGTCTACAGGTTGAAAATATAAAAGTAAAATCCAGATGCAGCAAACCTTCCTCTCCTTTCACTCAAGGATTCACTTTATTTAGTGCCTAAATGATATTTATGATGCTCTTATTATTAAGCAGATTTATTTTCTTCATGTTAAACACGTTTCTAACAAATACTACATTTCCATTAATTATTTAGCAAAACATCTCAATAAGATAGTGGATAATGATTAATCTCCACATAGGTGTGTTAAAGCTAAGTTTTAGTTGTCTACAGTCACACACACACACACACATGCCATGGTTGGGATTACCAAATAAGAAGTGATCCCTTAGTGGATGGAATACTGTTCCTTTTGAATTTTCCTCTCCATCACACATACTTACTGAATCATTTAGCTAGCATCAATATGTATGTTTTTAAATCCACAGTTGGGTTTGCTGATATCTCTTTGAGAGATTAATTAATATAGTCATGACTAATTATCTGCATCTGTTTATATGAGCAAGGCCATTATACATAGTGAACATCATGAAGATGCTTTTTCCTCTTAGCACAGTTAGGATAAAGCCTTATTTTCTGTAAATGGATGAACAGGCTTCTGGACTAGGCTGGTAAATATTCTTTCAGAAGTATGGTCTTAAAAACTGTTTAGTACCTGGGTTCAGAGAAAAAAAAAATAGGAGAAGACACCTAAAACATAAGCCTATAGAATTTTCCTTGAATCAAAATATCCTGCAATAATCTGAAACAGAGAAATATTATAATAACCTGAGGAGAACCTCGAGTTAAGAAGTTCCTCATTTAGATTTTAACATGAGGCATTAATGCTCATCTTGAGAATTCATAATAATTTAGATCCCAGACACCTCTGCAGGTTTGATATGGGGCCTGTAATTCTGCATTTGGATCCATACCACCCAAAGTTTTCAGATTGTAGTTTATCCTCTCCTTCATAGATGCTTAAGCTGATGATACTGAGGGAGCCAGTTGGGAAGACAAGACAAGCTGTAATCCATCAACTGAGGCTGATAAAACTTGGAGGGGGGTATAAATGCTCAATAACCAGGCTATCTAGTATATGTCAATTCTAATTTAAAAGGTCTTTAAACCCTTGAAAGGTCAATGTATACACTGCAATAGATCATAGGAAAGTACAATCCATTATGTCCTGTCACTGGCTCCCATTGCCCATCCCTTCAAAGATGCAAGCTGAGAAACTCAGGCCAGGTTGTTATAGAACCCATGCTTCTTCCCCAAATATGCTTTTCACACCTAGACCACATACACATTCTGCTGCCTTGCTCTTTCCTACTTCTGCTCCTCTTCCTGCTCCCTTCAAACTGGAAGTCTTCCATCTCTGTTAACCTGGTTAATCACATGCATTCTTCATTAACCAGATTAAGCATGCCTTCTATGGGGATGTCTTCTGCTGTTTACCTTCCTCTTAGTAAGTTCCATTTCCACCCTTTATTTGTTTTTATTTTTATAGATGTAATTGATATTGATTGTTTTGCCCTACTTCATATGTTTGGGCACCTTAAATGTAGTTATATCCCTCATACCACCTATAGCAAACACTTCATGTAAATTAAAATAAAGCATGGTTCTTTAAGGTGTTTTGCAAATCAAGCCCATCAGAATTACCTGAAGAGTAGGCTTACTATGTACACTCCTTGGCCATACTTTAGACTGGCTGCACCAGCATCTTTGTCTTTTTACCTATTACGATACACATGTATCCTGCAGTTTGAAATCAATTGGCTAGAGGCACATTTTCCCTAAGCAGCCCAAGCATAAGAATCATTTAAAGCACTTATAAAGACTGTACATCCCAGAGCTCTGTCAGATCTTCTAAAGGAGAATCCCAAGTACAGAGGAATGGGAATCTGTTTGTTGTTAATAAGCCCTTTCAACCACTACCAGCAGAGCTTTCCTGAAGGGATAAAAGTCCATTTTACAGAACAATGTAATGCACTTTTTCAACATTTTGACTTAATTATAATCACTTTCCTAATTTAAACATTCATAGTTTTTGAAACAAACTAAAGAATAATGCAATGGTTTTGTAAATTATTTCCCAATGATTAAGTAAATAACCTTGCAGTTAACCTTGCATAGTATAAAATTAATGAAACTTATAGTTGCCAGTCCTACCTTTGATGCTTATGGACTAAGAGGCTAAGAAAATGACCTAATTTCTAGGAGATTCATTTTTCTCAGAAAGAAAATGGGGAACATGTTACCTAGTTCGAAAGAAATGAAAAATAAAGTATGTGTATGTGTGTGTGTGTGTGTGTGTCTCTGTGTGTGTGTCACAGAGTGCAGTGTGCACCACAGTTCATCATTTATTCATCTCTGAAATTCCAACAAGATGAGAAAAATTGTGGAAAGTGCATGGGGTTGGCTGTAGGAGCCCTCGTCTTGATCATGGTTCCTGTCTGCATTAGCAGAGAGGAAACTTTTCTTCATTGACTGCCTGACTTCTTGTGTGGACTGTGTCACTTACAGATCTGTGACCCCCAAACTGTAGTGCACCAGAAATAGAGAACTTTTCACCTTCTGTAAGCCACCTCAATTGTACAAAATATGAAATAGCTTTCTTAAATGCTTGCTGTTTCTAAACAAAGTATTATATCTGCAATGATAATAAGTAACAGGGTTGAAAATTTGATAATCTTCTCTCATTTCATTGTTCTTGCCTGTGTTCTGTTGAAAATAACATTTAAAAAATGACCATAGTGGATATTCACAGAGAAGAAAATTACAAAGGCTAGATTAGAAACGCACCCATGAAAATCACTATAACTGTTTTGAAATATATATTCCCATCTTTTTCTAGAAATGTATGTTTTTTATTTTTTAAATTAGTGTGATTTCATAAAGCAGATTTCCTTTAATCTTTTATAATTTGCATTTCTACATTTGTTCAAATATCCTTGTAAAAATTGTGGTTTATAAGTGCTTACTATTTGTTACTATAATAGTTCTGTTGTTTATTTAAATATTCTATAAATATTGAATATTTAGTTTCCTTCTGTTTTTGCTATTATAAGGAGTTTTAAGATGCTTTTATGCATAATCTGATTGTGGTCTTCAATTGTTTTGTCAAAACCTGTTTCTAAAAGTGGGATTACTAGGTCAAAGAGAAGGAAGTTTCTTCAAGTTCATTTCATGCATTTCTCAATTGCTTTCCAGAAATCTTGCTAATTTAAGCTCCATGATTTTCTCTTCTACAGAAGAAGGGATCCCATTGTATACAACACCAAAGCAGTAAGATTTTTGGTTTAATGTTTAATAAAACCTAAGAAAACCTACATGTTTTAATTTCCATGTTTCTTATTACCATTAAGTTTTCTCCTTTTTCATTCACTCATTGTTCACTTTATTTTTTGTATATTCTTCTTGTCCCCCTTCTATAATGAGTGCCAGTGATTTACAATCATTTATAATCATGCTACATATTTTGAAAGTAAATCCCTTGTTCAACCTGCTTTTTGCAAGTTGAAATTTACCTTTAAATTTTGTTTAAAATATTAATTTAAATAGACACAAATATCTAAATATTTGGATGAACATATGTTTTCATTTCATAAAATCTTTTTCAACCTTTTGTTATAAAACTTGAAACATTTATAAAAGTTGAAATAATTGCACAAAAGGCCTACCTTCTTCAGTAACTATTTTGTTATATCTTCTTTAGAATATATCCAATAATTAACTGAAAATTATTTGTCCCTTTGCTTATAGTCCGATATTTTTATGTAATCCTGCCTTTAGGAATTCAAAGAAATAATCACTAACATGTAAATTACATTAAAAGTAGGTTCTTTTCCCGTCTTGCTTTCCCCTGAACCCCCAGCATCTGAACAGGATATATCATATGTGACAATCATGAATAATTTTGAACAAGTGAGTTTTCTCAATGGAGGGGAGGGGGATTTCCTGTTCTATGGTGATAAAGATGACTTTTTAATATGTTGCAGCACCCAAGATTTAATATATGTGGTACAAAGTGCATTCCAGGGCCAGTAAGATTTAACTGGCCTATTTAAACAGTATGCTAAATGTCTGCAAAAGTGTTCCTTAAAATATTAGTGACATCAAATATCTTTTATCTACAAACAAGCAAAAACCATGTGGATAAATTGTCATAACTTCTGGAAAGTGGTTTGCATCATTTAATGACAGCATCTCATATCTTGGAGGAAATTAGAATTCAAAACATTTCACTTCCTTCCAGAGATGATGAGCTAATGCTGAAATGCCTATGAAGACAGAAGAACAAAAGAAAATGTTGCAGGCTAAAGGATCTGACAAGAATAGAGAAAAGTGCAGCGGATTGTAGAATCTATCTCACTGAGAAGGGAAAAGTAAAATGATGCATGATACTTCACAGGGGGAAAAAGTCTGTCATGAATCTTCTGAGTCCAGATTCCTCAGTGAGCAAAAATGTAGAAACAAGCTAATTACTGTCTGTCTTTTACTCTCCCAATAGGAACAAAAGCAGAAAAGAAGCCACTCAGTATTTTCTAATGAAGAAAATTTTGGTTGTCTCTTTACTCAGGGATCTTGGAATGAAGGTAACTCTGCCATGTGGCTGAAGACTCACCTGGAAGCTTAAAATCCTTCAGTCTGATGCCCAGACCCTGTCCGATCTCACTCAAGGATTGGTGAGTGTGAAGGGTTGAAGACATTCATCTGAAGTTTCCCCAAGTCACGAAAGGTACAGTCACGAATGTCAACTTTGGGTGAGAGAACAGAGTACATGAGGCTAGGAAGAGTCAAATCTTATAAAGTGATAAACTCTGTTAGCATTTTGCTTTTCCATGACAACCATCTGAAAGTGGACAAAGAGGAGAAAACACTTTCCAATGATGGCAGATTTCAGCTAACTTGCACCCAAATCTCAGTGCATACCTTGGGTTTTGTGGAAAAGGCTACTGGAGGCTTCAACAGGAGTAGTATTTTCCATTTGTGTCTAGAGTAATATATAGATCAAGCTAAAATGAGTCCAAGGAATATCTTCTTACATGAAATAAAACAATGCAAGAATATGAATAAAAGCATAAGAATGGAGGGGATATTTTCCTATGACCTGATTTTCTAAATGTCTCACTTTTTTAAATAAGCATTTTACAAATCTTAGTTCATTTTGTCCTTTGTGATAGATACATCATCTCTTTATAAACAAGAAAACTGTTTTCAAAAAATAGAGCTGGGATTTGAAATCCAACTGCCTAAACATAGTCCCTGTACTTTTATAATTACTATTTTACACACTTATTTAAAAATTCTTCAATTTTTGACATTTTTGGCATTTCTAATTTCCAATCATTTTAAAATTGGTGAATAGTTTCACATCTGTATTATCTCCTGTGTTTAGACTTACTTCTTTGGACCAGAATCTCAGAAGCAAGTTGTCATAAAGTGTGAATAAGCTTATGGCATTTTTATATACAATTAAATTGCTTGTTAAAGGGGTTGTACAAATTCACAATGCTTCCAGAAATACATAATAGACACATGTCAAGAATAGTTAATTATCTCCTATTTAGTAGGTGAGTAATCATATTTTACCTCATTTAAAAATTCCTATTTGGTTCATTGGTAAATCAGCTTTTGCATTTTGTATGTTAGTTTGCTTTCTCCTTTTATCCACTGGAAACTTCATTTATAAACTTTGATGTGATTTTCTTTACAGTTGTAATGAATATTTTGTGGTATTGCTTGAAACTTGTCTCCCCAGTTGGACGGTAAGCCCCTTGAGGGAAGATGTCACATCTGTCCGGTTCACTGTTGTGTTCTGGGACCTAGAACTGTGCCTGGTATGTAATTTTTAAAATTACTCATGAATAAAAAGACAGCTTACTTTCCACAATTACTTCAGAAACATACATCAGATTTGTGTATGTGTGTGTGTGTGTGTGTGTGTGTGTGTGTGTGTGTGTGTGGTGGTGTTGATTTAATTGTTTTGCATGGTTTGGAACTTGACTGTTCTAAACCAAGTCAAATAGTCAGTGACCACAGGGGAAGTAATCCATTCATAAACGGAATTGGCACTGTAGAATCATAGAATAAAAAGGGCAGTTTTCACAGGATGGAAATGAGAAGGAAGTCTCCCTGGAAGAGGTGAGATCTCTAAATGACAAAATCTTTCCAAATGCTGGAAGGGTTTGGTGACATGCACTCTGTTGAGGGTTCTGCTGATAACCTTGTACAGGAGGCAAGCAACCCAAGTGAAGCAACCTGCATCCTGCAGGTCTAATGGACTCCTAATTAGCTCAATTAACAAGATGGCTCTAATCTGTAAAAGAGCTAATGGTTGGATTCTGCTTTCTTCAAAATCACTTCTCTCTAGGATGTAAAACAGCAGCCAAAGCACTCCTGGAGTGGCTAAGTACTGTATTTACTCATTGTATTACCTCTCTTTCCTCCCCACAATTTTAAAGAAAAAAATAAAAGGTATTTTTCCTCCACAGAACACCTCCTGGCATGCTGCCTTTGTTAGGACAACATCAGCCAAGAGTGTTTTCTTAAGATGAGTCCAGTGGAGAATCTCCAATTGGTGGCTGTGTGCATCCTGGTCAATGTTTCCAAACATTTGAATTTTTACTCCCGCCCCCAGTTTTTCAGAAATAAACATTATTATTATCACTTAAAATCCTAAAGGAAACTATGATGTGTGTGTGCATGCGCACGCGCGTGTGTGTGTGTGTGTGTGTGTGTGTGTGTGTGTCTGTGTCTGAAGCAAACTGTTCTTGTCACACCCTGCAGTTCCCTTGAGCTGAGAAGCATCACAATGAATTGCTGGTTGTCACTACCCATAGAAAGCCTGATTAGCCCTCTAGCAATCTGATCTCTAGAAACAGCCCTGCCCTTACCATCTCAGCACCCTCTCTTGGAAACAGCTTGCTTGCTGCTCTGCTCAGACTCCACTGTGAATTTATTCAACCAATTCCCATGGGATTCTTATGGTTTTTCAATAAGGAAGAAACCAAAGAGTTTCAAAAAGAATTGTTGAGCCTGATAGGGGCTTATTGATTTATGTAGCAATCACTTGAAGTGAGAAAGCCCCTTTGACATTTAAAAAAATATTCTGAATTACTGGCCCATTCTCTTTTCCTTTCTTTGTGGCTTCCTTGCTTCCTCCCTCCCTCCCTTCCTTCTTTTGTCTTTCATTACACAGTTTGGGCAAGTTCATGGAAATAAAATGGAAGCACAGCTGGGAACCACCACTAATAATTTTAGTAATATTGAAGAATATTTCTATGGTAATCACTAATAAGCCATATATTTTTAATGCCCAAAGTTACATCTGTCATCAATCTTATTCAGTGTTTCTAAGACAACTATTAAAAACAAATTCTACACATTTTGAGATTTCTTGTCCAGGATAATAGTTACTAATCACATGTGACTATACAACACTTGGAATGTGACCAGTCCAAATTGAGCAGCACCATACAGGGAAAATATACACTGGGCTTTGATGACTTGTTACAAAAAACAATGTAAAAGATCTTATTAATATTTTATGTTGATTGCATATTGAAATGATAATGCTTTTACATGCATTGTTAAGTAAAATATATAAAATTAATTTCACCCATTTATTTTTTCTTAAAAATGTGGCTATAGAAAGTTTAAAACTGCCTATGTGAATTGCATGATCCCTATATCAGACAGAATAGGGATGAAAATATTTAGGCTTTAGCACTGCTGGAGTTATCCCAGCAGGATGATCACAACAAAGCACCATCCTTGCCTCCTCTAGCTCTCCACAAAGTCTGTGCAGCAGCACAGTGGGAGGGGAATTATGCAGGTAAACATTTGCTAGTCAAATAGAGAGCCAGACCTTTAGGGGTGCAGGCTACCAGCTAGAGAAACAGGACTCTCAAATGCTATAGCCTACACCCAGGTCTTGGGCCTAACATCTATTTCACAGCAAACACAGAAGACTTCAGGGGCAAGTCAATATGGTCATTGTCTAAGTCCTAACTCTTCTTCATCTTTAGCCTGAACCTTTTGACCAGCAAAATTTTTAGAAGGGTCCTTAAGCAGGTACATAGATAGTATTTTTAGCATTTTTTAAAACAAAAATCTCTAATACTTGTTAATTTATGCAAATATGGTTGAATATAGACTTGGCTTTATTTGGAAATCTTTGCCACTGGATGAGCAAATCCTTAAACCAGATTTTAATACACACACATAACTAATATAGCAGAATAAACTGTTACAGTTGTGTAAAATTCCAGGTTATCAGGGCCTTACTATCAATAAAAATAATTTAGTAATAATCTAAGTTTAGGCAGCATATTTACAATAATATCCATGCCTTCTTAAATGTAGGAACCATCATTTGAAGGTACAGTTTTTGTTTTGTAATTATTCTGCTTTAAGTAAGTACATATGGACCCAAAGCCTTGCCATGTTGTACCTGTGAATTTAGAGGTAAGGGGTGTCTCCCCAGGAGCACTCTGTTTCTCCATTGCTCACTAGTGAAAGCCTCAAAACAATCTAGAGTCACAATTTCTCAACAAATCTAAAAACTTATTGGCGATATCCTTTATATTTCTAAAGTTTGCTAATAAATCTACTTAATAGATCTCTTACTCTATTGTTTGTTTGACTATAAATCCTGAAATATGAAATTCCATGATATTTCATGTGGTATAAATTATCAAGCATATAAAGAATTTATTACAAAAATGATTTATTGTATTTATTTATTTGTATATTTATTTATTTATTTTCTGTGGGGGGGGGGTTGAGTGTGATCTCAAGAATTAGCCAGTCCCTGAAAATATATTCAGCAGGAAACATTTTGTAAATTATACCATATAAACTTCCAACAACAATAAGTTACTGTACATTTCCAAAAGCTAGAAACAATAATTTTGAAAGTTTTCACCCCAAAGAAATGATGTTTTTCTAACTTAAACATTTTACGATGTATACATGTATGGAAATGTTACATGGTACTCTGTTAATACATACAAATTTTATGATTTCTGTACTGTTTAAAATGAATTTAAAAGAAGATAAACTTCCATTCCTGTGAACCCACAGATAAACTAAACAGAGAGAGAGGAAAGAATTGATGGTTATTTGGAGATAAAAGTGAGATACTTCAATAGCCAAATGTGTCCTATGTCACAAAAAAATTGTAGAGTATTAACCTGGAATCATGTCATATGACACAAGGAAAAGACAGTGTATCCTTTCAGAAAGACTGGATTTGGGTTTGGTGTTATCCACTAACAGTAATAAACACCTATTTCCTTATCTGAAAATTAGGGCTAGAAGAGAAAATGACACAAGGGTATTTTCTGAATTCTAACACTCTGAGTGAGTGTGGCATTTTGTTGTTGTTGTGTGGTTTTTTAATCCACACTTGCAGGACTATAGACCTGTCAGGAAAGAGGCTAGAATCACGGTCCAGTTCTTTGGGCTAGATTTAGAGATCTCAGAGACAAGTCTGTGTGTGACTGTCTTATAAGATAAAAAAAGAATTACTGCAGGGCAACTATGTAGGCAAAAGTGTGAGGTTTCGGTATGCCATGGCTGCTGCAGGGTAAGACTGAATTGAGCATGTCCTGAAGAGGTGACCAGAGACTGCAGGGTAGTTGAAGATGAAGTAGCTGTGGGCAGTCAGGCTGAGTCAGGTTGCCTGAGGCAGGGGAGAGGCCTTGAGGGTAGGGTCACTCCCTGGACCATAAGGAGACAGACTTCTTTGCTCATGAGCACCATCATTTAAACATCAGAGGGAAGGAATGGTAGATGTATGTGTAAGTGATACAGCTTCTTACCTCCTTGGGAGATTGATGCTTACTTTGATTATTACTATTTTCAAAAGAAAACATCAGGAATGCTGCTCTAACCAGCTGCCTTTTGAGTAAACAAAGAACAGAACCAGGAGAACAAGGATGAACATAAAGATGGAAAATCAGAGGACACATTTTTGTCTCTCAACACAAATTGTACAAAATTTCTTAGAATTTATGTTATAAATAGATGATAGTGTACTAATGTTTTTCTTTCATCTTTCTTCTCCCCATGAGACTTCAGTCTCAAAACCTCTTGCCATTTTTGCCATTCTGTTTTTCTCCTTTGGTCATCTAGGTTCAGGGAAAAAGAAAGGACTTAGGCTATATGGTAAATCTTGCCAGAAGCACAAAGAATAAATGTGTTTGTAGAATAATTTAGTAAAAATTTAGTAAATCTCAGAAAATATTTGGCTAAGTTCCTGAAAGATGAAAGTTGCATTCCTGAGATTTCTTTTAATCTTGATCTAGTTTACTTCCTGTTAGTCTTGGGTGTGATCCTGAGTTCTTGGCACACTCTTCCTGATATAAAAAAATAACACAAAGACCATGCTTAGTCTCCTTCCAGAAGATTATAATTCAGATGTATTACCACTTCCTGAGATATTATAAGGGAAGCTCTTTCATTAAATTTCCTTTCAACAATAGCACTTGCTATAATAGTTGCTTTATGTAGTGTGTAGTATGTTCTAGGCACTTCAAGGATTTTATATTTTTTGCTCACTAGTCTGATGATAACTCTATGCTCTAGGTAATATTATTTTCCCCATTTTAAAAAGAGGAAATTTAACACTAAGAGAGGTTAAATGATTTGCCCAGATGGAGTCACTCTATGAAATGTTACTCCTGCAAGAAAACATAAGTGTAAGACAGTGCCATGTAATGTGTCCTTGACGCAAAAGAAAGAGTGGTTTTGAAGAGAGAAGCCTGGAATTCAAATAAAAATTTTCTCACACACTAGTTGCATGAATCCAGGACTTGTTTGAAGTTGGAAATTTTATCATCTATTAAAAAATGGAGCTAATGCCTGCAAAAGTGATATGAGGGTCAAATATAATATACGAAAGGAGCCCGGTATAGAAAAGCCACTCAAAAG
The DNA here is from genome assembly GCA_025594165.1 of Tamias sibiricus. Taxonomy (NCBI): domain Eukaryota; kingdom Metazoa; phylum Chordata; class Mammalia; order Rodentia; family Sciuridae; genus Tamias; species Tamias sibiricus. The sequence continues at coordinate 63,478,132 of CM046668.1, forward strand.
AGTGTCATTGGTATTATTAACATCTGGCAATTATAAAACATTGCCTAAAACTCTTACTCCTTATTTTTCCTGCTCTTTCAAATGGCTTTCTGCCACTTTTCCTCTCCCTGTGAAGCTGTTCTTCCTCCCTCTTGCATAGGAGGGGATATGGGTTGGCTGTTCTACACCAAACTCAGTGATGCATGAGGACACTGCATATGGGGTAGGGTCCAGCAACAGGAGGGCCACACCAGGCCACAGCATATGACTGAGATCCCCAGGACAAGTTTTGTTCATTGCATGGAAGAATGGCTGGTTAAGTTAATCCCAGGGTTGCATTCTCAGTAATGATACATCTCTGGCCATTGATCCATGGTTTTATTTTCAAGCTTATTTAAGCAGGAGCTATAAAAAGCAGAGCATCACAAAGTGCAATGTGGAATTAAGTCTCACATGCTCACCCCTAGAATCCCCTCCGATACCTATTTGTTTGTACTGATTTTAGAAAGCAGAATTCAGTAACATAACCAATTGGGGAATATTGTTTAGAATTATAATTGTCCCCTTAATGATATAGATGATGCTGTGCAGAATTGCTGTCTTGCTAGTGAGTCGTTTTCTGGAAGAGTGTGCCAAAATTGGAAATCACCATTGGTCCTTGAAGCAATTCACTGTGGCATTATTGCTGCTGTGAATTTTCTAGAAATTGTAAAAGTTGGGATGGTATTCTCTCTTATCAACAAGCAGTGGGAGTAAACATATCAGGCTAATGAGATTCAAGGAGAATATCAATATATTCTATTATAGGGAGCAAAGGCAACTGCTTAAGCCATAAAAGCATCCTTGTTCCTTGCTTTTCCTTCCCCAGTGGTGAGACAGTGAGAAAGATTGTGATGTTCTCTGAGCAGCCAGAAAAGGAGGTGGGGACCACGTACTAGGCTAAGTGAGGTTAGGAGTATCTTCCCACATCTGCCTTAGACACTTCAGGAACCTCCAAACAATAACTCTATTTTCTCCTTTGGTAGAGGGAGATGGGAATTATGATAATTTCCCCCCAAAGTACTATTTTATTGCATAAATGAAAGATACATGGTTTATATAAAACAGTAAGATTCATAATGTAAACTTTTAAGTGCTTTTGAAAGAAAAACAATTCTAAAATATTTGAGCATCAAGTAAATTTGTTCCTTGAGCTCCACACCATAGGACTAAGTTCTTGGTAAGTTAAAAGTAGGGCTGTTGGCAGTTTGCATAAGAAAGTCTCAAGAGCAGGATCTCAAATATATGATATATCAAGCTAGCACTTCCCAGAGCCCGGACAGTATTAGATCGTAGAATGCTTGCTTGTTAATGGTAATTCCTATATAGCTTCTGAGGGGTTTCAGCTGTCTACTTTATGAGGAGTGCACATTTTTAAGAGCTTTACAGGAGTCAGGAGAATTGGCTTGTGTCTCTCTATTTGCATTTAATGTTCTAATTTTTTTTAGGCTGGAAATGGTCTGAGAAGTCTCCCTGGGACTCTATTTCTCAGTTTCTAAATAATCAAACCTATCATCAGCCAAGTCTCAGTTTTACCTTCCTTCAAGCAACTTTCAAATATATACATATATGTTATGGAAGCTGTTTCTTTTTTCTTTTCCAAAACTCATTTTATGAGCCAATATGCTTGTTTCCCAAAGGGGAAAAATGTTTGTTTTCATGATTTTGGCAGAAACTAATGTTTTCTTTGGGCCTGTTCAGACAGTCAAATATTTTCAAGTTTTCTTATTCTCCTTTCTATTGGGGGGAGCACCCCCTGGTGGAAAACTGTGAAAATGTTTGCCATGTGTTAAACTGTTACCTTTAATATATACAGATTCGTTTTAAAAATACTATTTCTACACAAAGCACTCTCAAAATCATTTTACCAATGTTAATGTCTTGGGAAACCTCGAGATTTCTTTCTTACCATCATCACAATATCTAGAATGTTCTCCTTGCTCTAGATGTTATGTGGATTACTGCTGAAATCTCTGTGGGACAGAACTGAGTGGGGAAGGACATGTTGGCATTATGTTATTACATGAAGAAAGAGAAAGATTGTTTGCTTTTCCCCTTCACTTCTTCCTTCTTTCCATTTGTTCCTGCTACTGCTAACAGAGTTCCATTTTCTTTTGGACCTGCCTGGGTGTGAAAGCAGTTGCTGTGAGGGTGTTCAGTTATATATTAAGACTAGGGTACATCTCTATCCAGAATGAGGTCCCTGACACAGCAAGCTGGAGAGATTAATAGAAAAGGTTTTTCTTGAGTCTGAACGTTTTCTTTGATATGAGGATGCTGACTCATAATGGCGATAGTGGGGGAGCATGGGAGGAATGGAGGAACTTTAGATAGGGCAAAAGTGAGGGAGGGAGAGAGGGAGGTAAGGGATAGGAATAACGGTGGAATGAGTTAGACATCATTATCCTAAGTACATGTATAAAGATATGAATGGTGTGAAAATACTTTGTGTACAACCAGTGACTTGAAAAATTGTGCTCTGTTTGTGTAATATAAAATGAATTTCATTCTGCCATCATGTATAACAAATTAGAATAAATAAATGAATAAATAATGTAATAAAGGTAGAAAACAACAACAACAACAACAACAAAAGGGCTGGGGATCTAGCTCAGTGGTAAAGTGCCTTGGATTCAATCCTCCTACTGAAAAAAAAAATTAAAAATAAATAAATTCTAACCCCCCAAAAAAGAAGAAAAGGGGTTGATGAGAAAATTTAAAAGGGAGTCTATTGGTTTGTTGATAGATCTTCTTGGTTCCCTACTTTCCCCAAAATGTAAATAAAATAAAAATTCTTAATAAACCCATATTAGTGCCTCTTACAGAATAAAGAGCTCCATCTCCAGAGCTACTAGGGTAAGTCACCATTGCTCATTCTTTCTGTTATAGATTGAATGCATAATCCCCAATATGTTGAAACACCCAAACCTCAGGTCATGACCTTATTTGGAAATAGGGTTATTGCAGACCAGTTAACATAAGGTATATTGGAGTAAGGTGGGGCTCTAACCTAAAATGACTGGTGTCCTTATGAGTAGGAAAAATCTGGATAGACACACATACAACACCATGTAAACATGAGGGCTGAGACTGGGGAGGTAGATCTGCAAACCAGGGAACACTGAAGATTGCCAGCCAATACCCATAAGTTAGGAGAACGTGGCATAAAACTATTCTCCCTCATAGTCCTCAGAAGCAATCAACATTGCCAGCCCTTGATTTTGGACATTTAGCCTCCAAAACTATGAGACCATACACTTTTGTTATTCAAACTACTCAATTTGTGGTACTTTTTAATGTCAGCCTTAGCTAGCTCACCTTCCTCTGGACTCAGTAGTGTCCCCTGCCCCCATAACCTTTCTGAGTAGAGACTAGTGTGAATGGACTCCCTCCTTTGCTGGCCACTTGTCCTCAAAAGCATTTGTAACAGTAATAGAGGACAGATGGTAGGTTGGGCACTGGGTAATGTGGCCAATCTCCCAAGTCCCAAGTGGTTCTGTGCTAATATTAAGATCTCTCAATGACATTTTCACTGCTGCTACATGGAACTAAAATGTAATGACAAAATGATGGAGGAGCCCAGACTTTCTCCATGTTCTATGTTCCCAATAACCTTGGGTGCTATTCTAGTAGGAAAAACAGAAAAGAAAAAAAAAAATGGAAAATAAGAGAAACAGATATGTCACCTGGAATATCTCTTCTGGTTATAATTTTCTTGAAAACTCAGTTCCACCCACCCTCACTACCCCCAGTCGTTATAGTTGGTCTCTTGCGCTATTACAAGAGTGATGATTCTTCTGCCCAGGGGTCTGTCCTCCACACTGTGTTCCCCAAACACACATAGGACTTTTCTCCATTTGATTTGGTCATTGCACAACTGACATCCTTTAATGTCACCCCTTTCCACATGTATCAAAACCTTCTGCATTTCTCAAGGTGCAGCTTAAGTCCCACCTTGGTACACGAAGTCTTTCCCACAACATCGATCACTATTCATCTCCGCATTTCTGGGAGACCTCTTGACTATGCTCTAACATTATGCCTCAGAGAACCTCCCTCCCATGTTAAACAGTGATGTCCAAGGAAAAAAATGATAACTGTTCCTTAAAAGTAAACCACAGAGCATATGCCAAGATGCTGAGCATACAAGGGTGGGCAGTGCAGGAGTGTTACTGAAATAAAATGCATAGCAGTGATCATTTCAATGTACTTCTCTGTCTCCAAATTATATATACATATGTGCGCATAATTACATTAGCACCTGAATTTTTTTTTTTTTTCCTTTTGCACTGTCATGTAAACTTTATAGACACCCTGAGAGACTCCTCTTCTTGTCATAGCCTTCATGATTTAGGATTAGTTAAAAGATGATCTAAAGAAGTTTTGGAGGGCATTGCAGAGCTCTAATTCTGAGGAGACAGTATTTTACAGAAAAGTTCTACTCAGAGAGGAACACCCAGGCCTTCATAGTTGGTTTGTTCCCCCTTTATTTTTCTTTTCCTTTAAGAACCACAGCTTTCACTATCATCATTCACACAGTTGTGCAGACTGAACTTGCATTTTTCTTCATGCACTCCATTTTGAACAACCCCCAACAGGAAGAAAAATAATAATTCTGTGCCATTTTCTTTTTCTGCCCCCTCCTTATTTATTTTTTTATTTTTATTTTTTTTTAGCTGAAACAAATAACCGGGAGAAAGAAGCATGTAACAAACCTCCAGTTTCTACTCTAGCAAAATGCCGAGCTGCTTGCTGCCCCCAGCCAGCTTGATTAAGTTGTCATTCCTCCTCTTTGTTTATATTTATTATTTTTGGAGGTTTTTTCCTGCCTTTAGTGTTTGTTTATCTTTTCCAATTTTTTTAAAGTCGTGAATCATAGTTTTGATTTACAGCCTCGCTCAGGGGAGATAGGCAACTCTAATGAAGGAGCAGCCTGCAAGTGTAATTAATACCCGCCAGACATTTTACCACATTACCGTGCCAGGATCCTGGGCTGGGGAAGTTTGGAGTGGGGAGGAACACTTACAGAGCTATGCCACCACTCACTCTGTACAGCAGCAGAGATTGGTGATATGAGGGGAGGGTGCTTGGGATCAGATTGCCACCCCGCCGTCAAACTCAGAAGACCACTAGAACAAGGAAGTCGGAGGAGCAGAGGCAGAGCTAGCTCAGAGAGGAAGATGGGCAAGAAAGGCACATCAAGGAGGCTGCGGAGACAGAGGATGCGTGCAGCTGATGGATCACTCCCATTTAAAACACAAAAATAAGGCAGCTTGCCAGAGCAGTTTGGGCCAGTTTCATTAAAACTCGTCATTCATCATACTGAAATGAGGCAGTATTTGTTATTTCGCTGGTGCTGTCCTAGTACCAAAGCTATTCCAGTACTAAGTGCTGATTCAGGGAGGGCAGAGCAGCAGGTGGGGAAGGAAACAGAAGAACAGCTTCAGCCAGCACGCACGGGTAGTGGTCTTATCCTCTTCCTTGGCACCTGGCTGTCCATAGCCATGTGGGGAAGGCTCAGAATCTCCAGTGATGAAGAACCAGGAACCTGAATCCCATTCTCAAGCCACTCCCATGGGATATATAATCAGAATTATCATCGGTCTGGCTTCTCAGTGAGGATGTTATGGGGAAGCAGCTGCATTTCCATATGTTGCCTTAATGTGCTTATGGAAGACCCAGTTTTCATAAATGTACAAAAATAAAATATAAATATATGCTTTTTTTTTTGTGTGTGTGTGTGTGTATAGGTTCTTACCATCCTTAAGAATAAACTGTGAAATACACCTATGCAGAATTAAGTTGATAGCATTTCAGTTTTTTGTTTGTTTTTGATCTTCTTTAGCAAAACACCTCTTCTTTACTTTTAAATAACAACTGGTAGAGGGAAGCCAGAATCAGATCACAGTTTAAAAGGACCTGTACCAATAACTGGGTCTGACACTGGAACAGATAACTCCCTGAACCTGATACACAGAGGAATAGCAGAAAGCTGCAAAAGGAAGGCCTGACTGCTGTTTCTTGTACATCACTTACAGTGTCCCTGGCCATGCCATGCCAATCTTTCCAAGGTACAGTACTCACCCTGAGAAATTTTTGACAGTCAGATTATGAAAGCTTATGTAGTAAAGTTGTAGGAGCTATAAAATGAACAAAATCCCCCACAGCTGTAAGGACATGACTGGCAGTGATGTTGCAAGATGAGCAATGAACTGCATATATCAAACCTGTCTCCAGTCTTTTGATGGATTCTTTGCTTCCTTTTAATACCAAGGCGGTACACAAGGAGCCAACATTAACAGATAGCGTGCATTGTTGAATTGCACAGAGCACTTGTGTGGAGGGTGCAACTTGGCCGATGTGTTTTCCAGGACTGAGGTTGGCATCAAAATATTACCAGGTCAACTTTTAAATTTGCTAGACTGACCAAAAATATGACCTCACCTATGTGATAAGAAGAGCTGTTTAAGTTGTGCTCTAATTGTGTTCCTTAAGATCCATTCATCATTCATTCATTTACTCATTCAGTAGTGCTGTTCTGTTTCTAAAGACTGTAGGGCAAATTCTAGGCAATGGAGATAAAGCAATGAAGATAAAATTGCCCTGCCAAAGGTGTGCACATGAGCTATGTTTACGAATAACATATCCATGATAAGTGACATTGTAATGATGCAGCTTCAGTGTTGTAAGGATTCAATACAAGAGATAAAGTGCTGACAAAATATATTCTCACAGACACACAAATACACCCAGTCTATCAGTTTTTTGGTTGCTATAACTGAATTTGACTTTAAATACTAAGAGCAAAAATACTGCATATTATTTTCAGTACTGAAATAGAAATATAAACTCCACTGAAAACCCAATCCCCTTTTAGTCTTGTATTTGGCTTTTCTAATATTCGACCTTTTCAAACCCTGAAATCTAACCACCTAATAAGAGAATCAGCTAAGTCCTTACCTCCTCCCTGTTCTCTGGGGTAGAGCTGCTGATGAGTGGCCAATAAAGGGCAAGTAAGGGGAAAAATTAAAACCAAATAGCCTGAGTAATTATTAGACTGAATAATTGGCTTCTGCAAAAGTGAGAGTTGATTGTATAAATTACTGGTTAACCAAAAAACCACATAGGTTTATAATAAAAATCATAACATTTAAAACAGGTAATCTGATGAGATGAAAGTATGCCCTGTAAGTCAAAAGTTAAAAACAAAGGTTATCATTCATCTGATGTCAACTGATTAATTATAAACTCACTGTAGCCTAGAATAACTCTCTTACAGGAAAGCAGTGGCTCCATCAGTTTTCCTTATCATGGTCAAAAAAAAAAAAAATAACCAAATACCCATAAAAGTGTTCAGCTTTCATGCAAGGTCTTCCTGGCTCATAATCAAGCTGCCCAACAAAATAAATCTACTTATCCTAGTAGACATAACCTCAATCATTTCTTATTTATTGTGGTTGGAGAGGGTGGGGATGGTACAAATAAATCTATAGAAAAAAAAAAGCCTACATTAGCTAATGGTTGTAACCTTTTTAGAATTTCCACTTTGGTCTTTGGAGATGTTAGTTTTCTATAAATCTTAAAATGTCAATCAAAGAAAAATAAATTAAGTATTATTTCTCTTTCATAGTAGCCTTCAAAGAAAGCTACTACTCAATGAAATGGATAAGAGACATGGTAAGAATGGTGGGATATATTTTAGAGAAATATACCATTAGAATACTTGAGATTTTTAATTTAGAATGTCTTTTGGGGTCTATGTATGAATTATGGAGAAGTTACAAGACACAGAAGATAACAGAGAATTAATGTCACATATATTCAGCCTCTGTTTTGTGTCAGGAACTGTAGATATGTTACCTCACTAATTCTTTCGTGACATCTTTTAAAAGGTAAGTATCAGGGGCTGGGGATATAGCCCAGTTGGTAGAGTGCTTGTCTCACATGCACAAGGCCCTGGGTTCAATCCCCAGTACGATACACACACAAAAAAAGAGTGTTTAGTACTTAAAGATGCACAATAAAGTCATTTTGCTTTTAAAAAGGTAAGTATCATACTCCATTGAAGAGGCAAGAATACCAAGGCTTAGAAAATTTAAATAATTCAGGGTTTAAGTAAGGCTGGGGGTTGTGGCTCAGTGGTAGAGCTGCTTGCCTTCCCTAACATGTTTGAGGCATTGGGTTTGAGCCTAAGCACCACATAAAAAATAAACAAATAAAATAAAGGTATTGTGTGCATATATAACTAAAAGTTAAAAAAAAAAAAAAAAAACTTAAGTTATTTAACCACATTTTCATACCTAGTGAATGATCTCATTGGAATGAAACCTCAGTCTTATTGACTCCACTCTGCAATATCTCCTTTCTGGAATGCATTATTATACCTTTTTAACGTTTTCCTGTATTGGTGGCAGCAGGGAACACTGAAAGCTCTGCTGAAGAACAACATAATTCATACATTAGGGTGCACACACACACACACACACACACACACACTGCAAACACTATTAGGATGCAAGCTGTATGTGAAAAAATCACAAAGGAGCTATTTATTACCAACAGAGAATGTCAGACTTGCTTTAGAAAATTCTTGTTGAGGGGGATTTTCACATTCCTTTAGACTACTTTTACTTTGATTGGCAATCGCATCAAAGGACTTTGGCTTTATTTATCAATTAAATATGCTTAACATCATTCTTTAGCCAACCATGAAGACCTACCTTTTAAATAAGACAAGAGGCAGCTTTTCATATTACCCTATTTCAAATCCCAGCACTGCCACTTTCTGGCTTAGTTACCTCAGACCAATTATTAAAACTCCCTCTGCCTCAGTTTTCCCATCTGTAAAATGAGAAAAGTATTAATATACCTACCACAATTAGTTAAAACATATAAGGTGCTTAAAAGAATGCCTGGTACCCACAACAAAGAGTTAAGAGTTCTATAACTTGCTATAATAATTGTGACAATATAGATAAAACATATGCTCCAGGGTCTAGCACTAAGCAGGGCCTCAACAATTCCTAGGACCCCTTCCTCATTTGAAAGCACATAGTTGCTGTCCCTCAGGGGGGAAAAATGGAACTGAATTAAATATTAAGTATAATTTCATTTTTCTGGTTCTTCTATATACGTACCTTAGATTTTTACTACCCTGGGGAGAAGTCTGCAGGGCTATTTACACATATCCTCACATATCCCAAGAATCTCTCACTATCATTCACAGGTTCATCCTGGAATTCTTATAGATCCATTTTATGATAAAAATAAGGAAATATCTCAGTATAAACTTCTGCTTAAACTCTACTGAGTATTAGCTAGAGTTATACATATTTAAAAATACCCAGAAAATGTAAAATCAGACTCCCTGAGGTGGGAATTATCTCAGATCCTACTCTCTCCCTTTGCCATTGGATGCTTAATACTATGTAAAGAAGAAAAAAAAAATATTGAGATTCTGCTCAACTATTTCCATTATAAGAATTTTTAAAAGATAAGAAGGGGGTGGGGAAGAAGGAGGGGCATATTCAACAACTGTAAATGAAACAAGAAACAAAATCATTAACTATTGAAAATGTTTGTGTATGAGGGGGAGATAGAAGCAGAAAAAGAGAGAGGAAGAATGGTAGTTTATTTAAAGAGCTCTTTCCCTACTCTACTACATTGTGCTATTTGGAGGTAGTTTATTTCCCCTTGTCCAATAACATTATTTTTCCCCTTAGAACTTCTTGCAGATTGCATCTACTTTTTGTATACAACCTTAGACCAGACCCATATCTAGCTTTCTATCCTCTTAGGAGTTTCGAGTGTTTCAAATTTGATTTTATGCCTGAAGGATCTGGCCACCTTTCTTTCCCTTAAGCTTCCTACTAATCCCCTCTCTCCCTTTGGTTCTTTTTCTCCATCATGTTAAGTTTGAAAAGAAATAAGCTCTCTAATAAAAACCCCATGGAGGAGAAAGTGGTAGGTTACAAGCCAAGCCTGAAGTCTCTGCTCAAATTTGTTAAAAAGTTGTAGTAAGATATTATAGTCTTTCATTAATGACAAAAATTAATGTTAAAACACAAAGCCCATCAAAACAAAATTCCCAGTTTTAATAAAAAGAACTATAACATTGAAAATGATAGTGCTATGTCTATTGAGAAGGAACTGACCATCAAAATTTATTATATGCAAAGCCTTACAGCAGACATTAAAAATGAAGGAATAAGGGGCTGAGGCTATGGCTCAGTGGTAGAGCTCTCATCTTGAATGTACGAGGCCTTGAGTTCGATCCTCAGACCACATAAATAAAATAAAAATATTGTGTCCACCTACAACTGAAAAAAAATTTTTTTAAATGAAGGAATAAATAAAACAAAATTACAAGCCTAGTCCAAGCACATTTTAAAGTATGATCAACAGCATTACAATTAAAATGGAATACACATATGGTGCAACATGTTATGTGTAAATCATAATTGTCCATTTCCATGGAGCTCAAGATCTAGGTGTTTACCCTCCACAGAAAGAGAGTATAACATAGAAAGGAATCCAGAGAATGGCCAATGATCATTTCAGAAATATAAAAGGAACTTACAACACCTGCTACGTTTGTCACAAAATAAACATTCTAAAACCTTCTAAAACCACTTGTTTTTAAACTATGTGTAAATCTTCTTTCCTTTCATTATATATTTTTTTCTTAATTGATGAAAATAACAAGTCCCTAACATCTGAATGAAATGAGGCCATCTTCGTTCCAGTCAGTGATGAGTCTCTAGTACTTAGAAGATTTCCAGGAATCAAGTAGGCTCTTACAGAATGAGCGAATGAACTGCCTTGACATGTCTAGGTACATTCCATGTCTCCAAATACAATACTCAACAAAGTCAAAGCTCAATTCATCAAACTTTTCTTCTGCTTATTCTTGCATGGCCACCTTTTCCTCTGACATTCTGCATGATCATACTTCCCTTGGAGAGTCCCCATGGTTTCCAACTGGTATCCAGCCGGGTGTCTGGAAACAATCTGCAGTAGATGGCATGTATTTGAAATTACATTTATTTCAAACGAGACAATATTTTAACATTCCATCATTATATTTTCATCTTGATTACTGAAGTGGCTGTTGTGATAGAATTGTTTCATTATTTTATTTGACCAAATGTAAATTCAAGAATCACTAAGACATGAAATAATGAGATATTCTTAAAGGATAAAGGAGGGGAAAGACGAATAGAAATAAATGTAATAAAATACATTTATTCAAAAATTACTTAAATAATTTGATGCCTGGGATCTGAATTGTCACATGAGATAATGGAATTGACTGAGTAACTGTAAAGATTCCAATGCAATATATATATATATATATATATATATATATATATATATATATATATATATCCTGTTCAATTTTTTTAGTTTATAAAGCCAGAGTTCAGTTTTTTCCCCCTAACAATGATCCTATTTCTGGAATATCACCAACATATTTAATGTAAACCACTGTAAAATTTTCTTGATGGAAAATGTGTTTTTCTTTGAATTTGGCCCTGATATCTCATTGCACTATCTTCTTTATCCTTCTACCTTTTAGTTTCAAATTGTGTTAATGAAAAAGATTCTATGTAATTTGGTATATGTCTTTTCCTATCCAGTGAAATTTGAATTTAACATCTAAGACATCATATTTCACTGTCATAGTTCAATAAATATTTGGTAAATGGTGAATAAATGACCAAGGATAATATGCAATGGAATATAATATAAAAATATGTGTGGGTTACTACAAAATGAAAAAAAAAATGTTGATGTCATTAAAATCAGAGAAAGACCATACATTAGTAAAATTTTTTGTATGACTCCTATTTCATAATGTAGCTGAATATTTATGCTCTAGTCCTACTAAACTACTTCTACTCACACTAACATAAAGGTCTTTTTTGTAAATGTTTGCATCTGCAGTTTTCTCTACCTGGCATATTCTTCTCATCTCACTTATAGCATTTTGCTGCAATTTCTATGCCCCTCTTTGAACTTAAGCTAAAAGTTGCACCTTGAAAAGCCTCAGTGTCAATTTCTTTTATTTTTGCTACAAACCTAGCATTGTATGCTACCTCCATGAAGATGACCTAAGAAAGTAAATGTTAACATTTCGTGGCAGGTAATTTTTGCCTTATAGCCAGTGCTTAGGTTCTGACTTCTTACAAATGCCACTGCACTGTTCCTGTTGAGTTTATAGTTGACACCTTGGAAAATTTCTCTAAGTGCATAAAAAGGGCTTACAAAGATACACATTGAAATGCTATTGGTAATAGGGAATTGTTTGGACTGTCAAATAAACTGTTATATCCAAACTAAAAAATACTATGCAACAATTACGAAACTAAGGCAGATCTTATTCTAATAAAACAAATTGTTACCCTACTAACAAAGACACAAAGAAAGTAGGTAGCATACTTTTAGTATGATATCACAGGTCTTAAGAAACCTACAGTATATTTTCTGTGAGTGTCAGAGAGGTATACTAAGGATGAAGGTAGCTGAACATATGGAAAATAATCTGGGAGGACTCATCTTAAACTGGCATTGTAGCTACATCTAGAAAGATAGAGAAGGGACCATGAATAACCCTGGAAGTCAAAGAAGACTTGATTTGAAATGTTCTAATGCTTTTGTAATTTTTCAAGAGTATTTAGATTTTTAAATTAATCTTGAGCTTGTAGAACATTTGAAAAATAAAAAATACATCTCATGAACAAGTAACAATAAATGGAAGCTGGGCGTGGTGGCGCACACCTGTAATCCCAGCACTTGGGAGGCTGAGTCAGGAGGATCGTGAGTTCAAAGCCAGCCTCAGCAATGACGAGGCACTTAGCAACTCAGTGAGACCCTGTCTCTAATAAAATACAAAAAAGGGCTGGGGATGTGGCTCAGTGGTCAAGTGCCTCTGAGTTCAATCCCTGGTACCAAAAAAAAAAAAAAAAAAAAAAAAAAAAAAGTAATAACAAATGACTCATGTATCATTTCAAAAAAGATGTAATGCTGAAAACTAAAATGTGGCCTATAATAAATATCACTAAATCAAAATATTTTCTTCATTACAAATGAAAGTTATTACCTATTTTCTATTAGATTGGTATTGAATGGATAATAAGATGAAGCAAAATGATGCCAGAGATGAGAAATAGGAAAAAAAAATGATTTAGAACCTGTAGTCCTGAGGGCCATTCCTCATCCTGACCATGTGGTCTGGGGAAGTTACAAACTCCAGAGTACCCATTGTGCTCATTTCTAAAGTGAACACAGAGACCTCGGTAGTTCTATTGCTCATGAGGAAACACAACAAAACATTATTACATTGAAGAACATGCTGTCATATCCTGCCTCATCATAAATGATAGTCTAGCTAAGAGTTCATATGCAACACATGTGTTTTGTGTTTAAATGTGTACCTCCTCTCCTGGTAGAATGATTTAAATGGAGGCAGAGAACATGCTTTAGTCAATGTGGTATTTCTAGCACTTTCCATGGTTCATTGCACATGTTAGACACATAATAAATTGTTTTTAATGAATGAATGACAAATTCACAACAGGAAAGCTTTAAAATAATTTTGTTAAAATTTTTTTATCCCTGTACATATGGATAATACCACTGCTAATGTATTAAAAAAACTCCAGTTGGTCCAACTCCTAGAATATAATCAAGAACTCTGAATGTGATCATAATTAAGGACCAACTTTCCATGTAGTTTTTACCATCTCTGAAAAGCTTCTCTATCATATTTCCTGAGGAAAAAAAATCTCTCACCAAGAAGAATTACAGTGAAAAAGAAAATCATTTCTCCCAACATTTGAAATTCCTTCCCTTTTAATCACCACCCTGAAGTTTTAGAATAATTTTCATTCATTCAGGTTATTCCTGGTTACCTTAAGGCAGCATAAAGTTGGCTTTCATATAATGGATGGACACTTCTACCTGGCATACCATGGACTCTGGTATCAGTCACTTGAGTTTGAATCCTAGGTCTATCAGGTGTAAGTACTGTGACTTTGGGCAATCACTTATTGCTATGCTTCAGTTTCTCTAAAATCATAATATAAATACTGATTTCTAATGCTTTTTATAAGGCTTAAATCAGCAAACATGTCTAAAATACTGAGAACACTGCCTGACCTATAATAAAAATGATGCAAATATTCTTTGCATGAAAAAAATACTCCCTGGCAGTCATTTTCCTGGAGTGCCTGACTACTTAGTCACATCAAAGTTGGCTAGGGGAGGCCAACATCATCCAGGAAAAATCTGCTCAGTTGTAAACAGCAAGGAACTGTAGGAAAAACACCTGAGCATATAAAATAAAGAGCACAGAGAAACAGGTTGTGTGTCTGCAGAGAAACTAGAACCAAGGTTCTTGAGTTAGATGATCAGATATTTTAAGTCCATATTGCTTCTTACTACAATTTGGAAGATAAGACTCTTGGTAGAGTGTCTGATGTAGTAATATGATTAAAATTTTGTATAATTTATTATAAATGAATTTAGTGAACTATTCAGTTAACCAACAAATGTAATAGTTGTTTGGTTATAAGTCAAATCACCTGATATCTGTGAGTATCTGTTTCCTCAACTATAAAACAAGGAAACTTCACCTAGATCAGGATTCTCTTATCTGTGTTCAAGTAAAAACTGGTTTCCTAGAGTTCTTAATTAGTGCTCTTGATAACAAGAGGATGGTTGGATAACTTTTGGAAAACCCACATGCAATAAGCTTTTCTGGCATTCACAAACACATTTGTGATGGTTTAAATATGAGGTGTCCACCAAAAGCTCATGTGTGAGACAATGTAAGAAGGTTTAGAGGTAAAATGATTGGGTTATAAGAGCTTTAACCTAATCAGTGCATTTATCCACTTGAATGGATTAACTAGGTACTGATTGTAGACAAGTGTCTCTAGGGGTGTGCCTTTGGGGTGTTTATTTCGTTCCTGTGAATGGAGCTCTCCCTATCTACTTCCTGATTCTCCTGTTCTAAGCTGCTCTCCTCCTTCCACTGTGATGTTCTGCCTCACCGAAGGCCCACAGCAGTGGAGTCAACTCTCCATGGACTGAGATCTCTAAAACCGTGAGCCTTAAATAAACTTTTCTTCCTCTACAATTGTCCTTGTAGGGTCTTCTGGTCACAATGTAAAAATGCAGACTAAAATAGCATTGGCACAGTAGACATTTTTTAAGATGTTTTATTATCAGAAGAATATTCTTCATTTACCAAAAATAAGTAACTATAAACACCTTTCCTTTGATTTCCACCCTACTGGTATCTCATAGAATTATTATTATCCTGAACAAAAATGGAGATATTGCTACTTAATGTTTGGTTTACAGAAAAGTGCCAGTCTTCAAATCCTTGGCCAGTATGACAAAATAGGTACAAAATTTAAGAATAAGCTTTTAAAAATTTTTATAGCATTTTGAGAGAATGGCTTTATGCTTACTGAATCTAATAATAAAAGTTGGATATGTGATTTTGTATATATTCCCTTCATTGCCTTTTTCCTTAGAAATTCACTTTTATTTGATTTTGTCTAGTCCATTATGCATTAGAATTTTTTTCAAGAAAATGAATCCTTTACCACAGATAATTTGGAACACCAATGCCATTTCCAAATTTATCATATGATGAAGCCTCTCTCTGACTCTGTGAGAGAGTCCATTAAAATGAATATTCCTGGATTACTCTAAACTTGTTTCAGATCTTTAGAATCACAGGGAGTCTTCTTTTATTCCCCACAACTTCCCCAAGGTAATTCTGAGTGTACTCTGAGAAATAACTAGTTGTAAACAGCTTGATGAGGTAAGTGGCATTTTATTTATCTTTGGGCCATTAGTGACAAACACACAGTAAATAAATATTTTTGGAATATATAAATGAGAAAATCCAGATAATAGAACATGAGGGCTATCATTAGTATGGAATTTCTGAGTCCTGTGTTCATATTCATGGACGTTTTAAACTTAACAAAAATTGGAGACAAATTATAAGCTTAAAAAATCCAATCCTACCACTCATCACTTCTCAGAAAAAAAAAAAAAAAAAGTGTAATTCTCCAAGTACTGCTACACACAGCTCACTTCATGTTCTAGGTATTTTGAAGTGGGTGGGGTTTGTGGCAGTTTTCTTGCAGAAATGTCAACCAATTTTTCTTCTTATCCAAGCATAGCGCCATTAGAGAAGTAAGGTGATCTAGTAAACAATATCTTATCTTATAATTTAATATAAAACACCCTCCTGATCCGTGTCTTAGCCCATACTATATTCATCATATGGACACAGTAATTTAAACCTTTTGTTAACAGATATTTTTTAGTAATCATTGTCTATTAAGGCATCAGTCAGCATAATATCACTTAGACATTTGTGTATCATATATTCATGTTCCTATCTATAGATAAATGTTTAACATATTTTACATGTTTCTCATATTTTTATGGCATTTACATATTAAGAGATGTGTAAGTGACTTTTTTCCTTAAGGTTTTAATTGTCTGTTTGCTGAGATGAACCTAAACCACAATTGAACACAGTGGTACACCACCTACACTTCACCATGGAATTACCCGACATAAGGCAAAAATACTGCTACTAAGGTCACAGACTTGAGTGTCTGATTCAGTTCATCTTGGAAGTTGCCCATACATCAGGATTAATAAAAACTGCTCAATCGATTCTGATATATAGCATGGGTTGAAAACCCAAAATAACCAACTACAGCTCCTATCAGACAAACATACAATGATCATCAGACATCCCACACCTGAGGCAATGTGAGTATTTGGATTTGGATTTGTTTGGAGCAGGGACAGCTGTGAACATACCATGAAGGGCTTATTTCACTCACTGATGCTGAAGTAGACTGAAGCTGTTCATTCCGGGGGGAGGATGGACAATCTTCTCTATGGTCTATACCTGTTCCCTGCTGCACACCATCAACAATCCTTCTCTACGCATCAGGTTGTTTGTTTGTAAATAACAAGGAGAAATAGCTGGGAGTCAAAAAATAAGGGCCCAAAGATATGAGAGAGAATGTGAAGGAGGGTCAACATTAAATTGCTAAAATACAAGAATAAAACAAACCAATACAACCCACTCCTTTTCAGCCTTAGGCCCTTGTGCCTAATCTGATCCTGAACTACCAGAGTCCTGATGGAATAATGTTCTTTTCTGCAATTCAGATTCTTTCACTCCTAAATATAGAAGTACTGAAGGAGGAAGGAGAGGAATAGTGGAGGGGGTTGGAGAAAGGATGACTTTGGGGTGAAGGGGATTTGTCTTCTCCTGTGCCTGGCAGGCTCAAGGGTAAAAGCCAGTTCTACCAAATGATGGCCTGTGACTTTTCCCTGTGCACTGGAAGACACATCCCCTGCTCCAACCTTACATCTACACAAGCTGTGTCCTTTCATTAAAAGGTGGTTTCCACATCAAGTCTTTGTTCTTGGCTCAAGGGTTAGACTTAATTCCTCCGAGTCTTAAAAAATTAATAAATCCCACTTAATATGTAGAAAAGTATCTGTTTTGATTAAGAATATCTTATATCATAATCAAATAGAGTCATAGCTGAAGGGCAATTTGTTCTCAGGGGTGTCACTTCTTTGAGTTCAAGAAAATACACCCCTTTGTTCTAAATCACCTCCAAATTTACTTTGATTTGCAAATTCAGTGTACTCTGTGTAAACAAATACTGACAATGAATTAACAGTGCTCTGTGATCCCCCTTTTGATGTATGCATGTAGATTTTTCATTCTCGGAACATGTTCACGTCCCCTTCACATATTTTACTTCAGATCGTAATGAGTAACCTTGAGACTTAATAACTATGGCATTATGTCACGCTCCCTTATCTTTCCTTGGTGTTTTCCTCAGCTACACACAATCTCTTCTAATAAACAATACAAAGAAGAGAGTGGCCAGTGACAGTCACATTCTGTCCACAGAGGGGCAGGTTTCTCTCCTGTCTACCTCCTACTGGTAGCTCACTCCTTAGGAGAGTACCAGGCAAAAAAAGCAGGGCATGATAATTTGCTGCCACTATTACTCAACTCTGCCATTTAGACAAATTATGTTACTTATAGAACCTACTCTAAAGGAAATTATTGTTCTGTTTCAATCGATTTCCTCATTCCTCACTATCACCACACCATATTCTTCTTCAATTGATTTTTATTTAGTATTCACTCAACAAACCTTAATTGAGAGCTACTACATGCCAAGCATCATCCTCCATGCCAGGAAAGAGTTTAACGTCCCGGGACTCAACCCTCAAAGAATTTGATGTTCATTTGGGGAGAAGAAACAAGAAAACTACAGATTTAAGAATGTTAACAGCTAGGCAGACATACTTGATAGAGAGCAGGCAAGCAGCTAACAGATTTGGGATAGGGAAGAAAAAGTCCAATGAGACTTTCCAAACAGGGTGGCCTTGAATAAAAGTTACCAGGAAGGAACCATGAGGAGTCACAACTGAGTAACCCCAGTACAGTCAAATCTCACATTTAGTTAGGATAAATTATTTACAGTAAAATTTTCACATGGAAATCTCACAATTCCCTGTAATATGTAGCACACACTTTTAATTTATATAACCCTACATGGTAATTTTAGCCCATTTAATACTGGTGGCCACTGAACAAGAATAAAGAAGTAAATAATAGAAAATCTACATGAGGTATCTTGAGATTCAACTACTTTGCCTTTTAGATAACTACGTGAGAAACCTGATAGTGAAGGGAGGAAAAAAATATGTGAATTATTTCTGGCTAAATGGTGGGTTTTCTACTCTATTTTGATACCAAGATGCTATTATCTTAATATATGTTAAAGTATTTGTGATTATGTAGATGCAGGGCCTAGCTAACAGTCACACTTAATATACAATCCCTGTATGTGCATCTAAGTTTTGGCTGATCAAATCCAAATTCTTGGCCACTAATCCCTTATTCTAAGAATAAGAAATAATGTGTGTGTGTGTGTGTGTGTGTGTGTGTGTGTGTGTGTGTGTATTTAGTAGCCTCAACAAGTAACTATCTCTGTTACAATCTGGGGAACTTTTCTCAGACTATGAGTAATTTAAGATCTAAGTGAAGTATGTGAGATATGCTGTAGCATAATGTGATTTGGATGGTGGGTTTGTGTAAAAATAGAGGCATCCACAGCACTCGTGTGGAAAACTTCAAGCAGTTCCCCAGAGTGGGAGTATAGCTCATATGGATGGGGTAGCAAGACCCTCTGTGTCACCATAAGGAATGAGCATTTATCTTGAGCCTTTGACTACATTACAGCAAGGGAGTGGCATAATAATACTTTGTTTAAAAAGATGAATTTGATGGTTATGTGCAGGAAAGATTGGTGAAGAGCACTGCCTATACCCAGGGGAAAGTGAAGGGCCAGCTGCAGTGACCAGTGGGCATTAGAGGGAACTGAGCTGAGGCTTCATGAGCAAAAAGAATGAATCAGAGATCCTAGACTCTAGGTCTTCATTAGGGTTTGGGATACAAGGTAATGAATTCAGTTTTGAATGTTGTGTTTTGTGCTTTCTGTGAGCTATTCTATGGAATTATTCAGTTGGCAATAAGATATAAAGCCCCTACATTTAGCAAAGAAGTCCTGGTTGAAGACAGAATGTTCAGGTATATATATTGGTTGAAAGTAGGCATCAAAAGAGGGTTCATGACTCATCCCAGGGTAACCATGCATCTAAGGGGAAATGTGGCATGAAAACATACAGTGTGACTAGGCTGGAGACGTTGCAAACAATATAAAGGACGTAAGTATACTTATGAACAGAAAGTAAGGGTCTACTCTCCTTAAAAATATACATGGGAGCTGGGTGTGGTAGCACTTATCTGTAATTTCAGGGACTAAGGAGGCTGAGGCAGAAGAACAGCAAGTTTCAGTCCAGCCTCAACAGTGAGAACCTTAGCAATTTAGTGAGAATCTGTCTAAAATAAATAAATACAACAAAGGGCTAGAGATGTAGCTCAGTGGTAGTGCACCCCTGGGTTCAAGTCCCAGTTCCAAAAATGTATGTGGGGGGTGTGTGCATATGTGTGTGTGAGAGGCAAAAGCTGATGAACCAAGTTCTCAGAAGGGGTCACAGGACCCCCTCCCACTCTATAGTCATGACAAGGACAGATTCCAGACATGGCATAAATCAACCCTTCTACCCTCACAGTTTTTCATAAATGAAGTCCCATAACTGATAGTAGACTTTGAAAAGAATGAAGGACATCCTGGCAATGGAGAACATGAGCAGAGTGTGCAGAAGGACAAGTCACAGGATATTAACTTTAAATGACTTAATGGACTGAGCCAGACACAATGAGCATGAGTATGGGGGCTGTACAAGTGGTCATTCAGATGTCCTTTCTTTTTATTTTTTTATTTTTTACTAACAGTACTAGGAATTGAACCCAGGTCACTTTATTGCTGGGTTGTATCTTCACTGCCCTTTTTGTTTGTTTTGAAACAGGGTCTCCCTAAGTTAACCTAGGCTGGCCTCAAACTTGTGATCCTCCTGCCTCAGCCTCCTGACTTGCCAGCATTAAAGGTTGGTGTCACTGTACCCAGCAGGGAACCTGCTCTTTAAAGAGAAGAAGCAATGGACAGGGCTGGGATGGTGGCTCAGTGGTAGAGTACTTGCCTCACATGTGTAAGGCACTGGGTTTGATCCTCAGCACCACATTAAATAAATAAATAAATAAATAAATAAATAAATAAATAAATAAATGTATTAAAAAAAAGAAGAAGAAGTAACTGACAGTCCAAGCTGCTACCCGTTTGCTAACACCACCATGTTCCTGCTGAGCCTGTCTTCCACCCAGGCTGTTCTTGGTTGGTGCCTGGGCAAAGCAGGGCACTAGTTTGGTCCATTACTATTGGATTTCTCTAAGACGTGACTTTGGGTTTTCCTTCTCAGAACTGTGCTATAAGCCAGGGCTTTTCCTACAAAACCCTTTCCTCCTCCTCTCCTTTCAGCATTAGATGAAGGCTTTCTCTGCCTACACCGCCTTTCCCCACCTATCCATCGCAGTCATTTCTCACTATAAATCTCTGACACTTCCAATTCTGCTGTGGCCTCTATGCTAGATTCAGGGACATGCTCTGAGGACTAAGGATCTTAAATTGGCAAGATAAAGTTCCTGCCCACAAACATATTAAGGTTTGCTGGTTTGCAATAGGATGTGAGTGCACAAATCTTGATTCTATTTTCAGTCCCCATAGACAGAGTGATCGTATTCCTTTCATTGTTGTTTTTCTTGTTTTAATTTAATAACTAGAATCACTCTGCCCCCTCTCAATATGAGGTTGTACTGCTTCCCTTATATCTCTGCCAATATCAGAGCACCATTCTCTCCACCTGTACGAACAATCACATCATTTATAATTTATCTCTCAAAGCTGCCCCTTGGCACTCTGGCAGAAAATGAGTCATCACACATCCATGAAATCCAAACTGATTCTGAAATAATGTAGTAAAGATTAGCTATCTCACACCTTTCCCCTCACTCTGTTTTTCGTTCTGGCTCTCTGCCCCTGGCTGACAAAATGTGCACGTGACATTCTATCCTAATTCTGAATCACACGAGACTAGAACTCTCCTACACCCACATGCTTCTCATCAAGATTTTACACTGATTTAAAATGCATGAGTCATTTTATTCATATCTTGGGTTCCGTTTAGGAAAATGCTGATCCTAGAAAACAGACAAGTCTCATTTCCTCTCTCTCCTTTATTTCTCATGATCTTCCATAGCATATATAGCAGTTCTGGCCCATCCTTTGCACATCTGATTGCTTAGGGTGCTCCTCAGTCACAAGTCCCCAGCAGTTGCAGGGGTCACAGGATGGCCACTGGGCCTAGTGTGCATAGATACTAACTCCTTTTCTAATGTTCTTAAGGACTTCTCCTTTGAGAAGGGAAATTTGTTCCTCTGGTATGTATGTGGAAAGGAGTAAGAGAAGAAGAGGAATTAGGGTTAGACTAAGAGGAGGAAGAGGTCATCTCTCTGTGGGTGTATACTGAACTACTGGCTCTCATGAACGATACAATCGATTTCATTTTCTGCTTTAGCTGGTGTAAAGCAGTATGAACCATCCAAAACGATCCATTTTGCAATAAAATGCTGTTGTTGCATTCCAGTATTACTGTCTGTAGCTCAATTTAAACTCGACCCCATATCAAAAGGGAGTGAAGCACGTCAGCGGCTACATCGCAGTGGATGCTCTTAGTTTGTCTTCAGGGCTTGAAAAATGACTATGGAAACCACATTTTGAAACAAAGTACATCATATATCAGTTGACATGCTTCTATAAACTGAAGTGTCACGGGAGGTTTCCTTAGGAGGCAGGAACTAGAGCTCTGTATGTTGTTGCCCAGAAGAATCTGGTCATCTGATTCACCATAGATTAATGCATCTTATACCCAGGCAGATACAAAAATATGGACAGGTGTGAAGGT
The DNA here is from genome assembly GCA_025594165.1 of Tamias sibiricus. Lineage (NCBI taxonomy): Eukaryota > Metazoa > Chordata > Mammalia > Rodentia > Sciuridae > Tamias > Tamias sibiricus. The sequence continues at coordinate 63,500,650 of CM046668.1, forward strand.
GTTATGAACAAGTTTTGGGGGCCTAAATTGAAATGAGGAGCACGGGTGAGTTTCCTCACTTCTGGGACCCCTCCTGGTAGTGATAGAAATACAGTGAAGGAAAGTACCTTAAGGTGGGATGTCTGGCTGATAGCACTGTTCTTCAATTCCAGAGGATGATTTGGCTCTGGGCCCACTGTGACCCTGTCTTAGAATTATGTTAAGGGTTAATTTCTTTTTTGAACATATTCTAGACTAATTGTATTAGTCATATGTTTATGTAAGTCTGTGTATATAGAACAACATACACATAGAGATATACAGAGGTAGATATATAGCTTCTTTCAAGTATACCTATTTAGCTAAATCTCGCCGGTATGGATAATATGGAATTTTTTGTATGTTGTCCCTGACTTTCTTATTAAGTTACTAACTCCTTCAAAGCAAGGACAATGGCTATCCAGAACATTTTGTCTGTAGAGCCACCCGAGAAAGACAGATGCTTCTCTTGGGCAGTGAACTTTAGGGTCAGGAAATTTTGGATCTACTCTGATGTGAACTTAGATGATCATCTCTATGTGCCTCAGACAACCCTCCTTGTAAATTAGGATCCTAAGCAATTACTATATGGAATGGTCCTAGAATTTTGATGATGGGGAAAAACTGATAAGGAAAAAGTAGTTTTGAAATTCACAGTGCTACCTTTCACCACCCCACTCTTCCAGTGTGTGAGTCCTAATCTACAGCAGCTGCATTGGATATCTTTAATTTTCTCCATAAAATCTAACTCTGCCTCCTTGTGCCGGGTGAAGATATATTATTTTATTTGCATTAAATGTTTATATACATTTGAAAAATTTTATCTTCCTACCCTTTTCAATGAATCAAATTATATAAATGTGTTTTATTTAATAAGTTCCCTGGAGTCACTTTTTCCATTTTTTTCATTATCTCTTTTTCTCTGATCAATTCATTTGCAACATTATATGTTTAAAATGTAATTCTTCACAAGGCCCCATGGTGTTATTCATCTAAGGCTTTTCCTGTTGAGTAGCCACAATTAGTTTTGTTGTCCATTGCTACTGTCTCAGAGTGAACAAGCAAGACTTAAAGGTCAAAAGAGCAAAATACAGGAGTAAGAGCTGAAGGCAGTTTTGAAACTTTTTGAAAAATGTGACAAAAAGATCCATCAGTTCACAAAGTACACTCAGAAAATTCATTTGAATTGCCTGAAGTTCCCTGATTGAAGATGTGTTTTCATTTTTCTGATCAATAAGAGATATAGTTGTGCTTTAAGAGTCGAGTCAAAATGAGTTGAATAAAACATTCTTTTAAACCCTGTGGGGCATACTTATCCTCCAGAGCTAAAAGTCCAATTGTTTATTTAAACAACAATACAAAACAGAATGTAACTAATTATTAGCAATTTGATGGATGATAAAAAATAATATTACACAATTTCTGAAGGTATACATGTTTCAGTAAGCTGAAGTTAGGTGACAAAATTTATAAGTCTTGAAGGGCAAGATCTGGATATTTATTAAAAATAAATTCAGTAGCTCACTGAACAATTCTTTCCACTGAGTGATAACTTAATGATAACTCTAAAGAATAAGATTCAAGGTGGCCTGGAAAAAATGTTCCAAGTCAAACCTTAGAACTGGTTCTGATGTTAAAAAAAAGAAAGAAAGGAAAAAAAAAAAAAAAAAAAAAAGACTGTATCCAGAGAAAGAGTGTATCACTTGCTTCTCCAAGTGTTTAATCCAAAAGCTTAGCCAGATGACCCAGGACATTTGGTTCCTAAGATGGTTTAGATATGAGCTATCTCCTAAAAACTCATGTGTGAGACAATGCAAGGAAATTCAGAGGTGAAATGATCATGTTATAAAAGCCTTAACATAAACACTGCATTAATCTACTTGAATGGATCAATTGGGCTCTAATGGTAGGCAGGTAGGGTGGGACTATAGGAAGTGGGTCATTGACAGTATGCCTTCAGAGATTTATATTTTGTCTCCGGTGAAAGGAATGCTCTCTCTGTTTTTTGGTGGCCATGTCCTGAGTTGTTTTCCTCCTCCACATTCTTCCACCATGATGTTCTGCCTTATCTTGAGCCCAGAGCAACAGAGTCAGCCAACCATGAACTGAGACCTCTGAAGCTGTAAGCCCCCAAATAAACTCTTCCTCTAAAATTGCTCTTGTCAGATCTTTTGGTCATAGCAGAGAAAAAGATGACTAAAACACTTCCAGTCCTAGGGTTCATATGCCCAACCTCAAAGGGAGCTAGGGAAGCCTAATTCCCCTCTAGGAAGGGGAAGTAGTCTCCATGCAAAAATATGGTTAGGAGGGAAAGGGAACCCTGCAAACTGAGACATTGATGGGAAGACATGAATGGTAGCCACAGAGGATTACAGACCCTCACTACAAGTATCATTTTATCATTCAACATCAGCTACATTCAACCTGAAAAAAATTTAACAAGGAGAATATATCTCTGCTCTTAAACTCTTAGTATTTTTAAACTCCTTCAGCTCAACCTCCTTAATGAAGAAATTAAGACTTAGAGAGATGGAAAGCTACGTGCAGGTCACACAGATGAGTACAGGAACAGCCATGACTAATACCCTAGTTATCTAATCCCTATCCAGGGTAATGCTTTTGTCCCTGTACCAAGTGCAATTATGAGAGAAATTCCTACTCCTTGGAAGGATGAAAGCAGCTGTCATGTTCTCCTTCTGCTTGAGGGAGCCCTCTATTTCTGCCAGTGAGATGCAACGTTCTCACACAGTGGGCCCTGTCCTAAGGCCCTTGCAATGAACCCTTACATGATTATCTTCTTTGACCAGCCCCAGCCAGTGTTCCTTTGCCCCACAAGCTCCTCCCTGGTCAGTTTACACTGTGTTTATTTACAACATAATGTATTCCTTTTGAAACATCAGAGCATGTCATTTGGGCCATGACTCAGTGGAAAGAATTGTTCAAGAAAGGTTCTGTCCCTCACTGGCAGGAGGAGAGGTCTTGTATGCTTTGTGTATCCTTTCTGGGATACACTTTCTGGGTCTGTGATATTTGGTACTTATTTCTCAGGTTTTTAGTTTTGTTTAGATTACATTTGTTTCTTTTCAGATTAAATGAGACAATGATGCACAAAGTCAGTGCTTAAGAAATGTTCAATGAAAGAAAGAGTGGAGAGTAAATGTTGTTTATAATACACATTTATACTTATATGTAAGAAAAGCAGAATTCTGCTGTCATGTATGACTAATTAGAATAAAAATAAAAATTAAAATAATAAAAAAAGAAAATCAGAATTCTCTCTCACATGCTCAGCCTCAATCCCATTTTCTCTCTTTACTTCTTTCCTTCCCTGTTTTTTTTCTTTCCCCCTTCTTTTCTTCCTCGTACATATATAATAAATGGACATGTAGCTACTTGTGTGTATATTTATCAAGAAGCAGGTACTATTTCTATCCATCAGGGTCTTAAGTATTTCATAAGAGAAATGTAAAACTTGGAGACTCTTCACCAACATGTGATAATTGCTTGGCCCTCTAATGATTTGGATGTGAGGTTCCCCCTCCCCTCAACCCATGTTCCTATTAATAGAGGAATTTTCAGACTTGAAATAATTAGATTATGAGAGGTGTAGCTTAATCAGTCCATCCTATTTCAATGGACTGACTGGGTGGTAACTGTAGGCATGTGAGGTATGGCTGGCTATAAGAGGTGGGTTACTGGGGGCCTGCCCTGGAAGGGTTGATCCTTCCTGTGTTGTAACCTTCTTTCGTTAAGCCATTCCCCCTTGATGTGCTGCCTCACACTGATCTCAGAGCAATGGAGTTGGCCATTTATGGACTGAGAACTCTGAAACTGTAAGCCCCAAATAAACTATTTCTCCTCTAAATTGTTCTCGTCAGGTGTTTTGATCACAGTGATGAAAAAACTAAAACAGGCTCCATTATTCCATAGCTTTGGACTCTTATTCTTATTTTTGATGTCAGGAATCTATTGATTCTCACTACATATTTGTCCCAGTAATATTCCAAATTATAATGCTATAACCTCCTTAGAAATTTTGGTACCCATCCCATGGCATTTTAAGAACTGGCCTTAGTGTGTTTATATAACAATACACTTTTTGTCTTTATTCTAGAAGAAGCATCAATGTTCCTGTGGCTCCCAAGTGCAAAGAAACTTATTTTGGGTTATATTTCTTGTTATTTTGGGTCTGTGATTCTAAATGCCTTATGTCAGTGATGCTCAATAATTTCCGCTTTTTTCCAGATTTAATGTGTTTGTAACACCTTGCTTAGTGTCCCCACAAAAGACATCAATGTTATTCATTGACTTGCCTATCACTTGTCACAGAAATCACTCTCTGAGTACATGCATGGATGGGCCAGTTCTTATTAAAGAAATTTCAGTCTAAGTAGTAGCATAAGATATCCTATATTAAACATTTTGTATTTAGATTGGAATTTCTGATACCTTAAAAGCTTAGACCTATGAAAACTGCAATTGTACATGATTAAAACCAACATATGTATTGTGGAATGAATACAAGACAGAAGCCACGAGCTGCTTTCTGTCATTGAGTGATGACAGGCATTTACTTTTCTCTACCTCTGCAGGCTTCCCCATTTCCACAACTTCAAAATGAAGCTTTAAATTAGGTGATTTCTCGCTTTCCCTCTAGCCTTTTTAAAAATCTATATACATCAGCCATGAAGATTATTTAAGCTTATCTTTAAAAATAACTTTAAAAATTGTTTAAAATTTTCAAAGAGAAAGCACATAAGACACTTTGGAAAATAGTTCTGGAAGATTTTACATCAGAGTCTGTACAAACTTGGAAATGAGCTCTACCACAGCATTAGAGAAGCTAAAGAAATGAAAAGGGTATGCTTTTCCCTCAAGTGACATCTACCTACCAGCCCTGTGAAAATATCTGAATGAGTATGGTACCCAATGTGTATGTAGTTCAGGCCAGAGTGAGCCAGTGGACTCTCATGACTTTTCTATGATAAATTTGCTACTACTATGTGCTCATCATTCAGGCTCATGGCCTCAGAGTCATCTTTGGCCTCTGTCCTTTGCTTCCTCCCTTCACTGAGTTGCCATGTTTTCATCTACCCACTGTTCCTGACCTATTCTTCTGTCCCATGCTTGTCATCAAAAGTCAGAACTCATCAACTACCACCTGATTAATTTAGTCACCAACAGCTACTCTTCCTGCTTCCAAGACCTCCCCATTCTTATATTTGACCTACATTAGACTCTTTGACAAATTTTCTTTAGAGTTCCAATAATATTAATTGACTTTCTAATGTCTACCAAATTCCTTGGTGTATTAAAATAGTATTCTGATATCTGTTCCCAAACATCTTTCTTATCTTTTCAACTCCTGGTTCAAATCCTGGTCTTTCACGGTTAGTTCAAGGTCAATTATTTCTTAAACCATCTCTTAGGTGTTAGAATCAATTTTAGAAGCCCCATACTAACTCCCTCATAGCATTCATGAATTATTAGCATAAAGTATAATTTACTGTGTACTCATCAGACCATCTTTTCAACGAAGAAAGGAGGTAGAAAGTCCTTTAATATTATAGCCCTTATTATCACTTGTGGAGTGATTATTATATGAATTTAAAATGAATAGAAGGTTTGCATTTTCTTAAGGTAAAGTATGAATTTACTTATTTTGAGATAAAATAGGATAGAATTATTTTCATTCTTTGTATCTGTAAAATTAAAATTAAAAAGGTATGGTATACTTCAATATCTTCTTTGAAAATTTTGTGAAAATTTCATCATCCATTTCTTTAGAGAGAAAAAACATTGTGCTCCTTATTTTATGATGGCATTTTAGTTTCATAAAATGTGTTCTTCTTATTAGTTTAACATAGGTACTTCAGTACTTTGCTAAGTAGAGATATTCTACAAGTCCAATTCTAATCATAACTCCTTGGCTTAGCCATTGAAATTTATCTCTCCTTTTGAGGCTAGTCACAATGTCTAGCCTTTCTATCAGTAAAAGTCAAAGAGTTTCTTCAGTTTCCAAATAAATATATCATCCCATCCATCAGGTTGAATAACAGGACTAAATACATATCCAGAATAAATAACTCCATTAGTCAAAAGAATAGACTCATCAATCAGCCTCTGAGGTCAAATATTTGACAGGTGCCAATGAGCTCTTTCTAAAATCACCTTCTATAAATGAAGACATTAAAGGAGTTAACCAAGGTGATTTCAAGGGGACTTCCAGACTCACTGGGACAAAAGATACCAGTGGGCTCTGCTCAAGGTTTCAGGATGAACTTCAAACCTGAATGTACTTTGTGATATTGATCCAAAGAGGTAAAACAAGTGAACTGAGGAGAAATATTTATCATTTTTTACACAAAAATGACATTTAACATTCAGAGACATCAGAGAATAGAGGAGGACAATATTTACTACTACCATTAATCTAGTTAGGATTCCTGTTGCCTTTCTAAAGAGAACAAAAACATAAGTGACCCTGATCTTCATTGGCACATCTGAGGAAGATTTTGAGTCTCTTTTCTAGGAAACGCTCATGAAAATAAATAGATGTTTAGTTTACTATCCCTGAGTACATTCCTTATTATGCAGTCCCTACTCTGATAAAGAGGAAGCAAAATACTTTTGTTTTATCTGAATTCATGCATTTACTAATCACCTGGACACAATGAGATATACTCGCTCTGACACCAGCTGCCTCTCCCTCTGCCCTGTGCCTCAGGCAGACTTCTCTATTTACAGCTCTTGCCAACCAACCTCCTTCACCTGACAATGAGAACTGGAGCTGGGAAGCCAAGGTTAGGGCATGGCATTCCTGTTCTGTTCTGTAACTATGGTCTCCATCCTTAATTCAGGTATCTGAATGATAAACAACCACAAAGAAACAAGAGAACCATAGAGTATCACTGAAACCTCTTCAATCAAGTGGATAAAACACTGTCCAAGAAGTCCTGATCCAAGAAAAATAGTTTGCAATACTTCCAGGTGATTAAAATTAGTTTGAGTTCTTGTAGTTACCATCTCCTTGAAGATATTTAACTCTCTCCCCAGATTCCTGACCTTATCTGAGTCAGTGCTCTGTATGTGTGTGTGTGTACCTATAGCTGTATATGAAACAAAACCCAACAGGTTCTGTATTTCTTTCAATTTTTCCTTCCTTCCACTGAAAACTATTTTCCCTCAACACTATGGATAAATAATAAAAGACAGACTACCTCCCCATGAGGATACTCCCCAAAACCTTTTGCCCTGAAAGCCTTGTTAACTTTTAGAAGAATATTCCACTGGTCAGAATTTCAGACTTTGGTGCTAATTTTAGATAATTGAGCATTTATAGCACTACTAATATTACTTTCACAGGGCCAACCTAGATTTCTAATATACCATGCATCACTGTCTGCCTAAAAGGGATAGAGCACTGGGAATAAACAGCAAGCATCAGTGAATGAACTCAGCAGCCACAAACAAATTACCAGAGACATGTACCTTCCTGAGAGGCAGAGAATTATGGAAGCAATATTGCATGATGGGATATGTAAGTACAGCCTTGGAGGATCATGTGTAGATGAAAACCAATTAAGTAAAGCACTTAGGAAAATTGCTTTCTACTGTCTGGATGAGAATTTATCACAAGACATAGTTTTTAAGTGAAAAACCTTACATGTAAACCTGGACTAAGTGTTTTGTCCAAGGTGACACAATAAGGCAAGTGATAGAGATAAAAATAGAATGTTTGAAACCAGCTTCCTGATCTAATCACTAGACACTTTGCAAGTTTATCTGAAAAGTTTCTAATGCAAAATAGAACCTTAAGAGTTAGGGGTCAGCATCAGAATTGCAGCAGCCAACTGTGCAGCAACAGAAATAGAATTGATTGCTTCTGTAAAATGTGATAAATTTTTATCAATAAGGACAGATATACCAAAAGAAAAATAATAGCAACTATATGTATCATGAAGGAAAAAGCATTTTGTCCACTGAAATGACTTTTGTTAATCATTACTAGTTATTAAAGATCACATAATGTCTGACCTTCTTTAATCCTTGAATCCTGACTGAAGTTATAAGCAGGTAATGTCATTACATCTTTGTCTATTTTATAAAAGTCTGTTTTGCTCTGATTTTTCTCACTCATTTAAAGTTTTCCAGAGCAGTTACTAAACATCAAGTGTTGTGAAGTGGAATAGGAAAACGGATGAAGTTTATTTCTATCTTTCCAGGATTGCAGGTTCTGAGCTCACAGATTCTTAAATACTACTTCTGGATACAAGGTAGTGCTCAAAAAGAAAAAACAAGGACAAGGATCTTTGGGAACACAGTGGGGGCAGGAATGCAACGACACCAGGAAGAAAAAAAAGTTTTGTTGGCATAAACTGTAGAGATAAATCAGGCCATGGGAGCTCATAAATTTGTAGGTGAATGACATGGAAGAGAAGTGAATTCTGAGCAAAGGGAACAAAGCGAGCTCTTCTGCTTTAAGTACTTAAAGGATTTATCTTTTTAGACATTTATTTCTCACATCAATCCAGATTTTAGATCCCATTAGCTATTGTGCATTTAATCTCAATTTATCCTCATTTTCTTGACCTATATGTTGGTAATAATGAGAGTATTGTTCTAATATGGTAGTTGTGAAGGTTGAGAGATTCCATTTGAAGATTTTAATAAAATCCTGGTAAGCTGTGAGTTCTGCATGTAATGATTATAAATTATTTACTCAATGCATCCTGAATATAAACCTTTCCTTTTTCCATGGTGAAATTGAGTTACGTGAGACCATCACTGGTCCTACCTATCAAGGAGAACCTAAAGTCAGGTCCAATCAATGCCATTGCCTCAGTGGTTTCTCACATGCATAATTATGACAAATATTGGGTACATTAGGTCATTATTGTCTGGGAGGGAAGCATCCCATTAGCCAGCCCTTGCAAACTAAGAGATGAGCAAAACAGATTCAGTTGGCAAGAGCCGCACAGTGCAAGGCCTTGATGAGATGGGGAGCAAGCAAGTATATTTTGGTATGGAGAAAAAAATATAGTGTCACAATGGAATATACTGTGGAGGCCATAGGACATCAGAGGAGTGTGTGATTCAACAGAAATTTTAACTACATCATAATTCTGACTAGTGACAGTTCCCATGAGGCTGTAATTAGTGAATAATCTATTATATTAGAGAGGATGCCTCTAAACTCCATCAAATAACCAAATGGCTGGATAATTGGGGCTGCAGGAAGGGTGAAGAGCACGGGGATAAAACTTGCAGTGTTTGTTTATAGAACATTATCCTCCTGCTACCTAAAGAAATGTAAGAAGACTTTATGAATAATGTGGTTGGAGTGTGGAGTGCAATTAAAAATTACCATATATTTGGATACTATTAAATAGAAAAAAAGTCTTACTGGAGAAAGCATTTTACACTACTGTGAGTAGGTAATTTTAAGAATAACATGTGCGTGTGTGTGTGTGTGTGTGTGTGTGTGTGTGTGTAAGAGAGGGAGAGAGAGAGAGAGAGAGAGAGTTGTAAAGATGCAGAAAAGAGATATCTAAATTTAACCTGCATTTGCCATTTAAGGAGCCATGATATAGTTTGGAGAATAATTAAGACTGAATTGCCCATTGAAAAGTGACAGATGCCCATGCTCTCTTGAGAAGTAAGAGGAAGTGAGGAAAAAAAAAAATGATTTCTTAAAACATCAATTGCTTTAAAAAGAAGAGCCTAGAGAAAATGTGGTAGAAGACTTTTTTCCCCAAGTCAAATATTCTCTGTTTATTTTATATTAGAAATAAATATTAATTTTAAGCACAGAGAATGATGTTATTGCTGCCTGGTCTTATCATATCTAAATTATTCTGGAAGTTTCAGTACCACATAAGACAAAGGGGAATTTTGTACTTTTCTTTGGTCAGTAACATGAAGTGAACTGCACATCCTCCATGAAGTAGCAGTGCTTAAATATTCCCCATATATATGGTAACCTTAAGTTTAAGAATAACAAAAATCCAATTTTATTTATTACAAAAGGCAAAAACCTAACCTAAGGAAAATTATCATTATCCAAATTCTAAAAATGAATATTATTAGACAGAGCCTACAACAAACAGACAAAATACCTCTTGGAGTGCCAGAACAGTGGAGCAGTCAGGAGCAAGGGCTCAGGTATGAGGCAGAATTGGGCCAGCACCCCTGCTCTGACTCTTACTCACTCTGGGGTCTTGGAAAATCACTCAATCTAAGACTATTTCCTTAATCATTAAATAAGAATAATATTACAGATTCAGAGAGTTGATAAAAGGAAACAATTCATTTAAAAAGTACTTGTCATTTGCCGGGCGTGGTGGTGTGCGCCTGTAATCCCAGCAATGGGAGGCTGAGGCAGGAGGATTGCAAGTTCACAGCTAGCCTCAGCAATGGCAAGGCACTTAGCAACTCAGTGAGACCCTGTCTCTAATAATTGTCTCTAACAATTTCCCCAGAAAATAGTGTATCTGTGAAGGGACACTTCCCCTCATTTGCAATTTTTTAACATATTAAATTAATGGCAATGGGGGTGTCAAACCTTTTGTAACCTTAGAAAATCTGTTTAGAGCATGGCCTTCATAGACTTTGAGAATACACCCTTCCAGTGAAACAAAAAAACAAAAAAAAAATCATGGCCTCACTCTCTCTTTCCATGTGCACTGGCAAATGAGGTAAATGTGGTAGCATGTGGAGAAGCTGCATGGACCACATCAAGTTCATTTCATTTGTGAAATCAGCTGAAAGAAATGGTTGTGTGTTTGCCAACCCCTTTGCTGATGGCAACATGTGCACCTGTCACCACAAGGTCAATGGTGACTCCCTGAACAATGTCAGTGTCCTGTAAAGTGAGGCATAAGGGGCCGGTTGGCTCCAGTGCATCTCCACCGACCATTCCACAGCTTTCAGAGTGCTTTGCAGGAGACAACAAGGTAATTAATGTGGTAATCAAACCAATGGACACTATTAAGCCTGCTTTTAGTTGAGTGAATGATTATTGTATAAGTACTATGTGTGTAGTCTAAGCCCTATAAATACAGCCAGGTTGCAAAATGTGAGACTCAGCATCTTCCCCCTTTTCCTTTCCACATGCTGGACGTCTTAAATATGTTTAGGCCAAACTCAATTACAATTGCCGCTTGAATTATAGGACTAGTTTAACCTGAGATAGAAGATTAAAAAGTCTCTTTAGATCCATATTCTGTTTTTTTTTTTTTTTTTTTTTTTTTACAGTTTATTGATATCCCTATTTTTCAGTTCATGCTTACTTCATGCTTACCAGAGTGTATTCAACAACTATGCAAGCATTTACTGAATGACTACAATGTGTAAACAGAACAAAAGTAAATAGGCAAAAATGCATGCCCCCTTAAGTTTACAGCCTACTGAATGGAAACAGATTCTAATATAAGTAAATTTAGAGTATCTGTGTAAGGGATTACTATGACAAAGAAAGGGTAATTGGGAGAAATTCAATTGCAATTTTAAATAAGAATAATGAAGAGAGGAACTTTAAAAAAAAATGTTTTGAAGAACTTAAGGAACAAACCAAGCAAGTATAGTGTTCCAAGTAGAACAAACAAAAGTCTAAGAAATGAGAGTGACTGATAGGTGTAAGAAGAGCAGGGAGGCAGCCTGTCTAGAGCACAGTAGGAAAGAAGAACAGCAGAGGGGAATGGAGGGGCAACAGAACAAAGGGCACAGAGCTACCATACCTTGGTCTCTATTTGTAAATAGATACATAATACAATCTTAGTAATTGTTCAACAAGATCACTATGGTCTGCTGCCTGTTTTTGTACAATTTGTGATATGAAAATGTCTGTGATATGAAAATGTCTGTGACATGAAAATTTTTACATGTTTGAAAAAATCAAAGCCATACTATTTTATGACATGTGGAAATCATATAAAATTCAAATTCTGCAAAGTGTTATCAGGACAAAGCCACACTCATGCATTTACTATTGTCCTTCTTTGCTTTCAAAATATGATGGCAGAGTTGAGTAGTTGTGATAGTGACTGGATGGCTCCCAAAGCCTAAAATATTCGCTCTCCAAATCTTTACAGACAAGTTCGCTGATCTGTGGGTTAGGTTATAAAAGGCAAGGGTGAAAGGAAAATCGTGTATGAGGATGCATTGCAGGAGTCAAAGCAAGAGGTGAGGGAGGATTGGAACAGGTGATCAGTGGTAGGTATGATGAAAGACCTGGTGCTGGATATATTTGGAAAGCAAACGTAAGACTATTTGCTAACATTGCACATGACATGCAGAAAAAATAGAGGGGTCAGGAAGATTCTAAGTTGGAGCTTCCCAATTTAATATATTTTCAAACTTGTCATTGGCCCTGCATTCTTAATCTTGGAGATTCCCTTCTACCTCATGATCCTCCAGGAGAAGGCTTGCCAAATCTTTCTCCCAGATCATGGTTATATCTGTTTCTTTTAATTTTTATGCCTGTGTTTATATACCAGGCCACGGAGAGAAGAGAAAGTAAGAGCTAAGAAGAAGACATTTAAAGAGAATTATTTGAATTTACCTCTTTCTTCTTGGTTAATGGTTACTAAGAAGTTCCTTAGAAACCCTGGCACGAAGGACCTTTTACATTTTGCCCCTACAGGAGAGATTCTAGAATTAGCTTTTTTAAATGGAAAGCTACTCCTCCAGAAGAAAACATTTAAAATGAAACTTATAAGCAGCTAACTTAACAATATTTGTACTCAATAGTCATCCCTCAGTATCCATGGAGGATAGGTTCTGGGACCCCTGCAGATACCAAAATCAAGTTAATTCTTAATTGCCTTATATGGTGGTGTAGCATTGATATGTAACCAACACATGTCCTTCCATATACTTCGAATCATCTCCAGGTTATTTATAATACACAAGATGTAAATGGTATGTAAATAGCTGTTAAAATGTATTGTTTATGGAATGACAACAAGGAAATGTCCTTATATACTCAGTACCTTTGCAATGTTTTCTCCAAATACTTTTGTTGTGGTGTTGGCTGAATGCACACATGTGAAACCCATGGGTATGAAGACCAACTATATTGTCTTTTTAGGATACTAAATAAAATAATTGACTTCTCATCCATATTTGTCAAAAGAAGAAACATGGAAGTTTACTAAAATTGCTATGAGAGTTTGCCGGGTACTTCTTAGCACCCATGTTAAAATGATGACTTAACTCACAATATTTCTCTTGAGATCTAAAAAGAAACTGAAATATATGGTTGTCATTAGAGTTCAGATGATTTTTGCTCTTTTTTATTCTTTTGTCACAACTTATCTAGACATCAGTTTCTTCCTCAAAAAGTGACATAGGAAGATCTAACTATTTTTAAGGTTCTTTTTCATTTTGTCATTTTGTGTTTCTGAGTCCCTTGGGGGTCTGCTAATATTCAAGAAGCTTAGAGATGAGGGTCTGATTTGAAACTCTTGTCATCTGAGCCAAAATTCAATTCCTCGAATTTTAGGCTATATATATTCCCTTTTAAGCTTGTTTCTGGTTCCATTCCTACAAGATAAACTTTTTGCATAGAAACAGTCTCTTTGCCACATCTTTTGTTCTTACTTAGAATCAGAGGTCAGGCTCCTTTGCTTATAATGTCATAACTACTAGAGCTGACTAAAGGCTATAGTGAATGCCAATTCCTACACCTGCAGTTAGAAGCCAATTATTTTTCCCCTTAAAATAATGTGTGTCCTGTAGTTAAAACAAAGAGTACAGCTAAGTAATGATAGCCAATTGAAGACTGAGCAGGAGGTGATAGAAGAGGGCAGTGGGGTGAGAGAAAGGTCAGGATAGAGTATTAACTGAGAGGAACCAGTCACAAAACTATAGAACATTATAGCTAAACAAGACCTTAGAGATCATGATATCAGAAATATATCTGGCCCTAATCCAGTCTTTCGAAATATGATGTACCCCTCATCCGAAGACTAGGAAATTCAGATGTGTCAAATAATATCATTTTCATTATATTTACATTCTGCAAAAAAAGATATAATTTAAAAACTGTAAATTACATTGAAAAAGACAGATACAGAGATGAATCCCAGCTCTACCATTTTTTAACTCTGAATCCTAGAACAATTTACCTTCTCAGGTTCCCAAATTTCCCACAAGTAAATGGGACTATCATAGCTACCTCAAGGGAATTGTATTACTGATGATGCCGGTAAATCATCTGATGCTAAGTAGGCAGTTAACAATAGGGTTCTTTACTGTGTTCTGCATAAAGTTTGTTTACAGTGTTTCTCCAACTTATTCCCACCCCTAATGTTTTCTGAAGTTCTGTTCTCTAATCTTCTAGATCTCTCTTGAATATTCCATATATTTTCCTCAACCTGAGGGGGTCCCCAAGATCCTTGAATATTCTTTGTCTTCTTCTGGGTCAGTCTGGGAATTTAGAAGTTTCAGGCACCACTTTACAAGTGTCAGCACTGTTCTTTGCTGTCATTTTCTGAAACAGACTTTGTGGACTCTGTCCTGGAAGCTGGCCTGCACCTCAACCCATAATGAAGTGCAAAACCATACCTTCATTAAAGAATGACGAGGTATAATTTTTTAAGAATACAGGCACACACATGCCCTCAGAAGATGTGTTCTGTACTTATGAATGGGTAGGGAGGAACCCTTGAACTGGGGTTGTATGTTCCTGGTAAGGATCCTTAGGCAGAGCTAAGTCCATATGCAGTAAAACATATAGTGTTAAGGACTCCTTACCCCAGGTCTCATTAAAAAGAGGCTGAGGCATTTTCTCTTGGCTGGTAATGAGGAAGCAGGAACTTTTCCCCTTATTTCTGCTTTCCTCTCTGGAACAAGTGAGGGGTTTAGAAAGACAAAAAAAAAAAAAAAAAAAAAAAAAAAGAGAGAGAGAGAGAGAGAGAGAGAGAGAGAGAGAGAGAGAGAGAAAACCTAGCAGGTTTGACCTAGTTTGCCTCACTAAAACACTCAAATCCCTAGGGTATCAAATCTGGGAGAGCATCCACAATTGGGAATCATATAGATAAATTTGTGATCTAGAATCAGCCTAGAAGTGAAGAAGAGAAGACACTCCCTAGCTCCCTAACATCTCTAGAACAAATTGAGTTCCCCAAATAAGCCAGAGGAGGCAGAGTTTGCTGCCCTCAGACACTGCCTTACAAAGCAATGATTAATCTAAGGGGAAAGGTCATTTTTAAATTTTTTTCTCTGCATCTATGCAAATGCCATGAAAATCCACATGTCACATTTGCATTTGTCATAAGCCTCAGCACTAATAGCATAGTTAAAAGTCATGATGTCACTGCCATTAATCAGGCCCTGTGGTGGCAGGCTTCAGTGTCATCTATTAATCACCAGTGTCTATAGACACATGTGTTTGGAAAGGCTAAGTTTAGATCTATAAAGTATGATTTACTTTCTTAAGTAGCATGATTGAAGATGTATTGCATCTTTCTCTGCTTTGGGATTTTTCACCATTGTGTCCTTCGGAAAGATCTGGCATTTCCAAGATGGCATTTAAAGAGCTATTCTGAAACAGAATAAGATTTTAGAGGTTCTGAAAAGGCCATTGATGAATATCTTGCTTCTCCTTTAAGAGTATGACTCTCACATACAGGAGTTCAGTCTTGATCTTTCTGAGCCACAGCTCTGCTTCTGCAGAGCCAGACTTCCAAAGAACAGCATTCTTGAGTAAGTACCCTGGATCAAGCCCTAGCACATTTATTTCTATTAGATCCTGTTTATTATCTCATTTCTGAAATAAAGAAGCCACAGGGTTTATTTGCTCTTGAGCTGCAATGAAATCACAAGACTGGCCACATTAAAGAAGAGTCACAAAGAGGAATTTGTTCAGTGGTTGAGACAGGGAAATAAAAAAAATAATAAAATAGAAGACAGGGAGACAGACAAACATAATGATACAGGAAGCCAAAAAATGAGGTGACTGGGAGAAATAAATGAGAAAATAATAGAAAAACTGGTAAAAATGAAGTTTATTACAGGAAGGGAAAGAAATGGGTAGTGGAGGAAGCTATAGGGGAAATTCTGAAGAGGAACTAGACAAATCTATGGAAATCACAGCCAGTGCCTAATCATCAGTGTGGAGTACCCTGCCAACTTTTTCTAATGAGAACTCTTCTCTCAGTCTGATCTATTCATATTTTTGTCCTGGATTTAACATGAGAGTGCATGGTTTGTGCAGATCTTTACATGACTTAGCATAAATAAATGAAAATATTTTCTATTTATTCAGCCTGAGAAGATACTACAAATGCTTCTTGTGGATCACTATGTGATACATTTCCCCCATTATTTCTGTGTGATTAAAATGTGTCAATATTTTATTTATTCCTATTGTGTATTTTAAATCCTGTAGGAAAATAGAAGACACACCCACATAACATTCCTCTAGATTTCCAGCTTGAAATTGCAGCTCCTAGAAGATTCATAAAGGTACAACAGGGATCAGAGAACCATGGTTTATTTAAGGAAAAAAAAAAAGTTGTATTCTAGTCTATAACAAAAATTATTTTCATGCATCTGTCAGTTTAAGATAACATCTTTTATCACTGCAGTCTCGCTTCTTAAAACTTCACCATTGTTCTTTCACATATACCTGCCACTGCTTATATATCCCACAGATGCCAGGCATGGCCTTTTGGTGAACACTAGTGATTTGGAAACTATTACTCCTGGAATAGGGTTTCTCATGTGCTCATCAGTTTTCTGTATCAGAAAAAATAAGGTAAAATCACTGTTTTCAAAAATGATCATAAAGAAATGATAGATGTTTTAAGAGATGACAATGTTTATCCTGTTTTAAACAGTATATAATGTAAACATGGATTGATTAAAACATCAACTGGTACCTTAGAAATGTGTACAATTTTATCCTTATATGTATTGGTTATAAATAGATTTAGTTTAAAAAATATATTAAAATAAGAAAAAAATGGTTTACACACTTGCTTTGGTGGCCCAAATGAATATTTTGGCCCATCTCCGAAATATGTTAAATAAAAGCAAATAGAGAATAAGCTTGTGACACTTTCTACTATCTTAGCAAAGATGACAATAATAGTAGAGCCAATAGTAAATACATGGGAAACACAAATTACACCATTCTATATTTTCTGGATTATAGCTACAATTTATTATTCCAATTTTCTGGAAAGCAAAGTTTTGTACATCTCTACTAACTTGAATAGCTATGCACAAATGTCTTTTCAAAAATTCTATGGGCTTTTCAATGTATAGAACTTAAGTCAACTTTTACTTTTGACTAAAATAGGAAAAGAGTGGATAGGCAGTTAAACCTTTATTTTTCTCTCATTCTTGTCCTATGAAATAATGCTTTTCCTATAATTAAATGGACTTTGGAGTTTAAACTCAACTTTTGTGTTTTAACATCCAAGTGGACAGTGGAAAAGGTGTAAAGTGGACTTTGAGCTCTTATCACTAAAAGCCTTAAAGTCTCTGTGGACAACTGAGAATTAGACCCAATTTTTAATAATATCTCCCCAGCACACACACATTCCCCTCAAAAAACTTTTAATTAGATTGTGACCTAGTAGAGTGAATATCTCACAAGAGGCCTGATCCCATCCTGCAGGTCAGTCAGTGTAATTCCCAGATGCCTCAAAAGAATCATATAACAACAGCCTCCTCAAACCAGTTGCTTCTTTGTCTTTGATCTTTCTCCTTTGTCCTTTGCTAATCATTTTCCCATGGGGACCCATCCTCTAGGAGACACAACTGGCCAGGGAACAGGGGAAGAGGCTGGCCCAATTTTCCCCAACAAGAAAAATGTCAGTCTTTCAAACTGTTTTAGCACTTCTGCATTTGTTAAAAGCGGGTCCTTCTCTTGACCTCCTCCCTTTCTTAATCTATTTCCCTTAATAAGAGAACACAGTTGAAACACTTCCTGCCTCATTTTTGCAGACTTGTTCAGTTTCTCAAGGTTGCTAGGTCTTTGGTCTTCTTTCCTTTAAGAGCAGCATCTTTATTGCTGCATTCACTCCACTAGGCTGGAAACTATTACACCAGAGGAATGGCTTAATTTATAATATTGGTTGGATGAATAAATAACAACATTATTTAGTACCTGGAGAAAAACCCATCAACTCAGTGGCTTTATTTAAATAATAGAACTATGAAAATATTTTAATTAGACACGTACATAGATATTACCTACTTTGAAATTACCAAAGCACTAAGAAAATAATTTGAACTCTTGACTTATTTCATAGGAAACTTCAAATGAAAGAAATGGAAAAAGCCTTTCCCCGTTCCTTTCATAACAACAAACAAAATCACATTCTATCAGCAGAATTAGGTGCTGTAACTAGGCCTCAAAGAGAAGGCAACAGCATTAAACCTTTATGACTGACCAGGAAAACATTCTACTGCCTCCTTTAAAAGTGTAAAACAAAGACAGTATCAGAGAGGGAAGAGATGAAACAATGTTTTAATAGCATCTGGGAGCAACTTGAGAAACGGTTCAATGTTATATTTTAGCTGTAGAGATGGGGTAAAAATAAAATAAAATGAAGCTTCCATTTGTGACTGCTGAAAGAGAATTAGACCAGAGGCATAAAAGGAAAAAAGCAACTAATAAATGGTAGAATTGGAAAGGTCTTAGAGTAGAGCCTATCCCAAATTATTGAAAAAATAGATCAGTTATAAACACACTGTCTCTCGATGTTCCACTTCAAGTAATTCAGGAAGACTTAAGCCTTCCAGGGTTGGTTATGAAAATAGAGCAATCACTCTGGCCAGACAAACAACAGTATAACTTCACATACACAATATGTTTTTAAAGGGTATATGTGAAGCAAACATTTTAAAATTAATTTCATTTTATCACTGATTTCTACTGTAATGAAGACTATGTATAACACTACTAAAATATTTGGAGCTCAATTTAAGGGAAAAAAACAAATAATAATTATAATAGCTATCTCAGCTTTCAACCCTTGTTGACACATCATCTGCATGTCTATATCTGAGTGAGCTCTTCTCAGTCTCCTCTGTCAGAAGCTAATCTAACTTCCAAATAGTCCATATTATCGAAATGAGCCTTCTGCTTTCAGCTATGATGAAGGAGCTTATAACAGATTAACCCTTCCTCTGGACAAAATACAGAAAGTGTAAGAATAGATCACAGACAACAAAGGCAGCCAGAATTTAATGATCCAAGAATCTGAAAAGGAAAACACACTGAGGTGAATGAACTTTCTCTGTTGCTCAAGCATTTTCCAACTTGGAAGCTGCACACAGGATGGAAAGCACAAGCAGAATGTAGGAGCTCAAAACTTTTGACAGGCTTATGAGACTGGGGAAATAGAAATTGAAGTTCAGGATTAGCAACACAGACAGGACATGAGGGGGTTGAGATGGAAGGAACTTCAGAGAAGTGAATCCTTTTTATATGCTACTTTTCCTCTTATGACATTTGAAGATTCCAAAGCAGTACTTGGTAAGAGACCTAGACACAATCGCCCCCTCCCCCACCAAAAAAAAATTAAACTAAAAATCAACTGTGAATATGTCAAACTAAGTAGGGATTTGAATAGCCGCAGGATGCAGGTACCAGGTATCCTACGAAGGCCCAACTTTACCCCACCCCCAATTTTTTTTTTATCTCAATATTTTTTGTTGTTGTTGTTGATATTCTTGGGTATGGCATGAACAACACTGACACTGAGTTTACAGAAGTTGCAAAAAATGTACGTAAGATCAGTGCTACAAAACTATGGTGAATTGATGTCTACAATTGCGGGAACCTTGTCTATATTAAGTGTTCAAACTTAAAGTTGTATTGCAAGAGGTGGCTTGTATGTGCCTAAAATCTGACTATCATATGGATATTGTTTATGCTGACACATGCTTTGTGTGTGACTTGGGCTTTGAAATTTTAATATAAACTGTTTATGTTTTTATCATTTCCTTTTGTAAAAGTCGTTCAAAGTATCATCAGTTATGCTAAGCACTTAAATGAACAAATGTCATCAATATTTTAATGATTAGCTGGCAACCACATAAGTTCAAAATCATTTCATATGCAAAAGTTAAATTTACCAATAAATTATTTATTTTTATTGACACAAAACTTGAACATATTTATAGGGAACAAATGGGAACAAATGATCAAAAACAAGAAGAAAAAATAGGCAACAGAAACAGACCCATAGATGAAAACAAATATTGAAACAATCAGACATGGATTTAAATTTCTATGTAAAAATATGCCACAATAAAATCCACTCCTCTGTTTAACTAAAATTCATTAATAAAATAAAGTAACTATAACTAACATATTCAGAAAGTAGATGACAAGATGAAGAATTTCACACATAAATTGGAATCTAGGAATTCGAAATGGCAACTGTGGAACTAAAAAAATGCAAAAACAGAAATTGTGAATTCAATATATGGTTTGACAGCAGATTAAATACAGAAAAAATATACTTCTAATATAGGTTTAATAGAGAAATAACAGAACCAAAAGTAATATTTGAAGAGTCATGGGCAAAGAATATTTCAACTCAGAGCAGACATTAAGGTACTGAGTCAAGAAACCACACAAACCCCAAATATGATGAATACAAAGGAACTGATGCCTGGGTAAAGCAATGTTACTAAAAACAAAGACAGAGAAAGCTCTCCATGAAATCAGAGGGGGGAAAGCATTGCATTCAAAGGAATAACTATGAGAATGACAGCAATGATTTTAATAGAAATGATGAAAGATGGGATATGAATGGGATTTTTATATGCTAAAGAAATGCAAACTTCCTTTCTGGAAATCTTTGTGTCTAAATTGAAAGTCTTAACCTTCTATTAGAAAAGGTGCAAAGTGACATCATAGTGGCAATAGATGTTGTTGTGTAGCAGCTGTTATGCAGACAGGACACTGTCAATTTCAGTTTTCTATGAGCTTCAGTTCTTGCAAGGGACAGAAATTTCTACTCTCTTCCTCTTACTGATACAGAGTTCTGAGCTCATCTTTCTTAGTTCAGAATATAACTGTTGTTCTTGACCTGTTTCTCATAAACATACAAATCAATAACCTTCAATCACCATATTTACTCTAAATTCCAGAATAGACCTGCTATTCCATTCATCTTAATATATTTTCAACACATTTTTTAAATTATCTTGAACTAAAGTAGATGAGCAATACCTGCAGAATAATTACATTGTTGATGACACAAAAACCAGTAATTATTTATTTCTCTTCCTCTGGAATCTTTTTTTTTTTTTTTTAGAATTCTACTTCATGTCCTTATAACTCTTATTGTTACTGTATTGGGCTTCTATTTTACATTGTCTCCTTTTCTTGAAATATCTATTTCTCACAGTTTCCTGAATAAAGTAGACATCATTGCTCATGCCTACGTCTTTACCTTGGGATGAAGTTGAAGTTTATTAATATAGCATAAAAGATCTTTGATAATATAAGCCTTGGTTAACTCTCCATTTCTTTGCCACTGGTCTTTGCAGTTAATTTTGGTTACCTTAAACCCCCTAGCACACAAAATTCCAGAACTAGTCCTTAATGTTCTTTCTACCCAGAATAGCTTCCCCTTCTTCCTCTCAAGACAAAATCATATGCATTCTTAAAACATCAGTTTAGGTACTATGCTTAAGTGTCCTACTCCAAAGCTTTAAAATAGAGTTTAGTACTTTTTCTCCATGTTCTCTTTATACACTGTATTGAAATTTCTGTTTAAACATCTGTTCCCATTGTACTTGAATATAATCTTCAGTTCAAGGCTATTGGAGCTCAGTACTCTGTAGTTATGTCATCTTTATAAATTAAAATGAAAATATTATGGCTTCTAAGAGAATATATGATCTGAAATGTAAGCTTATTTGCCATCTTAAATTTAAAATACTCAGTGATACTTTGAAATTATCAAAATCTACTCTGGACTTAAACATTTGATTTGTTATATCAGTCATATAATTTTCTGGATTGATTCCATAACTTAAAAAAGATCAAATGGCAAGTGTCAGGGTATGGCAAACATCATGTATGGCTAAATCATACCCATTTTGTCATAACTGACCTTCAAAGAGGAAAGCAGGAGAATGCTATCCTTTATTTGGTGACATGTCCTTTGTAATTTTTTTTTCTTAAATCTGAAATAGATGGCATGGTGGTACAGACCTATAGTCCCAGATACTTGGGAAATATTTCAAGAAAACACTTGAGCCCAAGAGTTTGAGACCAGCATGGGCAATACAGTAAGACCCTGTTTTAAACATCTGTACATACATACGATAAATGCTTACATTTTCCCATTCTTTACCTATTGATCCATTCCCACATGCACATTTACACTGGATTCTGATTTTATGCTGATTATTTGAATGTGATTGCAGCCTTGTTTTAAGAGCTGATTGACACGTGACTCAAATACTGCCACTTATAATCCTGTCCCTTATGTGAAATAGCTGCCTTGCTGTGGAACACAAGTTTTGATTTTTCTCTTGCCACAGTAGTATCATATTCGATTTCCTGAGCATCAACACTGCATTTTGACCTCAAAGTTCAGTGGATAGTTTTTGATCGACAGGAAAGGGGCTATTTTCATGAATAGATATATCCTTTCATGATAAAAATCCACCTGCTTAGGAGTATGCAGTAGAGTTGCATGAAAGGAAACAAAGAATAAGAACAGGTTGTAAAAGTAAAATACTGTAGCTTCTTCAGACTCAATGGAGGAAGGAAAAGGATAGATCTAAGAAACTACAATTAGAATTGTACAGTAATTTTCTTTAAAAAATATGAGAATATCTTTAAACCTACAAAGCATTTTTATCAATGGTTACCTTTCCCAACTTTGGATACCACTGTAAAAGAACTTCTGCTCTGTTTGACAAACATTGGCCACATTTTAATCTTGGCCTCCGAAATATGCTTTGAGTTAGAAAAATAAATAACCAATTGAAAAATGAAAGAATGTAGTTTTATTTTGATAAATTTCATATCTAGTTTCATGAAATAATAATATATAATAATATAGTTATAATAATATAAATGCTATTTTTCAAATTCAAAAATATATTCACTGAATATTTTATTAAATATTTATTTGATCTGGGCTCTGTGCTAGACACTAGGGGGACAAAAATGAACAAGTTATGGATTCCTCTTTCATGGACACACAGATAGAGATTGTAGTCACATGAGCAGTAACAATAAATTATATCAGTGATAAGGGCAAATGCAATGTTCTGGCTGCAAATAACAGTAGCATATAACCTTATCCCAGGGTTATCTGGAAGGACAATGAAGAGAAAGTCAGTCTAATAGAAGGACTACAAAGAGAACATCAAAATAATATCAGCTCAACAGTGAAGTCAATTAAGCATGGTGACAATAATTAGAGAAAGTTATAGAAAACTTCTGAAAGAGAAACTTTTTTGACAGGTGCTGATACAAGAAATCACTTTTTCTCATTTATGCTCAAAAATAGCTTGGATTTTTGCCCCAAAATGGTGAACTGAGCTCTCATAATAGGAAAATTATGTTTCTGAACGTTGCTGAAGATAGCAGATTATGTGAGGGGAAATTCCATTATCTCAGCCAACACAAATGTTCAAGAATTCTAGCTATAAAAGAACGCTAATCATTCTAATTATCCAGATGTTGTTACTTTGGTTTAAAAGAAGAAAGAGGAGGTCGGGGGTGGCTGAGTGCCCTGATGTCAATGACACACAGTCTCTATCATGGAAAATAACCAGTCTAGAGAAGAATAAGATGGTCTGTTTCACTGCTTAATCTTTGTCCATCAAATGAAAGAAGCTGCTGTCATCTGCTGTACAGAGCACAGAGGGAGGGTAAAAGGGGCAGATCACAACCTACGTGGGAATCGGTACCGTTCAGACATGCCTGTTCTGCCTCTCAGCCCTCTTTTCAGTCTGAAATAGAAGTTGATGTGTATAAATCTTCTCTAATGGATAGGGTTGTCCAGAGTTTACCATGCTATTCCTGACAAGAGATCCGACATCTTGTCTGACAAGAAAAAAAACAAAATCAGAACCCTCAGCTTATTCAACTTGACTCCCTGTCTCCTGATAATTTTTGCTTTCTCTGCTCCAATTCCTGTTCACATACCCAATTATGATCCCATCTACCATTCAGTGTGAAAGGGAAGATGGTTAAAACTAAAATTAATTTAAATTAAATTAAAAGTTCATCGGTCCTTTTATGGATTACCCAGGGATTAATATAAATATAAATTAGACTTGATGACCTACAACAATAGTTTTTAAATTTTTAATAGCCATGATACTTCCTTTAAACAAAACCTTTTGAGGAAGTCCATATGTAAAACAGATTGAATGAAGCAGCTTTGGTTCAGTTCTATCTCTGCTCTAAAGCAAAAGAAGTTCTACCACAATAAGCTAAGCCCTACAGAGCAGCAGTCCTGTAAAAACCCACTATCTCAGATCTATCAGGACCATACCACCAATGTCTATTATCCTTGCTTACTAGTCACCATAAATAATCTGGAATTCTCTAGGCACTTGTTTTAAATCCAGACTCATCTCCATATTTTACAATTTATCTCCTAGTCAGACCCATCCCATGTGTCCTCCCTTTCCCAAGGTGCTTTCTACTGTTCATTTCTCACAACATTTCCTTTACCTCCTTATCTTAGCTGAAATATAATCCTACTCTGAGAACAAACTTAATTTGAAACCTCAAGCAGTGATTATATTTTCACTTATATACACCATTAACTCAAGGATAGAAAGTGGGGGTAGTGTCCTCCTTGCTTCCCCTGTGGCAAACCACCACCCCCTGCCCTTATAAAAACCACTACTCTTGTAAGATATACACCATCTTGATAAATCAGTCTCACCTTACTTATGGCAGTTGCCTCCCTAACTCTTTGTCACTTCCTTTATTTCATGAAAAATTTTACCACATAGCTCCTCTCTACCACAATTGTTGCCATTATTCACAGTGAATTCACCATTCACATTAATGAATCATTCAACTAACCTCTCCTTTCCTTCAAGTCTTGGTTTTCCTCCATGACCTCCTCAATTCAAATGCATGGTCAAGGACATGCACTGGAGTTTATGCTCACTAGGTGCTCAATGTTAAACCCTTTCACATTTGACTGCACTTCAAAATGCCCCCCACCCTTTAATTTGCTTGGGAACTTCTACTACCACAATTTTTTTTTGATTTCCCAAATGCCCTATGTATCCTCCACTGTCTTCTTTTTCTTGCTTGTAGTTTACATTCCTCCAAATGTTCTCAGCTGCCTCTGTGATAATGACCTGGCAAAACTCCAGCCCTGAGACTGCTATACCATTAACCTTTTCTGTCATTGTGCCTAAACAGCTAAATATTCCTACAAAAAATCACACCTCTAGTCTAACCGGTTTCATTTTAAGTGCATGATAATGAACCTCAGACAGGAACTCAACAGTATCTAATTCCTACCATACTACCATCATGTGCTAGAAAATTCAATTTTATTCATCAAGAACATTTTAATACATGTTCCTTTCTCCTTGAAGTGCCTAGAACATTTTTTTTCTTTTTACATTCAACTGAAGATTTTTCCCCAAACATCAAAAGAAAACACCAGTACAATGTACCCATATGGACTTTCTTCATTTTCTTGTCATTTCATCCATTTGTAAACCCACCTGCATCTGTGCTCTTCTTCTCCCTGTTAAAACAGGAAGTGACTCTCATGTAACTGAAGCCCATTTTCATAGTTTTGGTAGGTTCTTTCATTGCTATCATCTCATCATATTAATCCTTCAGTTGTTCCCACCAATTCCAATGTATTTTCCAACTTTTCAGTCATAAGTGAACTCTTAAAAGATGTGTGTATACAGGTTTCCTCCAGTTCCTTCCTTCACTCTTAATCTACTCCAGTAGAAGCAGGTTATAAAGTATTCAGTATTATACATTTTAACTAAATTTCTCTCTCTCTCCCCTAACCGCCCCCCGCCCCCAGAATGTTAGAAATTACAAAAGTTATAGTTCTCTCCAAGTGATGGTGTTACACCTATGTATTTTCTTTATGTCTTAAAGAATCTCCCATGTTTATGTAATAAACTCACATGCCTATTTATATATGATAATAAATATAGGGGTTTCAGCTGGAATTCTGTTTTGCAAAGCAATTCCTTGCACATTTTGTGAACACATGCCATGTCATTAATGACCAGGTCTCTAGATTTGCTTTTCTGGGTTGAGTGACCTTGGGATAGAGGCGACCACCCAAAGAATCAGTACCACCTACCTACTCACAATTTTAGCAGGACCCATTGCTAACATTTTATCTCATTATTCCACATTCTGTTTCAGAGATTGGTGATCTATATGCTTACTGTCACTAGTGTCATTCTTCTTAGTAATCTCTTAGAAAGTCATTGCCCTCAGGTTGGATTTGTCATGCCCTGATAGGCAGCTTCAAAGACTGTGTAGGTGGACAAGACTTTTCAAGAATAGATGGTAGCACAAGAGAAACAAGCCCAATATATTATTAAAACATTAAAGAGAATAAAGATTTTTGATTATAGGAATGCAGGACAGGTAAGGAAGAGAGAAGCAATCTTTGGAGGAACTAAGTATATAGATGAGCAAAATCAATATGAAATTTTTATTTTAATATCTTGGGTCATCAGTGAGGAAAGGGTAATGGGGACATTTTCCTGCATCAAATTTACAGCTGAAGCTGTTGAAACTCCCAGAGGAGAGCTCCTTTGAATGTTTCTTTGACTATTTCCCAGTTTTAATACTTTTATTTCTCCACACAAGAATGGCAAGTTGCCATCATTGTGTAATTCGGGCACATTTTTGGGATGTCTCTGCTTCCTTTCCCACTCGATTTTAATGCTTCCGTGATTGGCCATTTCAGGCAGACAGCATGTTGCAAGCTTTTTCACCTCATAGCTCTATTAAATCAATCCTATTTGAACTCTTCCTTCTCACCACTTCACTGAAAATAACCTCCCGAGGATTGGAGGGTTTGAAAAGGGCAAAAAGCTTTAGCTATTGCTTTGAAGAAAACTTTGTGTACAAAGAAAATATCAGAAATAACTACTTGTATTCACATATCATGCTTGCATGTCCATTTAGGGCTACTTTCAGAGGTCATCTGTCATAACGACTGAACAGGAACTGACTTTAATGGAGAATAAACTGAAATGCACTTTATAAAAAAATAAAAGAAGAGGAAAGCAAAACAAAGAGTTAATGATAACACAATAAACATTTAAAAATATGTGAAAGCCACTGAGCTGTTAAGATACAAAGCAGCGTAAATAGAATTGATAGCTATGTTTATCACAGTGTATCTATTCTCCAACTAAAGAATTAATTTTTCCTGTTTTCCCCACTTCCTATCCTAAAACAAAGGATTAATGTCAAGACATTTAAGGTATTGGAATAGTAGCTTCCCAGAATCATCTATCACAGACAGCCCTCCAATTTAATTGACAACTCCTTACTTTTCCAATGATTGAGAACTTCACTCAACAACTAAGACTCCCACCCACAGAATTTGAGAATAATAATGATAATACCATGCAATTGCAGTGCATGTTTACAGTTTGCAAAGCACTGTGCATGCATGAATAATCTTTTTGAGTAATACTAAGAATAAAATTAATGTCACTGTCCCAATTTCTCTATCAAAACTTACCACTGCAATATGTGAGAAGTTTTTGTTTATTTTTTTCCAGAATATATAGTAGTCTGAAATTCTAAGTGTTTAAGAAAAAATAAGACTTCTATGTTAATTGTGTACCTGTAAATATGACTCTTTCTAAGCCCTTGATCTTCTCCACTACTTCTTTATTTTATCACTCTCTTCATTTCCCCTTCTCCTGCCATTATTCTAAATAATGTAGAGTATCTAAGTAATAACTATTAATGTAGAGTACCTGAGTAAATTAATATAATTATTTGTGCTTCATAACATTCATGAGTATATTATTGCACATTATCCTCAAAATTCCATGAAGTGGGAAGTACTAGGATAATCCTAGCTTTCTAGAGTAGGAACGTAATACCCAGAGAGAAGAGCCCAAAAATGTAGATGGGACAGGTCACCCATCAGCACCAGGAGCCATTACATGCAGCTCTTAACTGTGTTTGTGTTTTCTCCTGACTCAGTCATCATGACCACACATACTACTCCACTCCAGCTTCTGTGTCAGTGGGGGATGACCTTGAATGTGGACCAACAATCTAGTCACAGAAGCAGAATATCATACACCAACTAGAATGGCTTAAACATGTTGAGAAAGATAATATATAGATTGGATGTTTTTGAGCATGAATATTGAAAAGCAAGATCAATTACTAAATAGTACTTTATAAGTATTTAAAATATACTGATATTGACTAAAGTGTTAATTTTTCATACAAATTACACCTTAAATTCTGCTATAATATTAGAATTCATTGGACAAAATAACAAATATTGAGCTTTGAAAGTTAGAATGTCTTTAAATAATGTTATCTTAAAATCTTAGAATATATGCACTGATATCTTAGTTAAAAATTTTAAATATGAATTTAGTTTTTCCTCTTAGAAACTTTATATGGGACTCTATAAATACCATCAGCCATAGTTTCCTCACTTTTAGAAACTATCCATGTCTAGGGTGTCTGCCTTACAAGTATTAGCCTATTTTAGCAACAAACATTCAGGCATGAGGGGTGAGTGAACAAAGAGCACCTTTTGAATTCAGGAGACACATAGCTGTAGTGGTATCAGAATAACCACCTGCCATTTCCAATTTTCACAAGGGCTGGCCTTTCATTTTTGATCATATCCTTTTGGAAGTTGAAAAATTATGTAGGAGTATAATATTTGGGGTATTTCACATCATTTTTACTGAAAAAGTGTGATTTAGCAAAAAGAAAATTAGATTTGATATCTAAAGACCCTTTGATCTAGTTCTGGCTTTGACTCTAAACTATTCTTCATCTATGAAATGAGGGGATCATTAAGTCCTTTCCAGCTCCCATACCTTATATAATTTAAGTGATACACTTGTTAGTTTTCTTTTTAGGTCACCCCTAAAACAAACAGGATTGGAGTAGCTGTTGCAGCAATGTGGACAGGACTCAAAGTAAGGTATGAGTTAATTGAAGACTCAAGAGGAAAAGAAGGAAAACAAAATTAAAGGGTCCCAAATCCCAAGAGGGGTTTTCCATGCTTAGATGCTGTGTATTGCTTATAGTTTTAGAATCCACAATCAGTCAGTATGAACCAGTAGATAACAATCTTTCTGATGTTGATTCTTGGTTTAACTGAGTTTTCAATATGGTAACTGCCTAAAATCAGTAATATTTTAAATCACAGACTATGTTCAGTGTAATAACAGAGAAATTAGAATCATTGCCTCCTCAAGTGAAAGGACATCTTCAATTGATTTAATTAAAATAGTTATTTATTTACACAAGTCTCTAATAATGTGATTTTTTATTATTGAAGAGAGCTTCTTAGGCAAATAAAACAAAGCAAGAATAAAGTACTGCTGGTACATATAGAACTACCAGTATGAGAACTGAGACTGAAATATGTTTGCCAAACCTCTGGAAACTCAGTGCTTCAAGAGAAGTTATATAATTTCCCAAAACTGCAAACAATCTCAAACAGCACCCACCAAGAACACTGTCTTCTGTAGGCAGACTTATAAACCTTGGGATATATTTCTTTTGTACATGCTATGATGAATGAAAGTAGTAATCATTATTTATTTTAAAATTTGGTTCAAAGATGATTGCTCTTATTCAAAAAGACAAATAAATTGACTCTCTGTGAGAGCAAAGATATGATCATAATCCTTCCCAAGACAATGGCCACTTGGGTGAATGTTCCAGAAACAAGCTATAAGGGACCATACCTAGGACCAGTCTGCTAAGTCTCATAAGAGAGACAGTGGGACAGCACTGTTCAAAGGACATATCATGTGAGACCCACATAGAAATTTCAGCTTTATAGTAGTCCCAATTAAAAAAAGTAGAAATAAATGTAATTAGCTTCAATAGTGTATTTTATTTCATGAAACATGTATAAAATAAAACCATCTGAAGAACATGTAATCAAAATAAAAATTTTACATTTTTTTCATGAGTTTTTGAAATATGGCATATGGTTTACTCTTAGAGCACATCTCAAATTGGATGCTAAATTTTCTTTGGAAATGTCTTAAATATATTTCATAAAATTTACATCTGAAAAAATTCATATACAGGTACCTAAACTGTTCCAAGCATACTTAAAATGTTTCCCCAATGACTGAATCAAATGTTTTAAAAATTTAAGTTAATTAAAATTGAATAAAATTAAAAATTCAATTCCTGAGTCCTAGTAACTGCATTTCAATTATTCAATAGCCACATGAGGCCAGTGGCTATAGTACTGATCACTGCAGCTGTAGAAAATGAGAGGGTGGTAGTGCCCAAGAGTCATGATGATGGAAATCCTGAAGAATTCTAATCATTGAATAAATCTATGAGGAATAGGATTTATGAAATACAATAACCTGTGTTTTTTGTTGCTGTTGGGTTTTTTGTTTGTTTGTTTTACTTTCCTGAGGCTGTTGTAACTAATAACCACAAACTCCCTGGCTTAGAACAAGAAAAAAAATATTCTTGTACAGGTTTGTAAGTTATAAGTCCATATCTAGCTGTCCCTTCTCTGGGGACCTCTCAGGGAGCATGCCCTCCTTGTCTCTTTCAATTGCAACATCCCTGGTGTTCCTGTGTGTGTGGCTATACCACTCACTCCCTGCCTGTATCCATATTGTCTTCTCCTTCCCAGTTTGGATTATCACCCTTTGCTTCTCCCTTATAAGGAACTACTGTAGCTTGTGATAAAGTTTATGACCCAATGGATTAATCCAAGTTAATCTTCTCATTTCAAAATCTATACTTCAATTACACCTGCCAAGACTTCTTCCATTTAAGGCAATATTTACAAATTCCAGGGATTACACTTTGATATCTGTGGGTGCCCATTATTTAAAATCCTAAACTCTGTGAAACCTGTTCCTTCTGAATCTGTAACATGAGAGTGGACACTTTGGAGTCTATTTCCACCTGAACAACAAATGCATTTGAATGCAACCAGATCCAGTTCCCCCAGCATCTTTGTTCCTACTCTAAAGGGTAGTGACAGAGCAACCAAACGGATGCTGAGCCCGCAGAGAGCTGATAAACTGCAAGAGACCTACTGGGAACAATCAAAGAGATATGAGTTGATTAGCACAGTCTTGATTAACACATAAACGCCCGTATTAAACACACACACACACACACACACACACACACACACACACACCTATGCCTTCCTTCCAAGATGTATGTTGACAAAACCCAGGATGTTAAAATATAATCTTATCAGAGGTGAGACAGCTGCTATTGCCCAGTGTAGAATGGTCCAGGATACAGAATGCTTCAAAATGAAAATTATAAACTACAGAAATGAGCAGTCATGGAGAAACACAGATGCTCTTAAAAAGATGAGCAAATGGTTTATGCACATAATTGCACAATTTCCAGAACTCCAGAAATATAGCAATGACGGTCTGCATATATGTTAGCATTGTAATTTAAAAGATACTGACTATAAGAAAGAAATATTTAGAAATTTCTAAGATTGGTGAAGTTTGAACATAAACAGGGGTCTAACAGAAGAAAATAATAGAAAGGTCCTCACATGGTATCTTTATCACTACTGAAATTCATGCATAGGACCTAGTGCTCAGAAGAATCCTGAGTGAAGTCATCATCTCCTATCTCCCTGGATGATAACTCTTGATTTATTATCACACAGTTAGATGTAAGTAAGAAGATCATAGACTACAAATAACAGCATATTAATAGCTCTACTTAAAAAGAAGGAAAAGAAAAGCATCACTTATGACTTTATTATGGAAATTAAGCATTTAGTAGATATCCACATAATCCTTTTTTGAATTGACAGGGGAAAATGTGCTCAAAGGAAAAATAGATTTTTGGTTCCCTTTTTTTCCTTGAAGGATGAAGCTTTTACAATAGCCTGTAACAGGTTAACAAGGGCTTCCTCATATTGTAGTTAATTCACAATCAGGTCATCATTTCCCCAAATGCAAAGCAAGGAAATCCTGTTCAAAGCATTAAAATATGTGACAGAAATGCACATTAGTTTTCAGTTTTTTAAAAACACAGCCCTACTAAATGCTTTGGTATTGTGTAACTTATGGTTGGAGGGCAGGGAGAGTTCTTTTAAAACAAACAAATACACTTTTCTTCAAGTCAATATAGCAAACCTATTATGGGCACAGCCTGGTGTGAGATTCTAGAGCTTGTGGAAAAGCCATTTCTCCACAAAGGTAAAGGTTATTAAAGCACATCAGAGCCTCTGATAGACACTGAATCTGTTGGCGCCTTGATTCACAAACGAAAATAATTTCATTCTCAGTTTTCTTTTTCCTCCCTGGTTTCCACTACAACCTCCACCCCTGTTACAGCATATCCTTTCTGGACTTCAGAGAAAGTTCACAATGAGACTGAAAACAAGTGTTGGTAATTGGACTATTTCAGGCTCCTGTGGATAATCTGGATAATTCTCAGCATTGTCACAGAATGCGTCTGCACTCTGTAAGGAAGCAGAGAGTCAGGAAAGTTCTTCTCCGGATTTTGCAATGGTCTCTGTTTTGAAAGGCAGCCAACCACCATCACAATTGGCCTTAATTGCTTCTCTTGTTGGCAGTCTCAGGAGAGAGGACAGGGCTGAGTGAGCAAGAAAAGCTCAACCTCTTTCTCATTAAGAGCTCAGCCTCTTTGGGTCAAGGCTGAAACAACCAGGGGATGGATGTGTGGATCAGGTCCTTACAACACTACCTGTCTTGTGGGTAAAGGAGGCACTAGTCTAGGACATTGAATTTAGCATCCTTACTGGAATAATCTGAATTGATTAAATGAGAAGAATAACAAAGAGGACAGCCTGAGCGGCATCAGAAATGAGGGGAAGCCATCTTTGGTTAGTAGAATTGAGAGAAATAACTGGCTATCATAACTCAGAAGATCAGGGAATTTTTCTCTACCTTGAATTATGAGACTTGAGATCTCATTCTTGTAAGCTGTTGTAGGTTCTTATAGATATTTTCTGCCTTTCTTTTTCCCTTTATAAAAATGATATTCACTAATGAGGAGGAGACATTTGTTTCCATTTGAATTTCATTAGAACAAAAAAAACACATAAAACTCATATAAGCCAACTAAATGTAAAATATGCCATGCTTAATTTTTATTTCAGATTTTAAAAAATAAACTTTAATTTTGAATATTTTTATATTTATAAGTTGCAAAGAAAGCACAAAGAAAGCACAGATTGTACATGTACCTTATACCCAATTTATCTCCTTGTTTAATCAATTAAGTCCCAAGTTTTTAATTCTGTGAAAATAATAATTATTTCAAAATTACCATAAATGGTATATGTGTTGCTCAATTTTAGTTTCCATAAGTGTTCCACATCTGTGATGATAGGACAAAATGAGCTAACATCTTATATTATAAAATGGTACATTTGGCACAATGACTGAAGCAAAAGGAATAAATCTTTATTAACTAAAATCCCTATTTTATTGAGTTTTCCTTAATTTTTGCCTTTTTTTTTTTTTGGTTCTAGAGTTTTCTATCATGGATGTTATGTTATGTTTAGTCCTGTCTCCTTAAGCTCTTCTTGCTGTACCAGTTTCTCAGACTTCCCTTGTTTCTGATAACCTTGACAGCTTCAGGAGGACAGCCAGTTATTTTATACAATGTTTTCAATTTGGATTTCTCTGATGTATTCTCTCAATGTTAGGTAGAGGTTATTTGGGCAACATTTTTAATTTGGGGGAAGAAGACCAGAGTGGAATCCAAAGTGAATTCATGGGTTTTAGTTTTATTTTTGGATTATAATCCAACTCTATTTTGTCGCTGAAAGCATTTCAGCTTTGATCATTAGGAGCACTTTTAGTTGGATCTTATGTCACACTGACATATCTCCATCATTATGGATTGGTCTTTTTTTGTGTGCATGATATTTGGGATTGAACTCAGCAGAGCTCTACCACTAAGGTCTCACTAAATTGTACAGACTGACTTTGAATGTGTGGTCCTCCTGCCTCAGCCTTCTGAGCAGCTGGGATTATAGGTGTGTGCCACCATACCTGGCTAGTTCACATTTTCTGTCCACATGATTTGTTTGTTTGCCTTTGTTAATCCATCCTTTCTTGGCCTATAAGATGCTTTAGGCCCACTTTGTATACCATTCTTAGAAACATCCATTTCTTCAAGGGACTTTCATTTCATTTGTTGGAGAATGGAATTAGATTTCAAAATAAGGTATTTTACCTGTACTGGACAGCATTGCTTGTAGGCCCATTCAGCCAACAGAGGAACAAAATATGTGAGTATATGCTAAGTGATGTACCCAAATGTATCTATACACATTTCTAAGTACCCATCTCTTTTAAACTAAACCTGAGTTCATACTGAAGTTTCTAATGTCATGTTTAGCTATGCCAACAAACTGTACAAAATCTAGCTTCTGCTATAAGACATCCATTTATTTAATTTTCAATACCAGTATTCATACACTGTGGTTTCAGAATTGTTAGCCTGTGTTACCATGTGAAAAAACCTTACCAACTAGGATACTGTGCATATTCACAGTACCTTTAGTGGTTAATTGTATGTTCTTCACTAATCTCCAAAGTAACTTAGGTCAGCAACTTTTACCCCACCTACTTCAGTTAGGTTCTTCATACATTCTAAAAGTATAGTTCAATTCTTCATCACAGCCTGTATTACAGCCTGGGATCATTTGAATCCTTGGTTATTTTTCCTGTACACACATTAGTATTCATTCTGGGTAGTAAAATTCTGAGTTTGATAAGCGTATTGTGTCATGATCCTATATTACACTATCATACAGAATAGTTTTACCAGTTCACAAAATGTTCTGATCTTCACCTTTCAGACATTCTCCCTCCAACTTCTGTCTATCTCTAATCTCTTTACCATCTCAGTGGTCCAGCCTGTCTTGGAATGTTGCATAAATAGAATCATATGGTACATATTTTGGTCAAGACTCACTTCTTTCACCTAGAAACACACACTTATGGTTTCTCTATGTCTTTTCATGGCTTGATAGCTCATTTATTTTTATCATTGAATAATATTGCATCATATGAATGTACCAAAGTTGTTTATTCATTCATTTACTGAAGGACATCTTGGTTGATTCCAGTTTTTAGAGATTAAGAATAAAGCTGTTATAAACATTCACACGAAGGCTTTTGTGTAGACATAAGTTTTTAGATCAGTTAGATAAATAAGTAGAAACACAATTGCTAGGTTGTATAAGATTGTGTTTACCTTTCAGACTATTTTGAGCAGGAAGAAATGAGAAACTAATAGTTGACTGCACTCTTACCCTGCTGAAAACCACATGAACAAGTCCACTTTTTTTTTTATAAAAGGTTCTGAGAGTATTTTACAGAAAACAGATGGAAAGGAATCAGTTTCAAAATAGTGAAGAATAGAAGCTCATCCCTTGACAGCCCTCTTTTAGGATGACAAGGGCTAACTTAAGAAGAGTTCCTACATTGTTTCAGAAGGATCTATTCAAGCTAGTTTCAAGGAACATTTCAGTTTATAGCCATCTTTCTCACATGCATCATTCTCCAAATTCTACATATACATATATATATATATATATACATATATATATATATATATATACATATATATATATATATATTTTAAATTGCTACTTATAGTTGATGAAGTGAAACAAAATACATGGAATCACACAAGCACTTTGGGGGGTCATTAGAAAGCCCATTCTATACCACCTCTGTTAACTCTATATTGCTGTTTTTAACATTTACACACCTTAAAGATCAAATAAAATTGTGGCATACTGATGTAAACTGAGATTTCCAAATAGTTCATAAGAAAAATATTATACATTCTTGGATTATCCCAAAGTTGTATCCTTACGAATGTGTGAAAATGGTTTTCCATTCACTCTTTAATTTAAGTGATCTGTATATTCAAGAATGCAACCTTTGTTGGAACACAGGCAGTTGCAGGACTACTTCCAAAGAAAGATGCAATGGGAAGGAATTTCTTCCTTGCTGGGGGTGTGAAGTGAAAGAAGTATTCATTAAATAGAGAAAATTCACAGCTAACACCACCTTTTTCTTTCTCTCTAATTAGAATTATACACCTTTATATTCTTTATGTACCTAAACTAATGACTTAATATTTGTTTCTTGGTAAAATAAGATATACAACCTTTGAGGCCAAAGAGTTTTGAAAATCAAGAGTCCCTTCAAACGTCTCCTTGTCTCTTTCTGTCTCCTGTCTCTCTTGTCTCTGGGTATGTTTGTATGTATGTGCATGTAGCTCTGCACCCAACTTGTACCCACACTGTAGAAGTTAGTAAGCATGCAACACAAGTCAGTATGGCTACTCTTGGAAGAGATCCTACTATGTACTAAATACTATATGATGTAATTTCTTGAAATTAACACATTTCTTTTGCTTAGAAGACTTATATAGTATTATTACCAACATAATTGTTTAGATTAAGAAATGGACTTACCAAACAACATACAAACTCACTACTAGAATAGGAATGCAGAGCTCAGTTCCTTCAAATTGCAGTGCCTGGTATCTTTCTATATCAATTCAAAATGGTGTCACGAATCTGTTAAGTTTACCTAAAAGAACATTCTGTAGCAATATGGCCCCTCTAACACTATAACTCCCTTGCACTGACTTTTAAAAATGAAATGAAATTAGCTTAAATATCCATTGTTCTAGACAAGCGTCTAAGCAGAAACATAAAACACACTATAATATTCCACAAGGTGTGATCCAAGTTCTATCCATGTCAAAATTTACAGGGATGATGATTCCATTGTAAATTCTTCAGTCAATATCTATTCTATGGATATGTTTATATACACCCAACTCTTAAAAAATTTGTCTGTGGTGTCCTCACAATTTACCTTTTCAGTTTTCAAATAAACCAGCATCTTTTTAATTTTAATTTGGATCAAAGTTGGTTTAGACACCCTCATTAATGTGGAAAATGAATTCTAATTTTTCTTTTGGTCAGGAGCTTCATAAATAAGGGCAGAAATGATATATAAAAAAAAAAAGATATTCTAGGATGTAATAAATGGCAGATCTTTTTTTTTTTAAAAAATTCATAAATATTATCTAAAGTTATATTAAAATGTGCCAGAAAATGCAATGTATATATACAGCTATTTGTGGTAGGAGAAATCTGGGAGATCATGGTTTTTCTGTAAGTTGAGCGGGAATAGGGGAAGAAAAGGGAGTACTGAAACACAGCTGAGGCACAAAGAAGCAAAGGGACCTTTGGAGAAAAATCATAAAGCAAGAAAAGACACAGGTACTAGAAGTAGCTGTTGAAAAAATAAACAAAAAAACAAAAACAAAAACAAAAATCTCAGCTCAGGAATTCAGAGAACTGAACCAGTAGTGGGCCTGTGTAAGTCCAGTCCTCTATATACTGTCATTTATGACTTTCTCCCTGGGACCCCAAAGATGAAATCAATTGTAATCATTAGGGGAAAATGGGTAATGGTTTTGTATCCCTTAGGACTAAAGGACTTCTCTGAGGTGTATCCAGGTCTCCAGGATTCAGCATACTAGAAGGGCTAGAGCTTGTTAATAACAAAGCACTGCAAAAGGGGCTATAGTAGTAATGGCTGTGACTATAAGAGGATAGAGATAAAGATCTTGTTTCTAATTCTCCAGAAACATAGACTTAGGAATTTGATTAATCTTAAAAGAATTCCTTCCTTGTTAAATAACAAAAACAAAAACCACGTCATTGTAACTTGCCATGTTACCATCAATTTGCCTGCTCTCCAGACCTGACCCTCAAGGGTTCAAGAGTTTGGCTCTTTGCAGACTTGACACCAGGTTGGAGCTGGTTTTCTGAATCCATATTCATTTCCAGCCCCAGCTAGGAAGGTTCTAATTTGCAGTATCAACAAACCTATCCTGAAGGCTGACCCTCAGTCTCCTTTGACCTTCAGCTTTATGCAGACCTAGCTGGAAATAAAACAGAACCTTACATTTACTTGAAGGTCTCTTGCTGAAATAGTGCCACTTTATCAATCCCAGTAAACTCTCCTTTATCCCAAGTCAAAGTCACCCTGTAGGCTTTGTATCCTTCCCCCTCCGCTTTCTTGCTAAAATTGCCCTTTTCTGAAAATTCTTCTACTGCCTTATTATTCTGATATTTCTGTTAGAACAGAGACCACAAACATTTGGCTAAAGTGATTAAAAGAAAACAAGAACATCTGTAACCCAAAGCAGCCAAAGAGTTTTTATTATTGAAGAGAAAGCCCAGAATGTGAGGTCAAACTCCACAGCCTTTACCATTTCCACGGGTTAGCCCCATATTCTGGCAACTGTCCTAAGTTCAAGAAAAATTGTGCATAGGATATCTTTTGCTACATAGCTGACAAGCAGGCATTTCCATTTTGTGCAGTTTACAGATATATTGGAAAGCTTTTATGAAAATTTTGTTTACCATTGTCTATTATTCAAGAGTGCCACCGGGAAACTAAAGACAAAGTTTAAGAAAGCAGATAGCTCCTTTTACAAACAGCTCAAAGAAAACTGGCTTCATCGCAGGGAAGGAAACTTTGTGAATAATTTTAATTTTAAATTAATAATTTCAATATTACAATTATGTAATATAAAGCCCACAGCAAAGTCTGTGATGGCTTGTCTGTGATGGGGGTGAAGTAAGTCTCATTGAAGGAAAAAAATAAAAAACCTATGACCTGCCTCTGTGTGGGGGTGATGTGGTCCTTTTAATTTTTTTTTTTTTTTTTTTTTGGAGTGTGATAGCATCTCTTCAGATGGGAGATATGATGAAATCACAGGAGAGTCTGTTCCTTGTGACTTCAAGGTTAATAAGAGGGAAGCTTGGCAATGACAGGGCCAGCAGACAGGGAGAAAAATCTGCTTTTAAAGCTACAGATCGAAGGGCTGGAGTGATATGTATGTGACATTTCACCACTGATGTTCCTGATTAATTATCAACAATTCAAAAGAATATCAGTGGAGAGAATGGGGAGCTCTTGACAGTTAAAAGGGACATAACCTCATTAAATCTTTGGGATACAGCTTCTCTCAAGTCATTTCAAAGATTGGAAAAATGATCTCAAGTGTGTAAATCAGAAAGAAATTACATTAAATTCTTAGCATCAGAGTGATTTCAAAAGCATTTATTACAATAGTAGCATTTGCTTTCCCAAGTGTTACACATGTTCCAAAAATGTGCTATAGATCGATGAAATATTTATTTCGGAATTGTTTGCAATAACACAAAATTAGAAAGGAGCCTATATGTTAATCAATAGGAAAATTGCTAAATAAAATATGGCATAGTCATGTTAGAATTCACTGCAGCAGTTAAAGAATGAACCTGATCAATTTGTAACAATTTTATAGCTTTTGCAATATGTCAGACACTATCCTAAGTGGTTTAGATGTGTTAACTCATTTAATTACCACAACAAACATAGGAGTAAGAACAAATAAGACACAAACCCATTGTATCCCAATTTTACAGATGAAGAATGGGGGGTAGAAATGATTTGTTAAAGGTCAAACAAACAGGCAATGGAGCTGGCATCCTGGCTCCACAATCTAGGCTATCAACAGCACATCTTACCTTATCTGGTCTAGCCTAAATGTATAGATTTTTAAAATAATGTCTATCTACTTGGGCTGCTATAACAACAATAACACACACCAGGCACCTTGAGCATTTACCTCTCACAGATTTAGAGACTAGTGAGCCCAAAATCAAGGTGCTGGCAGATTCAGTCTGGAGAGACCCCACTTCCTGGCTTACAGATGGCTCTCTTCTCACTGTATTTTTACATGGCAGAAGGAGCAAAGGAACTCTCTGGGGTCTACTTTATAAGGCACTAATCCTATGAGGATAAATGCATCATGTGCTAAGCAAGTACCAAAGGTCCCACCTTCTAACACCATCACTTAGAGGGGAAATTTCAAGATCTGGGTTTTGGACATGGGGACAGAAACTCTGAGGCTACTTCACTATTACCTCCCCTACCAAGTGCCCTTCAGAAAGATGGCTGGCCAAATGACAACAAACTGTACAATCAAATCTATGCTCTCTAAAATGCTGTCACCTCCTCCTTTGTGAGTCCCCGATCTTAAAGTGATGTGTATTTGTATGTTTGTAGGGCAGGGCATTTCAGAAAGGGAGTTGGGGGTAGGTTTGCTTCTGTCTCCTCTCAGAGAGTATTCTCCCACTAGGTTTCTGGAGGTGGTGTCTGGTCACAGTTGCCAGTGGCTTTCAGAATCTGGAATACACATACTTAGCTTTTTTTTTTTTCCCCTAGTTTACAGGTTTACACCTCATGAGAGAAAGCTCTTCCTGCAAGTCCGTGTTTCGATTCAAGAAAACAGGGTTTGAAAACAGCTCTGCAGCCCAAGACCCAGCAACATCTCTGGGACACACACAGCCCTGGGGTAAATTAGAACCTGGCTTCTCCCTGGATCTCAGATCCCTGTTTTTTTTTTTTTTTTTTTTTTTTTCCTTCTCTCTCTAGCCAGTTCAGCAGAAGCCTGGTACCTGCATGTGCATCACTTGCACCTGCCTCTTGAAGGAAGCCCCTTTTGGGCTCATTGCCTTCCATTCCTTAAGTGTTATGCTCCCTGTTCTTCTCTCTAGATCCAAGCTGCCACTTAGTGGGGAACCGTCTGTTTCCTCACCAGCTGCTTGAATGCATACCCAAACCCAATAGGTGTTCACGCACATTTTGAGATTCCTGCTGATTTGTTTTTCCCTTCAGTTTCAACTCCACAGAAGTATCAATAAACTAATCTTAAAAAGTACAAGCCTCAACAGGAGCCCCAAACCCAAAATATTGACAAATGAGCTAAAAACACCATGAATCCAGTAAATAAAACCTGATAGTTCTGAAACATATGTTTCTTCTACTTCTAACCGGAAGGACAGAGGCTAGAGCAGAGAGAAGTCAGTATGTCAACATTACACCCGTTTTTATAAAATTGCCTTCTCTCCCTCTCAGAGACAAACCACGAATGTATTAAGAATGACCTGGAGTGTTCAAATTCATAATCTCACTATCCCAGGATTCTGTGCTTGACAATCCAGAGGACCTGGCTGGGGATTGGGGTGGGGTGCATAGGTTAATATTTACTCAGTGTCACTATGCATCAGCAACTTTATACATGACACTATAATATAGATTCAGGCTTGGGGAGGTGAGGTAACTTGGAGCCACATCCTCATAAGTAGCAAAAGCAGAATTTAAATGCATATCTACTTGATCACATAGGCCACGCTAATTCCAATTCCCCATTGTGAAATTCTAACCCCTGGGGCAGTAGAGTTAGTCCTGGAATAGTATTCCTAATTTCTATGAATAGCAGAGTCAGGTGGAGAATATTTGTCCAATATAAATTTTGGGATTTTATTCCTAGATTACTTTACTTTCTGACCAAATTATTGACATGAGATTCTATCTGTATTTAAAATGTACTCCCTGGTGAATCTGATGATCCACTGAACTGAAAGATCACTAATTTTAAATTAGACACCTCAAAAATTAATAAGCATTTCTGAACATCCTCTGGCTTACTTTGATGACTTATTGTGGGTGTTTTCAACCACAACCTTATCAAAAACTGTTTAAATTTAGATTGGGTAAATTTACCAAACTGCATATCTGTACTCCCTGCTATGTAACAGCTATTATCTTCTACTCATCTCTCCTCCAGCTCCAGCTTCTGGGGCTGTCCTGTGGTCATGGCATTGTTGGGCCTGGCCTTCCAGTCTGTGTTTACCTCATCTCAGCTCCTGGTAGTTCTGAAGAGGTCAGCATGGAGAAAAGGACTCGTTTTAATCTTCTCTGGCGCAGCACACATTTTTATCTCTCTGATCATTTCATCTGCCCTTCTTCAGACCTTTCCTAGCTCCATTTCCTCACTTTTAAGGTTCATCAACCAGAACCACATAGAGGGCAGATGAACTAAGGTTTTGTACAAAGGCATTGCCCTTGGAATTCCTGGGGGATGCTACGTAGTTATCCTAAAAAAGGCAAATCCTAGGGTTTACAACTTGAAACAGTATGGAAAATAAAAAGGGAGAGGAGCTAGGCACATGAGAGAGAGAGTGCTCTTCTGTGTAGTTTGCTTATTCCTTCATTTGTCCTTGCACTTTCGTGGAAAAGGGGTAGGGATCCACTAGAGGAGTTGTATGGACTTAGGGAAGCAGAGCTTTTTATTAATTCCTGCTGAGCCAGTCCTCAGGCATCTAGGCAAATTGTCTTTGTTAGCATCCATACCACTTTCAAAATGCATTTCTTTTCTATTTACATTCTTTCCTTTGTGTTCCCCACACATTTTTAAAGTGGTCTATTAACTGCCCAAAGAATATCCCAAATAACCATCTGGTTCTAAACTCTTGCTCTTCTACCTGCCCCCATTCTCAAAAGAGAAGTGAATCTGTAAAAGAAATTTTGCTGAGCTGGCAGCCCTAAGGAGCTGGTGATCTGATTATCTCATTAAAGCAATTTATTCCGAAGTGTGAAGGAAGCTTAACTCTTCCAGTGATCATATGAATTTTGAAAGACATGGGTCAAACCTAAATCATCTGTGATTGATAACATTTTGGGAAGCATTGTAACATGGAAGTGCAAGGGTGTAGAGATTTCTGTTTTGAAGAGATGGATGCTTATTGTTTCTCATTTTTGCACACTTCAAGAAAGATGCGTGAGTATGTGTGTGTATTTGTGAGTGGAAGGGTGCATGTTTGGGAGGTATAGAAGAAGAGTAATGTGCAGATCCGGCATTGCAGCTGCACAAAATTCATTCTTGATTAAGTAAAGACAGAATGCTTTGAGGGATAAATATAAGTTAACTGATGGAATCTCACATTTTTAAAGTTTTTTTTTTTTTTTTTTTACAAAATTCAAAATCTCACAACTGTGGTGGGGGTATTTATGTTTTAAATTGTTTCCTCCCTTCAATAATTTACTGCCCACAGCATTGCTTTCCTATATCTTTTGGTAGAATGATAATATCTTCCTGGAGTTCATCAATAACCCCCTTTGAATATCCTTTTGTAGATCTCTCCCAGCAACTCTTGGTGCCAACTGCAAAGCTGAATTATGGCTTCACAGAATCTTGGCAAAAGAAAGAACATAAGAAATCATTCAGTTACATTTGTCCTCCTAGTTTTAATGGATAGCTGTCATTTTTGCAGTCCATTGTTCAGTCACCCTTTTTCCTGATTAAAGATTAGCCTCACTTCTCAAACCAATCCTTCATCTGCCCAGGCAAGTTGGTTGAGCTTGACCCTCTTCAGTGGCAGAAAGGTGGGATCTAACTGGCTTAAGTAAGGAAGATGTTATCCCACACTGTGGTCACAGTAGTTGGTTCAGTAGTGGGAAAGGAGAGAAATTATGGGTTAAGGACTCAGGTCTGAGATTTTCACTCCACTGTCAGTGAGAGAGGTCCTTCCCTTGAATGTGTAATAGAGGACAGAGATTCAAAATGCTGCAGCCATTTTGTTATCAAGAGGCTAAGCTCCTCCTAGAATATGACAAGACAGAAGGGGACCTGATCCTTGGATTTCATCAGAACTCTGCACCTAGGCCATCACTTCTCAGCCCATAAATTCAACATCTGATCAACATAATTTTGAGCAGGATTTTCTTCTTTTTTGAAAAAAAAATG
The DNA here is from genome assembly GCA_025594165.1 of Tamias sibiricus. Classification (NCBI taxonomy): domain Eukaryota; kingdom Metazoa; phylum Chordata; class Mammalia; order Rodentia; family Sciuridae; genus Tamias; species Tamias sibiricus. The sequence continues at coordinate 63,544,520 of CM046668.1, forward strand.
TGTTCTTTTTAGATGTACATGACAGTAGAGTGTATTTTGACATATTATACATACATAAAGCATAATTTCCCATTCTTGTGGTTGTACGTGATGTGGGGTTACTGGCCTTGTATTAATATATGAACATTGGAAAGTTATGTCCAATTCATTCTATTTGAGCAGGATTTTCGATCTCTTATCTCAAAAGAAAATCCAAAATGGCAAACTTAGGATGGGAAGTGCTTTGATTCTATTATAAACTGCCATGCAGTTTTCTCAATGTTAGGGCATCTTTACAAATATCTTCTCTGAATCTTCTGTCCGTTTATTCAAGTTTTAATAAAAAACTTTACAGAGATAATCAGAATTTCTTTCATTCTGTTATACTTCAAATAGTGGAACGTAGTTAGCCTGGGTCATCTTCCTTGGATTCCCAAGTTGTTAATTCTGTGGGATAAACATCTTGGGTTACTACAACTTTTTTTGACATGCATCCTCTGAATTATGCATATTGTTATAATTATTTAAATTAGTTTCTTTAATGGAACACCAAAAACCATGTTGGTTTATAGCTCTGTGACATCTGTCCTTCACTCACTCCCGTTAAAATCCTATTATTTAAACAACCTTAGTTGTACCCATTTTTTTAGGCACTGTATCACACTATGTTAAATTTTATCTTCCAAATAACCCACAAAAATTTCACTTGAAATGACAATCATCTCAATCTTATATTTTTAGGATAACATTTTAATCACAAAACACATAACATGTTATGAAAAATTAGAAGATAGATAGCATAAGAAGAAAATGTCATTCCTAAAATTGTCAACCTGAGAAACCACTGACATATTCCTGGATATTTCTTCACACTTTTTCCCCATGTATTTGCATATTTACATACACATAAATTTCATTTTATAAAACTGAAGTATATAAACTTCTTGTATACTCCTTTTATCTGCTTTATAATTGGTACATTTTTATGTCAATAACTAAATGTCACAGCATCATTTTCAATGGCTGTATATTATTTCATTATGGTAGTACTATAATTTGCTAGACCAACTTATTATCTTTTTGTTGTTTTTGTTTGCCTGTCATGAGAAGTTTTCTTTTTCTTTTTTTTTTTTTTTTGTACCGGGGATTGAACTCAGGGGCACTTGACCACTGGCATCCCCAGCCCTTTTTTGTATTTTATTAGAGACAGGGTCTCACTGAGCTGCTAAGTGCCTCGCCATTGCTGAGGCTGGCTTTGAACTCATGATCCTCCTGCCTCAGCCTCCCAAGTGCTAAGATCACAGGCGTGCGACACCACGCCCGGCTTATGAGAAGTTTTCTTGATTCCTTCCTTAAACAAAGCCCCCCAGAAAATTTGTAATATAAAAATTTAACGGTTTTGGTTGTGTGTTTCCAAATTTCCCTACGGGAGGTCTAAATGAATATATAATTCCATTAGCAATGTTTTCAACATCGATAGGCATCATGTAATATATTTTTGTACTGGGGATTGAACCCAGAGGTACTTAAACACTGAACTACATCCCTAGCCCTTTTTATTTTGAGACAGTATCTTGCTAAGTTACTGAGTCTGGCTTTGAATTTTTGATCTTCCTGCTTCAGCCTCCCAAGCCACTGGGATTAAACACATGTGCCATCATACCTAGCATAATTTTTTAAAGCCCTATATTCGGGACATACATGCTGGTTTCAGTCCAGGATGTTAGAGTGTCAGGATCATTGCAAGTCTTCATTCTCTCATTAATGCATTATTTATATTCACCTCCTATCACATTATCATTTATAACTGATAATTTACTTCTGTGATATAGTCAATCACATAGACAAGAATCTTGACTAGGGCCATGCACTGTTACAGTTAGGCACATTGATAGTACTTTCCAGGTTTAGGTGCTTTATACTTTAATATTATTTGTATTTAACAAGCAATTATTGTACCTCCCTTACAATCACTCATCCCATAGTTTACTCTAGTCAATTAGTTTTGATGTCTTAACCAAACAAACAAACAAAAAAAATCAAACCATGCCCTTTTTGGATTTCCCCACCGTATCTCCAGCCAGCTTTCCCTAGAGATTGGAAGTAAGCCCAAAGTTGAAATTCCCCCCTGAAACGTCTCCTACCTAAAGAAAGATGAAACTGTCAGCAAAGTAAGTCAGGTCAATAATTTATCAGCATCTGCTTTTAGCAGATATTTCAGTGTGAATGCCCTCATCTAGACCATTTATAAAAGTGTCAAAACTGGCCCCAGGAGTGATTCCTATGAGTCTTAATTATTAGCTTTCCTCTACATATAGAAATGTATATGTATTCTTATCTCTTTTCTTCTTCTTCTTCCTTTGAATCTAATCCCCTATTATAAATTATTCCTTCTAACTCCACAGTGATTAATTTTTAATTGTGTTTATTATGTAAAGATAGTAATGACTTCTGACCTAAAATTCTCTTAAAGTCCTCAAGAATATTAATTTATGTGAGCATATACTACACTAGAGACAGGGAATGTTGAGGCATATTCGACTTGGAATGAGAGTGAGACAGACCTTAGGCAAGTTGTTTAATGTAAGGTGAGATAGCCATTGTCTGCTTCCTTATCCATCACATGGATTAACACCTAGCATGTGTCCTCATTCAGGACAAAAGAACAGGGTATGAAAGCACCTGTGCCCCATGTATATGGGTCATCATGAAGCACTGCATAAGAAACATGTAATCATTAACATATTTTTAAAAAGATAAGATTATATAAATAAAAAGTATCTCATTTAATCCTCATGATGTTAAAGTCATTATCTCAATTTTAGTAAGTGCCAACACTGAGGTTCCAAGAGTTTTCTACAACCCCAGATGATGAAATGGCAGACTCATGTCCCCAGTTCTAGCCCATAATGTTTCAAAACAATGGTCTATCATCTTGATACATTGTCAGGTATATGCCTGTAAGTAATGCACTACTTATGCTAAAATATGAAAGTCTGTGAATTTAAAAAATAAATAAAATTTAGAATGGCTCAAAAGTGTCTCTTTAATTATGTCATTATCACTTATTGGAATTTCATGCTTTTTTCCTAGTGATAGAGAAAGGGGGTGGAGGTGCAGAGAGTATGAAATTAATTATTTACACTTAACATCCAGCCTTTCTCAAGGGCCCAGAGGGAGCAACAGATACTGTCACCACTTTAATAATTGTGTTGACTATGAATTACTGTAGTGCCTGGCTTTACTATAAATGTTGTGGTGTTTTGTCAAAATCTGGGTATGCCCATGGGAGTGTGTTGAGCTTATGAATGTCATCTGTCATATGTGTCACAGCAGAAACAATGTCCAGAGATGCTGGGTAACACCAGGCTGCAACAATAGATGAGGTATAAAGTAATTTATGTACTTCTCCTTAAAAGATTTTCATCTCCTCATTGCGCTCTCTGATGTGTGGGATTATCTAATCCTCCAAGGGCAGGAAATTTCATTATTTTAAGATTTGAACCCATATAACTCGACTTACTCTGTTTCCATAAGGGTGATCCCATGGTAATCCCTCAGCTACCTAGATCTCATTTAATTAAGGCCCTCTTAAAAACAGAGGAAATACTTTTTATAAGTGAATTCATGGTAGTAGAAAAGCAAGGACAGATGCCCGGAATGACTATTTGAGACTTCATAGTTATATCGAACAGGAACAAACAGACCAGTGGAAATAAGAAGAAATGAAGGCCTAGAGGTAAGAAGCAAATGCCAATCCCAGCTTTCAGTGACTTGCTGAATTGAAAATATTTAAATAATTGAAATGCCACATAGCATCTTGTGGGATCCCCCTTAAACAATCTCTGTTTGTTGAACCAGGTTATTGAGTTCCTTGGGGGTATTTCTGGAAGGGCGATTGTGGTAGCTAATGTAAATTTTCAACAATAGGTGTACTTTAATTTATCTACTAAAGTTTACTCTTGCAAATCTATTACATAATTTAAAAGATACAACCACATGCACGCAGCTCACTTATTTGACTTCATCAGAGAAGATGTATTATTTGTAAATGAAATTTTCTGCATAATTAAAGCCTAACCATTTTAAGAGTCAGGTCTGTAGCGTGTTATGAGTGGCCAGCCCAGCTTTGCAATGAACTTTAAACACTCATTTCTACTCTAACAGTAAGTAACCTGACAGCAAAGAAAATGCCATGGGCTGAAAAACCTGATAACTGAGTCTAAACAAATCATCTCATATAAGAGTAATTGATCCTGAAAGAGTTTGAAAGAAAACGTCCCTGACCTCTGATACATGGATAGCCTGCAAGACTGTGGGTGTGAAAACAAGATCCCAGTAGTTACAGCTAAGAAGGCTTTTCCACATTGTTCCTCAGATATCAAAGTCAGTGTCTCTGTTCTTGAGAAATTATGTTCAGCCTGTCCTCAACTGAAGATTAACTCTTCCTATGTAGGCAAGGTGGATCAATCCCATCCCAACTCTTCTGTGTGGGCCAAACACAGGGGAAGTGTTTCCCAGGCAGATCTAAAAGAAGCAATGCAAAGTAAGGTTCTCCGGACAGCAGTTGCATATACAATCTCAGAGATTTTTCTACAATAGCCAGAGAGTATCTGTTCCACAAAAATAAAGCGAACTCATCCCTGATCTTAATCATAATATAACCCTTTAGCATAATATAACCCTCCCTCATCTATAGCTGGTGAGGATGTTCTTTGAAATGGTTTGAACACTAAGTAAGGCTCAGATTTCTCTGCAATTAATAAGATCCTGACTAAAACTAGCAATCATCCTGGGTATAATCTGGAGACAGGGAGAAGAATTAGTAGAAACAACATGATGAAAAGACAAGGAAAACTAGGAGGATAGCCGACTTAGTGCACTCTAATCATTTCAGACAGAGTGAGAAGAAATTAGAGTATCAGAAACCCATTGCATATATATATTGTGTATTGCATTCAGTTGTGCTTAAATTCACAGTATAATAAAATATATTGAAATCTCATTCCATCATGTGAATTTGCAAGTCTCTACAATGAAGGCCCCTGCCAGGTATTATAATGCTATTGTCAATGACTGAACTAGGGGGACTCAAAATGACAATTGCAGTTAACATTCTGGCATGCAAAGAGGGTAAGCATGCAATTGCCTCTTAGGAACACCACACACACGCTAACATAGCACTTTCAAGTCAGTCTGCTGGGTAGAACAATTCGTCATTTTCATAGAGAGATTTTATTTTTGCTTCCTTTAAGTGTAAATGACCTTGTTGTATAATTATTACTCGACATTTAAAAAACATAGGAAAATATGCTCCAAATATGAGCATTTGAGTTTCTGAAATTCTATTCAGAACCTACAGTGGACCTGATATGAAATAAACAAGAAATAAAAATAAACAGCAAGTAATGATATACAATAATCATAATGTTGCAAGGTATCCAAACTTCATAATTCCTTATTGTTTTTGTTTTGTTCATTTCTGTTGTTCCCCTCATTTGTATGTATCAATAGTTAAGCTGATTCTAGTACTTTGTAGAAGGCCAAGGAACTTTATGAGGAAGTATGTAGTTGGTGTATAATGATATATTTTTTTTTAAAGTTTAAATAATATATTTTTATTTAAATAATCATTTAATCAATGCTTTGAATAAAGGTTGTGGATTTTAATAGTACTACAATGGATTTAGCAGTTGTTCAAAGCTCAATCTATGTTGAAATATTCAAAATCATCAAACCCAAATTGTTACCCTTTTCATTGTCTTTCATTATACATTTATAACAGTTCATAACTCTTATTCCTATAGAACACCACACTTACTCATCCATATAAGACATCTACCACTTAATCTTTCCTATACCTCTGCACAGCCTCAGCTCCTCTGCCCCAGGGAACACTCAAAAAGTTAACACACTCTGTATCAAATTAAACTTTTTCTTTTAAGATCACTGGGGGCACAGGCTAAGGAGAAGGTAGGGTAGGGAGAGGAAGATTGATTATGACAAGCTTCTGGTGAATAGTTTTATGATATCCAGAAATTGACAAATGAGCAATAAAAAATGATATACTGAAATTAACACCAGTGTCATTATTTACCCATTGAATAACTTGGTTCACACCCCATTCCCCACTCTCCCTTCCTGTGAGTTGTCCACAGCATCATGCTGGTTTCTTTTTTCCTTTATAACCCTTTTATCAGTATAACCTAAAACAAATTAATGCCATTGCACACAGACAAGTATACATTTACTCAAGACACACACACACACACACACACACACACACACTGACATTTTTTGTAAAACTTGTCCCTGAGGGCCTCAATCAGTCAGCTCTTCCTATACCTGCTGCTTGAAATTTTCAGAATAGCTGATGGACATGGCAAGAATGCCATACCCTGAGATAAAGAATGGTCAGAAAAGCCCTATGTCCTTTTTCTTCCTAGAATGAGCTTTCTTGCATTGCTTGAAATTAGTGATCCCTGTTTCACCTGGGGTATAAAACCCAGAGTAGAGTGCTTTTGGGGCACCTCAGCTGCAGTGTGATTTGAGGCAGGTGCAGATGTCTCCCTGGTTAATTTTTTCCAGGCTTGAAGGATCAGCTGGCCATCAACCCTATGTTCAGTTTATTCTTTGTGCCTATCTGTGGGTAATACATTTGCTTTGCTTGATATACCATTCAAGTGTCCATCTCACTAGATTTCAAAATCTTTGCATATTTGAACATACTTACTTAAATATTGTTAAAGCATTTTAGAAACCTTTAGAATAAATCAAAATATCAACACACATCTCATGGGCAAAAGGTATGTTTGGTCAATAGCAAAAATGGTTAACTTATGGAAACTTTGGTGCAAGACTTGGTGAAAACTTTCTAGAAATGAGCAATTAATATCACAGAATGGAAGTGAGAATTGATATCGTCTTACAAGATCATGGCCTGCCCTAAATTTCTACAAAGAGAAAATTTAACATCATCTTGTTTTGTTCTTTCAAAAAATGTAGGATTTTAAGTTTTACTACTAAAAGTTGAACTTCTATAAAGGGAGATTTCAATGGGCTGTAAATTTTAAAAATTGCAAACTTCATCAGAAAGAATGTGCATCAGTGTTAATTAAGCATTCATTAGTGAGGAAGGCTAAGTGAGCGGTGGGAGAATTAGAAGAAAGTAGGATCTTTTAGTGATTTAGAAAGTCAGAATAACCTATCTTGATTAGAAGTTAAGTGTCACAGTTTTGGGAGAGAAATTCAGAAAAACTAGTGAGTAGAGGGACTTTTTCTATCCTTCACTTTAGAGTTAAAGAACAGTTGTGTAAAAAAGACAGAATAGGTATTTTTAAAAGGTCAGTATATGATGAGAAAGGAACCACAATGAGAGTTTAAGTTCTCCTCCCAAGAACTGATTAAGAAGGCTATTGTAAGAAAGCTAATTAAGGCAATTAACCCAGTGTCAGGCAGAGCAGGTGGGTGGGGATTTTCCAAGCAAACTTGAACTAGCTTAGATGTCCTACTGTCAATGGTATAGTCCAGGAGCTCCTGGCTTTCACAAAAAAAGAGTAAATTGTAATTTAGGCCTGGGAAGGGATCCAAGGGTTTGATTAAGTTAAGTGGTAATTGATAATTGCTGACGAGAAATCAAAGTTGTCTAAGTGTACTTAAAAATAATAATGTGTACTGAGTGCCTCATAAACTGCAAGGGACAGGCTCATTTTGAGATATTAATGCACCTCATTTTGACTTTAAATTAAAGGTATACTACTTTAAGGCAAATCATTTTGCCTTTGCAAAATATCCTAAGTGGTCAGCATCTAAGCATCACTTTTACTAATCCTGTCATCTAGTCACAGGTCACAAACATGATGTAGGAAATTAAAGTGTATATTCTGGTCTGTGGCATTTACCTTTCAAAGTTGAATTAATTCTTTGTCCATAAACAAGCTACCAAACAGCAGGTTAAGAATGCTTGACTAAACTTGGAGGTTAGAAAAGGAAATTCCTTAAGGCAAAGCAGCTAATAGGGAGACGTTCAGCTCATTACCAGAAATCTCACACTGATGGAAAAATAGAGTACCAAACAAAGAAAAGAAATGAAGTAAATGGGGAAAAAAATCAAGCCTGATGATAATTAATAAGGCAATGATAAAATGATGAGTTTTGTCATTTTGGCAGAGGAAATAGAAGTCTCTCAACAGAGCTATAATAAAAAAAGAAAAGAATCACCTAGACTTAGAATCTAAGGAAAAGGGGGGGGGCTCATATATGTGTTCATTTTACAAATGAAATGGAAGATTATGCTGATAATAACATTCATCCAGTCAACATGCACTTATTTATGTTCTCTTAAAAGAAATGAAAACTTAAAGAGTCAATACATTTTCATTTCTCTAATTATAACAGCTTATAATGAACATGTCATTTGATAACTACTTGACTGGTATTATTTTGCATGTGCTATTGTCCTGCCTTCTGAGGTGACTACCCTACACTTCTGCACCTTTAGCAAATGCAGGCCTAAGAGGCCAAATCAGCATTAAGTGGTTAGCAAACATTGCTACCACAACTTTACTTAGAGGAAGACAATTATGTTTTGCAAATAACCAAAACAAAACAAAAAGTTAAGTACTGAGTGGTATAATAAAACATTTTGTTTTATTTAAGCCCCTGATCATTACACTTAATTTTACAGTTAGCCTACCAGAGTTCAAAAAATAGAGTCTTGGGATTTTGATTAAAATTTTATTGAATTTAAAATTTTATTTGGGGAGACATTTACAAGTTAAAACATGAAAATTTCCCAACTATGCATAAATTTTATTGGACCATTTCAATTCTGTATGTCCTACAACTACTTTAAAATTCTCTTTATAAATATTGTTTAATTTTGATATTTTCCTGGTAGCTTTATGGTTTTCATTTCTGTTGTGAATTGTATCATTTTCAATACTCACATTTTTAAGTGATCATTGTAGGTGTTGAGGAGTATAATTGTTGTTTGCACATGGGTTTCACTGACCTAGAGTCTTCTAACCATTCATGTCCACTCTCCTTTAGGCTACCTCCAAAGTCATCTTTTATTCATTTATCAAATGTTCTTCAAAGAAAAAATTAAAATCCCTAAAGTATAATTATGATATATGCACAGTAGATTAGAATTGGTGAATGAAGGTCTAGTCACATTATCCCTAGTAAATAATTCTAGGGGTAATATAGGAAAGGCATCATCTCGTTAAAGAATAAAACACTATGAAAACACATCAAGCATGTGCCTCTAACATGCTTAAAGATTTTCTTCCAGGAATTCCTTTCCATTCCTTCTTATTTAATTATTTTTAACTTCAGTATATGTAAAGAACACTCCACAAATCAGAAGTAAACACTGAAATTTCCAGAGGGTGACAGGATTATGTAACCATTGCCTAGATAAATAAAAGAATATTAAGAAGTTCTGGGATATTCATAAGGTTATGACTATCCTTCCAGTTATCCAAGCCAGGAAATTGAGAATCTCCACTATACTCTATCTATATGCTATATATTTGCTCATAACTAATACCAACCAATGCTGATAGTACCTTAAGGCCCACATATCCAACACTTCTTCCCAAGTCTCATTGTCACAACCTACCTCCAATCCTATACCTCTCCTTATGGGGCTGCTGCGGCACAGCAGTGCCTTACCTGGCTTTCTGCTCTCCAGCATTGTACTCCTCCATTCTCTCACGAATACTTTTGCTTGTGTGACATCTCCTCCAAGAAGGCTTCCTTGAACCCCAGAAATGCAATATCTTCTAACTGCCACATTCTTAACTCATGGTTCAATTTGCACATTGTTTGGGATATTTTTCTATTCAATTGTTTACAAGTCTTTCCTCAAATTGTATTTATAGTTATAGAAACTTCCATAGAAAAACTGACATCCAGTAGATGATCATCATGTGCTTATTTAATTAAAAGCAAAGAATTATAACTGTCTGTTGACCTGCTATCAGGCAATTCTTAAACTATTGCTATATTTTCAGACCAATTAAATAAACGTTGTATTTTGGGATTATTTTCCTTTCCCAGGCCAGGCTTTTATCTTTATTTTAATTTGCTAATAACTAAGATACTATGAGGTAAAATGTGCTCCATAAAGGTTATATGCTTTGAATTGGGGCTCCAAAGGATGGGTAGGGCTGGTCTTCAATGGATGAAAGCAGAGGATCTAGGGTAGGTATAAAAGAACAAGATTGTTTTCCCCTAGAAGTACAGCAAGGCCTATGCACATTCCTGTTATTAAATTTTAAGAATACATGCACACAAGTTCAAGTTTGCAGAGACATTTTTAGCTATGCTTTATACACAGTAACTGTAGGTCCTTATTAAATTAAGACCCAGAGAAGAGGTCATGCCTGATACAGGGAGTTTTTCTGTAGTTCATGACAATTCTAATGCACAGGTTCAACTACTTCTCTTTATTGGTACTGCACAATTTCATATCATTCCATGGGTTTTCTCTTCTTTTAATATCTGTATTGAGGGAGGGAAAGAAACACTTCAGAAATGAAAGATTAGTTTCCTAAATCATAAAGATGAGCTTTGTAATCATTTTCCTTTAAGCAAGGAATTAAAGGATAATAAAAGCCCTAATTAAGGACCTCGTTAGCTTAACTAGATTTTCATATGCAAAACACTGTTATGAAATGCTGCTCTAGAGTGGAAATGCCTCCTGTCCACAACAAATGCAGAGGGAGTCTTTCTGCCAGGACTTTTTCTGGCTTCTTCTGTCCATTCACTGTCATTTTCTTTTTCTGTGATCACGAAATCTCTTTACCTCCTACATCATTTTTTCTTCTCTTTGTTGCTTTAGCCCAGGTTTTCTGTTTTCTTTAAAATTTGTCATGATTCATTCATTCATTCATTCATTTGGCAAACATTAAACACAAAGCTAGGGGTCTGGGAGGCACAGATTACAGCAGTTTCTTTTCTATTGTCCTTGTCCTCCAGTCTCCTTTCATCATTAGCTTCCTAAGCAACTACTTCTTTTAGTCCATCTTTCTCCAAGAAAAATAGTCTCTCTTCCAGTGTGGGCTTTAAACCTTCCAATTTTTTTCAGCTCTCTCCCTCTCTTATATTATAACCATGATACTATATCAGTCACTTCTGAATTGGCCTAGTGCACAGTTGATATTACCAAATGATGTCACTGGGTTATTCTATGCCCTTTGTTATTGGTGTACATTAAAATAAACCATGAGAGATAATAGGCATACTTTTTACTAACTCTTTAAAACTGGGCAGGGCTAAAACAACTATAAGCATAATTATTCTCTTTGCTAGCCTGTGAAAATGGCATTAACCCATGTTTTCCTGCCAGTGGATGGTATTTTGAAATGAATCTTTAACCCAATACATTAAAGGAATCATTGGATGAGAGTCTAAACATTCTCACATTGTTTTATAAGAAGATTTTTTGGTTTTAATTTCAAACTCAAAATCAAAAAGAGAAGCAGGGTTTCTCAAAGTCAACTTTGGGCTTATATTGAATAAGAATTTTCTGAGGTGGGTTCTGAGAATTTCAAAATCTTAAAAAAAAATAAAAATGTCAAAGGAAACTCAATAACTAAACTTTGAAAACAACTAGAATGAGGCTTGAAGCTAGGTAATCTGAATTAAAATATTAGCTCTCCATTGACTTCCTTCCCTGACTCTGGTTTCCTTTTTAAAGTGGGATACATAAAAACTACTTTATGGGATTATTGTTAGTATTTAATGAAATAATATACTTTGTATAAAACACTAGTTCATCAAGAGTTTAGATGTGTAACATTTAGAAAGTAGTTCAGACATGTAGCCTTTCAAAATCTGGTATATTAAACACAAAGCAAGTCATAATTAGAAGCATTATTGACATACACTAAGAATCAAATTTCTTGTATTTTTATGTTTGAATTACATTACAATGGATTCTTATTAATACTTCCTTGCCAGCTTTACAAATCAAACAATACCAAAAGCAGTAAGACCCAGGAAACCAAATGGAAAGTTTCTTTGGAAATAAAATTAAACTGAATAGTAAAATTATTTGATCAAATAAAGTAGAAAAGATGAACTACCCAAAAGTGGAGAGACACATTCACATTTCCTTGGCCACTGCACTTATTGCTGTTAATAATAGTTGGATGCATTAGGCTCTGTAAAAACAGCAGAAGTAGAAAGTGCCTGGTCCATAGGAGGTAGATTATTGATCCAGGAAAGACCTCATTGAAACTGTGAGCCTAACAGAGGAAGACAGAATGGTCAGTGGGAGGTAGTTCTAGAACCCTTGGTTAGCAGAAAGAGGAGATCATGCTGGGAGTGAGAAAAAAGAGGATATAGAAGTAAAAGAGCTGGTGGATCAATTCTTACCACTGCAAGGCAAGACAGAGATGCCAAAGCCAGAGAGGTAGAAAGTGGAAATTTCAGGGTCAAGATGAAAGACAGAAAATATGGCCTATTTTAGCAGTACTTTAATTTTTAAAAAGGACCCCTCCCCCAAAAAAGGACGTAAACATCCACATTGTATGTTGGAGGTGCTAATATTTATTGAATAAACAAGGAAGAGGAAATAGAGACTGATTAAGTAAATGTAATGAACGTATACATCAATGTACAGGATTATTCTGACACTCAATAGTTATCCATCACCTAATAAGTGTGGCATAGAGTGACTGTGTGTGGTGTGTGTGTGTGTGTGTGTGTGTGTGTGTGTGTGTGTGTGGGGGGCTGGAATAAGATAAATAAGAATTCATCTTTGACACCAAGTGTTTAGATATCAACAACAATAAGAATTCAGGTGTATAGTGTTTAGAAATACAGTAATTAATTATAAAACAAGTCATGGCAATTTCATATTTATCACCTTATTAAGCCCCAAACAAAAGAATATATTAGCTTCCCAAAGATTTAATTTATGAATTTTATGTTTTGAAATTATATCCCTAATCAATATTAGATTTTATTTCACTTTAATCTATATGATATCTGATAAGATAGCCAGTATAAAATAATTGTATCAGGTGAATGCTATTTGTTGGCTCACAATGTGTCTTCCTTGTACAGCTTGAGACAGTAGCTTCTGCTTCTGCCTCTGCTCTATAACTAGTCCTTTGGGTGAGAAGTGGATTTCCTAAGTCTTTAAAGCTTCCTTATATGCCAAATGAATTTTCTGGGCTTTGATTTTCTTTCCAGTCACTTACAAATTTTTTCTAACAAAACTTGGCCAAGAAAACTTATTCATGAAATGCATGTTGCTGAAAATGAAACCAACATTCTATTATTAGGGTACTAGTACTCCTAAAAATGATAATTAAAATTTATTGGCCACCTGCTATATAATGGGACTTGTGCTAATCACTTTTCATGCATCAATCTCATTTTATCTCTCCCACCACTCTTCTTAGGTAGATGCCATTAATATCATCTGTCATTGTACAGAGAAGGAAACTGAGTCATGGAGAGATTAAGTAAATGAACAGAATGTACAGATAACACTGCATCTTTTTTGCCCAGTTTCAAACCTTAAAAAGTAATCGCTTGGTTGAAAATTTTATATTCTTGAGAAAAGAAGTGGAATGCTAATTTTCATCCCCTGGATATTCTTTCCAAAATTTACAACCAGATTAAAACAGAGGGATATAATGAAAAGTGAAATGTAATCCCCTTTGACACTCTGAGAGATATGAGGAATATATATATTGCATTCCTTTAGGAAATCAGAAATAGATATCATTTTTAACCCCAATTATTCAGTGAAGCTATTGCCATCTCCCTCTCAGGACCTTTCTCTGTAGTGAATGTACAGAGGTACCTAAGTTTGACATTTTCATTTTCACAGAGCCAGTATGTCAAAGAGGAAGAGGAAGAGGACCCCCAGCAGAGAGCTGCCCAACTAAAGTGGTGGTAGTGACAGTAAGCAGATGGGAAGTAAACCATAGGCATATTGCAAATAATCAGACATCATCCTACAGCTGGGAAATCAGCAAGAAATGAGATCGGGCTTTCTCCTCATTAAATCTGTAATTAAGGCCTCATTCTGCTTTGCTGAAATCCTGCTGTGTTGGTAGGTAATACCCTCTCTGTGCTGGGGTGAGGGAACCCCTACAAATGTCAGAGTGATAAGTTAATCAAAGGGTTATGTGGAGATAAAGCAAGGTTGGTAAGAGACTTAGGAGAAACCATACATAATACTGAAATTATTCTGATCAATTTCCATGTGACTATAACAATCTGATATGAAACCTTGAAGGATATGGAAAAATATTCAGGAGGCTGTGTTTGCCAATCTAAATTTTGATAGCAAGAATAAAAAACAAACTATTTTGCACAAGCTTAACAAATTTACTTTTCTGGCATATATGAAAATAATAAAATATTTAATTTGCATTGCAACATTTACTGAGTGTATCACAAATATAAATTTGACAGACTCAATTCAGGATGATGTGAAGAAAGGTATTTTCCCTCTGCCACATCATTATTTGATATGAGTTATATATCCAAATATCATCATATATATTTAATAGTCCAATCCTTACTTGCCATTGATGAGTTGATATAAAAATATTTAATTGTTACTATCCTACCAGACCTACTAATTTTGGCATAGGCTCTTCTCCCATGTATACATTCAACAATTTCTCATTAAGACTTAGAAAGCTTATCTTCGTTTAGTGTATATACTCTGATCTTTCATAACTTGCTAAACTAGACTTTTTGTAAGTTTTTCTCAATGGGAAAATACTTGCAATACCTGTTAACGTGTGATTATTTTTGAAATAACTTTCTATATTGTTTGAAAAATCATATCATTCTTGTCATCATAAGAGGGAAAATGTAACATATAATTGATTCTATGTAAATAAGATATGAAATCCAAATATTAAAAGTGTCTATGAGAAGACACTTTGAGTGAAAAAAGGAAGAGGCCCATTATCTTTCTTTTCTTTTCTTTCTTTCTTTCTTTTTTTTTTTTTAATAGTTTAGACCCAGGCTTAAATTTTTCCAACTAGTTAACTCCAAAATTCTGTCATGAAATGCTCATATGGAGGAGGTCTTTCTCATTTTGTTATAGTGTAGAAAGACTAGAGATACAGAGTCTACACACTAGGACCAGACATCTGGCATTCACTAATTGTATAAATATGGTCAGCAACTCTACTCAGTGATTAACCCTCCAAACCCGTTCCCTCACACAGAATATGGGGAAGATAATACTGATCTATCTTATCATTTGTGAAAGTGTTTTATGAATGGGAAAAGATTGAATATATGTAAATTAGCTGATGTGGTTTTTAGGTCTGCTAAACAAATCCTTAGTACTTTCCCCTAGCAGATTTCCCTTCCCCCCGCCCCCCCCAGAGGACAAATACTACTTTTCCCTCAAAGACTCCACTGAGCATCTAAGTTTCTCATGAGTCCAGAAACAAAGAATGTCTTCATCATATTTTAGGAAAATATTTTTTGAAGAGGCAGATTGCCAGACAGCTTAGGATCATTGTTGTGCTATTGGTTAAAAACTGTCAGATTAAATATACCTAGTTTCAACACATGGTCCAGATAAAGGTTTCTCAAAATTCACTGTGCTCACAAGCCATCACATGGGAATATTCCTAAATATAGAATCTACAACCAAAAGCCTAGGGTAGGGTCTATGATTCTGCATTACTAATTAGTTCCACCATGATGTCCATGATGCTGGTCTATAGGTGGCACTTTTGACAATATCCTAGACAGTCTAGTGATCTCCGGTATGTTAGCCCATAGTCGTGTGTAGCTATTTACCTCTAAATTAATTAATACTAAATTTTATTTCTTTTGTTGCACTAGACACATTTCAACGTTCATGCACACATGCAGCTAGTGGCAGTCACATTGGACAGCACAAATATAGAACATCCCACATGATAGAAAGTTCACTTGGAAAGCTCTGCTCTGGAGCACAGCAGCAATATTCAAGAGAAAAATCTTCCTTCACCTAACTGTTTTCTCCTCACCTTTGTGGGTGCTAATGTCCTATCCCCATGTGTCTACTAGGCAATAATGGTTTTATCTACTGCATCCTGCATCTAAGGATGTTCTAAGTGAAATCAACATGAGGCACTTCAGGCCATGATGACAGGAGGAAGATGAATTTTCTGTGAATCTGAGTTTTTAGTAAGAGAGAAACTGAATGTCAGTTCCCTACCAGCAGGAAGAAGAAGAGGGTCCAATGATGCCCAAAGAGAGAATGACTAAGAGCCAGCCTTGCTCCTCTCAAGGGAATAGTGAAGTGATATTAATCAGCACACTATTGTGTACAAAGAGGGTTCTCTCAGGAGAAGAGCAGCGCATCTGTCCCACTCACACATCAAAGAGTCCCAGCAGCTGAAAATGCTTGTGTCAAATCTCCACTCAGCCTCTTTTTCTCCTTGCTTTCCTTTCCTGGTTCATTTGCTATTCTGTGGGCTGTTTAGCAATAAGCTCTTCATCTGATTAACATTTCAAACCCATTGTTGGTCTGTGCTGGCTTAAATGAACTAATCATCATTAGTACTTCAAAACCTGTCTGGCTATGCCTGCAAGGGGGAAAAAAGAAGGAAGAGAAGAAAAGGAAAAAGAAACAAGTCTGACTCATTAAATAAGTCATCCTTCAGTAGTTGGTCAAGACTGAAACAAAAGCTGCATCCTGAGTATTTTAATCACTAATCACGTCATGGACACAAGTAAGAGCTATAGCAGCAGGAGCGGGACCTTGGCACCCCATCCACTGGAAAATGATGGCAAAGAGACACCTTCCACAGGAAGATGAGGGAAGGAAGCCTGGGACTCTACTCATTCCCATCAGTCTGATTCCCTTTCATTTGGAAAATAGCAGTTCGAGTCTGATGTTAAAGCGAAACTTGTGGCAGAAGCCATTTATCTTCTATTCCTACTGCTTTGCCCATATTAAATTATGTTCCCCAAAGTAATTGAGGTGGATGAGTAATTGAGGTGGGTGGGTAATCTTTATTATTTTCAGTAATACTGATATGGACTTACTTTTAATGTATACTCTGCAATATAGCATGTACTTGAATCTATTGCCCTATTGGACCAAGTAACCTACCAGCCTACCTTAAAACAAGGATTTTTTTCCTATGTCAGACTTCCCTAATTAATATATCTATTGTTTACTCCACTTTATACTAACATTTCATCAGGATACTTATGAATCTGAGGACAAAAGTGTGAACACACCCAGTTTATTTCCTTTGCTTGTCTGCAAGATTCAGAGAAAGAATGTTTTGGATTTAAAAGGTGAGTTTCAAGCTTCAACAAGAACACTTCTTCCATTTCTTTTGAAATCAACATTTCCCCCAGATGATCAATCCCTATGATATAGAAGTATGTTTCCCAAAGTGTAATACATGTAATAGATGATGAGATGTGCTGCAACATGTATCATTGAATTCTACAGTATGAACCATATTATCTTTTCTATTTTCCTTTTGTCCTCTGAACAAGGCAAGGAGAAAGTCTCCCTTTGGGCACCTTAGGTATTTTTTATTTTTTTGCCACTTCTAATTGCCAATCTCCCATTGTAACAAATAAAGCAACATTTAAGTTTAAAACCTTCTCAAGGGAATTGTATCTTGCTAAAATTTAGTAATATTTTGTTTTCATTGAATTTGTTATTTCTAAGATTTTTCTTTTATTTATGGTGTGTGATACTAATTTTTATATTAATGGTAGTAACAAAGTGTTTCTTGAAATTCATTTAAGCAAAAAATCGTTTTAAAGGAAACATTTGCAATATAATAAAACAAGTTAATATGGCACAAATAATGAGATTAGCACTGATTTGGAGCTCCTAGTTGGTTTTGACGAGTGAAAAGGAGAGAAGTATGCTGCTCCTTAGCTTTTAGCCACCTGTATACATAATAGGTTCAATTTTACATCACAGTATGATCTTAAGAAATGTTGGTTCATAGAAACAGCAAGTGGGAAGACAAGGGATAAAATACCTAATTTCTTTATAAAATTAGTTCCCACAAGAAAAAGGGGCCCAGGGAGTGTATAGGTGGCTTAGTCCCATGGAACAATGAAAAAACATGATTCCCTGGCAGACCTAAGAAATTTCACACCCATTTTACCTGGGCTGATTTCAATAGGGAGAGTTGCTTAGAGTTTGTCAGAAACTTTCCCCAAAGTGTCAACTACTACCTCTGGAGGGAAGAGGAAATATAAGATTTGTTTACTATGTTCCAAATCAGTGTCAATTGCCATGTTCTGACAAATGGGACTAAATGTATTTTAATAAGCAAATATTCTGGAACTGTATATCATTATCTTCCCTAATATGACTCAAAATACTAGGTCATACCTATCAATAACCTGTTTTAGATGAAGCCCTTGGCCACTCTTTAATGAATTAACATGTATGGACTGAACCTCTGAAACCACAAGCCCCAAATAAACTTTTTATCTTCCACATTGTTCATTGTCATGTCTTTAGATAACAGCAACACAAAAGCTGACAAAAACATGTGATGTCTTGAAAGTCAAAGGTGTCCTGTAGATAAGTAGCTCTGGCATTACCTGGGAACTTGTTAGAAATGTATTATCTTAGTCTCTACCCCCGCCCCACCCCCAGACTACTGAATAACAAGCTTCAGTATTTTTAAGGTGAATCCTATACACATTAAAGTTTTGGAAGCTCTAAGCTATAGAGATCACAGTTCAGTTAGGAAACAAGTCCAGATATAGAGACCACAGTTCAGGACTTGTTATGTATCCTTCCATTCCCAATCTATTGTAGAACAATAAAAGTGTAAGCCATTGCATTTTAATTCCGCAAGTGTCTTTCCTTCAATGAGGCAGCAAGCTGTATCTGCAAAAATCTTAAACTGTGGAGCCATGTGTTTGAAACCTGGCTATATTTTCTGGCCAGAGTTTGTGGCTATGTGCCACTAGCCACTAGCTTAATTTCCGTGATGACCTCAATTATTCTATCTGTAAACGGAAGCAAAAGATAACAATAGTTACTAAAAATTATATTATCTAAATTTAGATAGAGTAATGATGTCTAACAATCATAAAAAAAAAAAAAAATAAGACAGGAACTGTGTCTAAAAAACTATCCAGAATTAGACAATAGAATCATGCATGCCCCCCCCTTGGCATATGGGTAAGTTTTAAGGAGGAAAGATCTATACATATGTCTTAAATATGCATAGAGCAAACCAGCTTGATTCGAGTGAAAGATACTTGTTGGGGACAGTGTGACAGGAAAAGGCAAACTCAGTGGAAAGTGTGGGTCAACTTTGGTAGTAAAACAGAGTTTACTTTTCATGGCAGAGAAAATATATGCTGTCTTTGAAGATATGCAGACTAGGCAGTCACACAGAATAAATGCTCAGCATTTGCAAAATTGAGTTGGTTAAACTGTATGTTTGGAGTGATTGCTCTAGCCCATGGTGGATACGATGAATTAGAGGGGGAAAAAATCCAGGATTGTAAGAGAGTATAAATATTCTTGGTGTGGGATCAGATGCCTTGAATAATGTCTGTTTAGTAGAAGATAGGCAAAGGCCCTAAAAACACTAATTACATGTAGGAGACTAATATAGTCAAACCACTGTATCACAATGACTATGCTGATTTGAATTTGCCTCAATTAAGGAGCTCTTTCACTGAAATAAAGTTTCTAAAAATGTTACTTAATGGCACTACTACACTTTTACTCAATTCATTCAGCTGAAACCCATGTGCTTGTTATGTATCCTTTTATTCCCATGTTCTGTTGTAGAACAATAACAATAAAAGTGAGTGTAAACCATTACATTTTAATTTGGGAAGTACCTTTTCTTCAAACGTGGCGGTATGTTGTACCTGCAGGAATCTTAAACTGTGGAGCCACATGTGTTTGAAACCTGACTATAGCATTTTCTGGCCAATGGTTTAATTAACCTGATCCTCAATTTCTTTATCTCTAAAGAGAAATAAATATTGCTCATCTTGCAGGGCTCCTGGCACAAGACCTGGCACATATTTGGAACCCAAAAATAGGTGCAGTGATTAATGACTTCATAATCATCATACTCTAGTAATTATCACCTTCATAACTGACTTGAAAGATACAAACCCAGGATACAGAGATTCTTCTTTCACAATACGGCTTTAATTTTATAAGAACCAAATTTCTATTATAGTGATTTCAGAGTTAAGCCCGAGGCCTTTCAAATAAAGAAGGGGGGAAAAATAAGTATTTCATTTACCCTACATAGCTATGCTGTACAAATATAAAAGTACACTTAGCGACCAGGATGTGCTGGACTCTGATATGGAACATACTAGATCCCTTGAAAATCCTCTCCTTGACTTCTGATCACAAGTTGGTCTTTATCCTGCAAATTCCAGTGCATCTTTGTCCATCCAGTTGTCCTCCTGCTCCTCTGTCTTCCCTTTTTTCTTCCTCTCCTCTAATCCTATGATTGAAACTATAAGCAAACAAGCCCTCCCCATCACTCCACATTCCTTCAACCCACACTGCCCACAAAAATATTCTTTCTTCTGAAAAGGAGAAAATCCATAAACCTGAGCACTGAGTCACAACTAAATACACTTTCCTTAAGCTCCAAGAGGTTTACAGCTTTCTAGTTGTTACCAACTCTCCGGGGACCATGGGCAGAGTTTCCATGGAGGACCTAAAAGAGCAATGATTGCCTATGGACAAAGTCCCTTCCTTTCTCTAGCCCTCCTGGTAGTTAAAAACTTGCAGGTATGTCCCCACTTGTAAATAAAGAGGAAGCTCCTAATTCATTGGTAATTGAACTAGTATTTTGGGGGAGCCATCTGGTATCCTTAGGAGTGCATCACTGAAAAGGATTTTAGTCTTTAATAACATATGCCAGATTTAATTTGTGGCATAGGATCTTGTAATGATTTGTTGAAGTCCAGATAATTTGGCAGAGTGAAGCTACAGACACAAAACTATGTTCCAGAGCCTGTAAGAATCTGTTCACTGCCTGTGAACCCTATATTTCCTATAAACATGTTATAGAGAATCCTAGAGTACTACAATGGCAATAGCTTGAGCATCTCAAAGTTTTCATTTACTGAAGAGAATGAGACAGACTCCTGAAATGACTTAATGGAGTTGAGTCAGGGTCAAACCCACTACTGCTCTGTAGTAGTGGTTCTCAGATTTTTAGTTTACATCAGAAACACATCAAGACCTTGCTAGCATAGAGTGCTGGGCCCAGCCCTTGAATTTCTGATCAGTGGGTAATGTGGAAGTTCCCAGAGGACACAGATGCTGCTGGCTTGAGATGATACTTTAAAAAAAAAAAAAAAAAAAAACACTGCTCTAAGATACCCTGATTCTCCATGCAGAGACATTATGGCATTCTCCCTAGAAAGTTTCAAAAATATTCATATTATATATCACAGTTTCCACTTCATAAAGGAAAAACAATTTTTTAAAGACTGAATTATCTACAAAGTTTTATCATCATCTTCCTTCTCCCCCCCCACCCACTCACTTGTCATGATCTCAATAAAATTCTATCTTTTACATACTTACCAGCATGTTTTTAGCTCCATTTTGGGCTGTCAGGATTATGCTCAGTGATAATATGAAATTAAACTAAAGTCATCATTGCTCTCTCTCCTTTTTAAAGGAGGAAGCTTTTTAATATAAAAAGGCAATACAGTCTGCTTGAAAATATCATACTGGGAACTCTCCTGTTTTTCTCAGGGTGAATGAAAGAAAATGTTGATTAAATAAAGTGGCTTTTGGAAAATAAAAATGCTGTTATGGGAGATTAAAAAAAAAAAGTAAAAGGAAACCAAGAAGATCAGGATTTTTGAGCACCTACTGTGTGACTGGCACCAGAGGGGCACCTGCATGTAGCTTCACATGAATATCTAATCAGTCTGCAATGTCATTGGTGCAGCCGCTGCAGTTTTCTCTTGGTGCAAAAGGACAGTTTATATTCTATGCTTCACCCTCACTGTATACACATACAAGGCCAAACCTCATGAGCAGTACTTAGACCATACCTGCCAATGGCTTTTACAATTATCCTTTATTTATGTGGTAGAGATGTGAATTTTACAAGTAAGTAATCAAAAACAATTTACCTGAGGTTGCATTTTTGTTGAGTGGTGAAACTCAAACTCTAACAGATTTGTCTGATTTTAAGTGTACCATGGTTGCTAGAGAACACTGTTTTGTTTTCCTTTTCTACTAGACAGTACACAATGGACTCTACATATGAAAAATAAACATATCTTTGTAGAACATGGAGAGATCAAACAACAGGTTTAGTATATGCAGATCTGAAATTTATTTATCTTTCTCTTTCACACAGTCTCTCATTCTTTCAGTGTGGTGTTAATGATGTATTTGCCGGGGCAAAGGCAGGAGAGGGACAGATAAGAGTACAAGAGGAGAGGAGATGTCCTCTTTTACAGCTGTGAACATGACCCAAGCATGGTGTATGGGTGCTGCCACAGCCTCTAGAGAGCTGTTTGGAGGCCCAGATGCATTTCCCTGAATATCATGAGTGCCCATTTTATTCTCTGAATGGGTCAGCACAAAGAAAAGCAAAAAAAAAAAAAAAAAAAAAAAAAGAAAAAAAAAAAACCTAAATTGCTGCTATTAAACGGCAGGCTGCCAGAAATCTGAGAGAGCACACACTGACACAATATCTCAAGTCTGAAGGGAGAATTTCTAAGCCAAGATTCTGCATCTCATCTGATTATCCAGACAATCAGCCTCAGGGTTTCCACTATGGGACACGTGACCTTTTGACTAGGACTCTCAGGAATCTTCCTGCAGTTGTTCCAGGTGCAGACTGAAAGCAGTTGTTTTCAGTGCTTAAGGCCACTTTGCACAGCATACACTATCCTCGACCCCCATACCTATGCATAGACATAGAGATCTGTGTCTGTATAACATGCTACATTAATAAAACAGTATTCTTTGCTGAGGAGCTCAGCACATTTGTTCCCCACCCCCTTGTTTGCACAAGGGAAAGTAATATAGGGAAGAAGGAATCAATAGCAGAAATAGCACGTAGGCACAGACAAGCAGAAGCCTGCTCATTTGTTTGATGTCAGTGCTCTGTGGAGAGGCAGTGTGTGAACCTGGAGTGGCATTTCTTCTTGCTCTTTATGGAGTTTGGTGTAACTTTGCTATTGGCCACTGAATTGAATTCTGATTGAATTAATTTATTTCTGACATGACCAGCATGGCACAGTATGAGATGAAACAAATGCTGAGTTAAGAGTAATGTTATAAGTCCCTGGGTCTAATATCTTCTTAATAAGGAATGTTGCTCTAGACATAAAGGAAATGGTTTTGCATGTTCTCAGAACTCATGCAGGCCAGAACTAGTGTCTTGGAGTTTATTATGGTCAATGATGGATTGAACAGAAACCTAGTTAGGGCTGTGCCAATATTATCTGGAATTTTTACATCTACAAATTTAAGGAACTGCAGATCTAAGAAAACTGAACTATATGATTCCAACATGCGTTAACCAGCAGAAGGGATCACAAATCACAACAAGCAGGAATGGTAGCTGAGAGCCATTCAGCCGGGCACTGAAGACTGACAGATTGTCCAGATGGTGAACATCATTCAAGGGGATACTATAATTTGAATAGGATTATCTTTTAATATCCTTGACAACTCTTTAAATTCTATAATAGAGTCAAATCTTCACCCTACTTAGTATACCTACATTTGTTATTTTACCTAGAAATTATAAATCACTCTGTAGAAGTAGAAACATTGTCAATAGACATTTGATAGTCGGTGGTCAAAGCAGCATAATAATACTTTCTTTTTGTGTTTTTTTTTTTTTTTTTTTTTTTTTTTTGTACCGGGGATTGAACTCAAGGGTACTCGACCACTGGGTCACATCCCCAGCCCTTTTTTGTATTTTATTTAGAGACAGGGTCTCACTGAGTTGCTAAGTGCCTCGCCATTGCTGAGGCTGGCTTTGAACTCGCGATCCTCCTGCCTCAGCCTCCCAAAGTGCTGGGATTACAGGCGTGCACCACCACACCCGGCTGGGAGCATAATAATACTTAAAAACTATTTTACCAACAAAAATTCTAGCATATTCACTTATCAAATTCTATTACTTGTAACCTGTGATGGTTCTTCTATAAATGGTTCCCACTCTTCTCATTAGGTCACAATTAGAAATCATGGTTTTGCCTTTATATTCTCCTCATGGTCCTGTACAAACTAAAATCTCACTACAGTTCACAGTGTCAACTGAATTATTTCTATAAATGAAAGAAGACTTTGATAAATAGCTCCCATATTCCAAGGGATGGGAATGTAAAGAAGAAAAATATGTCATATTAATTCTGTGCAATTTGAACTCGGTCTAAAGACCAAAATTAGTCTATCTCTAGTTCCACTTTCACTATTAAATTTTATTTACCATTATTTTTGAATAATCACTCTCCATAAAGTCAGACTGGTATATTCACTCCACTCAACCCTATGCTGGTTACTTAGTTCCCATTCCCTGCCTTACCCCACCTTGAGCACCTATTTCCACTTATCCCAGTCAGGATAGAATATGTTCTATTGCAATAACAGATGATCCACTGATATCAATGCCTTACACAAACTTTTCTTGCTTTCCTTGCTACAAGTATCTAATGGTTTGGCTATGGCTCCATTCTGCAAAATTGGAATATTGCTAGTTTTATGGCAGAAAGTGATAAAAACGAAGCATACATGGATCCTTAAGCTTTCCTCCTAGAAATGATACCCCTTTAAGTGTCCAGAGAAAACCACATGGCCATGTCTAATGCCTATAGGCTGGTAAAGTATCAATCTGCTCCAGAGAAGCATGGGGAGTATTTGGGAAGTGTAATACATTCTACTCTTCTATGCCAGCCTGGCTCATCTAACAACTCAGCCAAAGTCCCCTATTAAATATTCTCATTTCAATGTTCACTAACTTATTTAATGTTCTTCAGCAGAATTTATCCAAACTATTCTTATTAGCACTTATATGTAACATATTATCTTGATCTATTTTAAAAATAATTTCATTTTTGTTACAGTTGTCTTTTGGATTCAGTTGGATGTTGTTTGAAGGAAGGATCCATGTTGTTTGCCTTAAAAAATAAACATCCTGTAAATGTACTAGGTTTTTTTTGTTTGTTTGTTTGTTTGTTTTTGTGTTTTTGTGTTTTGTTTTGTTTTGGTACTGGGGATTGAACTCAGGGCCACTCAACCACTGAGCCACATCCCCACCCCTATTTTGTATTTTAGTTACAAACAGGGTCTCACTGAGTTGGTTCTTACCTCACTTTTGCTGAGGCTGGCTTTGAACTTGTGATCCTCCTGCCTCAGCCTCCTGAGCTGCTGAGATTACAGGCATGTGTGCTAGTTTTTAATCAAAGGAAAAACAAGATCATGCATTCTTCAAGCATTATAAAACTGGATTCTTACAGCAAAACCTACTTTTATAACACACAGGAAAGTCATGTGAGATGTGATATTTCCACAAAACACACATCAATATATTCAGAATTTTAAAGGAAAATAAAGGTGGTCATTGTTTTAAGAAGCAGAATATTTAGGTGAATTTAAAGACTACATTAGGCTTAAAAAAAAAACAAAGCAATTTAAGTAACAATGTAGCGAGAGATTCAGCTGAAGATACCTCATAAAAGTGGCTGAAGACATTATAACTAATAACTTTAGCCTACATTTAACATAATTAGATGAAAATTGTTTCATACACATGTGTCGCACGTTGAATCTGATATTATATTTATCAAAGCATTCTGAGCATCTGCTGTGATGTCTCTGCTTGTAACTATAGATAAATTGGGCATATGAACTTGTATCATTTACTTTTAAAAAAGTCTTTCGGTAGAAGATAAAATAATTTGTTTGTCAGTGGTAGAATTCAAGGAGGAATACCATGAAATCTGATACAAATGTGTTAACCATGTGTGATTCAGAGAGGATGTACAATTAGGAAATGAAAACATAAGCAGGCAGATTTGTAACAACATCAGGATTGCAAGGAGCCACTTAATAACAATGGACTAAATACATCACATGTATTTATCTCCTTGAAATAATTTCATTAGTTTGAAAATTAAGCATATGCTGCTCCTGAGTGGAGGAACAAGGGAGGCTGGCTTGCCCAGGAGATTGGTAAAAGCATGCAGAGCTATTTATCTTGAGATTATAGGTCTGGTGTCAACCAAGAAGCTAAAGACAGTTATTGCTACTTTATGGCCCATATGAAATGAACTATCATTATCAGTTTAGATGCTCATTTCAGCAGGCTGTCACCACAATATGGGTTTGGATAACCCTAATGGCTCTGTGGACAAATGTCTGCTTAGAGAGATAACACTGTACATTGAAAAGAGCCCTTGGCTAACAATCAGAGGAACTGGGTTTTAGTTCCAATTCTGCCCATAATAATTAGTAATATAGATGTCACCTTTCTAGGTAAGCAGTCAGGGGAAAGATGACCTCCAAAATTACTTCTCGCCCAAGGTTGTATCTATATTATCCTGTGAAGGAAAATCCCTTTTGGCTCTTCCCAGTAAGATTGTTGTCCTTATCTTCCCACAAGGTATTGGCAAAATAATCAGTGGCCTTGGTTTTTTATTTCAGTCCACATCTACTTTCCTCCATAAAAAGGGAGGGGGTGGATGTCAACTTCCCTCTTTCCTCTTCAAACACATAAGCTATAAATTATTCTTCAACCTAGCACAGATTCTGAGACCTAGTTGTACAATTTCCCTCTTTATGTTCTTCTTCCTTTTTTTTTTTTTTTTAATCTTCATGATATACCACCACCTATTATAAAGGGTATTGAGAAACTGCCCAAAGACAGTTAGTTTCAAATACATTTTTAAACAAATATGCTGTATTTTAGCATGTAATACATCTCTTACTTTTTCAAAGGAAGTAGACGGAGATGAGTTCTGGGTCCCTCTGGTTCCAAAATACTCACAGCTCTTTCAGAGGTGCATAACTATTAATAAAGAACAGCTCCCAGGCCACAACTGTATATCCATAGCCTAATTACACCCTACCTGGAGTCCTCCCATGCCCTGGCTATCTCTTGCTGATCTCAGTGAAAGCCTGAAGCTGCACAGGTCCTTAGAGCAATGATGACATGAATTGCAGGTGATGGGAAAGAAAATGGTGTTTACATTTTCTTCTTTATTTTCTCATTTGAAACTTGGAGTTTTAGGGCCCAAGAAAAGTATGACTGATACTAAACCCTTAGCTCAAAATTGGCATCAAACACCAAATTGGAGTTGTCAAGAACAGGAGGCACTCACAGACTATGGGGGTCAGGGGAGAGGTACTGAAGTCTACTTAGAGCCTGCCATGGGTGGTCTGGGCTAGCTTTGTGCACAGTGTTCATCCTCACAGCCTTGCAGCTGAAAAAGCCAACATCCAACAAGTTTCAATCATTTACCCTAAATTATAGAGCAAGGATGGGGCAGATTCATACATTAGCATTCTGATTGAGTTTTCCTGCCTTGTAAAGCTGACTAGGTATGGGAGGAACAGGCTCCTTTTTTTTGCAGCATCTAGTCTCAAAACTCAAATGTTTACTCAGTAGGTCATGTTTCCTTCCACTAAAGGAAAAATGGGAATGAGCTGATATAGAATAACAAAAAAAGCCAGTTAAAACCTTTTCCCAACATACAGACCCCATACCTGGAACTGCTAGCAGCACCACCTCTGATGACCCCTCGTATGGTCAGAAAGGAAAAACATGCCTGCTTAGGAAAATTCTGAACAGCACAAACTCACTGTCTACAAGGGATTTAGCATAGCTGACTTAGTGCAGGGGGAGAGGTTTCATCTTAGCCCTGACACTTACCAGTGTGTGGTCTTGCAGACACCAGGTAATATAGCTGGGTTTCAGATTTACAGTCATAATATGAGGGCACCAGATATTATTTAAATGATTGGTTTTAATTTTTTTCCCCAAAGCAGTAGAATCCATCCTGTCAATGATACCTAAGCCCCAAACTCAGCAAATTAAACAAATGCAAAAGCTCTTTGGATGACCACCACCCCTCATCCCATCCCCTTGCTAAGGAGACAGGTAGAGACTACTTGGGGCACAAATGTAAACACCTGGTGTAGATCTATTAGGAGGTCTCTGAGCCCCTTCACAACCTTGATGCCCTGAGACAGTTCTAGGATTTCTTCAGGTAGTATCAGGAAAACTACCATTTTTAAATAAAACCTTTGCCATCTTCTTTGAACAGTTCTAATCGTAAACCTTGCAATTAGTCTCCTTTGAATTAGAAATGTGATTTATTTGGTTTTAAACACAATAAAACATCCAGCCCTTTAGACAGATTTACTCTTCAGTTCAGAAGAATGAAGAACTGGACTTTGATCCATTACCACTGTGCCAGGAATTGATTTTGGGGAAGGATATGCGATTATAGGATAGAATGTGAATGGGGACGGTTCGGGCCAACCTCAACTCTGATTCTCCATTTGTGTGTGGTGTAGCATGAGTGACACGGGGCGTGAGGAGTGCTTCATAAGATGTAAAAAGAACTGATTGATTTATCGATCTAAGGAAGACAGTCTCCTTGACAGAGACATGCTGTCAAACAGTGGCAGGATGCGCTGCTAAAAGCCCTCCAGATTGATTACCTTACCTGGCACCTGATCCCTCATCACTGTGTCAGGTGAAGAGTTCTGGAAATGTACTCACAGCTGCATTAATAAGATAGGAGGAGAACAAACAAGGGAGCATGGGTCAGAAAGACTCTGAGAGAGGAAAGGGATTCCCACTGTTTCAAATTTCCTCAACACAGAAAGTCTCTCCAATGGTGTGAAACACACAAGCTGAAAATGAGACAAAATAGCTAATCCAGCTGAAAATGTGCGGTAGCAATGGCACCTCTGGGTTCCGAAGTTCTTTGATTTGGTTTTCCCATCTGTTACTGCTTCTAAAATTTGACAATTCCTGTTTGAATACTTATGTAATTAGAAAATGCTTTGGAAATAGTGCACTAAAAGACGCACCTGGTATCATATGCAAAACACTATCCTTTTAACCACACTAGAGAAATCTCCACACACAAATGTTGCCGCATCCTACCACGTGGATCAATAAGAAAACTTAAAAGGCATGCATATGCACACACTCACAGAAGGGATCTTTACATTCACATTCTTCCTAACAAGTCATAGCCATCTATTGAACACCAGCTGATAATCATTGCAGGCACTCAGCTAATGCTCAGACTATGGACAAAAATAGTGGGGGGAAATAAGTCAATTATAATGGTGTTGAAAATGATATTGATGCTATCATTTACCAGAAGATCAATATAATCTTTGATAGGTGGAGTCACATCCTTTTGAAAATAGACCATCAAAGCCTTAAGAGAAAAATTAGTTCCAAATCCTAAAAGAAAATGTGTTTTTGACATAATATTTATGAGCTCAAAAGGACAAAAAGAATTGCTTCAGATGTGAAATACTGAAAATGTTATTGTGGTATTTTTAGCACTAAAATATAAACTTTAGAATTAGAGAAAGTTGGAGCTGGCAAGATCAGAGAATTCTCCATTCCATTTTACCTGTGCAAAAATTTTCCCTGGAGAAATGACAAATTTTCCCAAAGTCCCACCACGTTAGTGGAGAAGGATATAGGATTAGAACTCAGTCTTCTGATTTCTAAGTCAGTGATCTTTCTACTATATTATAAATGTATGTTCAACATATTATGTTTAACTAGATTTCCCATTACCTTTTAAATATGTTGTCTTCATCATTAATAATAATTACATTATTATTAACAATAGCAGTTGTGACAGCAGTGAAAGCAAAAGCAGTACTAAAAACCAAATTACTCTTCATGGTACCCATATTTCCAGCTTTTTGTTCCCCTTTTACTTTTAAAATCTATTAATATAACTAACTAGCTAGACAATGTACAATTGAATTAGGCCTCCATTTTACTTGGAGGTAAAAACATCATACATGGGGCTCCTTCCATCTTTCCAGAAAATGTGCTGTAACTTTCAATGGAGTATCCAAGATTGGATACCTTGTCTGATGCTACTTTTGCTATTAACTTTTGGAGCCCAGGATTATTCAAAATATCTTATGTAATTCTCCACATGTTTGCCTTTAAAAGCACTTTCCTTTGCTTTATCTTCTTTGATACTTATAATTTACTAATTTTCTGTCTTAAAGAGACAGAAAGTCAGTGAGGCATAATAATTTTTCTAGCTCAATGGAAACAAAATGTGAGAAATAAAGCAAATTGCTTTTCAATGAAAATTTTAGAGAGGGACAAGGGACAGCTGAATTTGATCTCTGATGACAACCCTTCAGATACACCAGCAGTTCATACAGGCAGTTTCACAACTTACCAAACACTTTTGCACAGGTTTTTTTTTTTTTTTTTTTTTAATATTTATTTATTTTTTAGCTGTACACAATGCCTTTATTTATTTTTACATGGTGCTGAGGATCAAACCTGGGCTATGCGTGTGCTAGGTGAGTGCTCTACTGCTGAGCCACAACCCCAGCCCCTGCACAGGGTTTTTAACAGAAATTTGTGAACCTGATAGGAAAAAAAAAAAAAAAAAATCAGTGTTGTCAGTAAACTTTAGCTGAATTAAGTATTTCCCTCTATAATGAATGTCTCCAAGAGTCTATAGTAAATTAAAATTACCTGTGATGTCATCCTTCATAGAATCACAGATGTTTTCATACTACATTACTTCAGATGTTACATATTTCAATATATAATTTACTCTCTTTTCTATTTTGAATTTTAAGTATCAATGAACTCCTCTGTAGATCTTGTCACAGTACATATGTAGCTACCATGTTTATATCATATTTTTTATTTTGATAATTACACTGTAAAATATTTTGTTTACTTGGCATTACTATCAACAGTGTTGATGAAATTAAAATGGAGTCATTTGTGTCAATACTAACAAAAAAATAAATAAAGCTTGTGGTTATAAAGGAAGGGTTTCATGCTCAATTCTCTGATAATAACTTTCACTATAACCTTCCACAAAGATCACTGCAACCTTATAAAAACTACTTAGATAATGATATTTGCCCAGCAACTGCTGTTGAACCTTGACTGATGCTACTTTTGCTTTAACTTTTTGAGCCCAGGATTATTCAAAATATCTTATGTAATCCTCCACATGTTTGCATTTAAAAACACTTTCCTTTGCTTCATCATCTTTGATACTTATAATTTACTATGGCATGCATATTCCCGTTCTAATGCTCAGCTATTATAAAATAAAAATCATCATTATTTGGAGAATTTTTCTCTTTCTTAGGTTGACATATTTGGTGTCAGAAGTGGGATCTGAAGACAGATCACCTTAGATAGGAAACAGTGACTTTTAGACCCAAATACAGTACCTGGATTGAATTTTTGTGATCTCTTTCCATGGCATGACTTTATGTGCCCAGGAGAGTCTGTTCTCATTGAGTCTTCCTCTTCTTGGTAAAGCATCTTTATGGACTTTATTTGGGATTTTATTTGGATAATAAAGGGCCCTGAACATATTTTGGGAATTACCAAAAAAAAAAAAAAAAAATCAACTTTTCTGACATGGTCTTTCTGAAATAAGGCCACTGTCCTGTTGAACATTCATATTTCCATAGAAACATATTCTGTGAAGACATTATATATCCTCTGGTAAATTCTCTTTTGGTTTTGTGTACCTGGTTTAGGATTTTGTTTGATCAGCATGCTTAATTTAAAATTTCTATGGGCACTTTATTCTGATTTTATTTGGATTTAGTTATATGCTTCCCTATATAATTTAACTCCTTTACTTTTCTTTTTTTCAATCTATTTGTTTCTGAAAATCTCACAAGAGCAAAAATAAACATTCAAAATGGTGGAGATTGAACATCTTATTAAAAGACACTAAGATGCCACCATGATCTATGAGGAAGCTCATCTCTAAAGATGGGGTCTGCCTTATAAGATTACCTCCTCATGGCCAGGGGTGTCTGCCAGGCACATGACAATTTCCATGAAACTAGGGAAACCCTGGTCACAAGTCAAACAATATAAGACTTGTGAAAGTTAATTAGAAAAAAAAATAGTTGTTTATATCATTTGTATAAAAGGCATTCTGAGAAGAGAAAAAAACAATCCCAGCTACACTTGTCAAAATAAAACACTTTTTCCAAATTCTTATTACCATTCACTGAAAAGGTAAATAGGATTTTCTTTGCTCTCAAAAGAGTCAGAAACAATAGGGGACCCAAAATTCTAAAGCATACAAAGAAGCTCCCTCTCTTAGGAATTTCAGTCAGCTATATTATGGGCCATTCTCTTACATATTTTAAAATAATCAATGGGCAAGGATATTTCTTAAACAAGTTTAAGAAATTAACCTAACTTCATGAAGGGCTAACTTGTGAAACTTTTTTTTCTCTCTCCCTGTTTTGAACCCTTGATTTCTCATATTAAGAAAAAGACAAGATGAAATGCAAACAGAACAGCCCACTTAAAAGTTTCATGTAACTTTTCAGAGGAGTTAGTAAAAACATTTAAATTAATAGTTTTGCAATTTATAGCAGCTCCATGAAAATGTAGACAGTAAAGAACAATATATTAAAAAATATATAAATTTAGGTTTGCCTAATAATGGTCTAGGATGATGAAACAGTTAAAGCATTAATAATCTAGAACAACACTTACAAGTATTTATAAAACTTAGCTCCTCAAATTCAGCTGGATTTTTTTGTTCCCCATCATATGCCTAGGTCCAAGTCTTGAGGTTAGAGCAATAATAAAAGATCTATCTGCATTAAAATTTCATTGTCTGTTATATGGACCAGAAAAAATAAAAATAAAATTTCAAAATAATCCTTCAAAAATCATTTCTAAAAATGTTTCCACCAATGTTGACTAGTCAAGTAAACCAGATCAACTAACAAATAACAATAATAATTATTATTAAATTCAACATTACTTGCAAGTTTGTTACTCTAGTCAATCCTAGCTAAAATATGAACATTTAAAACCAAGCTTCTATTGGAACTGCTTTAACCAATAATTTAGTCCACAGTCTTCATAAGATTATCTGTCAAGACCAATGAAAACTGTAAAGTTTAACCATGTGAACAGGCGACCTTATATTATTTTGTCAAAAATATAATTTGGACACAATGATCTTTCTAAAAACTTTGAAGTTTATAATTTTTATGTATTATTAATAAAACTCTAAAGTAAGAGCTCTAAGGTTTTATCTCTGTAAGTGTTTATATGTGTTATGCATGGGTACATGTTTTATCAACATGGTAAATCCCTTAGAAATTCTATTCAAATGAACTTACAGATAAATGATCACTCACTTAAATTAAATTGTTAAAATTATATGAATTAATCCAAAAGAGTTTTATTTAGTTCAAATGACTCTAGAAATCTTTGGTAAATAAAATGGTTTTAAATTTGTGACTAAAATAGAAATGAAGATGCCCTTAGAATCATTAAATATTTTTCTGTGATTTTGCTAGTCAGTGTCATATTTATGTGTTAGGTGTTTAATATCATAAAAGAGTTAAGTTTGACATAAAAATGAATATGCAGATTAGAATGCAAGGTAGTATCCATTGCTTCTTGTATATTAACTAAACAATTCAACTTTCAGGATTTTGACAAAGAACAAAATAGCTTGTTTAGGATTATACAATAGGTTAAATCATATGGAAAGTATAGTCAAATAATAAAGTCATGCTAACTATTATGTAAGTTATGTATGTATGGATATATGGTTATTGTAAGTGTTTTAAATATTGGGTAAAATTTATAAAGGTCTGATGGTCCTGGTATGAAGCTATCAGTCATGATTGTTATATTAAAATTCTGTATGCATGGAAATAACTGAATTTCCTTGTTGATGGCTGTACTCTCATGAGAATTTTAACCAAGATAGAAGTCTTTTGCCATCCAGTTTTTGATTTTTCTGGTGAAAGCATTTATAATCACGTTCAAGAAAAAGATTCTAACATATTATTGCACATAGGTTTCTGCTAATATTAAGATGAAAAGACTAAAAAAAATTCTCAAACTCCAATGAAGAAATTGGTTAAGTTCATAAAATTGCTAATGAAGATCAAACAGAACAAGAATTAACTTCACATGACTGAAACTATCTATAAGTTTTTATATATTTTATTTAAAATACCATTGGCTCTTTATTAAATGTGTTGTTTCAAAGATTTAAGGAAATTTCTTTTCTTAAATTCCTAATGGTACTGTGATTATTTGCACAAGTTCAGTAAAAATCTGTTGTCTTTATGATAGTATACAACTGAAAACACTGGTGTATTTGGAAACATATACACAATGCTTGGCTTCAAGGATTCCCAGCAAAAATGGCAAGTGAAATTTATTACTTCCTGGCAGGTCCTGGACCCTCAACCTTTTTAGGTACAGCAGGTGAAAATCTAAAATCAGCCTTGGTTTGGCTTTCTAGCTTCAAGGGCTTTCTAAATATGAGATCTCTATATGTCCAATCACTTTTCTTATTGCATTTATATAAATAGTCATGGGCTGGGGATATAGCTCAGTTGGTAGAGTGCTTGCCTCACATGCACAAGGCCCTGGGTTCAATCCCCAGCACCACACACACACACACACACACACACACACACACACACACAGCAGTTTTATATAAATAGTCAAGCCAAATATGATAAAAGTTAATTCATGCTACAAATTGTTTTTTTTTTTCCTTTAGTTATCTTGCTAAAATTATGACTGTAGAGAGAAAATTTGTCTTTAAATAAAAACAATACTGCACCTGCTGTTAGATTATGGCTTTGTTCACTTTGGCTGACTTTCATTGCTCACCTATAGGCTGGACTAGATCTAAGTTATTCTAAGGCCCTCCAATCCTATTTTCTTCATTAGAATGACAAAGAAATCATTCTTCCTAATGCTGTATATGCTGAAACTGATCCATGTTATGTAAATTTCAATCTTAGGCTTGATATATGGGCTGTATATGAAGTTCACTAAACTGCCTGATGCCATAACCAGAGATATTCAAAATACAAACCAGAAAGAGAAGCTGTGTCAAAACAAGTCTCCATATCATAATGATCTTTGTACCTCTCTTAATTTTTTATTGTGTATTCCTGCCCTCTCATTAGGTAGGATAATGGTGCAGTTATATAATCAATGACTGTTGTGGATAAATTGACAGAACCTGACCTAAGGAATGCTTTAGTACATGTTGTAGGTAAATTTGACACCATCCACAACACAATTTTTGTTTCATATTATATGAGTGGTCGCTTTTTATAACTGTCTTAAATCAACCCCACCATGAGATACTAAATAACATTGCTATAGCTTATTTACTGGTTAAATAAGAAAATGCCTATGCTAATGCCCAAGACTAAATTCTATATCTGGATTTTTCCCTCTGGGGAAACTGAGACCCATAAAATAAGAGAACAGGTTCAATTTCTTCAACAGGTCTCACCTAGTTCCCCTGGGTCATTTAATTTATTCAATTTTTTATTACCTTGAAGCCTAGCAAGGTTCTCGGTTCAAAACAGCTATATAAACTGAATTTGTTATGCTCTTGTTGGTTTTCTTTGCATTTTCCTTTTTTAAATTTTGTATTCATTGCTGCTTAAATTTCTACAGAAATATAACTCCTAACAAAATAATATTTTCTGAGTATTTACAGTTAGTAGCCATTGCCTACAGACCTGATAGTCTTGAACTTAACAATGAACTCCGGGTAAATTTTAGCCCAACACCCACCCCTTCTAAACCTCCTTGTTGCTAAAATGTAGCTAAAAGGGTTTTGACACTGACAACTAGTCACCAGTTACTTTCCCCTCTGTGTGAGAACAGATCAGACCAACAAATGGAACAGGTCTATCCCAACAAGACAGGAAAATCAAACCCCTACTAAAAAAAATGGTTGATCAATGATGTTTTAGGGAAAAAAAAATCTTGATCTAAAGGGACAAATGTGAAAATTATCAGAATCAAAATGGGGTTTCTTTTGTCAACCCTAACAAAAAAATAAATAAATAAATAAAGCCAAGATATGATGAAGGAAGAGTTCTCATGCATGATTGCCTGATAGTAGCTGCCGTAAAAGTCTACCAGAACCGTAGTCTTACACAAAGGCCACCACATCCTGAAAACAAAAACGACTTCAGCAAGGACACCTGCCTAGCAACTGCCTATTCAACTGTGACTGGTGCCTCTCTATTATTGACCATGTACCCAAGGATTATTAATTTAAATTATTTTATGTAATCCTTCTTATTTTTGTCTTTAATGAATTTCTTTCATCTCATCCTCTTGAAATAGACTGAGTTTACCATGGCACATATATTCCTATTACTATTCCCAAATAAATATCATTATTAAGTATTCTTTGGAAAGTTTCTGCCTTTTAGGATGTGTGTATGTGTGTGTGTGTGTGTGTGTGTGTGTGTGTGTATGTATATCAGCATAAAACAATAGTATAATACTATTTAGTAATCAGGATTTTGACACAGTCAAAATAGTCCAGATAAAAAACAGTTCCATCACAAGAATCACCCTACTATGCTTTGCTTTATAATCATACTCACCCCTCATCGACATCATATGCACAGTCCTTATCCCCTGACAACTGCTAATCTTCTAGTCAGTTCTTTGTCACTTTAGGAATATAATATTAAATGGAATAATGTACTTTGTAATCTTTGGGGATTGGCCTTTTTTACTCAGTGTAATTCTCTGGAGAACTACATTCTTCTCCGAGTTTCTTTGGTTTTCAATATAAAAATTCTGAACATGTTTAGTTGGATTTACATCCAAGTATTTAAATTCTGAGCAATTGTAAAGTGTATTTTTAATTTGGGGTTCTAGGACACATTGATAGAATATAGAAATACTGCTTTTAAATTTGTCTATCATGTATCCTGTGATCTTAATTTATTTATAATTCTAGAAATTTTTTACAGATTCCTAATAATTCTCTTCATACACAATTATGTCATTCACCAACAGGGACATTTTTCATTAACTCCTTTTGAATCAAGATGCCTTTTATTTTCCTTTTTTTGCTAGTTTACTGGCTAGAACTTTTAGTATTAATTTGAACATGATTGGTCAGAGCTAACATATTTTCATTGCTCCTACAGTTAGTAGAAAGCACTCTGCCTTCTAAGAATTATGTCAGTTGTAGGGATTTTATAGATACTCTTTATGAAGTTAAGGAAGCTTGCTTCTATCCCTGATTCTGTAAGACTTGTTATCATTACTGGGCGTTGAATCTTGTCAAATGCCTTTTCTGCATCAGTTAATGCAATCATGTAAGACTTTTTTTCTTCTTCAACTTGTAAATATGGCAGATTATATTGATTGATTTTCAAATACTGAAACAGCCTTGTATGCCTGGAATCAACCCACTTGGTCACGGTGTTTAAGACATCATTTTATATTGCTGCATTCTATTGCCAATGTCTTACAATGGAATTTTGCATTTATATTCATAAGAGACATTTTCATGTAGTTTTCATTTTTGTACTGCTTTATCCTGGTTTGGGTATCTGGGGAATACTAATGACAAAAAATTGAATTGGTATGTCCTCTGTCCTGTTTTTTGGAAGAGATTTTGTAGAACTGATGTTAGTTCTTCTTTAAACATTTTGAAAAATCATCTCATGAAATCATTGGGTCTGAGAGGTGTATTTTGGGGAAATTTAAAATTAAAAATTCACTTTTAATAGTTATATTATTACCAAATTTTCCATTTCATATTGGGCAATTTTTGCTTTGTGCTTTCGGAAGAATTGATCCCTTTCATCTAGGCTGACAAATTTGTTTGGAGATTTGTTTATATTATTGGCTTGTCATACTTTAGATGCCTATAGCATCTGAAGTGATATCTTCTACTTCACTCCTTGTATTGCTAATTTTTCTTTT
The DNA here is from genome assembly GCA_025594165.1 of Tamias sibiricus. Taxonomy (NCBI): domain Eukaryota; kingdom Metazoa; phylum Chordata; class Mammalia; order Rodentia; family Sciuridae; genus Tamias; species Tamias sibiricus. The sequence goes on from CM046668.1 coordinate 63,582,478, forward strand.
CTGTCATATATATATATATATATATACATATATATAATTTTATTTTATTTTTAGAAGTAATCACTTTCACAAGAAAGTGTGAAAGTGTGCATTTCAAAGAATCAGCTTTGATTTCATAAGTTTATTTTTCTGTTGTCAATTTCATTGATTTTTGCTCTTACCTCATTATCACTTCTTTCTGCTTGCTTTAGTTATAGTTTGTTCTAATTTGTCTAGCTTCTTCAGGTGGGAGCTTAGATTGCTCATTTGAAATTTCCCCTCTTCTATAACATAAGCATTGAGGGCAATAGATTTCCTTCTCAGCATGGTTTCAGCCATGGCCCAGAACTGACCTGCCACATTTCAATTTTAATTTAAATTCAGTTTGGTGTATTCTGCTTAAATATCTACTAGGGTTTCCTCTTTGATTTATAGCGAAGTGTGTGTTTTTTCCTTTCTAATGTTTTGGGATTTTTTTTGTGTTATTTTTCAGTTACTGATTTCTCATTTGATTTCACTATGGCCAGAGAAGTCATTTTGTAAGATTTAATTTTGAAGAGTTTTAGGTTTATTTCATGATTCAGACTAAGGCCTATCTTGGCATGTATTCTACGGGTTCTTGGGAAGAATGTGTATTCTAATCTTATTGGGTAGCATGTTCTGAAAATGAAGTTTAGACCCTAGTGCTGATGGTATTTTTCAGTTCTTCAATAATATCTATGGTTTCTCTCTACATGTTCTGTCAATTATTGAGAGGGATATTTCAGTCTTCAAATATAGCTGTAGATTTGTCTATTTCTCTTTTCACTTCTATGAAGTTTTATTTCATGAAATTTGGAGGTTTATGTGATACATGCACACTCAGGATTGTTCTATCTTCTTGGTGGATTAACCGTTCTATTTTTATATAATGCCACTCTGTTTCTGAGAATTTTCTTTTTGCCGAAATCCATTTTATTTAACTCTTAATGCAGAAATTTCTGCTTTCATTTGACTTATTTTGATGTTTGCATGTTATACTTTTTATGTCCTCTTACTTTCAAGTTTATTATATCATTATACCTGAAGAATATTCCTTTATTTATTTTGGCAGTTCTGAGAATCAAACCCAGTACATCATGCATGCTAGGCAAGCACTCTACCCTCTAGTTAGAACCCCAGATGTCCTTTTAAATTGCATACTGATAAATTACATTTATAAATCCACTCTGCTGTTTTTTAAATTTGTATATTTATATGTTTAGGCCATTTGCATTTAAATCAATTATTGATATAAAAGGAATATAAGATGCCATTGTATTTTTTGTTTTCTGTTTGTTCTGTTTTTTTCCCACTTATTTGCATCATTTTCCTATGCATTATGAGAATGATTAAAATTTCACTTGCTTCTATAGTATTGTCAAGTATATTTCCTTGTGTAACTTTTTTCAAGGCATTTGTTATACATACATACATCATCACATTTTATTAGTTTGAGTAAAGTGTATGTTCTTTTTACACTACTTATGTATAATTATATTATATTTCTGCTACACATATTTAGAACCACATCAGAAAGTGTTATAATGTTTGCTTCAACCATCAAATATATTTTTGAAAGTTCAAGAAGCATAAAAATCATATTCACCAATAAAAATTCATATTTTTTCTTTATTATTAATTTTTCTTTCCTGATGTTCAAATTTTGTTTTTTCATGATTTCCTTTCTGGTTGGTGAAAGTTTTTTAGCCATTATTTTAAGGATAGTTCTTCTGGTAACAAGTTCTCTTAGTTTTCCTTCGTCTTGGAATATCTTGATATTTTTTCTTCCATTTCTGAAAGAGTTTCAAATATTGGATTTTAGACTGATACTTTTTTTTCAACACTTAAAAAAATCTTCCATTTGCTACTGGCATGCATGGTTCCTGAAGAAAAATATCTTACAATTCAAATTGTTTTTCCTTTATGGGTAAGAAACCATTTCTTTTTCACTGTTATCAAGACATTTTTCTGAATTTTGACTATAATGTAACAAGGTGTGAATTTATTTTGGCATATCCTTTTGGCTTCATATTAGCTTCTTTAACTTTTGAGTTTACTTTATTTGCTAAATTTGGAAAATGGTTGGTCATTATGTCTCTGAGTATGTTTTTAGTTCAATCCTTAGGTCCTATTATTTAGAAACTCTAATGATATAAATATCACATCTTGTCCCACAGTTTCTTGAAAGTATGTTCACTTTTTTCAGTCAATTTCCCTCTTGTTTAAATTCAGTAAGTTTTGTCATACTATATTGGAATTCATAGATGCTTTCACCTAGTTTTCTCCATTCTGATGTTGAACCTATCCATTGAAGTTTTTTTTTTTTTTTTTAATTTTCATTATTGTATATTTTTTCAGTTCTGAAATTTCTATTTGTTCATCTTTATGCTATCTATTTATATAGTTAGGAGCCTGTATTTCTTATTCTTTCTTCCTCCTCTTCCTCCTCCTCCTCCTCCTCCTCCTCCTCCTCCTCCTCCTCCTCCTCCTTCTTCAATAGTGGGAATTGAAGCTAGAGCCTCACACATGCTGAGAGAATGATTTACCGCTGAGTAACATCCCCAGCCCAAGTACATATTTCTTTATTGAAACAATACTAGTTTTCAGTGTGTTTGTAATTATTCAATGAACCATTTGGATCATGGCTGTTTTCAGACTTTTTGTCAGATAACCTAACATCTCTGCCATCTCAGTGTTGGTATAAATTCTCTCTCTCTTTTTTAAATTCCAGCTGACATTTTCCTGTTTAGGGAATGAGGAATGATTTTGTGTTTTGAGTCTCTGGTATTATTTAAACTTGTTTTAGCTGGCTTCCTCTGACACTGAAACAAGGAGGGGGCCTCATTACTGCCAGGTAAATGTAGAAATCCAGGATCCCCACTGGGTCTCCACTAATACTGAGAAAGGCATGGATTCCATGTTACTGCTGGGCTTGGTGTCTGTTCCTGCTGCTAACACTCTTCCTTAGAGCTAGGAGTATCTCTTTATGTTGCCCTTGTTGCATCCACTGATACCTCAGTTGAGTGTTTTGTTACTGCTGGGTAGTGAGGAAAGCCCAACTCTCCACTAGGCCTCTTACTACACAACCCTAGAAAAGAGAGGCAGGATGCATGGTTACCATCAGGTGCAGGTGGAATTTGTTACACTGCAAAATGTGGCAACTCCTTCTGGCCTGGCAAGAGTAGGAGCTTGCTGGGCGTGGTGGCGCACGCCTGTAATCCCAGCACTTGGGAGGCTGAGGTAGGAGGATCGCGAGTTCAAAGCCAGCCTCAGCAATGGCGAGGCACTTAGCAACTCAGTGAGACCCTGTCTCTAATAAAATACAAAAAAAAAAAAAAAGGGGGGGGGCTGGGGATGTGGCCCAGTGGTCCAGTGCCCCTGAGTTCAATCCCTGGTACCAAAAAAAAAAAAAAAAAAAAAAAAAAAAATAGTAGGAACTTAGGCTACTAACTATTTCTTCTTTTCTGTCCTAGATAGGGTTGGGGCCATGCTTTTTTTCTATGGTGTTGGCTAGAGTAGAGCAGTTTATAAGTGTGTGTGTGTGTGTGTATGTGTGTGTGTGTGTGTGTGTGTGTGTATACATACATACATATATATATATTTTTTTTTTAAATAATTAATTTTATTTTATCTGCATGTGTTAGCATTTTCAGGTTGCTAACTCACTTCCAAGTTGGGATATATGACACAAAGAAGAAACCCAAGAATATACTACCCTATTTTTTTTTTTTTTTTTTTTTGTATCAAGGAGCCCAATCAGTCTACCTTCGTCTAACTCTAAAAGTCTTATGTTTCTTTAAACACAACATCCTAGGATTTAATTGAACTTAGTGGGAGGAAGAAAGAAAAACATCTATTTCATCTTCTCAGAGGTAGAAGTCTGAGTTCTATTATTATTGTTATTATTTTGCTTAATCATTAAACAATTATTGTGAGAATAAGGTCATTGGCTTTATCAAGCTTCTGGAGGACACTGTGGGACACAGGAGGTGAGGCAGATCTTTGCTATGCATATCCTTTGAATAAATAGTCCACAGTCGTTTATACCCTACTTATGAGCTGATATCAACAGCCTAGCACAGTTCCTTGCTTCTCAGGTATTTTCTATCCAGTATGTCAGGCTCTACCCCAATCTTCACATGCTTGATTATGGATAATGTATCTATTTCTCACGTGAATGGACATGTGCATTGCCAGACTTCAAACACCGTCTATGCTGCAAGGTATATTCTGGAATCTAGATCATTGCCTTTACCCAAGATCTTTTTTGTTTTTCTTTTTTTCTTTTCTGTTTTTAGAGCTCACCATGATAAACAAGATTCCTAAGTGAAAATAGGTCCCTGTTGTGGTTAAGCTTTCTTAGTTGCAGTTAGCAAAGTTAGTTTTATTAGGAAAACCGAGGAGGAGAAAGTAAAAAGGAGAAAGAATGGAAATGGTGGATTAAAGTAGAGGGTGAGCCTGTCAGCCAGGATGAGGCCTGTCCTGCTGACCAGTGTTTTTAAGCCCTTAAGAGGCCTCTCTGCTGTCAGCTATAGCATTCTAAAGTTTTGAAAATGAAAACATTTTTCAAGGAAAATATTTATTGATTTTTCTCAAAATGTAGTACATGTTAGATTTATGATTGAGAAATTATATTAAGTAATTAATTTATTTATTCACACAAGTGCTGATCTTGGATTCTTTGTAAATTAAATCATCTACAAGTCATGAAAAGGATGACCGTGCATTTCTGTGAAGTTCATAAGAGTACCTAAGTCAGGAAATATTTTAGGCTAACAACTGGTGTGTCTGACCTGACTGTATGGTCACTCATTAGCTGTGTATAATTTTTAGTAAATTGTTAGTCTATAGTTGAGATGAAGATCTGACCAAGTAGGAAAAAGAATATTGAAAAGGGAAAAATACTAGACAGATGCATAATTATTCTCTACCCCACTTCTCCCTGGGCATTGGAATTGTATACATTGAGCAATTTGAAATACATTTAAGATTCAAGCTGTCATTTCTCATGAATGCAGCTCCAATGTTTGACTACAGCTGTAATCTATGGATTTGGATAACAAAGGAACTTAAAATTTAAGGGCAGAATAAACCAAAGGAAAACATGACAAATTCTCATTTACTTATTTTCCAAAGGGGATGTTTTACATATTCTGGGTGCTGACTAATTATAGGAGCACCTGGCCCCCAAACTATGCAGTCAGCATTGCTGTACTTCCCACAGCATCCTCAGACTCAAGCGGCTGCAGGATGCAGGTGATTGGGTACCGACAGAGAGAAATGGAACTACTGTGCAGATGACAGCATGATAAAAACAATTACCCATCCCCCCTTATAACCTGGCTCAATTCAATCCCTGGCATCCAGACTAGGGGATCACAAAGGAAAGTCTCCCCTCTTAGGCAGTATTCCAGCTCTAGACAGCTAAGAGATAATGAGGTGAGGACCAGAATGACTGCTGTAAAACATTACCTGGGAAAAATGATCTTATGCAACAGTTATGCACTACTACTATTATAGCCTGTGTTATTCAATCACAAAAAAAAAGCCACAGAGTCCTTCCTTTTTTTGCTCTGTGTTTGACTGACAGATGGTATTTAAGTGGCTTGATGATAAAATGAGTGCCTGTCTTAAGATCCAATGTCACTACTTTTAGTTCATTTTCAGTTATCTTTTAAACTAGATCAATATGTGATAGCAAATCTCTACAACATGCACTTTCCACAAAAAAGAAAAGAGGTGACAAAAATAGAGGGCTTGACATGGGCAGAGGACCATGCTTCTCCCCGTTCTCTCTTCACACCGATCAGGTGATAAGGAGGAACACTGAGAGGAGCACAGTCTGTTCTCTGAGTGACTCTTTCTCACTACCCCTCTTTTTATCAAAAACCTCTGAAATTATCTCTGCAAAGCAACCATTCCTTTCCCTGGCTTCTAGACCCTTCAACAAGCAGTAAAAGGGGAGTGTGGTAGAGGGGAGAAGAGGGAAAATGGATGGTAGAACTTGGAAGGACAGATACAAAAGTTAGTCAGCCTATTCTTCCATTATTATTGTACCCTGGAATCTTAGAAGACTCTCGTGTGTGTGTGTGTGTGTGTGTGTGTGTGTGTGTGTGTGTATGTTTTCACCATGATGCAGGGATGATGATAGACCTGAAAGAGCCAGAAATTCTGAATCTCTATAAAACATGATCGCATCAATAATATATGCCTTCCCCACAGCTTGGTGGAAATAAATTATTAATATGCCCAATTTTAAAGAGGGAAACAAGACTGTGCTCTGGAATGTCTTCCATCCAGTATCAATGCTCTTGTTCTTACAGAACGTGCCCCAGTGATTTCTATGGTTTTCCTGTTAAGTGCCACCTGATGTGGGCACATGTACTTTGGGAAAGAAGCCTTGGGCTCTTGTAACAATGTACAATATTCTGGTGGTTTTGGAGGGCACAAGTGATTTTGTTAGTTTTAGTTTGAATATCCTTCAAGTGCTTTTTAAAAAAGCTTCCTTGGAATTTTTTTTTCCTTTTCATACTCTATTATTGTATAGTCAAGACATGGGCTTCAGATTGCTCATTTGCACCCCTAAAATAAGCACCCAACTTGTTCTAAAATATAAGACTAGCTATTGAGCAGAGATTATGAAAAGCTAAGAGACTCAGGTAGGTTTCATATCATCCCACCTCAAGGGAAATGTTAATGTGTCTTGATGCGACATCATTAAGTCTTTATGATGGTATAAAAGCAACAGTAGAACTGGTAAGTGAGATGTAATATCCTTCAGATCAAATTTGGAAAGCTGGCTTTCAGCAACTCTAGTTTTTAAGCTTGCAAATGTGCACATACATTGTCATTTATCATTTTGTGTGTTTTACTATCCCCCCAAATAAGAAAAACTCCTACTCTTAATACTAATTTAATAATATTGTTATTTCATCTGTCTGAAAATAGTGCAATTAAAATATTCTTAAAAACATTTATTGACATCAAATTATAACACAAAAGTAATCTAATATACGTGTGAATGACACTTAGATCTACAGAATATTGGTGTAAAAGTGCAATAGGCACCATCTAACACAGGGGTTTGAAACAGATTTGTCAGAGCCCTGGAACTCCATGGTGGTCCCTGCTGGGACAAAGGCAGGAAAGAAGTGAGTGGACAATAAATAAACACAGCTCTGAAGGCTTTAGTTTACTGCAGCTGGAGAGACTTTAGTTTTATCTGCTTTATACTATATTATCATCTGACTTTAGGAAGAAATATTTAGACACATATTCATTGAAAGCATCCCTCTCTATTTTTTAGAAAATATCATCTACCACTGGGTTTGAAGGCACATGCCTGTAATCCAGCTACTCAGGAGTTGAGGTAGGAGGATCACAAGTTGCAGGCCAGCCTGGGTAACTTAGACTGTCTCAAAATAAAATGTAAAAAGGACTGAGGGTGTACTTTAGTGGCAGAGTGCCTCTAGGTTCAATCTCCAGTGCCTTGCCTTTGTGGGGGAAGACTAAATGAAATATTATAATATGAAAAGTCATATATAAAATGTATACTTTAAAACAATAAAATATAAATCATATTTGCATAATTGAGAAGTTCTTTTTTGGTCACAGCTTTGTGGTATATGTGTATCACTGAAAACTACATGCTCTCAACACTTCCAGATTTTGATGTTGTGTTTTTCTAAGCTTAAAATTGCATTATCATATCTACAAAATTAACATCCTAAATTACTTAAAATACATATGCATGGATGTGCACCTGTGTGTTGGCCATGCAAATTAGGCCATGTAGATATGCCTTTAGATTAAAATAAATCAGGATATAGAACTAAATAAAATCCATTGGTCAATTTAAATTTTAATAAATTCTATCACTGTACATTTGGGCTAAGCATTCATTGTGATGTGTGAGAATTCACCATCCCATAGGGTTCAAATTCCCTGAGCCACGGCAAAGGCATTGCTAGTGGGGTTATGAAAAACACTGATAAAGATGATGTTGTAAAAAAAAATAAATAAAAGGAGAGCAAACACATTCATGGATAAGCTTCTACACAGGTGTTATGATACATGCTGTGCAAAGCAAATTAAATATACACTGTCCTTGCAACCCTGAAGTCTACCAACAGAACAGACCATATTTCAGAGGGTAATTATTAATGGGATTATAATAAATATATCAGAGGAAAGATATCAAAAATCAGAGGATAGCAGATTCTATCATCAGAAGAAATAGTGGTAATCAAAAGATGTATTATAAACCCAAATGCCTACAAAAGGTCAGGAAAATAACCAGATTCTGAGAAGGAAGTGACTGAGCAGGTTGATTATGACAAGTGTAAATAGTTACAGTCTAAAAGGGACAGCTTTCACCGGGTCCACTCTACTGTAAACATTCAGAGATGATATTGCCAGTGACTATATTCGTCAAGAAAAGTTAAATACAAATCTCATGGTTTTCAGTTTAGCACATGATTCAATAAATAAAGCCAAAACAGAAGTATAAAGACCAAATTAAGCATGAACACGACTTGCAATCATTGGTGCTAGTGCTCTCAGGGTTGGCTCTTGAGGAAACTGAGTTCCAGAAAGGTTGGTGGTGCACAGGCCTCCTGAGTGGCCATTCACAGCTTAGTTTTCAGCTCTTCTAATCCTTACACAAACAACCAGCATCTTGGAGATTATAAAGGGAGAAAAACTTCCCTCTCTTGCATTTCTCATGCTCTCCCTCAATTGCTAGTGGTTTAGCTGATTGCCAGTTGTGAAGACTGGCTCCTCTGTCTCAGTTTAACATTTTGGGCAGCTCAGTGGTGGCCCTATCACAAACAGCCACACTTTCGCCCTTTCTATGCCCTGCTTAGTCCCCTTCTCTTGATGGCTGTGATGTCAGTATTCTGCCTGGGCCAGGACTAATTCATCAAGGCTTTGAGGGGCAGGAGGTTATTTCTCCCTGCCAACTCTTGCTCCTATACAAAATTCCAGAACACTCATGCCCTTCCTCCCAATGAAAGAGCTGCAAGTTATTTTAAATGTTTAGGTCAGAATATATTCAAACGACGTTCATTTTTCATTTCTTATCCATGTGCCCAGTTTTGAAATTGTTCCACTTAAAAAATATTTTTATTTTGCTATTTTGGTTTCAACTTTTTGGCTGGCATTCATTTCTGTCAAGAGGAAAGAAGCAAGGAAGCAGCACTGTACATGTCAGATGGAGGGAATCTGCTAAGTGTCATCAGAATAAAAGACAACGGCCTATATTCCGCAGCTGTTATGCATGAGCACGCCATCCTCAAGAATAGGGCTAGGGTTAGAGTAAATTATTCCTGAGAAATAGCTCATGCAAACATTGCAATCTCCAAATAGTGTCTAATAAAAATTAGGCAAGCTCCTTTTTCTATCTCATTTCTAAGTAAATGAATGTCTTGCCACTTAGCATAACCTCAAGAAGTAACCTTGTCATATCTTGCCAGCTCAGTGGCATTATAGCTTGTCAGTGTGGATGGCAGAGTTCTGCAGCAAGTTCCTCTTGCAAATGGAAAACACACTGGTTGACAAACAGGATGGAGCATTGTATGCATTCTCACTAGAATGACATCAGTAGGGAACTTATGCCTACACTTAGGTGAATTAAAAAAGAAAAAGGCATCTGAGAAAATCTATGAAGTTATCCCTCTAATTGCTCATGTGATATGCAGTTAAGATAAGAAGTGATTCAACTGGACTTTAACCATCCAAAACAGATAAGCTTTTTCCTCATCTGAATTCCTCCAGGAAGACACCGAGCAATGACATATCTAGGGGCATGGTAGGTAAAAAGGAACAAAAGCAGTGTAATACTACCTGCAACTTTCAGGTGTAAAAAAATTATTAATGGCTAAAAATTTAGAACACTTGCAACATTAAATGCTGGTGAGGATGCAGAACAAGAGGAACTCTCATTCTTGCTATGGAAATGCAAAATGGTACATCTGTATTTGGACAGTTTGATACTTTCTTACAGAACCAAATGTACTCTTACCATACCATCCCACAATCTTCTTCCTTGGTATTTACCTAAATAAGCTGAAGTGTCCTGCTCATGCAAAAACCTGTGTATATGTTTAGGTCAGCTATGCTAATAATTTTCAAGAAAATGGAAGCAACCAAGATGTCCTTCAGTGGGTGAATGATAAATAAACTGATGCATTGAGAGAGTGGAGTATTTTTCAGCACTAAAAAGAAATGACCTGTCAAGTCATGAAAAGACAGAGAAATATTAAATGCATATTACTAAATGGAAGAAGCATTCTGAAAAGGCTACATACTTTATGATTCTAACCATATGATATTCTGGAGAAGACAAAACTACAGGGTCAGTAAAAAAGATCATTTGTCGCCAGGGGACAATGAATGAGCAGATGGAGGACAGAAGATTTTTAGAGCAGTGAAAGTATTCTATATGACACTACAGTAGTAGATACATGTCATTATACATTTGTCCAAACCTGCTGAATGTCCAGCACCATAGTGACCTCTTACGTAAACTATAAGCTTTCGGTGACAATGATGCATCAACTTAGGTTCATCCATTGTAGTTAATGTGCCAGTCTGGTGATCTATACTGATTGCGGGGTAGGATGTGGAGCACAGGGTATATGGAAAATGTCTGTACCTTTTTTCAATTTTGTTGTGAACCAAATACCACAATAAAAGTCATCTTTGTAGAATCAACTACAACATGAGAGAAAATATTTTTGACAAGAATACAAAAGGAAAGATTACTAATATTTGCATGTTTGACATTTCCAAATGTGAATTCCTTTGGGTGTATGCCCTTCATTAGATAAGGGAAGGATTTAATACAGAGAGAAGTGAGGTTATGGTAGGGGAGAGGAGTCCACAGGCACCCAGACCACTGAGCTCTGGGCATGCAGCGCTACATCACCCCAGCTATCTGGACTCATATGAGACAGAAAGGAGGGGGATAAAGCCTTCCCCAGAAAGGAATAGAAAGAAACAAGGAAGCAGCATTTCCTCGTACCTATTTTTGGTACAAAGTGTTTCTTCCTTATCTGGGATAATCCAGTCTACTTCATATTGAAAAATCAAATTACATAGAAAAGCAAAAGTTGATAGGATATAAAAAAGTACTCATTTGAGAAAGAAGAGGGTTAGAACATAGATTGTTTGTTGTTTCCACACAAGCTGACAGCTCTTTTATCTCTCTTCCCCATCTGAGTCTTTCATAGGTCATTAATGTAAGCACCAGAAAAATTCTTATTGAGTCCTCAGTAAGAAAGTTACTTTCATAACTCCATGTCATTCTAAGGAAATGAATGTACATGCTTTCACAGATCCTAACAAAGTGGGAGCAGTTCCACACAAATCCTGCAAGAGCAACTGAGGAGTGAATAATCAAACTGCTGGGGTTCTATTCTCATGGAGGCTTCCAAAGAGATCATCCTGGCCAAGTCAGGCTTGACTTTCCTCGTTTCCATCTGCAATGCTTGTCTCTTTTGGGGCCTGTATGAATGTAGGCAGAGAGGTGGATTTCAGCCATACACCTAGAGACTTAGAACCTCAAGCAAGAGAATGGAACTGAATCAGTATCTCTACATCTGCCCTTGAACCAAAGTAACTCCTGGTGTGCTTATCTGACACAATAGAAGTTGCCACATAGGAATCGCAGCTCCATAGGTCCATTTGCACTCTTGCTGTATACCCTGGATTGAGCACAGAGCCATCATACTGTAAGCACTTATTACATTGTTATTGTATTAATGCATTAAATGTTAAGGGTATTCATTTAAAAGAAAGTTCTCATTTTGGCATATTAAATTTTAATTTTAGTGTATTTTTCTTCCGCAAGCATCCAGGCTTTTCTCTCCCTCCATCTTATACAAAAAAAGCATCATTTTACATAATTTCTGTAATCAAACCCTATATAGCATGTTATATAAACTTAAATTTCTTGAACATTTGTTGCCTTCTTTGTTGTCTGAAGAAGTAGGTGTCAGTATCTATGGAGCCTCACAATTGATAAACCACTCAGGGGGCAGCTGTGCTTGGAATATAGGTCACCTGGAAGGGGAGAGCTTCTCTAGGACACATCTGCTATAAGCAATCTGTTGGTGCTACAGACACTAATGAGTGTTCCCAACATGTCTGAAGCCCTCTCTATGATGGGGGCGGAAAGGATCAAAGAACATTTTTAACACACATATTCATTTCAGAGTCACTACTTGATAGAAAGTCTATGCAGTAGCATACTACTTAAAACACTTTCAGTGTACCTGTATATAAAGACTTAGGTCTATTTCTTTAATGTTTAAAAAGCATAACAAAATAAATTTTGTAGATATTTAACAGTTTAAAAATATGAAATTTTCTAAGTTTAAGTTTCTATTTATGTTAACATATCAAATTTGTCATCTGGTCACTAGTTTGGGAAGTCATGAAAGATTGTTCCTTTTACTATCTCAAAGTGGATATGACTGATATAAGGGTATTAGCTATAAGGGGACCTAGATATTATTAGTAAATTCATTAAGAAACAATATGAGGGATCATAATAAGGAATAAAAGTTCAAAATGAATAATAGAAACTGAAAATAAATATATGGGAGTTTATTGATTGATTTAAAAATTTGAGAAACAACTATGAGTCAGGCATTATGTGGTCCTACACATAAGCTAGACAGCAAAAACGATGGTGTTCCTACCTCATGAATCTTCCAGCCCAGTGGAGGAGACAGAAGTCAATAAAGTAATTGCATGAATATAAAATTGCATGAACATGAAATTTATAAAATATAAACATATGGTAAGTGCTCTGAAGAAAGAGTAGTGTTTGCTCAGATAACATATAGCAAGCAAGCTGATCTGGTCTGTGGGATGCAAGGGCATGTTTTGAAGGCAGTGGGACCTGAGCTGAGTGAGACCTGAAGGGTGAGGGGGATGGTGGTATCAAGGACAGGTAGGGTAGGGCGAACACAGCAATAGCACAAGCAAAAGCCCATGGGAGAAGGATGGCTCTGCTCTCCCTGAGCAGCTGGAGTTGGTAAGTGCAGCTCAAGCAGAGAGAATGATGCAGAAAACAGTTTATGGTGTGGCTAAGAGGTTGGCAGAGCACATAGGGCCCTGAGGCCATGATAGGGATTTGAGTCTTTATTCTCAGAACTACAGGAAGACTTGGAAGATTTTTAAGCATCAGTGATTTGCATTGTGAACAAATATCTCTGCTGGCTACATGGGCTATGAGCTGGAGCACGGCAAAATTAGAAGTTGGGAAATAAGTAAGGAGGTCTTTTCCCTAATGCAGATAAACTGGGAGTGTAGTTTGGACTAGATTGGTAAAGATGATGGTACAGAAGAAGAGAAATGCATGATTTGGGCAACATTTGTTAAATCATAATGGTAGATTTAGTCACATATTATATGTGATGACATAAGAAGAAGGAGTCAAATGTATCCTCAGAATGAAAAAGGCTAAAGAACTCTGAAATATTGCAATGACTTGACTTGTATTCACCCCACCCCCCACCTTAAACATGTTGTAGTCCCAACTCCCAGTAACTCAGAATACAACTTTATTTGTAGGTGGGTCCTTACAAAGGTAATCTTGTTAAACTGTAATCATTAGCAAAAGCTCTTAATCAACACAAATGACTAGATACAGTGATACACTGGCACAGAATTGAGGCCATGTGAAGACAGGAAGAAGATCATCATTTATAAGCCAAGGAGAGAAGCCTGGGACAGATCCTTCCTTCATAGTCCTCAGAAGGAAAAACCCTGCTGACACTTGATTTCAGACTTCAAACTTCCCAAATTACAAGATAATAAATTTTTGTTGTTTAAGCTCCCCAGTCTGTGGCAATTTGTTATGGCAACCCTGGAAACTCACATAGGGGCATAGAGACTAAGTGAGTTCTTCTTCTTCTCAATAGACACAAGCTTAGGAGGTCATGCACAAAGAATTCCCACCACCCAGATTCCTTCATGCTAACATCTTACAAAACCCAGTCACATTATTCAAAAACTAAGAGATAAGCATTGACACAACATAACTGACTAAAATGCAGTCTTTGTTCTGATTGCACCATCTTTTCTGATAGTGTCTTTTTATCTCTTTCAGAATTCAATTCAGGATTCCACATTGCATTTAATTCTCATGTTTCTTTAGTCTCTTCCTATTTGTGATAGTTTCTCAGAATTTCCTTGATTTTCATGACCTTGGCAGTTTGGAAGAGAAATACTGAGGTATTCTGTGAATATTTTCAAAATGAATTTGCCTGATACATTTTCTTGTGACTATACTGGGGTTACAGGTTTAGGGGAAGAATACCAGAGCAGTTGGATGGCCCTCCTCATCAGCTCATATCAAGGCTACATGATATCAACCAGATTTAGCACTGGTGATGTTAACCTTGATAACCTGATTTTTTTGGGGGGGTACCGGGGATTGAACTCAGGGGTACTCGACCACTGGGCCACATCCCCAGTCCTTTTTTATATTTTATTAGAGACAGGGTTTCACTGAGTTGCCAAGTGCCTCGCCATAGCAGAGGCTGGCTTTGAACTCATGATCCTTTTGCTTCAGCCTCCCAAATGCTGGGATTACAGGCATGGCATGCGCCACTGTGCCCAGCTGATAACCTGATTTTTAAACATTGTATTTATTTAAGTATTTTTACTACTGACTTGACCTATCCATCAACATTGCACTAAAATAGCAAAAAGAGTGGAATCCATCTGGCTATCAGAGCAGAGCTTATGAAGGCTAGGTGTTGTTAGATTGAAAGAAAAATAATTTTCCATGACTGAAAGGCAACAAAGAAACTCTAAAGTGGATTATATCAACCAAAGTTATTGAATAAATTAACTACATAAAAATTATTTTCAAATATTACTTAGGACTTAGCCAATGATGTTAAGCATATGTTTTTGGATGGCAGGACCTTCAAAACCAACTCAAGGAATTTGTTAATTTAAAACAGACTTGATCATGGTAGTTACTTTATTAAAGGTAAACACAGAATGGTGGAGAAAATTAGACAGACATCCACTAATTGAGCTGGGTAAGGATGTATACTCTCACAAAGGCTGGAGAATCTACTGTATCATGTCAAGGTGATGTGCAAAAGTCTCTCTCTCTCTCTCTCTCTCTCTCTCTCTCTCTCTCTCTCTCTATTGGGGATTGAACCCAGGGGTGCTTTATCACTGAGCCACATCCTTATCCCTTTTTACTTTTCATTTTGAGACAGGGTCTCACTAAATTGTGCAGGGCCTCACTAAGTTCCCGAGGTTGGCCCCAAACTTGCAATCTTCCTGCCTTAGTCTCCTGGGGGACCCAGATCCGGAAAGCTGCATTGGCCCTTCTTGAGCTTACAGAAAAATGCAATGGCTAGAAAGGGACAGAGTGAAAATTCCTGACTTTTCTCAATTGTTTTTTTCCACCATATCCTATTCCCTCTTATTTGAAACTCTATCTTGAAGCCAGGGCCAAGATCCAGTACCCCGTGCAGAACAGTCATACAAGTCTGGTGAATACATCCTTAAGAGATGATGATTACATGCACAGAGACTGGACTCTGCTTTCAGCTTTAATTAAGCTCTTGGTGTTAATACAGATTGCAGAACTCCATTACAACACGACTCACAATTATAGCATTTAGCTTTATCTTAGGTCAAAAACTGTTCACTGAATTAGCTTAATCTCAGGTCGAGACTAATTTCCATACATTTAATAACTCAAAAACTAAGAAATAGCGGGAGCTATACAATATATATTCTACCCACAATAACTTCTATTCATGTTTCTCAAAATCAACAAGGCAAGTAAAATTTCTCAGATAAACACAGATGAGAACCACTATGCTTCTCTTTTGTACTTTTATATTATTTTTCACAAGGGAACCACTGATGAAAGTCCTTTCCATGTGAGCCCTCTTGAACCACCTACTTTAGCTTAGGCAGTCATATTTACTATTTAAAAATAAGGATAGGAGTAAACAGAGTAACAAGGAAAATATTAAGTAACAAAAGAATGTTTGGAGTATGTGTAAAATTATCAAAATTTTATAACATAGTTGCCAGATATTCCAGAGATTTGGGTGTGCATTCTTCATACTTTATCAATTCATATGACTTATCATTTTCCCTGGTAAATAAAGTCATATAATAAGGACACTACCTAATTATTGGAATTAGCATGTTTCTAGGCATCTGGTAGTAACTGAATGGGTTAGCTCTGTTTATATCCATTCATGAACTTGAAGAAGGGAATTCACACTGTTATGGAAATAAACACTTGCCCTCATTTTGTCAGGTTGATATGAACTTCCTTTCCTAGTTCTTCCAACTTTTGCCCTCCTCCTCCCCCTCTTCTCTAGTGTCTTCCTATCAATATGGTCTTGACTATTATTTTCTTCCAAATATTCTTCTGTATCATTCTTCCCTGCTTCTACTCTTGCTATTGCACCTCCTGCTTCTCTTCTTTCTGAGCCACCTATATAAAGCCTATGCTAAATAGACTAGTCCTGGAGGGTGAGAAGAAAAGGCATGACTCTTTTGCACTGGAGTGGCCTGTGAGGAGGCTGGCATCTCCAAGACAGCAGAAGGAGCTGTAGAACAGTTGCCACAAGACCTCTAAGAGGGAAATGCAAAACCATCATGTTCTCATTCACTGGGCTTTGAGGTTATCTTCAGGTTTCCTTTTCCTTTTATTAAAGTCTATTCACCTAAAAGCACACTTAGGAAGTAAACTGTTAGTATAATTCTGGAAATTCATAAAACCAAGTAATACCTGTTGCCACGGTAACAAGATATGGGGCGGATGAAGGGAACAGGGACCATTGATTCTTTTCCTCTCAAGTTGTATGAATAGTGTACAATAATACAGCCCTAATTAAAGCATGTAAGGGCTCTGGCCCACATCTGAGGCTACTCAAACGTTTCCCCAGACAGGATAATATATAGCAGTCTCTAGCAGATCATTTTTCAGTACTCTGGCTTAAATCAATGTTTGCTTCTTCTACTTACTTATCTACAATTTGTTATATGATCTTTACAAGCTTTACCTAAGTCCTTGCAACTTTATTGTTTTTCCCTCTTAGCTACATTGTGGTTAAGCCACTCAATCCTGGATGCATTTATCATAGGGAATAACATCATTCTCACATTGCAGAGAATACCAAAGGGTGGCATGGGTAGTAGAATTCACAGGTAATAAGATAAACAAACAAACATGGATCTGAAACTCAATTTATCTCAGCATCTGATGATAGGGAAGAACACACTAGTGTCAAAGTTGCAGCTTTTTACCCACCACAAAATATGTACCATGTCTGTAAACATTAAATGATATTCTATGATTTTGCAAAAATTACATTAAGTAACGAATATGAGTGTTGCTATAATTTTGATATGAGGTATTCCCCACAAAGTTCTTGTGTTTCTGCAGAAACATTCAGAGGTAGAATGATTGACTTGTGAGAGCTGTAACCTACTCAGTTCATCCTATTTGAATAAACTGGGTGGAAACTGTAGACAGGTGGGGTGTGGCTGAAGGTAGAGGATCACTGGGGTGGGAGATAATGCACTGGAAGGGCTCTTCGTGGGGCCCTTTCCTGCTTCCTGACCCCCCCACCACAAGCTGAGCAGCTTTCCTCCACTAGGCACCTTCCCCGTGACATATCACCTCACCTTGGGCCCACAGCAATGGGGTCAGCTCTATGGACCAAGATCTCTGAAACCATGAACCCTAAATAAATTTTCCTCCTCTAAATTGTTCTCATCAGGTATTTTGGTCATGGTGATGTAAAAGCTGACTAAGTCTACCTCATTTCCCAGCATACTTCAGAAATAACAATCAACCACATTTCCTGATATTATGGAATATGATACTTAGGGACATTTTGATTTTTATCATAAATTTTTGTACACTTGACCAACTGCATTCCAAATGTGCTAATGCATTTATTATTATTATTAATGCATTTATTATAGGATAGAAATAAAATGTGTTTTGTCAAGTTTATTGCTTCTTTATGTAATACATCAGTATCAAATTATTTGATGGTGAGCTCATGAGGGAAAAAGCTCATGCTTCTCCAACTTCAGAGAATATATTCAATTACAGATTTAGGAATTTAATGATTAATATCAGACTAATATATAAGAGTATTTCTTTATATTTACAACACAGTATCCTCAGATAGTTAACAAAAGAAAATATTCATGTCCTTTGAAAAAATAACTCACATTCCAATCAGGAACTAAAATACTGGAAACACATAATAAAGGAATGGCAATCATTATATTTGACACAAAATTTATGACTTAAAAAGGTATCTGTTTCCATGTTTAATATCAAGTCTAAGACTTGCACATCTGCTACAGAAAATGTTTAAAATGGTTAGATAAAACCTGGAACTGCTCCTGTAGGTGGCATTGAGAGAATATTCTGCAAGTGCACACTGGCTCTCATGGGTTTCACTGAGCCAAAGACCCTCTGATGACACAGAATGACCCTCTGACATAAGCAAGAAGGAGCTCCTCAGAGCCCTCTCTCAATACACAGAGCAGCCAGAGTTTCTTCAAATAGACGATTCAACTTCAAGTTTAGTTTTACAGGAACACCATATTATGATCATTGTGAACATTTGTATGGAAGACAGAAGTGATGAAAATAATTGAATGAGGAGCAGCAAAGGCTGGGTAGAAAGTTTTCTCATCAGTGCTGCATTCCATGTCCCAAGAGAAAAGAAAGAATACTTTCTGTAAGAAAATTAAAACAAGAAACTTATACACAGCTCAGGCACGTGAAGAGAGTGGTAGAGGGAAAAAGAACAAGCAATTAAGAATTATGAGGGCTATCAGGTCTTTACCATTGATTTGGCAACTAGCAAATTTGCTTAGAAATGTGAAAATCACATCACCTTCCTATGCCTCAGTTGTCTCATCTGAAAGGTGAAGAGATTTGAGCTCTTTTAATCTAAGGTTGCCTTTGGTTCCAGCATTCTTTGATTCTAAAACAAAAGTTCCAGGGAATCTTTAGAACAGTTATTATCGTTGGTCCTTCCTTCCTTGACAGGGCTCACAATTCCTTCCTCACTGGGAGCTGTCAAATGAATGAGCAAGACTCAACCTTCCACAAAGCCATACCATAGAACATTTCTAAGTGTGAGTCAACACTTCATCATTTTTTTTTTATTCTCCCTAAATGTGAAGATAATTTTACTCATTCTTTCACCTTTTTATGGTTCATATCCCTCATCTTTTCCTGTATAGAAACATGCATTTCCTAAATCAAGAGATTTCCTTTCTTGTTATTTAGAATAAAAGGCCAGTGCCTAAGTACAGAAGCATCTTAGCAATGCTCCTGTGAACGTGTTTAGCTTCAAGGCTTCTCAGGTGGTCCTGAGGCCACTTAAATTTGTCAGTGACAAGTTGGTGACCTGGAGAGCAGATTCTAAAACTTTGACACTGTTGGTGAATAGAAGAACAAGAGTTAGACATCATATATATTTCTATAGCATCTAGGAGGTCTTGATTATTTGGTACTACTGATACAAGTTTTCATCATAGAACATGAGGGCTCTAACTATATCCCATAATTTGGCCCTTATCAGGGAAGGCAAATACCAAAACCCTAAAATTCTAAGTGTGGATGAATCTATTAATTCCTCCTTATAGTATCCAGTGGCCAACACAGGTGAGAGGGATTTCCTGTATTCACCTAAAAGAATGTCTCCCTGGCTCTGTTCAGAAACCACAGATTTTGCAGGAAGAACTCATGACAGTGCTTCCCAGGTTAGATATCAGGACTAATCCTCAGTGGTATCTGACTGCCAGTGATCCTTCTCCCACCTTCAATCTGTGTAGCATATAAAGGAGCACAGGGGAGTAGGTGGACATTCTGGTTATACCCTGTAACCAGTGGAACATTGTGAGTTTGACATTTCTTCACACACCAAACCCCATTGAGTCTCCTGAGCCCTTCATCCTGCCCCTGGAAGAAAGGAACTTCAAGCTGTGATCATATAGAAATAAGTGAAGCACACAAAACCAGACCTTGCTTTCCTGGCCTATAATTTCCTACTTTCCTTCTTACTGTTAATGCCAGTAATTAATGAAAGTATTTGTATTTGAGTGAGATTGCTGTTCCTCCCTCTTCATTGCTGACATGGGCTTTGAGAACTGACAGAATTCCTGTGAAGGGCCAAAACCATACCACAAGGTGCCAGGCTTAAAAAGAAAGGGAAAGACAAATAAGGATAAGGAAAAAGGCAAAAATTTGTATAAAAGATCTAGCTTTGGTACAAAAAGTAACTTGTTTTAACTAAGGATTATTTAATCAATAATACTACTGTTCATTTACTTATTGAAATTTATTTCAGCTCCAATAGGTCTATAAGAATTACTTTTATCTGATAATATACTTTATTTCCTTCACATGTAAATTTCCCTTACTATAAAAAGACATCCAAGGGCGTGCTATGTGAAGTTGAAAGAACCATTTGTGATAGATAGCTCATGATCAAATATTGATATAGGCTAAATCATTTTATTGCTATTAACCTTTGTCTGCTGGTTCCTATGCATTCTCTGTAACATAATTTTATTTGATTTTTACCGTAACCCTATGCTGACATACTCTTAGTCTCAACATTTTCTAGGTGATGAAACAGTTTCAGAATTTATGTAGCTTTTGAGAAGACACACGGCAGGGTTGGAACTGCTCAGCCTATGTGCCTCAGAAGCCAGTGCTGTCGAGGACTATATAACATTATGGAAGACTGGCCTGTGAACTTTCCTGTGGGAGGTGATTTGTGCAACATGTGGTCATGTGATGCTAAGTGGATGAGAACTCAGAAAACAATTGTGAGGCTGAGTTCCAGTGTATACTCCTTACACAACCTTCATTAGATCTTTAGTTTCCCTTCCTGTGAAATGAGCATCATTGTTCAGCATATCCAACTCTTGGGCTGTTGTTATGTCCAGTGAGGTAAAATCCCATTAGCAATTAAGAAACTGTAATAGCTTGCTATAGTTTGAATACTTAACTCCTCCAAAGGCCATATGCTAAAGGCCTGGTACCCAACCTGTGGTGCTACTCAGAGGTAGTGGATGCTTTAGGAGGTGGGGCCTAGTGGGAGGAAGTAAGTCATTGCCAGTGTGTCTTTGAAGGGGTTATTGGGATCCTGACCCCTTCCTGTCTCTCTTTTCTTCCTTGTTACCTATGGGTGAGTAGTTTCCTCCACCATGGGCTCCTGTCAAGATGTACTGCTTTAATGTGAGCCCAAGAGCAACAGGGCCAGCAGACCATGGATTGAAACCACAAGGCAAAATAAGCCTTTCCTCTTTTTAAGTCAACATCTCAGTTATGATATTAAATTAACACAAAGCTGACTAACACATAGCTATACAAATATGAAAATTATAATGTCAATGTTATAAGGAATTGTACAAACAACTAGCTTCTTAAATGATGGATAAGTATACAATTATGAGGAGAACAGAATCCTGTAGGGGAATAAAAGGAAAATCAAAGGAGATAAGACAGTGAAATAATCCAGACCCACTGGAAAGAAAATCTCAGGGAAACCTTGAGGGCTCCACATGACAGATGGAGCTCAGAGAGAACAAAAACAGCACAGAGGTGGAGTCTATACAACAGATTTGCAGGAGTCAGACCACTGCAGGCTAGGGCAGAAAATGATTTAAGACCCTCTGGACTCAGTGTATCTGTTTCCTAGGATACAGAAAACATGGATTTGAGTGACTTTTAAAATTTCACATAAAAATAAGTGTTGCATACAAATGAAAAAGTGAACTAAATATGGGATAGTATTTTAAATAAGAGGGCAGCCCAAATCTCATTCTCATATAAGAAGGTTTAATGTGTATCACCGTGGAGGAGATTAAATTTCTGTTCTTGAACACTATAGTTATCATCTCCAAGTTTACACCTACTCTCCCCTTAACCCTTTGTGCTATGGTTTGAATTGAATGTGTTCTCGAAACATCATGGTTGGCAATTTAATATCCAATGCAAAAGTGTTAAGAGGTAAGATCTTTAAGAGGTGTTTAGGTCCTTAAATGGATTATGTCCTTATTATCAGAGTAAGTTCCTTATTTCAAGAGTGAGTTTGACATCGAAGTGAGTTCAGGCCCCTTTCACTGTCTCTCAAATTTTGTGATCTCTTGTTTTTTCACCTTCCTTCATGGGATGGTGTAGCAAGAAGGCCATAATCAGTTGCCAGCATCTTGATGTGGAACTTAGCAGTCTCCAGAACTGTGATAAAGAAATTCCTTTTCTTTTCAATCTGTGGTATTCAGTTGTAGCAATACAAAATGGAGTCCCCTGCAGAATAGAATCCTGCTTTTATTCCCATTTTTTTTTACAACTATTCCACCCCTGAAAACCACTTTATTTCCCTCTCCTGGTCTTTGAGGAGTGATATAGGATCACTTGTTGGTCCTCTGCTCTCTGCCCTACAAACACTCCACTTTCAATGTGTTGTCTCTGTAACAACTTTGCTGTCTGTTTTGAGCATCAGGGCTGCCTTTCCAATGACTTTCTAGTCCATTTACTGCTGCTATCTAAATTATGTGCTATAAAATCATCTCTCTTGTCTGCTCTTTGGCATTTCTTCATATTTTCAGTTATGCTACCTTTTATTGTAATCAACTAAGGTCAAATCTTGATGTGATCAGCTCTTTGAAGACAATTGGGAAAATTATGTTGCATTCAGATCACTTTCCATCTAACCTGTACATCATTATTGAACCCTTCTCCCTGGCCCCATAAAGCGTATTAATTAAAAGAGGTATTCCATTGTTTCTGTCAAGTATTTCATATGTCAATCTTTCTACCCATCCTTACCTTTATTTCTTATTGCTACCACCCTAATTTAGGTCCTATAACTTACCTTTTTATAACTGGAAACTTAGCTAATCAAACCAAGGTCTCAGACATTTTAGCATTTTAAATGCATCCTTGCATGCTGCATTTGTTCCTAAATGGTTTTAAAATTAAATCAGCCTTCCAACAGATAATATTTTCATTGATTTGCCAATCTAAGAGGACAAACTTCCCTCAGACATTTTAAGTCTGCTTGTCATTCTTTTCAACATTTTCTTTTGTTATAGCCCCACTGAAACCTTTTATATTCTCTGAATTTTTTTTCACTGCTTTCACACATGCCTTGTTCTATGCTGCCTTTGTGCCTCTCATCCCATGGTGCATGCTCTGCCCTTCCTTTTGTGTGCCCATAACCTTTTATTAATATTAAGACATCATGCCTCTTATAAACTTTAAGCCCATTTTTATTACCTTCCATTTGCTCATCTGTAACTATATCTGTCACACATACTCTATATGTGTCTAAATTAATGTGTAATCTACAAAAGAAAATGCACATTATTAAATAAGAATAATTTTCCCCCCAAGAGCCCTATAATGATGTAAATTCAGGTCTTCTGGGTCTTAACTTTTAGTTTAATCTCAACTTGACAAAATACATCGATGTATCATCATGACCTGAAGGTCAACCTACTCAGGTTCATGGACAATAGTTCTATGTAAACACACTCAAATGTCTCATCAGATCTTCTTACCCATCCATCAAGCTAAGAATCCCTAAGCTGCTGCAGATGCTCCCTATGGCTGCCTCCCATGTCTAGTGTTGCTTATCTTGGCAGCAATAGTCTCCCTTCCTTTCACCTGGTGAGAGAAATGCTGGTGGTAGATCATAACCTCTAAGCAGCAGGAAGATGGTGTTGGACCTCCACCTGCCTCCTTCGAGATGCAACTACAGAGCCCTTTGCTGAGCAAGGCACCTGTGTTGGACCTGTGCCCAGGACCAGGGAGTACTCGTCAGCATATGAAGCAGAGCTCTGCCAGAAATCAGTGAGGCTACATGTTTTCATCCATAAGTTAAGTTGCAAATATAGCAAAAACAGGAACAAATATAGGACTAACTCTGTATGTGGTTGGGGATAGCTGTAGGATGAAAAACGGAAAGACAAAAAAGGACGTAGCAGATGATGGCAAGGATAGCCCATGGATTACAGACAGCAGAAAACAAAAATCATGAGTTGAAATGTTGGTGTTGCAATCATTCCACAGATGAGTTCTATTTTGCAGGAATAAACTTTCATCTGTTAAGAAAAGAGAATTGCTTTAGATGATCCTCTGGGTTATTCTCAACTCATAGTTCTATGATTCTAGGAAGGAAAGTATCTGAAAAAATACAGGAGAGAATGTAGTGCACTTTTGACTGGAACCAGATGGATTTGCCCATTTATTTATTTCCATATATTTTATTTCTGATTGATGCATAAAAATTTTATACATTTATGGGATATGATGTGATATTTTGGTACATAATAAAATGTATCATGAGAAAAATCAAGGTTATTAGCATACCCATCACTTCAAACATTGATCCTTTGTTTGTGTTAGAAATATTCAAAATATTCTCTTCTAGCTATTCTGAAACATGGGGTGCAATTTTGACAACTACCATCACCCAACCATGCTACAGGACACTAAAACTTATTCCTTCTATCTAACTATTACTTGGTTCCTGTTAACCAACTTCCCCCAACTTCCCCTCCCACTTACCCTTCCAGACTCTGATAACCACTATTTCATTTTTCACTTCTATAAGATCAAAGTTTCAATTTTCACATATGAGTGAGAACATGTGGTATTTTTCTACTCCTGATCTACTTATTGAATATATTAAGAAATTAATCAAGAAAAATTATACAGGCCTTGGGATGTAGTAGCTGAGTTATAAAAGCAGTTGCTTAGCAAGCGTAAAGACCTGGGTTTGGTTCCTATCACTGCAAAACCAAAACCAAACAAAATTTGTATGAATTTCCCACTCTTTTTTCTTACTTCTTTGTGCCTTCCTTCCCCTTTTCTTTCTTCCTTCTTTGGTCCTGCTTATTTCCAATATCAGCCTTGGTTGCCATCAGAGTTCACCAAAGGTTCTATGGAAGCAAAACCTGTTTGGCATATCTCCTCCTTGTCAAAGCAGAATAGAGGTAGCATTTAAGGATCAAGTCATCAACTTGGCACTGGCTAGAATGTGGAATAATAGAAGATGAAAAGAGTGAATCAGGGCTCACTCCCCCATCTCTAGCCAGCTCTTTTCATATCACTTACTGCCCCATGTTATTATTCTGCCATCACCTGACACTGAGTTTGACCAGGGCTAAACTGTAGCTAAAATGCCTTTGGTTTATCAGGAAAAGAACACAGCAGTCAGCCAGGCCTATGCTGCTTGTGCAGTGACTCCTGGTCATCTTTCCTGCATTAGAAGTAGTCAAGAGGAGATCAGTGACCTCATGTAACTCTTGCATCCAGAGGTCCTCTGATCTCTTTCTCTAGATCAGAGGTGCTTAAGCCCTAAACATGGTACTTGAAAGAAAAGAAAATCCTAACCTAAGCTCATTAATGAAACATTGCCTTTTCTCTCCCTTTCTAGTCATGTTTGATCTAGGGTCTGTATCTACTTGTTTAAAGTATGTGAACAGGTTTTTCAGGCTAAAGCAGAAATGATCACAGATTTATATTTTCTCACTTTGTTAATGATGGTTGTACATAATTTAGATTTAGTGTTTAGGAAATGAGGATAATATTCCAGACTTAATGCAGGTTGATAACCTTTATGGCCCTGTGACTGCCATTGATTGCTCACATGCCCTCCCTCATCTAGCATGCAGTTATTCTATGTTTCAGAGAAGATAAAGTGGGGTATATATGCCCTACCTGCACACTCACACCTGCCGTCAAGTAGGACAGGAGACTGTGATGACGACAAGAGGGAAAGAAGTTAGACTCTAGGTAAAGGAGTTTGAGGCTATCTTGTAAAGCTTGCAAACAAGACCGAGATATTCTGTAGACTTGGTTGAGGTAAGTCTAGCTCTTTACCTTCAATATTCCTTTCTTCTGCCTCTAACAACCTTTGCTTCTTTTACTCCATAAGGAGAACTAAATTCCAAACAAAATGCAGTGTGTGATAGCACTGGGCAACCAAGGGGAATGATTTGCCTTGTTTATTAACTACTTCTGTAAGACCAAGATTAGGGACTAGAATGGAATCAATGAATACATCCACCATCTCACATAGTCACCTATCTTTAAAAGTTACTCCCATAGTAATAGTGGCTATAATCTACTCATTTAGTAAAATTCCTGAATACAGTGCAGTATTGTTACACATGTTGTACATTCCATCTCATGACCTGTTCATCCAACATATTTGCTACATTGTATGATTTGACTTATTTATTTCCATTTTCATCTTAGAAAAGAAGATTAATATTTGTCTTGCAAGTTTGTAAAGTTTATTCTCTTCCCTTAATAAACCTTGACAGACTTTCAGGGTTAGGTGTTTAAAAATTTTGGTATCTATGTAGCATCCAGATCTTTATTTTGAATATTATTCTCCAATAACACGAACCAGAGTTTCTTGAAGAAATGACTCATTATAGACTGGGTCAGGACATATTTAATATGAGCCTGGAATATATTATAGTGCCAGAAAGAAAATAAATGCTCACCAATAAACACAATGATGGGAATATAGCAAGGGACAAAGGGGACTTTAAAGAGGTCCCATAGCCAAAGCTGCACAGTTTAAAATTTAAACAAAGTAGCATTGGAATGTAAACCAAACTGTAAAACCTGTGCTCTGTGAATAGGTTTTTCAAGCTAAACTTAAATCCAAAATATTTTAAATAAATAACTGAATCAATAGGGTAAATATATTTAATGTTCAGAAAAATTATAAATAATTTATGTAAGTGCCCCACCTTCTAGGAGATGAAGCATAAATTCCTACACTTTAAGTGTAGGTTGCCTTCAGTGACATCCTTCCACAAAGAACAATATGGAACTTTAAAGTAGAGAAACCTGATAAACTTCCTCAGCCAGGTTCTCAAGGTCAACATCAACAGTGAGAAGTCATATTGATAGTATGCACCCTTGAAATGATGTGATGAAAATGGTAATTTAACTCTGTGACTTTCTTCCTAAAAAAATCCATAACCTTACTCTATGAGAAAATAACAAACCAATTACAATTGAGGGACATTCTACAAAATACCTGACCAAGACTCCTCAAAACTGTCAAGGTCACCTGAAACAGAAAAAGTCTGAGCAATTGTCACCGTCTCAGGGAGCCTGAAGAGAGGTGATTAAATGTACAAGAGAAAAAGGACACCAGGCAAAAACAAATTCTACAAAAATGGAATAAGGTATAGATATTAGTCAATAATAATGTGTCAACACTGGCTCACAAATTTTAACAAATGCACCCTAATATTGTAACATTAATAATAGAGGGAAATGGGTGGAATGAATATGGAGAAGTTTCTGTATTATCTCTGCAATTTTATGTACTTCTAAAACTGTGCTAAAATAAGGACTTCAAGTTTAAAAGTATTTTAAAGTGATGGGTACATTCTATTCTTTTATAACAATTGATGGTTAATAGTTAATGTAGTGGTGCTGAATTTAGGCAGTGAAGGTAGCTGTGCATTTAAAGTGGACTTCATCACTGACTTAAACTTTCTTTTCACTTCCCAGATTCTCTAAAAGAATTGTGTTAGGGAACCTCAGTCAAAAGAAGGGTCTCTTTGACCCTGAGCCTGAGATGCCCATGGTGACATAGTAGGGTTAAGAAAGGTTTGCAAGGAGCTGAAAATGAGGAAATGTGTTTTGCTAAGTACCTTGTGCCTCAGACACAGTTTTCTGTCATTGACTGCAGATATATTATTATATTTTCCATGAACAGGAAAATGTAATAATATTTACCTTACTGCCACATTCAGTAAGGTCCCCAGGCTATCCGTGGACGATTTCTGTTCACAAATGTACAATGGGATTGTCTGACAGAGGTGGGAAGGATTAAAAGAGAGAAAATAGGGGAACTGGAGGATGCAAAAGGGAAATGAGTCAGCTGAGGAATAGGGAAAGAGTCTGATTTTCTGCATTGGCAGCAACAACAAAAAATCCCAGCTTAGAGACAGCTTTATGCTGGGGTCCCCAGAAAAGACATGTACATTTCTAATTCCCTTATTTCCCAGCTCTCTGTTATCAGCAAAAGACAGAGTATTGTCTGTGACCACCAGGCAATCAGAAAAACTGCCAAGTCAAGGAAACTTGATGGAGTGAAATGATGTGGTAATTCCAGTTAGCTGAAGGATGAGGCTGTGCTGGCGTAGTGGGGGAGGAGCGAGCTGTACACATGATAGCTCTTTTCAACTAAAAGGTGTATTTACAAGCCTGAAACTATCACCTTCAACCCTGGGCCTCCTCCCACTCCCACTTTGGGAGCTATGAGTAGGAGAAACCCATTTATTATATCTCAGGCATGTGAGCTGACTGAGAAAAAGGCAGGGCTGATGTATTCCTCCTGCGAGGAACATAAGCTCTGTTGGCATCTGGGGTTTGTTGAAAAAGCTGGGCTTTCAGATGTCAAGGCTGCATCTCGCAGAAGTTGTGCTATCTGCTCAGAGAGGATGTTTTTTTCCAAAGATAGACAAGGTTGAAATGTCTCCATTCCCTCAACTTCGCTCTAGCAATGGTTTCCCATGACTCCACATGAATCTGTATGACTCATTGGTTCAGAAATCTACAAGAGTTTTCTTCCCCATCAAGTCGCTTCTACTTTTACAGAGGAACCCCATTCTGCTTCTCCTTGCCTACCCACCAAGACCTCTATTCCGGTCTCTCCAGTTAGTTCACAGTCCCATGACACTCTGAGTGTCTCCTCAACATTCACTCTCCTCCTGCTGAGGGGAACACTGTTCTCCCCCTCTCTTTCCTCAAGTCCTGCATGCTCTTCCAGGCTCTGCTCAGCTTCAGCCTTCATGGATTCTAAACGTGATTCTCACTTTTTGTCATGAGTTGTATCAAGTACCATTTAAGTCACCATTATATCATTTCCAATTATTTTCTGAAGGATCTTTTCTCTCGCGTGCTCACTCTTTTCTTTTCTTTTTCTTTTTTTGGCACTGGGTACTGAACCCAGGAAAGCTTCACCACTGAGCCACACCCCCAGCTTTTAAATTCTTTTTAAAATTTTTATTTTTTATTTTATTTTATTTTTTTTTTTTTTTTAGTTTTGAGAAAACAGCTTGCTAAATAGCTTGCAGCTTTGCTCAGTTGCTGAGGCAGGCCATGAACTTGCCATCCTCCTGCTGCAGCCTCCCAAGTTGCTGGGAGGAAGAGGTAGGCATGCACCACCACGCCCAGCTTGAGGGATCTGTACTCTTTATTTATGAAATCATCTGAATTTAAAGAAAATTGAGATAGTTTCATATCTTAGTCTTTCTTCAGCAGCTAAACAGTAAGTTTCTTGAAGGACACAAACTAAGTCTTAATTTCATTATTACCTTTAAAATGTAGTCCAAAAGTCAGGGCTCAGGAAAAGCATAACTAACTGAGAGCACACAGCACTCCCCTTAGAAGTGAGAAGGCTCTGGAGTCAACCTACATGGGCATAAAAACTTTCTAAGCCCCAACCTCAATAATTTTGCTTTGAGTGCTACGTGAAATGCCCCATCAAGCACTTCGGTCACAAAGCAAGCACTTGTTAAGCAGTAGCTGTTTATATTGTTATTATTATCTCCATCACTCCCATGTCCAGCCACAAACTTGGTCAGATTATGGGTGTGTTTCAGACCTCTCTTCAGTCTCAGACATCTTCACATACCACAGCTTCCCATTGCTCTTTCAAAGAAATATCTCCCCATAGTTGCCATAGTGTCCTATGTCTTCTGATTTTTTTTTTTTTTGTTACAAAAAAAAAGCTTTTATTTAGCCTCTTGTTTGGTATCCCATCATTATCTAAGGCAAAGAAGAACTCGCCCAGAGAGGTGCTCTCCAATGTGGGCCCTGGAGGCTTTCCCATGCCTGGTTAGAGAGAAAATATTTCAACTCATCCACCAGCTAATTTAAGTTCCCAAGCCACCTGATATTCGGAGATAGGCACCCTGCAGTTGGACAAAGGATACTGGACAGTAGTAAAGGTTACCAACACTGCCAATTGGCATATCATATTTCTGAGTTATAAAAATAGCCAGCAGCAATCCTGCATTATCTGTAGTTATATCATGCATGCCTATTAGGCCACCTCTGGGTATATGAATTTCAGTTATTACTCAAAATCCTTTTGGGGGTTCATTGTGAGCAGAGAGGTCTTAAGTGCCCTCCTGCCAACCATCCTTTTGGTATCTGTCCTCTGGCAAAGTAGTGTTTATCTTGTTATCCTGTTACAAAAGGGACACCAACTACTTCTCCCTACCTGAGCAAGACTAAGCTCTGAAATGTGAATTATCAATCATTCGACTTCTGACAGAGCTGGGCACAGAGAGTTCGACTATTATTACCACTCTTTTGCTCTAATCTCTGTCATTTGCTTGGACTCTATTTTTAATTTGCTTCTTTTCATTCCAGCTCCTACTCCCCTGTCAGGCAGGTTTTGAAACATCCAGACCCAAGACCAGTCCTCCAGGAGCATGGGGGCATGAGCAGCAAGGCCATCTGGAGAGAGGATCTCACTCCTTTCTCATTCACTCTCACTCACCCCTCACTCTGCCCACGCTTTACCCCCAGTGGATTGTGTGGAAGGCCTGGAACAATCCTGGCAAGGTCACACTCTTTGATTCTGCTGTCAGTTTAAATTATGTCTCGGCTTTTATATCTAAATCAAAATACAAAAGAATAAAAAAAAAGAGAGTGAGAGAGACAGCAAAGAGACATGGCAACATCCTACAGTGAGTGGAGAAATGACATTTCAATTGGCCAATTGATCTGTTCCCTTGACAGCTGCCCCTCCTCACTCACCCCAAGTCATTATTTAACATATAAAACCTCCAAGCCTACTCCAAGCCATCTGTGGGTGGAACATAATCCTCCTTCTGGGGAGCAGGGGAATAAAATTATTTCTATAATAGCAAAAAAAAAAAAAAAAAAAAAAAAAAAAGTGTGCACACACATAACACACACACAACTTATTTTAAAAAATGATCCTTTTAATTTGCTTATTTATATCAAAATCAAGTTACTTATTTTCAGATCTTAAGACTGTAGTGAACTTCAGTATGCTAGGTTCTTAGAAAATATGTGCAGGCTGCACTCTCTATATTTTTTCAATTTACCCTTTGCCAAGAAAACAGTTTAAAACTATGGTCCATTATTGGGCTGTATCTAAATAACATTTTCATGAAGCCCAGGAGAAGTAATGGTTGATTTAGTGTCTAGGAATTTCTCCATTTGTCTTAGCATTTTATAAATCCCTGTTCAACAACAGGATGATTCTTTTTGACTTAGAGACTTTAAGCGAAGGGTGACTATAGAGGGTTCTGTGAGAAATCTAACTGTCTCTTTTAACTTCAGAATACGGTGCACTGGTTATCAGGAAAGTTAAGAGAATTTAGAGGGATCCTGGGAGGTAGTGCTCATTTGTGAGACACCCTTGCATTAAACATGGTGTGAATTTGTATTTTACTAATGATATCACAATACCATTTAGTGTTATGGTTTTCTTTGTTAATTCTGATGTTGTCTCCCAAGATAATAAATAGTCCACAAGGTTTGTATCCTTTCCTGTATATTTTAGACTAAAAAATGTTTTAGTCCTTACTAATGGGCTACATTTTTCATTGCTTATCCTGAGGTGGTGTACAGTTTATTTTGATCTAGCCACAGCGTGTGCTGACATTTCCAAAAGAGGATTACACTGAGATCAGTAAATAAATATTAAGTGACAATGACTGCCTTGAAATAATTTATCAGTAAAATGTTAAAAGTCAAACGTATTAATTCTGTTTCCACTCCACTACTGTGTGATCATTCATTGAAAGTTTTTAAATTTCTCTGAGTCTCAGCTGCTGTTGTTTTATTGTTTTAATTTTATCTATAAGATTATTTTACACATTTGTCTTATTTTTAAATGTTACTACTTGATATAGTTATTTCTCAGAGTTTTCATGAAGGCCCAAAGTGGAATAACATGACATTAGTTTTTAATTATAAAGCACTGTATATTATTTGGCTGTAATGATGATTGACTTTGTCAGCATCATGTACTGACTCTTTATAATAATAGACATTTGGTATACATTCTACAAAGACATCTTTCTTGACTAGGTAGGGAAAAATTAACTGAATGTTTTACTTTTTTTCAATCAGCTCTTGAATTATGTTCACTGAAATGGTCAGTAGTTAGAAAGAGCCTCCTGACACTGTAGAAATGAAACAGTTTGGTTGCTACTTTGAAAACCCCCTTTGGGGTAATAAGGTTACAAGTGTTTGGCTCTGACAATACCCCACTAGAGCCGTAACACTAAAAGAGTGTTGTTATTTTTGTTTCCCCTTGAGCCAATAGCAGGAGAAAGGCGGACTTCACACCCCCATTTTGGGCTGTCACTATGAAATGTCACTTGCTAGTTCCTGCACTAAACTGCTTAGGAACAGTTTAACTCTCTTTTTCTTATTGAGACTGAACTATATTAGCCATTTATAAACATTAGGTGGTAAAATACAGATCTCTGTTGGCTGTACATTAAGTACCAGAATGCTATGATATTGTTTCTCCATTCAAACTTGCTCTTAGAATTTTCTTTGGATTATTCAATCAAAGAGCCATTCCATGCTGTTGATTTCAAATAGGTTTAAAAGTATTGTTTCACAAGTTACTGATGATGTCCAGCTCAAAGCTAAGTAGGGAAAAAGAGGAAAGAAACATCAAGAATCAATTCCATTTTATGTGAATATTCTGCCTCTTTTATGTGATTTGATATTCAAGGTTTTGTCAAGATAAGAAAAATGAAGCTATAGGCCATTTCTCCTTTCCCTAAATTTTGGGCAAGCAGCTAACAAAGCCAAGACAGAGCTTGGAGGAGGAGGCTTGGTAACTGTGAGAAGACCATTGATTTTTTTATTCCTGGTGTTCTTTCATTAATATTTTCTCCACTTTGGCTTTGAATAAGAAAGCAGTTTTGGAGATTGGAGTATGGTAACTGGCCTTTGGAATTGATTTAAATACTAACTCATACTGAATCTTCTTCAGTATGTTGGGAACATTCCAGTGGTGGTGGGTAGAGATGAGTCAGTGGTGAGTCATTTTATAGATGTTATCCAGCTCCTCAGAGGAGATATGCTCAATCTTATTTAGCCCAGAGACAGAGGAAAATGCCATTTCCTTTGATCACATCAATGAAGCCATCAGCTGTGGCATCATTCAGCAAAGCCATTCTGCACTGAAGATCTTGTCTCCCACCAGGAGGTTCTTAGCAGTCTCAGCATCTAGCCCCTTCTGAAGGCCAGAGGCTGTGGGATCAATGTTTTTCTCAAGCTTCTTATAGCTCATGTTAAGGCTTTTGCCATTAAAGCAGATGCCAATGCCTTCCAAACTGAGTTAATGCTTTTACTCTATTTGTGGGCAAAAAAGAAAGTTGAGAGACATTTACAGTGAGAAATAAGAAAGAAAAGATTAATTAGAACTGACCTTTGGAGAACTTTGATATGCAAACATAGAAATGTAGTTGTGTTGTCTTTTCTGTCTGTCATATGAAATCTACAGAATTTGCTCAAACAGGGAATTGGCATGAACACATGACAATTTTAGGCAGCCTTTCTGAATACAGCAAACTAGCTGGATGAGGACCTACAGGCAGAAAGGAAAGGGAAATGTCAAAGAAAACTAGTCTCAAGCTAAGAAGTTATACTCTGAATTAAGATGGAGATTATTGAAGGAGGGAAACAGTTGGAAGGTGGAAGAGATGGAAAAATAGGTGGGTTCATGACACTTGCAGGATATGCATGGTTTCCCAGCAGGCACTTGGAGGTACTGTAAGTACATACTCAGCTGCAAAGAACAGCACTGCTCATTCTCTGCAGAATGAACCAGTTTTGTACCCCCTCCCCCCCGGATTCTCATGTTCTTCTCCTAATATGGTCCATAACATTCTTTAAAAGATGGGATGGCTTCCTTGCTCTGTTGAAGAATCATGCTCAAAGAACACCTTCTTCCTGGAATCCTCTTCATGATCACTAAATTATCCTAATCAAACACTTTGTATCATATTGAATTGTATTGAGGTTCATGTTAGTTTCATTACAGTCCTTTCTTCTTTTCCTGCATAGTACTCTAAAGCTCTTGCTAGAATAAAATGTGAACATTTTCAGGAGAAGAGACCAGTTTGTATTTATAGTAGACCACTACAGTGATCAATTTACAGCTCCTTGTAAATAGCAGACTCCAAAATAATGACATTCATCTTTACAATAAAAGGTAATACCAGCCGGGCGTGGTGGCGCACGCCTGTAATCCCAGTACTTGGGAGGCTGAGGCAGGAGGATCGCGAGTTCAAAGCCAACCTCAGCCATGGCGAGGCACTTAGCAACTCAGTGAGACCCTGTCTCTAATAAAATACAAAAATGGGCTGGGGATGTGGCCCAGTGGTCGAGTGCCCCTGAGTTCAATCCCCGGTACCAAAAAAAAAAAAAAAAAAAAAAAAAAAAGGTAATACCTGCAGAGCACCTAGTTTGTGCCAAGCACTATTACATGTTAAAGCTTATCCTATGGCAATCCTACAAAATAAGATTTTATTCATATTTAGATGAAGAAAGTAAAGATGAAAGAGATTAGAGACTTTCCCAAGAGCACACTAGTAGAGTTGGGTTCTAAACCAAACCCATTCTGCTCCAACACTCACCAACCTTTTCCTAAGGACACAAGTCCTACACGTGTAATAATGCCCCTTTAACCCTTTGCTGAATTCAATTATTCTTTTCCTAAAAATAGATAGACACACAAAGATCTTACAGTGTCTAACTATTGGGCTAATTACAATAATTATTTTGTTCTGTGGCTGTCCTGAAATATTCATTTCACTGTTAATTTAGAGATTAATAAAATTGTGTTCAACAGTATATTTTTTGTATACCAGTTTTGAAATAAATGAATGTTACAGTAGCGTTAGACCTAAAAATAATTGAACAAAGTCAATATGTAAGTCAGTTATTCAAAACATGGAATGCATATTTTCCATTAAAATTGCATTATAAATAACTAATGCCTTTTCTGTATTGCTTTATTTGTACTTATGATTTATCATACAACATTTATCCCATATATTATAGTTATTTATATGTGTTCCCCTTCTTTCATTCAGCACCCCAGGTAGACTGTAGGTTTTCTGAGGGCAGATAATTTTTCTTGCTTCTTCATCTTTATGTACAACCTCATTATTTAACCCACCTCCTTGCTCACAGTGAACAATCATTCTTCCTTTCATTCATTCTACAATTTGTAGCATCCTCCTACATCCCAGCCCTTGAGACAGGTGTTAATACAAGATAAAGAGAATTTGGACTCTTTCAATTGAAGATTATAATCTAATGAGCTCTAATGATAGCAAATATTTGTAATACTACATAACTTAAAATTGTCATATGTCCTTAAGAAGAATATTGAAGGAATAAATAAAAGGAACTTAACCAAGTCTGAAGAGTTAAGACAGACCTGAAATAATAATTTTCTTATATAAGAAAAGAGATAAATTACACCTATAGATGTGCCTATTACAAATTACTTTTTAAGTTATAATTGGTTGTAATGGGATTTTAAGCAATCTACAAACCAATAGCCATTTGTAACAGTATTTCAGTGGGAAAACACCCTGAGACCTGTCTTTAAAAGCTTAAAATATGAGGTTGGGGCTATTGCTCAGCAGCAGAGCACTTGTCTCACATGTGTGAGGCCCTGCATTTGATCCTCAGCACCACATAAATAAAATAAAGGTATTGTGTCCACCTACAACTAATAAAATATTTTTAAAGAAGCTTAAAATACAACATGTACCCTTTCCAATCATGCAGACTTGGCAGCAAAAATAGGCTAAGACTCAGGCTTGAAGAATGTCTGGTTCCCTGTCATTGAAGATGATAGTGCAGCTATGGGGAATAGTGGCTTCCAATTATGAAGACTGACTACTCTAGAACCACTCTGGAGCACCCTCAACTTGAGACATTTGTAAGCCAGCAAGAGAAAGGGAAGCATATCAGTGTAGCATTGTTAAATTGGGCCATTGCTTTCTTGGTCACTTTTCACTCATCTCAGTGTTATGACAGGTACTTTGCTGGCTTTCAAAGGACTGCTCAAAGGACATCACCAAGTCTCTATTTGTGACAAGTGTTTTTTCATGTGTCAGTATGATAGCTGGCATGGATCTCAGGCCCCTTGTTACTGCCTTTGCCCACGCATAACCACATGATTAAATGACCCTGTACATTCAGGTATGTTGGATATTTCATAGTCACTGACATGCTTTTTTTTTTAATTTATTCTATTTTTATAGCCACTAAGTACAGATACATTCTCAATAGCATGGAAGACATGCCCAGTGAGATAATTAGGGTGATTTGCTTTGATCTCTGACTTTTATATCCACATATACAGCAAGAATATACATAATTAGTAAATAAAAATCAAAATTGATAAAAAAACTGAATAAGTTCTAAATATGTTTCTAATTTGAATAAGTCAAAATTAAAACCACTATCTGTCATCTGTAATCTTGCTTTAATGTTGCTGATTTTATTCAAAATGCATTTTCCTCTTAGAAAAAGGCTGATTATATGTTTTCTGCCCATGCTTGTATGTTCCTTTATCTCCATTTTCCATGGGTTATTCTACTTTTCAGTCCTTTGAGAAATGACTGCAATTTTGGTATTGATTTTGAAATCATGCATGCCCAAACTTTTCTTATCCAAGCTGCTCTGTGTCTTCAATCTTTGTTCTTCTTAATAGAGCATGTCCATCCAATACACATATATATAGGCTTTCTACATGAATGCCAATGAATGGCAACTCCTATTACAACTCTCAATTTAACAAATTCTTGAATAAATGGCATTATGGAGATGAACTGAATGTTAGTGATGAAATTCTGAACTGAAGGAAAACTACAGGACAGACTATATCTGAGAGGAATGGGACACCAGGTCTTTATTTTAGGAATGAAGATGGACCCTTCATAGTGGCCTCCCAGTGCTGTGTACATGCTTCAGTCAGCCCTCACACTATGGTGACATCAAGTTTGGCTTACTTGGCTCCTTTCTCCTTCAGTGACTCATGAGCTCTCTGCCATGAAGATGGTTCCCAGTCTCTTTGTATATCTTGTACCTGTATCGAGGTAAGTTCCTAATAAGATGCTCAACACATATTTGTGCAGGAAATAGTGGAATTAAGGGAAAAAAAGGAAAAGCAACCTCAATTGTAAGCAAGAGGTAAGGGATCTGCAGCAATACTTTGATAACCTGGGCAACATTTATGGATCACAGGTATCTACTCTGAATTGATGGATTTATCTTGAAATTTTTCCAGCAGTTTGTGCCTATGAGCATAGTGTATATGAAGAGTGTTGCTTTATCAGTGAAAATTAATAAATCTATGGAAATAGATGGCTATATTAACAAAAAGTCTCTGAAGGTCTTCTGGCAATTAATCAAGTTTCATATTTTTCCTTTGAGAACTTGTAAGTGTATAAATTTTGAAGATATTTACTTGTCAAAATTCAATAATTGAAAACTGTTAAAAGTTCTAAATAAGAAGAGGAAAAGAGAAAGAAACAGATGGTTACTATGGAATCTTACTATACAAGGAACTGAGAGCAATGTACCTTACCCATGTTATCAAATTTAGTCCTCATGACAACTTATCATCATCACTGTTTTCTATGTAAGGAAACTGAGATTATGCAAAATGAAGCAACTTATCTCATCTACAAAGCTAGTAACAGTCCTCTGGGTCTGATCTGGTTGACTCTAAGGAAAACGGTTTCACTATACAAAACTGCATCTGAAGATAATAAAGAAGTTCCAAATTTTATTTATATTGCAAACCATGTCAATAAATATCTTATATATTTACAATCACTGCTTCTCAGATATTTCCTTCAAAGTGTCCTGGAAGCAGAGGAGAGAAAACACCTGCTTTGGGGATCCTTGTAGTCAGCAGAAGTTTTAATTTTAGGAATAGGAATCTGTTTGAATCCATGTTCCTTCAACATTAATATATGATTTTACTCTCTTAGATAAGTGACTTAACAATTGTGGGCATTGATGGTAGAAATAGCAGCCCCCTTCCTCAAAATCAGTAGGCAAACCTGACACTGCAGAACTGTGCAGCATGGTTTTCAATGGCTCAGAAGAGCCCTTCACCCTTGTGCATGCACTGGGAAACTCAGTCCCAGGGATCAGCCCAGGACCTTCTTGAGGCACAGGGAATGACAGTGTTTTCTCTCAGTTGAGCCACGTACAACACACATCTTTATTGAAAAAAAAAAAAAAAAAAAAAAGTTATTCAAGTCCCCCAAAGCAGTATTAACTGGTTTCTTGAGCCTTAATAAATAAGGATACTTAACCTTTTTCTTCTTTTTCTCTTTCCCTCTAGGGAGAGATTTTTTTTTTTTTTTTTTTAGTGAAAAGGCTAAAAAATAAAAAATGAACTTAACATTCCTGGAAAATTTTGTAGAATATTAGAAATTAATTTATTCCCTTTGTTCCTACTCATCTGAATATAAAATTCTTTGAAAATGTTATCATGGCCTTTTTACCACGGATATATGTTTTCTTTTTGCTATTTTAGTAGATCATAGAGTCTTGTGATAGATGTATTCTTATAGGTCATTTACACCAAAATGTCCTTCCACATGTAAGAGAGAACTGAGACCCAGTGAGTGAAAATTACTAACCCAAAAATATAGAACTAATGGAAAGTAGATCCAGTCCCAGAACACAAACTTCATGCTGCCCATCTCAGCTATCTTTCTATAGCAGACATTTCTAATATTAATCATAACTTGGCTTTTGAAGAGGATATCTGGCCTTGTATTTGAATTATACAGTTAGGCAGGCAAAATTCCTGAATTATAACCAAGATTTTAGCTTGCCAGCTGGATAAGCTTCAGCAAGACACCCAATTGCCATTTAAATGCTGAGAGACCCAAAAGATTCCAAGGTGGCTCTGAAATGCCTATTCTCATCTTGAACAATGGGTGGGCATAGTTCACAAGTCACAAACCTTTTGTCCAGCAGAATGAAACTTTACAATTACACTGGCTAATACAATTGCTTTTTAATTGGGTTTGATAAACAAAATGCAAAGTGAATTATATGCTATCTATTTTGAAAAAGTATGGCAAGGAATTCAATATTGCTAATCTAATCCAATGAGTCTGCCCTCAGTGAGCAGTGTATAGTTTTCATGGCTGGATGAAAACCAACAAATTATGGAGAATTGTGGGCTGTGCATTTCAAGTCTTCATTCTGCCTATTACTCACTGTTCAACCTTGGTCAGGCTACTGAATATATATTTTGCTTCATTGTTGTGAGGTGGATTGAGTCCATACAGCCATACTGAGCCTTTGAAGCAGCTCCCAGTACATATTAAGATTTTAATAACTGTTTATAAGGGAAATATTTTAGGGTCAAGTGTTTGAACGTAGAAAAAAAAAAAA
Organism: Tamias sibiricus; assembly: GCA_025594165.1. Taxonomy (NCBI): domain Eukaryota; kingdom Metazoa; phylum Chordata; class Mammalia; order Rodentia; family Sciuridae; genus Tamias; species Tamias sibiricus. The sequence continues at coordinate 63,622,016 of CM046668.1, forward strand.
AAAAAAAGAGCTGTGGCGCTGAGAATTCGGCTGGAGACAAGTCAGGATGGTTTCAAGGGACCTGGGAATTCCCTGCTCTCTTTCTAGGATTTCTCCTAAGCTTATATCAGTTCCAAAAACTCTAGGAAGAAATACATTTACATAAAATACCCCAATGGCCAAAAGGCTTTTTCAAGACACCAAGAATTCATAGACATTTTCTACCTGAACTGCAGTTCTGCTCATTTAGCAAAGTATAATTGCAGAAAATTATCAGAAGCTTCTAAACCTACAGTACCCACTTCAGTAAAACCCTTAGGTTATACTGCAGTTTTTAAGTAAAGAGCTCAGAAGCTCTCCTAAGATGATTCTTGCAAGTCTCCTTTTAATTGAATTAGTGAGTTAATAGAATCAAATCACCATTTTCCACAGTGATTGCAACACCTAGAATTTACAAGGATTTGTCCTTTTTCTGAACCCTTTGGGTTTCAGCAAATCAAAACTGGAAACATCAAACCAAATTCATTTTTTTTCCTCCCCTGAATTCCATACCAACATTTAGATAAGTATGCATAGACATTAGTAGAAAATTTTCCAGATGTTAATTTATCCTCACCCTTTCCCTTGGATTCCCATTTTTTTGAAGAAATTAAGAAGTCCATCCTTGTTAAGCTACTAGATACATTAAGAATGTTTTTATAGTTTGACTTGTTTAAATGAAAGAGCTCTAATGAAGAATAAATTTATCTAATAATGTCTAATTTCTTCTATTTTCATTGCATAATTTAAAAATTAAGTTTAATATTATAAAATCACCCATATACATTATTGAAATTCAAAATGTACAGAAAAGTAGATGCCACATTTAATAGAATTTTAAAAATAAACTCATTCACGGTTATGATTATACTGACTAAAATATAAGATACATTGTTTTCAACTGAACCCAGGGTCATATAGAAATATAATATTACATTTAACATGGTTCCCCCTTTTCCTGAGATATGTTAAATTCTTATTTATTTTGGTAATTTCTAACATAATTCTTCTGCACTCAGGACCTCATAAAATTCTGCCTAATTTCTCTGCATAGACAAAGAGTCTAGTCAAGGAGGAGAGTCTTTGTTGGATACTAAAGGAGTAGGCCAACAATGGGGCAAGTTATCTGCAAGCAGACAGACAGATCAGGATGCCCTAATGATGCAAAACCCTCAAGGAGCTCACTTTCTCTAGCAGGCCCTGTCCTGATAGGAGCCAAAATATACAGTTTAGCTATTAGGTCATCTAACACAGGAAGGAATAAGCAAATAAGCAATAAAATTCTGAAGCACCCAAATTTTCTAACGTAGAGAGATGAGATGTGAGACATAATAAGAATCCAGGTAGTCAAGTGGATTGAAAAAAGAAGAAGTTCTACAGAAGACCAACCAGATAATGAGCAGCTTACATGAAAGAAGGAGATCATAGTTGCAATCTCTGATCTAAGGAAGGACCCACACATAGGCAAGAGACTGAGTGCATAAATGTCTTCCTTTTATGTGTGTGTGTGTGTGTGTGTGTGTGTGTGTGTGTGTGTGTGGTGATGGAGGGAGCAGAGGCTTAAGGAGAATAGTGTAGAGAAGGGAAGGAGATAAATTTACAATATGTGCTTTCACATTAGAAGTCACAGATCCTTGAAATTAGCTAGAAGACACAAACACTCTGATCATGGCCAAGGCATACACATAGTCTTTGAGAATAGCCATGTTACAGAAAGTGCTGGAAAGCAGGCTGGGATCATCTGTTTGCTTTTTAAGGAGTAAGCTGCTGGGTGCGGTGCTGCACACCTATAATCCCAGTGGCTCAGGACGCTGAGGCAGGAGGATCGCGGGTTCAAAGCCAGCCTCAGCAAAAGCCATGTGCTAAGCAACTCATTGAGACCCTTTCTCTAAATAGAATACAAAATAGGAGTGGGGATGTGGCTCATTAGTCAAGTGCCTCTGAGTTCAACCCCTGGTACCCACTCCTCCCTGCCCCCCCCCCCAAAAAAAAAAAAAAAAAAAAAACAAGGAAGCATGCTAAAATCACAGTCCTACTGATGGTGAGTTGCTGGGTGATACATTCCACCAAAGACAATATTGGATTCTATCTTAAAAGAAAATGAATACCCATTAATCTGCCAATGGCTTTCCATGAAGTATTACTTTTTAGTAAATAATATATGCAGAAGACATGCATCTCCTTTCTAGTTTATGAGAATATTATGAATATCCATTTCTTAAAACAGCACTGTGAACTCCTGGTAAATAGATACTCTATTAATACAATATGTAATTATTTATTTCCATGGGCCAGTACATCAGACAATGACTTTTACATGCATTTTAAGCTGAATTTAATTACCTTTTCTAAAACTTGGAAATAGTCTGTTTCTATTTGGATAGATGCCAAGGCAACATATCTAGCTGATATAGGCTGATTTATTCCAATCAGCTCTCCCAAGTTAGTATCAGCTGGTATATAAATACCAGCTAATAGGCTTTTGCAGGTTTCTCAGAAATTAATTATAGTAGATTTAAATTAATTGCTAAGTTGATAAAAAGAATTCCCAAGGAATGCTCAGGTTTTAAAACCTAAGGTGTTGCTACTGGTAAACATTAGATAGCCAGGGCTCTAGAAAGGTCCTCTCCTGTGATTTTTATCCTGATTACATCAACTATAACTCACTTTCTGGCTATCTTAAATTTGACAAATAGAACACATAAGTTTGGTCAACAAATATTTGTGGAGTATTTATAATGTGACAAGAAATGTGCCAGATACTGAAAACAAATACAAATGGACAGAAAACCCTCTGCCCCATTTATGAAAGTATTGGACAATCATATAAACTTAGCTAATCTTCTAACAAAATGATAGTTTTTACAGTTTATAAAGAGGGGTGATGTGGAGGCACAGGTGAGCCTATTATTTCGGGTTGCAAATACATAGCTGTCTGGTTGGAAATTTCTTGGGTTTCTGGTGTGGTGGGCTTGTTATAACAAGCAAGTCCAAAAATGACATGGCCAATCAAAAGAGTGTCTGGACAAAGAGGTAAACAAAGGAACCGTTTATTCTGGAATTGTTTACACAGTTTTTAAAAAGCAACAACCACATATATACAACAAAATAAAACAGAATTAGTACGTGATTTTCCATGAATAATCTAGAAAAGAACTTGTGGTAGGCTATCATAGTTTTAGATTTTTTTCATCACAAGCCTTGAAAGTAAGGGAATGGATAATATGACAATTTAGATGACACCATCCTGGGACATTCAAATGAGAAATGAACTCCACCAAAACAAACTGTATGCAAGGGTAATGGTGATTCTCCAAGGACGTATTGCCTGGACTAGACAACTATTTGATAGAATGAAACAACTGAGGATTTAAAGATAAAACAGAGGTTGGGGATATTGAGGGGATAATATTGAAAATGTTTAAAGGCTATGCATATGAAAGAGAAAGAAACATGCAAAAATCAAAACTTTCATGAAGTTTTACTTTTGGGGATGCCTAGAAAATGATCTAAATTAATAAGAATTCTAAGATATAGAATATATTTAAAGAAATGTTATAAGGCTTTCAAAAAACTGCAGTGACTCTGCTGACAAAGTCAATCCACACTTGCTGGGCTACTTTTAATGAATAGATGAAACTGATTGTAATTAGCAGCACTCATCTGTATAAAATGAGTATCTGATAATTTATTTAAATTGGCTACCCCCTTCCTTTAAATGGTCTGTAGAAGTACTTTCCTTTAGAGTGAATTAAACTTAATTTTGTTTAGAGGTTTTTTTGTGGATATCGTGATGTGTTCAAAACTAAACGGAGGCATTTGGTGTTGTTATAAAGGAGAAGTTGAAAATCATTTATTTATAACCCTATTTACTGACCTAACAAATTTCAAGATTTTACAATAATAAACGCAATTATAAACTAGATCATCAAATCTTATGAGATATGCTGAGCATATTTGAATTATAGATTAAACAAAATGCCAATTGCACCAGGAATGAACAACCAGTAAATGAAGAAAGATAAGGGCAGAGAGATTTCCCTTCAGGATATATAATTCCAGATAAAATGTTGCCAAAATAGAAATGCATAGACAATCATCTCATTTACTCAAGGTAAAGTGTACAATGAATGAAATAATCCAAAGGAGCCTATCAAAATTAAAATTGATAAAATGTTTTTTATCTTTTGAAAATGATTTGTATTCATTTTGTAACAATGATGTACATTCCTAGAAAAATAAATAATACCAAAAATAAACAAATGTAAAATGATATAATGCTTCAAATGCTACCATCTAGAAATTACCACTATTAATGTTATTTGAAAACTGCACTTTTAGATATTAAAAACATATACAAATATAAATGCAGGAGAATCTAGAACTAGGAACATATCCTACATACTATTCAGCAGTCTCTTTTTTTCCCCCTCAATACATTCTAGCTGTGTCTTTAAATAAATTCCACATCAGCATTTCAATAGAACTTTAAATGTCAATTATAATACAAGCCATTATTCTATTAAATAATATCTTCATGAATAGTTAGGTTGTTTTCTTTCTTATAATTCCTATTACAAAGCATATTGCTGCAAATATTTTATAGCTATAATATTAGCCAGAGTAACATTGTAGAACTAATATTACTATGTTAAATATATATATATATATAATTAACATGGTAGAATATATTGTGTGTTGGTAGATAAGCATGGTGCAATCTTCAAATCTTTACTCAATTTATCAAGTAAACAGTGTTTTACTTTTCTTTCCTTTTCCCCTTCACTTCAATTAATTTCATCTCCCTTTCTCTTTCTCCCTCTCATTCCACTTTTCATGCATATGTATGCCCTATCTATGTATCTATCTACCATGTAAGCATACTACCCACTCATATTTCCTCTTTGGCTTAGTGTCTATTTAAATTCCCTGTCAATTTTTCTATCAGGATTACTATTGTTTACTCTTATTAATTAGTAGCAGCTTTTACATATTGAGGATATGAATGTTTTATCAATGATGCCATTGCACATATTTCCATTAATTTTCCATGTTTTTTTTAAATTTATCATGCTTTCTAAATTCAGTATTAAAATTGATATATAGAAATTATACATACTTATCAGGTAACATTATATACATTGTGTCATGTTCAAATCAGCATAAGTCTATCACTTCTAACATTTGTCAGTAGTTTATGCTGAAAACATTTTGAATACTTTCTTTAAATTTTTTTAAATAGTACATTTTTTAAATTTTTTAAAATATATAGTACATTGTCATCATGTATAGTCACCCTACTGTTTTTGTCTTTATTGAGTTTTATGGGCTTATGTGATTACCTTTGTATATCATTTATTGTTTCCAATTTTTATAATTTTACTAAAATGGGCATTCTTACTCAAGGGTTTAAAATATTTTCTTATACTCTCTTTTAATTATTCTTTTTTTTATATTTCAGGCATTCATCCATCCTTAATATATAGTCTTTAAATTAAGTGAGGTATTAATCTAGCTACTTTTCTTCCTAATATTAGCATCACACTCCCTCATACAATTTATTGAATAATCCACTTACTTCTGCTTATTTTAAATTTTCTTTTCAGCAAACATGAAATTCTTATATGTTCTTGAGTCTACTCTGGACTACAAGAGAATCTTTGTTTTATTGATCCATCATATCAATCACATTACTTGAACTATTGAAGTTCTGTAGTAAGTTTAATAGTTGGTTGGAAATACATTTTTCAAATATTTATTTTTGAAATATTGCAAGTATGTTTTGAAGATATATATGTATATATATGCATATATATATATATATATATATATATATATATATATATATATATGGTTCAATTTAATCATAAGATAAATGACATATGCAATAGTGGTAGACTTTCTTTGATCCACAGTCCTTTAATTAAAAGCTTTCAGTTAAGATGTTGACCCAATGACATAATATTTCAAGTTTTATATTTTTGATATCTTGACAGATACTAGTTATCTTACTCCGTTTTCTTGACCAGGATGACACATTGGACATATAAAGAAATAGACAGTCAAAATCATTGTATGTGAACTTTTTTGCTATTCTTTTCTTTAACCTTTCCATTAGTGGACTCATCTTCAAAAATTACTACAATTATGTTATTTTTATCTTTCATACCACTCTCAAGTTTGAAAGAAAGACTTTGAAGTGAGTTATTTCACGTCAGACCTTGCCCCTCAAGTGATCTGTGTTTTGCATCTGATCCTTTCTGTCTTGCTTTCCCAGGCCCCCTGAATGAAATAGCAAGAGGGATCCTCCTAGAAGAGAATCTTTCTCTGAAGTGACAAGGAAGCAGCATCTCTCACAGCTGGCAGTGCATGCCTGCATAATACCTGGATGCCAGAAGTGCTCTTGAAGAACAAACAGGCAACCTGTTTCCTCCTCAAGCAGCAGCAGAAGCTGTCAAAACCACAGGTGCGCCAGGAACCACCCCTCTATCAAGCTGTTTACATTCCTCTTTCAGTCTCACATTTGGCAGCTGAGGTTGATTCTGGCCTTGGCAGCAGAGACAATATATCTCTTAGGATTTAAGTCATACAGATGGTGTTAGAATTTAGCAGTTTAATGCCTGCCTCCCACAAGTTATGGAGTTAAAGACCCTGGGCCAGGTACTACAGCATTTTTATGTAGAAAAAAGATGGATAGCGACATGTAAAGCAGTTATATAATTTCTATTCCTGTCAAAGGTCTTTGAAATCTTGTTTTGAACTACACCCTTTCCTGTAGCTGATGAATAGTGGTTACAGAGCTAAAATTTTGGATACAATAACATTCACCTGCTCTGATTTTAAGGAACTATTTAGAATTATTAACTTTACATATTCCCTTCACAGATGACATGTAGAAGCACTAATACAGAACTCAGTTTTTCTTCATTTATACTTGCAAAATCCTAACCTCAATTTTTCAGTGAGTAGACTCACTAAATTAACAAGTTGTTGTGTGTGATAAAGCATGTTTTCATGATTGTAATATTATACCTATATTTCACACTTTGTGACATCACTTACAATAATGATTACTTTTGAATGATTGATTATTCCACTTAAAATATTGACCATGATTTTGATTCAGAGTGTCAGAATGAACCACAAATACACAAAATTAAATCTCCACATCTTAGTACTCAAACTTTATTAAAATTAATTAACAAAATTTGTCATAAGGCAATATAATGTATAAGTTTAATATTCAAAAGACATTATGGCTTTAATAATAGTTTATATGGAACTCAATAAATGAATAAATTCCTTATTCAAGGATGTTTTTCCTTTATGAAATAAGACAAAATTCCAGTTACTTTGGTTACTCAAAATGTGAGCTTAATTATTTAAGAGAAATCCCAACTTAAAATTTGGTCTAGTTATTTTTCTAAATCTTTGTCTTTCATTAAAGAAGGGTTATTATTAAAGGGGATTTATGCTAAAATACTTAAAAAAAACCTTAGTTTCATTAGCATTGATGAAAATCAATTCCTTTTGCTGTGCAAGTGTATTTGAGTATGTTTTCTATGAAAGCCATCTTTAAAAAAGATAATACTTCCTGTATCATTTGAAAAAAAATATAAAATGCTTCTTCATCAGCCTTTATCAAGGTATAATTTCTTAGTTAAAGTACTCTTTGAAAGAATGGAACCCTTTTATTATCTATTTCTACTTTGAGCTTGCTATGTTCAACTGCAGGTTCAGGGCTTTATGCAACCTATGACACAAATACAGCATTTGATATTATATTCATAAAATACAATGTATAGCATTAGGGACTTAGAAATCCACCAACAATCTTTCTGTCAAACACATATCTTACATTACGAGATTTTCTGCCTTTAAGGGACCTTGAGCCTGTGTGCTCTGTTCTGCCTGTGAAACTGTTCTAAATCTAAGTATATGAGCCAGAACCCAATAGAAAGAAGTTGCCAGGGTGCAAAGACAGATATTGTTACTTTGGAGGCAGAGTCACAGCTCAGCTCTCTGTCAAAAACAGTACACAGGCAGCTGTCCATAACCAGTCTGGCTCATCCATTGTCTCTACTCAGCCAAAAATGAAGCAAAAATTTTGAATATTGGAGTTGAAGACTCCAATATTCTAAAGAGAATGGAATGTTATAATGATCACCCCTGACTCAGTATGTTCCCTTTGCCAAACATGTTGTCTTTGACTTAAAATATTTATTCTCCTTTGGGGCTGCTTGGCCTTCAAAGAACTTGGCCAGAGCTGTATAATAAGGCTGATCTGGGAAATCTTAACTGTTCTTGTGGCCTCACAACAAACTCTTAGATTTGTTTTGAGCTTCCCAACTCAACTCAAGGGACTAGTTTACCCCTTCCTAGTAGTTGATTATTTGAGCCAATCCTGAGTTCCTAAGGCAATGCAGCCATGAATAGCCCTACCCATGAAGCTATCAGGTAGTTTTAAAATAAATTGTTTTCAAATAAGTGATCAATATTGGGAGTGGGAAGTAATGGTGCCAAGAAGAGACCATTCATCCTAGGAGCCTCCACTAGTCAAAGACTTCAATAGGTATGTATTAATCAACACACAAGGTCTCATTCTAAGAGTTTCCTAGGATGAATGATAGAGGAAAAACACCCTCCACAGTCACAGGCCTATCCTAGTGGGTCTCACCTGTCACCATGAGTGCAAGCCAGAATGTGGAGGGTCATTAAAGGCATTAGCTATTTGAGAGATTCTCACATATTTGGCAGAGTTGAAAGGAAAAACAAATCCAGCTGCTAAGTTACTGGAAAATAACTATGAAAACTATGATTAAATAGGTGACACTGGAATAAACTGTCTTTAACAAACTTAGTGCTTTAGATAAAGTATTACTGAAGTAGATGAATGTATATACAAATATTTTAAAGGTCTGAATCAAAAAACACTTTATTGCTTAGAACTTGGCTGACTGTAATATTGTTATCATATTTATTAGTCAAGTGGCATGTAATTCTCTCTGGGTTGCAATGGTCAAACTTGCCCAAGGACTTCAGCAGAATTGGATGCTTTGTGTTTTCTTGTATTGGTCTCGCTACTCTGCTGTTAATGGCTTTCTGTCCATTTAACCCAACACTAAATGGTATTCTTGCATCTCTGAAAATGCTGCTCTTGAAGCATGTATTCAGCAAAAGGCTGTTTGCACAGGCCTGGGTCAAGCACTGTTAAAGTAAATAATGTTTATGAAGATTTCTTTTACAAACAGGCCACATTTCTTGTACAAGCAGGCCACACTTCTTGAAACCATGCTAGCTCTGAGAAGTCAATGGTGCTCTCTGCAGTTGTGATAGTTACATGTATGTCAACTTACTAAGCTAAGGGATGTCCAGAGAGCTTAGTAAAGCTTTACTTTTGGATTTTTTTTTTTTTTTTTGAGGATTTTTCTAAAAGAGTTTAGAATTTGAATCAATAGGCTGAATGAAGAAGAACTACTCAACATGGGTGGTCGTCATCTGATCTATTGAGGGAGCAGAGAGATTGAAAAGGAGAATTTAGTCCCTCTTTTGGAGCTGGGTCATCTATCTTCTCCCACCCTCAGATACAAGAACTTCGAGTTCTCTGGCTTTCAGACTCCAAGACTTATACCAGGTGACTTATACCAGTTCTCAGGCCTTTGGCCTCAGACTGAGTCACAACCCCAGTTTCCTTAGCTTGCCAACTTGCAGAGAGCCTCTTGTGGGATTCTTCAGCCTCCAGAACTGTGTGAGTCAATTCCCATAATAAATTCCTTCTTTCATATCTATCTATTTCCTTTCTTTCTGTTTCTCCAGATAACCTAAGTAATATATCAGTTTTCCTCAGATATGTCAAAACCAGTTTTATTTTGATGGCATATATTTGCAACTAAAATCTATGAATTAAGACATAGAGATTCCTGCCCTTAACAATTTCCATTTTTACCTAAGGCAGAAATGAAGAAAATTCCCATTTCAATTAGCTCAAAACTCAACAGCAGTAAAGCCATGGCCTCTCTGTCATAAAAGATTGTTTCTGTGAAGAGTGAAGGAGGATTGAAGGAATGGTCTCCCTCCGACTACCCTTGCGCTTCAGATCCTCCTCTTAACACTTTCTGAATAAATGTTTGTACATCTTATGCTCCTTTGCTGGAGCAGATACATTGTTCTATTTTTGAAATGAAATACTGAAGTTTGTTCACTTTTAGTTGTAATTATATTTTCTGTGGTTGGACTGAGGGGAGGCCCTCCCTGGGTCTAACACTATGGCAGCTGAAATGACAGGAATAATCCTGTACTGTTCAGGGCTGTCAATATGATATGGCACATTAATTTCCCTGGCTGAATTAAGAACACAGTCTGAGAGATTTCTGAGCACATCTGGCCCCAGGCAAAATCAACGAACAGGAGAGGTGTGCTGGGTGCTCTAGTCTCTCCCTCTTCTCTTTTTCTTCCTTCCCCTCCCCTTTTTCTTGGGGGACCGCTTGATTTCATGTTCTCTGCCTTGGGTCAAAAGCTGTTCTGAGGAAAGGTACAGTAAATTCCCTCTCCGCCTGGACATTCATCTTTATTTACAACCCCTCTTTACTCATAAAGGAAAAGTAAGTTTTCTTTTCAGATCTAATTAACACTATCACTAAGACTGCTGAATGTAAAGCTTTCAGTTTTTTGAGGAATCTTGATCCATCAAAGTCTCTCTCTCTGTGTCTCCCTCTCCCTCCCATTTTCAACCTCCCCCTCTCCACTTGCTATGTCCATTTTCTCACACACACACACACACACACACACACACACACACACACACAATTCTTCCTTATCCCAACAAACTAAGAACTAGCTAAAATAGATAGATGAAGCAACACACACACACACACACACACACACACACACACACACACACAGCTCCTCCTTTCTCCAGACCCATAACCTCAGCCCCCTCCAATCTCCTGTCCACCCTGAAGGTCACATCCCACATCCCACAAACACGTGCCCACTGTGCTGCCATTATTCACTCCTCATCACTTAGGTGATACTTCTCTACTTCAATATCTGCCTTCTCCAAAGTTCCCAAGAATCCTCTGAGGAGTTAATCTACCTGTTCTGGTGGTGAGGTGGTGTGCTTCCATTCTCCCTAATCTCTCTTAAGAATTTGTTACCCCCTTTGCCTTTGAAGATTTTTGTTTGTTTTTGGGTGTTTGGCTCATTTTGGCAGGCATGGGGATCTAAACCAGGGCCTTGACATGATTTGTTCTCATCCTAGAATCCTTCCCCTGTGGCAGCTTCAGTCCTGATTTTCTGTATTTCCTACATGTATGTCCCCCCACAGCCTATCATACACCCCCATTCTTCACTTTATAATCTTCCTTAGTGATGTGATTATTTTCTCCATTTAAATATTATTTCTTTGAAAACAGGCATGAAATCTTTATTTATAGCCCAACACATCCACATTCTCCCATCCAGGCAATTTATGCCTTTTGCAAAAATGTAGCTTGGTTCACCATTCTTTCCTCAAACACCCTAAGCTATTACTCCTTCCTCTGGTGCATGTTCTCCTCTGAATGTCTCTTGCTGTTCAATTTGCTATCATTATTTCAGGCTTCGATTGCAACTGTTCAGCTGCTAATCTTCTGGGATGCTCCCCTCTCCCTGTATTGCCACATTCATGATGCCACAACAGCCTGGGGAATTTATCTGTTAAAGAGATTTCTTCTCACTCTAGTATCAGTATAATTGAGACACATGTTGCCTCACCTGAATGAAAGACTTGGTCTTCTTACTTCTTATACACTGCTGACATATTAATCTCCTAGAATACAGCTATCATCTTATTATTCTATGCTTAAAAACCATCATTAGCCACTCACTACTTTCAATTACATCCTAATTACTCTACCTGACACTTAAGACCCGACATGACATAGAATTGAAACAGCATGTCCAAAAATCCCAGCTAAATAAAACTACACACTCCTTTTAGAAAATGACCCAGAATTTTCTTAGTCTTGATAGCTTCTCCGTTGTTATTGATACCAATAAAACACAGCTTTCAATTTCACCTGAGGAAATGATTTTTATCATTCTAGGCAAACTTCCATGATAACTTCTTCCTAACAGTGTTTCTATATTCCAAATTAGATAGGATTACTCCCTCTGAGCCACTGCAGTAGTTGTATGATCTCTTATGACAGTTTTATTGAAATGACAGAAGTGAATGTGTTTCAAAAAACTGTAAACATAGCAACCTAAGGAACTACCATAGCTTTAAAAAAAATAATTCTTAGCTTATCTAAAATGTTACTTTAGTGCATCTGGAAGTATTATCACACAGATCCAAGTATAAAAGAAGTTCTCAGAAAGCACAATAGGCAATAAATATTTTGTAGAATCTTTACTTAATTTACCTAGGAAATGAATTTCAATGACTGGGATGAATCAACATATCTTTCAGGGATATTTGCATTGAAGCTTTTTCCTAATTGTGCAAAGTCCATCCTTTATGAAAATTTTAGGTTTTATAAGTGGGATAGGAATTAATTCTTTGTAACTGCCTTGTTCTTTGTGTGCAAAGCTGCTCTCTTGGTGCTACTTAAATCACCCAAGATTCTTTCTTCTCCTGGGCTTAAGGCAAGGCCTGTTTCCTATATATAAAGTCATTTAATTGTTTTCTGGGAAAAACCCTCCCACAGATGTTCATCTAGAACATATATAGCATGCAGCAGCTATCACAAGTGTGTCACATGTGATACCAGCAGGATGCCAATAGGTAGATTGTAACCTGTCGGCTCCAAATGAAATATATGACTGACTCAAGCTGTGCACAAACTCATTGTCAATAAGTCAGCAGTTAACTCTAGGAGAAATGAATAGAGATGAGGGCATCAGCTTCCTTTCATTTTATATAATCCACTTTGAGCCCATTCTGCTTGTACCAACTTAAAACACGAGCAGGCGTGTACGTGTGCACAGGCGCACATGTGTGAAAGCTGAAAACAGGTTGCCTGGATGACATTTGAAATGAGATTAGAAAACACTGTAATTATTTTGCTCATAGAGAAACATGCAAAAAGCAACTGACCCCTTGTAAACAATGCAGTATAGGCAACTTAGCACAGGGCTCAGTTCTTCTTCGCTCATTAGCACCTCATTAAGCTATCCTAACACTCAAACTTGTTAATGCACAGGCTGCTTAAGAAATAAACAGAGAATTGTCCCTAATAATAGTATTTCCAGAATACTTGCCTCTGGATATACTCTGCTTCCATCATTCTTAGTTTCAAAGCACAGCCAAGACTATAGGGCATACTTTTCTCCCCACACTGCCCTGTGTAAAGAGGCAGCATATGTAAATCTGATATATACCAAAATGTGTATCACACACACCCTGAATGCTGATTTAATACAGAGAAAAACAAAACAAAACAAAACAAAACAAGAAGAGCTGCCATTCCAAGTCTAAGTCTTCTCAATATGCTAAGAGCATGAAAGAAGCAATGAATAAAAAATGGAAAATTTCCTATGATAGGACACAAGCCAGTGTACTTCTATTGAGCCACAGGAAGGCAAAGCTGTCTCCCAGGTCTCAGTTCTGCATTCACCTGTGAGAAGAGCCACGGTTTGAGGCTAAGCAACATTTCATCACAATAGATGGAAATCAGCAACTGCCATTGTTTGTGGAAAGCTAGAGATAAACAGGGAAGATGACTTTATTTGTACTTTTTAAGCAAATGGGCTCTGACATTTTCTACCAACTCAGGCCAGGTTTCTTAGCTAAGTGTTTTACATTCATCTGACTAAAAGGCCAGAGACAGAGATGAAATGACCACACTTCATGGAAAGTGAGTACATGGGAGTGGGGACTAAACAATGACACCATGGATAAGGATAAGAAAAGGCATGGTGGGCATGACAGCAGCTCTTGAGTTGAGTTGGGCTTTAGGTTAATTTGTATGGGGAACCTTATTAAAAAAAAAAACAAAAAACAGAATGCTTATAAGCACCTTCAGTTTATTGCATGGTAGAATGTGATAGATGCATATGCTGGAAGACTTGAAGACAGTGGGGGAGGAAAACCAGCAATTCACCACAGTATGGGAAATTTGTGTTTCCTAGCTGATATTAAAGGAGTGGTCTGGCAGGAAGGAGGTGGCAAAAAGAAAATTACCATTTATTAGGAAACTACCATATGAGACAGTATGTTCTTGTGTCAACTATTGTACTTAAACTTAAATTTTCACAATTGTAAAATATTACCAATAAAAGTTTCATTTTTATGGAATCCAGGGAGAAGATATGAGCTACCTGTGATATCTGTGAGTGAGAGGGAATATATGGGGTTGCTGGTGTTCAGAGAACCCTGATTCTGAGAGGTCAGAATCAAAATGCTTTGGTCTAGAAGGAGCTAGAGAAACAAGTATCATCAGATTATGTTTCAAACTATAATTAAAGTTGAGAGTAACAGGATGTGCCTTTTTTCCTTAGTAAAACATTAGCAGAGTAGTGTGATATTTAGGTCAGTTTCTATTACATGTGAGGCCTAGGGCAATACTACAGGGGGAAGCCTGAGTACTATTTATCAAAATAATACTCTCGCCGGGCGCGGTGGCGCACGCCTGTAATCCCAGCACTTTGGGAGGCTGAGGCAGGAGGATCACGAGTTCAAATCCAGGCTCAGCAATGGTGAGGCACGTAGTAAGTCAGTGAGACCCTGTCTCTAAATAAAATACAAAAAAAAAAAAAAAAAAAAAAAGGCTGAGGATGTGACCCAGTGGTCGAGTGCCCCTGAATTCAATCCCTGGTACCACAAAAAAAAAAAAAAAAAATAATAATAATAATACTCTCTTCGAATACTGGGCATCCATTTAGCACCCAGCCTTAGAGTTCCGAGTTTGAGGAGGGTGCAAGTGGAAGAACTGCCTCTGAGGGCTGGTCCTTGCCCATGGATCTCTCTCCTTATCCTGCCTTGGCTCAGTTCTGTGCAAACATTGGCGAGGGCCCTCATCCTCATGTTCACACTCAGTTGACTACCCCTGAAAACTTCGCTAGGCCAGGATTTTCAAGGACAGGCAAGAAGAGGCCAATATAGACCTAGGGAATGTGTCTGGGACTCTGAACAAGGAATATCAGGATGCACAGGCCACAGTCTAGAAAGGTCATTGACTCTGTACTCTAGAAGAAGTGATATAGCTGTGGAAGAACCAGACAGAGTAATCTAACATATGGGACCCAGGACTAGGCTCCTTCTCCCTGGGTCCAGAGGACAGTTTATAATATTGTTTATCTACCATTATGGTTTTAATATTAGATGTCCCCCAGATGCTTATGTGTGAGACTGCAAGAAAGTTTAGAGGTAAATGTTAGGGTTATGAGAACCTTATGCTTATTAGACTGTTAATACCCTGTTGACTGTAGACAGGTAGGGTGTGGCTGGAGTAGGTGGGTCACTGGGGGCATGACTTTGGAGTATATATTTTGTGAGCTGAGCTTAGTTTCTTTCTCTCTGCTTCCTGGTGGCCATGTCCTGAGCTGCTTTCCTTTGCCATAATCTTCTGCCATGATGTTCTGCCACAATTTGGGCCCAGAGCAATGGAGCCAACCATCTATGGACTGAGATCTCTGAAACTGTGAGCATCCACATACATTTTTTCTTCCCTGAAGTTGTTATTGTCAGGTATTTTGGTCACAGCAATGAAAAGGATCATTAAAACATGGACCTTGGGTGACCAGGCAGGGCCATAATCAAACTACTTTGCCAAGAAAAATAAAATCATTAAGTCACTCAAGCACTGATGTGGAAAAGCAGAATTTTACATTAATTTCTTAGGTTGAGAAGAGAGGATCACATCTCCTACATGGCATCATCATTACCCACAGATAGTAACCTAATCAACATTGCAAGCACTTAATCCTGAATAGAAAAAAAAAAAAGCTTCTTCAAATAAGTAGTGGAAAAAAATTACTTCTATTTTTGAAGTCATCTGAAGTCAAATCTGCTCTTCACTATTCTCCAGAGTGATGGACCTTTACAGTGTAAAGGACACAATATATCTGAAGGCCATTTTTCACAGCTATAAAAATGGAACTAGCACCACTTAATTTTAGGGCTACTGAGAGGATTAATTAACCATTGTACATGAATGCAGCCAACTCTGTATTTCACTACATAGTAGATGCTTAATAAATGTTAGTTCTCTTTCCCTTCCTCTCACCCTTATTTTCTTAGTTTATACTTCCTAAAAAGCACACTAATAAAGTGTGAAGTATATATTTTTCATTCTAATATTCTTTATTAAGATTATTAAATATTATTCATTTTATATCCATGTAACTAATTTCTCCCATTAAGGAAAAACAATCTATGATTATTGTCATATGCTTTTCTTTATCCCCCCTTATATATTTATATATGTGTATGTAATGGTTTTGATCTGTAATGTCCCCTAAAGGCTCGGTTGTTGACAGCTTGGTCACCAAAGTAGCAATGTTCAGAAGTGAGCTCTTTGGGAAGTGATTGGATCATGAGGGCTCTGAGGTTATCAGTGGATTAATCTATTTATAGGGGAATGGACTAAGGGGAGGTGATGGAATGGTATAAACTATAGGTGATGGAACCTAGTTAAAGGGGGTAGATCTTTTTTGAGTGTGCCCTTGGGGACTATATCTGGCCTGGTGTCTGTCTCTGTCTCTCACTTGTTTTCTTTTTTTCTCAGGTATTGTGTCACGGTGATGAAAAGTTAACTAAAACAGTTTGTGTATAGATATGTACGGGGGTCTGTATATATATACGCTTATAATATATATATATATATATATATATATATACACATACACACATATGTATGTAGTTCATTTATATGTGAATTTAGAGTAAAGTATATGATGTCCTATACTTATACAAGTGAATAAACATTAGTAGGTATATACTTTTTTAGTTGTGGATGAACCTTTATTTTTATTTATTTATTTTTATGTGGCGCTGAGAATCGGAACCAGTGCCTCGCAAATGCTAGACATACACTCTACCACTAACCACAACCTCAGTCCTATGACTTTGCCTTTTATACATTGTTCCTCTTCTATTTATCCTTCTCTCACTAAATTTGTAAAATCATTTCTAACTACACAAAAGAAAACAAATTAATTTGATATTGGAAAAGATAAAATGGAAAACATTATAAGCATAGCCAGGGGCAATACAAAAGAGCTGGATCAAAACAAGTGAAACTGGTATGGGTGGCACTGCTCTCGTCCCATGTGACTTTGCCACCACCTTTTAAATTTGGTGCCTTGTTTAGCTCTTTCTTCAAAATATGCATGTGGAATCTTAGTCATATTCTTCCATATGAAGGAAGAAAACACTATGGCTTCCATTTCATTCTTTAAAATATAAACCTACAGTTCTTTAGGCCTTTGCATAAGAGAAAATTATTAAAACTACAAACTCTCAGCCTTCTTAGAACCCTTAACTTCACTACCATGCAAATCAATGATGCATATTCATTTGGGAACACAAACCATTTTTTTTATGGAATGTGCATTGTGCAGTTTCAGACTGCTAAGCTTTAGCTCATCTTGTTTGATGCTGCTCATGCATAAAGATATGAAACAAGGCAGTGGAGGGATAGAGATACATCTTCTAAACTAAAATGCACATACCATTCAGCAATTGCTACTCCTCATATCTCTCCCAGAGGAAATGGAAATTGACATATACCTGCCATACAAGAGGCAAGGGAAGCAAAATGGAACCATGTTCACAAATTCACTTGGGGCTAAGTAAGAGATAATCACATACAGGAAACAAATTGAGGGGTAAGTGGGAAACTCAAAAAGGAACATGGACAAAAAGCAAGATAGATATTGAAATGCAAGGAGAAAGTATAGTATAAAATCTGAGTTGTAAAATCACAGCATGGACAAGAAACATTCAAGTGTTTCAGAAGAATGAGTTATAGTTTCTGTTTAGTATAGTGGTGAGTTAATGAAAAATACAGAAAAATAGAAGAGGAGGAAACAGAATTTCACATTGCTCTGTGGTAAGGGAAGAGGATTCATCTATTGATTGTATAAAAGGATGTGATTCAAAATTCCATGGATACAAAGTGGGGAGAGGGGAATAGGCAGACACAGAAAAAGGTGGCTACTGATGAGGGCAGCCTTCTTTTTCTCTTGCAGGTAGACACACATATACACACATATGCATACACATTACAGCAGTATTCATGGACTAGCTGATGAAAGTTGCAATCAGCCAGGGTATTTCTGCTTGAACGGCTTGTAGGGTGTTATTACTGAATTAAATCTAATGAGAGAGAGAAAAGAGGCAGATCATAGGACACAGAGTGAATTATAGTGTGGGTCTCTGAAAATTATAGGTGGTATGCACCTTGGCAGTATTAGAAAATAGAAATATGTGGTCCGTTCTCCTTCCATGTTTAGTGATACATGGATATTGTAGACGTTTCCCTCTAAACTACACAGAATTTCAGGAAGACTATATCTGAAGTGATTTCTCAAAATCCACGTTTGGAATATACTTATTGCTCTTCACATTAGCTGTAGCACAAGGCTAGAATAAATCTGAACTGGTTGAATAGAAATCAGATTATGACCAAAGAATATTTAAAAACCCAGGAAATGCATTTCTCAGTACTGATCTTGAATTTCTACATGCCTTGAACTTGTCATTTATTTAGAGTGCAATGTGGTGGGGGTGGTGACAAGTTTTGCAAGCTGGGGTATTTTCTAATCTATCTGTAAAAGTAGATTAGGTATTTTCTGGGAATGAGAAAAAAATGAGAAGATTAGGGATTAGATTCTGTATTCTCTGTTCATTTCTTCCTCTTCTTTAATCCAATCAATTTGACTGGCATTTAAAACACACTTATCCTAATTTATTTCAATCCTTGTAGAACAAGTTGATGTCATTTAGTTTGATTTATCTTATTTAGTCCAATAAGTTAATTGGCTAATGGGCCATCTGTATGCATCATATGACAGAAAACCAGAAATGATCAGACACATGCAATCATATCCTGACATTCTCTCTCTCTCTCTCTCTCTCTCTCTCTCTCTCTCTCTCTCTCTCTCTCACACACACACACACACACACACACACACACACAATTAGACTATATAGGATTGTATGAAGATAGTTTAGTGTATGTCTAAGAGACTGCTAAGGTAAGGTTTTCCTACTTCTGTTCTGCATTGCAGTATTGCCCTTGATATTCAAAGTTCTGCTTGGTAGAGTTCACAGGCCACAGCAGTTTAGGAATTAATTTCCATAATTATCTCTTTAACTTTCTCATTATAAAAGGCATCATCCCAGGGTGGCAAGAAGCCAACCTGCTGACCCCAACAGGACAGTGTATCACATGAGACACCCAGATTGGCATGTTTCCTTTGTCTCCTTTCATATCCTAGGAGCCACCTGTGAGGATGATTCCTTCACTGTAAAATGGGATTACCAGTGAAAACAAATCATGACCTTGTCACAGAGGCACCCTGGTGCCATAAAGAGGTATGAACTTCTATGTGAAATAATTTTCGCAGTCCAAGCTCCAAGTTTTACTAGCCCATTGCCATTTGAAAGTTAGTTGACTTATTTGAGCCTCAGTTTATTCAACCATTAATGGAGGATGATGGTTTAGCCCATCTAGGTTTATTGGAATGTTTTAGAGATCATGAAGATTCTCCATAGATATGTATTTGGTAACAAAACTAAGGGATACTTGATGGGAAGGATAAAAGAGCTGAGACCTAAATCTGAATGAAAGAAAGGCTTCAGAAACATGGAAACCACAGACTTAAGTAGTGCAGTGATGTTGTTTACTGGGTGTTTCTTTGATTTGCCCTTTGTTTTGTGGTCTTGAGAAGGTAGTTATTAGCATTTATGATAGCACATTTTGGTAATAATTTATGCTGGAAAAAATAGTTTCAAAATATTGGACTGTATTGCCTTTTTAAAAATAAAAGTATTTATTTATTTACTTTAGTTGTACACAATGCAATGCATTTATGTTTACATGGGACTGAGGATCAAACCCGGGTCACGCAAATGCGAGGCGAGAGCTCTGCCACTGAGCCACAACTCCAGCCCTGTATTGCCTTTTATGTGGTGAGATTCATTTAATTATAACAACAAATTTGTGAAGTAGCTAATAGTTTCACTCTTCCTTTATCAAATAAAAGCACTAATGCTCATGATAAAAAATGCATTGACCAAGGCCACTTACTAGAGTCAAGACTGTGATCTTTGACATTGGAAACCTTATATCCAATGTCCAAAATAGATCACACCAACTCTGGTGAATATATTCACTTCAAAAACTATCATGAGGGCTGGGGTTGTGGCTCAGCGGTAGACCACTTGCCTGGCACATGCACAGCCCCGGTTTGATCCTCAGCACCATGTACAAATAAACCCATTGTGTACAGCTAAGGCAAATAAATAAATATTTTTTAAAAAAAAAACTATCATGAACACAAAAGATCCTCATCTGTCTGTTGCAGTCATTATTTATGTGAATAAGGGAAAAGTGAGTTGTGGAAGTGGGGATAATTGGGGAAGAATTTGTGCAGAAAGAAATGATGAAGAAATGTGGGAAAGGATGCTCCAAGACAAGAGAATGACTTGAACACTTTGTACGGGGTCAGGGGGAGGGCAGGCTGTTATGTGAAGAGAATAGTCCAGTTCATCTGCTTAGGTAAACCAGGGCCAAACAAGCAGGTGCTACAGACAAGCTTAATGAAATGAGGCACAGTGGGTTTCTGTGACCTACTGAGGAATTTGGCCTTGGTAAGGTAAGTAATTGAATGGCCCTGCAGTGTTATTATTCTTTCATTTGTTTATTCACTCATTCATTTATTCTAATGTAGAAGCATACACTTATTCTTGGGGGACTGAGTAATTACTGCCTATGAGACTTTGCTCAATATTTTATATACCAGAAAAAAAAAAAAAAAAAGTAACAGCTCAGGCCATGGGGAATTTGAAGTGTTGTGAAATGACTATCATGTGATAATATTTGACTGGCCCCAAAAGGATAGGAAGAACCAACTAAATGTGGAGTGATCCAAAAGTTCTTTAGTGAAGAGTTAGCATTTGACCTGGATCACAGAAAATGATTAGATGATCTCAGAAGATGATTAGGATCAGGGATAAATAGTTAGGAATGGACAAATCCTGTGGGGGAAAAAAGGCTACTGAAGCCCAGGCACTCCCATTCAGAGGTGAAGTGATTAGAGGCTGAGTAGAGTTATAGCTGTGAAGATGAATTTTAAAGGGGGAGATCAGTAACATTTAGTAACTGATTAGATTTGGAGGTCAAAGAAAAGGGAGCAATTGAATAAATTTATGGTGATGAGACTGGTGTATTGAGAGGATCCTAGTGAATTTAATAATAATTAGGAAATGGGGCAGGACTGACAGGGCTGCTCCCCAGTACTCTCATCACGGCTTTTCCCCCACCTAGTTAAGAGCTCCTAGACCTCAGGAGCCACAGCATAATTTTACCTTTCATCTGTCTCTCCTGAGCACAATTCATGGGCAAGGGGACAAGAGGAGTCTGTGAAGGAGACCATGAGCTGGCCCCTACTGGCTTTTCATTGATTTTGCTCAGTTGAGTCTGGACTGAGAGGTGTGAGGGGCAAGGACATCGTGACAACAGAAAGGGAATTCTGAGAGGCAGCCCTCAGTGCTGCTGAAAGCTGAGAGCAGGGACCATTGAGTTCATCCAGGACAGCTTTCGCAGTAAAGTGTGGAATTTAGGACAAGTGACTTTACCTCTTTCTGGCTCAGTATCCTTATTTATAAATTGGGGAATATCATACTCTTCTCTTTATGGGATATTGCAAGAATTCATTGAGTTGATGAATTACTTCAATGACTTAAGTATACATTCAAGAGTTAGAACAGCATCTGGTGCACAGTAGGAATTCAAGAGTCTTATTATTGTTGCTTATTAAGGAGCACATCCTTAAAAGCAAGGTAGAGATTTAAAAAACAATGAGTGTGGGATATGAGACATTGGATATTTTAGAGAAAGCCATTTCAATAAGGAGGTAAAAATGTAAGTATAGTTTCTTAAGTCAAGAAAGAAGGAAACGATGAACTAAATGTGAACTAAAGTGGAAGACTTCAGAGAAACAGGTGGTTTGTAATGTTATCCTGGCACAAAGTATTTAAGGAAAAAAAAAAAAGTCCTTTAAAAATTAAGTCACCAGAAGAAATACAAATGCTCCTGATGCTGGTGCTACTCTCCTCAAATAACAACCCAGCTACTCATACTGATGTTTTCAAGCAAAAACTCACAGGAAAGCGAATGGGAAGGAAACAGTAATCACTGAGACTGGTAAAAAAAAAAAAAAAAAAAAAAAAAATGCCTCTTTTCTAATATCACACATGTAAATTCATAGAAAGATATTGTACATGGCAGGAGAGCCCATCATGATACTGCTTCATTTGGCTGAGAGGAGAAAAAAAAAAGTATTAGAAAACTCAGTTTATGACCTATTTTTAAAAATGCAAGTAAAATCAATTTACAGAAAATTAATGATAGTATTCACATGAGCCATTGGTTTGCCACACGATTCTGGAAGTAAGCATATGGTCTGCTATACTGTACTCAGATAATAATGGGAAAAGCTACACATATGAGCATTCATGTAGTAGAGTCCCAGTGGAGTTATAGCTAACCTAATCCTGGGTTTGTACTCTCTTTCCAGGTTCTCCAGAATGCTGGCTAATATTTTTCCCTCTTTCCTGCTGACAAAATCTAAATGATCTAAAAGCATCTCCAATGAGTACAAGAGGAAAGAACACAACTGTTAGCAAATGTGCATTTGAGCTCCACACTCCCAGGGTTTTCGAAGTAATAAAAACCAATTAGATAACACTCAGCAGCTATAGTGAGGGAGAGAGCTGTGCAATCTTACCACTACTAATAGGGTTTTTAATAATAGATGGGTTTCTCTCTGCAGAGCTGGAGTTGGAAGCAGCAGAAGTATCAATTGCACAGCATTCTGCTGACCAATACTCAATGCAAAAATGTTACATTAGTGCAGTGGGTCTGTCAGTTTAAGCTGTTCAGATAGAGTCAGGGTAGGACTTACAGGATGAGCACAGGGAACACTTCATAGGCAAGAACAGCAAGAAAAATAAATCAAGGATTCTACCTACATATTTTGGCATAGGTTATATATAACCTACTCCAGAAGGAACCTAGGGAGGCCTACATGTAAAGAATACAAAGCTACAAGTTCAGGTTTAATTCTTTGGGTCCTAGAGTCTTTCATGCTATGAAAATGTTAACCTTCACTTGAAGTAGAACAAATTTTACCTTCAAGTGGAATACTAATGTACAAATATTTCTTCTACCTGATGGTAATCAAAGATCTATAGGATTTTATTCATTTTTTAAAACCACATTTACCATTTAGATAAATTATTTGCCCAATGCTTCTTTGCTTTCTAAACACAAAGTATATGAAAAGTATTTGTCTTGTTGTCATAGAAACCATCATTAAAATAATTCATCAACTCTACTTAATTCTTCATTCCTTCCTCCCTTCAAGACTGTCAAAGAGGAATCCTTAAGGTAAAGGAAAGAGTATTCTAGAAGAAGCAAGGAGTATGTTTGTGTGTGTGTGTTGGGGTGGAGCTCAGAATAGGTCCCTCTGTGAGCTTCCTACCTGTGAACTGCCAATAGTTCCACCCCCTTCCAATTCATATACTTTTCTTTTAATTCTACAGTATTCTTTTAAGTATAATCATTTAGGTTTATGAAAGAATTTCCTCAGGGTGTGTGGTTATAGTGCAAATTTTGTATGATCAGATCAAGCTTGTGAATAATACATTCATCTGTGAATAAACTCCCCAGGGCATGTCCTCCTGGCTGAGTCTCTGTAATGAAGCATTTGACTGTAATTCAGTTAAGAATGCTGGAGATGTAAATATATGTGGGTGGAGAGAGTGTAGAAAAGACTTCAAACCACAGTGAAAAGATTTCCTCTTCAGGATTCAGTGTTGCATTCAAATGCTGTTTAGAAAAAGCAGCTGCTGGTTGGCATGCGGTTGAATCCTAATAGCATTTCAGAGCAAAGGGGGAAGAGAATTGACCCTGACCAAAAATATGGAGGTCTAGGTAAGGCAATCATGTGGAAAAGTGAAGGACTGCAGTCAAGAGAGCTCACTTCTAGTGCTGGCCCTGCCAACTTCATGAGCCGGGACAGCACATTTCATCCCTCTGGCTGTCCTGTGTACAAAGCTAACAGCTAAGACTAGTTACTTTCATAGGTCCCTGACCTTCAACATTTTTTGACTTCACATTTTTTCATGTAATGCATAGTAAAGGCTTCTGCAACTTCTTGAGATAGGTACTACTGCTCACAAGATATTCAGAGTTACTCCCATCTAGGTCATTTATGGAGAATTCTGATCATTTCTGACATCGGTATTATGTTAAAATTGGAAGAAAAGTAAGGTGAGGTCAGAGACTTTCTAGTCTGTTGTCCATATGTGCTTGATTAGAAACAGTAACAGGGACGCTTATTAAAATACAGGTTCTGAAGATTTTCCACTGGAAAAAATATGATCCATTAGGACCCTGGTGAACAAGAACTCCAGGTGAATTTTCTGCTCAGGACTGCTTAGGGAAAAGGCAAACTAGAAGATGGAATTCTGGCTTCAACTTGTCCTCAGAGAAAGCTCTGGTTATTCAAAGCATGTTATTTTATTTAATTAAAATGAGGTAAATCTTAAAATGTAATGTAAGGGCAGAGGGGGATTGGTAAGTATTGGCTTTGTATTTTTATTCTGTTGTTTTAGACCCTCCATCCTCACTGTCCCTTGTGGGACTCTGAAACCCATCTTTTCCCAAGTATTTACTAAGAAGTCTGTTGGGGCAGGGTGGGAAAGGGAGCCAGATCTGCACATGAAGCCAATAAACTCACTTCTTTGCAACAAAGCATGGAAGTCCAAGATCAGAGAAGAAGCTGGAGCATCAGGAGGAAGCTGGGCTCTGACACCAGTCTGGGGAGGAGGGTAACTGCCACTGAGTGGGTGTACTTAACAGCCTGTAGCTTCTCCTTTTCTGCTTTCACATTTGCATCTCCTTTTCTCTTTATTAATTTTATTTCTGCCATCTCCATATCTTTCCTTTTCTTTAATAGTAAATGATATTTTATATCTACCTTACCTGCTTAATCCATTATATTCAATTCCAATTAAGGCCAGTAAATTCAAACAATAAAACAGAAGAAACTGTCCATTCATATGTATGCACACTTGCATGTACATATAGAAAACTTTCAAACAGAGCAATGGTGTATGTTCTGAAATCATGCAAAATGGTCAGCAACATGTTCAGTATTAATTAACTAATGCTTTAGAATTAATATTTCCCTTATCATCACCACAGTTACCTATAATTTCAATAATTTCCTTCTAAATATCATCATCATACAAAGATTAATGTATTTTTCTTTTTTCTTTTATTTGGTACCAGGAATTGAACCCAGGGGCCTTTAACTACTGGGCTTTTTTATATATATATATATCTTAACCACAGACCTTTTTTATATTTTATTTAGAGATAGAGTCTCACTGAGTTGCTATGGTCTTGCTAAGTTGCTAAGGCTGGCTTTGAACTCATGATCCCCCTGCCTCAGCCTCCAGAGCTGCTGGGATTATAGGCACTACTGTACCCAGTAATAACGCATATTTCTTATTGAATATAAGTTATTTATACTATGTCTAAGTACAAATATACCACAGTGAATTCCATTGATATATGTAATGATAAGGTACTAATGAAAATAACAATGACAACAGCAACAATAATAATAGAAGGGAGATCTGTAGAGGAGAACAAGTAGAACATGGAGAGGGAAGTACCAATGGAGGAGCTTGACCAAATTATATTATGTGTATGTATGAATATGGTATAATTGATCCCACTATTATATATAATTATACCAAAAAAGTAAATAAAACAAGAAGGGAAGAATAGAAGTTCAATGGAATAGACAAAGGGGAATGAAGGAAAGGAACAGGGTTAGGAATAGGAAAGGCTATGAAATGATTCTGACATAACTTTGCTATGTGTCTGTGTGTATGTGTGTGTATATATATATATATATATATATATATATATATATATATGTATAAACCACAGTGATCCTCAACATCATGAATATACACAAGACCGGGATCCTAATTAGAATAAGATATATTCCATCTTTGTATAAATATACCAAAATAGAGTCTACTGTCATATATAACTATAAAGAACAATTAGAAATTAAAGAATAAAAATAACATAAGATCCTTAATTAAGGCAAGACTCATGCATCTATTCACAATATTGGGGAAACATTTAGAAAATACTAGGTATTCAGTAAAATATTTTGGTAGAATGATAAATGAATGTACAAATCTGGAGATAGGTAAAATGCTTAAGAGCCATTTATTTATAGCTATCTTTATTTGAGGGGTGGGAAAATGTGACTGTTCAGAATGCCAATCTAGCTTATACAAGGTGACATTGTACAGGCCACTGTCCTGGATAGCTTCCAAAAATTTTAAGGCTTAAAAAACATAGGCTCATAAAAAGACCACTGTTTCCAGTCCCTGAACCTTTCCTATAAGGGACTACAGTGTATTTTCTGCTTTGTAGATTTCATAGCCATGGTGGTTGGAGAAAATGGTCTCTAAGTTTAATCTTGAAACTCTGCCTTCATTATATGTAGAGTCCTTTGCTGGGAAAATTAAGGAATGCAAACATGCATAAGAGATGATTCCAGGTATCATAGAGGTTGCAGTCTCTTGGAAAATGTATAGCATAATGTATAAAAACCTCATACAGTTTATAATAGGTCATAAATAATGTATCAAATTAGTTGCATTAGTAATTTATGATGGAGAAATCAGAAGTATTACTCAACTGTCACATATCTGACACTATCCATTACTTTTACCTATTACTATCTTATTGGGTCTTAACCATAACTATGAATACTGTGTAATATTAATTCTAATTTTCAACATGGCAACTAAGTCCTAGAAATGTTTTCAGCAACTTGGTTGCAGATACAGTCTTCCAATCCATTGAGTTATATCAAGAATGGAAATTTATGATTTTTTTAATTATTAAAATGACAGAGATAAAGAAAGGGCCATCACAGACTGAGAAGGCACAAGTCTAAAGGCACAAATGAAGACGGGTGTGGTGGCGCTCCCAGTGGCATGGGAGGCTGAGGCAGGAGGATAGAGAGTCCAAAACCAGCCTCAGCATCTTAGCAAGGCACTTAGCAACTCAGGGAGACCCTGTCTGTAATAAAATATTATTTGTGGATGTGGCTCAGTGCTTAAGCATCCCTGGGTTCAATCCTCAGTACAAAATAGATAAATAAATAAATAAATAAATAAATAAATAAAGGCACAAATGACCCTGAGACAAAGAGTTTGTACTTTGTTCTGTATACAGTGAATTGCCATGATAGACCCTAACTAGGGTGTTGTATATTGAAAGATGCTTAAGATATATAATCTGTCATTTCTGTGCTACAGAGGGGAAGGCAGTGTGAGGATAGATGGGAAAAGTTTATTTCTTAATTGGTAAGATATAAGTGAATTAGTAAGTGAGAACACATTATACCCAACCTAAGTTAGAATCTGTTTCTCTAAGCCCTAGGTGCAGTGAGAATGACTGTTTTTCAGCTGAGAATACAGTACAGGAAAATTGAAGCACTGAGATGTCCACAGAATGAAGTATATACATGGGTATAGTCTGGATTAAAACCTGCTTTACAAAATGTATGTGCTAGAGTCTATTATATTTGATTCCATTTCATAATTTCCTTTTGAAAACCCATGAAAAACCAAAAAAAAAAAAAAAAAATAGATTCAAATAGGTGGAAAGAATTATCAGAAAAAACAACTTCTTTCCTCACATGAACCAAGATCAAAATAGGGATGGTCTGTCCTTGAATTCTCAGAAATGAAGGCGTGACTTATAAAATTATATTTAAAAATGTACTCTCTTAGTTTTATTGAAAATAAATTAAAAAGCTACAATGGGAAAAAGAGACACTTCAGGGGTCGGGGGAGGCAAGGACTTTGCTTACATGCTACTAAGGAGAATTGAGTGTTTAAAAAATGTCTACAGTGTGTCATATACTATACTAAGAACTTTCCCCTAAGTAAGCCATCTAATTCTCATAAGGCACTAGATAGTACTATAGTGCTACTAATATGTGAAAACTGAGAAACAGGTTAAGAAAAATACCCACAGCCCATGGTAAGCAGGTAGGAGAAGGGATACAGCTTGCCCTGACTGCAGCCACTCCTAGTTGTAACCACCATGATCATCCCTGAGTTACCCTGGTTCATTTCACTACATAGCTACCCCCCTACTATCAATAGCCATTAGAGTCATATGAAGAGATTGGCAACCTGACCTTCAGTGCCAGGAATGTGCCTAAACTCTTTGTTATTAGTTTTAGGCAAAACATGTACATTCTATCTTAGATGGATCACTTTAGTTCTGAACATCTAGGATCCTTCTTTTGACACAAATTGTATGGATCTACTTAGTCTTGAGGCTGCTTGGGATCACTACATCTGTCAGCAAGTCCCCAGTAAATTATACAGTGTGAAATCTGGGATCTGTCTGCCTTTCTTCAGTCTCATGGCACATTGGGGTAAATGATCATAAACTGGGAACCTGTTGTTCCAGAACAGTGGCAGAGCTGGGATAGTGTGGAATACACCTTTGCTATAAACGTCTAAAAAAGGCCCTCGTTTTAAAGGCTTAGGCCCCAGTCTATGGAGCTATTAGGAGGTAGTAAAGTTTAATGTGAGGTCTTCTGCCATTAGCAAGGTAACCTCAAAGTGCACTGTGGGCTCCAGGC
This sequence comes from Tamias sibiricus, assembly GCA_025594165.1. Taxonomy (NCBI): domain Eukaryota; kingdom Metazoa; phylum Chordata; class Mammalia; order Rodentia; family Sciuridae; genus Tamias; species Tamias sibiricus. The sequence goes on from CM046668.1 coordinate 63,650,948, forward strand.
CTCTTCCTTTTCCTCCATTTGTCCAAGCCATGAGGTGAACACTTGCATCCACCATTTCTTCTGGCTATGATTTGCTGTCCCCTACAAAAAGCAGTAGGTCTGTAGATCATGGACTGGAACCTCCAAAACTATGAGCCCAGATAACCCTTTCACTGTATAAGTGGACTTATCTCAGGTATTTGGAAGAGGAATGGAAAGTGACTAACATGGCTTCCATTTCCACGCTCTTCCTCAATCACTATGCCTGCTATTACATTGGGATTATCTTACACCGAATTGTTCAGTGTAGCTATCAGGTTAACAATTAACCATTGGGAACTATGGACCCAATAGTGACATAGTGAATTATCAGTCAGAAGGTTGCTACACTGTGATGACTAGAACTAGACAGAAAGAGTCAAGTAATTTACTAGAAAAAGCCTGAGACCTGGAGTTCGATGACCTGTTCTAAAGTCTTGAATCCATTATATGGCCTCCGTCAGACTATGACTCAGTCTATAGAGCTTTAGTTCTTAAACTGATGTATGAGGTGGGAGCAGTGGCACAGACTTATAATTTCAGTTATTTGTGAGACCGAGACAGGAGGATCATAATTATAAGGCTACCATCAAAAATATAGTAAGATCCTGTCTCTCAAAATAAAATAAAAAGTGCTTGCCAGGCGCGGTGGCACACGCCTGTAATCCCAGCACTTGGGAGGCTGAGGCAGGAGGATCGCGAGTTCAAAGCCAGCCTCAGCAATGGCGAGGCACTTAGCAACTCAGTGAGACACTGTCTCTAATAAAATACAAAAAAGGGCTGGGGATGTGGCCCAGTGGTCGAGTGCCCCTGAGTTCAATCCCCGGTACCACAAAAAAAAAAAAAAAAAAAAAAAAAAAAAAAAAGTGCTGGGGGTATAACATGGTGATAGCGTGCTTGCCTAGCATGAGCAAGGCCCTGGATTCAATACCAAGAACCAAAAACAAAACAAAAAAAAAACAAAAAAAGAACTCCCTAATATATACATCATAAATATGCTATGAAAATAAGCAAATTTATGTGATAGCATATAATTCACCATCTTTAAGTGACTGGGATTAACTGTAAAGTGTCACATTGATGTGGTTGTTAAGATATTTATTTTAAATGCTTTTTTCTTACCATGTCTTACTCAAAAACTAAAACACACCTTATTCACCCCTTACCTTTTACCCACAGCATGGTTCCTGAGAACTCTCTCAAAAGTGCTTGTATAGATCCTTCTCCATGGAACAGACACAGAGCCAGCCAGTGGGTGGCTGCAAAACCCACTGCTCTTGATCTCTTCACCAGGCTTGCTATGAAATTATATATGTGCAATTGGAAAGTTTGGCACTTGCAATTTTTTTTAAATCAACCATTTAGAAAATTGTCAAATCAAAGCTGGTTTTACTGTTGTTCATTGAAGTATTCTGTGTTAATGATCATTCATTTCAAGTGTCAACCTTTGGAGAAAAAAAGTAAAACACACCTCTCTATAATTTGGGTCCTGGGCTTAAGGATTTGAAATTGTATGACTTTCTGTCCTGACTGTCAAAGGATTTATTTTCATATGTTGATTGACAAGAAAATGCTCTTTGAATCTTCCCCAAGTCAATTATATTGGTAATTATATTTTATAACTAATTTTCTCATTTTTAGAGAAGGTGTCACCAGGATCAAGGTTGAATGTATATTTTACAATTTACAAGTGGCAAAAATCAACCACCATAATTAAGTTGGTGACTGAATGAGTTAATCTAGAGGGATTGTTTATCAGGGCAGCCTATCCCTCACACTTGTCCTGATGATTACCTACTTCTACTAGTCAGGGTATAACTTATTTATTGTCAGCTAAATTTATCTATACCATTTTGGGCCAAACCACTATACCCAGGATTCATGCATAGAGGTAATTTAAATATTTTATCCTTTATTATATTTCTTATTGCTCCTAATTTCTTTACTAGAGGAAAATATTCTAGTCTAGAGGAAATATTGATAGGAATCCAGGTAATGGGATGGGAGATGAAATCGAAGCACTGACAATACTCCAAATTGTGGAACTATGTGTATCTTAACTCACAAAACTTTTAAATGATTTCCTGAGTTAAATTAATTTCCTACCACGAATTAGTCACACAAATGCTACTCTAGATTCCTGATTTTATAGTTCCTTCTTGGACCACAGCCACAAAGAAACTCAGTAAGTCAAATGTTTATGCCGTCTTACAGGAGGACTTTGAGAAGGAAATTGCTGCTCTCATTCTTCTTTAAGAAATAAATATGGAAAGTGTGTCTACTTTGCTGCACAGTCATAAGCTTCTTCAAATGAATAGCTGCCACTTTTTATATACAAGTCTTTTTGAAGGTGTCTGACAAGCAAGAGTGTGACGAGCTTTCCTCCCATCCTTACCCTTCAGGAACCTGCTTTGAAAAGCCGGAAGATAAAATATAGCAAAATAAAGTTTAAAAAATTCCATTTGAACTTAATTTTTAATATGGTTACAGGTGAGAATTTGGTAAGAAAAGAGTTCTGTGTGTGTCTATTTACATAAGTAGATATGTAAATAACACTTGATAGAGTACACATTTTCTAGAGTGCTACCTGAATATTGAAAAACTACCATCCCAAAGTTTTATATTTAAATGATATTTTCAAATGGCTAAATTAAAACATTACTCTGAGGTATCCCCCAAATTACTGGTGCCTATTGACAAGTTGGGAAAGTCTAGCACAGGAGAAAGCTGCTACTGTGTGCAGGTACTCCTTTCACTCTTGCTGCCAACCTTGTGGAATGAGGATGAGAAACTTAAATCACTGAAGTTTGAACCTTTTCTTTTCCCATGTGACATTAAACACTGCTTCCCACTGAGGCTTGGGAATGACTCTGGGAGAAGTGAGGCAAGTGTTCTTCTTGGTAGTGCTTGTATGTTTTGTTTTTTCACTAAATAGAAAATCATTATACTTTTTGATGGTGGAATATGTTTGCTGGCCACGTTATTTTAGAAGTGGATCTATGGACCATCCTGGGATATACTTCTTTCAAGCATTCCAACAGCAGTATATCAGGAGGGAGCAACAAGGTCTCCCAGGTTTGGACAAGGAGTGAGTACATTTCACCCAGCTAGCAGCTAGGGCATTTGAAGACATTCTCTGAATATTGGTCAAGTCCTTCCTTCTTTCTTTATTATGCCACCGAGCCTTTTGTGTGAATCATGTAGAGTTGAGGAGGAGGTAGATTTGGGTATCAGACATATCTGAAGCAAATCCTTGGCTTGCTAATTAAAAGACAGACTAAAATAAGGCAACTTAAATTTTCTGACTCTGAATTCCATGGTGTTTTAATTAAACAAAGTGATGCCCCGAAAAAAAGCCTACACTGGGGCCTGGCATTCAGTAAGAACTAAAAACACAGTAGCAGCTACTAGTATGTCTAGCATTGTACTTTTCCCACTATTTTATTGCAAAACACATTGTTATGATAATGATTATTATCATCACTACATACAACCTTCCATTTTCTCATAATACTTTTCCTATATCATGAGGGTCTGGTTACTAGAGACCATGTTCACAAGTGCACATACTCATAGTGTCACTAGTCTCTGAGTGTCTCAGCAAATGCCTAACAATGGTGGGGGCACACTTTCTCTGTCATTCAATACTTCTTTACCTGTTAGAATGAAAGCAGCAGTTGAAGAGCAATCTGTACTATGGTATTGTACATAGCATATTTTTTTAAGGCATTTGCCAAAAAGCTTTAGAAGTAAATTCTTTAACCTATCAAACTCCTGATCATGGAGCTGTATAAAAAGCTCAATGTCTCTCACCTCACTGAAACTCGAGGAGAGAGGTGGCTGTCAGGGCTTGGGATGAGGCAGGACATAATGAAGCTGATACTTTAGGGTCATTCCCTTGTATCCAGCACCTCATTAAGCCTGCATCAGGGGAGAAAAGGTTCAAAGACACTTTTAGAATACTAACCTTTTTTATCTTGTCTTGTGACAAAATAAGCTTCATGCAGGGAAGGAAAAAAAAAATAGTTTCAGTGATGCAAGATGAATAAGTCCCAGAGATCAACAGTGCAGCATAGTACCCCTGGTTAACACTATCTTGTCAACTAAAACAAATGCTAAGAGGATGAACTTATGTTAAGTGTTTTTATCACCAAATAATAATAATAATAAGTAAAGCAGGGGGGAGGACATTTTTGGAGAGGATGGATATATATATGGCATGGATTCTGGCGATGGTTTCATGGTTTCTGTTTTTCTCCACATGCATTAACTTGTATACATCAAATATGTTCAGCTTTTTGTATGTCCAATACCTCAATAAAGTGGTTAAGAAAACAAAAACAAAGATGTGAGCTTAAACTTAATTGTGTGAAATCAGGCAAATTAAAAATTGTAAAATAAAAAGCTACTTCATATGCTGAATGCTCCTCACATTCCTTTTTTTCCCAATAAAATTCTTATTTCCACTTTCTACATTTTTTTTTTTTTCCTTAAAGAAAGAAGCAAACTACATACTAAATGCTCCATGTGAAAACTGTCTGGAGAGCATGTCTCCAGTGGATTTGATAATACATTCTCCCTCTGCAGGCTGCATCCTCCACCCCTTCTCCTGAACTCTTTTCCAGGCCTCTTGCCCTGCAGGGTTTGCCCTGCAGGCCTCTCTCTCCAACCCGTGTTTATCTTTGTAGAAGTAGGTAGGTATGGAAGTCACTGCTTTTACAAGTGCTAGTACCAGAAAGCTGTTTGCAATGCTAAGAAAGGAGGGAGAGAGCAAGAGAATGGGGGTTCAGGGAGGGAGGGAAAAGCTGTTTGGGTCCTGTTGAGCAACACTGGCTATAATGGTAGAGAAAGCAGACCCTAAACATCTAGGAATAATAAGTATGTAATACAAAAACTTAGAAACAAGAGACTTGTTCCTACAAATTCTTTGAGCACATGATGGAAAATGTTCAGGAAGGCCAGAGATGACATGCCATGGTGAGACGGCAAGTGTTAAATTCCCAAGTGGACAGTGGTGGTATCTACTTTGTAACTGCCGAGACATCATTTTTCCTTTTCGCTAAGGATAGATTCACTGTAGAGAAAGGCTTAGAGAAGTTTGGACAGGATGACAGCCTAATATCATACTGTTTGGCCCTTTATACCCAGAGACCTTGTTTACTCCCTGAAGAGCTATGCCTACTTGAATCCAGAGAGGCACAAAGGGCCTGTGTTAAGAGCAGGTACTCGAGCCAGACTGCTGAGATCACATTCAGGTCTCACCTTGGGCAAATTACTTAATTACTGCATTCCTCAAATATCTCATTAGTAAAGAAAAATTAAAAAACAGTATCTACTTATTGTAGGTTTGTTCTAATACATAAGTGGGTGAATATATAAAGTTCTTTCATCATTTCTTGAGATAGAATTAGTGCTTATATAAAATATGTATATAGCATATGCTATTATTAGAGGAATACAGATTATTTGCATTTTTACAAATGAATCAAATAATTTCTCTTCTGTTCTCTAAATGCTCATTTTCCCAGAGGAAATTTTAAAAAGCTCCTGTTTTCCTTATGCTAAGGAGTCCTTTTAAAGCATAGTGTCTGTTTGGATATCCAACGCATCTACCTGTACCTGACTTTTTTTAAGTAACAGAAAATCTTGTGTGAACATTGAGGAATCTCTGCGAGCTCATAAATATCTAGAGTTTCAATAGTTTACAACAAGTATGAGGAAGACCATGGGCCAAGACAGGTAATCATCAAATCTGGGAGACTTCACTATACCAGTGACTTGAAAGCTCTTCAGGTGGCATTTTTCTCTCAATAAGTGTTATGTCCTCTGATATATATGACTACGAGAAAACAGAAGAGCATGCTTATAAATGCTGCATTAAATTTTAAACCTCTTGCATTTAGAAACTATTTCAACTTTCTGCATTGTTCAACTAGTCCCTTTAATACAAGCAGAGGCATTAGCTTTGGACAAACCTACAAGTAACAATATCTGTACTTGAAATACCCCTAACTTATTTGCCTAAAGCTACATATGGTAAATGGTAATATAGCACCAGAGGTTTATTTCATCCCAAATCTCAGGTATGGAAAATGGCATGAAGAACCTCATCTGTCCTCTCTTTTGAATCTCATATTCTCTGTCTTAAAGATCATTTATTATCTGTCAGTTTTCCTTGCCTATAATTTGATTCATAATTTCTTCGTACATGCAACAAATTTATATCCGTTTAATTATGTTCTGTGATTGCCATACCTTCCTGTTTCACCTCCTGAGAAACAGACAGCCAAAATTATATCTCTATCATTTCCAGGTAAATATATTTTGAATGCAATATAATTTTTCTTTCTTTCTTTCTTTTAGGTCTTAAAATCATCATTAACTCAGGTTATAAAAACTAAACACTGGTCTGACTTCCAAAAGATGATGGATGTCCACAGGGGAATTAAAGGCATAATTTTCTATGTATCATTTTAAAGGGGATAAGGGAAAATTTTGGAAAGATAAGGCTTCAGGCTAATGGAAGATAATTGACATTTTCTTTTAGGAGTTGTTAATTAAAACAACATTAAATATTCCCCTACAATCTTTTGTCAGTCAATAGGTTAGGCCACTCGAACTGCCACTGAGGGGCCCATCAAAACCTATAACATTCTCCCAGAATAGCTAATTACAGCCATTTTAAAAGGTTTCCAATACTCACTAGCATCTTTTAAAAGAATTCACTTCTATAAAACATTCAAATGTTAACAACCTGCCATGGAGAAGATACCATGTCTAAGCATTCCATCAACATCTAGGGCCATGTCCAGTCATCTTTATTTTGTATAGAGCAAATCCCACTTTTAAAAGGCTAATGAAGAGATCCAATTACACGTAAGACCATGATATATGACAAAGCAAGCATCATGAAAAATGGCTAGGGAAAATGTAATTAAATCAATGTTGCTGAGAAAACTATTTTGCATTTTACTTGAAAAAGAAGATACCCACTTCATATCATATTTTCAAATATTTTTAAGGTAAAGTAAAACATTTGTCAAAATATAATATGTTTACCAGATATGTAGAGGAATGGTAGAATTCCTAAAACTTTCAAAGACATAAAGGAAGAATTTGTTCTATTTTTCTTCATAAAATTAATATGCTAATTAATAAAAATTGCAGAAGAAAATAGAAGGCAAGAAAAGGTACAAGAAAGATTAAATTATTAAAGTCCATTTTATATAAACATCTCAGTCATGTAAGTAGAAAATCAAAATTACCAATAGTTAAATGGACAGAGGTTAATGAGAAAAATTAACATATGCAAGAAAAGTTACTGAAAATGATAAATGTTGCACCTCAAATGGAAGTCCATACTCAACTGAGATATCAGTTTATATAAAAAATGAATGATATAATAATTAAATGAGAGGAAAGAAGTCTTAAATCTGGTATACTCATGAGTTGCTACTGACAAACTGGTACAACATTTTACAAGAAATTTTGTCTGTATAATTTGGGTGTCATAAAAACACATTAAACTATTTGTTCAAGTAATCCTAAACCCAGAGATCCACCCCCACAAGAATCTTTTTGAAATAAATGTATAAATAAATAGATATATATTTGCAAAGTTTTTTATCCTGTTATTCATTATATAAAAAGAGCAAAAATGTATATGTATAGTAGGGAATTGATTTGGCACATATAATAAATTGAAAGAATATTCATAAAGAATAATTTCTTGGAGAAAAGCTTATGATGTAATGTTTAAAATGCAAAATAATAACAAAAATTAATGAATGTATGGAATCAAATTTAAAAGTTTCTGCACTGCCAAGGAACAATTAAGACTCTGAAGAGAGCCTATAGAATGGGAGAAAATGTTGGCTAACTACTCTTCTGACAGAGAATAATATCTGGAATATATAAAGAACTCAGAAAACATACCACTAAAGCCCCCTCCCAAATAACCCAATTAATAAATGGGCAAATGAACTAAACAGGAACTTCTCAAGAGAAGAAATACCAATGGCCAACAAATATATGAAAAAAATGGTCAACATCAATAGCAATTAGGGAAATGCAAATCAAAACTACATTGAGATTTCATCTCATACTAGTCAGAATGGCAGTCATCAAGAATACAAGTAAAAATAAATGCTGGAGAGGATATGGAGAATATAGGAGCACTTTTATCCTATTGATGGAACAGTAATTTAGTACAACCACTAGGGAAATCAGTATGACAATTCCTCAAAAGACAAGGATTAGAAACACTATATAACCCATGTATATTCCTTGAGATTTCTTGAGAAAGTTTTAGAAATTCTACAATTCCTCTACATATCTGGTAAACATAGTATATTCTGACACAAGTTTTCCTTTACCTATTTAATGAAAGAATTAAAATCAAGCCAGGTGCAGTGGCGCACACCTGTAATCCCAGCACTTGGGAGGCTGGGGCAGGAGGAACGCAAGTTCAAAGCCAGCCTCAGCCATGGCGAGGCACTTAGCAACTCAGTGAGACCCTGTCTCTAATAAAATACAAAAAAGGGCTGGGGATGTGGCCCAGTGGTCGAGTGCCCCTGAGTTCAATCCCCGGTACCAAAAAAAAAAAAAAAAAAAAAAAAAAAAAAAAAATCAGCATACCATAGCAATACATGTATACCAATGTTATAGCAACACAATTCATAATATCCAAACTATGGAATCAGCCTAAGTTCAATGAATGAATAAATAAAGAAAATGTTCTATATATACACAATGAAGTTTTCTTCAGCCATTAAAAAAAATAAAATATGTCATTTGCAGGAAAATGCATAAAAATTGAGAATATTATGTTAAGCGAAATAAGCCAAACTCAGTGGTCATATGTTTCCTCTCATATGTCAACGCTAGAAGGGGAAAAAGAAAAAGCAAGTTGGGGGTGTGGGTCTGGTGAAAATTGAAGAGACATCAGTAGAAGAAAGGGACCAGGAGGATGGAGGAGGGGTAGGGGAATGGGAAATACTGGGGAATGACATTGGCCAAATTATATTATTATATCATGTGTGCATACAAATATGTAACAATGAATCCCACTGCCATGTATAATTATAATGCATCAATACATTATGAAAAGTAAATGCAAAGTGGAAAAATAAATATGTTCAGTGCCAGAAAAAGATTTAAAAAATGGATTTTTTTTCTAATATGGTAAGATTCTGATTTTCACCAGTTTTTTTTTTTTTTTTTAACTTTATGTTGCTGTGACACTTTTATGAATGAAATAAAGTTTACAAATATCTTATCAAATTGTTCTTATTGGTACATATGGAGTTTTCATTGGAGATTTTGCTACAGTTAAAATATTGCTGAATGCATTGTCTGCAGTGTGTTGGAGTGGGGGGAACAGACTGAATCCTAGGCTCTTACAGCCCAAACATGTGGTATAGTGGTTGAGTTATTTGACCTGAGGTACTGTTTATGCAACAATAATCATTTTCTACCAGATGAAACACTATACTTTCTGGCTATTTTTTACTTTATTGTGAATGGAATATGTAAGAAATTCTCTGCAGAAAGCAAACAATCCAGTACTTTCATTCTTGGAAAGCCAAGGCAAGTGTGTTGATCCAACAAAATTCATTATCCAAATTTGTTATAACTTTAGGTTTCCCCCATAGTCATGGACAGAAACACAAAGATGGACATATTATCTTTAAACAGAAAACATGGCATTTATTGCTTGAGCTGGATTTTTTCATTCATGAAACTTGGGGGACTTTAGTCTTGTATTTTTATTGCTGAAATAGAATGAACGAGTCATTACAATAAACAACATTGAGTGCATGACAGCCACTGTGATAAAAGTATCATGCTTATTACATTAGTTATAAGTTAAGTTGTCTCCATTTTACAGATAAGTAAGTTGACGCATAAGAAACAAAGTCAACTTAGAGAAACTTTATCAGCTACATTGCTTGCTTATAAGAAACAGATCTGGGTAATCATTTAACTTTTTTTTTTACAGTAAACACTCTGTGAAGTACCATGTTCTTCTTCCTCTCCAATAATGTTCTATTTGGAATTGTATAGTGTAGCTTATCAGTAATCTGTCAAGGCTATGATTTTATTGATATTTTTAAATTGGTTGATGCTTCCTTTATGGACATTTCTGTGGGACATTAGGGAAAATAGCAACCCTCTCTCACAGATTATCAACACAGTGAGACTATTTAGCTGAGCTTTGTCACACATGAATCATGACTGAATTAGCATTTAAGAGCCTTTTGATCTAATGATAGGAATACTACAGTGGAAAGTGCGTCAGCTTTCTAGTCATAGAACCTGAGACTTACTATTTTTTCCATCATTGGATATGCAGTGATGGGCAAGATAACCTAAAATTTGGTTTCCTTACTTATAAGAAAAGTAGCATCACAGAACTACAAACCTGTAGTTAAGAGTAAGTAAGATAATACAAGCAATGTGCCTAGCCTTGTGTCTAATATCTAGTAGAAAATAAATATGTAACTAAAGATTTGAACTTATTCATATCTTTATTAGACATGTATTGAACACATAAATTGTTCTGAACATAGTTCTGAAAGAAGGAGACATGGCTGTGGACATGAAACAAATCTCCTTTCTTGAAATTTTAAGATGGTAAAAATTTAAAAACGTTATTCTTGTGAACAAATCAGGAAGCATATTCTCAATTCACACCTTTACTTGCCTCAATAAACAATTGCCCAATGCATGGGTTAGCACTAATAACCACCATTAGAGAATGAGACAGGCCATTTATTGAGACTGGAAGAACCAACACAGGCATCAACTACTAATAAATTAATTGCTGATAGACACTTGCTAGTTCATGAAATTCGCCCTGTCATCCATTCAGTTGTTATTTGTTAAAGCTTACAAAATTCCATTTAGGCAGGGATTATTTCTAAACTACACTGTACAACTCCTTGTAGAGTAATTAATAAATATTCATTATTTTGATATTGCTGTCAATGATGACAGATCTTGTACATTAGAAAGAGTATTCTAAAGATAAATAAGTTAACTTTAAAGACAAAGGCATTCTAATATCTTCTAATATCAGTTATGATATCCCAGAGGCATTTCAATTATATATCTTCTTTTTTTTTTTTTTTTTTTTTTTTTTTTTTTACCTTTGGGAAATATAGTCATGCCCACGAAAATATTTGCATCAGTTTAAAACATTTATTTTCAGACCATGTATAAATTTAATATCTAACATAGTGTCTATGTAAGCATTTGGAATTAGGACATGAACAGATTCAATCTAAATTCAATTTTCATTCAGATTGTGCAAAAAGTTTTTTTTTGGTTTGGATCTCTTTATAGAGACTCAGCTTCTCCTTCCTCCCCCTCCCCCACCTAATACTGATTGAGCACCTAGACTACTATGTGTCAGGCACCATACTGGGCCATTGGCATACAGTAGTGAGGAGAACAGCTATTCCAGCTTTCATAAATTTTCAATCTCCTGGAAAAGACGAAGAACAAATTGGTTAACAAAGGTGTAAATAATGCAAACTGTGAGGTTCTATGAGAAACAATCAGAGTGAGGGGATCGAATTTGGTCAGGCAAAGGCACTTTGATAAATTAAAACAATCAAGACCCCAGAAAGGAGAATGGACCCATCATCTGGAAAAAAAAAAAAAAAAAAAAAAAAAAAAATAAATATATATATATATATATATATATATATATATATGGGAACAGCATTTTAGACAGAAAAAAGCATGTGCAAAGACTGTTGCAGACATATTAAGGTGCCACATGCCTCAGTTTAGTGAACTGAGAGGGATACTGAGCCATTGAATAAGGGCATAGATGCCTTTTCAATCAGTGCTCCCTGAGTCATTTGTTCTTCACAAGAAAGGAAGACATTGTTCTGATCCCCTATCTTCTCAGGGGCAAGAAATTCTAGGAGATGCCAGCTAAGCGCCCCCTCAAGTTCCTTGGGCTTTGTTCCACACCCTCTGCAGCCCTGCTGCTTCCATTTTCTCTCTGCTCATAGATGTTCTCCCATGACAACCTGCAACTGACCTGTTCTTTCACATTCGGGCCCATAAGACTCTTTCAATGGGATGTGCTCCATTAAGAATCTCACTTTTGCATCCCATTTCATTGTCCTCAGCACATCTACACTTTACAGTGTCTAAATTTAGCTCCATGTCATTTTGTCAATGTTCATGCGGTTTTCTTGTTCTTAGGTTTACAAACTTTGATAAATTATAGAGTTTTAAAGGAAGGACTTTTACCATCCTTGTCCATTCAATGGTGAGTACCAAGGGAGAAGCTGGCTGCCCATATAAGAGTAAACTCACAATATCTCTTGGTTTTAGATGTATAGATGGGAACATTAATAAAGAATTAGAAAATATATGTATATATTTTTCTCTTACACAAAGTATGTGAGCAACCTCTATTTAGTGTATATTAGGTATTGTATCTATCAAATGCAGATATATACATCTCTATATGTAGTATATATTTACTTATATATTTACATTTTTTTAGAGTTATCTGACCATCAATCAAGTCAGTTAGCCATCCCCCAACCCACTCATCTCTCCATCCTTCCTTTCATCTACGTAGAGTAAAACAGAGGATACCATCTATAATCAGCACTTAATTCAGGGCAATGCCTTATCATATATCTCATGGAAGTGCATGAAAAGAGGGGCTTCAGAGATGCTAGCTTTTGCCATGACTTTTTGCAACACTACACCCCACTGGTAATGGGAGTTAAAAGAGAGGGCAACTTGAATAAAGGTGTCAGGGTAATGTGAAGGACAAGCACAGATAGGTACATGGGAAGGAAACCGCCCAGAAAGAATCAGTCTTCTAGGGAGATTTTCCTACTTGCACAGTGGAGGATGGAGAAAAAAATGAAACTGGTGTGGTGTAGAAGAAAGGAGGTAAAAAATGCAGGCAGGAAATCTGCTGCCCTTCCTGAATTCAGACTGTGGTTATGGGTGACAGGAAGACAGCTAGTGTGTCTGAGAAGCCCTGGTGCTGCTGAGCTAAAAGAAGCAGAGGACATTTCTCCAAGGCAAGTATGGTTGGCTGCTTCCCAAACAAGTTACTGAAAATTTAGAAAGAGACAGACTAAAGAGTCACAGGCTGTTTTTATAACAATTCTCTTAGTTTCATGCAATTCCTTGGACTTCTTTAAAGACAGGAAATATGTTAAAACCTGGAGTTTGTGAACTGTAACTGGAAACACAAATAAATTGGTCCTATTTCCATGTTATGCCTTCTGATGCTTGTTAGGATACAGTATATTTAGCAATTTAGTGCTAGGTGAACACTTAATAAGTTACCAAGTTTATAAGCAAAACAAAAAAATTCAAAAATGAAAAAAAGACAAAATCAACAGATGTGTATATTTAAAATGATATAAATTAATAATTTTTCGGAATATCAGAGTACATGTGTCCCATTTTGCTAACAAGAAAACAACCCACTAACTCTTGATATTTTGGTGGGTAATAGGCTTTTTGAGACCCCTGCTGACGACATTGGAGAATTGCATCCAGGTGTCCATTCCAGAAACGGAATATGTAATTCTCATTAGCCTAGCTTTTAAATACATGTCATTTTTTAAAATATGGTAGATACATCACTATAAGATGAACATATAAAGGTGAGTTTTTGAAATGAGGCTATGAGCTACAAATGGAGATTTTTTTTTTTTTGGTTAAAGTTTGTATGTTTAAATAATTACGTATTTTGAAAACAAGAATATTTAGAAATTTAAAAGATAATGTGGCATTCTGATAAAGAATGAATAACAATGCTAACTTTATCTGAAAAACACATTTCTCCAACTATTTTATTGAGGACATATTCTGTGCTAGATATTATTCTATGTTAGGAATACAGTTGTATCTGTCAAATACCCTGATTTCAAAAGCTTACATTCTTTGGGAAAAAATAAAAAACAAATTATTTCAGGTTGTAATGAGTATGGGAAAAATTATAAGATGGGGAGGAGATAAAGTGATGAGAAGTAACCACATGGGAGAGTGGCCAGGGATTGCTAAAACGAGGAGGTCTGAAACCTATATTCTGCTTTTTAAACAACAAACAGCCTTACAAAGGTAAACAGAGTGGCCAGTGGAAGAGCTGGAAGGAAAGTAAGAGTGGAGGTTACCTCTGAAGACTTAAACATAACAAGCAATAGAGATGGATTGTGGTTCAGCCTTCACTACATATTCAAATTGGGTTCTTTGTGTTCTCCTCTCTTAAAAACATCTAGACATACAAATAAAATCAGGGTCCTTGGAATCAGACAGAAAAATTAGGAATAGTCTTCAGGTGGGTCTTAAGAAACTTCCAATAAGTTTCTGAGCTTCTTGTCTGTAAATTATGGAAAACTGCCTACTCAAAAGGTTTCCTTGATTATTAAATATTGATATAGCATGTAAAATGTCTGAGCATAGTAGGTGCTCAGTAATTTTTTCATTATCCTTTCCTCTGACTGAGGGTTCCCTGATCTCACTAATAAGTCTCAGCTCAGCTGTGAGAGTCAATGAGATGCAATGAGTAATAAGGTCCAAAGGGCATGCGGGCAAGGAGGTGTGAATTTGAGTTAGTAAATACCCAAGAGCAAAGTTGCCATGAGAGTTAGTCTTCTCTGTGAGCCCTAAGCCTAACAAACATAGGGGCTGTAAGATAGTAGGGATAAATAAAAATGAGACTCAGAAATAATGAGCTCTCAGTAATCCACAGAAGACACTATGTGGCCCTGAAGTCATGTAAAAAAGGACCAAGACTTACTGATACCAATGTCTTCCTAACACTAATGATCTATGAGACCATGGCTTCATTGCTTTAAGCTATAGAAACAATGGCATTACTAAGTCTTATACAAGCACACATCCTTAAGAAATAGCTTTTGCTAAGAGGTATATCATAATTGGTTGTTGAAAGTTACACATATTTTAGCATACCTGTACATATAATAGCTAAACATTTCCCAAATGCTGGCACAAGATGATAAAGAAAAAACAAACTTGGAATGTTTTCCGGAAGGTAATTTTTTTTTTTCCAATGTGAAGGACTCTAAATTGGAATTATTTCATTCCTCTATTTTGAGAAAGTGTCTTTTAATTCATGAAATGCTAGTGTCAATAAATAAAATATTTTATTGAAATTATCTGGAAAAATGAGAAATTGGCAATTTATGGGGAGAATGTCAATTTCATTTTAGGTGAAATCCATCCTCAAAGAGGCATGGAAACTTCTGGTATAGCTAACTTAATGAAGAGTAGATTTAAGGATGAAAGGTCTCATGAGCATCTTGTGGAAAGCAGGAAGAAGAAATTAGTTGCTCTTGGGGATACGATAAAGAGGCATAAAAGAGAGTAGAAGGTCCTTTGAGGAAGAAGTTCCATTATGAGTTAAATCTGAATGGTGACAGGGGACACAAAACAGCATGTAAGCCCCCATAAAATGCTAAGATTGTATCCTTTTGCAGGAGTATAAGTATTGGGTGTTCTAGTTGTTTTGGGTTCCCAAGCAAACCCCTCAGTAGTCAATCAAGAAATACAGGGAGAAATGAAATGTATTCAATGTCTCAGAATAGAATTCTAAAGCAAAAATGGATGGTTCCACAGAGGAGAAGAAAACCAAGGATGGGCAAGAAAAAGGGAGAAAGATTTTCTAATGGACTTTAGAGAAAGAGTGCCGAGAACAGTGGATATGAGGAAGGTCTTCAGATACAGGCTAGACAATCACTACAGGAAGATGTCATATGTAGCAACCACACCCAATTTCCGGTTAGGATGACTGGAGGTCCTCACCGCTCAAGACTCTTTGTTTCTGATATGCATTTGTGAAAGCAAATCGTTCAGAAGAAAGCCTAAATCCAAAATAGCAAAGTAATTGAAGTGGCTCTGAATTGTGGATGATTTTTTTTTTTTTTTTCCCCTTGAGCAATCTAAATTATTCCTTTATGTTTTTCTACCTCCCTTTACACATATGGCACAGCTTGGATATGCAAAAGTAATTTACAATTCTAGCCTTTCTAATTTGAAATTCTACAAGTCCAAGAGAGTAACCAGATTATGAAAACACTTGATTAATTGCACAAACCAGCAGTTAAATATTATAGTTTAAAAACTCAAGTCAAAAATATTTCTTTTCCTTCAGGAAGAAATATGAATGTTAAAAATGTGGTGCCGTGCAGAAGCAAAGCTCCATAATTAATCTGTAGAGTCATCTCCACTGTCAGAAGCGAAAAGCCCCAGAGGAAATACTTTTCCCAGAGAATGATGGTGGCATTAGTGTTAACAGTGATGATAAGAAAGACCATGAAAAGTATGTGAGGATTTCTTTAGAATCCTGCTTGGGGTCTAATTATAAGAACTAATATTTCTTGAGCACTTACTATTGTCCAGAGAATATTCTGCATGATTTCCATGAATTAATTTCTTAATCCCCACAATAAAGTGGGAAATTAAATCGCTGGAAATCACCTAGTTGGTAAGTGGAAGAGCAGACTATCTAGCTGCCCCGTACATGTGTGTATCAACCTAGAAGACTAACTCAGATATCAAATCTGAGATTAAGTTGAAAGAGCATCCTAATCCAAAGAAGAGCCACAGTACCCCCCACCATCAATTCCCAAAAAAGTCACTTAGTCCCTAAGTGAATTTGAGTTACCCTGGCCAAACAACATCTGGAACATTAGGTTCAATTCGGATCCCAACTGGAAAGATACGGACCAATTAGAGTATATCTTGCAGATGTAATCAGTAAAGATAAAATAAAACAATGACTCTCTGAATTTGTAGGTGCTAAACCCTTAAAAATTAAATTAAAAAATTAAATTACAATTAAAAATTGAAATTAATCATGCATATGGGTTTCTGTGTAAATATCCTTAAAATTAATGGAATTTATTTAGATAAATTTGTTAATTTTATGGAAGAAGAAATGTCCATGAGTAATCATTTTATTTCCATTTTTTTATCTCATGGGAACAGAGAATCATTGGAAATTTCTTTTTCCTTTTCTAGTTCTTGAAAGTATCACACATTAAACATTTCTAGATTCAGAAGCATTTTCTCATATGATTATGAGTGTCGTTTCTAGATACTACCTTTCACTCTCTAGTATGAAGGGAAATGATGAAACCCATAAAAGTAACCAATATGTTTATATACTACCATGTAATTTTAAAAGCACTTTTACAGTATTTCATTGGTTAAAGATTTCTGGTGTTCAGTCTTAAAACTATGAAAACACATTTGCCCATCCACCTTACTTACCTGTTCATCTCTACCAGCATTCCCACCTTACCGAAACAGACAATACAACTGAGGAAAACAGATCCTATTTGGAAAAGAGAGTACAACATGTGCCAAGAAATGTTCCTACCTCATCACACATTTTCCTGAAAACAATCAATACAGACAGCCTGAGGCAGATAATTTCATCATACATGTATTTTCTGAAAGCAGATCATTATTACCAGAAACTTTCTGCCTTACTCAAAAAGAAAGAAAACATAACAGAAACCATATACACAGTTGGCCTCAGGAGAAATTGTCTAGTAGGCAAAAAGGCCTCCTACCTCATTAGGCAGTCTTGTTCTCTTTTCTCCCTTCCAGTGGAACACCCCCTGCCTTCTAACCTTCTCCCCACACTTTGGACCTTCCTATATCATTTTCCATGACTTGACCAAAATTCATTTTGAGAAATTATTTTATAGAGTCATTCCAACAAATGTATAAAGGACCAAAAGAGGCTTTAAGAGCATCAAAGCCTTATAGTCAAAGGATACAATTCAGAGACATGCAGACATTAACTAACGAATGGCATTTGGGGGAAAGCATATCTTAAAAATCCAAATTCAGTCTCTTTGAAAATATAATCAAAAGAAAGGAGATAGTGAGGATTTAAAAATTCTCTCAGGTGATGCTGAATATGGGACTATTTTTGAAGCCGTCTCTGCTGCTCAGCCATTCGAACTGCTATAGAAGACAGATGATTTGAAGGGAAACCAGGAGATGCTGGAGATGCACCCACATTACTGATACATCTCAGCAGAGACATGCACAACACTTCTGGGAGATTGAGATGAACAGCGCTCCACAGTTGCACAGTCCGAGTTTGCCTGGCATAACTGATTGGCCAGCAACCATATGAAATCTAGTGAATGTTACCACTACTGCCCTGAACACACAGACCTGGGTACCATCACAGAGCTATTCTGTAAAGAGATACCGAACCAAGCTGAAGGATGTTACAGAGAACGCATGCCTGAAATGTACAAGTCCTCACATCTCATATACTACCGGCGTAGCCATGCTGTGCACTAAAGGTACTCTGTACAATATCGTTCAGCAGTGAGCATGACAAAGTGGACAAGGATGTATGTGTACCTGCAGTCACACAGATCTGGCTTCTTATCAGGCCAGGTCACGTACTAACTTTACCATGTAGGCTTACAGAGTCAGTTCTCAGAGAATCATTTCTTCAACTACAAAATGAAAAAAATAAAATAAAATGATACAGTTTCTGAGGGGTTATTGTGGGAGTTAAATGAGATAATGTTTGTATTGCACCTGGAATGTAAAGCATAATAGGTGGTTAAAAAATGACAGTGGTGACTATGTTGGTTAGGATAAAAATGGTACCAGCAAAGCAGATGACTCCAAGGGCAAGGAAACTTCTAACTGCTCAATCTGAGGCCAATATTCCTGACAGTGTAGGGCACAGGCCCAGAAACCAAAAATTTTGGGGACATTACATAAATGTCCGGTACTATGTTTCCCATTGGAAAACTAAAGTGGGTAGCAGTACCCATCTCAAACAACTGCTATGAAGATTAAATGAATTAACATCATTACCACAGGCAAAGTACTTAGAATGGATGGCACAGAGGAAGCGTAGACAAATGTTAACTACTACTGTTATGACCATCCTCGCCAACAGTGAAAGTTAAGGGGGTGTCAAAATATGGCAATGGATCTTGGTAAAAAGTCACAGCACTCAGAATGGTGAGAGGTGAAAGCTGGAAGGGTCTCATCACTCATTTGGAACGTGTCCTTTCCTCTCTGCACTCATTGGTTCACTTGCCCAGCTGGCAATCACAGAAGAGCATTTGAGAACCTCTCTGTCACACTCCAGAAGTTGCTTTATTAGAACATGCCAGTTTGGCCATCACTGAATCACAACTGGATATTTTCCACTGATAATCTATGACTAATATCTTATAATACAATCATTTGTCATTTGGGGTTAATATGGTTATAAGCAATATCAAGAGTTTGGCAATGAAAATTCCCTGGTAGGTGATTGTCCACATTTACTTGGAAATGGTAAAGATACAACAAAGGGAATGCCTAAAAGAAGCTATGGCATGGCTAGTTTCTGGCTCAGAACCCACCTACATCATCACCATAGTTATTTACACTTCTCATTTCCTCTTCTTCATGTAATCTACCATTTATTATCTATGTGTTGGAAATTTAACACATATTATCTCATGGAATTGTTTTCTTAGCATACTCAACACAGTCAAAAAATAATTATCATTCTACCCACTTTACATATTAAAAAATTGTAATTCAGTGAAAATAAGTGTTTGGTTTAGCATCACAAGCTGGTAAAAGGCAGAGTTTGGATTTAGACTTTGGATGCATGACTGTAGGGCTAGTGCTTTTTCCATGGTGCTGCACAAATATCACTTACACTAAAATCCATGGAGCTACAGTAGAACTGACACAAATTCAAGATTTTATGGTTACCTTTTCCAACTACATCACTATTAATGTATTTCTCCCCTTAAGACACAGGTGCTCTGTCCATTTCCATTTCTAAAATTAAAGCTTCAAAATGCACAGCATTATATACATCCTACATTTCCCATATATACCAAAACCCACTTCGACACACAATAGTAAATCATTGAATGAAGCACTCAATTAACAATGAAACAAAATGAAATGTTTAGTTTATAATAATGTACCACACAGGGCTAATTCCAACAGTGACCTTCAGGTAAAGCTGTTCTGGTTTTTTGCTAGAAGACCTTTGCATTGTGCTTTGTAATTAATAATTTGACACATGGATATTGATGACAGAATTCAAACAGGGAATCAGCAACACTTCAGAAAAATCTGTCCCCATCAGGTGAGCAGAGGGGCTGCCTCGATGAGCTCCATCAGCTAGAATAATTATTATGAATTAGGAGGTATGTGACCTCTCTATTGAGGGCAGGGGTGCCTGTTGTAGGTGTAGCTGTTGTAGGCTGTGCCGGAAACAAAAACGGAATTTGGAAAGCAGGATAAGGCACTGAAGAATAGCTAAGTGCAAAAAGCCAAGAGAGTGGCCAAGCCCAGGCCAGAGGCCAAGAAGAGTCACTGCCAATTTTCTAGGAGCAGCCACTGTTCAAATATTTAATAACTCCCAAGTATTCTCTTCCCTCTTTTGACTATTTATCTCCCATCTTGCCAACTAAATCCTACTCTACACTGCTCTGCTAAGAACTCATTTTCTTCAACTTTAAAATGCTGACATCCAAGTAGATTTGATGCAAAGGGAAAGAAGCCATGTATGTTAATATCATGGACTCCAGAGCACACCGAAAGTCATCTAATCCCTAACTTTCAGTTTATATTTTAAGGAGTAAAGGAATAAAACAGAAGTACCAACATGCTCACAGAGGTGGACTTCAAAGGATAAAAGAGATGTGTTCCTAAATATACTGCCCACTTTTATTTAATGTGTATAAAATAAGGAAAAAATACACTAGAAGAGATTGTTTTTCAATGGAAACCCACCCTTGATATTGCCTTAAAGGGAGAAATATTCCTTTTAGTTCTTCTTTGGATAAAATAAAGACTTGGATAGGTTCACTTACCTTAAAGAAAGGTACTACCAAACATCATATAGAGATATAAGCATTTAAGTATTTCTTAACCCCAGGTTAGTTTTTGGTTATTTAGCACTTCTGAGTAATGACTCACGAGTCAAGGAGAGGTGATGAACAATACTGGACTGTCTCTTGGTAGTATATTCATTGGAGAAAGTCACTATGGCTGAAGAGGTCCAGTAATCATTGTTGTGTTATAAAAATTGGTTTCACTTACCTAGAAGAAGAAAAAAAAAATCAAAAGGAAAATATTAATAGAATTTTTAGCATTTCAAAAATTGCATTTGCTCTTTTATTATTATTTTTTTTTTGTCACATTGTCTCCATTTTTTCTAGGAAGATCCTTCTCAGAATCCCAGCATTGGTATAAAAGACCCATGGACACAATGGAGAAGATAGATTCCTCTCCTTAGCAATGGAGACTATCAGTGACAACTCCACACCTGATCTGCAGGTGTCTCATGTGGAGAAGTGAGAGACTACCTTGACTTTTGCTCAGAATGGGAAGGCAGGGGTCAGTGCTGTTTGGGTTGTAGTCCTTGAGAAAGTTCTCCCAGTCTCTCTTTCTTGCCTCAGAACACAGCTGCCTGTATTTACTCCTAAAGGACACTGCCCTTTAGTTAACCCTTTACTTGTCCTCCACCCTTGCTAGAATATGAACTGCCTGCATACACAGCCTGCATTGTATTATTTCTTAATTCTGTTGTTTCCAGAGTATCACCTGGAATATGGGAAAATATTGGTTAATAAATCTGTGACTGTAACAATAAGAAAAAGGAGCCCATGTCAAAGCAAAGAGAAAGAGAGAGCTGACTGCTTGGGATGATTGTCTTTGAGGGAGAAATGCATTATTTGTTCTAGGAATTTTATGGGTTTCAGTCTATATGTATGTCTTTTATCCATTTTGAGTCAATTTTCTATGTATAGCTTAAAACAAAGGCCAATTTTTTTTCATGTAAAAATCCAGTTTTCCCAGCAAAATTTATTAAAGAGACTATCTGTTCTAACATCACTGTCTCCTCTTTGTGCCCTGTTGAAAAATTAATTGACTATATATGTTTGGATTTATTTCTAGGCTCAATATTCTGTCTCACTGGTGTAAGTTTCTCTGATTTTATACCAGTACCATACTGTTTTTGTTACCACAGCTTTGTAATAAATTTTTAAGTCAGGAAGTGTGATAACTACAATTTTGTTGTTCCCTTCCCTGAATTGTTTTGGCTATTTCAGTTATTTTGTAGTTCTATGGAATTTTAGGATATTTTTAAAAAGTTCTCTGAAGAAATTGTAATTTTTATGGGAATTACATTGAATCTATATATTCATGTGGGTAATATTGGACATTTAAGTAATTCTTTGGTCCATGAAAAAGGAATATCTTTTAATTTATCTATGCTCTCTTAAGTTTCTTAAATCAGTACATTAAAGTTTTCAGTGTATAGGTTTTTCACCTCATTGGTTAAATTTATAACAAAGTTTGTTTTTATGCTACTACAAGTAAGATTGATTTATTGATTTATTTTTCAGCTAGGGCATCACTTATATAGAGAAATACCATAGATTTTGTAAATTTATTTTATAACTGGCAACTTCAATGAATTTGTTTATAAGATCTCACAAGTTTTTGAAGGACTCTTTTGGATTTTCTACATCCAGGATCATGTAATCTGCAATGAGAGATAATTTTGTTTTTTTTTTCTTTCTGAATTGGATACCTTTTATTTGTTTTACATGTCTAGCTGCTCTAGATAGCACTTCCATCATTACCTGGAATAGAAGTAGCAAGTGTGGGCATCCAAACCTTATAGAAGATCTTAAAGGAAAAGCTTTCAGTTTCTTCCTACTGTGATTCAGCTATAGGTTTATTATGTTGTGGAACTTCCTTTATATACTTAAAATTTAAGAGATTCTATCAAGAAAAAATGATGAATTCACCAAATGGATTTTTATGAATCAATTGATATGATCATATTTTATTTTATCTTTCAATCTGTTAATGTGATATAGCTTACATCAACTTACATATGTCAAATCAGCATTGTATGCCAGATATAAATCTCATTTGACCACGATGTATAATCTTTTTGATGTGTTGTCAATTTCCTTAATATTTTATTGAGGGTTTTTACATGAATATTCATTAGAGATATTAGCCTATAGTTTTTCTTGTTTTGTAGTGTCTTTCGCTTAGCCTTACCAAATAATTTTTAGATATCATACTATAAAATGAGGCTGAACAAAGCAAGAAAAGAAAATGGTACTCTATATAGTTGAAATCTTCTGCATAGCAAAAGAAACAATGAAATGTGAAGGAACTTACATGTTGAAAAAGTATTTGCAAATCACCCATCTGATAAAGAATTAATAACCAGGATTTATAAAGAACTCATATCTCAAGAGCAAGACACTATATAACCAGATTAAAAATTGGGCATGTTTAATTTTGTATCATTCTCAAAAAATGATACAAATATTATAAAAGGCACTTGAAAAGATGCTCAATATCACTGCCATTAGGGAAAAGCAAATTAAAACCACTATGAAATATGACCTCACACCTGCTAGGATAGCTATCTGCAAAAAGACAAGAGATAACAAGCATTGTGAGGGTGTGGAGATCAGATAACCAGTGTACACTATTGGTGGGAATGTAGATTGGTGTAGCCACTACAAAAAACAACATAGAACTTGCTCAGTAACTTAAAATCAGAGTACTATATTACTTATTAACCTCAATTATGGGCATAAAAACAAAGGAAAAGAGATTGCCTCCTGGGCCCTTTACCCTCCCCTATGCTTTAAAGCATTTTTCACAATAGCCAAGATGTTATAAAAAAAGATGTTATAAAGGTGTTCCTCAGAGAAAAAGTAATAAAAAAATACTGTAAGATCTATGTATCTATTATCTATCTACCTACCTACTTATCTACTTACTTATATATTGGAATACTATTTAGGATGTGTAGGTAGGAAATCTGTTATTTGCTACATTATGGATAGATCTACAGTACATCATGCTACATGAAATAAGCTAGATGCAGAAGAAAATATATTATATGATTTCACACATATATGAAGAATCTCATTTTTTATAAAGGTCAAATATATGCAGATACACAGTAAAATAATGGTTACCAGTGTTGGTGTGGAGTTAGAACTGGGGAGGTAAAAATAGTAAACAGGATGAACAAAATAGTAAATAGAATAAACAAGTCAAAATATATAATATACAACATGAAGTGTGTCAATATTAATAGTCAATGATATTTAAAATTCTTGCTAAATGAGTAGATTCTAACTGTTCTCACCATGGGGGAAAATAGGGTAATTATGTAAGATGATAAGTATGTTAATTTGTTATACTATAGTAATCACTTTACTACATAGGTATTTTATAACATTGCATACCTTAAATGTACAGAATAAGGTTTATTTTTCAAAATAAAAATAAACATTAAAATAAGTATATAAATAAATAAGTAAACTTAAAGTAGACAACATGGAAAAAAAGGAGAAATTCAAAGTAATTTAGTAATGCCAAGACAATTCATTAAGAGAATCAAGATCTAGCAGGTGTTTCCATTAAAGCTTGCTCTAGTAAACAGCCTCTCTCACATACTCATACATGGCCACCAACCTAGGGAGGAATTAAATATGCCAACGCACCCAAAGAATCTTTCAAGAAGACTATATTAAAAAGCAATTTTCATTCAAGAATGGAAAATAATCTGTTTCCTTCTTGCTCAGTTTCTCAAGCTGGGAAATTAATTATATAAACACAGAGGATCTGAGCTAGAAACTTAAGTTTTTAGGGACAAAATGTGGGACTTGATCCAATGTTCACTTGAAGAAACTGGGGCAAAAACAAAACTTCTTGAAGGTTCTACTCAAAAGTGTACAGTTCATAGGTACGTCTATTACTAATTTTGTGACCTTTTACAAATTATCTCACTTTCTAAGTTTCCCTTCTTTGTGTGTAAATAGAAACTACCATTTTGGTCTACCTATACCAGCATTTTAAAGTTTTTATTTTGAAATAACTATAGATACACAGGCAATCACAAAATTAGTACACAGTCCTGTGATTTCTTCTCCAACCTCCCTCTGAGGATGGCATTATATGTAACCTTGGTGAGTACCAAAAGCAGACACTAACATTTATTGAAACCACCAAATGAAGGATACGAATGTCTTCTTCATTACATTCTTTTCTTAGGTTAATTATCTTTATTCGACAATTATTTATTAAAGGCTTACTATGCTGAATACTTGGGATACATTTATGACCTAAATAATCACATCCATATCTACTATGCATAGGGATATAATACAGAAAGATGAGATCATTACAATGTCATGCCATTAGTTCATTTTGTATAAGGATTTAAAAATCAGGGAAATCTGAGACAAGAAAGTAAGAAGAAAGTCAGGTAGAGTTTCTAAAAGATGATTTTTTAAACTTTGGACTCAAATCTGAATAAATTAGAAAAGTCCACTTAAAGAATTAGAGAAAATACATCCAGGTAGAAGGAAGACTATGTGAATGCAAAAAGAAGAAGAAGAAAAACCCAGTCATTTTAGTTTGAATAATATCAATTTGCCATATCTTTTTTCAAAAATGGTTTGGTAGTGGCAATTTCAATTAATTCAATATAATAAAAGTGCATGGTTGTATAAGTTATCATGAACAGATAAACTCAGCAAGAAGAAAGGCCATGGATAAAATATGATTTGGTAGGCCAGGGTAATGAGTTTAGAATTCATTTTAAGAAGAACTGGGGGTCAGGGATGAGCTTAAAACAGGGGAACATCATGATCAGATTGCTATTTTAGAATGGTGATCTTGGCTGCCTGAAGAGAAATGGATTTGATAGGATAAATGCAGAGGTAGAGGCTGGGTGACCTGTTAGAGATGGCAGCATTGAAGGCAACATTTGACAGGAAGCATCGCCAACATGGTGGACAAGGGGACAGAGCATAGTGGGAAGACCACCTTGATGACAGGACTGACTTAGTTTGAAGATGGACTATATACATCATTGTTAAATGGAGGCAACAATGAAGGAGCCACCATGGTTTCTAACCCAAGCAACACACACACATGCACACACATGTACCCAGTGGTACAATTCATAAAGCAGTAATGCAAGTAGAGGGAAGCTTTAGGTGAGCTCTGATACTGAAAACACTTTCTAAACTGCAAAGTGCTACTAAAAATGCAAATTGGAGATATTTTCCTATATGTGGAATATGTGTAATACATGCATATACAATTCTCAAAAGGATTAGTTAAAGAAATGGTCTACTTTTAGAAAGCAATGTCAGTGCACGGCTTCTACACAGCATATCATAATTGGTTTGTGGTGCCATTTAGTAATGCCAGGACAATTCATTAAGAGAATCAAGATCCAGCAGGTGTTTCCGTTAAAGCTTGCTCTGGTAAACACCCTCACTCACGTACTCATACATGGCAGCCAAACTAGGGAGGAATTAAATTTGCCAACGCGCTCAAAAAAATCTCTCAAGAAGACTGTATTAAAAAGCAATTTTCATTCAAGAATGGAAACTAATCTAAAATGAAAAAGAAGAATTGCTCAGGAGATTGGTAATTAAATAGACCACCATGCTTACTGCTCCTCAGCATATCATTTAAATAAATATCAATCAACAGACTCTACACTCTAGCTTTATTTGGTGACTTGAATGAAATAAGTGATGTCATCAGTCTCAAAGAGTCAGAGATCAATTAAACACTTTTTTTTTTTCATCAAGGTGATTTATTTGTTTACTATCTGAGTGCGCCTACTTGACTATGAGTTGCTCCAGACTTGGGGATCTGCCTTGCTTATCTTTGAGTTATCTATAGGCTGTATCATAAAGCCTTGCACATAACAAGCATTCAAGAATACTGTTGAATGTTACAGACTTCATTAGAAATGAAATGCACTGAATTATACAAAGTAATTTATTTTCCACCTAACAGTATTGGTGATGAGTACTTTAAAAGAGTGCTAGTGTTGGTAAGGTACTTTGTCAACCTTTCAAGAAAATGTCATTTCCTTTAAGTTGACAAAAGGCAATTTATCAGTGGGAAGTAAGGAGAAAAAAAGAGTTGATTTGAATAAAATCCAAGAAACATATTTCTTGGAAGTAACAGACTTAATAGTGTTTCTAATTCATAAAATATGCCTAATGTAAAATTTTGAAAACATTCACACTGTTATGTTGTTCTTTATATATATTTTTTTCCAGCATCTATCCCTTTTTAACTGTTAGCAGATTGTTAATGAGATAAATTTTGGGGTGAAATGTATAGCAGAACCCACTGTCAGCAATACTATGTAATTATTAATTTAAACTAATTATTGTTGGTGGGTAACCACTGTCCTCCTCACTTTACTTCTCAGATGGCATTCATGCTGCCTTCATCTCTGCTCTGTGATTTTAAAGGACCAAGGAGGTAAAAGTCTAGTCCTGTTCTAGTGATGGAGATTGAGAAAATGAAAAGCTTCTACTCTTGTTCCATCCTCCACCTCAAGGCTCACCAGTTTTTCTGACTTGGTATTAACAGCCTGAGGGCTTGAGAAGCCAGGTGGAGGATCCTAGCCCAGCTACTGGTGAAGGTGTGCTGCAGACCTGGAGAGCCTTGGAGAGATGCCAGCCAGCCAGCTGCAGAGCAGCTTAGACATGGTGGCTATCTTGGCCTGTATCTCACATTGTTTTGTAAAATGTGTTTTATATCCTGGTGACATCCTACAATTCCCCTGATCTTTGAACAAATTGCTATCTATTCTTATGAATGAAATGTAGTTAGATATTCAGCACTTAAATTCCTTACTTTTCTAAAAGGGAGGAACACACGGGGTGCTCACCAATTTTCTTCACACCAGGAAGTCCGGAAGCCCTGACCCAGAAAAGTCTTTCAAATGTGGATTGGTGAATGCAACTTAACTAGGCTTATTAAAAGTGCTTATGCTGCCTGGATAAAACCTTAGAAGCAAACACAATTTTGTTTGGGGAACTGGGGTGCTGGGGAAAACTGTCCCTGATGAAGGCTATACTCTCCTGTCCCCTGAGAATGCCCCCTTCTGCTGCCTAATACAGACTTTTATGGTGATGGGAGGGGAATAACTATGAAAGATGTTGCCATTGGGAGAAGGACTAGGCTGACAGAAACTTTTGAAAAATTTCATGAAGCTAGGGTTGAATGTTACATGCTGCTCTCTCTTAAGGTGATAACAGGCATCACAGGGACAGTATACTTCCCCCAAATTTTATAAGCAAGTCTTGCAATTTTGTGAGACAATTGCCTCATTAATCTGGCTGCTTTGGGAGGCAGGGCTACAGCTATTGGGGTAGCAATAGTGTCGCACTTCTAAGGCAACCACTTCCAACATTATTAAAAATGTCTCTGTAGAGGAGCTTCCATCACTCTGATAACTGAAAGAATCCACTGTTGTCTTATTCATTTTATTTGACACCTTTACTATTTTTCACTTGGAGCCATGGAAGAAGAAAGTAAGATTTCAAGGTAGAAAGTGGAAGCTAGTTTTCAACCTTGTGGGATGACTGGAAGATAGTTATAGCGAAATAATTTCCATATTGTTAGGTAATGTTCTCTGATATGAAGAAAGAGAATCCATCTCCCAAATTTAGTCCTTGGCCTTCATTAAGCAGCCACATATCCTCTAGGTACAAGCCAGTTATGCCAGGGAAAGGAAGGAAAGGGGAAACCTCCTCACTCCATTTTAATTTTATTATGTGATGTCCAGGTGGTATGTCATTGATGTGAACATTTATTGGTTGTAGCAACAAAAAAGTCAGCTGATTCAATGTGTCATGTAAATGATTATTTGCAGCTGATCAGTCCCCTGAAGAGGTTCAGTGAGAAAAACATTATTGTTTTTCTTGTCTGGAGTGGTGTCTTATGGATGGTACATTATAGATCATGCCCGTGAGCAAAGAAGAATAGAAGCTGGCAAACCTGAAGATCCCATCCAAAGAAACCAACATCGTCAACACTCTTGAAATGTGGGACGCCAACCTAAAATCATAGTTGTGGTAGAGGTTCCAAGTTACTTGTGGAACTATACCTCTTTATGATGAGAAATGATTCTTGCAAAAACTGAGTTCAACCAGGCAGCCCATATATCTTTGAAATGGATGCATACAACCCAGAAACATTTGCTAGGACAATATTTTGCCTAAGTGAAATAAAACTGCCAACACACACGCACGCGCGCGCACACACACACACACACACACACACACACACAGTCCTCACAGTAAGATGAGGCTTGGACAGCTTGCTCAAACTTCAGCTGAGAATGGAAGTTCTGTGGAAGAGAACAAACTGGAACCAACAAGAATCTCCTAAGAGGACTTTCTTCAACTAACATGCTCCAGCTTTTGGTTAAAAAGTGTCCAAAGGATAGCTCAAATATGAACCCCACATATTCTAATCTCCCTTCTCTTAGATCAGAAGGTGAATGAAGGGGATTATGTGACAAGGTTACTACTGTTATCTGCATACCTCTGCTTATACCAGACTGAGTTCTAACCAGGAAAATGACCCTGTATTTCCTCTTCCATTTCCTGGGTTCTTTCAAACTGCCTTCTGGAAAAAACAATCAGCAAGTCTCATTTTATAATTGTTTTATTGCCTGAATTATTAACTGAAATGAAAACAACACTTTAATAGGCCTAAAAGTCATTTGGAAATGAGAGGAAATGTTTTAGTCAGAGCCTGCCTAGATACAGACCTGAACTACAAGCACTCTGACAGTTTGATTATCATACACATTAGCACAATTTACTTGGCTCCCAATTGCTAGAGTGGATTTTCCTCTTTGCAAAACAGTCTCTCCTGGTTGTTTGCTTTTGATTGTATTTATGTGAAGAGCTTCAAATATATCTTTCCTTCTGATGAGTCCCATCCCTTATATTGATGCAACACTATCTTTCACTGACACTGTCTTAAATGTCTTGCCTTGCATCTTCTTTGCTTCTGGATTGGAAAGAATGATTCAGAATCATTGCTTAGTCCTCCAAATTGGGTCCTTATAGAAATCAACTCTGATCTCCGCAATCTAATTTTTAACTACTTCCCATCCCCTTTGCCCATTCCATTCCAGCTACTCTGGCATCTTTTGTTGGACAGCCCCTTCCCCAACTCCACCACCACCACCACCACCACATACTACCACAGGACTTCTGCACTAGCTCTTAGCTCTGATTGGACCAGCCCTCTCCAGGTATTAACATGACTAAACTCTCTCACCTCCTTCAAATCTCTCCTGAAGTGTCAATTTCTCAAAGAGGCTTTCCCTCCCCCATTTGATACTGACACCTGACAAACACCCACCCCTTTGAACTTCCACTTTATTTTTTTGTGGTACCAGGGATTGAACTCAGGGGCACTCGACCACTGGACCACATCCCCAGCCCTTTTTTTGTATTTTATTAGAGACAGGGTCTCACTGAGTTACTAAGTGCCTCGCCATTGCTGAGGCTGGCTTTGAACTCGTGATCCTCCTGCCTCAGCCTCCCAAAGTCCTGGGATTACAGGCGTGCGCCACCACGCCCGGCTGAACTTCCACTCTTTTAAATAACACTTTACTTTTCTTTTATCCCTAGCATCATTTGGTAATTACTTAGTTAACTTATTTCTAATATCATTATTTCTGCCTCTCCACTAGAATTTATACAAACACACAGAGACCTATACATAAAAATGTATATAAGGTATATGTATATATAAGTTATATATAAAAAGTGTATATATATAAATACATGATGCATGTGTGTGTGTGTCTGTGTTCCAGCGCATATGCATAGCTAGAATGGCTCTTCATAAGCATATGCTAATTGAATTAAAGAAACAGTGTGCCTCTTGGTACATCTGTTGCTTCTCTCCTTTTTGACACTTGTATCTCTTCCAAAGAATAAATTATGACTTGCCCTTCCTCTCTCCTAGAACTTGTTTATCCCTTCTGGCACCAAGTGCTTGTCTTATTTTGCTGACCCTGACTTTTCTTCTCTGCCATGGTATAGTTAGCTCTGCTTTCTTTATTTATTATTAATCAAGTCTTCAAATCTCACTATCAGTAACTATAGGGAGAAGGATGTATCACTGACAGAAAACAAGATTAAGTCTTGAGAGTATAGAACTGAAGGGAATCCAGGTGCTGTCTTTTCTGATCTTATTATACACCAGCCAATCAATGGGAATCGCTTCTCACTGACCTGAAATTCTAACCACACAAGTCACCCAACCTGGAGAAACATCAAAGATTAATTCTTTCTCTTGCATGCAAGCCATGTAATTTAGTAATAGCTACTCAACCATCATTGACCTGCTAATTAATCCATGGATTTTTTTGTTGTGCCTTTAATCATTCCCCTTGAAAACTGAGTCACTATAGAAATACTCATTTTCTGCTCAGACTCACCAACTAAATGCTACTAGAGTTCCGTAGTAATAAAACACTGAAATATATTGACTCCCTGCCAACTTGTTCTCTTTCTTTTCCTCTTTTTCCTCTGTGTCAGCTGGTGATGCTACTATGCAGACAGAATACTGAGAGGGGAAATGACCAGCTAGTAAATGAATAGTTTGTGTCACAGGTGAGGGTGAAAAATGGTTTGTCATTTGGAAGAAACAAGTTGGTCCTGTTCTTTCTGAATTGAAGATTTACCTGTCCTCTTCACTTCACATCAGTAATTTTGAATCAGCCTAAAAATCACTGGTTGGGGCCTCATTTCCAGACTTTTCTGAGAACACGTGGTTGACTGTCATCTTACACTGCCAAGCAACAATGCAAGTTTTTTGATAGGGCTATATATGCATGTGGTGATGCAAACACTAACTATTGAAAATGTTGGTAAGGTAGTGAGTGATCTTACATGGATTCCACTCTGATTTAAAAATGTTCAATTTAATCTACTGCCTGAATGACAACAAATGCTGGCATCTGTTTCCTGCTCTGCTGTTTATCTGCTATGTGTCTTTGAAAGTGTCAGTTCACCTCTCTCACCCTTAGTAGCCCAGTGGAAAGAACTGACCATTTGCTTCACAGGGATGTGGATGAGTTCATGTTTTGTCATATGAAAGGGGAATTTATAACAACTATTGTGACTGCCACTGAACTATCATGTAGAACTTGATCTATTTCTTATCCAATGATCGAGAGAAAAGGAACAGAGAGGTTGAATAATATACTTGCTTGACCTCTAGTTACTGCAATCATAATGAGTGGCTCTAATTCAGCTAGGCCAGGTTTATACATCATTAGCAAATAGATTAGAGGAAATTGTGCTTACTGTGTAGTCTCCCTCTGTATGAATCACTTTTGCATTCACTTAGACTTTGCACTGATTTTGTGAGTGAACGTAAAAACAATCATGGCTATGAACTTTGCTTGCACCAATGCACTGTATGTTAGGAAAGATCACCCCATTTGACTTTCAACAGGAGAACAAAAGAGTTTGCCTTAAGATCAAATTGGAAGAGAGAAAATATCACATGACCCCAGCTAGTGTGATTGATTTTCTAACAACAAACAAAATATCCAGTGAGGGCTTTCCTTTCCAAGTGGTCAGCTTATGAAGTTATACTTTTATTTCAAATAACATTCTCTGCAGGCAAACATGTTTCAAGAGCACCCTGATAGAACTGCCTCTTTTGTCAGCATATACACAGTGTCTCTGACTTTGATATTGGTCATTTTCAAATCTCCCACACAGAGTTTCACCATCACTGTATATATTTCAAATTAATGCTTCTAGAGGATATTCTGCAAACAGAATTCTAGAAATATTTTGAACATGACAGCAGACTTGGAATAACAGCATATATTCCAAAGGTAAGTTTACATTTCCTAGTTTTATTTTCCCTTGAAGAAGACTCCTGGTTTAACTCCATATGTAAAAATTTTGTAGCCATGACAAGTTACTCAATGTCTCCGGGGCTCAAAATCCTCTCTGTGAAAGTGAAGATAAGTATAGAAACCAATTTATTAGGTGATTGGAAGAGAAAGTATTTTACCTATTAAAACTTAGATTTTCTTTTAGTGCCTTGCACATGGTATGCAAACCATCTACCTTTAAGATACATACCAGCCCCCATATTAGACATTGAAATAGAGTCTGGAATAAGGTAAAGATGTAGAAATGTTATCTGGTTTTGGTACTGTTACTACTAATGTTTTTATTTCAAAGATATGGAAAATGACTTTTGATGGTAAAAGAATCTATGACTACCAGCTATTTCTTGAATCTCTCACCAAAGAAGAAGAAGAAGAACAACAACAGAAATTGTTCTTCATCACAACCAATCTGTCTATATTTAAACAGCTGAGAACTTCCAGAAAATCACACAGTGGAGAAACAGATGATAATACTGTGCAAGGGATTTAGTAGGTGAAAAAGAAAAAAAAAAAAAAAAAAAAAAAAACCTGTCTCTTGCAGAAACAGCTATGACACTAAACACTGCTTCAGAGATACTTGATCTTTATTCTCCACAGAAGCTTAAGATAAGTGACAGACAGGGCTCTGAACCTGCACTTGGGCTTTAAAACTGTCAGGATATAGCGTTTTTGTATTAATATGAGCATCTTTCAGCAACTCAAGTGGAATAAATTTTTCCTTATCCTTCCCTCTGACTGCCAATGGTCTGTGAGCATGGTTATAAGATCCTATGTAGAAATACACCACTTCATGTGTTAGGAAACAACTGCAAAATAAGCAAATACATTATCAGATTACTATGACCAAACTTCATGTTAATATAAAAGGTGAAAGTGAAAAATGATGTGAATAACAGTTATTTTTTTCAACCAAACATATGCCAGTCATCATCTTTGGCCTCCATAATTTCATAATAGAGAAATAGTTATTCAGGAAGCTTTACAGGACAGCTCTTGCCTTACTTGGCTTTATGTAACTGCAATGTCATTATATTTTTCATTTTGCAATTGACTTGTGAAAACATTATTATAATTGTATTTGGGAACAACTCATCAACATACTTATTTTATATAATCCCAGAAGTGAGGTTCATTAGTATTGCCTGGGTGCTCCAGGTACCTTATTTATAAAATAGACATGATTATCTTCTTACCACATCCCATGGCTTTCTTTCATTCTCTCATCCTCTGCCAATTTTTGACCATCTTTTTTCATTTAGTTTATGCATTCTACATTAACCTTGTTCTCTAGGCTCATGAATTACTCTTTACTCTTCCTCTCAGTAACTCCAGTTCTTCTTGACCTTAACTGTGAACTCTCTCACGGGCATAATCACTGCCTCTCTGTACCCCTTTACTGCTTTCTCTGAAAGGGCTCATAACTTTTCTTTGTTCGTATTTCTTCCTTAAGCAAATGACCTCCAAATCTTTCTCTCCAGCACTGGCATCTCATAAGGCCTCCAAAACCTACTGGACAATCTCTTTCTTGGTAATTTAATATCTCCTCAATTCCATTATGTTTATAATGATTTCAAATCACTTTCCAACATCATCCCATTCTAGCCAGTGGGGAAATTTTCCCTAGACTATTGAAGTCAAAATTTAAGAGAAACCTATGACTCTTTCTTCACCTCACCCCAGTATCTAAATTATCCATCATTTCTTTCCTTTCAATGCACTATGTCTTCTGTCACAGACCCCATCAAATTATCCTTATTTTACTCTTGTTTCACTATCACAGCTTCCTCTTCTCTTCATTGCCTCCACATGACCTATGTATGCACTTATGTATATCAAAATTTTATTTTATTAAATTACACAAAATTTTGTAGTGGTTCCTTTTTGTCTGCCAGATTCAAATTCAAAGTCCTCATCCTTGCAGTTTAAATTCCCACTGAGGTCTTGCAGTTATATTTCTCAAGGATCCCAGAGAAGATTACTTATTCTCAAGCCAGTCTGCTCATTTGCCAAGCTCCTTCCTGTCCATGGGCCTTTATGCAGCCCTTTCTTCCACCCAGGATGCTCTCATTCTTTTTCTACAGCAAACTAAACTCCTTCATCAGTTTGTTGCTGCACTGTCTATTAATTGAGATCACCTTAACTTTTTCAAAAATCTCAGCAAATTTCATTAGTATTATTTGTCTAACACAAAATTAATAGTATTCTAGTTATCAATATTTTAGATATTATTCTGTAACAAGTCCTATTCAATGGAATTTGTATATGTGAGCAGATACTATAATAAATGTAGAAGTATGTTCACTATTAATTGTATAGAGATTATTCTATGGTAATAATCCATTCAAGCTAAGTCTTCTTCTGGTTTACTATTATTTACAGTGACTAACACTAAGCTGGGTTTCTAAAAGACATATCCCCAGTTTGCTTATAGATTATTAGTCACAAAATATTTCTATTAAAAAATGTAGAATTTTTAGTGCTCTTTGCCATTCAAATGCATCTATTATAGAGGGATGAATGATAGCAGAGCAGACCAGATGTAAATAAAAACACAAGTCCATGTCTCTGCTCAAGTCTCAAGTGTTAGTGGCTATTCTTTAGTTCTGCAGAAAGAAGAAAACCTTTAAAATCATTATATATGGGATCCTATACTGTTAAATTGTGAATAACTTGCTGCTGCTTTTTTTCTTTTAGAATATATCCCTGGTACCTAGCAAAGAACCTGTTCAGATTGGGTTCAATAAATTTAGCTGTTTCAAATTAACTCAAGTATTTATATTTAGGCAAGTTAGATCTTAGGTTCTAAACAAACTTGTTTATATAGTCTAATATCCTTTGCCAATATAGTTATAAAATGATGTAAAATTAGAAAAAGGTCTTTAAGAGAATACTAGATCCTAGAAAATGTCTCTGAAATCAAGACAGTAAAGTGGTACATTTTCTAAAGTTCTGGCAAAAAGATAGATAATTTCTTTTAAAAATTCTAGAAATAAGTATTAAATTAAAGAGTTTTAGATAGTACCTTATTTATATACCTAATAAATATTAATTGATAAGTCTCTGTGTTGCTGAATATGTAATAGTGACAATTATAAAGATGTCTACTCCAATTGAGCTCATACTACAATGGTGTAGATCATTTCAGGAAAAGAAACATCTATCTAGTAAAGAAGGCAATAAACACCAGGTATCAATAGGTAAGTCAATAAAATAATGTCAAACCTCAGAAATAGGGCTCTCAAATAATAAAAGAGGTCACTGTCACAAAGATTCTCTGTACTACTGATTTGGGCAGGCAATTTGACTTTGTCTCCTATAATATCCTAAAAATAAGAAGGTGAAATGTGACCTTTCGATCTAATTACACTTGAAAAAGGTTCTTTTCCATTCAACATTCAATAACTTGTCAAATTTGCAGGTGACACAAAGCTGAAACCAATATCTAATATAGCAGAAGACAGGAGTTAGATTCAAAATAATTTTGACAGGTTGGAATACTGGGCAGAAAGCAACAAGATGAAATGTAAATGGAATAAATATTAAGTCCTGTATTTGAGAGTAGGCAAAGGTTTTAAAAAAGGACACAGAAAGCAATAACCATGAAGAAAAAAAAATTATAAATTAGACTTCATCAAAATTAGAAACTATATTCTTTGAGACTAAGAAATTAGGCAAACTATAGGCTGGGAGAAAATATTCTATAGCATATATGTGACAAAGGATTGGTAACCAGGGTAATGAATATCTAAAACTCAATGACAACACTGCAACTTATCTCAAACTGTATCTGAAAATGTATCAGAAATTGATGCATGGAGAATGAGATGGATAAAGAGGTGATAAGGCA
The DNA here is from genome assembly GCA_025594165.1 of Tamias sibiricus. NCBI lineage: Eukaryota > Metazoa > Chordata > Mammalia > Rodentia > Sciuridae > Tamias > Tamias sibiricus. The sequence continues at coordinate 63,687,640 of CM046668.1, forward strand.
ATTTTGCAGAATATCAATTATAAAATCTAGCTGATGGGCTTATGATATTCACTATATCATTTTTTTCCCAATTTTTCTCTATTTTGGAAATTTTGAAAATAAAATGTTGAGGAAAGAGGTATGTTACAATTACAAAAATTGTCCCAGAAATTCTATCTAGCTTAGCTAATAACCATTTTAAATGTTAAAAAAAGCAGATTATAAAAGTATATTAAAATTCTGGAGGGTGTGTGTGTGTGTGTGTGTGTCCTGTAGTTATAAATGGAAAATAGACAACAAATGTTCAACAATGATTTTCTTACAGTGGACAGACAGAGGATGAGGGTAAGAAATTTTTCATATTTGCTTTTTTGTATTTTTTGGTTGTCCTACAGTGAATATGCATTATTTGTGTACTTTCAAAATAATAGTTTTTTTTTTTTTTTTTTTTTTTTTTGTGGTACCAGGGATTGAACTCAGGGGCACTTGACCACTGGGCCACATCCCCAGCCCTTTTTTGTATTTTATTAGAGACAGGGTCTCACTGAGTTGCTAAGTGCCTCGCCATTGCTGAGGCTGGCTTTGAACTCGCAATCCTCCTGCCTCAGCCTCCCAAAGTGCTGGGATTACAGGCATGCGCCACCGCGCCCGGCTAAAATAATAGTTATTTTTGATGCAAATATCATATACTTGGTAATTTTAAAATGGGAATAAATACACAAGATTTATCCATGTGTTGATTTGAGCCATGGAAGAATCAATGCATAAGTGAGGGAGAAGCACAGGTTGTCTGGCCTTGGTGACTTGTGCTGGTGTCTGAGTAGATGAATAAAAAAGGGAATTACTATGTCAGGGAGATTTGGGAAAGTGAAACAGATAAGGGATGTTGAATTGTTACCCCCTTCTTTTTCATCACAATTCAGGCACACAACACTCCTTTTATTAGTGTGAATGCAATATCTTCTTCTGTATTTTAGGTCTTCATGAAAACTTTTCTTCTATCTGATATATACTTCTTCTTTTGTCCTGTCTTGTTAAATTTTATTCTCCTTCAGATCCTATTACTTACTAATGTCCTAAACTAATTTAGTGGTCCACATCACAGTTACCCTTACTACATTACATTCTAGTAGCATTCATGGTAATAACTGCTTGCACATTGTAGGAATATTTGCCTATCATCATGCTGGAATTGAGGGTCTGTTCTTCATTGTAACTGAGTATCCAGGGTTGGAATACTGAAATGAGTCAATAAATATTATTGAATAAATGAAGTTACTTAGTTTAAGATCTGTTACATTCACGGCAAGATGAAGATGCTGAGATGGTAGTTTAAAGATCCATATTTGCAGCTGACAGGAGGAAATGGAACTATAGGTACAGTTCTGGGAAGCTCTAATAAGAAGGTATTTGATGATCTGAAAATGAATGCACCTCTCCAAAGTAGAATGTGTAAAAAGAAAACGGCAGAAAACTGAACATCAAGCCTGTATCCTTTTTTTTTTTTAATCATTTAGCCTTTATCTTTTTTAATCTTATTTTATTTGTATCTCCCTAAACTTGTTTTATTTTACTGGAAACAGGATATCAGCTTAACAAGCACAAAATTAACAATAGCCTTGAGCATGTGAAGAGATCATCATCTCCATGCCATGCTTGCTATTTTGAATCTTGGCAGTGTAGTCTTGGCTCTTAGTTTCTCTACTTTTCTGCATGGTTGGGAAGGATAGACAGTAAATGCAGGAGCCGATTCTTAGATAGTACTGTTCCAATACCAAAGACAAGCCAGGAACCCTCAGGTCCTTCTCTTTTCATAGCCAACAGGCCTATTATTCTACTTAAAATTTACTCAGTTAAGTATTCAGTAAGTGCCTACTATGTAGCAAACACTGGGTTTAGTGATAAAAGTCTTTGCACTAATTAAACCCACGTCCTGGTGGGGTGAGAGACAATAAATGTGTAAGGAAATAATATTAAATGACCAATTTGAAGACCAAAAAGGGAAAAAGGCAGGGAGTAGACAGCATAGCAAAGAAGGAATGAAGAGAAGAGGTGATCATGTTGGCTCCTATGAGGAGATGACATGATAGAAAGAACCTTCAAAGATGGGGCAGGATCAGTTTGTGAGGAAAGAAGAAAAAGCTCCAGGCAGAAGCTGCAGTATGGGAAAAGCCTGAGGCAGAATGTAACAGGACATTCAGAGACCTTGAGGCTAAAGCTAGAGCAGAGGGGAAGAGTGAAAGAGGTAGACTTGCAACTAAGGAAAAGGATAACCATGCAGAGCTTCTCAGCTGTGGGAAGGACTTGTATGTTAGAGTAGGGTTGTTAGGAAACTGCAGATGTGTTTGAGCACAGATGTGACAGCATCTCAGGCAGGGACCCCAAATGTACTTATGGTAGAAAGAAGGTTCCTGCATTTATTGCAGGTTGGCTCATTTGTTTGTTCATCTGCTTTATCCCTCTGAACGTCCTAAGCCTACTGTGGGCTTCTACCTCTATGTATACAAATCCAGGCTCTAAATTATAAGTCAGATAACTCATCAACCACATAATTAATAAGAAGAAAGTATAAAGGAACTTGACTAGGTAGTGATGATAAAATAAAAATACTATATCAGCACTTACTAGTTGTTTTAAAGAGTCTTTTAAAAGAAGAACCATTACTTACCTCTACTCACACCAGAAAGAAAGGGATCAGACTTTGTAAGTGTGTGGGGGTATGAAGAGCATAAGATATTACATTGGTTCTGACATATTCCTAATAGAGAAATTTGTTAAATACTAGAATAAATTCCCTAGAGCTTCTTCCTGGGGCCATTAAAAATTAGAAACTCATTTGTCTTGTATAATTGTGAAGGTGCCATGTCTAAAGTGAAAGAGATGGACTGGATTTTCTTTCAAGATTCCCCTGAGATAAAAAGGGTAAGGGTCCCCAAGAGTGTTTTATAAGTAACAAGTTGTATCGTAAAGAAAGATCAGATTCTTGCAATTACTACGTGTCCAATAGATTTTAACTGGTTTGGGGATTGAGAGTAAAAAGACAAATACTTCCAGGCAAAAGTATTGTTTTCTAATCTTTGAATAATGGCAAAAATCTGATTTTTTACAATTAGCCTCATATGTAAGGAACACATCAGGTGACGCTGTGAAATGTTCTCAGCTGTGAGACAGTCAAATGGAAGCTAATGTGCTTTGAAGAACGCACTGTAGAGGAGAGATGCAGGCATCAGAGTCAGACAATGCAGCAGTTAGCAGTAGGAGCAGTTGGGGGAGAAGGCCAGTCACAATATGGAAGCAATTGAATACTGGGGACAATGTAGGATGTTAAAAACCATGAAAAAGCCAGTGGAAATGGAAGATGGAGCCCAAGGTGGCAGCAGCCCCCTTGGAAGGAATCTGCTCACTGGCACAGGCAATATATTGCCATCCAAGCAGGGGATGGAAAACATCTAAATCAGGTCAGGCCAGCCCACTGGCAGTAAGGCAAGCCAGTCAATGGAATAGTCATAGCAGATCCAGAGGCAGAAGCAGTACATCCAGAGGAACATGAGGTAGGCGATGTCTACAGCATGGGCTTAACTGAAGCCCACTAACTGGCAAGGGCAATGCCTCCAAGCAGAACAAGAGAGCAGTGGGTAAAGCCAAGAGATGTGATTTACACTATGCCAAGTGAGCAGAATGGTCTCTGAGGAAATATCAGCTTCCTACCAACCAGGAGGCCTCCAGCAATATGAGAGCTGCCTGAATACAGCCAAGAGTGGTGGAGCAAGGATCATGGCAGCACACATATAGGAAACACAGAGGGAATAGCTAAGCTACCACAGTGAAAGCCAACATGTGCCACTGAAATCCTGCTGCTCAGTAGCCAAGCACAGCCTGAAGGTCTGGAAGAGCAATGCGTGAAGAGGCAGAAGGTGAAGGTTCAAACTCCATCTCTGCAACCAAGCCCATGGCCATGGACTGGAACTCTGCAATGCTCTTTAGAATGTATTCCTTCTGGTCACCCAGGAACTGCAAATTCCCTGTCCAAGCCAAATTACATCCCTGACTTGAGTTTGGAGGTCTCTCCTATGCTGACAGTCTTCCTTAATGCCACCCATTTTGAGTTGCTTGGCTGCATGACCTTCTCAAGACATGCTGGTTTTGTCTTCTCCCTCATGTATGTCCCTCCACTTGATTTTCACTCTGTGCTTTCACATAATTTGCTGACGGTCTGGAACACTCTCCATCACCTGCAGCCAGAACACCCTTTCCCAGAACTTACATCACCTCTATGAGCACAAAAAGGTCCAGGTTGTGGTTATTCCAATTTGGCCCACTTATTGAATAAAAGCCATCTGTGCTGGAGGAACAAAATATAATATGTTTAGATTTTCTGTTCCAACATCTACCAGGAAGCCTAAAACTAAAACTGAACATGAGTAACAGCTGGAAAAGTAAAATTGTTTCCCATTATCTGGGCATATTATAGTCCATTTACCCTTTTAAGACCAAGTGCTATCAGGTCAGAGGTTATCTCTTCCTTTAAATTCATGATAATGTAAAAAATGCATGATAATGTGATTATCTTTAGTATAGCACACAGCTGAGATGAAACTACTGAGATGAATGTGTTTTATGTGATATACCTCCTATAATTCTACAAAAGCAATCTCTTCTCTCCTTCCCTCCCCTTCTTTCCTTTTCTCTTCTCCTCCTCCCTCTTTTCTCTCCTAAGTTCTATTTAATTTTGGATGTGGCTGAAGGAGAAGAAGTCCTTTTTTTTATGTAGCATCTCTACTATGGTCCCTCTGGTGCATCCTTCAATATTGCATAACATTAGAGCCAAAGGCTATCCAGGCCATTGGCAGATCAATTTTCTGAAGGACCTAGAAAAAAAATTCTAGAGTGGGAAAGAAATAAAAAGTGGCCAAGTTTACAAATAGATATTCATATGTCAAAATCATTTAGTAAATATGAACATTTAATTGATCAGAACCAGCTAGGGCTGTCTTAATGCTATACAACATTATTGGACTAGTATATCAGGATCATTTTTATGTGTCATGACTATATAGGTAAGTCACCATGAAGAAGACCACTTTATTGGGTCACAGTCATACGGACAAACTTAAGATATCAAGAACAACAACAACAACAACAAAAAAACGTAGTGCCACCATGGCCATAGGAATGCATTTTTAAGGAGTCGAGAAGATTATAACATAGGCGCTGAAGACATTTCTCTTTGTTTCTACTCTTCTTCTCTTATCCTCTATACGACTCAGCTCTTGTGAGCTGACAAAACCATCGTATAAGAGATAGAGCTTCAGGATAGCATTCTTAAGTTCCCCCCTGAAGTCTGAGAGTTTAGGTAACATGAATTACTGTCAAGGTAGTTTCACAATGGTAGCAACAACAAACTACAAACCGCAGGGCAGAAGTTTATAAACAATTTCCTTTAAGAGCCATGCTATTACTTTCCATCACTAATATACATACTAAAATGCTATCATTCTCAATTCTACCCTTGTCATCTCCCCAAACCTTGTCATAGTTATTTATAATCTCCTCTTACTTTAAGACCAGGCAGGTCCAGAACGTGCTCTTGTATATTTCTTATACAAAGCACCACAGCTCTAACTTGGCAGAGGGTCTCAAAGGCTACTCAGCATCACAGAAAATGATAACAACAACAATTTCTTCATTATTGGAACTGAGCTGCATAATTTTTTGAGGCTGGGGTACCAGAGAATCCCGGGATTTTCCTTCTCTTCTGCACTGACTTGCAAAACATCCATTGTGGACTATAGTTTTGGCACTTGAAAATATAGGGGAAGAAATAAAAATTGTGATGTAGGTGAAAGAAAATGAGTAAAGAAGTATATGAACTCTAAAAGTAATAAATCAAAAGACATAAATCTGTTTACTTGCTATGAAAATACAAAATGAATGCATTTTGCTTTTAAGACATTGCCCTGCTAAAACTCTTCCAGTATTTCCACCCCCTAAAATTTAAATCAGCATTCTATAACACGATTTTCTGATTAGTCTTCCCATGACTTGAAGCTCTCTTCCCAGAGTTAATGTTTTTCTCCCATCTTCCCCAGGCTGGTCCCTACATATATCTGTTCTGGCTGTATCTTATCTTTATCCAGTTCCTCAAACACACCATGGTTCTGTCCTCTTTGAGCATTTCCCCTCTGTGGAACATACACCCAAACTTCCCCTTCTGTGGTTCACCTGGTTCACCTCCTACTCATGCTTTCAGGTTCTACCAAAAGGCCATTTTCCAGAGCTAACCCTATATTGAAGTTTTGTTTTGTTTTGTTTTGTTTTGTCTTCTTGTTTTGTACCTGTTTCCCTCTCCTATAGTGCTTCTCCATCATAGCACTGATGCCTGTTGTCAGGTGAATGCCTGTCCTCCCCTGATGCATAAAGGAAAGATGATATCTATCCTAAGTACCTGTGTGTCAATTTGTTATTTTGCAATATGCTTTTTAGAGAACAGAAGTAGTCTTCCCTCCATGCTTCAAATGAATCAAAGAAAATTCTTACTGACTGTGGCCAGTGGAAATAATCTAGATTGGAAAAGCAGCAGTCAGGTCACCATGCCTGTTGGAGCAGCCAGCAAGTTTTTTTGTAAAGAGTGATACACATAAACCTGCTTTTGGCCACCTCTCCTAGGAAGGGTCAAGAGTTCCATATTGCTCAGACTTTGCAAACAAAAGGAACTGTACAGTCATAGCAATGAGAAACCAGCACGGGGATGATCAGGTTATTATTTAATCTTATCTTGAATAGAGCATAAAAGGCACTTTGTTGAAAATACCCTTGTGATTGAATTTGGCCTCTCATTTCTGAATGTTTGTTCACTGTGATTAAAAACACCTAATTAATGAATTAAAAAATGAAGGAAAGAGAAGAGAGTATTCCCCATTCTAACTAATTTCCTAAAGCAAGCCTAGAATATAATATAGAGCCACAAAATAGGCACTCAGAAAACAATGGTTGAGTGAATAAATGCTGAACTGTCATTAAACAGTATGACATATGGGATCAAAGTAATCAATAAAAGTTTATACGTATAAGTATATATTATATTTTCTATTTTATCCACATGAATAATATTGTTACTTAATCAGTAAAAGTACAGATTATTCTGATAATGCTTTTATTCTTAAAATATCTTCTTTTTAATGTCTATTTTACTTTCTACCTCAAATCACTTGAGCTCGGTCATGGTATGCAAAACATACACCTCTTGATTCACGGTCACTACGAAATACCAAAAAATCATTTAAAATATTAGGGTCTAATAAGTGAAACAGAACTGGGGCTAAATTTTGTTATTAGTTCCAGAAAGGAGGAAGGAGGAATGAGTAAAGAAGTGGAAGCATTAAAACAGGCATTAGCTCTCAAATATCTCAGACCCTGCAGTAATGATAAAACATCCTATTTATGATAAGGCATCATAAAATCAAATGTTCACACACACACACACACACACACACACACACACACGCATGCACAGGACAAGGAAGGATTAGGAGTGACTAGAACTGATTCTCAGGGGGCTTCTGCTTCAATATAATCACCTATACATTTGGATCTATACAAATACAGGTTGGTCTGTTTCAGGGTGTATCTCTTATCTGTAGAATCTATTGTTTGGGGGTCATAACCCTACTTAGTGACCCTCCTGGTGCATTTCACAACAGGACCCACTAATCCATGACATTTCACCATCAGGGTGATAGCAATCCTCATTCTGACACTATCTGCAAAGAGTCATGTTGCATTCTAATATCTATCTCAGACTTGACTTACCTGAAAACCCCAGCTACAAGGCCCATGTGCTCAGTAACAGAGTAGAATATGCAAGAGTGAAGTTTTCTTCCCACCACTGTGACCAGTCTATTTGTTTTATATTCACTCTGTACAATGCTACTTTCCATGCAGCAGAATTATAGCCACAGCAACTTGGGTTTACAATATCACCATGCTTGGGATCTTTATTCTTGGGGGAATTTCTGATCTGTGACATTGTATATTTCACATGTGTCCCTGGCCCACCTGTAAAAATGACCACTGTTTATAACAGATGATTATGGCATGAAATAACATGCATAAATTCAAGTTGGTGGGCATTGCCACCTTCCACTTCCATTCTCCAGGGAAGACTGCAACCAAAGCAGTCTCTTTGGCCCCCACAGCCCAAAACAGATTTCCTGCAGCTTCTTCTTAAGGGAATGAAAGCTGCTTAGAGCAGCGTGTAAATTCATGGCAAGAAGCAATAAAGGTGAGTTTTATACATTCCCATTATTGCTTCTACGTCTTTGCAATAATGTTTATTGACATGTTTGAGCGGAGCACAAGCTGCAGTTCAGTTCAACTGCCTGTGAAAATGGGACATTTGTCAAGAAACAAACCTCGCAGTTTTTAGTGGCTCTGACAGTGGGTATTAGAAAGGATATTGATGGAAAAAAAGAGAGTAGGCAGGCCTAGGGGGAGAGTGTTAAGGAATAGACTCAGCACAGATGCCTACAGTGGAAGAAAAGGGGATGGCTAAGGATGTAAAATTGAACACTAAACACATTGAGTGACCACCAGTTGCCTTGAAGCATATGCACTTGTATGGGGGATATCAACAAAAGCCCCCTTTATCTCCAAGAGAAGGCCTCTACTGTGATTCTTTCATTGGGAATTTGATCCCCTCTGGGCTTTTTTCCTCTCAATAGTCTATCTCTGATGATAATCTGGTTCTTAGAATGTGTATGACTCTGTTCCTCAGAGTTCTCACAAGCTAAAAGGTGAGCATAGCAACTACATAGCATACAACCTGCTTTGAGTAATTAAATCAGGCACTCAGTCCTTCCTAGGCATATTTAGAATATGCTTACTATGGGTGTGAGACACTGTGGTAGATCCTGGGGTTGTGCACAGGCCTTTCCCTCAAGGAATTGGGAGTACTATAGCAGAGCATGTTGCATTCATTAATAAAATAGAGTAAGTCACGCAGAAATGTTCTACTAGAATTATTTTTATTTTCCTTTCACCAGTGACCTAAATGACTAGTTAAATGTTGGGGACTAGATAGGCATTTAATAGATATCTATTCACACCCCAAATGCAAGTGTGTTTCAAGTCTTCAAGGTGATAAAATGAAAGCTACTAATGGCCCTTTACTTCTTGTGCAGATCAGCACTCAGGAATCTCAGCACTCAAAGCAATTGCATCAGTGCCCTCTCTGAAGCCAAACTGCCAAATTTCCAACACAGATTTGTACACCTATAGTGTCTGGGCCTGCTGAATCAAATCAGACCCTCTTTCCCCTAAAGTCCAGTAACACTTTTAACCAGTGAATTTAATTCAGGGGAATATTTTACTTTTTTGATATATAACATAACATAAAAAGATTAAAAAAATGTCAGTTTTTTACAATAGAAACAAGCTTATGAAGCCACAGTACAAGAGTAAGATTGTCTTGTCCTGGAAATGTCCATCACTGTCAAAAAAGTCAGAGACTAATTATATCAAGGCAAATTGAGTTGTGTGGAACCTTAATTACAAGTTGACATTCATTCCTGCCATCCACGGGTTAACAAAATCCCAGAGTTACAATTTCACTTAAATCCTTCTATAAAGTACTTTTCCACATAAATTTTCATCTGCTCTCATTCTCCTCCCTCTCTAAACCCATAGCTTAGCATTTCATTTCAGAATGCAAAAGCTCTGGGATTCTTTGCTATCTTTTTCCTCCCAGTGCTCTTTGTATGTGAATCAAACTTGCCTTCACTACACCATACCCTACATTTAGCAAGCAGGCTCACACTGTGTAAAGGGGCTGTTAGTACCACAGAACTGTCAATCATCACATGGACAGAAAGACACTCATAAAACAAACTGTTTAATGATGACATCCGAGATCTAGTTTCCCCAATTTCCCTAGTCTGCAAGAATGCTGTCGTACTAAGAAGTTCTAGCCCTGCTTTGATCACTACACTACCAAGGAATCTTATTTTTTCTTTACTTGATACCCATCACTTCCTTATGATGGGCACTCTAGCCTCTTCCTATGTGGATGCCATTTATATTCATTTTAGACTTTGGTTTAGCAAGCAGGAATGGCCTTTTTATTAATATATGGATGTCTCAACCAATGCTTACTTTGAAAGGCATGTGTACTGGGGTGTGTATGTGTGTGTTGGTGAGAGTGAGAGCTGTGTGGGTGGGTGAGACCGTGTATGAGAGAGACAGAGAAGTGGAGAGAGAAAGGGAGGGAATGGAGGAAGAGAATGAGAATGAGCATGTTGATCAGAAATTACTTGGCTCAGAAAAAGTAATTTACTGATAAATGATTATCCATTTAGAGGTAACCAGTGTCAGCAAAAGCAGCCTTAAATTAATCTGTCTACCGATCCTTTCAGATCTTATGCAGCATAGTAGAAGGCAAGCCGGCTCAGCCATGTCACAGAGTCTCTCATAAACAGTAATAAATCGCCACAGATTTCATTTCACATCTCAGCAATTCTGGCCCTAACGTGATGAGCAGAAAAGGGTGGAGGGTTGAGTGCCAACACTGAAGAGGGGAGGAACCATGAAATAGAAAAGTGCCTGCCCTCACCCTGCAGGGGTGCCTTTCTATCAGAGCTCAAAAATTTAGAGCACAAAGATCACACACACAAGATTTCATCAGTGATGCACACAGGAGGATAGGAAAGAGAAGTGATGGTCCTGCCAGTTTCTGGAGAGATTCCTTGGGCTAGTCACCCAACAAGGTGATGGCCTCCTAAAAGTCAGTAGAAAAATCAAATGAGATTATAAGTATGAATGGTAGAAATGCAACGCACAGCTGAGTGTGGTGGTGTCCACCTCTAATCCCAGCAACTCAGGACCTTATTTCAAAAATAAAAAGAAAAAGAAAAAGAAAAAGAACTGAGGATGTATCTCAGTGGGTTCAATCCTGAGTACCATAAACAAATAAATAAATGCACTACAAAAAGGGTAAAGAATGTGACACCATAAAAGTCAACAGGTCAACAATTTGCCTATCATGTGCTAGGAAGTATCCAGGCACAATGGCTCTCCAAGTGCTTATGCTGTAATAGACAAGTGAGAGAACTGTAAACGGACCTTTAGGAAACATTTTGGTCACCACTAGAGCAAAAGGAAGCACAAACTGCTCTAGAAATATGGAGAATATAGTTTTTTTAAAAAATATTTTTATTTATTTGCTTTAGTTGTACACAATGCGTTTTATTCAATGTATTTTATTTGTACGTGGTGCTGAGGATCGAACCCGGGTCGCCCACGTGCTAGGCGAGCGCTCTACCACTGAGCCACAATCCCAGCCCCAAGAGAATATAGTTTTTGATGCAAGGCAATATTATACTCTGGCACATCATTAACATGTCAATTTCCCCTAGGAATTTGTTAAATCGTTTGCACCTCAACACTGAAAAACTTGTTTGCCTCTTGGCTTCCTTATTGAAAATAATATAGCACCTGCAATTAATCATAAAAATAAACACTCTAGACAGTTTCATGTCTGGGGCTATTACATATTTTAACATGTTATTACTCTAATAACTTAGTGTGCACATCTAATTATTATTTGGCACTTACATGAACTCTCCTTTAGGGAACTGCTTTTAAAGTATTGACTAAAATTCAAAAGTACTTGTTCTTTGGTTAAGTGAACAGATGAAGGAAAGATGGAAGGGCATTAACCAACTCAATCACTTGATTTTAAATATGCTATAAATAATCACAATGAATATCTCTATTAAAATATTAGATATAATAGGATATTGTTATTATCATATAATGCTACATGTATATTGCTTATGTTTGGAAGAGACTTTAATATCAATTTTCATCTTTCTTTTATTTTACAAACTTATTTTTCTCAAGAGACACAAATATTATTTCCATTTCACAGGTGAGAAGCTGAAGTTTGATGAGGGCACTCAACATGTAAACAGTTCTGAACTCCAACACACAGGACTTGTGTTGTCTACCTAATTCATTGCTCTCAATGTTGGAGGGTGATTTTGCCCTTAGTACCATGCTCCAAAGGACAGGCTAGTAAAGCTCCTGGAACAGGATCTAAAAGCCCTCAGATTCTCAATTACTCTCAGTGACTGAAATTAAGAAACTGATTCTTGCAATAAACTTACTGTACTGAACAAAGGAACTACTGCTTTTAAAAAAATCATCATTAGAAAAATACGAAGGAATTATGGACTGTTTAAAAAATTAAATTTATCTAAACCATGCCAAATTCATTAGTATGTACATAAATTAAAATATTAACACAATTATAAAATTATAAAATACTCTTGATTTAAGGTATGTATTTTTAGATGAGATTAGTATAAAGAACTGATTATAGTTCAAACTATAAAATGAAATATTCAGAACATATTGCAAAAATTTTACTTATGAAATGCCAGACCACAAAGATATGTGTAACTATTCAGTAGTTTACTATACACCTAAACTTTCATCATGATATTTTGAATTTTGTGTGTGTGTATGTGTGTGTGTGTGTTTGAAATGTCTAGCACATACAGCTTCTACTACCCATATGCTTCATTATTTAACATAATCAGACAAAAGCTGCATTTATATCAGGGCAAAATGAGCAGAGAAGCCCTGATACAATGTCAGGAAGGCCCCTAGGAGTATAAAGAGCACATCATACACTATGCAGCTATAGCCCCTGTCATCTGGCTACTCCACATCTTAAGCAGTCTTAAGGCTTGCTTATAAGTATCTAATTTTAGTTATTATTTGGCATGTCCATGGAATCTTTTTTTTTTTTTTTTTTTTTTTTTTTTTTTTTTTTTTTTTTAGAAAACTGCAAAAGACCTTTAAAGATTTGATTAAAACTTAAACTTCTCATAAAGTGTTTATCACCTAAGAACAAATATGACTCTGCTACATCAGAACTGATTCTTGGTAGCCCTCATGATATATTTGAATATATGGCATTTAACACCACTAAAGAACTTATCCCTACACTTAAATCTCAAGTTCTGCCACTCCCCAGTAATACTGATGATCCTTTCAGCATCCACTCAAACCTGTATTTCCTAAACACTCATTGCTATAGATAAACTTGTATGACTAACAGGAAAAGCTTGGCACAATGACTGGGAGTGGCATATATTCAATTTTACCTGGTTACTAAGTTGGAAAAATGAAAGTGATCTAAAAGTAATTGGCATTTTTTTTCCCTATCTTAGAGTACATAAAGTTGGGGCTCAAAAAATTGAATTGAATGTGTTGATTATAATAAATTTGGTGTTGATCCATTATGAAAACCTCCTTCCCCCCAGGGGAAAAAAAAAAAAAAAGGCTACTTTTTGCAAGGCTATATGAACACATCTTTAAGTTAAACTGCAAACTATTTTGAAGGAGGTATGAGAAATACTGAAAGGGGTTGAAAGAAATAGGATCTACTGCACTCATTTTTCTAAGACAACCACAACACTTCAGTACTCCACAGTCACTGACGAAGATACACAGTTGCTTCTGGAAATATCACCTGGTGGTTAAGGAAAAAGCCAGCACTTCATTGCACTCCATCATCTGGTTTACAGTGTTTGGATTTATAGCCACAGCTTCATCCTTTGCCAAAGACTCCATACTGCATGCTGTCATTCACACTGCCAGACTGCACGTCGGCCAGGATTTATGGATACCACGCTGCTCCCTCATTGCTAAGAGCAGATGGCTGGGCTGAGGGACAGCAGATTGCCTAAGGGCAGAGACAAGGGTGTGGGGGAAGAGAGGATGTGGTAGCCACCAGGACACACTTCATTCTCAAATCAGCCTGGGAATCATTACTTCCAGGAGTGTCTCTCCTTTCCTTAAAGGCTCTCATCAGGCAAACTAAGATTTATGTAAGTTTCAGGAAGGTTGGGAAAATCCTCAAATCGAATACAAAATTACTGAGAATATTCAAATATTTTCTCTTTTCTGTAAAGATCTAGCTCCTTATATATCTTCATATATCCGGAACCTCCTTTGCCCTACCTTAAAGTATAGTATGTCTGTCTATATTGCTATATGATGTGAGAACATATTTTGGAATATTTTGGATTATTTCAATTACTTACACACCTAGAATAAATAAATAAATAAATAAATAAATAAATAAATAAATAAATAAATACCCAATAGGTTTGATTCAAGAATAAGTGAGACTAAAATCTGAATCAAAGGCATCATAACAAGGAATTCTTAAAATACGTGTGATATAAATTGTAACAAGAGATTTCACTGGTTGTATCCAGACTGGATGTTCTCGGTCATGTTGTCTTTGTACAAAAGAGGGTAATGTTCATAGCAGTAGGTAAAAAAGAAGAAAGCTACTAATGTCCATTCCCACCACTTTACCACCACTGAGCAAGAAATACATTGGGGCAAGATTGATGAAATAAAAAGGGAATTCCAAAAGCAAGGTGTGCTATGAATGTTTGTGTATTCTTATAATCCCAGCAGGTTGGGAGGCTGAGGCAGGAGCATCACAAGTTCAAAACCAGCCTTAGCAACTTAGTGATGCCCTAAGCAAAGTAGGAAGACCCTGTCTCAAAATTTAAAAATAAGTTAAAAAGAACTAGGGATGTGGCTCAGTGGTTAAGTGCCCCTGAGTTCAATCCCTAGTACCAAAAGGAAAAAAAAAAAAAAAAAAAAAAGGGAAGGTGTGAGTCAGGTTTCAAGTAGTGTAGGTAAAGTCCCACCAGGCCACCATCAACCTTGTGCCTCCTCTGGGCAGCTTTCCTTGACTACACCATTCATAGTTGAAGGAGCCCCAATTAGGGAGATGGCTATTGCGGTCAGCTGGAAGCCATAAGTTCCACCTGATAATAAGTATGTATGTAATGCACCTGTAAATGCACGTGAGGCACCCGCAAAGCTAAAGGTATATAACCAGGTGAAAGCGGTCGGAGTGAGGAGAAGAATGAATTCATTCAGTCAGTCATGCAGTCGCTCGGTCAGAAGAAGAGTTTGGGTCAGAGAAGAAGAAAAGAATCAGAGCGGCCAGAACGTAGGCAGAGCGGTTACAGAAGAGAAACCAGATAGAAGAAGTAATTGCTGGTCAGAGTCAGGCAGAGGCTCCCGAGGAAGAAAGAAGAAAGAAAGAAAGAAAGAAGAAAGAAGCTCTAAAACCTAAGCTCTCTCTCTCTCTCTAAAGAAGAAATCTCTCTCTTTCAAGCTCTCTCTCTTTCTCTCTAAGCTCTAAGAAGAAAAGCTCTATCTTTCTCTCTAAGCTCTAAGAAGAAGAAGAAGAAAAAGCTATCTCTAATCTTTCTCTCTAAGCTCTTTCTAAAAAGAAGAAAAATCTTTCTTTCTCTCTCTAAGCTCTCTCTAAGAACGTAGAAGTAAAAGTAGTAGTATCTTTACTCTGCCTCCGAGAGTTTTCCTCCCACGGCATTGTGGCTGGCCACAACAGGCAGCTTACACATAGTTCCAGTGGCACACCTTCCTTCCTTTCTGCTGCCCAAACACTCAAATTCCAATTCTAGAACTGTACCTGTCAGGTCCTACTGATCTCTTTATATGTTCATCCCAGGTTTTAAGTGGTGAGCTCTCTGAATATATGGATTTTGCCTTAATTCATTTTTAATCCATGGCACCTAATGTACAAAGGCTGAAAAATGTGGTTCGACATTTGTGCAAAATAGAATGCTGACAGCTTCACTGAGAGTTAAAGATGAGGTAGGACTCAGTTTACAATTGTGCTTAGTGTGCAATTCACAGTCACAATTTTAGTCTCCACATGTGCATTCACATTAGTGTTAGCTTTAGATTCAGGCAACACAGGCCACCCTACTTACACTGACATTTCAGGGAGGAAAGGAAAGGAGGAAGGAGGAAAAAGATTGTCAATTTATGTAGTGACTTGGGACCCATTCTTCTTCCTCTCTTCCTTCCATCAGTCATCCCCTCCCTCCCTCCTTCTTTCCTTTCCTCCTTCTTTCTCTTTCACTTATCTTCTCCATTAAAATGTTATACATTTTAAATTTAAAGATTGTATATGTACTTACATTTCTAAATTTAGCCCCATAAGAAAACTTAAGTCTAAAGAAGGAAATTGACTTGTCCAATGTCACCCAACTAGTTGGTGACAGTACCCAGGAGCACTGAATCAGGTCTCCTGAATCTGTCTTTCATGTTATTGAGTTGTTTTAGTGCTTGATTCTACATCCCAACATGGAATAAAATAAACATCAATGGTTACAATAATGCTAATATTGTCAAGCCTTTTGAAACATTCTAAACTGTGTCAGTTTATTGTACAAATCTCTCTGGTTCTACATCTTCCCACAGGAGTTTAGAGGTTTTAGCACTTCCAAGAATAGAATAAATCCAGGATAATAAAGATGTGGCAGAAAAACAAACACTGTGCTTAGGGGGTTAGGAAACCAGATTGAACACAGTAAAGGCTATGCTGAAGACAATGCATAATTGGTAAATCAGTATGACAAGGCTGGCGTTCCTCCCCATCTGTGTTTGTTGGCATGGCTCCTCACACCACCTCTCTGCATTGTCTGGGAAGGTCTACAGTATGCTTGCAATGCTCCATTTATCTTTGTACCTTTAGATGCAAAGTCACTCTACGGTACATCCCCGAGGGGGAGGTTCTACCACTAGAATTAGCAACTTGAAAGAATGGAGATATTGTTCAATAATTGCAAGCTCAGTGATTCCAATGATTCTGTACCCATGTTTTAAACAAGGGGTGATACCCCTTGCTGGAAGTGTAGAAAATGTGTGGGGCTTTTTTGGTCATCACAGTAAATAAGGGCTTCTGTTAGCATTTAAGGACTAGGAAAACCAGATGCCTTGCAATGCAGAGGGCAGCTCAGTGTAACGATGAATTGGCATACCACAATGCCAAAAGCATCCCTCATCTTGAGAATCACTGAGAGGATTCCAAACTTCTATGTCCTCCAGCAATTCAGACAGGAAAGGGAAACCTAGAAGCCTGTGTCAAGCTTTAATTACTAGTGGGATCCCAGGGTTAATCTTTATTGGAATGGAGATTAGGAATTCTTGGGTCATGCAAAGTGAAAACAAAACAATGTAAGCGCAGAGCTCTTTTTGGTGTGGTTGAGGTTATGGTGATTGGCTAAATAAAGGTCTAGACAATTTCACTCCTTAACAATCAAAAAACTGTTAAAAATGTAAAGTTTTCTCATTATTAACATCTTCTACTGAGTCAAAATCCTTAAAGAGAGTAGGAAAATCAGGATGCTATTTCTAAAAATGATTGTCACCAGCACATACCTAGATATATAACATAGGACAACTCCCAGCTACACTGGACTAGACAAGTTCACTGTAAATGAAGTACCAGTATATCTGAGCAAAGAAGCCATGGCAGCACAGAGTCTGCCCAGGATATCTTCCTGAGACACAAGCTGCCTTCATGACCTCCACAGCTTTGCCAGGGAAGGCTGCTGGCCCTCTTCAAACTCCACAGCCTAGTGGTGGTCCCTCTTGGATTTATGAGCAGCATATTCTCTTCCCAAATACAACAACAGACTTACCCTTCTACAATTTCCAAGCTCATAGATCAGGGAAGTAAATAGGTGATTTTTCTCTGATTTAATTCAGAAAAAATGTATTAGCCGATCACTCTTTCATGGGCTATACTTTAATCAGTCATCCATCAATTAAGTATTTACTAAATACCTACCCCTTGCCACGTCCTATGCCATAGTCAGTAGAGAATGGAAAAATGAGTAAGGATGGGACATATCCTATCCTAAAAGATCTGAACTCAAGAAGAGAAACAATAGTTAAGATTTTTAGACAGGGCTTTTTAGCCTTGGGCTGAGTTTTGAAAAATACAATGTGCTACATGTTAAAAATTAGAGAAGTAGAAAAATATATTCCAGGTAGAAGAAACAGTGAGTTAAGGACATACTTTTCCTATACCCTCCAGCTTATTCCCTATCCTCTAGGGCATCATTTATGGTTCCCCTATTTCTGAAAGCCTTTACACTTAAAGACCTTAGTCTTCTGAGTGCCTAATTCATTCTAGGATGTGTTACAAACTTCAGAACTTAATTGTATGTTGTTGTCATGAGCCATTCTATAGCAATATTATGCATCTATATCTTGTCTCCTGAGAAATCTGGTAGTTCCCCTACATGCAGAAACCACACTATATTTTGGCAGCTTACAGAGAAGTGTGCAAAGAACTATTCATGCAGTTGATCAGATGCACAGTGCATGATGGCTTGTTGGCTTGAAGAAAAGAAAAATGAGAAACTAGAAATGAAGACAAGGATTGGGGAGTCTCCAACAAAGACTGAGTGCAATTGTATCTGATAGTTACTGCAGCCACCAGGATGTTTCAGCATCCAGCCTGACATCTTGTACAAAATAAGCACTAAATAAATAGTTTTCGAGTTTAATTAATGTGAGACTTGATATTTCTCTGGTGATTTCCAGGAAGCTACACTGCTTAAGGGAAATAAGTCATTTACAGGGGAGAGATCTGTAATTTTCTGCTCAAAATTTGTCTCTCTAATAATGGAGGTCGCAGGGCTTCCATTATCTTGCCCTACATTGACCCCTTTTAATACCATGACAAAGGATTAACCAGGGTTGTCCTTTCCAGAACCACTGTGACTTGAGAGACTGTGTATTGTTGTGTCTTTTCTTGAGAGTTTTAAAGTTGCTGACATTGTCTACCCTGCTGTCTCTGGTTCCATTTCCAGTTACAGCCAGGATATGCTTCTCTTCCTCTCTGATGCACATATCTTTGCCTATAGCTTCTTATGATTTGCCACAGCCTCGTTTATATCTCTTTAGTCTGAGACCTGTTAAGATTTATTTAAACAAGTTATCATATTTATTTCATTCCCCAATGTAACCACAGTGCCCAGCACAGGAGCAGGCACGTAGTAGGCACTCAGTAATTATTTGTCAAATGAATAAATGACATGCTGTTTTACGGCTTATGAATAAACAACTGCCATTTTAAGATCCTCTTTATTCTTGATTCAGCCTATGCTGTTTAGTAATGCGGATTCAAAATTTTCTCATAGCTCCGAACTTAGAATAATTGGTCTTGGACCTTCTAACATTCTGCATTTCAAATTCTGTTTACTCTCTGCAGGGCTACACATACACATGCTCCTGTTGATCTGCTATCAGTGAAGTGGGAGTTTCAGGACACATGGAGCTACATGGAGCTTATTTTCTTTTTTCTGTTTGAAATGTATTTAGCCAGAATTTGGAAAAGTGGGAAGAAGACCTTATTTAGTTGCGTGTGTGTCTGTGGGAGAGGACACGGAGGATAGCTGAATTAATAAAGTTCAAGTCTTGAACCCTGTCTGTTCCAGCCTGTTCTGTTCAGAGCATCCCAGAGATGACAGGTAAAGAAACCAATACTCTAGGGTTAGGATCTTTGAAGGCATAAGAGCAAAACTGCTATTCCCAGAGATCAGAGTTCCCACTCTTTCTAACCTCTCCTTTCTCTGTCCAAGTTTCTGTTCGCAGCTGGTTCAGGAGGGAGGCCCAGAGCCAGATAAAGCAGCAACTGTGTCATCTGCAATCCATCGCGAGGAGCTGCTATGTGAGCACACATACATTTAAATATTTGAAAAGCTTCTTTTAAAATGAGTATCAAAATGACAAATAATCCAAGTCAGAGAAAAATGCCCCAATGTTTCCCTATCTCCCTTTTCTCATTATGGAGATAAATCCCAGATGAATCTCCAGACAGCAGAGGAGGTGGGAAAAATTGTAGCAATTGCAGCCACAATGGCAAGAGAAATGTCTGCAGAAACCTTCCTGCCTGGAAGAGCAGGGCCCCTTGCTCTTGCCTGCTGCCTGCAAGTAGAAAAGCAGAACACGGGAGACTTCTCCGGCCATGGGGAGGAGCCCTGGTGCTGAGTCAGGAGCTGGGAGGGATGGGTGGGGTGGTGAGAGGCTTGTTTACTTTGGGTTTTCTCTACTGATAGCTTGAACTTCAAGGGATTTGGAAGTTTGATTCGGATTAGTGTTCCAAAGCAAGGCTGTTTCTCACAACCTTATCCAGCCCACTTATGTATGTAAAACTACATGGGGAATTTCAGGAAAATAAGCTCTCTAGGGAGACTCCCAGCCTCACTGCCAGAAAACAGTGCAGAAGCCAGCCAGCCAGAAGAAATGCCAGCTCTAATGAATCTTTCCCTGCTTATGACCAGAATCTCAAAATAGGGAGAGCTACGAAAAAGAGGAGCAAGGGCAATAGGGCCCTGGGGAGTTTCTGAGGCCAGGCTTTGTGAGAAGGAAAGGTAGATGGACTTTAGTTCACAGAAAAATTATGGACCAGCTTCTTCCTCAAACCTACAAGAGTACAGGGGTGGCAGATTTGGAAATTCTAGCATTCGACCCAGCTGTATGAGCCGCCAGCATGGCCCTTCTGCTAGGTTTGTCTGGTTGCTGGAGTTAGGGTAGCCCAGCTCTGGGCAGTACCCCGTCACCCAGCTGCAGTGCTATTTCAAATGCAAGTTTGTGTGTTGCCTATGAGAAGCACTGTGAGAAGTACAGATGAAATGAACGCCATCACTTTGAGAGTAGCATCTGCATAAATCACTGTCCGGTGCATTCATTCCTAGTGACAGATTAATTCCTTTCTCAGGTTTTGCTTAAGAGTGTACCACGGAATACTAATACTGTTCCCGAGAGAGAGAGAGAGAGAGAGAGAGAGAGAGAGAGAGAGAGAGAGAAAAAAAGAAGAGAGAGAGAAACAGAGACAGAGACTGACTCAGTCCCTCTCAGTACACTGAAAACTAAGATAACAGTGTGTTAAATGAGGAGGGGTTTCTGACTTGCCCCAGCAGAGGAAGCTTATATAAAGATTATGTTGTAGGATGTAGATTGTGGGGAAAACCATAGCTAGTCATGATGTGTCTCTGCACTCTAAAAAGCTATAGGATGTCGACTGACAATGATGCTATTCTGGGAGTTCTGCCTTAGTCCATTCTCACATTCTCAACCTCTCCTTTAGGAAGGATGGGGGCTGTGTTGTCGGTGGAGGGAGAACAGGGCCAATGATTTGATGTCATTCAATTTTAAAGATGTAAAGGAAAATATTTCCCGGAAGTATTCCCTTGAAAACAGCTCTGAGACACATGCCAAGTTCCTAGAAATGTGAGAGAGGAAGGAAGGCAGGAAGGGAGGGGGAGAGTGTTACCTCCCAGGCCTGGTTCCTCCCTGGGCATGTTTCAGAGCAGGCACCTGAAAAATGACTGTGATGGTATTTGCAGTTTATCAAGTCTTCCGGCAGAGGTGTCAGGCACAGAGAACTCACTTGTCACTCCAACATTTCCTGGCATTTGCTAACCACAACGAGGAATGGAGGGCAAAAGGATTACAGAATTAAGCGGCACTGGTACAGCAGCTGGTTGGGGGCTGAGATTTAGCTGTCACATTGAAGAAAACTCCATTTCATTTTGTGATTAGGAAGGAGTGAAAGTTAAAATAGGTGGGCTGGGCTGGGCCAGCCTTTAGCTAGGTCTGCAGGGGAACAGCAGGGTCCTCTCTGCACAGAGGACTCTCAGCTGCCAGTTTGCGCCATCAACTCATTTCCCCTCTGGATGCCAAGAGAAACCCATCACAGCCCAATAAAGTCCAATTTCACAGCTATGGAGAAATTGTGAAATGGGGCCACGACTCCATTGGAGAGGTTCTCCAGCACCTCGGACAAGTCCATGCCTGTGCCTCAGCCTTTCTTTACCTGCAGGCTCTGCTCCTAGGCTCATGTGCCCCAAGCACAGATACTTCTCTATTGAGACCCAGCTAAGCATGGTCTCATTACATCTACCTGCTGCCCCCAAGCAATCTCACTCTACTTAAGTCCTCTGCTAAGCTTTTCCATAGGATTATAACTTTCTCTAGGGTATGGGCAGAGTTGTATTAGGTATTCCACACACTTTACTGTCAAATCTCCTCTGTGCCCTGTGCTGAGGATGGGAAAAAGGGTGAACAGGACAGTGTCCTAGTACCCAGACAGTGCCTAACACATAATACCTACTTAATACATATTTTCTAAAAATATAATAAACTTTTTAATGTTTATTCCTCATAACCCGATTGAAATACTCCCACATTCATATGGTTGTTAAAATCTATCTGCATATGTGTAGGGCATAGAACTTTTATTCTATGTCTGTATGTGTACTGATTTGGCTCTTTGATCATTGTGAATTAGGTTACATAAGCCAAAATGAAGCACAGTATGATCTGTGAATCTTTCCATTCAATTAAGCTAGTAATGAGTACTCAATTTTTGCCACATACACATCAGATAGAGCACTAATCTCCAGGATATATAAAGAACTCAAAAAACTTAACACCAAAACAAGCAAAACAACCCAATCAATAAGTGGGCTAAGGAGCTGAACAGAAAAAGATATACATTCCATCAACAAATATATGAAAAAAATGTTCAACATCTCTAGTAATTAGAGAAATGTAAATCAAAACTACTCTATGATTTCATCTCACGTCAGTCAGAATGGCAGTTATCAAGAATACAGACAACAATAAATTTTGGCAAGGATATAAAGGAAAAGGCACATTCATACATTGCTAGTGGGACTGCAAATTGATGCAACCAATCCGGAAAGCAGTATGGAGATTCCTTAGAAAACTTGGAATGGAATTATCATTTGACCCAGCTATCCCACTCCTCGGTCTATATTCAAATGACTTAAAATCAGCATACTATAGTAATGCAGCCACATCAATGTTTATAGCAGCTCAATTCACAATAGCTAAACTGTGGAAGCAACCTAGATGCCCTTCAATAGATGAATGGATAAAGGAACTGGTATATATGCACAATGGAATATTACTCAGCATTAAAAGAGAATAAAATTATGGCATTTGCAAGTAAATGGATAGAATTGGAGAATATCATGCTGAGCGAAGCAAGCCAATTCCAAAAAAATCAAAAATGGAATCTTCTTTCTATTAAGTTGTGGATGCTGAACCATAATGGGGTTGGGGGACGTGGGAAAAAGGGAGGAAAATGAGGAGGGCGTGTGGGGAGGGTTCATGGGGCCAGGGAAGATGGTGGAATGAGATGGACACCATTACCTAGGTACATATATGACAGCACATATGGTGCAATACTCCATCATGTACAACCAGAGAAATGAAAAGTTGTGCTGCAATTGTGTACAATGAATCAAAATGCATTGTGCTGTCATATACATCTAATTAAAATAAATAAATTAATTAATAATGAAAAAGAAAGGCCTGAGAGAATACATGATTAAATGTTTAAGGAATACACACAAAGGCAATTTGGTGATCACAAATGTTAGTGATACCCCCTTACTTTGTTGCACCTGTTAATGATGAGTGCAAGATTAGCCTTTGATTTTACATACTTATAGAATTTCTAGGATGAGAATAATGTAACTTGTTGATAGTGCTGCTAGCACAGAACTGATAGTCCTGGTATTAGAAACCTACTGCATGTAATTAATCCATTGTTCCTCTCTGTGTACTTGTTACCATCTTCTTTGTGATAGCAACATTTTGGTTTTAAATTTTTCATGAAAAAATGTTTTCCTATATTCAGCTTTTAAGCAAAAAACAGATAAGTCATACCAAAAGAAGCTGGTGTCAAGGATTTAGACTAAAGATTAACTTTTAGGTATGGCTTATATTGGCAGAAATTCAACTCAATCCTTTGTCATTTTCTCTATGAAAATATAAATTGAGAGATTTATTGTTCAACATGAAACTAATCAACACCTTCAAGGCTTAAATAATGAAACCTTATATCATGTGCCATGCAGCTAGACAAGAAAACTGACACTTTTTCTTTGAAAATTATTTTATGCCAATGGTAAAAATTAAAAAATGAAACTTTATGCTCACTTAATTACCAACTATAATTCACAAGGCCATTAACTTCCTAATCTGTTACATTTGTATATTGATTCATTCACTTAACCAACATTCCTTGGCATTGTTTACCAAGAATGGAGAAAACCAGCACACAGTTCCTATTTCCAGATCTATTGCAAATTGCTAAGAAAGCATTACAACAAATAACGACAAAGTATCATCAGGATATAAGACATTTTTGTGAAAAATTCAGTGCTAAGTACCCCATCCACAGGTTGAAGCTTAAATCCCCTAAGTGATGTTATTTGGGGGTAGGAACTTTGGGAGATATTTAGGTTATGAAGTTAGTGTTTTCATGAATTAGAATTCATATAAGAGGAGACATGGAAGAGATGATTGTTCTCTGCTCTCTGCCATGTATGGAGACAAAAGGAATGAAGCCATCTACAAACCAGGAGGAAGTGGGTTCTCAACATATACTGGATGGGCAGTGCCTCGGTCTTTCACTTTGTAGCCTCCAGAACTGTGCGAAATAGATGTTTGTTGCTTAAGCTATCTAGTTGATGGTATTCTGTTATAGCAACCTAAACTAAGACATTCAGTGATAGCATAAAAGAGAAAATATCTGGGACAAGAGAACTTCAAGAAGTCTACCAAAGTAGTAGTGCAGTTGCACTTTAACAACTGAGAAAGAACTTCTCAGTTGAATATGAGAGAGGAGTTATCCTTTCCAATTAAGGGGTTCAAAATATGCCAAGGATAGAATCATAGGCATGTTGAAGGACAAAAATATCATTTTATGAGTATAGAAAGCAGAGCAGGTAGAGATCTGAGTGAGGTTCTTAGGGGGTGGAAGAATCAGATCATGAAGGGCCCCTTAGATTTTATAACTAATTTATAATTGTCACTCTAGGGCTCAGCAATTACATTAATTGAGGTTTAATCATTATGAAATTTTTCTTACTTCTACCATTACCTCTCTTTAATATTTCCTAAATATTAAATTTTCCCTTAATTCTCCTCACAGACATTTCCATAGAATTTTAGAGTATATATATATGAACATATATACACATATGTACATTTATATACATATAGATGATATCATACATATTAATTATTAATTATATATATATATATATATTAAACACAATTCACCCTTAATCAAAGCTAGCTTCTATTGCTCTTTGAATCCAGCGTTATCTTGTTTCTGTGACTGAAGCATGTACATTCCAGACAAAGGCTAGGTCACAACCTATCTCTGATTTCTCATAGTATTCTGCATAGAACAGCCACTTTGGAAAATCCTATTGATGATATTTGACAATGATATTTCTCCTTTTCTTTTAATACTCTCTAATTGTTGAGATACACATTCTGAGAAAAAACTTAAAAGCACTGCATGCAGTTTCAAATTCTGAAGTGTATAATCAACTCAAAGCTAAACAATTTCAAACTATTTCCAAATCCTTCAATGGTGATGAGTAAACCTCCTCTAACTTCCCAGAATTAATTCTCAAAGTCATCATCTTCAAATTCTCTTTTTCCTTGTGATACTTTAGAAGGTTGAGCTCTAAGTTGCTTTTGTTAAAAGAGTGATGTTGGAGGGTATATTAGTTAAACAATGTTTATAACTAAAATATGGAAGTCAATCTTAATTATTATGATTTAATTATTGACCTAAGTATTTTATTAGGTATAAAAGTGTATCTTTAAAAATATTTATATGATTTCCTCCATGCTGAGTTGTGGCACTTTAAAAACACAGTGCAAATGTCACTCCAAAGCAGACCTAGAAGGAGGGGTTAGTTACTGGTTCCCTTCTTTAAAGAAGACCTCACAAATTGTTGCTTCAGATTAAGTTGCAGTGAATCCACATTCCCCAAAGCCTATAAACTCCATGGTCAAATGAAGAAACAGAGAACATTATATTTCTTTCCACCTGATAAGTGAGTGTTAGGTGCATGTCGGAGACTGTGTCTGCATGAAATTAAAATATGCAATGTAAGCATGTCATCAATAATGCTGAGCTAAATCTTCCATATGCAACCTAGGTGCCAATGCATATTCCCATAAACATCCCATTTCAGTTAGGGGCTGTAGGTTTCAAAATAGCATAATACCAACCTTTGTACCTTCCAGAATACAAAGTTACCAAATGGGTGGAAATACAAAAGTTAAGCTTTGTGGCTTCACTTTCCTCCTTAAAATGTCTGGTTTCAGTTCAGTAGGCTTTGTACTAATGGGTCATCTTAGACAAGTCCAAGTTCTGACCTCTGGTCCTTCCCTTCCCTTGTCAAAGCCAAAGTCTATGCACTCCTCATAAAATCCCTTTCACACCTTTTGCCTCAAAAGACACCTCTCCTCTTCTTCAAACACTCTTTGAAGATTACGTCCCTGTGCAAATGACCAGTCCTACTTCAGCAGTTCCATAAATTGTGAGTATGTGATTTTTTTTTTCATGGCGATCATAAGCCTTTATGAAACACATATTAACATAGAGGAATGGGAAGTGAGACACCCTACATCTGATAAAATTCATGGTGTGAAACTGTCTGACTTGGAGACCTTTGCTTGTTCACAATTAAATGCCAAATCTCTGAAGGAAATCTCCTCCTTTAATATCTACATCAAGAACTAATAAAGGTAGACATATTTTCTGACATCCTCAGGGCTGGCAGGAGATCTGCTACAGTTCTGTCACTAATGAAGACCCCTGGAGAGTAACACAAATTACACAAAATGGTATGATAAGTGAAACTTCTGTCATAAAATGACTTGGTCATTTTTTTGAAGTAGATGTATTTTGAAGGTCTCTTCAATTTATATCAATGACTTACTATTCTTGAGTCCTTTCAGATGGGCCAGTTTTCTTGATACACAGAGAAAAAACTAAGTGCAGAGAAACAGAAATTTAGCAAGTATTACTTATTCACTGGACCCCTCCCACCCACCTAATCCACAGAACTGTCTTTTGTAGATGTGCCCATGTTCTTTCCCATGAAGAAGGTATCACACTCTTTTATATTGTAAATTGCCAACAATTCCTAAAAAAAAAAACAGAAGCCCAAAATATTTCTTTTTCTTTTAATACATAAATATCTATTAAGCATTGTCTGCTAGAGGAAAAAAATTTAAAAAACAATGAATGTTTTAGAAAATAGACATATTTAACCTGATTTAAATGTTACACAACATTATATTCAATACAGGTATTGATATATTAAAATGTATCAAAATACCACATGGTAACCCCAAAATATGCAATTTTTATGTTTTTATATATCAGTTGAAATATATTTTTTTATATTATCATATAAAATAAAACAAAATAGCCCAGATGAAAAAAATGGTCATTACTTTGATGGCATTTAAAATCTACTCAAAATTATGGTTAAGTCTTCTTACTTTTGACTTAATCCATAAACAACTCTGAAAAGTAAAAATGTTCATTAACCTAGGGGAAAAAAAAAAAAAAATGAAAAGTTGAATGCATGTTTCTGAATGCCTGCCTTTAGGAAACTACTATTCTCATGATGGCATTATCTCAAAATTCCAAAGCATGACTACTATGGTTGGGATCATCAAAGTAAAAAAGATATTCCCAACATTATGATAAGTGGTCCATTAGCTATGCCTTGAGAAAACTGCAACTCCATATCAATGCATATACTATCTTGGGGCTAAGGTAGTTTTCTCTGAAGTTACATTAACGGCTAGCTTCTGTGCAATCAATGGAAACATATTGGCAGATGTAAAGTAACCATGTACAAGTCGAAGAGCTGAAAATAATCCCCAAATGAGGATTGGGGTAAAGGGACTGGAGAAAAGAGGAGGCAGGTATTCATTTCAAGAAGTAAAGGGAGGACTAGTTGATGCCTGACACATTCAGACCACTTGTTTTCAACTCTACCTTGATCTATCTGCATCCTGATGCAAACTGTGGGATGCTGTGTGTGCCAGCTCTTTGTTCATCATACAGATTTAATTTACAGGATGTGAAACCACAATATTAATGTTCAAATTACAGAATTAATATTAAGAGCCTTCCTGCTTCACAAAATGAATGATAATATAAAGTGGAAGTGCTTTAGTGGTTCCTACAGATCAGCTTTCCCACAGATGCCAGAGCTGGCTGCTTTTTGGTCAGAAACAAGAATGCCAATTCGTCTCTATTCAAGGTCAGATTGTGGCTACACTCTGAGGATTGCTCTGAACTCAAAAGGTCACAATTTCTCCATTAAGGTGGTAAAAGGATATTGGGTCTATCCAAGGTATGCTGTTTGTTTTTTCTTTTCAACTTGACTGTAAATCACATGAAAAAAGAAGATGTGCATTTTGTTTTTTTAACATCTCCTTAAGGCATATAGAAAAGAAATATCCCAACAGCCTTTATTCATCCATCTACTTATTCATGCTGGGCATTTATTGACATCTTTAAAAAATCCATAATGTTTGATAGGTGATGGTATAAGATTTTAAGGGTTGGGGAACTCTCTTAACTAATTTTATATTCTGTGGTAGCATCAAGCCAAGTTTTTCATGTAAAAGACACTCAATAAATACTTCTTGATTTGTAATTTCTGTTTACTGACTCACCAATCAAATCCCTAGTGTGGTTAGGGGACCCAGTTATTAAGCAAAATAGTCAATAACCCAGTGTCAGGTGAGAAAAATTTTCAGAAAAAAAGAAAGAGCACAGTAGATTAAAGGACTTTTGAGAAGTAGTAGCTGAGATGTGTCTTGAGATTCATAAATGTAAAGTTAGGAGAGAGCATTCTCTCATCCCGTTTGCACCTTTATGTGCCCTGTGCATATAATGGCTCA
This sequence comes from Tamias sibiricus, assembly GCA_025594165.1. Taxonomy (NCBI): domain Eukaryota; kingdom Metazoa; phylum Chordata; class Mammalia; order Rodentia; family Sciuridae; genus Tamias; species Tamias sibiricus. Next base: position 63,716,305 of record CM046668.1, read on the forward strand.
AAGCTGAAATTAACTAAAGCATGTTGGTACCAATGTTGAACCAGAATATAAAAGGCTATGAAGAACAATCTTTCTAAACCTCAGTTTTCTTATTTGTAAAGAGGGAATAATTATACCTATAGTGACAGCTGACCAGTACCATCTAAGCAAAGGAAGTAGGTAACCAGATAGTAGCACAGGTTTATATTTCAGCTCTAGTATTTATGACCACTTTCTAATCACATATCCTTGGAACCTTGGGTTCCTCTTTGGTTTTTAAGATTACACCTGGTAATGAGTTAAAAAGCATTCAGTATCAGAAATATTTATATATAGACAGATAGTAAACAACATATAGTAATTTTATTAATACTATGGAACATTTGGCTATTTCTTCTAGGAAAACTGTAAGTAAAATATAATACAGGTAAAACTAAAAGATGTAATAGGCAGCCGCTGTCCATTTTGGCAGCTTCACACACCTGTTTCTAGAAGAGAAAATAAGCACCTTTTGATTGTGTACTTCTTTTCAAGGAACTTAGGAGAGCTGACTAAATTCTTATAACAAGCTGTGCTTATAAAAACATTCATTCATTCATTCATGTTCTGTTTTCAGATGAGAAAACTGAGGGTTAGAAAAATTCAGTAACCTATACACCCACATGCCAGGTGCAAGTGTGAAACAAGAGTCAGGGCTAGATATGTTTACCTGTAAAATCTATGCTCTGCTCTAAGTCATTCACAATCTTTGATGTTTCAGGTTGCTAGAATCAATCTCCAGTAGAAGAGGAATATTCATATTTTTCATAGTCATGGGCATTTAGACTGTGAGAGCTTTGGGGCATCATTTAGCCTAGGATTTAATTTTCTCTCTTGTTCCTATTATTGTTTTTCTTTCATTAGCCTTTCTTTACTTTTTTGTTATTTTCCACTTCCATCTATTTTTTCCTTCCCCATTATTTTTAACAAATAAAAGTTAAAATATCTATATAACGTGGATTATGAATAAAAATAAGGGCCACTTTTGGAATATGTTTTAAACATCAAAACAAGGTTTTAGAGGGCTGGCGTTGTGGCTCAATGGTAGAGCACTTGCCTAGCACATGTGAGGTGCTGGGTTCAATCCTCAGCACCACATAATAAATAAATAAAATAAAGGTATTGTATCCAACTACAACTAAAAAAAAAAATATGAGGGAAAAACAAGTTACTATAAAACTTCAATTTAGAATAACTAGTCTAACATGATTATGAAACATCACTCCTTTCTACTTGCCTACAAAATTAGACCAGGTCTACATCTGTGGAACAATGAAGGCCCAAAGCAGTCTTCCAATGAGCTTTTTAACATACATGACAGCAAACAAATGCTGACTATTTTAGAAACAAAATTTCCAGAGCTGTCTTGATAGCAGCAATTTAGACAGACTCTTTGATGTTCAGAGTTTCTACAGCAACAGGGGAATATAGAACCCAGAATTAAATAACCCTAGGTTCAAACCCTAGTCCTGTCACTTACAGGGTTTATGATTTTCAGCAATTTGTAGAGCCTAAGCCTCCACATCCTCTTCCTCAGCTGCATGATAGGACCCCAAACCACCATTCATTGTTCTGTTCAGCAACAATGTGACCACCATGAACCACATTAAAAGGACAGACAAGATAAGAGTGCCTAATCTCAGTGTGGGAAGAAGACATTAACACTTGGAAATACACATATGAGTACAATAAAGTAATAAAGGACTAATGACATAGTAGAAAGAATTTGGATGAAGGACTCATGGTAGACTCAATGTGGTGTCATTGAAGGTCAAACATAAAAGGCAAGTAAAAGCAAGGGGAAAGAAAAGAGAATTACACAGAGAGGAATACCATGGGCATTTGCTGCGAGGGGTGGAAGAGCTTTCAGTTTGGGGAGCTTGAAAGAATGCCCAGTGTGTACAGTGTCAAATGAACTGAGATCAGAACAGGGATGTGACCTGACAAGAACTTCATAGTCCATGTTGAGGAGTGTGTCTTTTGTTTTAAGTTCATTGGGAAGCTATTGATGGGTTTAGCAGATGTGATCAGATATGTGTTAACAGGAGGAGGGACAGAGTTGTAAAATTAGTGTTTGATCATTATTGGGATTCACATCTTATCTCATCTTTCCCTATGCTTACCTATAACTCTCTCTTGACTTTTCTACACCTCTCAGGTTTTGCATTCAGAAAATAGGATCCCAGAGCATGTTCGGATGGTAAAAATATATACATGTATGTTATGTCTGTAAAATTAGCAAAGCGATTTGGACTTCAATCACTCCTTTGTCATTATTGAAGCACTAATTTCTTTATCTATGAAATTATGAAAATACACATGGATAATCTTAAGTCTGGTCTAGCACAGTATGTCACTAAACAAATATTAGTTATTATAATTTAAGTGTAACAAAATTATTAATGCAATGCTCAAGATCAGAGAGAAGGGTTCCAATACCCTGGTAAGATGCTCAAAAGAAATCCAGTGAGGCATTACTTTCAGGCTAGAGACAAAATGACCATGTTAACCAAGAGCCTCAAATAGGTACTTGAAGATAAAATCAAGCTACTCTATGCTGTTTTGTCTGGCTAGCATCATGATTCTTAACTTTATATTCTTAGGCCAATTTGTAGACTTTTAGGCAGAGTACATAAACTCTAGTTAGACATTCTGTCCATTAGCCCCAGAAACTCACATTCTTGCTGCTTCAAAAATTATTTTCCCTTCATTATCCATGAAAGTTTCACCATTACCCTTAGTATGGGTCTCAACACAGGAGGCTGGATTATGTCAAGGATCTCAACAGGGAGGATTCCTTAGAGTTGTATGGAACCTATTTTATCATCTCTGGAGAAGACTGCTCCAAAACATGATTTGGTGATTCAGATAGGCTTCCAAGGCTGTTTGAATTATCAAATTTATGGTGCTGGGCTGGAGTGCAATGAATCAATCCCTTAGCGTACCCTCCCAAAGAGGAGGTCTCTGAAACTCTATGGGAAAAACATATATTATTCTTCTACAATAGCACCCCTGCCCCAACCAATATTTCAGGAGGCCCTTGCTCTGGGAAACCAGGCTGGTTTATATGCACTGGCAATTTTCCTTTCGTCAGTTCACTGTTAAAAATCTAGATAGAGGGCATATTACCATCCAATTAAATGGCATGCCTATCCTGCCTCATGAAACTTTTCTTGGATCTATTTAGATTGCTAATTAAAACAAGCCCAATGAGGATAAGAAATATGTTTCTTTTTTCTAAGTTTGTGGAGAAAACATTGCCTTATGGGATTTTAATGGGAATGCTGGAAACAACTCCAAGTGAGAAAATGTCATATTAGGAATGATGATATGAAGACATTTTACAGTTTCCTCAGATAACACACTAGAGACAGATCTGCATATGGTTTTCCTATTAAGAGTGCATGGATGAAAATACCTGGGGAAGAGTCACTGAGTGCCCCTTAGTAGGCTCTGTACTCCTTCCGGGTTCTGGTCTCAGCTGACAGGAATCCTAAGGGACACCATGTAGCACATGCACTGATATCAGCTTTGAAAATTACTTGCTCCTGGGACATGAGATATATGCACTGATAAAGACACCAATAGGAAAGGCAGCAAAAATAAATAGGTGGATTTGATATTGAATTTCATATTTGAACAATGTGTAAAATGCCCACAGCATCATTTTTGATGTCAGATTTTTTAACGTCACATACACAGACATTAATCTAGGGATAAAATTACTAGACCTAAGGATTATAACTTGGCAATCTGAACAATCTCTAAAACAGAATACCTTGAATATACAACCCATTTGATCAATGGTGAAGAAATGGACTGTTAAGAGAGAAGGAAAAAAATGGGTCTTAAAAAATCAAACAATTCAGTGGCCACATGTAAACACAGTTATAGATAACATACAATGTCAGAAATGAAGAAGATAAAATTTAACTTTGAAATTAGGCTAGTAATGCATTAGTATAAAAACAACCCTATAGTTTAAAATAAGATTCCAAATTTCCTTAGAAATAAACTTTTGATCTTTTCATTGTTTGGGGAGGTACTGGGGATTTAATCCAGGGGTGATTTACCACTGAGCCTCATCCCCAGCTCCTTTTTATGATTTTGAGACAGTCTTGCTAAGTTGCATAGAGCCTTGCTAAGTTAAAGAGACTGGCTTTGAACTCACGATCCTCCTGCCTTAGACTCCTGACTCATTTGGATTACAGGCATATGCCACTGTGCCTGGCTTTGATTTTATTTTTTATTGGTACATCATAATTATACATAATAATAGGAATCAGTATGCAATATTTGCCTATGCACATAATTTGCTCAATCTCCTTCCATAGTACATTCCCTTTCCCTCCCCACCTCCCTGCCTGATTCATGTATTTTATATGTATATGCATATATATATATATGTATATATACATATATATATATGTATATATACATATATATATATATATATATATATATATATATATATATCAGGATTCATTATAGTATATTTGTACATGGGCATAGCATAATTTTGTAGATTTCAGTCCCCAGTACTTACCTATACCCACCTACTTTCTCCCTTCTGTTTGTGAGATCACCACTTTAAAAAAAAAATTCCTATTTTTTTGTTTGTGTTTTCCCTCTCTCTGGCTTATCCATATGAGAGAAAATATTCAACCCTTGACTTTTGGAGTCAAGGGTTAGAATGATGTTCTCCAGTTCCATCAATTTACCAGCAAATAACAATTTGATCTTTCTTTATGGTTGAATAGAAATTCATTGTTTATACAAATCACATTTTCTTTACCCATTCATCTGTTGATGGGCCCTGAGGTTAGTTCTATAACTTGGCTATTGTGACTTGTGCTGCTATAAACATTGGTATGTATCACTATAATAGGCTAACTTTAGGGATTTTTTTTTTATAAATATCAATGTGGGAAATATTTTGGTCCTATGGTAGTTCCATTCTTAGTCTTTTGACTTTACTGCTTTGCAAAGTGGTTTTACTAATTTCAAGTCCCATCAACGATATATAAGTGTATCTTTTCTCCCACATCCTCACCAGCACTCATTTTTATTTTTGTTCATGATTATTACCATTCTAAGTGAAATAAGATGAAATGAGTACAGTGTTCATGTGTTTCCCTGATTACTAACAATATTAAAATATTTTTAATGTAATTGTTGACCATTGTATTTCTTCCTTTGATAAATGTCTATTAGTTCATTTCCCCATTTATTGATTGGGTCATATCTTTTTTTTTTTTTTTTTTTTTTTTTTGTGTTAAGTTTTTTGAGTTCTTTATATATTCCAGATATTAACACCCTGTTGAAAAAGTAGGTGGTGCAGATGTTTTCCCATGCCATTATCCCTCTCTATACTCACAGAGTTTTGGGGTTTTTTTTAAGTTGTAGATGGACACACTACCTTTACTTTATTTATTTATGTGGTGCTGAGGATCAAACCCAGTGCCTCACACATGCGAGGCAAGAATCTACCACTGAGCCCTGTGCATATATATTTTTTTTTATTTGATACTTTTCTACTTATTGATTCTAGATTTTATTTATCAAGGTTAAGTGGTCTTTTAAGCAAGTCAGTGTCTGCACCAACATGTTGCAATGCTGTCCCTATGTTTTCTTCTAGTACTTTCAGGGTTTCTAGACTAATTCCTAGCTCTTTGATCTACTTTGAGTTGCTTTTAGTACAAGGTGCAAGATAGAGATCTAGTTTAATTCTACATATGGATATCCTGTTTCCTTCGCACCACTTCATACAAAGGCTATCTTTCTCCAACCTATGTTTTTTGGCACCTTTGTCAAGAATCAGATGACAGTATCTATGTAGACTTGTCTCCGTGTCTTCTATTCCATTGGTTTTCATGTTTGTTTCTATGCTAACACCATGCTGCTTTTCTTACTATACTCTGTTGCAGAATTTGAAATAAGGTATCATGATGTCTCTAACTTCACTCTTGTTGCTCAGAGTTTCTTTGTCTATTTTGAGTCTTTTATTCCTTCATATGAATTATAGAACTGTTTTTTCTAGTACTATGACGACTATCACTGGTATTTTAATGGGAATTGTATTTAATTTGTAATTGTTTTTGCTAATATAGCCATTTGATAATATTAATTGTGCTCATACATGAACATGGTAGATATTTTAATTTTCTAAGGTTTTTGCCAACTTCTTTTTTCAATGTTTTATAATTTTCATTGTAGACATATTTCACCTCCTTAGATTTATTCCTAAGTAGTTTATTTTTAAGGTTATTGTAAATGGGGTAGTTTTCTTTATTTCCTTCACATCAAATATTAGAGTATATGAAAGCTATAGATTTTTTGCATATTAATCTTATATCATGATACTTCGTAGAATTTGTTGATCAGATCTAGAAGTCTTATGGTGGGAGTTTATTTATTTTTTTTTTTTTTCTATTTGGAGGGGTCTTCTATTTGTAGCATCATGTCATCAGTAAAGAGAAATAGTTTGGCTTGTTCTTTTGCTATTTGTATCACTTGAATTTCCTTCTCTTGCCTGATTGGTCTGACCAGAGTTTCAAAATTAGGTTGAATAAGAGCAGTGAGAGTGGACATCTTTGTCTTGGTCCTCCTTTTGGAAGAAATACATTCAGTTTTTCTCCATTCATTATGATGGTGGCTTTGGGCTTATAAAATACAACCCTTTATGAGGTTGAGGTTAGTTTTTTCTACCCTTAGTTTCTTTACTATTTTAACATTAATGGTGCTGAATTTTCTCAAAAGCTTTTTCTGTATTTATTAATACTATCATGCAAATTTTGATCTTGATTATTTTTATGTGATGAATTACATTTCTTGATTTGCTTATGTTGAACCAATCTTACATCCTTCAAATGAATCCAACTTGGTCATATTGTACAATCTTATTAATGTGATTTTGAATGTGGATTACTAGTATTTTGTTAAGGAATTTTCATTTGTGTTTTTCAGGGCTATTGGTCTGTAGTTTTCTTTCATTGATGTATCTCTATCTGATTTGGGTACCAAGGTGATACTGTCCTCACTGAATAAATGTGGGAGAGTTCCCTCACTTTTATTTCATTGAACAATTTTGAGGAGGATAGGCATTTGTTCTTCTTTAAAGGAGCAGTAGAACTCAGCTAAGAATCCATCTGGTCCCAGACCTTTTCTTTGCTGGAAGATTTTTTATCACTGCTTCATTCTTTTAGTTTGCTATTGGTTTGTTTACATTTTCCATAACCTCTTGTTTCAATTATGGTAACCCATGTGTATCTAAAATTTTGTCAACATCCTCTAGATTTTCTAGTTTATGGGTACATATCTTTTCAAAATAGTCTCCTGGTGGACCAATGGTACAGAATTGAGGACACAGAGACTAATACATATAATTTCAGCTATCTTATATTAGACAAAGGTGCCAAAAATGTACAGTGGAGAAAGGATAGCCTCTTCAACAAATGGTGCTGGGGGAACTGGAAATCCATATGCAACAAAATGAAAATAAACCCTTATCTCTCACCATGCACAAAACTCAATTCAAAGTGGATCAAGGACCTAGGAATTAGACCAGAGACAATACGCCTAATAGAAGAAAAAGTAAGCTCCAATTTCCAACATGTCGGATTAGGCCCCAAGTTCCTTAATAAGAATCCTGTAGCGCAAGAATTATTACCAAGAATTAATGAATGGGATAGATTTAAACTAAAAAGCTTCTTCTCAGCAAAAGAAACAATCAGTGAGGTGAATAGAGAGCCAACTAATTGGGAACAAATATTTAATACATACACATCAGATAGAGCACTAATTTCTAGAATATATAAAGAACTCAAAAAACTTAACACCAAAAAAGCAAATAACCCAATCAATAAATGGGATAAGGAATTGAAAAGACACTTCTCAGAAGAAGATACACATTTAATCAACAAATACATGAAAAAATGCTCAACATCTCTGGCAATTAGAGAAATGCAAATCAAAACTACTCTAAGATTTCATTTTACTCCAGTCAGAATGGCAGCTATCAAGAACACAAACAACAATAAATGTTGGAGAGGATGTGGGGAAAAAGGAACACTCATACATTGCTGGTGGGACTGCAAAATGGTGCAACCACTATGGAAAGCAGTATGGAGATTTCTTGGGAAAATGGGAATGGAACCACCCTATGACCCAGCCATCCCACTCCTGGGTCTATCCCCCAAAGACTTAAAAACAGCATATTACAGTGACACAGCCACTTCAATGTTTATAGCAGCACAATTCACAATAGGTAGGTTGTGGAACCAACCTAGATGTCCCTCAGTAGATGAGTGGATAAAGAAAATGTGGTATATATACAAAATGGATTTTTACTCAGCAATAAGAGAGAATAAAATAATTGCATTTGCAGGTAAATGGATGAAGTTGGAGAATATAATGCTAAGTGAAATTAGTCAATCTTAAAAATACAAATACCGAATGTTTTCTCTGATATAAGGAGGCTAGATCACAGTGTTGTTGGAAGGGGGTACATAGGATCAGAGGAACACTAGAATGGTCAACGGAAAGGGAGGAGAAAGGGGGAGCGAGGGGGGAGGGGGGAATGAAAAAAAATTGGTGGGTGAATGAAATGGATATCATTATCCTAAATGCATGATTGAAGATCTGAATGGTACTTATATACTTTGTATACAAGCAGCTGTATGTAAAAAGATACTATACTTGTGCATTATGAATAAGTAAATAAATAATAAAAAAATCCTTTGATCTCAAAACTTTCCATTCGGATCTTTCCCCTTTTACCTCTAATTTTGTTGATTTGGGTCTTTTTCTTCTGATTAGTTTGGAAAAGAGTGTACCAATCTTATTTATCTTTTGAAAGAACCATATTTTGTTAAATAATCCTCAGTATTTATTTTTTATTTTTATTACAGTAATTTTGGGTCTGATTCTTATTATTTCCCATCTTTCACTGGTTTGGGAATTTGTTTCGTCCTGATTTTCTAGGGCATTGTGATATAGCATTAGATTGCTTATTTTGGATCTTTAATGTAGGCAATTAATGATATAAACTTTCCTCTTAGAACAACCTTCATTGTGTCTCAGAGATTTTGGCAAAGTGTATCGCTATTCTCTATTGATTCTAGAATTAAAAAAAAATTTTTTTTCTTTTCTCATTTTGTCTATGATCCATTCCTCATTTATAAAAATATTGCACAATATCCTTGTGTTTATGTGTTTATATATCCCTATTATATTTCTTGCTGTTGGCTTTCTATGATCTGTGAGATATAAATAATTATAATTTTTATTTTCTGTTTGTAAAAACTTGATTTATGGCCTATTGTATGGTCAATATTAGAGAAGGTTCAATGAGCTGCTGAGAAGAAAATGAATTCAGCTGTTTACAAAGGGAATATTCTACATATGTGTGTTAGGTTCATTTGATCTACAGTATTATTAAGGTCATAAATGTCTTTATTGATTTCATATCTGGAAGACCTGTCTGTTAATGAAAAGAGTGTGTTGAAATAACCAGTATCATAATATTGGGTCTATCTGAGCCTTACTGTTAAGAATAGTTTGCTTTATGTAATTAGGTGTACCAACTTTGGAGCATTAATATTTACTATTGTTAAATCTTTTTTTTTTTTTTTTTTTTTTTTTTTGGATTGTTTCTTTTACAAAGAGGTAGCTTCTTCCGTTTTTTTTTTTGTTTTTTGTTTTTTTTGTTTGTTTTTTTTTTTTTTTTTTTGTGCCAGGAAATGAACTCAGGGGCATTTAACCAGTCAACCAGTGAGCCACATACCAAGCCCCATTTTGTATTTAATTATAGACAGAGTTTCACTGAGTTCCTTAGTGCTTTGCTATTGCTGAGGCTGGCTTGAACTGGAAATCCACCTGGCTCAGTGCCTCAGCCTCCCAAGCTGCTAGGATTACAGGCATTTGCACCATGCCTCGCTTGCATCTTCTGACCAATTTGCTGGAAATCTATTTCATCAGATGAGAATAGCTCTTCCTGCTTGTTTCAGACTCCAATTTGTGGGGAATATCTTTATTTGCATCCTATCATTTCAGCCTGTGGATGTCTTTGCCTATGAGATGTGTCTCTGGTAAAGAGTTGGGTCTTGTTTTTATAATCCAATCTTGATGGTCTATGTCTTTTAATTGAAAAGTTGAGACCATGTACACTGAGAGCTATATGGAAAGTTAGTTATTGTCAGGATCTGTCCATTGGTTGCATGTAAGTCACCATGCATGCAAGCCTCGTGGAAGGAGACATATGGTGTCTGGGGATAGACAGTGGACATTTCCTCTGGTAAATTGCCCAGGTACAACATGAATCTCTTTCCCACTCTGCTGTGGCCCACACAAAACCTGAGATGGGTGTGAACTGCCAAGATGTCAACCTGCTGACTGCAAGACATCAGGAAGCAAGACTCTGCCCATGAAACCTTATCCCTGCCTTTGATATACCCCTTAAATAAATCACCAGAGCCATTTTCCTTTTGTCTAGTTCTATAAACCATGTGGACTAGATCTATCAGGGGCCTCACATTCTGTAAATATATTTATGAGTACGTGTGCTAGTTATCTGAGAATAAGTTTTAGGGTAGATTAGATTCCCCTGGACAGGAAGAATGCCCCAAAGAGACATTGGCTCTAATCCCTTCTGAAAAATTATCATTTCCTATAATTTTGATTTATTTTATATATTTAATTTGATCTTAATTTCCATTTGTTTAACTGTTCTTCTAGTATGTGCCACCCATTTTGGAAATCAGGGGTTTGTTTTTGAGGTCTTCTGTGTGTCACATTTGTATAGTTTCTATAGTGCTGGCTAATGATCATGAATTCCTTTAGTTAAAACTTATCTTTAAAAGTTTTTGTTTCTTCTTTGTGAATGATGAATTTGCTAGATATAGCAATCTTGGTTGGCAATTGTTTTCTTCCAGTGCTTGGTTTATCTCACTCATTCCATAATTTCTTGGCTTTTATTTCCATACCCTCTTCAATTGCAATAACTCTTAATTTGGTCTCAATGTTGTCACATATTTCTTGTGTATGTATTCTTATCATGTTTTTTTTTTTTCCTTTCTGTTTACTAAATGTTCAAGTTTATATATCCTGTTATTGAGGACTTAAATTCTGTTTTCTAAATAACATATTGTGTTAATGAATTTTTTAAGTAAATTTTTATTTGATTTATTGTGTCTTTGATTTCCAGAAGTTTCTTTTTCAGAACCTCTCTTCATTGAAAAGTACTTTTACCTACAGTATTTGCTCTCTTAACCCATTCCTTAGATCATCCTTTACCTCATTAATAATTTTAATTTCAACTTTCTGTAGTATTTCTCTGAAATTTCATACTCTTTGATATCTGTGTGTTCCTTTAATGGGGGATTAAAAATTGGGGGGAACTTGTTTCTTGTCTTGTTTTCAGGGATCTGAGACTTGCACATCTGTTGAGATGAATTCCAATTTCTCTTTCATGAGGGGGGTCCTTTGGGGAATATTTGTCTATGCCCTAATAAGTCTTCTGTTGTCTGTGCATCTTGTCATCAATACACAGTTTCAGTGTAATCCAAGTCTAAAATTGCACCTCCAGTGCCTCTCAGTTCCCCCTTGCAAAGCCGCTGATTTGATTTATTCTTAGGGAGTTGCTACAAAATTACAGATTCCTGGGAGACTCTGTCTTGGAACTTCTTTCTGGTTTTGCTATGGGAATAAATATGCCCCCCCCCCACGCACACATAGTTGTTCATATTGGGGGCCTGATCATTTGGCAGTTTGGTTTCCCCTATTATATGTGTTAAATTACTGTTGAAGTTTGAGTACGGTTAGTTTGTGTGTAGAGCAAGGTGTACTATCTATTATCTGGGTATATAGCTAAGCAGCAGAGTCTCTACCCTGTGAATTCATAGTGTCCAACACCTCTCAGAATATTTTTTTTGCATATATATTATGTTTTTATTTTTTTTCAAGTCTCTGGTTTAATATAAAGTATTAATAAAGTATTAATTGTGTCTTCATACATGTATTTAGGGTAATCATGGATAACTCAGTCTGCCATTATTCCTATCCCCTTGTCCCCTCTCCCCACTCCCCCCTCTTTGTTCTATTTAAAGCTCTTTCATTCCTCTCATTCCCTCTCTCTTGCCTTTGTAAGTTAGTATCTTCATATCAAAGAGATCATTCGACCTTTGGTTTTTTGAGATTGGCTAACTTCACTTAGCATTATTTTCTCCAACTCCATCCATTTACCTGCAAATGACATGATTTTATTCCCTTTTAGTGCTGAGTAGTGTTCCATTGTGTATATATACCAAAGTTTCCCTATCTACAGAATGGGAGCAAATCTTTACCACAAGCACATCAGAGAGAACACTAACCTCAAGGATTTATAAAGCTCTTAAAAGCCTTAACACCAAAAAAACAAATAACCCAATTAATAAATGGGCCAAGGAACTAAACAGATACTTCTCAGAAGATGATATACAAATAATCATCAAATATATAAAAAAAATGTTCAACATCTCCAGTGATTAGAGAAATGCAAATCAAAATAACTCTAAGATTTCATCTTACTCCAGTCAGAATAGCAGCTATCAAAAAAACAAACAACAACAAATGCTGGCGAGGATGTGGGGGAAAAGGCACACTCTTACATTGCTGGTGGAACTACAAATAGGTAAAGCCAGTCTGGAAAGTAGTATGGAGATTCCTAGGAAAACTGGGAATGGAACCACCATTTGACCCAGCTATCCCACTCCTTGGCCTATTCCCAAAGGACTTAAAAACAGCATACTACAAGGACACAGCCACATCAACGATTATAGCAGGAAAAATCACAATAGCTAGATTGTGGAACCAACCCCGATGCCCACCTCTCAGAATTTTGGTAAAGAAAACAACAGCAGCAAAATACATATGGCATGAAAATAAGTACCAAGTGCCTACTATGACATCCACAACATTAATTACCACACAAAGAGGAATGGTGGGGTCACTAATTATTATTATTATTATTATTATTATTATTATTATTATTATTATTATTATACTGGGAATTGAACTCAGGGCACTCCACCACTGGGCCACATCCCCAGCCCTTTTTTGTATTTTCTTAGAGTCAGAGTCCCACTGAGTTGCTAAGTGCCTCACCATTGCTGAGGCTGGCTTTGAACTCATGATCCTCCTGCCCCAGCCTCCCAAGTGACCCCACCATGCCCAGCTGAGGTCACTAATTAACAACAGCAACAACAAATAGCCATTAACTAGATTTACCCTTAAAGTAAACAACAAGTGTCAACTATGCTATCAGCAGTAATAGGAATCACAGCAATGTTAATGGTAAAGTGTTATGGTTAAATACAGGGTGTCTCCCAAAAGCTCAAATATAAGACAAGAATGAGAGGCAAAATAATTAGATTTGAGAAATAAAACCAAATTGATGAATTAATTCACTGATATGGATTGACCTTGAGGTAAATGTAGGCAAGTAGATTGTGGCTGGAGAAAATAGGTAACTGGAAATTTGCCTTTAAAGTTTATATTTTGTCCCTAGTGAGTGCAGCACTTTCTCTGCTTCTTGGCTATTATGTTCTGAACTGCTTCTCTACCATTCATGTAAACCATGATGTTCTGTCTTACCTTTGGCCCAGATCTATGCTGTCAAGTCAACTATGGATTGAATCTCTCTGAAGCCATGAGTGAAAATATTGTTTTTTTTGTTTTTTTTGTTTTCTTTTCTCTATGTTGTTCTTATAAAGTCTTCTGGGCCAGGCATGGTGGCACATGCCTGTAATCCCAGCACTTGGGAGGCTGAGGCAGGAGGATCACAAGTTCAAAGCCAGCCTCAGCAATGGCGAGGCATTTAGCAACTTAGTGAGACCCTGTCTCTAATAAAAATACAAAAAGGGCTGGGGATGTGGCCCAGTGGTCGAGTGCCTCTGAGTTCAATCCCTGGTACCAAAAAAAAAAAAAAAAAAAGTCTTTTGGTCATGGTGACAAAAAAAATTGGAATAAAACATAGAGGCTGGAATTATATAAACTAAATAGTTCTAAAATATGGTAAAATTATGGTTTACTGAGCAAAATAATAATGGGGTTGGAAGGCAAAAATGTTTGGAATATTCAAACTGTGAACAGAGAGAAAGCAGAAGAGTGGTAGCAAGTGATAACTTCAGACAAAGAGGAGAAAAAATAAATAAAAGAAGCAAAATAAAGACAGCCAAAGAAAGAACAAGATCATATGTGTATTAGAGGAAGAACAGAGAAAGAGTAACACAAAAACAAAAACAAAACAAAACAAAAAATCAAAAGAAAACAAACACACAGAAACCCTTAACCTTCAAAAGACAAAATAAAATTTAAAAATGTATTTATATGTATATCCATGAGACAATCAGCATAGCAAAAATGCCAAAAAGAAAAGAAAGATAGATTAAAAAAAAAAAAAGATGATAATCCCAGAGGCTCTGGAGGTTGAGGCAGGAGCATCTTCAGTTCAAAGCCAAACTCAGAAGCATAACAAGGCACTTTGCAACTCAGGGAGACCCTGTCTCTAAATAAAATACAAAATAGGGCTGGGGATGTGGCTCAGTGGTTGAGTGTCCCTGAGTCCAATCTCCAGTACTTCTCCCCCCCCCCCCCCAATAAAAAGGTAAAACAGCTTAATGAGAAATGAAAGGGGACTGGGGATATAGCTCAGTGGGTAGAGTGCTTACCTCCAATGCACATGGATATGGGTTCTAATCCCCAGCACCACAGAAACAAAACATAAAAGAGAAATAAAAGGATTGTCACCATGAGGTAGTCAGAACTGTTGACAGGGATGGGTGAGTGCTTCCTATCTCACATTGCCCCTCTTTCTGTTTCTTCTTGGGCCATGTGCCCCTTAGAAAAATCAAGGGTTAGCTGCTGTTCGACCCTTCCTATTTTTGTGTTGTTCATCAAGTTGCTATCTGGGATGGCCTGGAACTGAAGCAGGTTAAAATTGTTCTCAGATACAACTCCTTACCAGTATAAAGTAGGATGGGATGTGAAGTGCTCTTAATTGGAGTTTTGTCTGGACAGACTTATCAATGCACTTAAAAAATCTCTCAAGCTGGGCGCGGTGGCACACGCCTGTAATCCCAGCACTTGGGAGGCTGAGGCAGGAGGATCGTGAGTTCAAAGCCAGCCTCAGCAATGGCGAGGCACTTAGTAACTCAGTGAGACCCTGTCTCTAAATAATAAAATACAAAAAAGGGCTGGGGATGTGGCCCAGTGGTCGAGTGCCCCTGAGTTCAATCCCCGGTACAAAAAAAAAAAAAAAAAAAAAAAAAAAAAAAATTCTCTCAAATCAATGCAAAGATTTAAATAGGAAGTTCTGGTATCTGGGGTTTAGGTCTAATCATGCCTTTGTGATTTTGTCAGGTGTTACCTGCTCTACAGAGATTAGATCAACATACCCCTAGGAATGGGCAGATGCTAATCTCTGCAGCACTTCTGGATCTCAGGGAACTCCCAAGAATGCTACCAGTAAGGTTGGGTAACCAACCCTGCTCAGGTCTTGCACACTCTACCACTTATAAATTTGGCCATCCCAGGCTCAATTCTGGAGTACAATCTTGCCCATTTGTCCAGTTTCTGGACCTTCTTTATTCGGTTCTGGTAAACCAACAGACTAAAAGGGAAAGTGAGTCCCACTGCATATCACCAACCTGAATCCCCCTGGGCACAATCCTCTCTCTGCCCATGTTCATCATACTCTGACAGGAACACCCAAGCTTACAAAGTAAGTGCTTGCTGGGACAGTATGGTATTATTTGTTATCTCCTGGGCTCCTGTAGCATCAAGCCCAGTGTGATCTCTTCAAGATTGCTCCATGCCTCAGCTCTCTGCTTGCCAGTTGAGAACCATGGAAAATTTCCCAAACACCAGATAGCTGTGCAACCTCTGATTCTGTTCTGTAGGTTTTCCCATGCTCAATTTGTCCACTGTGGTTCTCTCTGTTCATGGTGCATCTTCCTTCTGTAGCTAACTGGTGCTGATGCTGCCACCAGGTTGGCTCCAATGTATTCTTTCTTGTCCTCTGTTCAAAGTACTCAAATTTCTGGGTCTCTAAGATTCTCTGTCTGTCTGATATTAAATTTCAATGAATTCTCTCTGTCTCCCATCTTGCTGGGAAACAGCACTTCTGCTGCTTGAATTCCAAGACTCATAACTACTGAAAAGCATACCCTTCCTCAAATCTGCCATCTTTAACTATAATCATTTATTCTGAAGTTATAAATACCTCAGTTTTATCATCTGTGAAATTGGAATAATGTCACCTTAGGGGAAAATGCTTGAGGATTAGCTACTTAATGTTTACTGCATTGTTTATTATAATAAGTTCTTTAGAGGCTGGGAAAAGTATGTGGTGAATACAAAATAAGGTGAATAAATCAATAAAAATAAAACCTTTGCATATATAGTATGTGTACGCAGAGAAAGTAGATTATATGGAGGAGAGTGATTAAATATTTTCTTAAGTGGAAGAAAGAAACAGAGCCCTGGAAAGTACAAAGTAGTTCATTCCTAATGGGTGAAAATATTCCACATAACATACTGCCCCTTGACAAACATCTGATTTATACCAGCCAGCTGCATTTTGAGTATGCCTTTAATGTGTATTTATATTTTTAAATGTCAAGAAGCTGATAGTCTTTAAAAGGAGCATTTACAGTTGTTTGAGCTTTAGAATCCCTTTCCAAGGAAGCATCTGGGCTTGCCTACAGTTTGAAAATATGTTGTCTTTCTTTCAGTGGTTATTTTTCTAATATGTCTCATGACCGTGTAATGCTATGTTGCCTGGAGTAGATGTCCCTGGGAGTCCAGAGAGTCAACTGCCCGTCTTAATTTCTTCCATGACAATGATCACATATACTCAGTTCTACTATATTCTGGTAGCTAGAAAATTCAACTCTCTCTAGCAGGAAAATTCAGAAGATAAGAAAATATTAGCTATCTTAGAAACCAGAGGACATGTTCAAGTTTTATTAGTTTCCTGAACATGTACTTAGAGTACTGTTAATTGTTTTGACCAGTCTATCTGGTACCTGGTACAATACCCAATGTCCTCAGAAGCAAGACAACTTCGTACTCACAATCACTGAGTCCTCAGGTATCTTAGACACTGCCAAATTATTGAGAAGTTTTTATTCAGAACCACCCAAAGAACACAAGAATAATGCATTCCAAATAGCTTCAATCAATAATTTCACTAGTTTCTAGTTGTTTTCTGAATGTTTTAAGTAGAAACAGAAACTTTGAAAATGGGGTATTTTAAATATTCTTGTGGGCAACATGTTCTGAAAATTTTCAGATGCATGCCTAAGAAAAAAATACAGGGTCCTAAAAGCTAAGGTCATGTTCTACTAATCTGGGAGGAAAGAATTTCTCTGGTTCCTTCATCTCTGGTAACAGATTTCTAGAATTCTGGAATTTTATAACTACATGGGCCAATATGATTAAGTATCTTGACTTCTTATTTTCCCCTAAAATCACTGTTCTAGCTTTTGTTTTGTTTTCAACGTCATTTACAAACTACTAGGTCTTAACACCTCTTGAGTCTTCCACGTCATCTTGCTGGGCTGTTTAATAAATTCTGTTGAGGTATAAAGATAAAATACTTCTGTTTCCAGTTCTGGAACCATTGCCCAAACTTCCATGGATTTCTATTTAGATGGACTTGGATTATTGTCTCAAAGCAATAAACTATCAACGTTAAGTATGACGTTAACTTGTTAATAGAATTAAGCTTATAAGTTTTAATAGACTCAAGCAAGATCACCCATTAAAAGTTCTACACTCACTTTGTTCTAATACTCCTTCTTAGGGGAAAAGACAGAGAGAGGATGCAGTTCTTCTATTTATATTGAAGACTGTCTCAAGCTTGGTTACTTTTGTAGGAGGATGTTGTGTAAGCCTGTGAAGAAACAGATTATCAGCACCTATCTGCAGGAGCCCTGATTGGGGAGATGTCTGAGATTGTGGTTGGCTGCGGGCCATGGAGATATTTGGGCATTGCCCCCTTTCATGGTCTCGCTGGACTTGGCCCAGGATCTCACGAGACTTGAGCGGGACATTGCTGATCGGGTAGGCGCCATTGTTTGTTGGGTTTTTGGTGGTGTGTGGTGCGTGTGGGAGTTGTTGGTGGAGCCAGAGAGAGAAGCTACCAGAATAAAGAGCCTGTTCATTTCCAGTCTGCCTCTGAACTTATTCCCGCGGCTTCGTTGCTCCAAGC
Source organism: Tamias sibiricus (assembly GCA_025594165.1). Lineage (NCBI taxonomy): Eukaryota > Metazoa > Chordata > Mammalia > Rodentia > Sciuridae > Tamias > Tamias sibiricus. Next base: position 63,734,573 of record CM046668.1, read on the forward strand.
GGCAATGGCTTCAGGCAGCAACCACCTATCAATTGTTAACCTCCACCCAGAATATATGGTGTTAACAGTGTGCTTCGCTCCACTGTTTATTGACCAGCAGGCTGAGTGCAAGTTTTTTTTCCAGAAGAAAAGACATCAACTTGGCTCAGAATCAGATTTTCAAGGGAAAACTGAAAAGTATAATGTAGGTTGAATCGTGAAGCTCTTACTTCTCATCCCTCTTCAACTACTTCTGAACAATGAATGCATAAAAACAGCAAGACTAGAAACAACTGCAAAGTTTGTCCAAAGGTAGAACTAAGGCAGACAATGTGCAGGCTAATAAACACATGCGGAGTAATCACAAATGGGGTGTCAGCTTGTGACTCTACTGTAGAAGTAACCAAAAGTGATAATGCACAACAATACCCTTTATAACATGCACAGCCGTTCTAAGTATCACAGTGAGCATTGTCCTTGGTGCTGAAACAGTGACCAAGAATAATTAACATCCTCTTCAGCAAATTATTGTGCTGTAAAACAAGACTCACAGTACCCCAGTGTGAAAATATTGAGAGTTCTCTGAAAGCTAGAGTCATGTTCTACTAATGTTCCTATTCCCCACAGTATCCAGACAAAATATTTTGATTAGAACCAAATCTCCAATACATACATTGATTTGGCAAATAATAGAGTTAAGAATAGCCATAAAATAAATACTCTTTCTGATTTAAATAAGCAGCAAGGTGAGGAAGAGAGGATAAAATGAGGTAAGTAAAATTATATCATAGCAAAATCTATTAAGTCTCTGTTAAGAGAAGTAGAACCAGAAGTATGGAAAGTATAATGCTGAAAAAGGACAGAAAAAGAACAGAACAATTTAAATTTGGTTTTTAATGGCTTGTCTTTTAAACAGAGTGCTGTTCTTGAGAAAGAAAGTGTAGAATAAACATCAGTCAGAGAGAACTACAGCTCAAGATGGGTGGAGAAATTAGGAAAAATTAAATGATGTTGAGTCTTCCTACTGGGACAAATTACAACCTTGGGAAGTATTGATAAACTTCACAATTGAAGTAAATTAATGATTGAGAGTGTTTTTAAAGAAATAATAAATATGTGCAAGAGTGGTAGAGTCCAAAGATGAGTAAGTACTTGGTTTTCAGAAGAGAATATGTGAATTATGTGAACTAAAGTATTTTAATGTTGATTGTTAGAATACAATGCAATGCTTATTAAGGTATATCATGGATTCACTAAGTACAGAGCAATTCTGGTTTTTCACAGTTCCTTTCCCCCAACACACAATCATTAAGATTTTAAATTAATCATAAACATTATAGGTATAGTTGATCTGGATTTCAGAAGGATATTTCCCACCATTCTCACCATTGATGAATTGTCAAAAAATCAAGATAGATGGACTGTATTACATTACTACCTAGGTATATAATGAATCAATGGCAACCATAGTGTATATTTGATGACTGGATATGCATTAACTAAGAAGAATCTAGTAGCTTTGAACTGGGCTCTATTCTTGACCTTGACCTATCAAACATTCTTAAAATTAATTAAATGAACATGAACATGGGGACAGAATAATGAATCCACTGGGTGATAGAATCTGGGTTAAAGAAAAAAACTTGATATATCAGAAGACTGAGACAACTCTAAATTGATATAATATATTACAATGTAATATTAGGTCTTATTTATGAATGTAAACAAAATACCCAGATAGGTATGAGTTGAGGCAGTGCAGATAATATTTTTGCCTATGGAGAAAATGTTCTAAGTTTCTAATTCCATGATGAGAGTTGTCAAAAATCCAGTGCAAACTTAAGCAGCAATAAACATCTAGGAATTATCTAGAAAGTAGAAGAACATTATTCCACTTTACTCTGCATCATTTACATCATTCCTAGAAAATTATACATAGTGCTGAGTGCTGTAGAGATATAAATAAACCTAATTACATTCTGAAGAGAAGAACTCAAAACCATCACATGAGGCACAGTAGAAGAACTGAGACCATGTGGCCAAGAGAACAAGTTAATGTTAGTTTTAATGTCCATTGGGAAGCTGAGTACATTAAGAAAATAATTATTTGAGTAATAAGAAATTGCTTTTCTCCCTTAAATTTTATTTTATGCTTTAAAATGATTTTATCCCACTAATAAAAGTACAATAAGTTCACTGTAAAAAAATCAAGAAAATATAATAACAACATACAAAAGATGATATTGTTATTATTTTTAGTATTTGGTATATTTTATTGACATTTTTGCATATATATTTCTAATCATATCATATGTAACTGTATGTTCTCTCAATTTAGCATTGTGTTATAAAAGCCTTATTTAAAACTGTTACTTACTGTCTAACTCAAATTTGACAATTTTCTGAGGATACGTAGAAATGTCTTTGAGTTTTTCGGCTTTATTTCAAAATTAAGCATCTGCAATGATTCCACAATCTCAGGGACCATCCCATATGTTAGGGTCTCAGAGGAGAATAAAAGAGAAGGTGTCACCTGCTGTGAGGGTGTATTTGTTGAGAAGAGGCATAGAACAGGCATGTAAGCAAGCAAATAAACAAAAAGGTAATTTCTGATAGTGTATACTACAGTGAAATTTGATTTGACAAATATACCCCTAAGAATACGTGAGGTGCAACATTTGAACTGAACCTAAATGACAAAAGGGAGCCTGCAATGCAAAAATCTCACAATAGTTTCAGGCAGAAGAAAGAGCAAGTCTGAAAGTCTGTCAAGGTGAGAGAATAAACATGACGTGCTCACAGAATGGAAAGAAGGGCAGTGAGGCTGGAGTTTAAGAGTGAAGAGAGTGGTACAAGGTGAGGTCACATGGATACTCAAGGTGAGGTCTAGACAAGGATCTTTAATTTTATTCTACATGCAAAGGGAATTTGTTAGAAGACTTTTTGAGCAAGAGGATAACCTTATCTGGTTAACTTTTAAAAAATATATATCTTTCTGGTTACTATACAGATGATGGATTACAGTGGGATCCAACATCATACAGAAAAAATACTGAAGTATTATAGTGAAGAGAAACATCAGACAGATGTTAAAGTTAAGGTTAGTTTTATCTGGTAAACATGAAAGAGTGAATTAACCTCTCTGAACATTGCTTTCCTGTTGTATGAAATGGGAAGTATGATATTTACATGTTGTAAGATCAACTCTTAGCTGGGTGTGGTGGCGCATGCCTGTAATCCCAGCACTTGGGAGGCTGAGGCAGGAGGATCGTGAGTTCAAAGCCAGCCTCAGCAATGGCGAAGCACTTAGCAACTCAGTGAGACCCTGTTTCTAAATAAAAATACAAAAAAAGGGCTGGGGATGTGACCCAGTGGTTGAGTGCCCCTGAGTTCAATCCCTGGTACCACACACACACACACACCCACCCAAAAAAAAAAAAAAAAAAAAAGATCAACTCTTGTGCTCTTGTGGATGCTTATTTGCCATCTCAGTATATGAATTGAAAATTTCAAATAACTAAACATATGCTATTTTTTTGGCATATAAAACAAGAAGCTAAAAGAGAAGGTTTAAAGATGCCGCTCCAAACCTTTTTGGTAATCATGGGATAATTTATACTTAGTCACATGGTATATGATTGAATTATTTTGTATTCTATTCTCAACCTTCCAAGATCCTCAGTGAAAATAAATAAAGTAAATCAAGTGTTGGTGATTTTCAAGACTGATGACTACATCTAAAGACATAGGAGGGGAGAAAAGAATAGGGGATTAGACTTCAAGATAATAAAAGAAAAATCCCTTAGTAAGCACAAATCACATAAATAAATTATGCAGTTTAAATCCTTCTAAGTGAACTCCAAGGACCTACTTCACCTATTTAATTATCACTAAATATTGCTCTTTAAAGTCAGCTGCTTGGCTAGAATATAGAGATATTTTTGTCATATTGTGATTGGTATTTGTTTCTATTAGAATTGTCCTCCAGCCTCAGTTCAAATAAAATAATATTAATTCTGTTTTATTTTATTCTACTTTATTTTATTATATGAAAGATGGTAAGAGAACTATGCCTTAGAAAACCAAAGGTTAAAGAAAGAAACCCTTTTGCTGCTAGCTTCCAATAGGAAACCTGAGCAGGAGGGTTGAGTTGGAGTGATGGTACCAATTCAGTGAGCACTGAATAAATCCTGCCTTTCAACTCAGGTCTTCACTGTCCTGGCATTCCTGGAGGCTACCCCATGTGTAACAGCAACCTTAGCTTCTGGATTAGTGTTTCTTTCTGGTGTCACTTTAGGAAGACGACAAGACCTCTTCCAAAACTGTTTCTTTTTATTTGCCTGATAATGTCCCCAGAATGACTCATGTCATGGTCTCAGTTCTGAGGCCATTCTTTTTTTTTTTTTAATTTATTTTTTATTCAAAGCTGTTGTATTTATAATAGTAGTATGCATTATAATTCATAATAAACATACAGAGCATCTTCTTACAAAACACTGTTTGTATACAATGTATATTCGTACCATTCAAACTTCAATCATGCATTTAGGATAAAGACATCCATCTTATTCAACCACCTTTTCCTTTTTCCCCTCCATCCCCCCTTGCTCCCTCCCTTCCCCTCCCTCCCCTTTAACATTTCTAGCATTCTTGAATAAACTTGAAGACAGACTCAAATATGTACATTGGGCCATCAGGTAGTAATCCAATACCCAGGTGGCCTCATTTGTTCTGGGGGGCCTTGTTTTGAAGCCATGCAATGTCACTTCAACCACATTTTAGTGATTTGTGGTCTGACACATCTTGCCAGGTTAACAATGTGACCTCTTCAATTTTTTTTTTTTTTTTTTTTTTGAGCAGTCAGGGAACAAAAAACAAACAAACCAATTTTGTCCTCTTGGAAAGGCTATTCCAATGGCAGATTTAACAGGCTCAATGGACAGCATCTTGTCTGGAAGCTGCAATCTTGAAAGTGATTATTACCAAGTTTCTGAGTAGCTTTAGGGGCCATTGAGAGCACTGTGCTAGTAGGACAGAAGCTGTTATATTAGAGCATCCAGGAAAATAGGAGAAAATGTCATGTTTTTTGGTCTTTACTAACATAATGCTGGGAAGTTCCATTCCAACTTGGGGGAGGGGGGTACCATTTTCCACCAAAAGGCCTGATTATATTTGCTCTGGACTTCTCTCAAATGTATCCCCATATTTATACCTCAGAGCTAAATATGTTATTGTGCCTGCGTGTGTGTCTGTGAGTATGCAAGATCACATTTAATTTCTCATACCTCAACTCAGACATATTTAAGTCTATTTTCTAATGCAAGTGATTATAATTACTTAAATATAACAATACCCAGAAATGGTACTATTTTGTTCTTTTTGCCTAATGCAGCTGTGTGTCTGCTAGGTCAATTAGAAGTTTACCTGTTTTCATCTAAGCACACACACTAACTGGAGAGTGGCTACGTTACATTCTTATTTCTCAAAAATGAAAAAAAAGAAGTGTGCTATGAACATCTTTTCAGACATTTGAAAAGACTTGTTAATACACACATCTTAAAAGATATACCTTTTTGGGTTAAAATGGAAAGTAAAATCTGTTCAGGGAAAAAGAGATTAGAGGCCATAGAAGGTAAATTATACACCATTAGGAGATTTAAATGAACATCATGTGGAAAGATATTCCAATGTATGAGAACATTAAGAAAGACCCACACCCCTCTCCACAATACAGAAAGAAGCATTGCATGCTGTCTTCTGAGTTTTGAGCCAAAAGTGGCATGACCTTCCCAGGAGCTAAGGTGCAGCCTTAGAATCTGCCTTGGCTCAAATCCCAGAAACTGGGTTCTCCGGATGCTAAGGGCAACATACTGTACCTGAGAAGCCACAGAAATAAACCTCTTTCAGAGGCAGCAAGGCTACACAACCTAAAGGGCTTAGGGTAAGGTTTTGTTGCTCCCAATGAAATTAGTTTCTTTATCACAAAAGGAAACACATTAAGTACACACTAACAGCAGCTTTCTGATATGCTTAGCAGAGCACAAGATCCAGAGGCAGAAATGTAGGATTAAGTTTTGACTGTTACAAGGGATCCTAGCCAAATCACACATTCTCATTAGGGCTGCAGTTTCTTTACCTGTGAAATGGGAGTATTAATAGTTAACATATTTCAGGCATGTACTAAATTCCAGGCACCTGTGTGGTAAGATGTGTGGCAGTGCACCTCTTCATGAAGGTCACTCTTCCAGAGGTTCTGCTGCAGGGAGACCAGACTGAGTGTGAGCCCCTAGCTGTAACACTTTGGAGCTTAAAAATGCTGATTCTGAGGCCCTCCCACCCTCACTACCTCCCTGACAATTACACAGTGGGAATTCTAGAGCTGAGCTAGTCCTGCCTCATGCAGGACTCCTTTTTGTTTGGACAGAGTCTGAGAATTATAGTCTGAAGTTCTTTCAACCCAAACCTCTATACATTCTTCTATTCACAAGGTCAACTCACATTACAGCTGAACTCTTCTTCACCTTCCTTTGTGCCGTCTTCTTTATCTTCCATGTGTGTTTCTTCTAACACAATTCTTACACATCTCCTGCCATCAAATTGTCTATTCTTTGGATGACCCACATTGACACTGATAGAAAGGGATTGAAATGACTTCACTTCATTTGGATAAAAAGTCCATGAAATCAGTATTACTCTTGTCACTTCACAAATAAGGAAACAAGGCCACAAAGGGACCAAGACAAAAAATAAAATAACAGTCCTTATTTCACAAAGTTGTGAAAATTTAATGAGATACTACATGTGGAAGGGCTTTACAACTGGTATGTTTCAGGTCAGGAAGAAAAATCCAAACAGAATATCTAAGCATTGCCTTCCCCTGCCCCTGGTACTGGGGATTGAACCCTGGGCCTTGCACATGTTAGGTGAGCACTAAGCTACATCCCCAGTCTACTTTATTGTGAGACAAAGTCTCATTAAAATTGCTGAGGCTGGCCTCAAACTTTGATCTTCTTGCCTCAGTATCCCCAGTGACTGGGATTACAAGCATGTGCCACCATGCCCAGAATTTGCTTATTTTGTTTCTGCTGATGTCTTCTTTTAAATCTTTAGTTTTCTACCAGTTTCAGATTCTTATGGTAAACACTTTACACATCATACACAGGTGCCATGGGAATGTAATACTGTAACTTTAGCCACCCTCTGTCCCACAGTTATCCACCTATTTAATTGAGAGACAGGGAAGAGTAGCATTTGGACATGAGAGTCAGGGCACTTTGACATGCTTAACATGACGTTCTGATCTCTAAAACTAGAGTTCAGTTCTCCTAACCTCCCTAATTAGTTTAATAGTGAGCAATTTACTAGCCCCTAACGGAGGCAAAACTACACAAAATAACAGTCATTTTGTTTTGTTAATACCCTGCCTAAGCATTCAGGCATCTTAACAAAAATCTTGTCATCCAAATATATAATATGCAGTGTGGATAGCCAAAATATACTTTCTCTCAACCCTGATCATTAGGCCTACATTACAAGCTATTGATAAAACAGAAGCTATCACTAAATTTTTTGCACACACCCAACCGAGTTCACCACAACATTCCTCATATCATCCATTGACATGCCAATTTGTACCCTGTATAGAATGCAGGCTTCCTTGATTTCCATCTGCTTCATGGGTACAGTTGCAAGCTGCTGAACTAGTACTCTTGATCATCAAACTCAGGTTATTTCTAGGGACCAGTCAAACAGTAGGCAAAATGTCAGTGAAAAAAAGAAGTTGTGAGCCATGGATTGTTTTCAAATCCCCAGATGCTCAGCATAATTAACTCTGACAATTTCTAGTATTGCTTTCACTGTGCTGAGATAAAGGGAAAGAAGGGGCAGGGAAAAGCAAGGTGAAAGAAAACAGCCAAGGTGGGGCTGAGCCTGCGCCCAGCGTAGCAAAGAGCACAACTGTGTACAGCAAAGTGCCACTAAACTCCTGAAGGGAACCAGCAGCTTTTATGTGTTATCTGCACATTCCCCTTGAAAGTGAAAGATGGGAGTAAGCAACAGAGATGGAACTGTTGCATTTGTGGAGTTCCCAATAGTGCTTCTAAAGGAGATGTACTGATTAGACCAATTGATGAGTTTGGAATCCTTTGGGAGTCAAAAAGCCCATGGCTTCAAGCTGACTGAATATGCACTTCTAACAGATTCAGCAATGTCAGAGAATTCCAGGGAGCTTAGCAAAAGATCCGGGAACAGCACATCCTCCTCTGGCTTATTCTGGCAGCTCCTTCCCCGACTAAGATGCATTCCTTGGGATGGAAGTGCCAGCTTGCTTCTTCCCCATGGGCTATAGGTTGCAGGAAACCGAATCCCTGAGTGGGTTTCACTGGCTTCTTCATTTGTTTTCATTTTGCCATCAGACACTTCTATTTAAACTACTTGGTAAAATATCTCAATAACATTCCTGTGGTCTGCTCCAGGAGAGAGGGGATGGATCTTTCTGTACTCTCCTGTATCTGGCCTCCAACCCTGGTTGGTCACCCACCCCAAGGCTACAAAGACCTTCACCAGAGAGAGCTGTTCTAGGTTCTTAACAGATTAACCAAAAAGCCAGATAGCTGTCAAGCGTGGTCTGAATGACATTGTCACCATGCATTAAAGTGATTAGTTCAATCCATTTATCACACCAAAAATATTATATGCACTTCAAAACATAAATCACTAGCTCATCTCTATTCCACGTTTAACCAACCCTTTGAAAAATCCAAATACTGCTGTTTCCTTGTAAAACAGACCTTGGTTAATATTTACTGAGATTTTTGTTTAAAAATGAGGCCATGCCATATTTCCTTGGCCTAACTCTTGCAGGTTACTTCATGATTATATGATCAGCTAGGTAAATATATTATTAAAAGAGAATGAATTCTCCTAGTTCTTTGTTTTCATAAGGGGAGCCCTAAGCAGGCTCTTGGCTTCTCTCCATCCCTTTACTTATTGCTCCTAGGTAGATGGGATGGCATACAGGCTGGTTAAATTTGAAAAGAATAGCACTTACTTGGCTAAGTTTCCTTCTTCCTCCTTCTCAGAAGGGGCTTTTCCCTTGAAATCCCAGCCCTCTCTGCTTCTTCTTGCTTTCAGTCATGTAAGGGTTTGCTTCTGTGTTTCAGGCAGCCCAGGTCCTGTGCAGTCATACCCAGTTGGGCATATCTTCCAAATCAGGGGCTCAGTATTAGTAAACCCACATAAATAAAACCCCAAACATCAACTGCTAACTTTGTCATCATCAGTTCTAAGATAACATTCTGGCCTCTATTTCCTCTATATTTTCTTTGAAACTTGCCCATAACTCAGGCCAAGTTATGGACAATTGGCTGGGAACCATCTGAAGACAAAAGAAACTGTAGTACCAATAGGTTTGTTAAGATGTAAATAAAATGGCTTTTGTATCCTTTGGTGATAAACTCACTATTACTGTGAGGAGAACTATAACACAAACATGGAATAACTGGTTAGGTGAGAGTAAAATAGGAAAATTATCCCTGGGTTGATGTGACCCCCAAAACTGAAAATAAGGTAATAAAGAAGAGTGCTTTTTAAAGAAGTAAATAGAATAATGATATGCAAACTGCACAACATATTAGCTATTTAGGAACTTTGTATGAACTTGATGGTAAAGTCATTGACTAAACTCACATATATTATCACACACACACACACACACACACACACACACACACACTCATTTATTCACTAACCGAGTGACAGTGCTAAAAACAGATACTGTATATGAAAAAAGAAAAAAGCTCTTTGGAAATAATCAACTGCTACAGAATATTAATATAGAGGGTCTTGTTACTATTTCTTTTTAAAAATGCTCACATTCAGGAGGGATGGAGAATTAACAGGAGGAAACTGAAGAGAATATAGCAAAGTGTTGAATCAAGAGCCAGATTCTTTTCAGTGACATAAAATGTTTGTTCCTTGGTTAATGAAAAAAAGTATGTATTTTTTTTCTGGTAATAAATGTATGTAACATTATAAACTGATAATTTGTAATTATGGGTAATTTGTAGTTTTTAAACCTTACTGCCATACATATGTTTGTTGTGCAATGCATATTTTGTTATGAGGAAACATGCTTATTTTTGGCACATTCATCATGAACATGCCTATTAGCAGTATTCCGATCTGTCTGTTTGTGCCAGGCATATGCAGAGCATGCCAGCAGCCCTCCTGCATAGGATACTCCTATGTTTATGAGGAATAGACAATATGAACCTGGACCTTAATTGGCTATGAGAAAAGAGCTGAGCACAGGAGAAAGAGGCCTGCCCCTACATGTGACAACAGTAATCTACATAAGCACTCAGATGTCCTGACACTCACAAAAGGGTCACTTTTTTGTCTCACCCAATTATTTTGAATAGAGTGGACACAAATAGCTTGTTGCAAAATTCTCCCAACCAAAAAGTGCCATAGCTCACTTGAGCCTGAATTCTCAAAAGGTAACTACAGAAAGTATCTACTCCCTTTAATTCCATTCTTCCCAGATTGGGAATAAGCAGCCCCACACTTGAAGTGTATGTGACATACAAGCCACATAAGGTATTTCTGGGGGTTCATTCTTCCTCATAGAATACTTGCTTCTTTAATATATATTCTCTTCATTTCCATAAGCATTGGAGAGAAACATATGTCTATAGAACTAACTCTTATTCAGTTCCTAGTTCATTTTAATGCCCATATTATTTTTCTCTAGCTGAAACTTTTCACTGAAATTGATAATATCAATCATATGTTTGGCGGGCATTCCTTTTAATATTAATACATTAAGAATATGTAATTTTGTCACATTCTTAACTATAATTCTGTATTTGTTTATCTGGTTACATTTATTGATATACATGAAGGAGAATGATAATACATTAATCAAATATATGTAGAAACAAGTGCATGTATCTGGTGACCTTTTTGTTTTGAAAAGATAAATATGTATGGGGTGTGTGTGTATGTATAAAGATATACAAAAATGATTAATTACCAAAGCCAGTCATAAATTAAAACACAGAAAAATGGACATATTACTTTCATGACCTATTGTTTCTTACCTATTATGAAACTTTTAAATGGATAAAAAAAATCTAGATTTGTAGAAACAGGGTAACCTGTCTCCCTTGTGAACTTAATGGTTAAATTTTTCATTTACTTTTATTTTAGATTTATGTCTAAATGATACACTAATGTCTCCCTAGTATTAACACAAAATAAGATCTGGTTTTAATATAGACATGGTAAAGGCATATAGATGGCAAATATCTAGAGGTAATAGGAAAAATGACTCTCCTACAGTAGTCTCTGAAGAGGAAAAGACAATGGAAGAAGAAAGTGTGAGAGAAACAGATGGTCAGGCAGAGTTTTGCTTTCCATGCGACATTCTGCACTTATTATTCGCATGAGGAGTAATTTATAAACCCAGATAGTGTTTATAAACTCCACCGTCCTAATGGAAATGAAAGCATTAATACAACCAGAGGATTCTTTACTTTCCAGGTTTTAATTAAAATCACGGGCGTTAAGAAGCGAAAGTGTCTTCGTGGAATACAAGTCTAATGAAGTATTTCCTTGCCTAGCACAGTGCTCTGTGTGCAGTCTCTCAGGTTTCTGGCACCAGTCATTTGAAAATCTGACCCTCATGTAACCAGAAGAGCTCTCTCTGAAAATTAGAAAGGCAAATTATGCCACGTTATTTTTTCCAAGTAAATATACTTGCCAAATCACAGCCAGGAAAAATAGCAAATTGTAAGTGAAGCTCGCGCGCGCGCGCGCACACACTCACACACACACGCACACACACAGCCTTACAACATGATATCTTAATTGTCTACCTGGAGGACTAGAGGTAATTGTATTTGTTTTCTATGTGCTGAGTAGAAAATTGAAAAAGAAAGGGAAAGGTGTCAAACCTGGAAAAAATAAATGTGGGAAAAGAGTAAAACCAAACTAAGAGAAGTGAGAGTAAGGAAAAAAGAGAAAGGAATATAAAGAGTAATATCACACCAGCACAAAAGAATTTAGCATTAATTTCAATACCAAATGATGAAGAAAAAATATGCTGAGACATAGGATCTAAATGGACCCAAAACCCCACCCTGTCTCTGTTACTCAGCCCACACAATCATTTTCTTTATACCTTTTCAGTTATTACCTAGTTTGTATATAGGCAAATTAAGGATGTTATGGAATTAAACTAGCTTCCCTGTGAGGCAGCACAAAGGAACAACAGACTATATGTTCAGTCACAGAGACTTCCAGCTGCTTTGTTCAGGGATGATGTTGGTGACGGTGACAATGATGGTGGTGGTTATGACAATGACATAAATGGCAGTACATGCAAATTATTAAGTAGCAATGCTGTGTTAGGCAATGTGCTAGGTGTTTTTACAATGATTGCTTCTAATTCATATAACAACTCTGGGTGGTAGGTGTTAATAACCCTTTAATACTATAGACATACAAATTACTCAAAATTATACAACTATCAAGCAATGAACTGTGTTTGAAAAGAGGGCTTTAAAGAACAGACTTTTGAAAGCAGCCTTTTGTGGTCCCTGATGTCTAACACCCACATACTCATACTCATACATAATATGCATACTATATGGTGTATATTCATACCCATATTTTTATATATACATGAAGGAGACATTGACTTTTGTCCAGGCACCTACTGGATTCATATTTTATACTATCTCAAGTCTCACAATGTCTTCTAAGATATTAATTTATCCTTATTTTGTACATACTGGAAACTGAGGCTTTGATTGTTAAAATGGTGTGCCTAAATTCACTTCTAAATGGAAGAAGCCATATTTGAATCTGAGTTGGTTTGACTAGAACCACACTGACCCAAGGGAGTTTAATGCACAGATGTGCACCACATGTATGAGCCACAGATGTAATTCATTTAAACTTCCCAGTGGCTACATTTTTAAAAAGTAAAAAGACAGAGTATACATAGACATGCACATCATGACCTTAGTCAATTTTCACCTTGTCTTGGTTCTGGGGTTGGTCCAGATTTAAGGATTTTATTGCCCTATGTCTTTTAATAATGATAACTCTGGAAAGTTCCATAATGGGCATAAGTAAGTAGGCAAAGCAGAAAAGCAGAGTCGAGAGTGAGTTCTCAGTGCTTGCGGATACTGTACCATCTCAATATGCATACTAACACGCCAACCCTGGAACAGTCTCAGGCAGGGCCACCATACCCACAGGGACAGCTTTCTTCTTCATTGGCCTCAGTCTATGCAAGGCATTTCTCTGTAAGTTCATTCTGAACTCTTCAGTCAGAGAAATAATATCCCTGTAAGACATCATGTTATGTAGAGTGAAAAAAGTAAATATATATGCACAAATGTATTGATTTAAAATCCTAGTGTGGGTGAGCATTAGGAGTTAGTGTCACAAAGATCAACAATGATGGTTGTTCTAATGGCTGTTATGATATATGCTTAAATAATGTAAGCCTTTTTCACCTCAACACTGTAAGTGTATTCCTAGAAGTATTCATTTTAAATACCATCCAGACATCTTTTGGGAATTCAAATATTAGTGTTTTGATTTATTTGCAAATTTACAATGTCTCATATTGGATTTTCTTAAAGTCCAGGTATCATATGTCAGGGTTCATCCTCTAAAAACATGTAGGCAAAAGGTAGAGTTATTCCAATAATTTGACTAAACTGTAAGGAAGCAGAGTTCATAGTGATTTATTATTTTTCATTAGTCCAGTATTGTTGTTGAAAGAATTGACATAGTCAGGTTTCAGAAAAAGAGTGACAATAGAAACTTGTCCACAGTGGGTTCGATGTGCAACACCAGGCATGGAAAGAGATGGTGCTTGTCTTCAAGGGTATCTACTTGAATATGAATACACTGATTATAAATTCATGAAAATGCACAAAACAATTGTAAATAATATTTTTTTCAATTTCGTGTTCTTTGCATTTATGTTCTCAAAATTTCCAGTGGATCCTACTGTAAATATATCCACAGACCATAAAATTAGTGAACCACTCTTTATTGCCTACTGAACATATGCTTTATGTGTATAATTGGCTACAAATAATAGAACTGAATTTTAAACCAAGTAGATATTTCCCTAATCACATCAGACCCCTTTATCATATGCTTGTGCTACATCCTTTAAAAAAATCATTTCAGAGTTTCACATTTTTCTCTTGATATTAATTTAAATGAGAGTGCACATTGTTTGGAATTTTTTACTTATTTCTTAAAAATATAACATTTCTAAAGTAATGAAAACTGGCATTTGCTTAACCCCTAATATGCATGAGGTATGATACTAGGTACTTAAGAGATAATATCACCATGCATCATTTTAATCCTCATAGCACTTTATAAGATATATGTCAGTATTCCGAGTGTATATCTGGGAAACTAGAAACCAGAGGTTTTACCAACTGATCCAGGACTAGATGACTGGTGAGCAATTTAGCCAGGCCATAAACCCCACAACTCTCTTGTCTTTCATACCCAGAACAATCTTTGTTGACTCCAACTTTGAATAAATCATGAGTGACCAAGCTGGGTAACACCATTTGGGTTAAAAATAATGGGTGATTTAAAAATGATCAAAGTGAATTTCCTGTGTGATTCTTAGTGCAATTCTACCTTGCTCTCCCTCAAAAATGTAGTTCCATAATAAATGAAATAATATGAGTAGATTATAATTAGAATAACAACATGGAAATCTATAATGATCAGTTCTATGTATATATTCTAGTTTAGTCATTTAAGCCTTATTATCATTACATTATAGTCTTATCTTCAAACTGCTTGAGGTGGGAAGAGGTTGGGAGTTAAATCTGAAGTTTCCTTATGGTGAATATAAAAGACATTGGTTCCTATGTGTCTTCCAAAGGGATGATTGAGCAATAAGGTTACATATGATACTTGAGGCATCAAAGACAATGGCTGGTAGTCCAGGCACTACTGCATAACCGAGGGTTCACAGAGGAGCCAGGAAAGAAAGGAGCCATTTGCCAAATGTTTTTTGTCCACCTCTAGGATTCAAGTTCATACATGTAAGACAGAGCCAATAATGACCAGTTGATACAGATATTGTGAGGATCAAGAGAAAATAAGTGGGGATCCTACTAGGCATCCTTTGATGAATAGCAAGCATACAGTATCAGTGCTTCACTTTCCCGCCTCACCAAAGCTTATCCATTCCTTCTTCACTGGGAAAAATCCCCAGTGAATAAAGAGAAATGGAAAATATACAAATAGCTAATTGACACTGAAGAATCAGATATAGCTGTGAGGGAATGGAAGCATACAGGTTCTCTCTCATATACATTTCAAAAGTTAAACCATATGATTTGGGAGCCATTCCCACATATATGACAAAATGAATGCCAAACTATTGAGCTCCTTAGACCATGAACGATGTCAATAGTCAATAGAATGTTTGCTACAAAAGTCTTCATTAGGTACAAAGATGATGCTCTCTCCAGATGTTTTTTCTCAGCGAAAGATCAGGCCCAAGCAACAAAGGTGGGAGGAAGGGACTGAGCAGAGGACACATTAAAGCGAGACCAAGCACAGATGACAGATATAAATGGCTTTAGGAAAACACTTTCTTCATCTTTCCATTTCACACTTGAATGGCTTCAACATTTTTATGGACCCTCCCAACCCTTACCCTACCTCCTATAAATGTTTGATGTAATGTCGGCCCATCATTGTGCAGGCACGATGAACATGATGGGCAGGCTGCCAACACTTGCCCCAAGGAGGGATTGGGAAAGCCACAGACTGAGAGAGTGGATCACAATCATGTAAACACTCGCTCCTAAAGGTAAGCTAGAATAGAAACATCGCACAGTAAGACATTGTATTTCAGACATTTTGTGCAGAGGCTGACTCTGCTATTGCTACTGAAAGAACAGGGGAATGCCTGTCACAGTTACAGATTCTCTGGTGGGTGGAATAGAAGTGGGAGTGACAGAGCCACCTATCAGCCACACTGGAGATGATTGATGAGCCAGAAAAACCAGGCAGCGAAGCCCAGCCTCTCCAGAATCCATTTGTTATTTCCGATCTCTCTCTGTCTCTGTCTCTGCCTCTCTCACACTGCAGCTAATCAGTAGTGATAGATGAGGGTAGATATTCACTCTTTTCCTTCAGGCACCCAATTGCATTTTCTCTCCCTTGTCACCAGGTCTATCATCCATTTCTCAATGAGTCCTTTATTCAAATAAGAAAGGAGCCAAATTTTTCCCTAGAACTGTTAATTCAAAAGACCTAAAGTATTGAGAAAAAGGTTGGAGAGGAAGGAAAGATCAAAGGATTTCATTGTTTTACCTATATAGGGACAAAAGATAGGTGTTTCCAGGAAGAGTATGTTGAATAATCAAAACTTAGTGTTTAGAGGAAGTTCAAATAAAAATGCAATGACATTTGAGAGCCAGAAATAGCATGATTTGGCAAAAGTCTAGCCCTCATCTCTGTGCCCCACTCGAATTACATGTAGTTATTCCAACTGGCTCAATAAGGCCACCCAGTCACCAATGTGGCTGGTGTTTAGAGGACCTTGCCATTTGCAAGGCTGTATTGATGATTCACTCAAATAAAAATGGACAAATTTTTGGTCATATCTAATTTTTATCTACCATTTTCAACAAATATGAGGCAGTGAGTAGAGTTATAAAATTAAGACTATAGCTGACTCTGTGTAAATATGGTGGGACCAGAACATTCAGTGCTTTGTGTTGGCTGGAATTCATCTTTAGAACCAAGCCACATGGTGCATTCTCAAAATGTTGGACCAGCATCTGCATGAGGCCAAAAAAGCCTCACAAGAAACAGCCAGACTGAATATTTTGGTCCTAATGGATTTGACTCTGCCCGTTGGATCATTTTTTAAATGAGGAGAGCTAAGATCTGAGGATGTATCCCTGAAAAGGACAACCAACGGTAATGACAACAAAGATTACCATGATAATAAGGACAACCATTGATAAGACACACTTGGGGGAAGTGATTAGTAAGAGTCTTCTCTTCCTCAATTAACTTACCTAACTTAAAGAATTTCATAGACACCTTTCCTAGAAAGAACTCTATTTTATACCTCAGACCCTCAGAGAGAAGACAATTTAACTTAAATCTGTGTCTCTTTGCAAAATTACCTTTGTAAGAGACACTTTAGGACCATACATTGCTGTTTGAAGGAGGTGATCCTACATTAAAAGGAGGTGTTATTTTGTTTATATGTAAGCCAGGTGGTCAGAAATGTATAGGTGAATTAAATATGAAAAAGAAAATTTGACCATCCTACTTGACCATACCTCATTAAGATATTCTCATAAAAGGAAGAACAATTCACTAATGATCCTACTGTATACACAGCCATCGCTGATGTTATTATCAGATTACCAAGAAGCAACTTTGATAGGTTTTTATACATGAGAAATTTAAATTAAGAAAACTTCTCACATATGTTCTTACTCTGCATCAAATTAAAAGGCACATTTCCATGACCAGAATTGTCTGTCTGCATACAGTTTATATTTATATAATCAAAACATGTATCTATTAGTATAAATATGAAACCTGAAGGTTAAATAGATAAAGATGCTAGAGACAGATGGGAGGTCTTATATCTACTGCTATTTTTAAGCTACAGTTGCATTACTATCTATAGTGTATACAATAGACTACTGCCTCTGATGGCTACAATACTTCTATTTGCTTAGATTATAAATTTGTCAGTATTAATATTGCTTTAAAAGTAGTATTATTTTTAGTTTAAAAGAATTTAGTTTTTAATTTAATTTTCTTTAATTTTAAAGAATATACTGATCTTATTAGGAAAGTAATACTGGAAAAAATCAATTCAGCACGATAAATTAGAAAAATGAATGAAGCCCTTTGGGGATTAAAGTCATCAGTACCTAACTCTCCCTCTCCTAAAGTCAACATCTTGTTCTTTACCCAGTTACAAAATAGGTGCTGTAAATATTATCCTGACAATAGGTATGACTGAGCAGTTGAAATAACTAGATGATGTTCCCTTTTGGTGCAGTTATTTAAATTGCTTCAGCAGTCACATTTTCAATTGAAATTATTTTGTAGCAATCAACCTTTATAAAAGAAAAAAAAAGAGAGCCAACTATGAAATAAACAATTTGATTACCACCTTATACTCTAATCCATGTTTATGAGTGACCTGGAACTCCCTGTTGAATTGACTCTCTAGATTAAATTAAGAAGCCTATTTGGTATTTTGGTACCTTTAAAACCATAAATATATAAACAAATAATTTCATGTTCAAGCCCCTAATTATCACAATAATATCTTCCAACCCTTAATTCAACAAATTATTATTCAATAATAAATTTTGCTTTAATTATATAAAAGGTATTCTAAGAATTATTTCTATAAACGAAGGTTCAAGAACTGCTGCCACAGAGGCTTTCTATTCTTGCTCTATCAGAGTGGACCCTTTGCTGAGAAGAGCAGATAACCTAGCCAAAGAGCATGAACCTAGGAAGGCACCCTCTTTCAGCTATTGTACCCCAGAGGCATGAATGTTTGGATAAGTATTGACATTTCACCCTTCATCAATGCTAAAATTTAGCACTGAGTTCCTACAATAAAGGCTTATGTCTTCAGCCTTTTTCTTATTAATCCTATTACGCTTGTCTTTATGAGCTCGCCTAGTTCCTTTCACTCCCTCCGGGGCTTAGCTGCAAATGAGATTTCACATCTCAGTGTAAAATAACCCGAAACATTTTTCTATAAAATTAAATAAAAGTCCTCCATCCTGGCACTACATGCCTAGAATCCAATTTCTGGAACCAATGTCTTTCCCAACGCCTCATTGTCTTCTTGCCATCTCACTTTTCTTAGCACTGAGTTGCTTTTTTTTTTCTTCTACTTCTTTTGCATTCAAATGATTCTTTGGTTTAAGAAAGGAGAGAATGAGATCAGGAGGTGAGAGTGGATAGCAGATAGTAGGACCCCAGATTTCCATGCCCACTTTTTTAAGGGTGTCACATGACTAGGACAGAAGTTAGTCTCTTCTGCAGCTCATGCAGTTCATCAATGGTCTCTTCTACATCTTTTCACAGCCTGCTCCTCTCTGACTGTCTATGTCTGTCCTTTCAGGGAAAAGTGGCCATAAGAGAAAAAAAAAAAAAAAAAAAAAAAAAAAAAAAATTCTTCAAAGTTTCTCCTTAAAAAGGGATTAGAGTTTCTTAAGAAGAAGGCAACTCAGAAAAAATAAGTCCTGGGACCACTCTGGAAGGTTTGGCCCTTTCATGGAGTTTCAAGCATCAGGGGCTTCCTATCTCAACGGCCCTAGATCCAGATACACAAGCCATCCAAATGACAGGCATCTCTAGAGCCCCTCAGAGCATTCCATCCAGGAAATAGAATATTTTACTTTCTTTTTCTAATTCCTGGTAGTATTAAGCTCTTATAAATAGTAATATTTCACAAAAATAACAAAAGGAAATGATTCGTTTAAATATGCTGCATCCCCTTCAGGATCTTGTTTAAATTTAGATCACAGGTGCAATGTTAATAAAATTCAACTCTCTGAATTTATCTTTATATATAAATTGGCAATGGATGGCAATGAATTATGCACATGGGAAATATCAAATAAATTATGGTGTGGTGAAAAGTATGTTAGATTCTCATCCTAGATATATCCTGAGCCAAGGAGTAACTCCATATTTCTAGATTTCAAAAATTACTTTAGAGAAGTTTTTTTTTTTTTTTTTAACCTACCCCTAGCCAAATAGTTTTAAAATCATTTAAATAAAGAAGAAAGTCTACACAGAGACACAAACACAAACATCTTCTGAAAGTAACTATCAGGTATGATACAGAGGGTCAACAGTGGCAATGACTGTACACAACTGAGGTAAACTAACCAGATGCTTGTGCATTACTAAATAAAATGTCTGCCAAACATTTGTGGTTGTTGGTCACCTGTTAAGAAACTCTGAGGAAAAATGATGTGTTAAGCTTCTTTCATCACTATAATTCTATTAATTGGGACAACTCTTTTGAATAGGCTCAATGTGACAAAATGTTTCAATGGGAGTAAGATAATCCACTAATATTGAGCTGGACTTGCTAGACTCCTTTACCTGGAGAATTTAATCCAAACTTTTGTAGGTTTTTGATTGGAGAAAAAATAATTCTTACTGAAAGGGTTTCTTCTATAGAAAACAGAATTCATTTGGAGAGTTACCACTATTTATTAGAAGGAATATTCTAGCCATGACAACATCACACAAAGAAGACTGAATATGTATTTGTGCACAAATTAAAAATGAAGGATTGACTGCATATATCAAAGGCTCAGAAATGGTGCTTGGAAATGTGAATATGTGTGCTACTGATATTTTCTATAACATCATGACAAGCAAAGTGAAATGCATTGAGAATATATTATGAAGAAGATAATTTAGTTGCTTTCTAACTGACATAAAATTTACAATTTTAAACAGCAAATCTGTATGGATGACATAACTTCTTTAGAGATATTTTACTTTTGCTTAAGCAAATTCATAAAGAATACATCAGGTCTAAAGTTGAGGCAATCCCAGTCAATGGTAATAATAAATAATTATTGTTATTAAAATAATTATTTCAAAAATAACATGGCCAAAGTGTTTCTAAGCTTAGCTGGCCAGAATATATGATTATATTACATTTTACAATTTCAAAGACAAATTTTAAATAGCCTCATGTTAAAAATATAGAGTTCTCTCTCTCTCTCTCTCTCTCTCTCTCTCTCTCTCTCTCTCTCTCTCTCTCTCTCTCTTTTCCCCTAGACTAAACAAGGAACTTAAAAATGTGGTTGAATTTGCAAATAATCAGTGATTATTGCTTGAACCAGCCTGTCATGATTCTGTGTTTCTTCTACAGAATACAAGAAGCTTTTAATTATGTTAATATCCTCTGTAGAGAGGTACTTTACAAAGGTCACTTCATCCTCTTAGGCTTGGAAGCCATGGGTCAAAGAGGTATAGACATGAGTTTATATGTCAAAATTGATGGCTTATCTTGCTGTTGTGTGAATCCCTACTTTCAATATGCCAAATCTTTGAAGATAAACAGAAGTTTCAGGAGCATTTAATCAATTTTTATAAGAAATCTAACTTTTTTTTGTCCAACCTTTTATAAAACCTTCTATTATCTGACCTTAATCTAGCTACCTAAAACCATTTTTCTAAATAAGTCAGGCTCATAATCTCATCTTGTGCTATATACACCATATTTATACTTCAAAGCCTTTCTTCATATTCTTCCTCCTACCTACTAGTCTTTTTCTTGTCCTTTCATCCATCTAAATCCCAGCCAGCTCCTATACATGTTCAAATCCCATCTCATTCTTTAAAGGCTTAGCTTATAAACCCAGCCTTGGTTGATCTCTGAATTTCTGAAGAACACAAAATCTATACATCTAAATCTTGCTATAAATTATGTTCCATCTGAATATTTTAATGTTTTCTTCCTAAGTATAGTATGATCTCTTTGGAGACTGAGTTCATAGTTTTTCATTCTTCTTAATATCTCACTGTATCAAGTAAGAATCTAATCGTATAATAAATTTCCAATATGAAAAAAAAGGAAAAAAAGTGTCAGTGCACATATACTGATGAGTATTTTAGTAAAATGATTTTGCAAAACAATTTATTCATTAACAATTAAACAACTTGTTTGTGACAACATACAGAGTTCAATTTTCAGAAGATATTAAAAATACAAAATTGATCTGTTTGGAATGTAGCAGGTGTTTTGAATGATGGTTTTCTGAATCACTGGACAGACTGACCATTGGGACCGTTCATAGCTAGAGATGGCCATCTCCTTAGAGTGGGTTAATCTAGGTAGTTGGAATCAGGATTGACTTGTAAATATGAGGAAGAAACTACTTCTATCAGATAAAGCTTGCATTAATGTGGGTGGGGATGTGTACAAATAATAAAAAATCAAACATATAGAGAGGGATAAAAAGAGGGGAGAGGGAATTTCATCAAAAGAGAGGAAATATCAGTAGGGTAGATGAAGGGGATTGAGACAGAAAAAGGACAGAAAAAGGGGAGAACAGTGGAATGAATCTGACTGAACTTTCTTAAGTGCAGACATGCATGTGGCATGGCAGGTCCTGGCATCTGGTGTGCCTGTGTGAGTACTCAGGACACTAATGTGAAAAAAAAAGAAAAGTAAAAAAAAAAAGGAGCCGCTGGGCATGATGGCGCATGCCAGTAATCCCAGAAGCTCAGGAGGCCAAGGCAGGAGGATCCTAAATTCAAAGCCAGCCTCAGCAAAAGCAAGATGCTAAGCAATTCAGTGAGACTCTGTCTCTAAATAAAAGTACAAAATAGGGCTGAGGATGTGGCTCAATGGTCAAGTGCCCCTGAGTTCAATCCCTGGCACCACCACACCCCCCAAAAAAAGAAAGAAACTGTAAATAGACTGAAGAGTAATTGGTGGAGTAGGGGAAGGACAGGGGACAGAGAGGGAGTCCTAGAGACTGAATTGAGTGTGTTGAGTTCCATGCTTTCATGATTATGCCAAGGTGTATCTTGATGATGTATCATAACTAAAAAGAATTATTAAAAGTTAGTTGCCCAACAGAGAGCACGTGGAATACAACCTTTGAATCACCTCTTTAAAAGCCCCCTGTTCTTGTAATGGGAGAATCACAGCCTTTGGCAGAACAGTTCCTTCTGTTTCTCCTTTGCTAGCAAAGCAATAAACTTTCTTTGTTTCCTTTTTCTCAAAAATAAAAGTTAGTTGCATATCAATAAACTTTATAAATGTAAAATGCTTCTCTCTCATATTTGAATAAATGCCTGAGAAATCAACCAAGTGGGTGTTGATGACAGAAACACATGACAGATGCCCTTTCAGGAGTAAAGTAGAAAAGATCTGATGTCCATACAATCCTCAAAGTAACATGTTGTTTTGTGTAGAAACTAACTGATTCCTTTAAAAAAAAAAAAAAACAATTATATCTACTTCTGAAGCATGCACCCAGGCCTTTTATGGTTTATTTACCAAATTTAACAAAGCACAAGTACCAAAATAAGCATAGATTAAGATTTGGCAAATAAAATGATTTAAAATAGAAATGTTTCTAAACTTTCATCTTGCTTTGAAAAAGGAACACACCTTTCTAGATGTGACTCCCTGGAGCGCCATGTTAATGAAGGCTAAAACCTTCTCTCAATGGGATGTCTGTTTGCCTGACTACTGAAAAAAACGTTTCTTCAACTTAATTATATGAAGATGCCCTTATACTGAAATGGAATTGAAAAGGTGATATTGGTTAAACCATCCCTGTGAGGGTTCATTCAAACTTGCTTTTTGCTAACATACAACTCTTTTGAATAGAAGCCAAACCCAGTTTAACTAATTTTACATTTAGGTATTAATAATGCATGATAAGCCATGTCTGATGTGACAAATTGCAATAACTATTAAACCATTTGCCCATCCAATATATCTGATTAATCATGACATACCATGTGACAAAGACAAACCTCTCAATTTTTTCAAAGAAAGCTAAGTGAATTGAAAAATAGACTAAACCCAATATTTCTCATTGGTATTAATGAGCCTGATGCCAGCTTCACAGACTGCCTAGCTGGGAGAAATCCTGTTATGTCTTCCTTTCAGATTAACCATGTGCCCAGCTAGCTCCTGAATGAAAGACAATGCTCCTTACAACCAGGGTTGTGTTATAGGTACTTCTCTTCATGAATGCAAAGAACTGAAAAGATTTACCCTAATAAAATCCCAAGGAAAAGTAAGGGTAGCCTGTTAATGGTCCTACATTTAATAATATTTCTTATACCAAGTCTTGCTAGCAAAGATCCACAAGAATGAATGGAGATCTTCACAACCTCAAAAGGAGTGTCTAAAGTAGTGCCCAACCTCACCAAAAGCAAACTGTCAAAATGCTCACAATGGGGCAGAAGCAAATATCCCCCAAGCAAAAATATTATGAGTCTTACCTTCTTTCTCTGCATTTTGTTGCCTCTGAACTAAAAATTGCTATTGAGTTATCTACAAAGATCAGCACTTGAGTGCACAAACCTCCCTCCAACTTCCACAATGTCCTCATGCCTCTCAAATCTGTACATATAAATACTATTTGGATAAGTTAAAAATAAAGATATATGTTACAGTCTTCTCTCTGAAGGTGTTTTAAGAGACTTCAGCCATTTGGAAAATGACAATGGTCAAAGTGCATGTGAAGGCTTAGTGCTGGCTTATTATACAAGAAAGCTAGCAGAATGGTTTCCATGGGGCAAGTTTTGGAAATCCAAACACAGAAAAATGAAAAAATATTCTTATTTTGTATAATTTTGGGTGAGTTACTGATCCTATTTGAGAGTCATATTTTTCACAGATGTAGTATATGTATTAATAACACTACTTGTATATTTGCCAAG
Source organism: Tamias sibiricus (assembly GCA_025594165.1). NCBI lineage: Eukaryota > Metazoa > Chordata > Mammalia > Rodentia > Sciuridae > Tamias > Tamias sibiricus. The sequence continues at coordinate 63,759,056 of CM046668.1, forward strand.
ATTAAATAAATAATTATTCCCAAAACCTAGAAGATGCTAACACAGAGAGAAAGTTCAGACATATCTATTATTAATATTCTGGTGATAAAAGACCCAAAGGTGGCACCAGTGTCTCCTATTTGCTAGTGTTTACAACTTTATGCATTCCCCTTCCTTGTATATGGGCAGGACCTGTGACTTGCTTCTAGCCAACAGAATGTGGAAAGTGTGATCCGGTGTCATTCTTGTGATTAGTTTCATTATGTGGCAAAGGTGATGAGAGATGTCACTTCCATAATTATATTACATTACATAAGACTCAGTTTTAGCTGGGTGTGGTGGCACATGCCTGTAATTCCAGCACTTGGGAAGCTGAGGCAGGAGGATGGCAAGTTCAAAGCCAGCCTCAGCAATGGTGAGGCACTTGGCAACTCAGTGAGACCCTGTCTCTAATACAATACAAAAAAGGGCTGGGGATGTGGCCCAGTGGTTGAATGCTCCTGAGTTCAATCCCTGGTACAAAAAAAAAAAAAAAAAAAAGACTCAGTTTTATAAAACTGGTGCTAGAAATTCTCTTCATCTGCTTGATGATGTAAATAGTCATGCTGGGAAAGCCTATATAAGAAGGAAATGTAGTTCTTCTAGGATCTTCTAGCAGCTTTCAGCTAATAGAAAAATCTGAGACCCTCAATATATGTGTATATATATATATATATATATATATATATATATATATATACACACATACATACATATGTGTGTGTGTGTGTGTGTATACATACTGCCAAAAAGCTGAATAAGCTTGAATGAGTCTCCAGAGGAGAGCATATCCTATAAGGAACCTCAACTGCAACCTTGTGAGACCCAAAGAAAGGACCCAATTCAGCCCTGCCCAAACTTCTTATGCAGAGAAAATGTGAGATAATAATTATGGATTTCTTAAAGCTGTTACATCTGTGTTGATTTATTACACAAAAATAACAAATAAAGTGGGACGCAGTGGGACACGCCTGTGATCCCATCAGCTTGGGAGGCTGAGGCAGGAGGATCCTAAGTTCAAAGCTGGCCTCAGCAACAGTGAATTGATGGGCAACTCAGTGAGACCCTGTCTCTAAATGAAATACAAAATTGAGCTACGGATGTGGTTCAGTGATTAAGTGCCACTGTGTTCAATCCCCAGTACCAAAATAATAAATAAAATAATGAATAGGACTATCTGTAGTAGAATAGTAGGCAATGTACATAGTATGCTTGTTCCATGAAGAAAAGATTTTGGGTTTTAGACTTTAAGATTGATAAAAAGCATTGAAAAATCATGCATTCTCCTATTTGATGAAACTTCAAGGTAGAGGATATAGTAAGAGTGATCTGGTCTGGCCCAAACTCTCCCATCCATCATTTTGCAGATTAAACCAACAAGTTCCAAAAAGATTAAATAACTGGCTTAAGGTCATGTGACCAGCTAACAGTAGGACTAGATCTTGAACCCAGGTCATTGATTTCTGACCTAATGTTTCATACCAATAGTCTGACTCTAAAGTACCAATTCCAAATTTTGGTGAGACCTCGTTGATTGTGAGTTAATAGCATTTAAGTCAAACATACAGCAAATATCTACGATGACTGGATTTTAGATAATCATTTGTCTTAATAATTACTTAAATTAATCTGAAAGTCACTTACTGTCATTCTGATATGGTTTGTTTTCAAGGTCATACTGGTTGATGTATTATCTCTCAGGTCCCAAAAGTATAAGAACACTATGAGAAACATGGTAAATATAGAGCAACCGAGGCTGTGTCTAAGAGTAGAAAACCATTTAGATAAAGGGCAAAAGGTTCAGTTAATCCATGAAAATGTCACCATCTACTAGGGATCATTGTCTAAAGGTTAAGTGTCACAGACTAAATGACAGATGGTGGCAGTGGCCAGAATGGCTTTATCAATTGGGTGTTGAGTGTAGTAACAGATGTTGTAATCATATTGCCTATGTCCCCAATTCAGATGATGTGACCATATCAAAAATAAAATGTAATTCCAAATAGATCAATTGATCAATCAATCTATCTAATCTTCCCTTAACTCAGAAAACAGCATATTTTCTTCTAATTTGTATAGTGCTCAATTAACCAGCCTTTTCCTATCACAAATAAAAAGATCCAAGAGATTATGATACTTGGGCTCTATGTGCAGTTTTTCACATATATCATATTTTAAGAATATACTTGAGTTTATGTTTTGACAATGGTAAATATTTTTGTAATCTAGATTATTCTAGTCCCCAGCAGTGTGGTTTTTTCCTTCTCTCTGTTCCACACAATATTTGAATCTCAACTCTTATTACTATCTGGGTAATTTTAAAAGTTGGATAATCACCCAACTTTGACTTCATTGATGTATATCTTGTTGGCTGGAAGATTGCCTTGAAGTATAAATGTAATCATATCTATGTAAATGTTTAGCACAGTATTTATTGCATAAATCATCATATTTGCTTGTTCTTTTCATTTTTTCCCAGTGGGAACAAATATCTTCCAAAGGTATTTGGGACCTTCAAATGATGACAGAACAATGATTCCACACTTACCAAGGCGTCATTACATTTTTTCAGGTTGCAGGTATGCAGAGAAACATTTGGCATTGGCATGAAGCTCTAAGTCCAACCCAATCATCTCTTAAGGTTTGCATGATGACTATGGAGGTTACTGAGTTGAGTTGGTTATGTCCAAGCATGGCAAAGAGCAAAAATTCATTCCATGCATTAAGACAGCAAACCTTTTAGCAAATGAAGAGGGAAATTGAACTTAAGTCAAAAAAGGAATACAAATCCTCTTGTCCAGTAAATTTCTTTAATCAACAGAGTGGTTTTCCAAAACTCTCATTCAATGTCACAAAGCTTGCAAGGATTTTTTGCCTAGGTACACAAGGTCACAGCAAGTTCTTACTTCAGAAAAAATCCACAATAGAACCACTTGGGAAGAAAGAAAATTACTCCGGTGAAAGGGGTTGCCAATCCAGCATAAAGTGTGTTTAGAAATATTTAAGGTACTATCACTTATCTTTGGATCAGGTTCAGAACAGAAACAGAACCAATATAAAAGAAATATTATTAGTAGACCTGTCAAGCATTAGGAACTGCATATGCTGTATTTCTCGAACTTTCTCCCACAGTCCAAATGAATGAACACTTGAAAAAGTAGGGTAAAAATACATGTAATTTACCCAGTCACAGCTTGCTTTTCTAGGAAAGGTAAGTCAATGAGCAAATCTGTCAGTAAGCTCCGCATGAAATGTGGGTGGAGCTGAGATCACAAAGTAGATATGTCACATTTCAAATCTTTTAGGAAAAATGCTGCTAATATGAAAATTTAAATCTGAAACATAAAAAGGTTTTATTCATATGTATTTTCTTTTTCTATGCTATTTTATCTTTATACTTTATATCTGTTCCATAGTCTTCTCAAAATTTATTTTATACTCTCTAGAAGACCCAGGTACTAAAATGATGATAAAAAATAACTTCAATATCTGAATATATTATCTACTCAATTATAAGTATGTAGATATTAGAAATATCCAAATAGTGTATGACATTTAGAGCAATAGTTATATGTTAAAATAAAATTAATAAAACAAATTAAATTAAAGAATCAGTATCATCAATGTGAATGGATGTTTTATTTATGCATTTGAGTTTGTCTTTTTTTTCCTGGTCAACTTTCTAGATAGAATGCACAATGATTGCTTTCATTCATTTTTCTAGATTTAAAAACTAACATCTCCATCATAATGCTGCTTCTCTTTTAAGTTATTTTGCTTCTTTGTCTTTTTCTTCCCTATTTGTTTTTCTATACATAGTATATTCCTAGATCTTGTTTAGTAACTTTGTTTACTGACTATATTGCATAGTCCCTTTGTCTTCTATAAAAATTCCCAGAAATAGTTTTTTTTTCTTTTTATAACTTTTTTTTTACATTAGCATCAATTATAATACATATTCATCATACCATATATTCATGTATCATCTAGTAATAAACTGGTATTCACAGAACACACAGTATAACTTTCTATCTTTTAAAACACTAATTTCTAGGTTTGCCCAACACTTTCACATGTATGGTGGTATAAATATACTCATGTTACCTGATACACATATTCATTTCATCACAGTAACACTACTGACACAGAATTTAATATTAACTCTGAACTTAAGCTTATACCAAAACCTAATTTTAAATAACAGCATGTATTACTATGAACATGCATGTATATGTTGACTAATACATTCAAATATCAATGGTATTTGTGCCTACATATTTTAGTCTTCATAATGCTGTATATTCTGCCATCCCCAATTTATTTTTTATTTTTTAAAATTATTTATTTATTTTAATTTGTTATACATGCTTGTAGAGTGCTTATTACTTATAAAGAGCATAGTTTTTCTAGTCACTGGTTTTACATTAAGTGTTTTCACATCATTTGTGTTTTTATATATGTACTTAGTGTATTGATGTCTAACTCATTCTCCCATTTTTCCTATCCCCTTGCTCCCTCCCATCCCCTCCCTCCCCTTTGTGCTATTTAACATTTCTTCATTTCTCTCATTCCCCCTCCCTTGCCATTATAATTCAGTATCATCATAGCAAAGGAATCATTCCACCTTTGGTTTTTTGGGATTGGCTAACTTCACTTAGCATTATTTTCTCCAGCACCATCCATTTACCTGCAAATGCCATGATTTTATTATCTTTTAGTGCTGAGTAGTGTTCCATTGTATATATATACCAAAGTTTCCCTATCCATTCATCTGCTGATGGGCATTGAGGTTGTTTTCACTATCTAGCTATTATGAATTGTGCTTCTATAAACATTGATGTGGCTGTGTCCCTGTAGTAAGCTGTTTTTAAGTCCTTTAGGTATAGACCCAGGAGTGGGATAGCTGGGTCAAATGGTGGTTCCATTACAAGTTTTCCTAGGAATCTCCATACTGCTTTCCAGATTGGCTACACCAATTTGCAGCCCCACCAGCAATGCATGAGTGTGCCCTTTTCCCCACATCCTCGCCAGCATTTTTTGTTGTTTGTATTTTTGATAGTTGCCATTCTGACTGGAGTGAGATGAAATCTTAGAGTAGTTTTGATTTGCATTTCTCTAATTGCTAGAAATGTTGAACACTTTTTCATATATTTGTTGATTGATTGTATATCATCTTCTGAAAAGTGTCTGTTCAGTTCCTTAGCCCATTTATTGATTAGGTTTTTTGTTTGTTTGTTTGTTTGTTTGTTTGTTTGTTTGTTTTTTTTTGGTGTAAAGGTTTTTGAGAGCTTTATATATCTTTGAAGTTAATGTTCTGTCTGATGTGCTTGTGGTAAAGATTTGCTCCCATTCTGTAGGTTCTCTGTTCACCTCACTGATTGTTTCTTTTGATGAGAAGAAGCATTTTAGTTTGAATCCATCCCATTTATTAACTCTTGGTTTTAATTCTTGGGCTATAGGGGTCTTATTGAGGACGTTGGGGCCTAATCCAACATGATGGAGATTTGGACCTACTTTTTATTCTATTAGGTGTAAGGTCTCTGGTTTAATTCATAGGTCCTTGATCCACTTTGAGTTGAGTTTTGTGCATGGAAAGAGATAGAGGTTTAATTTTATTTTATTACATGAGGATTTCCAGTTTTCCCAATACCATTTGTTGAAGAGGCTGTCTTTTCTCCAATGTATGTTTTTGGCACTTTTGTCTAATATAAGATAACTTTATTGTGAGACTGGGAAGGAGAAAACAGCAAGAAGGCATCACACTCTGCTCTCCACATTGCTGAGATTCTTGGGGATGATTCTCCCTTTTCTTTAGCAGGAAGTGAGGTAGAAGAGAATGTAGCCAGTGGAGGCAACAATTTTGCCCATCCACAGAAATCTACACTTGGTGTTTTCTCTTTCAAGTGTGGATGTAAGAACCACCATGAATGCAAAGGAGCTTACCTAGCCCATGTCACAGAAGTAATGGGATTACATAACTTATGTGGCATGTTTAATAAACTAGTGTTTTTTATATTCTATATAAACAGACATAAGCCTGTATTTTCTAACCCATTAGGTAATTAAACACAATTCATGTGTAAATGACTATTTTATATGCAGTGTGATTTCTATAAACTTAATTTTTCAGAGTGTATTCCTTTCTTACATTAAACTCTCAAATGGATTTTCATGATCTTCAGACTCTGAGCATAAATCAGAAATCTGTTCTAGCCCAGTGCTTCAGGAACACTCTGTGACTGTCAGATTTCTCTGCCAGCAGCTTTAGTTACCATAGCTTCTCAAGCCATTCATTTTTTTTTCCAGGTTCCCCCACAGAGAAATGTACAATAGACCCTCTGTTCTCCTTTCTGCTCCATCACTGATTTAAGGTGGAGCTACAAAATGTTAAAAGATTAATTCTGTGTCAGGTGCTCAGTGCACATCAAAGGAGAGGCAGGTTCCCTTGAAACACATGTTGGCTGAGTCTCTTCTATGTAAAATGAAATGGATGAAGAAAACGACATCTAGACATATTAAGTCAAAAACATATGTCTGAAATATCTTGCAGACTGAGGCCCGGTTTTAAAGTGTAACTTTTTGGTAAGACTAAAATGCAACCATATGGATTTTACAGCTCACTTCACATAAGCAGAAAAACCTATGATAATGATTTGGTATTTATCTAGTACTTTCTTTATTTGGGAAGTCAAAGGACGTAACAGGCACTGTTAAATCTTCTTGGGTATTTTTTGTTTGTTTTTACTTTTTACTTTTTCATCTTAGGCAAACCTGTTTAAAAAAAACAAAAAAAAAAAAAAAAACTGTAAAATTTACATTTTGCTAAATTGACTGGGCCACAAGAATTAAAATAGTAGAAATCCACAGTAGCAAAAAGGTAGACGTCATTAGTAGAATCCTGTTGCTATAAACAGAGTCAGTGCTAGGACACAACAATCTTCTCCTAAAAGTGAAGAGGCCTATGGCTCCTTTTTGGCTTTTACTCTCTAAGTTATCTTAATTCCCACCTACCCACACACAAACACATACCTCTCTGAAGCCTCTGATTTAGGATCTATGAATTTTTAAAACTCAATCAAGATAAAGTTCAAGAAAGATTTTTGATAAATTCATCCACACAGGGGCTGAGTGCTTGATAAAGCTTACTTCACTTGACCAGGGAAGACAGGCATATCTATATCTGGATTGAAGATGTTAGTTTAAGGTAAGTGACAGGTAAAGCATTTTTTCAAGTTCTTAAAATAATACCACTTATCTTTTCCTTTTTGGACCCACCACGGTTGCTCAGAGTTTAATTTTTTTAAATAAGGTAAAGGCATTTATTTGGTAACTATATATTCCTCCACACTCCTGTTCTCAAAAATGTGTGTTTCCTGAGGAAATATCTCACACTTCTCATAGCTTCACCTTTAACCAAAGAATCCTCTTCCCACCTTCTCCCCTGATTTTCATACTCTCTTATCTCACCCTAGATGTTCTCACCTCAGTTTCTCCACAACTCCCAAGCAATTAAGGAAAATGGAACACAGACAAAGAGGGTCACAGAGAAGACTTGGCATGGGATAAAACTAAAGTAACTGAAAGCTTAGCTATTCTGTTCTTTCTCTGCCTTGCTTTGAACTTAGTACTCTACTCCCAAACACATCTGCCTTTAAAAAAAAAAAAAAAAAAAAACAGTATTAAATATAATTAATCTTCATACACACATATACATATATATTTATATTTACTTTTTCTGGGCCATACACCTAAGTTTGGTTATTTCCATGCCATTTAAAAATATTCAAAGTAGAAGAAAAACCTTTAAATTTTAGCCCATAATATTTTTTTAGTCATCTTTAACTTAATACAGGGGAAGTTAGACAAAGTAAAGAAGTACTTTAAAGTTGAGAGCAGGCAAAAAGCACTCTCTATCCCTCCTTATAAAAAAAATCATAACTGGGAAGAAAAAAAAAAAAAAAGTAAACCAAAGTATAGCCTTATCCCTAACAATTCAGACAAGCTCATGTGAAACTCTCATGAAGGTAGTTGAAAAGGGGAATCCTATAGAACCACTGGTTTATCCCAAGAAGCCATGCACATTCACACTCCTGCCTTATCTTTTATCACAGTACAGAGGGTCACGATTTCCCTCCAGGTGATAGACACCTGGCATTTCTATTATACTCTACAACTGTATATAATTCTTGACCTTTCTCACATCTTCTTGCTCTGGGACCTAAATGGCCTCCAAAGGGTCTCCTCCAATTGAGGCTTTACTTATAAACCTTCCATGAGAGTAGGGACCTTTTAATTTAATTATTCTGAGTGAATAATTTTCTCAGTATTATCAATCACATGTTAAATTACTAATTTACAAATAATGGACAAGAGTGACCTTCAGTTTTCCCCAAAAACAAGATAAATGTTTTTTGTTTGAGAAAATACAATTGCTGGTATAAGGATAAGAAAGAGAAACATTTCAGGAAAATAGACAAGGAATTTAGAAATTATCCTTTCAGACACCCAGTGGAGGTAACTACATAGGTTTGGAGAAAAGGTGCAGAGAAACAGCCATGTATTCATTTGTCTAACAGGCTAAGGATCTGTTACATGCTCTCCATTTTTCTAGGTGACAAGTATTCACTGTTCCATAGGATTGTCTAGGACCTTACTCTCCTGGAACTTGGGTTTCTATAAGAAGAGTTAGACAACAAAAAATTCCAGATGATAACTAGCTAAAAAAAAAAAAAAAAAAAAAAAGAAAGAAAAAAGAAACAAGAATGATAGCATAAGAAGTGTTAGTGCTCTGTAGATTAGCTGGTTGCAAAAGACCTCTTTGGGAAGGTGGTACTTGAGTTGAAATAAAATGGAAAAAAAAAAAAAAAAAAAGTGCATCAGTCATAGGAAGATCCAGGTAGTGCAAAAAAAAAAAAAAAATATATATATATATATATATATATATATATATATATATTTCAAAGAAGAAAGAGGATGCAGAGAACATATAGGTCTAAGTACAAGACTCCTTGGTAGAGTTGACACTTCTTAGCATCCAGATAGAACCAGCTAAGTCAGGAGTCCTCAGCAAATTCTGTATACGAAAATAGACAAACCCAGCCTACAGGAATTCCTTAACATTCTGTCCTGTAAATTTTAGAAAAAGTAAAAACAAAAAAAAACATGAACAATCTAACAGTTTCTTCCTCCCCACCACGAGAGGATTCTGATTTTCCTCCAAAAGACTAATTTAATTCAAAGAGATATAGACAAATGAGGACGTGGGGCAATTTTTGAAATTATAGCTAACAAGAACAAACATCAATTCCTTAGGAAACAACAGGAGGGAACCTTTGGCTGCTCTGCAGAGATACAGAATTCTCCTCTTTGACTGGAGTCAGCTCAGACCCATCCTCTTGGTGTCCCCTCCGTTTGCCACCTGCATGTTCAGTTTTTCATCCACCACTTTTCTGGCTCTTTAATTCTCTTGCCCTGGTCTAACTTTCTCTTCTCTCCAAGCCTATTTCTGCGCAGCCCAAAACTTCTTGGTCATAAAGACTTACTTCTTCCATGTTGAAGAAGCTCTGAATACAATTGTTTTATAATATTTTTTTTTTCTTTTTGAAAGATCATCTTATCTATATCAGCAAAATATAACATTTAAGCGCTGTCAGGAGGATTTGGAAACAGTGTTGTTATATAGAACAGATGTTGAAATGGCATTTGTGAAAACTGAATTCTACCTGTGTTGATTTATTATGCTCTCTCTCTTCATGTAATATTACCTTATTTTCTCATTTTATATGTGTTTTCTTACTCGTTGGATATATGCAAATACAGCCTACTATAGACTACCAAAGGACTGGCTTAGGCCATCTGAGACCTTCAAGTCATGCTACTCCATAAGAAGCAATGCATCTCTCATTGTTTGCTGCTGGTACATCATTATACACTAGCCAAAGTAGATTTTTAACACCACCCCCCCCCCTTTTTTTTTTTTTTTTTTTTTTTTTTTTGGTCTTGACCTATCTGGCTGCTTATATGTATGAGTGACCTCCTTCTCATCTCTTTCTGAAAGCCAGAGATGAATAAATTCTCCAGTATTTCATGACTGCTCAATATGCATTACCTCCAAATGACTTAAAAATCAATGCTTCCTAGGAAGGACATAGGAAGTAGAGAACTGAGGTGGCCTGACTCATCAACCTGGGAGAAAAAACTCTTCTAAATTTTTCTTAGAAAGAACAAGTCATTTGGGCTCTAGACCTACCAACTTCAAAAAGAATCAAGCTTGACCTCAACAGATATTACTGTTGATATCATGTTACAGATTCATATTTGTATAAAATCATTCTTTGAACAGGCATGAGAAGTTAATTTGAAACATTATTCCTCTGGGAAAATGTGTTCTAAGTTCTACACTGCCTTCCTAATTAATTTGTACTATTGAGCAAGCTTTGCAAATCAGAGGTTTAAGATGAGAGGATATATCTTAGTTCTTTGTCCTTCCATTCCAGATGATTAGTTTTCCTGTATTTTCTTTGTGAAATAACTACCCCTTACTAGGGTTAATACACAATTTCTTCTATATACCTTAGAATGAGTGCTTAGGTATAATTTTCCCTTCTATGGCCCTTGTTGTCTGTGGTTTTGAAAGTTCTTGTGAATAATATTCTTCAGTGTTCTACTTAACACATTCTAAATAATAATGAATCTACATGGTTCTACAGTGAAACTTTATATGGCACTCACTTGGCTTTCTCAGTCTCTCTCTCTCCAGTACCTTCCCTTCCATTTCCCTCTGGCATCCTTAGTACCACCCACAAACTTGGGAGAAAAAGCTGCTCATTTTGAGAAAGTGATGATCTGGATGGACTTTGGAAGTCAGTGCTTCTGCTTCTCATGTCTGTGACAATAGGAAAGACACTCGAGTATTGCTCCTGCTTTTCTTCCCTTTCTGTTTTCACTGCCTGCCACTCCCAGTTCCCATAAAGCTTGTTTCCTTGACCAATTATCCTATTTTTCTGGAATCCTATCATGTGAACAATATGATCCTATTCCCCACACTTTTACTAATCCTCAATAAACTACCCTTTTTTGTTTATTTTATTCATATATTTATTTCAGCCTTGCAGCATTGTGGATTAAATTCAGGGCCTTGTACATGTTAGGCCAGCACTATACCACTAAGCTGTATCCCCAGCTCAAACTACCTATCTCTTACATATGCAGAAAAATAAACCCAGGGAGCTATAAACTTTCCTTCAGAACAACACAATTTGCTTCATCAAACACAGTACTAGGCACATAAACACATATTTGTTAAAGTTTTAGTCAAAAATACATTCTCTTTCACAATTTAGACATAGTTTGGCCTATGAAATCAACTCTGATACTTCTCCTTCCTAGATCATTTTACTAATACCAGATCTTCAATGGTCTGATGTTCTTAGATTATCCTGTTCCCTGGATAACATCCAGAGGTGTGACTGAGCTTTCATTTCTCTAATATATTCTTATATTTTTTTCTTTCTATATTTTTTTCTAAATTTTCCAGATTTGAGTTCCTTTTTCTCTATGGAACTACATTCTTAATTTTTTTTTGAGGGGGGACACTGTGGGTAGAACCCAGGGGCACTCGACCACTGAGCCACATCCCCAGCCCTACTTTGTATTTTTCTAAATAGAGACAGGGTCTCACTGAGTTGCTTAGCACCTCACCATTGCTGAGACTGGCTTTGAACTTGTAATTCTCCTGTCTCAGCCTCCCAAGCCCCTGGGATTACAGGTGTGAGCCACAGCACCCAGCTTAAAACATGTTTTTAATTTTCCGTCTATTCTTTGCCTGTCATATACACTGTTTTATAATTATTTTTCTTTTGTTTTAAATAAATATATATATATATATGTATATATATACATATATATATATACACATATATATATATTTTAGTTGTAGGCAAACACAAGACCTTTATTTTATTTTTATGTGGTGCTGAGGATCAAACCCAGTGCCTCATGCATGCCAGGTGAGAGCTCTACCAATGAGCCACAACCCCAGCCCCTTATAATTATCTTTCTATGTTTGAAATCTCTATACTTAGCATGTTTATAATTTACTTTTCTTGTATTATGCCAGTAATCATTCTAACAATTTTCTGTTCATCACACACACACACACACACACACACACACACACACTCCTCAAAATTTCAGTGTGTACCTACTCTGTGTTCTGCCCTGTGCAATATTTTTTAGGGAGTAAATAACAAAGGTTAAAAAAAAAAGATAACATGGGGAAAAAGCTTAAAATAAGTAGGGGATAATAGAATGTTGCACATAATTAAATGCCTACAAAAATCACTGTCCATTCTTTGCAGAACTACATCACAATATACCTTTCTCTTTAGCAAGTGGTTAAATACTCCAAGCACAAAATATCATTTACAGTCAACTCATATCTTTGCAAGCTTGGCCAAAATCAATTTGTCTGACTCTCCATGGTTGCCCACAGCCTGCTCTACAGATACTAGAAAATGCCCCAGGTGACTGGATGAAACACTTTCTGCATCCCTAGGTTTGGTACCCCCACATTGCTAGACAGACCCAGCTAAGCTTAACTGCTGAGGATAGAACATGGTAAGAATTATTTAAGGCAAAGCAGAGGGGTCTTTGACAAAAGAAAACACTTTCTGAAGGCATCTGGAGGCAGGAGAGTGGTTGGCCAGCAGCTCTGTATGCAAAGCAGGGACAGACCTACTGTATCCAACCTGTCCAACCACCACATCTCCTCTACCCTTCAGGCAGAGCATGAGCACAGTTTTGTGCTCTCTTTCTTCTTGCCCTGGAAGGTTTCTGCTAAGCAGTTGAATGGTGCCCTTGCAATTGTGCAGTGGTGCAGCCCAGCAGGTCCTCTCCACTCAAGAGGGTAGGTCAAGTTCAGTCTGTTTTTTGAGTTTTGAGGAAAATTTTCTTTTTGGCTCCAAATATGTCCTGTTTTCAATGCCAATGTGTTCTATGGATCATTTTGTCAACAGTTAATGTGTGAGAGTGAGTCAGTAGCTCCACTCTGGGGACATCATTGCTTGTAGCCTCATTGTCATGCACATTACAAAGCACCTGGTGGGAATTCAGCGTACTGTCTGGACCTATAGAAAAGAGTTTCTGTTAAGAAGATAACTACTTGTTATTTTCAGGAGAACCTCTATCTTCTTTGCCAACATTCAAAACAACTGAGACACTGAAAATAGTACCTCAGGAAAGGAAATCCATGGCACAGACAGAAACAACCTCAGCTGCTATTTTTACTAATAACTCGGTAATTGGGCATCTTTCACATACATAGTTAGGGCGTGATTTTCTCTGTAAGTTCTTTGAGTGCCACACTGAGTCACCATAAATTCTTTTCAAGTCTGTTTCACTTTTACAATCTTCTAAGTTTAAGAAAGCACAACAGAGGAGTGAGACTTTGAGATGACTCATGTCTGTCTCTGCTCTGGTATCTCAGCATTCTAACACTGCATGCAGGTTTCCTAATCTTCAGAGTGGCTTAATATTCCCTAACTACATTAGATTCTCTACTGCTACTCACTCCTATGCAAATTTTCTGAAATACTGAAAAGACCATAATTACTAACTATAGGCCTAATGCACCTCACCAAGAATTCAGATGGACCAGAGGTCATCAAACTAGGCAATGGGTGACAAACAGGTTTGACTTAGCATGTCCATAGGTGGTAACGGCTTGAATAGCTAAGGTGAGAAAAATTCAGAGGCTGACTCTAAACACAGAATAAATGAGTGTTAGTTCTCATGAGGGACAGAATTCCTCTAGTCTTCTGGGCTTCCACTGGGTCTCCTATATCAAGATGACCAGTTTTATATAAATATATAAATCAAGAAAGTTGATCCAAAAGCTATATGGCATTATCAAGATGAAAAGCCATATTGAGTAGCAATTTTTTTTTTCCATTCAGAACTATTAGCATTTTAAAGATTTCTTTGCAAATGTTTGGATAAGAGTAAATCCTGGTTGGACAGCAGGTGTTAGAACCAAGAATGGATCACATTTCTCAGATAAATCTATTCTGTGCATAAACTAAGGAATTTTTTTTGTACAACATGGACCCTACGTTCAATGCACTAAAAGAGAAATATGAAAATAGAGAAAGCAGATACAAATGTCAAAAATTTTATCAAATATTTTATGTGTTAAGTACAGATTAATTATTTTTAAACTATACATTTTCTGTCAACTGAAAGTTTCTTGGAGCAATGGCATATAGGTAGCAGTGAACATATCTAGCACCCAGGTCTTAGTTCAAATGCTATATATACTTCTATAAAAAGAACCGGGATACAGGCGGGGGAAGTACAAGTTAATCTGAGAATCCTGCACTGGAGAGCAAGGAATCTCTCAATGATAAACAGGGCATGTGGAAAAGACAGAAGTGACAGTTTTAAGAGGCTCTGCTGTCCAAATTTCACATAACGTAGTATCAAAAAGAGGAGTAACTGTAACTGATTATAGGATACAGAATAAATAAAAATTATAGGTTCACTTTGACCCAGGAGATGGACAAAAAATAAAATAAAATACATGCACTTACTATAATTAGAAATGACTTTTATGCCAATTTCATGCTCCAAAAATTGATATTTCAATGTAAAGAATCAAGTAGTTACTTTTTTTATAAGGAATAATCAGAGTTCATGGTTACAAGTTGAGGAAAAGAGAATATTACAAAAGAATGCCAGAATATAAACGTGGAAGGTATGATTGAACTAGAAATGACCACTCAGAGAAAATGAATTAATAATTAATTAAGAAAACCAGATTCATCAATGGGTATTAAAACCACTATATCAAAGGTTGTTGGGGAATGTCACGTGCTCATGGCAATACAAGTATCATCAAAGTTTGCTTATTAAATATTAGAGGGCAAAGACACCAATATAATAGAAATAATTAATCTTTATCTCCTTAATCAAATGAACATATTCACTACCACTATCAGTGGGTTAACCTGATATTGTCTACCTCTTATTTGGATGTAAAATTAAGCACTCAGTATCATACAGGAAGTGTTCTTGCTCTAAACAAGGTTAACATGAATTTAATTAAGCTTTGAAAGGAAGTTATTCAGTTTACAAGAAATACAGAGGATAAGTGAAGAGATGCCACCAGAAAAGAGACAAATAAAGGTTGTGGCATGTCACAAGAAAATTTATCAGGTCTTGTAAAAAATAGTAATGTCAAAAATAAGAAAGAAAATTGGGGACTTTCCTAGACTAAAAGAAACAACATACTAAAGGGAAGTTGCTTGAATACTTAGTTGAAAAAATAGCTATGAAATATATTGACAGGAAAATTGGGAGACATGATATAAACACACAGTACAGATGTTAAAGCAATTAATATTTTATTTATTTTCTTAGATGTGATATTAGCAGTAATTATGTCAAAATATTTACTGAATTTTGGTGATGAGTAAGTACATAGGTGATAATTATTCAATTCATACAAGTTTTTGTATTTTTGAAAAAAAGATCTGAAACGTAAGAAAATAAAACCCAAAACAAACCGTAAGACAATATAAAATTAGCTTTTTAAGTTGCATGAAAAGCATCAAACACAAAGAAAAATATTCAGACTATGGAAGCCCATTACCTCCTCCTCAGAACACACAGTTCCATATATGGCACTAGGCTTCTCCAGCCATTCTTTAGTCCTGGACGGCTCTTTCCATCTATATGCCAATGATAAAATATTAAGGGCTTTGATCCCTGCCTCATTAAATAGAGAATATTCTTGCTCCTGTGCTGACCTGTGCTTGGGCCAGTTTAAGGAGCAATCCGTCATAAGATCATTAATACAGCAACTGACTAAGAAGGTGAAGATGTTCATCCAAAATTAATTTCTTGACCTTTTCCATAAGGGCCTAGGAAGGAATATTTTAGCGTTCATAACTGGGGGAGCAGCTCCACTAACACTGTTTTTAAATGTAGCATTTAGAAATAGAGCCAGGAAGAAGAAAACTGGGAGGGGGGGTGGTAGATGTTTCAGGAATCCTCTTACTATAAGAATTCCTCAGGCTACATTTTTAAGGGTTGGTTTGGGGAAAAGCAAGGGTGATTACTCTGTTGTAATAGCTACTGTATGACTTTAGACAACTCTGAGATTAGGGAGAAGACAGGTAGAATCAAAATCTGGTAGAAACAGTTTCTGGCTGCAAAACATTTCAGAACCACCCTGGGGACCAATGTCAAATGATTCAACCTAATTCAGCACTGCAATTGCTATCTAATAATTGAGACAATGCCTTACTTTAATAATAGTCAGAGGCAAAGATGAATACAAAGCCAAACACTTAGCAAATGCCAGTAAACTCTGAGTCAGAAAGGCAAATCCTCAGATTCATAAGTAACCTTTACTGGGAACTCAGTGATGCCATTTTGAAGGTGAAATAGATATAATAAGAAATCCTCTGATCCTCAGAAAAACTCATTTAAAAATGAAAACCAATACTATCTGTTCTCCCTTCTCATCTTTTTGCAATCTCACAGCTGTGGAGAGTTCCAGGAGTACATTTAGGGTCTAGTGAAGATCTACATTAATTTCTTTTTATTTTTTTAAATTTCTCTCATTGTTTTTAAACTTCCTTTTCAATGATTGCTAACTTGGAATAAAATTATGATTTCACATCTTTGCCCCATGGCCTGAGGTATGGCACATTGTGGAAGGGACAAGAAGTCACAAAAGTAGTGATTTGAATAATTTAAAATGTTATTGAAGGGTACCAGGGTCTTATCACTTCTCTGTACTTTGTAAACCAAATCTAGGATATCGATTTGCAGATATTGGTTGTTTATCAGGGATAGTATGACCTCTAACAAGTGTACATATGTGAATATATCCCAACTTATAGTACAGGTTGTGTGTGTGTGTGTGTGTGTGTGTGTGTGTGTGTGTGTTAATTTAAACACATTTAAATTAAACTTGAATTGGAGAGGGATGAGCTGGAATAGGGTTGTAATGATGCAACTGTCTCTTTCACCATTTCCACAAGCCTGTCTCCCCAGTCTATTGTAAGAACAAAAGGTATAGTGCATTTAGGTTATATGAACTATCCTTATGAATAATGCCAACAGACTAATACATTTAATATTATTTTCTCTACTCCAATTATGAGAAAATTGATATTTCTAAAAGCAAAAATAAACAAACAAACAAGAAAAAAAAAGTTAAGGAACCTGCCCTAGCTTATAAATATATGGAGTGATAGAAATAGAATTCAGATCCAGGTCTTTATGAATTCAGATATAAGCTTAAATCTTTCATTTACCATAAAAATCTAAATGTTGCCCCATAGTTTTCTAATGTCTTAAACCCCAAAACCTGATAAATGGACACTATAATACTAATATTGTATTAATATTAATGTTAGCTCAACATTTTAGCTACAAACACCCTCGAGAGTATCTTGGGAGCAGATGAACACTCTTCCTGAGCAGAGTTCAGAAGGATCTAGATGCATGGAATGGAGAGATTAAGAAGGCTTTTGTGAAGGAGGTCTTGGAGGTTTTATGGTGGATTACTGGGAGTGGGAGGGTAAGGAAAGGAAGGTGGCAGTGATGAAGATGACAATCCAGGAACTGATGGGGAGAATGCAATGGATCCTGAACAGAGCTTCAACTGTTGCTTATTTCCATAGTTTTTAGGCTAAACTCTAATTAGACTCATGTATCACCAACGAGATCATCCCTACTGTCACTAAATTGTGTCTTTTTATATTAGAAAAGTTGGCCAGACTTATTTAAAAATCTAGAAAATGCAACATTTAGAAAAACATGAAGAAAAAATATATATTCTCTGCCAAACTATGACAACTGTTAACATTTTGGTCTATTTCCTTCCAGCTTTTCTCCCCCTGTGCGTATGATTTTGGAATTTTGAGAAACAGTTGAAATGATAAAACATGCACACATTTGAATCTTGTTTTATGTTACATTACAAGTATTTCCCATGTTATTTCGCTATAGACTTTAACAGTATAAAATCGTTGCCAAGTATTTTCTTCCTGATATAAGTTGATTTTCCCTTTTTTACTCATTTTTTATTGGTTTTGGTTTACTTTTTTTTTCTCCATTGGAGCTATTGAGATATTGTAAATTACTGAAAGAACAAACATTACATCACATGGACCCTAGGAGTTGGGACACAATCTCATAACCCATGATTTTTTTTTTTTTTTTTTTTCTGTACAAGAGGTCACATGGACTTGACTGCCCATTTTTGTTTGGCTTGTTCTTCTAAAGGATAAAAAGAGAATGGATCAAAAGGAAGAATAACTTAAAATTAAAATATGTCAGATCATACCTCTGGTATATTGCATTTAATTCTCTATATGGAATGGATCTCTTACCCATTTTATTAAAATCATGTCTGAGCCACAGTAACCAGGATATGAATGATTGGTTGTTGTTATGTTTTTTATTGAATTATTGTTTAATATTCGGAATCAGACAGATTAAAATCCATTTTGATAATAGTAGTTTTTCAAACATCACCTCCAACGATCTACTTACCAATTCAACCATGTTTCTCATCATAGTTGAATACTGAACAAAAAATATAGGCTTAATACCAGAGTAAGGACTGCATTGCCTCTGATGCACTTTTCTGCTGATTTCAATACTGAAAAAGAGGCAAAATTCAGAAGCTAAAATGAAGGTTCATCTTAAATTTAGCATCTGTCTTACAACAGAAATCAACAGTACCGATATAATATTGTTTGTTTTTGTTTTACCTTTTGGTGGTGACATATCTTTAAGATATGAGAGAGACACAGCTTCTTGAATTATGAACAAAAAAAAAAAGAATAAAAGTACGAGTTTTCTATGAATTGATATTTTCATCACTATAACATGAATATGGAAGAAAAACATATCACTATATTCAAATGCATCACATCAACAGGCAGATTTATGAAGTGGATGGTTTAGAAATTCTCATTCTGTGAAGGTCTACCCTTTTAATAAAGAACCTATTTATTTATATGCACTTAAATTAAAATTTTAAATGAGGGATATTTAATTAAAATGTGGAATACATGAAAATGTACAGTATGAATTTTAAGAATGTGCCACTAGGAAAAAGCAGGGTACACATACAACCTATATAAACTGTTACAGCCTGGATAAGTTCCTAGAAGTTACAACCATATGACCTATGTCAATACTGCAAATAATGCTTATTTTACATCTGCATCCAAGAGTATACCTACAAATTCCATGTATAATATTAGTGACCAACACATGGTTCATATAGCAGCTTTTTGCAGGAATTCCTTTTTCTGTCATTAGTGATCTGGTCCATACTCGAAGAATCAGTGGGATACTCTCTAGAATAGAAGCTGTGTATTCACAACGATTTGCATCATACATGATACATTAATAACCACAATAAGTTAATAACTTGAGAACAGTATACAAACCCTGTGGTTGTCAGCATTCAAAGGTGTGTGAGTAGTGTTGAGAGGTTGAAGGAGGGACACATAGAATCAGCTACAACATTCAAAAAATCTTCCCACTTGTGTTCCCTGCTTTGATAAGGCAGGTGAGATAAAAAAGGGTCAGGAATGCATATTATATTTACATAAATATAAGCTTTACAGAAAATTATGATTACTTTTCTACAATAGTACAGCTGCCTTAACCATCTAATAAAATACATCTGAGCAAGTCTTTGGTACTTGAGTTTCTAGGTATTGCACTTGTATTTCCAATTCTGATTCTTAGTAGTTGTGAAACTTTAGCCATATTTCTTAATATCTGTATATCTTGACTTCTTGTTGTCTTTTCATTTGTAAAATAAAGTTGTTTTTTTTGTTTTTTTACTTTTGGATTATTTCCAGGATTAAATACATGTATTTTAAGTACAAACAGAACAATGCCTAGCACAGTTTGTACACCACAAATGTTGTCCTTATTTTTAATCTTACAGAACATTTATTCTGTAGTAAGAAAAGAAAAGGGATAAAGTTTCTTTCAAAATCTTCCATCTCTCAAATATAAATCTTTCATTCAAACCCCCACCCTCACTAATGAGTTTGAGACTCCAAATCCTCCCAGCCACCTGTCACTCCTGTGTATTTCACTGGCACCACAAGCTGAACTCAAGCCCTGACTCCCCCAATCACAAGAGTGATTCTTCCCACTACTTGCAGGTCCTTCTAATTACTCAAGCCAGAATCCTAAAAATCTCCTGGACTATTATTTCTACCTATCCAATTAAAATGTTTAGCATAACTAAGTTCTCTTGATTCTGGATCCCAAATACCTCTTGAATTTGTGACTATCTACCACAATGTTAGGCCATCTATTTTCTTACTTAAATTTCACTCTGGTCCCTTCAACTGATCCCTTCCACAGAAGTAAGGCCACTGTGTGTATTGGTCAGAGTCCTGGAAGAGGGAGAGAGTTAACCAAACCTGGGTAGCCTGAGGAAAGGTTGGGAGGTATTAGACCTGATTGGTATCATAATTATAGATGTAGTTACTGTGACTGTGTGTATTTGTCAAACAGTATACATAAAAGAGTTAATTTCAATATCAGCAAATTTTTTAAAACTACAAGAACGAAACAATAGAATTCCTTTCTCTTATTTCCCAATGGTAAAAAAATAAAGAACAACATCTAAGGGTAGCATAGTGAGCCCTTTATCATATGGCTTCTGCTAACATCTGCTGGTGCACCCCACCCCATACCGGTCTCTTCCCAACTCTCTTCTGCCCAGCAGCTGCACGGGCCTTTATTCTGTCCCTTCAAGGCACTGCCCTTATCTCCCAACTTCTGTGACTGCCCATTATGCTCTTCTTTGCTTCCTTATATCTTTTGGCTACTTAACTGTGACCCATTCATTGGATTCAGTTCAAACATCACATCTTATTGTGCCACCTTTATGTTCTCAGTTTCTACCACACAGAGCTTAACCAAATACATTGTGAGTAATGGAGTGAATGAATGGGGAGAGATGTTCCAAAAAACAGTGCAAAGCCTATACTATTCAATGACTTCCCTCAAACTCCTTCAGCTTCTTAATTTGAACCCTATGCTCAGTGACCTAAAACCTCCAAAATCACCTGCCTTGTTTCTCCTTCTGCATGGCACTTATTATTGTGATTCTTAGTGCATATTAATTGTACAAAATAATGGATTTCATTGTGACCATTTCAAACAAGCACACAATACACTTTCATCTTTTTCACCCTCCCTGTTTCCTTTTTTCACTCCTCTCATATCTCCTTCCCCTTCCCCAGTGGTCCCCTTCCACTTTTATGTCATACTATTTTTTTTTTTTTTCTAGATTCCACATATGATTGAAAACACAAAATGCTTGTCTGAGTCTCATGATGATCTCTAGTTTCATCCATTTTCCTTCAAATGACATGATTATGTTCTTTATGGCTGAGTAATATTTATGGCATTATTATCACACTTTCTCATGTGCTGAGAGGCATCTAGGTTGAATCCATAATTTGGCTATTAGGAACAGTGCCACATAAACATGTATATGCAGGTATCTCTACAGTAGATTGACTTTGATTCCTTCAGATATATTCTCAAGAGTGGAATAACTGGAAAGTATGATGGATCTTATTTTAG
Source organism: Tamias sibiricus (assembly GCA_025594165.1). Taxonomy (NCBI): domain Eukaryota; kingdom Metazoa; phylum Chordata; class Mammalia; order Rodentia; family Sciuridae; genus Tamias; species Tamias sibiricus. Next base: position 63,780,719 of record CM046668.1, read on the forward strand.
CTTTTGGAGGATTCCCCCATACTGTTTTCCATGGTGAGTGTACCAATTTACATTCCCACCAACAGTGTATAAGTGTTCCTTTTATTTATTATTTTTTGTTTTCTTGATAAAGGCCATTCTGATTCATTAATAAGATAAAATTTCAATGTAGTTTTGATTAGCATTTCCTTGATGGCTAAAGATGTTGACTGTTTTTTTCCACACAATTTTTGGTCATATCTTCTTTTGAGAAGTATCTGATCAGCTCTGTGTCCAATTATTAATAGGATTACTATTTTGTTAATTTTTATGAGGTCTTTTACATATTCTGGATATTAATTCTCTGTCAGATGAAGAGCTGGTAAAGATTTTCTCCCATCTTATAGGCAATTTCTTCACTCTCTATTGTTTCCTTTGCTGTGCAGAAGTTTTTTGATTTGATGTAATCCCATTTGTCAATTCTTGCTAATATTTCATCAGCTACCATCTTTAGCCTTTATTGCAGGCTAAAAAATTTTCCTGGAAGGAGTCAACCACACCCTAACATCTAGAACCTGTAAATGTCACCTTATATGACTGAAAGGAATGAGGGAATAGAGATGGGAGTGTCTTTGCAGATATGTTAAGAATTTTGAGATGAGAGGATCATTCTATTTTATCCAGATGGTCCCTAAATGCAATTTTATGCATCCTCAGAAGAGGAAGGTAGAGGAAAATTTCACACTGACAGAGAAGAGAAGCCACTTGAAGAGGAGTTAGAGCTTAAACTGATGAAGCCATAAACCAGGGAACACCAGCAGCCATCAGAGACTGGAAGAGGGAAGACACAGTTTCTCCCAAGAGGCCCCTAGAGAAATGTGCCCCTGTCAACACATTGATGCTGATTTTATATCTCTAGTCTGCAGAACAATAAAAGTAGAAGCTTTTGCTGTTTTGGAGCACCTAGTGTGGTTAGTAGCAAGTGTGGTAAACTAATGAAACCCACAATCCTTTACGCTCCAGAGCTTTCTGACTCCTATTAACTCTTTGAAGACCCAGACATTTATCACCTCTGCTGGTAATACTCTTCCCTCCTTTCCTCTCTTTCACCTTTAAATTGTAATTCCTATCTGTTCTCACAATGCCCCATTTTAACATCTATCATAGACCTTGAAATTGTCCCTTTGTCTGTCTTTCCTCCTTTCTCAGTCTGGGAGTCCCTTGAGCTTAGCAGCTCTGTGTTATCTCTGTGTCTCCAGTGTCCAGCAATTCCTAGCACACAGGAGGAAATTCAATAGATGCTGATATAGCTTCTATAAAGAGACAGTAGGGGCAATTGTCTAGAAAATTTCATTCTACACAAAGCATTTTTGAGAGAAAAAAAAAAACAGTATTAAAGGATGAATTTATTTGAACCAAGAGACAGCTCAGTAAAACAGAAAAAAGAAAAAAAAAAAAAAATTTTCTAAAAATCAGGCAGATCTGAGTTTTAATCTTAACTCAATTAGAAATTGCATAATCTTGGGGAAATTAGTCAATACTTCTGAATATCAAATTCCTCAGCTTTAAAATGAATGTGATAATCTTTGTAGCACTGTGCAAAAGAAAAAAAATATTGCTTGAAATAGCACATAAAGAACAGTTTTGAAAAATGCTTGTCGTCTACTAATTGTTTTTCTTAATAAATTCCATAACATTTATTTTCTCTCATTTTCTATAAGCTGTCAAATTAACCTTGCTCAAAAGTCATCTTTTCAGAGGGACAGTCTGACTAAACTCCCTAGATTATTACTCCTCTGACTCTTCCCTACTCTGGTATTCTATCATTCCTTAGTCCATTTTATTTTCTTCTTAGCACCTATGTAGTCTGTTGCTCTGTATGTGTATATCTGTGTGTGTATGCATGTGCATTCACGTTCTATTTGTGTTTATTTATTGTTTGTCTCTCTGATCAGATATAAGTTCCATAAGGGAAAGGACTTTTCTGCCTCTATGCATTTCTGTATCCTTAGACATTTGAGGGGTACCAAATACATACAAGTTGATCAGCAAGCACATGTTTTTCAATGGGTAGGTGAATTTTTCTGGTTGTTGTTCATGGATGCACTTCATATTGCCATGGAGAACAAACAATAATATGAAAATTTATAACTGAAATCTGCCATGTGTCATACAGAACTATAACCAGAAAGAATAGAAACACAAAGTTTGCTTTGAGAACACAAAATAAAAGAAAATAAAGGGTATCGTAAAGATATGGAAAAGTCATGACTATGTTTCAATCACATACAATCTAATTTATGGACTCCAAAGTAATTAGGCATATATAAGCATAGCTACGTAAAAACCACATTACATTAACCTTTGGTAAATCCCAAGATGTCAGCTGATATAAAACACCATTATTTCAAAGCTATAATCATCAGTATAACAGATACTGCTTCATTTTGCCTTTGTAACAAATGGGCTCCATATTTTCTGAAATCCTCTCATTTTTTCCTCTAGCCAGTCCCTCCCCCCCAAAAAATTGAAAATACATATTATACTGTTGCTACAAACTCAGCTAAAATTTTATTTTATGCCTAAATCATTCCAATCCTTTTGGAACCTCCTAGAGATTTTCTTAACAGCCATTATCCCCATAACTCCTAAATGTGTCACATGAGGCATTTTGCAGGCAGTAGCTAAATCTTAAGGAACCAGGGTATTTTAAGCTAATGGAGATGTAATTTTCCTTGGCTAAATTCTAGATATTTAAGTTATAATGCATTTATTTTTCCAAACAAATGTTGACACCATTTTCCCTTTATTATTGTGATTTGTTCTCAGATGCTTTCTTTCCCTTTGTGCACAGAAAATACCAGCTAAATACCCTGCTGATTCTGGAAAGTAGTTAACCTTATAGTCCTTTTAGCTTTTTAAATCTTCCCTCCAAAGAAAGAGGGAAAGGATAAAAATGGCTTGGAATGACTTTTTAAAAAACTTTAAAACTGTTTCACGTTTAAGACAATGGGAATAAGAAGGAAAGGAAAGAAGAAAGATTGAAAAATGTGTTTAGAGGGTGCAAGTGGGAGGGGCATTACCTCATACTGAATGTGGGACTCAGACACACAGAACTGTGCTGTACTGATTATCAGCCATGGGACTCTGGGTATTTGGCCATATTAGAATAAGACTTCTTTTAAACACTGAACAATACCTACATCATGAGATGGTTTTCAGCCAAGGTTGCTTCCCCTTTCCAGGCTCTTTTTTGGAGTGTGCCTTGCCACCCACTCACCCACAATAATCATCAGTGTCTTAAATATCTTAAAATATACTTCGTGATTTCTTTCCTGAAATCTTGGTCTCACACCTCCTGGACTTCATTAATTCCAGTGACCAGCCTTAACTTAGCTCTCAGGAGCCATCCCTTCACTTTTGCCAAAGATCTAGACTTCTCTTCATTCCCTCTTTAATTCTAGAGGATGCCTGTCCTCGCACCTGTGTTGCACCTGTCCTGTTGGTTGTCTTTTTAGAACTGTTTCCTCTAGTCAGAATTCAACTCTGACCCACTCTCTTGGGAAGTTACTTTAGGATTGCTTACTTCTGGGCTTGGAATAAATACTTGCATTCAGCAAATATTTACTTTGCTTTATTACCTACCAATCATCGATTCAAGCACAAGAAATGTAGAGATGAAAAAAACTGATCAAGATTCTGACCTCGGGAAGCTTTGCTTATGTTTCAGTGGTGAAAGATAAACAAATATAGAATTGTACATATGTTGCTGAGGTGTCACATAAACAAGATGCATATGGAGATAGAAAAATATGGAGGTGGTGCTGTTTTATAGTGGTTTACCTGCAAAGTCTCCTTAAAGGGAGACATGGATGAAGGGAGGAAGAACCATGCATATGTCTGGAAGAAGAACATTCTAGAAGTAGCAGTGATCACCATCATTATGCACACTGCTATTTTGGAAGCCATCACTTTCTCATTCTCCCGCATGTTCCGTCTCATCAACCATAGGTAATGCTGCAGTTGCCTCTCTCTACACACAAGATTTTGAACTCTTAAGAAAAATCACAATGCTGAACTGATCAGCCCTGCAGGAGCCCTGTTTGGGGAGATAGCTAAGATTGCGGTTGACTATTGGGCCATAGACATTTTTGGGCATTTCCGCCTTCCGTAGTCTCACGGGATCTCGAGAGATTTGAATGGTGACTCAGCAGATCGAGCTAGCGCCATTGCTGCTCGGGCGCATGGGAAGAGACCAGAGAGAGAAAAGACAGGGTTATCGCTATTGTATAGATATATTGTAGTTTCTTGTAAGATTAAAGAATATTTTCGTCTCCATCCTGTCTCCGGACTCCTTCCCGCGGCGCTGCCATTCCAGGCTGCAATCCCTTTCCGGCGACAACACAGCCCTACTTCAAATTACTACCAAGGGGTGTGCAAAGTCCAACAAGCCCCGTCAGTATAGGCACTCAACACATTTTTGCTGAATGAATGAATTTTGTAGAATCTTATGCCTCAACATAATTTCCCCCAAACAATCATTATCCTAAATTTTTTCATAAACTCAAACAAAGAGCAGTCATGGATTTAGATCACCAAGATTCACTTTTAACTCCACTATTTTTTCTATTATAGAAGATAAACAATCTTTGTACATGTTAATGAAGAAGAAAAAAGGAACTTTGAGAGGTAGTTTTCCAAAACCAAAAAGTATTATTGAAAATTATTCAAGTTAAGTTTTGAATAAAATCCCCTGAGGTTCCTGTAAAATCTCTGCTGAATAAGTTCACAATTCTGAGAGTCCCATTTTTTAGTATAATCTTCTCTTGGCTTACTTGGTAATTCAGCACTCTGAAATAGGAGGGTGTGAAGATTTAAAAGAAAAAAAAAAAAAAAAAGTCCTACTTGAGCAAAGTCCCTAACTTTGGATTTAAAGAAAAAACAGCCTCAAAAACTTACTCATTGTTGCAAGTTATTTGAGGGAAAATACTTCTCTGTGTGTCCTGTAGTGCAGTCCCAGGCTCCTGGACAGTTCAAGATCATCAACTGCGTGCGTGACTAATCCAAATTGCCTCTGCACAAAAGCAGTCATTAACACTTCCCTCAACAAGTGTTTTCTAATTGTTTAGAAAACTGACAGAATCACTGTAAACCAATGTGATTCCAGTGCACACGTAAATCCATGAGAAGTAATGGTTTTCAGTCTTTCTTACTCATTGAGGTTCTCAGAGGATGCTAGGGAAAACAATTTACAAATCTTTTTTTCTTTTCTTTTTTTCTTTCTGGTCAGGTATTTTCTTTCTTTCCTTTTTTGTTTTCTTTTGTTTTCCTTTTTTTTTTAATTGGTGGGGGGGTGAGGTGAAGGATGCTACAATGGAAATATTTACATTCAAATGATATCACAGGACAAGACAGACGTTCCATGTGTAGGTTGCTATATGCTTGGCATCACTATACTAGCACCAAGAAATGACAGCCAGAGGCATTCCAGTTTGTGGAACTGTGCCCTTTACTGGGTTGGAGATTTTTGGTTTTCATGTTTTAGAGCAAATCTGAGGAGGGTGGAGAAGACAAATAGGCCTTTACCTCATCCTTAACCCAACCTGTGATAGACATCAAATCAGTCTATCTTTAACTCTGGCTAACTATGACAAAGGCAATATTTTTAGAAGTGACAGTTTTAAGAGGTATATCTTATAGACCTGGGATAGAGCTTCAGTAGTTCATACATTCATCCATTCAATAAGTATTTCTTGTATACCTGTGCAAGGATTATCTTTAAGCATCAAAGATAAAGACTTGAATGCAAATTTATGCCTAGCCGTAAGAACCCAGGATCTAAAGGGAAGAAAAGCTCTTGAAAGATGAAAATAATATGATGTTAAGTTTTTTGGTATTTTAAATGGTGATAATAGGGCACAGAAGAAAAAACAAAACTTCTTTATAAGTCACTTCATAGTTTCACTGGGAAACAATGTTGGATTCAGATCCAAAAACTCTGGTCTAGTTATGTTCAGTGAAAATATTAGAACATCGTCTCATATTTACCTAATCCATATAATTAGAGTTCTGCTTTGGCTTTCTAGGAAACTGAACATAGAACTTGAGCTCAGATGAAATACATGGCTCTCTCATAGATTTCTTGGCCCTGAGTTCCACTTGACTCTGTTCTTCAGTTCCTGATTTGGTGCTTCCATAGAGATAATGACATTTTTTAGCTTCTTTGGAAAAAACAAACACACACACACACACACACACACACACACACACACACATTATTAAATTGTTGTTAATATGAGCTCAAGTGTTATCAGGATGTGTTTAGTGTTGCTCCCAAGGCCACCAACTAGATTTCTTAGATATATGTATAGTTGCTGACTCAAAGACACACACATTGGCTGAAACCTGCATTGAGTTCATTATCTACTTTGTAAGTTCTATACTTTATATGGCCAAATAGCTGACTATCCACTCTGACCTTCACACTGGGAAACATCTCCTTATTCCATTTAGATCTCTGATTCCATATGCTCTCAGTAGCTTCCCTCCTCTGGGCCAGGTGCACCTGCAAGATACTGCCACTCTGAAGTAGATTTACACAAGATGCAAAATATACCTAGAATATCATGAAAATATATTACACCATATTGTTTCCAGTAAATGCCATTTACAAAGGGATCCTATACACAGGGCTCTGACGTGAGGCACAGGCTTAGAGAACAACACAGGGTCACACAGAAGATGACATTTCAAAGGTTGACACACAGTAGAAATTAAAACTGACATTCCAACTCTCATCTTCTAACTCTAACTTCTGTTGGCTTTCATGCCACAACAGCTGCCACACTATATTGACCAAAAGAAGTGGGCTGGTTCATCTCTTCTGGGATATGGTATGGAGTTCAATTTGTTTGATTAATGGCACTAGATTACAAAAGGCAAAAGCTTACCAATGGAAAACAACATAATAAGCAAATAACAAATTAAAAGCAAAGGAAAAGAGCAGAAACTAAGATCAGAAGACTATAATAAACACAACTGGAACTCAGAACATAGCAGCTGAAGAGGAAGACAGAACCAGGAATTAAAGGTTGTGGCGTCCCTGAAAGGGGACCTAACAGTTCTACCTCAGTGAACCAAATACTAAACCATGTTAGGCCATCCCATAAAAAGAAACAGTTCTAAATAGATACAACTGAAAAATGAGATATTTTCTACTTACTAGCCATGAATAAAATGATCAAGAAAGACAATAAATATATATCTCCTAGAAATTTTAACCAGAACACAGAATCTATGATTGCTTTGAATTATGATTTCAGTTTGAATACGTGGAGAGCATAAATAGCATTTTGTATGTAGGGAACCACATGGACAAAGACTCTGTTTTGGAACGACTAAGTAATACAGAATATAAATGTACATATTCTGTTCCAGTTTGGGATAATATCCCTTAACTCAGAAATAATTATTAGCATACTTGTCAATTATGCCTCCACTGCCAACTAAAAACATCTGTTTATTTAAGATGACTGTTTTGTTGTTGTTGTTGTTGTTTATTGCCCTAATTACTGACTATCAAAAGAGATAGCACACTTGAATATACCCAAGTATGTGTAAATTGCACATATATTACCTAGCAGGGGTTCACCTTCAATCAATATTTTCTCGGAATGACATTTCTCAGGAAGGAAGCAGGTCTTAGTTAAGCTAACAAATTATTATCCTTCATAGGGGAACTTCAAACAGGACTCTTTTTAATCAATTGGCTAATACTAGTTCTTGTTTACAAGTCCTAGCATATGCACATCTTTCCACAGTAGGAGGCAGTTCTTCAAGGAGCAGCCTTGGGAAGTGGGAGTCAAAAGAAGAGGCAGCTGTGGAAAAGATTAAACAGAACAGGAGAATAGTTATGTCAGAGTTATGTGAGAAAACAATCTAAAAGGCTCTATGTCATACAATAGGACTGTGCACATTGCATAAAAGTGGAGTGATTCAAAGAGAAGAAAACCTTTTTCTTGTAATCATGAATGCCATTTATGGCTGCTTTGATTCATTTCATGGTCTTAAGGACAATTATTTGGCTTTCATTACTAAAGGTTTTCTTTAAGACAAAAGACTTAAGAGTAAAGAATTCATTTATTTCCTGGTAGCACTATACATTAATTTGGAGTGTGCTTTGTTCTATTACGTGTAATTTCAAATTACTTCCAATTCATAGCCATGCCAGCTTTGCGATTGATAATGTTAAGTTTCAATTCATTTTTTTGCTACTTTGCCAAATAAATACAGCAAAGTTATTTCTTGGTCATATATAATGATAGTGCTATTTGGAAAAATAATTAAATGATATCATGGCTACCGTTTAATTATACTGACTTTGCTGGGCTTATTAAGATTAAGTTACTTTTCTTTTTCACAATTCATTTTGTATTTCTGTTATTAATTCCATCAATTCATTTCAGGCTCTTTCCTAGATATTTCTCAATGTTTATTCTCCTTTGTTTCTACACATCCATTAAAAAAAAAAAAAATGACCACTGCAGATATCCACTTTTCAAGGCTAATAGACTAGAAAAGTAATGAGAATTATGTGCTCTGACTTCAACATCTACATTTAGTATCTGGGACTAATATTGATAATGATAGATTCTGGAATAATACTACTTATTTACCAAAATAGAAAGGAATGAAAATAGCCTGTCCAGATTCATTTGATCTGTCAGATGTAACCCATCTCTTGCCTTCATTTAAATCATTTTGAAGTGGTCCAAATGAGTTGGATAGGAAGGACCTCCCCAAACCCCACAAAGGCCAGACCACAGATCCCAGAATATTAAGTGTTAATGTCAAGTTCCACAATCCATCAGTCCTATTCAATTATATTCCTAGAGATAGTTAGAATTTTCTAATATCTGAAATTAAGAGAGGTCTATATATTTCCTCAATCTTTGAAAAATTATATTATGCAACATGCAGCAATTACACACGTTCACCATTCATATTTTGCAACTACTTAATTAACCCAGACCATCCATTTTTATTTTGGAGCAGGTACATTTCTGTATTGTTCTTCTGTAACTCACATTAATCAATGAATGGCTCAATGCTGTGTAAGTATGAGTAGGGTTATCTTAGTCGTCAATTCCAGTTTACCTTGAAAAGCTGTAATTGAGTGCCTCAAGTAAACTCAGGATTGAATACTGTAGAAACTCAGACTATTAAATATTAATATATAATAATATATAATGAAGTCACTAAACACATATGATTTATTACAAGACTCCATAGATCCAACTTCTTGTCTCGCTGGTCCTATATAAAGTATTCTTCCAGGATAATTATCTACAAGAAAACCTTTGTACTAAAACGAATTCTGAAAAGTAAGCCTCTGTTTGTGTATGGGTCTATGTATGTTTGTGTGTGTATGGGGGGTGTATATGTGCTGAAGGGCAGAAGGAAGTACAAAGAAAATAGTTATTTGTCTCACAATACTCATAAAAACTGTTTGTGCTCCTTCTGGCACCAATATCACAGGAAAGCTCTAGATTACAACTATTGGTGATTTTTGATGCTGAGTTTATAGCAAATGTGTAGTTGAAACTGCTTCTTTGTGTTTTCTGATATTTCTCTGAGACCAGTCAAAAGAGCACCATGCCCTTAGGTACACAGAGGGTTGCTTAAAAATCATTCATCTTCCTAATTTCTGCTTAAACAAAATTCATTAAATGATTCTAATGTATGAGTATTTCAACTAGCCTGCTTCAACTCTATTTCAAGCTTCTATGGACCTAAACTATAAGAGATCAGTTATTAGAGTTCTTTCTAATTCAGATGAGCTCTCTGGCAGGTTATTGCTAAATATTACTCCAGTTCACTGACTGTAGCTCTTCTTTTATCTTTATATAACTTTGAAGTTCCTTTTGGAAATAAAAGTTTATCTTCCCATGAAACTCAGAAAGATTTTTATAGATATGAGACAATGAACTTGAGATTTTAGCCATTTACTTTAGAATATTTAAATGTTCTATTCATAAAACTGCCCCTGACTTTTTAAAAAGTATAAGGGTCTGCCTTGAATATAATAAACAATAAATCATTATTAAGTAAATGAAAGAAGATCTAATGAAAAATTAAGTGATTTTTAACAAAAATTTGTTAGAATTTTTCCTCTTTGGTTTGCTAAGTTCCTCATCTTAGTAGTCCATTCATATCATTTATTTCAAATGCAAAAATTTGCTTTGTGTTACACAGTAGTGTTTTTCTCAAATACTATTTTCCACAAACCATATTCTACAAGTTGGTAATAGCTATGTGGAGCAAAAGTCTCCTAGTTAAATAATATTTAGGAAACTGTGCAGAAAGTGTTCTACCACTCTTTAGCATGAACAGTCATGAGACTCTCTGTAATAAAGAAATCTGTTCAATTTTGTTTAACATAGTATTTCTAAAAAAATCTTACTACTAAACCATATTAAAAACCTCCTAATATAAAGTCATTTAGAATTTAGGAAGTAGTTCTATAGGGGGTTTCCTCCAGTTTTAAGCACTGAACTTTCCTAAATAATGTATCTAAAGCAAATTATTTTAAGAATGTTTTAACAAAAGTAGTTCAGAACATTTCTGACTATAAGTACAATTTTCTTCTTGTATCTGGGACATCAGTAGGAAATGTCAAATGATTTCATTAAAAAAGCAAAAGATGACATATGAAGTAGTAAAATATTAAATATAAAAGTTGGGAATTGTAATTATACTCATAAGCCTATATCCATTACTTGATTTCTTGAATGACTGATTGATTGACTTAACACAGTTATTCAAAATTACCTATGTGGTAGGCATTGTGCTGTGTGGTTTCCTGTATTTAGTTTATTTATGTGCATTGTCAACATAATAGCCATCATTTGAGATTATGGATGGATTAACTATGACCCACAGGGCAAACTTGGGCCATCACCCAATTTTGTAAAAAGTTTATTTATGTATTGCTTGTGACTGCGTTTTTTCACTACTATGGCAAGGTTGAGTAGTTGCAACAGCCAACCTGGCCAGTAAAACCAAAACTATTTACTAACTGGCCCTTAATGGAAAAAGTTTCCTTACCTCTGTCCTAGACAATCTGTATGTTAAGTAATATAATCCTTGTAACAAAACCTTGAAGAATATACTGCTCTACTTATTTCATAGATTATGAAGTAAAATTTTAGCCTAGGAGGTTGGTAGTAAATAGTAAATATTGGTCAACAATGAATTCCATGAGCTCTCTTCTATATTTCAGGCATTGCAATGGTACTAAGTACATTAACATTTTGAAGAGAGAATTAATACATTTAAAAAATATCTGTTTGCATAAACAAAGTAAACTCTATAAATTGGTCCATCTTCTATTTGCGTGGCTCTCACTGGCACATTTAAGAACAGTGTGCCTGTGTTCACTCTCCATCTAGGCATTGCTCTAGCTGGGCAGACCCTCTGCTTCTGCCGGCTGGCTCTCCCTCCCTGGGCTCTTCCTCATGCAGACCACATTTTGAGAAACATTTCTGTTATGAAAAGATTAAAAAAAAAAAAACTATTTTTGACATATGGTTCAATTTTTCATTCTTGTTAAAGATCTGAAAAACTACTTCTCTTTGATAGCCTTTCATTTAACTTAGCATTTGATTTATTCATTTGATTAAATATCTTGGTCTTTAGAGTATTGTTTCTGTTGATTCATCTAAAAAGGGATATTTCACTATTTCATCTTTATAGATTTGGTTCATCTTCATTTGTTTATTTCTACTTTTCAATATTGAAGTTTGAAAAAAAAAAGTTTTGAAATGTTGGATATATATTTTGGTCTCTGGAGAACATAAAAGATTTAGCCATTTCTGAAATGGAACAAAGATGAGAGTCAATACCAAGAGGTTCAAAGAAACTTTCCAATTCTAATCAATTCACTTTAACAAAAATCTATTGAACACCTAAGTGCTGTGGAGTTATATATGGAACTCACGACTGTGCCTATTTGAAGGAGGAAGTGCTTTCCCACAGGGGAGGCCTGGTATGCCCAGGGGAAATGAACAGAGATGAGGAGGCGGCTACTGCAGGAACACCATGGGAGAGCAGTGGGCAGGCTGCACACCTATTTGTCCTGAAGCCCAAAAATTTCTTATTGTCTTTAATTTAAATGCAATAAATAGAAATTAACACAAACATCAGTCACCATGTTGGTGCCAAACAGAAATGCCCCTAACTCTGACCTCAATGCAATCTGATGGCCTGTCCATTAGAATCAGGAGTCTGTGATAACTCTTGTTAATATTTTTCAAACTGTTATATCTTATTGTGTGCCCCTGCTTATTAATAACTAAAAGGCAAGTTCAGAAACATTTTTGATGAGTTTAGAAAAAATTATTTGGAAAAATAGAAATAAGACTCTATCAATCACTCAGTCAACACGTACTTATCCAGTACCTACTATGCATCAAGTACTGTGCTTTACCCCACAGAACACATAGATATGATTCTGTATCTACATGCTGAGAAACCTGCTGCCTAGTGGAAGAGAGGAGAGTGCTCCAAAAATATAACAATGTAAGAAGGCACATTATAACAGCTTACATTTAATTTACATTTAATAGTTCCTTTTGGGAAGAAAAGTTGATTTTGTTTTGTTCTTTAGCTTTTTATTTATTTTTTTATTTATTTTTTTTTTTTGAGGGGGGCGGTTTACCAGGGATTAAACTCAATGGCACTCGACCACTGAGCTGCATCCCCAGACCTATTTTGTCTTTCACTGAGTTGCTTAGTGCCTTGCTTTTGCTGAGGCTGGCTTTGAATTCAAGATCATCCTGGCTCAGCCTCCCCAGCAGCTGGGATTACAAGGGTACACCACTGTGCCTTGGCAAGAAACGAAGTACTTTTGCAACCAAGCCTTGATAGGCTACTCTGTACAAAGAATGAGCCCCAAAGTATAGGTGTTTTAGAAGCCTGGGTAACTAAACAAAGTTAAACTGTGCCAAAAAGTAATATAATGAGAGAAAGTCATTCACTCAGAAGGCAGTGGAAAAGTGGTTCCTGCGTACAGGGGAAATGAGGAACTCCTCCTCTGGTGGAAGAGTGAACTACTTGAGCATAGAAATGGCTGATACATGATCTTGAATAATGTCTTTCTGCTGGGGAAACCAGAACTCTGCCTGTGACACATCACGTCTTCAGTGGGTTTGGTTGTTGTTTGACTCCTTTGTTGTTGTGATTGATTAATGAATTGATTATTTTTTAAAAATATTTATTTATTTGCTTTAGTTGCACACAATGCGTTTATTTGTACATGGTGCTGAGGACCGAACCCAGGCTGCGCATGTGCTAGGTGAGCGCTCTACCGCTGAGCCACAACCCCAGCCCTGGGATTGATTATTATTATTATTATTATTATTATTATTATTATTAGTGAGGAAGACAGCTTTCAAGACTCCAGGGGAGTAGTGAGCAAGACATGTAAGATGTAAGCTCTCTGGAAATTCACTGTAATCCATGTACTTTGGACTGTAGGACTACAGACCATGAAAATTTCAAACCAGGAGGCTTTGTTTTCTAGATAACATAAATATTAAACTCCAACTTAGAAACTTAGAATGTCGTCTGACTCTCTGTGTCACACACACATACATATAAAATAGCTAGATAACATTCTACATACATTAAGAAAATAATAAACTAATTCCTTCTAAAGTAGAATTCTGGAAGGTTTATTAGAAGAGTACACAGGGATGAAGTCAATTTCAGGGACAAGAAAGAATAACATGCAAAATGAAAATACACACTTAATAGTAATTTAGTGTTGTTGAATCAAGCGATACTTTAAAATATGTTGGAAAATAAGCCTAGTAAGAAATGGCTACAATGTAATCATGACATGCCTTGGATTCTACACAATGCAGTTTGTACTTTATTCTATCGACCATGAGGAGAAAGTGCATATTTTTCTAGCAGAAGGCAATGAAATCATAGTTGTAAATAAGAATAATTTAACAGTAATAGTTTATAAGAGTTAGAGGCTGGAAGAGAAAAGACAGAGAAGATGAGAAAGAGTGATGGTCAAAATGATGGTGATGTATTTGGAATGGAAAACCATAATGGATGCAAGAGATAAAGTAGAGAGAACCATGAATTCAATTTTGTGGGAATCACATATGAATGCCCTTCCATAATCTGGATAATTTACTGTGGTGTAAGTCCTGTTGAAAGCAAAGATTCACCTCCCATTATGAAACTTCATTCTTTTCTGTCCCTGGTCCAAAGTAAAAGCATGTGATATAGATTCAACCAATGAATTGTTTTCTCTGATGAATTCGAATCTTGACCCGATTATGTGTACACAGATAATGAGAAGAAATCCAGTGGTGACAATAGCATTTAGCACTAGCCATCTAGCAATAGTTCCTGAAGGAATTGAGTATTCTTTGTTTCCACATTATCATCTTTATTATTTCCTCAGTCCCCTTCAGCTGGATCCCCATAATTATCACTTGACTTAAAGAGGCTTTCCAAAGACAATGTTTCATTTGATAGGTTTGAATCACATTTTTCCTAAAGTCCATATTCCCTCCTATAGTGTCTCCTATATCAAAGGAATTTTATTCTCAACATATTTCAATGAGTTAAAAAATATTTAAAGATTAGAGCACCCCAATTTTAACTCCTCAACCCTCTTTTCAATTTGCATTCACAATTTGGACAACTTATTCCATTATATGGCTGCAAGTACCACATAATACACTTATAAGACTCACAATTTTATTATCAGTCCTCATCTTTCCTCCAACATTTCTATGTGGTTGCTAATGGTCATTTGAATTTCTGCATATTCCAAATGAAATTATTAATCCTCACTCTCCTCATCTGGTTCTCCCAAAGTTTAATAACTATACTGTCTAATGTCAGCTCTATTAAAGCAAGGAACTGATTAGGGCTGCTTGCTGTTGTTACATAATACCCAGAACATTGACTAGCAGGAAGAAGGTACAGAGAGTATCTAATGCATATGGTGAATGCTTATATAACGATAACAAAAAAAAAAAAAAAAAAAAAAAAAAAAAAAAAAAAAAAAAAAAAAACAGAAATGTTCCTGTAATTTATTGATGAAAATACTGAGAATGATTGAAATGGAGAGACTTTTCCAAAGTCACATTCTATCAGTGGTAGACTTGGCTGACCCACTATCATAGCTGTTATCAAGCAGTTCCAGGAACTATCATTTCCACTTGTTTACATTCTCTAAATCTGTCCAAATGTCTTTGAAAGTCATTGGGTCTGTGAAACAGCTAATCTATCCCAACACTGAATATGATATTCCTCACATGCTCTTGGGTTTAGTCAACATACAACAGAGAAATACTTTTGAGATTTCAGAATGAACAAAAGGTTTCCCCACTGTAGGAGATGCCTATGATCTTTTTTCTAACTGTTCAGCATCTACATTCTGGTTCCTCTTCAAGGACATGCCTTGATGTATTCATTTATTCAAGACAGGACCCTTCCACTTGCTGGAAAAGCCAAAAGGCTTTAGCCATTGCCTCCTGTTTTCTTGTTGGAATTCAAGTTACTCCATTAACCAGAGATTACCTTAGACAAGGTAATTCTGAATCTGAAGATGGGGAAACAATGATACAGGAATTTCAAAACACAAGAATTCATGGTGCTGGTGGTGGACCTGACATGGTGAAGGGAGACAGAGATAGAGACTACCCAGGGGTTATGTATCATCGGTACCATTTGAAGCAGACTACTTCTGACAAGACCTTAGCGAGGCTCTCTGCTGCAAAGCCTCTCTTATTCCTAGCTGGGACCGGTCATCAACTGACTCTGCTGAAATTAGCTTATGTCCTATTCTTTTGCTTGCAACCTAATGTACTGATTCATCATTTCCCTTTAAACCATTCATCCTTTGACTCTCCAGCACTGTGTTTGTCCACTCCCTATACTTAAGCCCATCTTGCTTATTTCATGTACCAACTGTGATGATTGTCTTCTTAATCCAATAACCAAATTCAAATAGAAGGATCAATTACTTAAAAGTAAGTCATCTATCAATCTCATTTCCTAGGATTAAAATTATGTAAGGTATGAATATGTATGAGTATGTGTGTGTGTATAGATTTTAGACACCACTTGAAGAACAGTCACTTTGTGACAGAGGAGCTTTTACCATCAGCCTTTCTCCAAAAATATCCTCTGCCACTGTTTCTCATCAAACCTGTTTATGATTTAAATTTCAGCTTGTTCAAATGTTTCCCAAACACCAGCCCCTGGCCTATACCTGGGCACCAAGAGGCAAAGGGGCAGCTGTCTCCCACCATCTCCCATGTAATTTTCTCTCCAACTGTGAGAGAGAAGGACTGGCTCATTTGATGTAACAGAATTTAAGATACTGTTTGGCCATCTTCATGCATGGAATGGCTGGTGGTATGATTGGGCCTTATGGGGGAACCAGTCCTGGCTTGAATTTGGTCCAGAATCAAGCATTCAGGCAGTTTTATCAGAAATCTCTGCCTTAAGGCCCATAGATAATTTTTCCTTCATGTGTATGGCTCTCTTGGAAGCTTCATGAAAGCAAAGCAATTGGAACAAGGAAGCATGTATACATCTCTACATCTCTCCCCTTAAGACTTTTTAACACCACACCTTGATTGCTAATAATACCTTATACTAAGGGTACTTAGACTTTCTCTCAAGAAAAAAAAAAAAAGTATACTTACATACAACATATATGTGCACATGCACACATGTGGTTTTGCATGGCATGTTACAGAGTTCAGGGATTAATACCTAAGCACATCCACTATAAGGAGCCATCGCTGTGCTTATAAAACAATTTATTACAATACTTGGAACACTATACTGTTCTTAATTGTTTAAACGATTCCTGCTATTAATCTTTGAGTTCTGTGAGGGTAGGGTATCTTATGATCTTATTCATTTTTTATTCCACAGCACCTTGAACAGTGTCTGGCATATATTGGACACTTAATAAATGTAGGTTCAAGGAAAGAATGACTCAATCTTCTAAATGGTTTCACATCCACATGGATGACACTCACCAGGTGCCTCATTACCCACCTATGCATATTTAATCACACTGTACTTCAAAGATCTTACCTGTGAAGAGGGTGTACAAACCTCCTCTTGTTTACTAGGAAGTTATAAGCATTGCCTCTTAAAAAAAAACTACTAAATGACACTCTAAAAATGTCAAGAGGAACAACTGTGTTGATGAAATAATAACAATTCATATAATTTGGGTAAATACATATTCACTTGTATTTCTGGGCACTTCAAGGAAGGGAAAATTAGTCATGGAAGCATTCCAGAACAATCCCATTCCTTCAACAAAGCAAGAAGAACGCTGTCAGTGAGGACAAGCACCATATCCAATCTCTTTTAAAACAGCATTTCCCTCTACTTGTTCTCCAGATCTTGGGAAATCCACTTAATCCCCTATGTAAAGGCTGAGACAAATGAGGCAGACAAGAGTAATGCTCTCACTTCACTGGGACATGAGAGTAGCTCTGAACAAAGAAAGGCTTGGCACCCTCTGACTTCTATACTAAGCTTATGAAGATAATATACTGCATAAAATGGGATGTCATATTTCACATTTGCTGAGAAATTTCCAAAGCCAGAGAGTATTTCCTCTGTGCACAAGAACTCACAGCAGGACCAGTGCACTTAGGTGGTACACCACTCAGAATGAGACTAAGTCTAGCCCTAGATGCTAGACAATGGATTCCTAGCAAAGAACAGCCTGGTGACACATAGGACCTGAGTCTTTTGAACCAAGGACCATCCGGGCCAAAGTGGCTGCTCAGCCTTCCCTCTTTCTAGCTGCGTGAGATTTCCTGGCATTTCTGCAGCATGTACAAGTTGCCAATTTTCTAATCTCAAGAAGATACATCCAGGAAAAGGAAAGGGCTCAGAATGTACCTGCCCTCTGTGCCTACCAAAACACACCTGGGAGCACTAATTTTAGGTCCTCATCAGCTGTGACAGCAAAGCTGTTACATCAGTTAATTCATAATCAGTGAAGGGTAAGTGTGTTTATAGATTGTATGTTAGGAAGTCAAGAGGAATCTTATATAGCTTTTCACTTAAGTGTCATCATGGGCCAGGGGTTGTTTCAGCAGAAGGAGTCTTAGATATTCAATTATTTTAGGAGAAAATAAAATACCTCAGCAGGACCTGGTAGAAATATACAGGCCCTGCTATATATCTAGGGGCTACTATTATAGAACATGTAAAATGTCCATGATATTTCCTTTTATATAGTTATATAACCCACATATAGCTAGAGGAATAAGCTTGAATACATTTCAATCATGGAACACAACAAGGAACAATAGGAAAAACATACTGAGCTTCTTCTCATCTCCACTTGTGTGAACTCTGGCCAATTACTTGGCCCTGTGAGCTTTAATTGTCTCATTTTCTTAAATGAAGATAGAAAATAATTCCAGGGTTATTTTGCTTGGCACATAGTAGGCACAGAAAATCATTATGTCCCGTTCTGGACTAACAAGTCAAATAATGTGTTCTTTTACACTACAACTCACCTCCTTTAGTTTACAACCTGCGGCTTTCAATAGTAAGTTTGACTTTTACAAATTCACAAACATTTCACATAATTTACATCTCAACACCCCGATCTAAGGTGAACTGAACGTATTCAATGCTGAAAGCTGCAATCAAGGTAAGGCACCTTACTTCAACTAACAAATGATTACCTTCACTGCAGACCTATAATTCATCAATTTGTTCCTTACAGAATCAGAGAAGGCACAAACTAAGGCAATTAAGGACATAAGGACCCAGAAAACTCTCCTCAGATGCCTCCTCAGCGGCTCTCAGAGAGACACACTGCCTGCCTGTCTTTTCCAGCTCCATAATTAGTGGACTTCAGGATTTCCCCACTACCTCAGGTCTACCCGGATTTCCCGTTCCCTGTTTAGGGCATCATACAAGAGAGTCCTTCCTAACAGTCACACACAGGACATAGCTTCACTAGTGTCCTTGAGTATGTCAGAACTCAGGCTCCAGAGTGAGAGAATGGGAAAGACCACATGTGAAGGCTAATATTCTCTTCACCTTCTCAACTGAGAAGAAAGCCCCAAAATGACCTTCATTGGTAGCAGGAGAAAGGTTAATAAGACAATTAGATTCATTTTAAAGTCATCTTTTAGGTAGGTTGTCCAGGAAAATAAGACAAGAGCCAAGGTTTCTAGAATAATTTTCTGATAGTTGAGGTCAGAAATCCTGTTGATCAAGTCATAATTAGCTTTTCTCCACCTTTAAACATTTACTAATAGCCAAATTTAGTGATGAATTCAAATTCATACTTTAGAAATGAGAAACAGGAAAAACTTTGCTATAGGTACAATACTTGGCATGTATATTGCACCGCTGTCATTTCTTCTTTGGGACTGTGACTTGTTTACTTTATTTTGCTATTATCCCTGTTAGTGTATGTGCATGTAGGTATTCAATTTTTGTGAAATTATTTTCCAGTAAAGGCAGATGGCTAACCCTGTTCACAAGTTGACTCACTCATTTTTTCCTTGCTTGCACCTGTATATCTCAATATAGATACTGTGAAAGCTAAAAAATCTTTTTTTTTTTTTTTTTTTTTTTTTTTTTTTTTTTTTTTTGGTCACTATGGTAAGTGAGAGGAAGGAATGGTGAGAGATATGGTCACTGTGATGCATAATTTACTGGGGACTTTAGGGAAGGCTTCTAGTTTTCCTAATAAAAGGGATAGATGAGTGTCATAACACATTTCACTTCTTCCCACTCCTTTCTGCCTTTATTGTGAATAGAATACCTGGAGCTGAAGCAACCATTATGGGACTAAGAAGCAACAACTTTCATTATCAAAGGGCCAAAAGCATTACAGAAGTGGTTACTGACTTTGGTAGAATTGATCTGATGACAACAACAAAAGATGTCAACATTAACCTCATTGTGTAAGGAAAAAAAAAACTTCAACTTAAGACTTTTAACAGATTTTATACTAATTATTGTGACTATGTTACTACTTACACACAATGATTCGATCACTGTGCATACTTCCTTGCTTTCTGGGCATACTTTGATATATTTTTGCTAAGAGAGATAATTTGTACAATGTGGACTAATCACAGATATACAAGATTATTTGCTATGTTTTGCTGGTACTTCTTGTGAAGGCCATAAGAACTATCAATGAGGTCAAATTTCCACAAATCGTAGAGAATTACTGAATAGGGATGATCTGTTTAAATACACATATTAATAGAGAGAGTAAGGGGAAAAGGAATAAAAACCCAAGAGAAAAGAAAATGAGACAGATGTGAGAGAAAAGAAAAAAAAAATTAAAACCTAGTTAGAAAGATGAATGGAAAATAAGACAAAAGGATGAATTCCAACATGAATGTATTTCCAAACACACTGCTTAAGGAAAGCGCCACTTCCATGCTATTCCTGTCTTCTAACTTCTGATTGCTCATGGCCAACTCTTTTTCCCTAACCTCTCATTTCCCCATAATATTCTTCTTTCTGCTGGTTCCATTTACAAATCTGGATTGCTTATATTGCCTGATGATTTCTCCAGATGTCAAAAGGAATCAGCAAGGATACAATAAGTATGAGAAGAAAAATGCCAAGTGCACCATTGAAATGATAGCCCTGTTGTCCTTACGGAGAGGGTGAAACAAGAAACATGGGATTGAGCACAGTTCAAACTGTGCTATTGGACAGGTGAAGAGTAGAACTCCTTACATGGCATGAGCTTTGAGGAAACGGGTCTTAACTATATATTGCAGGGAGCAGAGAGCTACTACATTCCTAGCCTTCCTCAAAAGGAAAGTAGAACAGAGAATCAATTATCCAATAAAATAAACATATACTCAAATCTGACCTGTGCATCTCTCAACTAGAATTGCTAAGAGGGATGGCAGAATACTCAAACTCTGTATTGAAATTAATTACAATGATTGTGTTTAAGTACTCATATGAAAGGGTTTGCAGCTTTTCTAATTCACAGACTCTCCTTCATTTGAAATCTAGTGATAAAAATGATAGAGTAAATGATTAAAATATAAAAGCCCTAGATTAATTTTTAATGAAGTTTTATTTTAGGGAATAATGACATAAGATGCTATTCTAAGTTTCAGAGTACTACATGCAAAACAAAAAAAATGTGTACAGAAACAAGAAAAATGGCAATGAAGTGTCAAGAGACATATGCATTGGTGTAATATTTTGTTTTAAGAGAGTCGTACACTGTCATTCAAGTCTTATCCCTTTCTGTTCTTTTTTCCAAAGCTCAAAGACAATTGATGGAAACATAAAATAATCCCCATAAGCTATATGGACTCTGCCCTCTCAGTTAACATTGGCAACATGAGAATAATACTTAGAAATTTAATTAGTTTATTGCTTTTTGGTGGCAGAACAGGAAAATAAGGCACAGCTTACCAAGTTCCTGTTCTTTGATGTGTGAAGCACAAGTTGTACAGTCTGAAACCATAATACCAGCATATGCTGTCTCCACATCCCATAGGGACAAGGAAAGTAAAACGGTGAAAAGAAACCTTAGTAGAAATTGTGTAGAAGAGGAAATGAGCAGAATTAATTTACAGGAGTTTTTATATAGCTCAGAAGCATATTGTATAGGAAGAGGAAATGTGAAGTTATTTTCCTAAAAAAAAAAAAAAAAAAAAAAAAGATACTTAATCTTAACACAACAGTAAGAGAAAGAGAATAAGAAGAACATATTTCTGTTACAGTTAATAAATAGGATACAATACAAAGCAGGAAAAAATAACATTTTTAAAGCCAGGTTTAAAATTCCAATGAACTGGGCTGGGTCACTGTGTGAATTGACACTTACTACCCTGGGAGAAGTTATCACCTAAAATTATATGCCAACATGTTTATATATTCTTCTATATATATTTTTAAGGGAATGGGACATAGATATTATCAAATTCATAAAAGATTCTATGATCCAGAAAATATTAAAATTGTTATTTCATTCAATTCAGCTAGTCCATTTTTTGCTTTGGTTTTCTCTTCTTAATGATGGAAATAATAAACATCTCTCTGCGTTTGTTCATTGTGAGGAGTTAAAATACACACTGAAGGGGCTGAGGTTGTGTTAGAATGCTTGCCTAGAAGTGTGAGGTTCTGGGTTCGATCCCCAGCACCACATAAACAAAATAAAGATATTATGTTTATCTACAACTAATTAAAAAAAAAAAAAAGCACACAAAGCAAAAATAGACTTTGAAGATTTTATATGGTATTTAAATAGTAGTCTTATTTTTTCCATAAATTTGCTAGGAAATTGCTTTTAAATATGGACAGGGATTTTTCTATGAATTCACCAGACACACAGTTCAAAAGTTGTTCTCCTTTTTAAGCTTGTATGAGATAAACATGAGATTCTTCAGTGACTGGATCAGTGAGGGAAGAAGTATCTTCTTATGAGACTATTACCTAGTACTATAATGTATACTATAACTATAATATATCTAAAGCATAATTGTTAAAGTTTAATAATACCCAGTGGTCATAGAACAATTTATAGAAATCTTTTATTTGGGATAATATAGATGAGTGCACATTGTTTACACAGAATTTGACAAATATGAGCCTCAGAATAAGATATTACTTAGGATGCTACTGTGCAAAATGGTGCAGTTAATTAGTCTCACCAAATGTTATGGGCAAAGGTGATACTCAGAGTCCTTCAGGCACCATTGTGCATATTGACGCATTCAAAATCTGCTGAGCAAGACTGTGCTTTTAGTTGCCATGATTTACTAACAATTGATGAGTGGAGTATTTGATAAAATCCCTCATTAATAGATTGTGTTTTCTCTCTGAGACAAACTTCTAGATATCTGTTGTAAACATCTCATTAATAGGGATAGAGCAAGGGAGGATAATTAGTTTGTGTCATCAATCAAGTTTTCAACTTCTATACCCCAGTCAATGTTCTCAACACTCTGTTTTTAAAGTGAAGGAAAGCAAAAGGAACTCAATTTTAGAAATATCACAAATTATTTATTGTGAATTAACTTGTTTGGTACCAATCAATTCTAAGAACATGACTTGGGCATCAGTAAATTTTGTACAAATTCCATGGTAATTGACTGAGAAGATACCATCTCTTCAGAATTTCTAATTATGATCCTATGAAAACATTGACATAAAATAAAAAAAAAATGGGGAGGTTCTATCCAATAGGAAAGTGACACAGAGAGTGGGTAGTTCATTGTCTGATGACTAACTATTTTGTTTTGAATTTGATGCTTCCAGGTACTGGTTAATTAAAGTTATACATTTGTGTAACAAGAAAGGACTCTAAAGACAAGAGGTAAATGACCTAAAGAATAAGGGTACAGCAAAGATCTCAAATAAGTACCATGACTTGGCTATTTCCAAAAGATCTGAATTCATGTAAAAAAAATAAAACCACATGCTATCAGGATCTGTTTAACAACATAATATAGCAAACAAGATTTTCACATTAAAGCATAAAATATGGGAACTCAGCACAAATCACATGGAAGATATTAAACCTTTCTCACTGGATGAAATGCTAGGTAGTTACCAAATGCATTTTGTAAAATTAACTGGGGATGAAGTGCATACCCTTTTCACCTTGTATCAACATATAATATGCTTGGGAAACTTCCCTGAAAGTCAGAAAATTTGAAAATTATATTACCATTTGAAAATTAGAGGAAATCTTCCCAAACAGCTGTGAAGCCTTCATTTCTCACAATGTGTCTTGCAACATCACTCTTAACAGCTGCCTGAAGGAGATGTGCAATGGCTGGGTGCCTGAGCATTAGTTTTGCACATTGGCTCTGCAAGTATGGGGAACATTGAGCCAGACATGTCACGGACTGACTCAAGACCCCTCTGTCTAAGGTAAAGCTACACATGAGATTGAAGCAGGTACAGCCTGTTGGAAGAGAAACGCCATATATCACTGGGGGTTCCTCTGGGTCACTGGCTATGTTCAACAACTTTACTGATTTTCTACTTTTTACTTATTATGATCAAACTTAGAGTCTACTCTAGATTTAAAGATAAAAATGTATTTCTCCACTGGCAGTGCAAGAAATTATTTAATATATGCTCTATGAAGTTTTGATGCCAATCACATCCTGGGTCTAAAGATACATGCATGTAGGAAAGAAAGGAGTTCATAGCAGAAGGATTCCCATTCACAAAATTGGACAAGTACTTAAATCCATATTTTCAAGGATAAGGTTGGATACTAAAGAAAGATATGTCACCATGGAATGCATTTTCTAAATAATTAAAATGCACTAAAAAGGAAAGATGTGAAAGAATCAGAAGTTCTGAGTTGAATGCACATGATTTCATTCTATTAAAACCCTCTGAAGGTTTACAGTTGAGAAAACTGAGGCTCAGAGAGGTTAAAACATAATCCTTTCGAATTCCAATAGGCCTATAATAGTTCAGCTCAGCCATCAATATCCACATTGAAAGTCCTTGAAGCAATTGTCATTTCGCATCTTGCTAAATTAAAAAAAAAAAAAAAAAAAACAAAAAACAGAATCTGTTTATAAAAACACAGGAATGCCTATTGTTGAATTGGATATACTCAAACGTTAAAATGAACAACTGATCCGTGATCTAGCTTTTCTGGGAATCACTTCAGTGGGTAACTAGCATTTGGTTGGGCTTCCAATGAAAAATGTCCCATATTCTTAGAGACAACTAAAATTGGAAGAAAATCTTTTTGGCCAGGGTCTAAAATGAGATTGAAAAAAATAGATGGAAAGCCTACCCATGTTTTATATTGAACCCATCTTCCTACCTAAAGGAAAAAAAGGAACCCTAAAAAAGTTTAATTCATTACCCCTTCATGTCCATGTCCCTGGCTCAGAGATCCAAGCTCTGTGGCAAACAAAAAAGTGGCAACGATCCACCTATGTATAGCACAGCTTCTTTCCATTTTCTTTTTTAAAGCAGCCAGAAAACTGATTGATTAAAATCAAGTTTTTAATTAGGTTTACCATTTTTTTTTATTTTAAAAATATAACTTTAGAAAATTTGGGAAGCACAAAACCTAGATAATTTTGATTTTCTCTTTTACTCTTTTAAATATTTTCTTTCTTAAAAGCAATAAAATAAACAAAAGTCACAAAATGAATTTGCAGAAAAATTAAGGACAACTCATAGATGTGGGTTTAAAACTTTAAACTTACTATCAAAGCAATTAAAAATGATAAGATTATAAGACTGACAAATGGTAAAAAGATAATAGTCATCTTTAGGATGAGTTTA
Organism: Tamias sibiricus; assembly: GCA_025594165.1. Taxonomy (NCBI): domain Eukaryota; kingdom Metazoa; phylum Chordata; class Mammalia; order Rodentia; family Sciuridae; genus Tamias; species Tamias sibiricus. Next base: position 63,806,024 of record CM046668.1, read on the forward strand.
AATAACATTTTAAGTTTCTTGATATGAATAGAAAGTTAAATTATTTTTCTTGAAATAAAGTCTGTCAATAATATTTATGTTAAGATTTTTGGAAATGTTCTAATTAGAAAATATTCTAAGGCCTGGCACAGTGGTGCATGCCCGTAATCCCAGTGGCTCAGGAGGCTGAGGCAGGAGGAGCGAGAGTTCAAAACCAGCCTCTGCAACTTCAAGGCACTAAGCAACTCAGTGAGAATGTTTCTAAATAAAATACAAAATATGGCTGGGGATATGGCTCAGTGGTCGAGTGTCCCTGAGTTCAATCCCTGGCAACCCCCCCCAAAAATTCTAATCTTCATATTAGAAGCAATATTTTCACATCTAAAATTCTATCTCAAAGACAGAATCAAGAATATAGGGGCTGAAAGTGAAGCACAGTGGTAGAGCACTTGCCTAACAGGACCCAGAATATGACCAAAGAAAAAAGGCAAAGAGGAAAAGATACACAAAAATATTTATCTACCTTTAAATATATTTATTATAAGATTGTTAATTACAAGAAAATTAGAGAAATACTCAAATGACAGTATTGCTTTCATAAATTAAATATCATAGAATATTATTGAACAACTCAATCTTTTAAATTAATGATATGGAAAAGTGTCTATAACATCAATAAAAAGGTGGAAAGCTTTTTACACAAATATGGTTTACATTTATAAGACTATATGTACATAACTGAACAAAATATGAAAAAAATACTTATTTAAAAAGGCTAGCAATAGTTTATTTCATTTCTGAGAATATGAGAACTATTTTTAACAGTGATTTGTAGTTCCCCATTTTCTGAGAATTAAAATATATTCAAATAACTGCATTCACAATTACAGATCAAGGCTGAAAAAATCCCAGAACAACAGAGCAGATAAGCAGAGGAGAACAGGTAGAGCTATGCCTGATATAAATACTAAGAACATGGCCTCTGTGGAGGGCATACATTCTGGGGAGGAGTTAGAATTGTGATTGGACAGCTAAAACATGTAATTATTTCAGAAAGCCTTGAAAAATCAGTGTGAACCACTGATATTCTTGAATCGGGTAATGATTTGATGAATGCAAAATTCTCCTTAGATTAATAAATGGCAGAGTAGCAGATGGACTGGGTGGAGTGAAGGAGTGGAGGTATAGAAAAGAGTTATTAATTCAAATCTACTAAATGCTTCTGGGAATGAAATGATAATCAGAATTATTCTGAGTTCCTTCTTTTGATAAAAGCCATCATCAGAGAATCTGTACAAATTCCCAAAGGAGGAGTCTGGAGAGATTTAATCAAAAACCAGTCGAGATGGTACAACCATGTAAAGGTGATATCTACACAAGATATTTAGGAGGCGTTTCCTATGATTAACTCTCTTTTGGTATAACACCCACGGATCAGCATGCTTGCTTCTCCACTCTGTCATTCACACTGGTTGTTTCCAATCTTATTTGTCCTGTCAAATGACTGATGTGCTTTTCTCTACGTTAGTGAGACACAGTTTGTAACTTTACCTGTCCAGACTTAGATTGTCTACAAGGCATCATCCAAATTTAAGACTGACCTAATTTGAGGAATATTTCACTCTCACTAATTATATAATTTTCGGCACATTATTAAGGCTGGTGTGTGTGTGTGTGTGTGTTTGCAGTGCTCAGAATCAAACCCTAGGGCCCCTCTCATGCTAGCCAAGCACTCTATAACCAAGTTCCTTACCCCCTTAGTCTCAGTATCTTTATCAGTAAAATTGGAATAATTCTACCAATTTTCACAGGTAACCATAAAAATTAAAATAACTCAGATTATGAGAAATGTCAGGCACATAATAGAGGTGTATCATTTAGTACCTTCATCATCATTTTATCTTCTGGCAGCAAAAGCATGAGACTGTGTAGCAAATGCAGGAGCAAAAGTGGTTAGAGCTAACTTAATCAGGGACCCCTGTTATCACTGCTGCTATTCTCAGGAGCCTTTTCCTTGCTTTATTTTAATGGCTATTATGCCACATTATAAGCCCAAGGGATATAATTCAAAGATTCAGTTGCAAAATAGGTTTATTATTAGAAAACCAATTCCTGTACCTTTCCCACTGGTTGAAATAAGTTACTGATAAAAATATGTTTAAGTGTGAATGTGAAAAACATGCAATTATTCTGTGTATTCTTAGAAATAAGGCTTGCTTGACTCATCTAGTTAAGTAGTTTCCATGCTTCCTTTGTTTATTTGCTGTTTGCTTGTTTTGTTTTCTGTAAGAATAAGTAAACATGAATCTATCCACCTTGCCTGGTCCACTCCCTATTGTGACAACTCACTGCCCCTATGGCTTGTTGGATCAGACCAAAAGGAACAGAATAGAGTGAATCACACGATATGTGAAAAAATAAAATGCACCCTCTTGACCTCAGTGGCACCACATGTTAATTGAGTTCAACTGGCCACAGAGAGACCAAATGAGAGGAAAGAAATGCTCCCTGTGTTTCAGTACCATGGACTTGAAACATGACGGAGCCTCTACTAAGATTGCTATAAGACAGCATAGGGTATTTTATCATATTTATTTTTTATGAGTTTTCCTCTTGCCTGGCTTTGTAAAACATTCATCCCAATAAATGATTTACCATGGCAGGAAAGATGCAGGAAATTGATCTGAGCTCACCTTCGAACATTACGGGGGCCCTGAAGACTAACCAGGTTCCAGGGAGGAATCAGAGGTGGCAGACATTTATGAACAGGAGTGGGAAAAACACACTAGGAAAAGATTTCACAGACTAATCTGTCTTTCATTTCATTTAACAATGCCCATTCTGAATGTGCCTTCTTTGAAGGAAGGCCATTCGCTTGAATTTATTTTCAGTTAATGAAGGTAACCTTTTAAACTCCATTAGCAGCTTCTTTCTCAGTCTAAGTGTAGAGATGCCTGTGGGATTTGAGAGACATACAACTTCTCTCTAGGAAGTATGTTTTTAAGAGTGACCCAGTGCTCTGCTTCCACAAAGTATGATTCAGAATCCTCCAGAAAGCTAACACTGAACTCCCCAAGAGCAAGAGTCATAGGTTTACAAAACTGTCTGATTTCCAGAAAATAAAAGTAGACCAGTATCCCAGAGGCCCAGAAAGTCCCACCCAAAAAGGGCACAACGTTTTCAGGGAGAAAAAGGAACAGAAACTCAGAGTAGGCAACAAAATACTCTTCACTTAAGGCTTCTGGAGCTCATACACAGAGAGGTAAGCTGAGTATTAGGACCTGAGATTAGGAGAGGAACAAACTCCTGAGTAAGGCATGTGTTAAAGTGTGGCACATACAGAGCAAGGGATGGGTTTGGAATTTAAATATAGATTTAAGTCACATATTTTCTACTTACTAATGATGTTTATATATTATATCCACTTGTCACTTTGGTTTAAATCCTATGCAGACATTTCTGAGGGTTGGGGAAGAAGGAAGAGTTAAGGATAATTATACTTAAAAAATGTTACACTTGGTATTCTCAGAATTTATTTTTGAGAACTTCTTCAATTCCCAAATTCTTTAATATTATGTTATTTTATCCTTTAAAACTCTCGGCAAGAGTTTTGTAGTTCATGGAAATAAATCGAGAACTGTGATTTCATGCTGAATGGTGGTTGCTGGGTGGTGGAGCAGTGACTAGCTTCCATATGCCAATAATTCTCCATGTGCTTCAAGTCCCAGATGTGTCAAAGCTTAAACTGTCCCTTGAAATGGGCTTTCAAGTTATTAACAAATCTTTAAAACTTGCAAAGTTAAATCCTGAAATTCTAAGTATCTAGTAAATTCAGGAGAAAAACACAGTGTTAGAAATTATTTTCTCTCTTATCCTGTTACAAATCTATCCTTGAATTACATCCTGTAGAGATTTAGGCAACAAAGATTTAATGCCCTTTGGGGGAAAAAAAAATTATTTGGGGAAAGCAGCAAGTGAATCCTTATGGGAGAGTAAACCACTCACCATTCATTTTGCTGACAGATATTTCATATTTTCTACATGTGATTCTGAATAGTTAATTTAGATTTTACCAGCCAATGCAATAATCCCAATAGTAGATGTGTTATATCTATAAGGAATCAATGTCATCATTTACATATTTCTTCTGTACTCACAATGGGTGTGAAATCATAGTGAAGAAAGTATTCTCCATAAAGTTACCTGATTTATTCATTTACTTGAAGTCTAAAGTAAGAAAAAAATTATACAACCCCCAAATTACTCATTAACAATATAACCTGATATTTAATCATTTTAATTTTAGGAAATGGTGGGCAAATTTATCTGATAGTTATCCAAAACTAGAGTCCAATTTCTTACAAATTCACTGTGGTTTAATTTTAATAGTAGGGACTGATATACATGCATTAAATAACATAGGGTATCCATCTTCCTATACATTTGGGTCTCAGCTACACAGCTGGTCAACATGTGTATTTCCCTTACCTCTCTGAAATAAATTCTCTTAAATGTGGTCAGTGAAATAAGTCAATCATTCTTTTCTTTTCTTCATGCCTACTTACCGAACAGATAGAATGTTTGTAGTTCTTTGCACAGGTCAGCTCTTAAGTAACCAACTATTTCTTTGATAAGTTATGCAAACTTTATTTAATCTCGATGCAGTAGCTCAGCTGATGAGCACAGGGCTTTCTCCTTTCCAGAAATATATAAACACAGTTTAGAACAACATGGCAATGGCAAGCACCATCTGCCAGATCCTTTGAAGGTTTATGGTGATAAAACCATTGGCCAAGTAAATACTACCATAAGAGAGTTATAGCCATGAGACCTGAACTGTCCACTAAAATAACAGTGTTATATTCAATCACCAGGAGATTTTGGATAAATAAGGGGGTATTCATTCTGCTATGACATCAACATGATCTTTGTGAACCTGCATGAGCAAAGACAGACATTAGTAGTTTTTTGGCACAGAAATAGCTGAAATGTCAGCAGCACAATTGTCCAAATGTATTGGACTTATTCAAAGTAAGCATTCCTACTTGTTTTACATTATGCACTTTCTGTCCTAACTCTTTATTTCTATTCCCATACACATAAACCTCTTTTATTTTCCAGTTAATACCTCAGCATTTTTTCTCTTACTCCCCTGCATCTTCCTCCTCCTAAGCCTTCAACTTCAATTGCTAGCTTCTCACTTCTTCCTCTCACTTCTCATTATTTGCCTCATTCTCCTTCTATGTGTATTTTAAAGTAATATTCTGAATTTTCCATTGATTTGAACCTATTCCAAAACTCACATATAATTCTTCATAGATTTCAAAGAAATTTCTCTGACTCTAAAGAATGTGATACTTACAACAATACTATGATGCTGGCAACATGAGATGTCTTCTTTTTACAGATGAGTACATAGGTTCAGACAGGCTGATTCTGCCCCAGTTCTCTCAGCATGCAATACTGTGATCTGGAATTGCAACCATTAATGTTTCTGTGTTGCCAACGTTGCCCACCTCTCCCTATCTCTGACTGCTAAGTGCATAATCTCTTGAAACATAAGAAAATACATGCTCTAACAAAAACAGACTGTGTCTTTAAGATAGTTTCCCTGCTAATGTAAAAGCCTCGGAAAACTATTGACTAATCCTCTGAGCCTTGGAATCTGTGGGCTGTGCTGCAAAATACATCTTAATTAACCACAGAATCAAGAGATCAATGTGAGCCATTACAAGCACAGCACTGCACCAAGTGTAGCACATGTGGGAAAACAGGTAAATCCACAGAGCTCACCCCAAAATGCAGAGTGAGCACCAACATGCTCATGAAGCCAAGGGCATACATCTGACTAACTGAGGGGCTCAATAGCAGAATGGTCTTGGCACTAAGCTTTAAAAAATAATAGTAAATAAAAAGGCTGTCTATTGAACACTTTAACATGTGCATATTATTTGACATAAATGTTCGCAATATGATAATAAATCTGCATGAAGTCAATGATTGCCTGTTTGATCTTTTGTAACCACTGTCCCTTCCTGGAGTTACTCTTTCATTTTTAAGACTGAAATGATCTCTAATGTGCTCTGGGGTTACCACTGATATACATATAAAATTAACTATTAATCTATTTGTTTCACGTATGAAAACTGTATTCACATGTTAGTGATTTTTTTTAATGTCCATGATTTATTTTGCAGAAATAGTTTTAAGTGTTAGGTCTTCAAAATCAGTCCCTGAAAATTTTACGTATAGTTACTTATTTAACACTAGCTACCATTCTGTGAAATAGGATCTTATAACCCTACAAGGCAGTTGTTAATGTCTTCATTTTCTATGCTTGAGAAGTTGAGTAGAAAATTCATTATCAGGGCAAAAATCTAAGGTCAGATAAATAAGACTGAAATGAAATATAATGCTATTATCTATTGCACAGAGAAGATATGAGCATGTTCTTGCAAATATTGGGCTGTTGTATCACCTAGTCTATTCATGATACATTCTGAAACTACACTTGCCTTTCCAGAATGTTCTAAACTGCATCTGTACCACCTGTGTATTTTATGAAAGTATCTAAAACCATAAAATCGCTCTTTTCCATTAGACTATATAAATGTTAACAAATTCCCTTCTGACCATAACCAAGTAGGAAAGTATTGACATAGGGTCTAAAGCTTGGCTTCAGTTCATATAATTCTTCTTATACTCCACCCAGGTTTTGTTAGAACTTTCTGGTGGATTGAAAGACAATTTCAGGAAGTAATTTTCCTGAGCATTAAATTGATGTGCATATTTATGCTCAGACTCAGAACACTGAACCTCCTAGAACTAAAAGAAGGATCTCTATAAAGAAAACTAATTTAAAAAATGGAAATTTTCATAGACTTTAGAAATATGAGGAGGTACAGGATAAGAGCCATAATGATTTGGGGTCTGGTATCTAGACAATTCATTGCAAAAAGCAGGGGCCAATAGCAGTGTTTGTTTATTGGTTATCTATGCTATCTTCTATCACGTGATGGGTTTAGTTGTTGACTTATTGATTTATCCCTGCATTTCCTTTCAGCACTTACATGAAACTCCTTGATCTATAAAATCAGGTGAGAAATCTTTCAAGAGAATTTATTTATTGTATTTCAAGCTTGTTTCTAAAAATGCTTGAAGCTAAATTATACTGTTTATTAAAATAACAAACAAATATTTGAAAATATATCTTTTTTACATAGACAAAAGTTAACCCTCCAAATAATGGCTACTTTTAATTAAGTGTATACCAAATATCATCTGATTATCTAAAGGTTTAACATATGTTAACTTATCTAGTCTTTATAACATCTTCATGATATAGGTATTACTATTACCTCAAATTTATAGCTGAGGAAACAGTCATGGGGAGGTTAATTTGTTTTCATTTGCACAGCTTCAAATGGCAGAACTACATTCAAACTCAAGCAACCCAGTTCCAGAGTTTACTTGAGCCACCAAACAATATGGCCTCTCCCTTACATGGTTTTCTGAAGTTCATATTTTTAAAATAAAAAAAAAAGCTCCCATTGGTGCCATTATACATTTATGATCATCAGTCTATGTGGAGCCCCTAGAACACTTACTTGTTCATCCTGCTGTGGTCACATTTCCATTCCCAAGGCTATTTAAACTACCTTATATCTTAGGTGCTCAACACCATTGCTCTGAACCACAGGGTCACAAGAATTCTTAGACTTTTGAAAGCAAATAGATTCTCTCCAGCATGAGCATCATCCTAAAATGCCCACTAATAACAACCATACCCTATTTCATATCCCTCCAGAAACTCAGAAGAGGACACTTTTTATCACAGAGGAAATTTTCACAGTGGACACACTGTGAAAATCCCTTCTCCTCTGGGTTCCTCCTTTTTCAGGTATTCTTTCAATTTTCTAAATGTTTAGTCATTCTTTCCCTGTAAGCTCAGTTTTCTCCATTGTATTCATGATCCTTTCACATATTCTTCTTTCCACTGGGGGCCCCTCTTTCTTCTATCTTAGCCAAGTCACTGAAAGTATAATTACTATTTATTGAATTTATTTATTTACTTTCATTAAATATTCTACATAATTCACTGGTAAGTAGTTAATTCTTTCATAATTATCACATCTGATGTATTCTTCCTAATGTTTATTTATACCATATGAAATTCACCACTTTTGGATTCAGAGCTACAATTCACTTCTGGATACCATCCTCACTCTCTCAAGTCCCTTCTCAGACATTTTGGTACGATGTTTCCCCCTGATCAATTTTTGAATGAAGGTATATCCAGATGTTAAGGTTTTGCCTTTATTATTCATGCTTCTAGACATTGTTTTTAAAGATGGAACTGTTCTCTAGTTCCAGACCATGTAGCAAACTGCTTACTACTTTTAGAATATGCTGGTTCCTGACCCTTAGACTCAAACTATGGAATCATAGTTCAGCAGGGTTACAGAAGTAACACTTATGAGACTTTGTATCATAACGCACATTGCAGTTTTTTCCTTGATTCTCTTGGATCACTTGCTCTAGGAAAAGCCAACTACCACATCATGAGGAACTCAAGCAGATCTATGGAGAAACTAATGTGATCAAAACTCACCTTCTGTCAACAACCATGTGAGCAAACCACTTTAGAAACAAATCCTCTAGCCTCAGTTAAGCCTTCAGATGGCTGCAAATCTGGGCACCATCTTGACCAAAACCTCATGAAGGACCCTGAGCCATTATCACTCATTTAATCCACTCCCAGTGCTTGTTACTTTAAATTTGGGCATGTCATTCCATGAAATAAACTTTCCTCAAAACTTGTTGTTCCTTTATTTATTCTCTTTCTTTCTATATCAACATCTCATATTTATCTTTCACCCTTTTAAATTTGATCTTTAAATACAAACATCAGGTCACTTTCTCTGAAGTCAGACCCTTTGATGGTGCCTCATATGTTCTAAGGCTGCTTGTTTATACCTTATCTCCTGAACACCTACTTCAGCCTGATTTTCCAACTTCTATACTCTTTTCTACCTTTAAAACTTTTTTTCTGCTAAATGGCTTCCTTCTACCTTTTCTTCTGTTCCTTGTTAGACAATCTTTACTTTGACAACTAAATTTAAGAACCACTCCTTTGAACAATACTTCTATGTATAATTCACAGCTCTTTCCTTAAATCCATTACTTTGCCTCTCTTTACCCTTCCAGCAGGACACTTAAATATTTTGGCACAGTTTTGTTAGCTTATGACTTCCACTACACTAAAGACTCATGGAAGAGGTAAATTATGTTTCTCTTGCCTCTGGATCTCAAGAGTATGTGAGAGGATTTGGCATGCACTGGATGCTCAAAAATCCTTTGAATAAATAAGTGAATTCTGAACAATTTATATTTTCTCATGTTAGATGACTACATTTCAAGAGCTAAAGAATAAATATAATAAATATAAAAGAATATCTACTCACAAGACAGAATCATTGTCTTAATAAAATGAGAAACATTTCAGTCAGTTAATCTATATATGAATGAGTAGGGTAAAACATATTTTCATAAAAATTTACTATGAATATACACAAGATATGCATAAATGCTAATCCCTACATGTTTATACTATCAGATAGTCTTTTAAATGTAAAATGCATATGATAGTTCAGTTTTGTTATGCTGTGTGAATTGCTCAAAACAGGAAAATGAAAAACATGGGGTAGCCTTGAGTCTTCTCAGACACTTATACTTTTAATATGGTCCCACGTATTGAGGTTTGATTATTCATGTTCTTTCAAAAGGCAAGTTACTACCAGCTAGAAGAGTTTCAAATCATCGACTCCTATTTTCACAGTATTCTAGCACACAATATTCTGAGGCTTCATATAGACTTGATGAATGCTAATATTGCCTCTTGTATAATTTTAAGAACTACAGTAATTAAATTAATATACAATAAAAGTGGAAAGGTTTGTGCTACCATTTTTTGAAAATGCATTTTTAAGAAAATACTTGTTACATTCATATATTGAAAGTAAAAACATTTGGTTGTTATTAAATTTTTTTCCTCAGTAGGGAACTGGATATGAGACGCAGCACTATTTTTTATTTGAGACAAAAAATATTAGAATGCTGTATTTGAGAATGAGAACAGATTTGTATAACTCTTAATTAAAGTATCATTTTATTTTCTGATTTATCTTTTTTTTTTTTTTTTTTAAATATATTTTGGTATAAGGGATTGAACCCAGAAGTGGTTTACCACTGAGCTACATCCCCATTCCCATTTATTTCTTTATTTTGAGTCAGGTTCTCACTAAGTTGTTTAGGGCCTCAATAATTTGCTGAGGGTGGCCTCAAATTTGCAGTCCTCCTGCGTCAGCTTCCTAAGTTACTGGAATTATAGGTGTGCACCACCACACCTAGCTGATTTAGACATTTTTTTTTTTATTTAGACATTTTGATCATTAATGAATAGTATGAAATTAATAAAAGGATAAATTATGTCATGAAGTATCAAAGAAGAGGGAGTGTTATAAAATAAACCTTTCTAAAAATAAGTAGAAAAATGGAATTAGCTCGTGAAAGGTGACAGGGAAGGGTGTTCCTGAAGACCCAAGAAAGCCTAATGGTATGGGAAGAAAAAACAGTAAACATAGCGAAGCCTGACTGAGGGTTTATTTATTTAATCCTGAAAGTCAAGAATAATTGTTATCCTGATTTATAGATGAGGAAACTGAGGTACAGATCTAGCAAGTAGCCAAGCATGTACCCTTGGATTTCAATAGTTTTCCACTGCTCCTGGCAGTCTTTAGCTATATCTAAGGACTACTGCAACAAGCAGATATGTGTTTCTTATTGGGTCATGCAGTTAATTGCCTATGCAGAGAAAAGTACAATAAAATCCATGTCTTCTTCTGAGAACCTTAGAATAAACACAGCAAATTCATACTTCTCAGAATAAAAATAATTCCTTATCTCTCTTATGCAAAGAGTTTTCCAGAAAATGTATTATAAATATATTTTAATACAATCTTCCAGAAATTATAAATATATAAAAATATAAATTTATTAAATATACATATATTAAATGTGTTTATATAGTAAATATAAATGTGAAATATAAATATATTAAATATATTATAAATATATTTTACTACCATCTTCCTGGTAATTCAACATATTCATCACCATTACTATTTTTCAGAACTCTCTGTCTCAGGTGAATAAACATGAGTGTTTATAGGGCAAGACAAGAAAAGTCAACTTAGAGAGTTTAGGGTTGACATAAATCTGAATAGGCAAGCAGAGCCAAGAATGCTAGATGCCACCAAAAGAAGGGAGGGATAGAACAAATAGAGTAGGTGTCTGAGTTGAAATTTGCTCTTATTCTCTGGCCCTGGGTGAGCATTTCTGTATGAATATGTGTTGAAGACTATCTGAAGATCAGAAATTACTTCACAGTGACAGAGTGAATATGTGTGTGTGTGTATGCGCATGTGTGTGAACACACATAAACATACAAATATATGAATCTGAATATATATAAAGCATATCTGACATATATTTTAATATATATGAATATATGTATTCATGCAAGAAAGAAATAGCACCAGCAACAAAAAGTATTAATAAGTCTCTTAAACCCTAGCATTCTATACTACATGATGTATATAAGAAAAAAAAAATATGATAAAAGTAAGATTCAGAGTTGCCTTGTGACATAATATATGGTCTATTTTGGAAAAGGAGCCATGTGCTGCTGAGAAAAAAAGTGTATTAATTTACTGAGGGATGAAATATTCTATATATGTCTGTTAGGTCTGAGTTATTAATTGTTTTAAGGAGGCCTAAAGTTTCTTTGTTTAGCTTTTGTTTGGATTATCTATCCATTGGTGAGAGAGGTGTGTTGAAGTCCCCTAGAATAATTGTGTTGTGGTCTATTTTACTCTTGAACTTAAGAAGAGTTTGTTTGATGAATGTAGGTGCTCCATTATTTGGGGCATATAGATTTATGATTGTTATATCCTGTGGATGAATGGTTCCCTTAAGTAGTAAGAAATATCCATCTTTGTCCCTTTTGATTAACTTTGGCTTGAAATCTACCTTATTTGAAATGAGAATGGAAAACCCTGCTTGCTTCCGCAGGCCATGTGAGTGATAAGACTTTTCCCAGCCTTTCACCTTCAGTCTATTGATGTCTTTTTCTACGAGGTGTGTTTCTTGGAGACAGCAAATTGTTGGGTCATTTTTTTTAATCCATTCAGATAATCTGTGTCTTTTGAATGGCGAGTTTAGGCCATTAACATTCAGGGTTATTATTGAGATGTGATTTTTATTCCCATCCATTTTTATTTGTATTATGGTCTTTAGCTTGATTTGGTTTCTCTTCTGGTTGGTATTTCCCTTAGTTTAATATCTCCCTTTGTTGATTTTCGTTGTTATTTTTCTCTTCTTCTTCATGAAAAATTTTGCCCAGGATGTTCATATGTTCTGGCTTTCGAGTTGCAAAATCTTTTAACTTTTGCTTGTCGTGAATAGAGAGCCAACTAATTGGGAACAAATATTTAATACATGCACATCAGATAGAGCACTAATTTCTAGAATATATAAACAACTCAAAAAACTTAACACCATAAAAACAAATAACGCAATCAATAAATGGGCTAAGGAATTGAAAAGACACTTCTCAGAAGAAGATATACAATTAATCAACAAATACATGAAAAAATGCTCAACATCGCTGGCAATTAGAGAAATGCAAATCAAACCTAATCTAATATTTCATTTCACTCCAGTCAGAATGGCAGCTATCAAGAACACAAACAACAATAAATGTTGGAGAGGATGTGGGGAAAAAGGCACACTCATACATTGCTGGTGGGACTGCAAAATGGTGCAACTGCTATGGAAAGCAGTATGGAGATTTCTTGGAAAACTGGGAATGGAACCACCCTATGACCCAGCTAGCCCACTCCTGGGTCTATTCCCAAAGGACTTAAAAACAGCATATTAAGTGACACAGCCACTTCAATGTTTATAGCAGCACAATTCACAATAGCTAGGTTGTGGAACCAACCTAGATGTCCCTCAGTAGATGAATGGATAAAGAAAATGTGGTATATATACAAAATGGAATTTTACTCAGCAATAAAATAGTATAAAATAATCACATTTTCAGGTAAATGGATGAAGTTTGAGAATATAATGCTAAGTGAAATTAGTCAATCTCAAAAATCCAAATACCGAATGTTTTCTCCGATATAAGGAGGCTAGTTCACAGTGTTGTTGGATGGGGGTACATAGGAGGATTAGAGGAACACTAGAATGGTCAAAGGAAAGGGAGGGGAAGGGAGGGAGCAAGGGGGTGGGGGGGAGAAAACAATGGTGGTTAAATGAGATGGATATCATTATCCTAAATGCATGATTGAAGATGTGAATGGTACTTATATACTTTGTATACAAACAGTTGTATGTAAAAAGATGCTATATATGTACATTATGAATTGTAATACATACTACTATTATAAATAAAAAAAGAAAAAGAAAAAGAAAAAGAAAAAAGTAAGATTCAGGGTAATTATTTTGTTATTGTTGCATTTTAGTATGGATTAATAAAAAATGAAATATTTTTAAAAATCTATGGTAGGGAAAAGCAAACACAGGAAGTTTAATGCCTTTCAAAATGGAAATGATATATATCTACTTGGGTAATTTAAGTTCTATTTTTAAATTCTAGTTTTCTGAGATTTGAATATTATATATGTTGGATTCTAGGCAGAGGCTGCACCTCCCAGGCAGAAGGCCACACCTCCCCAGGTACCTTGTGAAAAACTACAGCTCCCAGGATCCTCAGCATGACCAAAAACCTGACCAGCAAGTCCCTTGTCCACTACCACTACTTCCCCCCATGACCTCTGCTGGCCTATAGGACAAGGACTCACTCCAAGGGGGTTTTATGGCCCCTACTCTATTTAAACCAGCCCCAGACTGAACTCTGCCCCTGTTCCTGCCGCCTTTTGTTCCTGCTCTCCGTTCCTGCCTGTCCCTATTCCCCTCCATCCCTACCCCCTCTTCCTTTCCCTTCCTTTCCCTACCCTTGCCCATGTGGCACCACAATAAACCCTTTTATTTCACTAACACGTGTTCCCAGCTAAGTTAACTATGTTTCAGCAGTTTTCTAACAATATATTCTCTATATTAACAATTTTTTCCCTACAAAAATTTCAGCATTCCCCTTCACAGTGTTCATACCACACTGTTCTACCCAAAGAGCATTGAAGGTGGCTAGGGCTACAGGTAACTTGAGTCAGGGCAAAGGTAACTACAGGTTAAGAAGCCCAGGTCTTGCCGGGCATGGTGGCACCTGCCTGTAATCCCAGCAGCTCAGGAGGCTGAGGCAGGAGGATCACAAGTTCAAAGCCAGCCTCAGCAACTTCAAGGCACTAAACAACTCAGTGAGAACATGTTTCTAAATAAAATACAAAATATGGCTGGGGATGTGGCTCAGTGGTCAAGTGCCCCTGAGTTCAATCCCCAGTACCAAATAAATACATAAATAAATAAAAGAAGCTCATGTCTATATCCAGGTAACCTGGATTACGCATTCTAAAGCACAGATTTATTTTCTTTTCTCCCTCTCTCTCAGATCCCAAGAAGATTTTGGGAATTACTGCATGAAATATTCAAGTGCAGCAACTCGTCAGAGAGCAGAGTAGGAGATCCCAGCAGATATCCCTCATGGGCAACCCCTCGTGTATTATCTTTCCTGCTGCAATCTTTCTAATCAGTTTAAGAACTTGGGAAGCTGCTTGGGAGTTGGATGTTAAAGCTGATGATGCCAAGGAAAGTTAAACTCTTCTGTGTATAAACTCTTTTTTGTCAAAAAGACCCAAGAGAGGGCTAAGTGTTGGGTGATTTTTCCTTGCTCCTAAAAAGCCCACATTACTGAAAACTTCCATATGTGTGTGAAGTAAGAACAAGAACTGTATGAAGAATCTAAGCACATCTTATGGTAGGGTGGCTGTACCTTAGGATAGAAATGACAAAGACTCATGTCCTCTGTAAACTTACCGCATTCAAGTAGTATGTAAGCAATGACTACTACATTGGCGTCTAGAGAGCCATCCATGAACTATATGTGGACCAAATTGGCACGGAAGCCCATTGAATGGGAAAATCTGGTATTTGAGAACTTCCAGTGGCAATCCCACTGGTAAAGAACACCCAGATACATGTAAATTTCTATTCAGTTCTGCCAAAAGGGTCCCACACATTGTGGGAGATGGGGGTGACCGGCAGCAGCCAAATAGCCACAGAGCCTCTCTGAGATGGGTGTAACCTGCCAAGATGCCAATCAACCTGTTGACTGCAAGACATCATGAAGCAAGACTCTGCCCCTGAAACCTTATCCCTGCCTTTGATGTACCCCCTTAAATAAACCACCAGAGCCATTTTTAAATTGTTCATCTTCAATTCCTATGTGCACTGTACCTATCAGATACTCCATGCTTCTTAAAACTGTAATTGTGACTTTGTCTTATTTCTTTACTAATTATTTCAGACTGTATTTTCCTCAGACAGCTTATCCCCTCCTGGGCAGGAGAAATTACCCCCACAAAGCACTAGCAGCCAAGTGATAACATAGGGCAATGTCTTCAGAGAACTTACAGTCTAGTTAGGATGAACTGTGAGAAGTTTCTGCAGAGAAAATTTACACTGCAGTTGACTGAACTTGGAACATTGGGATAAAATAGCAATTAACTTTCTACCAACACAAAGATTCCATACATCATTTCCATCCTCAAAATTTAAAAAGTGTTCTGTTGTTATTATAAAATAATAATCCCATTTAAAGTTATAATACATGAAAAAAAAAAGACAAAGAAGAGGATTAACATTTTGGTAAATGATCCTCTATATTTTCTTATTATAATAAGAGTAATAGTAAAATCCTGACTTCTGGTTCCAAAGCCCACCTATTCAACTACTGTGCTATGCGGCCTTCAGATTGTTGGGTTACAGACAGCTATCCATATACAATATTCTAATTAGATATAATAAATGTTATATTTTGGAATTTTCTTCTTTCATCCAACAATATACTGTGAATATCACTCCAAGTCAATAGATACAGATTGAATTTAACACTTTAAATTTATGATAGTAAGAGTCTATAATTTTATACATATCATATAAAATATTTTGTTGGCTTCCCATTAATGAAATTTAATCCAATAAACACAAGGAAACTGTTATTTAGTTCAATAAACACAGAGAACCTGTTTGTTAGACATGGCATCAAGAAGAAATTATCTGACCTTGTAGCTAATAGTTTATAATCTAGAGCTCTCAAAATTTCCAACCATATTGAAAATAAATCACTTCCCAATCTTTCTAATCAATAATATTTTGCAGATATTGGGAGAATTCAGGATAGCATAGCCAACTAAGATTATTTTAGAAAAAGTTTAGGGATTATCTGTAACCCAGTTCATTTCCTCTCTGAGTGAGTGATTGACAGTGTATCACAGTAGCTTCTAACACTAGGGCCATTCGGGATCTATCAGGCCAGTGTAATCAAGCTACATCAGAAAGAAAGGAACAAGCCTGTCAGTGAAAGATTGGGTGGTCAGGAAATCCATCACATGTTATCGTCCCATTGAGTTATGATGTGTCATCCTTCATCTCTTGGTAATGTCTGTGCATTGGCTCACATCATTCTGTCAGTGTTTACTCCCTACATTGTTTAACCCATTTCACCTATTCTTGCCGAATGTAGCAAAACGAATTCTCTCAGCCCAAAGGAATGGGCCACTATCATAGGGAAAGGTTGATAGTTGTAAGAAAAATTTAGTATTAAAAAACATGTTGCTATCAGAAACAAAATAGTGTAATGAACTTTGATTGGGGTCCTATTCCAGCTCTATGATTGAATTCTGTGTAAATGTAGGATAATTTATTTGCCTTTCTTAGGCCCAATGGCTAAGAACAGTACCTGTATTCATCCTATAATACCCTGTTTTAATATTTATTTTTTAGCTTTATAAACACCTTTATTTTATTTATTTATTTTTATGTGGTGCTGAGGATCGAACCCAGGGCCATGCATGTGCTAGGCAAGTGCTTTACTGCTGAGCCACAACCCCTGCCCCCATAATACCCCTTTGGGAATAATGAATTGTTTTTAAAGCTCTTCAAACCCTTCCAGAAACATAGTAAGTGTTCCATTAATGCTATCTTTACCATCTTAAACAAACTTAAACTTACTCATTGTATGCCAATTTCTTTTGCAAAATATTAAAACTTAAAAGAAACTAATCAAAATTATAGGCATTATAAAATAAATAATAACTAATTACATTTGAACATGTTCTTCTGCTCACTGAATGTTCCCACTTGGATTCACAGTAATTTTAGCAAAAAAAAATCTTTAGAATTAAAAAAAATATCTATTTTCCCAATCCCTCCTGAAGCATTTTCCATAAGTTCCTTTAACTTTACTTTATGTTTCTGAATTCTCAATGTTATTCAGATCATCTCCATTCCTCCTAGGCTAATTTCTTCTAAGACTGCCTCTCTGTGTGCCTCTTTTATTTGGAAACTCTGTTGTGTTCTAAACATTTTCTGCCTTTTGTGTGTGTGTGTGTGTGTGTGTGTGTGTGTGTGGTACTGGGGATAGAACCCAGGGCCTGTGCATCTGAGGCAATCACTCTACCAACTGAGCTATATCCCCAGCCCCTCCCTGGCATTTTTTATTAGAACCATTTCTTTCTCTTGGAAATACAGTTAGCCAAAATTACCATGCAACATTCTATCTTTTCTAAGTCTCTCCACTTTGCCCCCACCATCTCCACAAACTTGAGGGGCTGGGATGAGAGATCTACTTTTTCTTTCTTACTCCTCATTGTGGTTTAAATCCACTTGTCTGTTTTTATCATCTCTAAGCTTTCTGTTTGTGTGTGTGTGTGTGTGTGTGTGTGTGTGTATGTGTGTGTGCGCACGCGTGTGCTCGTGTAGGGGGAATCCCCTGCCTCGGGAAGACTCTGGATTCACAATCCCTCAATGTCCAGGTGATGCTCTGCTGTCTCATTTTCTCAGCAGACACCCACTAGTGGTACCTTCCCTTATCTTTTGCTAACTTTTGAAATTGCTCCTCTTCCAAAATCTCAAATCTGATATGCTCTCGCAATCATTTAGCATATTTTATTCTGTACTCACTATTTTCCAGATAATAGGCTGTTAGGAAACAATGAAAACTATGGCCTTATCTCTGTTCTTCCTGTTGATCATGCTTTTCCTCCTTTATAGAATGTATGTACCCATCATTATCTTATCCTCTAATATATTCACATTATTTTTTCTCCCAGTCCTTTGGCATCATTCTGCCTTAGTTGACTTTAGCTCTGATCAAACATTTCAGAAATAAACAATACCACAAAGGCCCACAAACATATATTTATCTGCTAATCTACTAACCTGGTTTATCTTCATGGAACTGTTATATCTGTATTAGTGGCAAATTCTGTAAAAACATGTTGACTTGACATGCTGAAATTCATTCCTTGTTTTGACAATTCTATTAAACACCCCTTGGTGGAATACCAAGGGCACAAGGCATAGAAGAACAAGATGAAATAACTGGCTGCAGACTATATGACTATGGCTTGTCTCAGGTAGAGCACAAGGGCCCAAGCCTCAGAACCAGGCCATAGCATATAGCTGGTCTAGCAGCCAGATTGATGTAATTCTGAGTCACCTGCATGAATGGACTTATGCTTCATAAATGTTTCTTCCCTAAAGAGAAAATTGTCCTGGAACCTGGACAGGACACAGTTTGAGGTGGGTAATTCTGAAGCTTTCTTTATTACCTAATCCTTCCAGCTTTCAGAACACTCCCACCCCTCTCATTTTTGCTAACTTTGACCTTAAATACAAACCCCCTGTTACCACTATGTACTCCCTCCTGTGAATATGATTCATATTCCTATAAAAATTGTAAACTTCTGGCATGCAGACTGTATACTTGGTGCTTTTTTCCCCTCTCCTTCTCCATCTGTACACAGTATGAACTACATAGATGCCTAGAGAGTGATGGAATAACCTGGACTGACAGAATGAACAACTCTCAATATCACTCCTCTTGGTCCCATTTAAATGAATCCCTGCATCATTTGTCTGTGAACTAATAGATTACTTCTCATAATATCATGATATATTTGAAAATGAATCATTCATAGAGAGGACAAAATACTTAAGGACAGGCGGTATGTTGGAGCCTAGTATATATCAATAAATACCATGAATAGGCAAGATTCCTTTTTGAGGAACTTAGAGAAATGTTTAGGATATAATTTGTGAAAATTTCCATTATACAAGTGAAGATTGTGCACATTGTGCAATTTCTAAGTTCATTACTCTCCAACACTTAGGACTCATAGAGTACTGCCTTCCCTGAAGGCTTCTCTCTTCACTGTCCATCCAGTCTAGGGACCATTAACTCTCTCTAATGATCCTCTACAGCAAATGGCTATGTTTGATTTCCTAGTGATCTTTCCATTTGCATCTTGTACATTTCATCTTGAAAGCAGGTAAAGAACTAAAATAACATTTTCAAACTTGGAGAAAAAAATCTCCCGGCTTCCTTTTATTACCAGATGTCTCCATCACCTGGACTCCAACATAACCATAGCATATAATAAAGTATTCCTCCCAACCAACACGGCTATCCAAGAGTTCAGTTAGTATGTACAGCTAGTACCTGCAGTGTGTTAGATAATTTCACAATAACATTTAAATGAGCTAACTCTGACCAAATGTGATACTCTATAAAAGGAACAAGAAACAACTTAAATCCAATTTTGACTACAGTGTACCATCTGAAAACCAAATGGCAGCCAATGCACTTTCCATATGGGCATATCTTTGTGTAATTCTTAGCATATTTCAATGAATTTTGGTAGATCTGCAGCTGTTTTTGGAATTCCACATTCTAGGAAGTATCATGTTCACAAAAAAATATAATACTTTACTGCATTATATAAGCACAATTGGCTGTGGGAATAGCAAGAATTCATAAATTGATATTATTATCTTATACTTAATAACTGGTGTTCAGTATGAGTCAGTCTTGGGAACAAGACTATTTCACTGGTGAACTGAATAATGAGATAGATGATTATGAATTCTTCAGATAATACAAAATTTAGGAATAATAAATCAAATTAGAATTCAAAGTTACCTTGAAAAGTTGGAGTCACCCCACACAAATGAAAAGTTCTAAGAAATAGATATTAATAATGCTATAGTTATAGAAGAAAAATAAGCTAAAGAAGATATAAGTATACAAATATAGAAGTGAAGACACATTAGCAAACAAATAGCAATGCATTTAAAGGTGTTCATTGGAGAAATATGTACTTGGCATCCACTCAATTTAAATCACAAATACAGAAAAACCTGAGATGAGTGATTGGAAGGCTAAAGTTTAGGAACCTTGATCACTATCCTGGCTGGGTTACTGGCCTTTACAACAAAGGACAGAGGTGAGGGCATTAAAATTAGGAAAGCACAGACCTATAAGGATAATATCTATTGAATATATTTGAGGAAACATTTTTAGACAACTGTATTGTTTATCCTGCAATTAAATACATAAATATGTAGGGTTTTAATTGTTCTATAAAAATGGTAAGGAATCATTATTTTACATTTCCATAAAGAGAAACTGAAAATATGTTCAAATTTATGTAGGAATAATTTAAGACAGAAGCAAATAATATCTTGCAGAAAACAAATACTGGCATTTATTATGGAGACCTAAGGTTTATTCTTTCATAAAAATTATTACAGACAGGAGAGGTTTTCATCTTTCTGGGATTGTGAAGAGCAATCTTGTTTAAAGATCTCAATGTTTGTAAATCTCTCCAGGTAATGAGGACACTAAAGGTTTGTAAAATTGATGTCAAATGAATGGTCAAAAGCTGAATAAGAACCTTAACCACTTTGGACAGGGAGCTTCCGGAGAAACCATGTCCTTCATCAAGTTCACCTAGAGGTACACCAAGCACATCAGACAAATGATGACCTTTGTGTAAACAAGTTATTTGTAAGTCCTAAATATTCAAAAAGACAGGATTATAGAACTTTCTCATAGTGGGGCAGCCTTAGTCCCTTTAGGCTGCTATAATAAAATATAGCTATATAAATATAGCAACTGGGTGACTTGAAAACAATAGAAATTTACTTCTCACATTTCTATTGACCAGAAGTACAAGATCAAAGTTCTGCAGCTACAGTGCCAATGAAATCTCATGATCTCATTGAGGGGTGCTTTCCCTGCTAACCTCACTTGGCAGAAGGGAAAAGGGAGCTCTCTCAGGCCTCTTATATGGTTACTGATACACATTCATGAGGACTCTGCCTTTATGACCTAATAGCTGCAAAATCCTCACCTTCTAATACCATCATTTATGGGTTGGGGTTTCTATATATGAATTTGGTGGGGTACACAAATCAGACCATAGCAGGGCAGTAAATCACTCTGTGCCTGCAGAGCTGAATGTGATATACTGTGGATCCTCCCTCCTGTAACACAAAGGATGGCATTGGAAAAGGGTGGCTCTAAGTAAAGGATAGCTCCTGAGTGAATTGACATCTTGTCTGCTTTGACTGACAGCTGATTCTCTCTCCAGGGATTCTTGACTAAGGTTGATAATTGGAACTGAAAAGTAAACATGTGGGGTCCTATCCCCTACCTATACCTTCCTCTCTTTCCTCCATGAAAACTCTCTAGGAATTAAAAAGATCCTAATATTACTCAAGGAGGAGACTAAATAAACATAACACACTTGTCAACATTGTGGCTTAAACCAGAGTTATCTTTCTGAACTTTATCAGAAGGTTGTACACCATCAAAACATGTCCATACTATCCTATAAAGAGAACACACCAAGTTGAGGGTATGTGCTGATAAAAAAAAAAAAAAAAAAAAAAAAAAAAAAAGCTTTCCAAATGGAATTATAACCCATTAATTCCATGGACAATGGAATTAATAGTTATTTTTAAATAATGGAATGGAACAAATAGAGTTGAAAACAATAAAAATCATTACATATAGAAAGTCTTATTTATTATTTTGGGAAACTGTTGTCTTAGTTATGTCTATGGGGGACACAATGGTTTGACTGTGTCCTCCAAATTTCACGTGTTGGTAAGTCAAATCTGCAGTGTGACAGTATTGGGAGGCGGGCCTGATAAGAGGGAAACAGATCACAATGGTTCTGCATTTACAAACAGATTAATGGCAATATCATGGGAACTGGCTAGTTATCCTGAGAATGGACTTGTTGTAAAGTGAGTTTAGGTCCCTGTGTTCTCTTAGTCTCTCAATCTCTTGTCCTTGTACATTCCACCAGATGATGGAACAAGACCCTTGCCAGATGCCAGCAAATTGACACTAGACTTCTCAGACTCCTGAACTGTAAAACATAAATCTGTTCTCTATGAATTGTCCAGTTCCAAGTTTTCTTTGATTGCAGCAGAAAATGAACTACAACAGGGGGCAATATACATGCAGAGGTGAATGTGCACAGATACAGTGGGTGATGATGATATGGATATGCACATGGAACAATGGATTCTAGTAGGTGATCTGATATCCACTGCTCTAAGAGATCATCAGGGTCTTCAAATTAAGTGGACATAGCTGAAACTATGTAATACTAAGCAACTAGGGGAAAAAACAAAATAATCAAATACCAGATGTTTCTAACACATCTGGACACTTAATGCAATGTTGACAAAATATCTGAAAGTCTGATTTCTACTCCCCTCCATTTGTAAATGCTGCAATAAAACATAGTCATGAGTTGTGGATCAGAGGTGTTAATCTTAGCAACAGTTTTATTTGCACTCAAATTACAAAGTAGGCTCATCAAATCTACTAACCTACTAAAGTATTCTCTTCCTTAGAATAAGATATTTTAACACATGTTTAAAAGGAAATTTTATTTTATTTATTTATTTATTTTGGTAACAGGAATTGAACTCAGAGACACTCGACCACTGGGCCACATCCCCAGCCCTTTTTGTATTTTTATTAGAGACAGGGTCTCACTCAGTTGCTAAGTGCCTCACCATTGCTGAGGCTGGCTTTGAACTTGCGATCCTCCTGCCTCAGCCTCCCAAGTGCTGGGATTACAAGCGTGCGCCACCACGCCCGGCTTAAAAGTAAATTTTATTAAATGAGTTTGTTAAATTCAAAGAGGAATTACAAATATACACAAGTATATTTGTATATATTGGGCATATAGTTGAACTCATACTCAAGAGAATATGGTTATGCTGTGATGTGCAATGTAGATTCAAACAGAAGAAATCAGCATCAGTTATGTTCTTACCATATCAGTTTTAATCTGTCCCACATCAAGTTAGGTGAACATGCCAATCCACAAAGTTGAAATGAGCCTCTATAAAACAAAGTCAGCTAAGTAGTTTCATTACTAACAAAGATGGAGAATTATTTTGCTGTTTGAAAACTTCTTTAAGTATATAATAATTTCCACAAAGAAGCAGGCTATTAAAGGGGGAAATGTTCTGGAAAAAAACACTTTTTGGATTTCATAGATACCTTTCAAAAGAATTCCTAACCAAATTTGGAGCAATATTAAACCAAGGGCTTCTTTTTCTCCTAATTCCCATGACTTTGGCATGTAATTTATTGAATTTCTAATTTATGAATTTAGGTACCATAAATGATTTCTGAAAAGTGTTTCTGTGAGAAAACAACTGCTGTGCTCAGGTTTTGGGATTCATTTTCCATGTTTTCCCCCCATAGTGGTTCAAGGTGGTTGTGGGCTGAGTTTGCACTGTCCTAGGAATTCCCACAGGCAATCTAGAACCAATTAGTGAAGTAAGCATGATGCTCAGCAAAGAATGAATTTGACTAATCTAGAAACTGCATTTCAGAGCCTCTTTGAAAACTGTTTCTCTGGAAATGCTAGAACTAAATAAATACAAAAACAAGAAAGAATTAAAGTAGACCCAAATGTAAGAGCAATTCAAAAGTTCAGGATGCGTTGGAAGACCTCCTTTTGAATTTTCCAGATTAATAATAAAACCAATTTAAAGTATTCCATTTTATGAAGTATTCTGTGACATTTTGCACATCCATTTAAACCAGGTCCAGACTACTAGACCTGTGGATCTAGCATGCTCCCTGCTCCCTGTTCATAATTTGTGTAGCACATGAGGCAACTGACCAGTTTTCATACAATATTCTCTTAGTGCTTCTGTTTGATCCTACAAATTACCAATATGGAAGGAATGTGTGATTCACATATGAAAGCTTCTCCCTGAATTGTTACTTTTCAACACCAAAGGAAATATTTGAGTGTTTTGACAATATAACCTAGATATATATTATACTAAGTTGGGAAAACAACTATAAACAAAAGAATTCCTGACTGAACCAAACCAGCTATAGTGTAAAGATTTTCAAGGAAAACACACACACACACACACACACACACACAGAGAGAGAGAGAGAGAGAGAGAGAGAGAGAGAGAGAGAGAGAGAGAGAGAGAAAACACTGCTATTAATGGCTACTCATGTTCCCCTCTCTGTTTGCCTGGGATCACTTTCTGTAGCCCAGCCCCAAGTTTATCCATACCCTGGGGCTATTGTACAGAGAGGAATTATTGCTATTTCTGTGCAATTAAAATAAATCTAAAGAGAGACTAGTAAGCCTGTGATCGAATGAGCATTTAGGTCAATTTTTATTCAATCTGGTCTTTTTTTTTTTTTTTTTTTTTTCTATTTCTTTAGCAAAAAAAAATTTAAAAAATAGGGAAGAGGAAAAAAAAATAACTGAGTAGGAGAACACTTGGGATAGATAAAGCTTGGTAGTATCCCAAGTGGCAGTATTTTCTATAGAACAATTCTATCTCATGTGATACTCTCCAAGCTATTTTATTATCTGCACTAAAAAGCCAGCAAAGGCAGCTGCTGCTCCTCAGACCCTGGCATTCTCTGTTAAGCCTCCCATCTCCACACCACCGTGCTGCAGGCCACAGGCAGAACCTAACATGTCAAGCAATATCCCGCTGACCTGGAACATATTCAGAGTCTCAGAAGGCAGCTCAATCTCCATGCACAATTGCAACACAGTCCCTGGATGTACACCCACTTTCCTCCTCCAGGGAGAACTGAGAAATTGCTATTGCTTCCTGGTTTACTTTATCAAATTTGCTCCTGGACTAATCTGTAAATGCTTATATTGCAAAATTTTCCCTCAAAATTTTATCTCTAGCATTCTAATAAACAACCGTAGAGATTTCTCAAAAGCTCAGCTATCAATAGGAAGAATGAAAAAGTTCAGCAACTAAAGAATTCACATTTTTAAAGGTGTGTGTACAGTGGCATGCAAAAGGCTATCTATTCACACTATTGATAATGTTTTATTACAATGTCTAAAACATAAACTTGGCTTGTCTGATCCAAAGTGGGAGTCAAATGACCACCACTAGGGAGAGTTTCAGAGGAGAATTATAGTTTTTATTAGCTTCCTAAATACAGTCCCAAAAGACTCATCTTGAGAACCATTGTCACACAGACCCATACTGAGACGTCCTCTATAGGAAACTGACACTGACATGCTTGAAGGAAAAGTTAATTCTTTGTAATGGAAAGAGGCGAAGATAGGGACTACTCTAGAGAACAGGACTAGGTGCAAACCCCAGTGGACCTCTGGGCTTCTATAAAGGACAACAACCTCCCCTTGCCATTCTCCTTTCCTATCTCTTCTTCCTGCCCTCCACCAAAATGTGCAGCTATCAAAGCTCAGAGTCAATTGTGACAAGGGCAGATGCCAAGAACAACAACAACAGCAAAAATATGTTAATGACACTTTCAACACTGCCAGTTCTTCAAATCCATTCAATTATCTGTGCCTTTTCTCCTGATTTCCATGACTTCAGGACGTTATCAAGTGCTCCATAATTAATCAGGCACCAAGCCTGCCTGTGCTAATGAGACTCTATTTACAGCACCCCTCCCCCAATCTGTTTCCATCCCTAATCCTCACTCCTATTGTATAATGCCTTCTTCTACTTTTCCTTCCTACAGTGGCCTTGGGGCTTTTTGAAATGATCCCAACAGGAAGAAGAGCTCCTCCTGACAGTCTGAAGCTGAATTAACATAGGAGTAATGCCAGAGTTCTGCCAGTTATTCATCATCACTCACCTAAAGACAGGGACTCACTCTCTTCATGGCTAGTGACTCAAAACCCCACTAACTTTCACTCCTCTTCCCACCTTCCTGATTCACAGTCTCATGACTATTCCCCTTATTTTTTATTCACCTTTGGGCTGTTTTTCATTTCTTTGCCAATTTCTTCTGCTCACACATTTGCAAGTATTCATTTCATTTCCCCATTCCTTTCAATCCATGGATACAGCATCTTCTATTTTTTTCTAGTTGAAGCCTTTTGAGGTTTTGCAGTTGTTTTTCTCAGCTCTTTGTAGAATGCAATTTAGCTTTTTGGTAATGTTCTCTCTTTCTTTAAAAATATTTTTCATTGTTTTTTGTTTGTTTTTCATTTAATTCTATCTTTTAGCAACTCGCATGTATAATGTCTTTTCCTGGCTAGAGGGGTCATGCATGGAGGGTACTGTCTGAAGCTAACCCTTCTTCTCCAACATGAGTGGACTCCTCCAGTGGGTCACAGCCCCTGGGTTCTGCCTCTGAAGATGGAATGACTTCATTAAATACTTAACCCTCAAGAAGTAGCCTGATCAAAATTAAACTGGGATAATATTTCCTCTTTTCTTTTTCAAATGCTCTCAGAACTGAAATGACAATACTTCTAGTTGACAGAAAAGGCCAAATATAATTGTCTATTCTTATCCATGGAGGATACACTTCATGACCCCCAGTGGATTCCCCAAACTGTGGATAGGACCAACCCTATATCTACTGCATGTTTTCCTATATATACCTAACTTATAAATTAGAGTAAGAGATTACTAACAATAACTACTAATAAAAATCATAACAATATACTGTAATAAAAGTTACATGAATGTGGTTTCTCTCTCAATATATCTTATTGTACTGTACTGAGCATGGTTGACCATGTAGAACAAAAACTGTAGTTTAAAACTGTGGATAAATGGGAACCACTGTATTGCCTTTTTACTTTGTTTCTTTATTGTCAACTTAAAAAACAATGCCATTGTCTCTCACCATAATAATCTACCTAAAATTCAGAAAATGACTCAGTATAATTCTCTCATTATAAGGATAAGAAAACAGAGGCCAAAAAACACCGTGAGTCCAATCTAAAGTCATCTGTTTTTTTTTTTAAGTGAATGTAGGTAAGACTCATGTCAGACCTTAGCTTTCTTCATTCTTTGTAAGTTACCAAATGGAATCACATTTTAGAATATTTAAAACAACGAAAGGGTTCAGTTCTCTCTACCAGTGCAAATTTTAAGCAAATGGTTAAAAATAAGATAACTGTTTTGCTAATCTAACCACACCTAAAACCTAGCTAATATGATCAACCTAACATATTCCTGTCTGGTTCTCAGTTTATGTAACTCCAAAAATAAAGTCACCTTTAACTTTAGATGGAAGAAAAAATAGAGAAATAACTACAAAGTTTTTTTTAATGTTTCTTAATATTTCACTTAGAATATGGTTCAGTTACAAGTATGGATGTTGATATTTTTAACCTCACCAATAATTTTCCTAAAATTGAGACTTTTTCAAACATGAAAGTGAAGAATTCTAAAAATAAAATTTAGCCTTAATAGTTGTAATTTTTTTTTTTTTCTGGATGCAGTGAAGCATATGCAGGTAACTGAAGTTTCAAAGTAAGAGAAAGACCCAGGTTAACCTTCTTAGATGAAAGTAAGTTTGGATTGTTGATAATAAGTAGAGGTACTTCATTTTAATGTTATCCAACTAGTCTTTTTTATTATTAGCACTTTTTTGTGTCCTTGTTAATGAATCTTTGTCTTAAAGATACTCTATTTTTTTGCCATTCCCTTTTTATCTTTAATCCACCTGGAACTGACTTTAGTTATGAGATATACCTGCTAAAGAACTCATATCTATAACATGTAAATGATTCCTAAAAGAAACAAGAAGATACAAAACTCATTAGAAAGATAGACTTGAATTTTTAAAAATACTTCATCAAAGAAGGTATTCAAATATTGATAATGTATGAAAAAGTAATTAAATTATTTTATAATCAGAGAAATTTGAATTCAAACATAATATTATGCCACTAAACTCTACCAAATGGCTAAAATGAAAGATATTTCAAATGTTGGCTAGGAAATAGAGCTAGTGATATTCTTCTACAGGCTGGTGGTTATATAATTTGGTTTAAAAACTTTGAAAAACTGTTAGTGACAATTAAATTTCAACTATAGATGTGCAGTATGAATTGTAATACATACTACTACTATAAATAAAAAAAAAATATTTTTAAAAAAAGACTCTGAACCCCCCCCAAAAAAAAAATTTCACTATAAACCCAGAAATGCCACATTTTACTCAATAGAAATACATACAAAGATTCAACAAAATACACGTGTAAGAATGTTCATAGCAAATCTACTAATAATATATGACTAGAAACAACCCAAACATATCCATAGTAGAACAGATAAAAACAGTATATTTATATATGAAATTATTATAGAGTGATGATACATGCAATGACATGGATTAATCCTCCAATCATAATATTAAATAAAAGACTATAAAGGTTGAATGTAATCTGACCACAT
This sequence comes from Tamias sibiricus, assembly GCA_025594165.1. Lineage (NCBI taxonomy): Eukaryota > Metazoa > Chordata > Mammalia > Rodentia > Sciuridae > Tamias > Tamias sibiricus. The sequence goes on from CM046668.1 coordinate 63,834,791, forward strand.
CTATATAAATTTCAGAAGCAGGCCAGCTAAATGTATGGTGCTGGAGAGCGCTTTTCCTTGGGGTAGTTATGGAGACAGGGGCTACAGTGTCTGAGAGGCAGGGGCACCAGGTACCATCTGGTATTGTTTTACTTCTTGAGAGAGGTGACAATTGTGTGTACCCTTCTAATTTATGACCTTTTCATATTGAAGGAAACCAAAATGTGTGGACCCTAAACATGCCTCTTTGATATAATTATGTTTAAGATTTAGGCAATTAAGAAGTAGCAAATGGAGGAACAGCTCTATCTGACCCCAACCCACTTCTTGCTTAAAGACAGAATATAAATTTTTCCTAACTGGACACAACACTTATTAGCCCAGAGACAACATCAGAGGAATCTAAAAACTAGCCTTTATTTACCATTAGTGTCCCACATATTTATCTTCTCATAGTTTAGACCTCTGGAAGCCCATAAATGCTTTCCTTTGTATTTTCCCTTATCTGAAATTTACTGTTCTAGATCCCATATAAGCCAGAGTTTGAAGCTATTGCTTGGAATTACCTTTTACTGAGGTTTCTTTCCTGTGATATGAACTTGCATGTGTTAATGAATTACCTTTTACTGAGGTTTCTTTCCTGTGATATGAACTTGCATGTGTTAATGTACTTGCTTATTTTTTCCTTGGTAATCTCTCCTTTGTTAAAAGGGTCTGTACATAAATATAAATATAGTAATATTATATAAAATAATTATATATTATTAAAATAATAAATTGGTAAAAAAAGAATAGTGTTATAATATATAAATAAATAATAAAATAAAAAAATTCAACCATGAATTCATGAGTTGAGAAGAAATTCTATTTTGGGTTCCTAAAATATCTATTTGGTACCAAAACTAAAAATAATAATGAAATAAAGATTCTACGCTTGAATTAGGTGAAAAATTATTCTTTAAAGGATAGGAATAAAAAAATACATTTCATAAGAATATGGCTCTATTATTATTCTTTAAAGACTACATATAAAAAAATATGAAGGTGTACTATTGTGATTATATAGTATATATATATAAAATACATAAAACATAATATGCATATATGTATATGTGTATATATAGGTGTACATATAATTATATTTGTGTGTATATTTATATACATTTTGCTTAATATCAATAATATATGTGTGCATATATCTATTATTTATAAATATATATTATTACATATTGTATATCTTAGATCTTCATCCTCATTTCCTGGCACTTAGTACCTCAAACATTTGAAATCTCCAAAGTACTATTTTATATGAAAATGAGAAGACCTGTATAGCCTCAGGATGGGGCTTCACTGCCAGGGGAACCAGGCTGTGGTTAAACGATTGGGACATTAAAATTGACTCCCCAAATTCCAGAGAGGAAAGAGAAATTAAAGGTTGAGTTGAGCACCAATGACGAATAATATAATCATTTATACCTACGTAATGAAGCCTCCAACCCCTGTCCCCCCAAAAGAAAGTACAGGGTTCAGAGCTTTCACATTGTTTAATTGTTGGCTGCAAGTTGTATGTGCAGAGAGGGTATGGATGCTCTGTGACTCTTCCTACATGCCTTACCCTAAGCCTTTCTTCCATCTGGTTTTTCATCTGGACTCTCTGTAATAGTTTTATAACAAATAGGTCAATGTGAGCAAAGTGTTTCCCTAAGTTTTGTGATCTGACCTGGGAAATAAAACAAACACAAGGAGGACACTGCAGGATCCCTGATTTATAACATACCAGTCACAAGCACAGGTTACAACCTAAAGCTTGCAACTGGCATTTGAAATGGAGGGCAGTCTTATAGGACTGAGGTTTTAACCTGTGGAATTGGATGCTATCTCCAAACAGATAGTATCAAATTGAGTTAAGTGATAAGACATCCAGCTGGTTTGTGCTACAGAACTGATTACTTAGTATTTGGGGTAAAAATTCAACACATTTTGGTGACCACAGGTGGGTGACTTTGTATGAGTAGTGGAAAATAAAATCACCTGCCAGAGTTTTTGGAAAAACTACTACATGTGCATCCCTGAAAACCAAAGTACAAACAGATGTTTGACCTCAAAGGAAGGATGATCTAGTGAGGCTTCTGAGATTCTTAGACAGGATCTCCAAAAGAAGAAAGAATTCAAAAACAGAAAGTACAAATGAAGGTCAGTGTGTAAATGATATTTTGAATATCCTCCCACTGAGGTGAAAGCAAAACATGTAGGTTGAGACAAGGGTCAAGAGCCAGGAAATCATCTGAAGAGAAGAAAGAATGAGTACTCAGGGACAGAACACAGAAATACCTGGCTAAGAACTAAAATGGTACATGTAGACAGGTAGGAGGTAAAAGGGGATAGGGCTGAAGGAAGCCAAAAGGTAGTCTGAAAACCTGGACAGTAAAGCACTTTATCATAGAAGCTGAAGGGTAGGTAAACAATGGAGCTGTTCACAAATATCATGTCTTTCCTTTTGAGTAAACTATATTGTACTTCCCTTCCTACTTTTATGTGTTCATGTGATTTGATTTGGCCAATGAAATGCAAACATTAATGGAAATCATAGGAAGCAGAAAAGACTTGCCAAAATTTTCTCCGCCTGCATTAGTGAATATGGAGATTTTGAGACACTGTGAAGATAGAGAGAGATGTTCCATCAGGCTAGCTTCTGAAGGGTTTTCATTGCACAGAGCACCCAAATCTTCAACCCATGGTGAACATGTAGCTTGAGTGCAAGATAAAAATTTTGTTGTGTAAAGCCACAATGAAATTGTGTAAGCAGGTTTGTTTGCTTCCATGTTATAACCCAGGATAACTTGACTATTACATGGATTCTTCCAGAAACAGTGGAAAGTTTAACCAGCATGTTCCAGATAAATCTAAAAAGCTATAATAAGAATGGGAGAAAAGGACATTGACTTTGATGAATAAGATATTTATATTGATCTTAAAGGAAATAGTTAACAGATAAGTATAGGGGATGAAATACAGGTGTCAGGATCTGAGGAGAGTAAGTATGGAGAAGGCAAAGAAAGAAACTATGAACCATTCATATGATAAATCTGGAAGATAAAGGAAGATTGGTAGTTGCAGGGAGAAGGTCCTTTGCACCCCTTTCTTATGGACCTCGCCTGCCCAAAAAAGCAAAGATGGACAATATAATTCAGTCTTTTCTGTTCTTACACTCAGGTAATTGAGCACAGTTGGGAAGCATCAGATAGCCCCACTGCTATAAATTCTTAATCTGCAAAACCATCAGAATCCCAGCAATCCTTTTTTATCTGAACTGGGTTTCTTCTCTCATGTCCAAAGTAACACCAAACCTTAGTCATTATCCCCTAGCCTCCTGATGAGCTCTGTTCTATGGGGTCTCCTCAGAGCATCTGGCCCATCAGATCTTCAAGGTTACTTAGACCATGATGCATATCTTATGTGCATCCCCACTTCCACTTCTATCAACCTAAATTTGCTCATTCTCACCCACTTTCTACAGTCTCATAGGATGAGGTATACTTACTTCCTGTTAGGTGTTACCTTCACAAAATCCCTTCAGCACTGCTTCTTCTGGGACTTTGCCTCATTGTGTAGTCTTCTCTTCCCATTGGATTCAACTTACTCTCTACTGGTTCCTTCTTCTTTTGGTCTATGAAAATGCCATAAAATCTGCCTTGAAGTTAAATCTCCCCATAACTCCCACCTAATCTTCCTGTCAGTCACAGACAGGTTAGGCTCAGTGCTAAACTTGCTGCAATCTTACATCTATCATTCTATTGCAAACTGTTATTACTAGGATTACTAAAGACCTTATAATCACCAATTAGATATACATAGTTAAACCTCTGTTATTCGTAGTGCAGCTAAAATAACTGACTTTTTTCTTAAACTCTCTTGGGGTCTCTATGACTCCTCATTCTCTTTGTTTCATTCTGTCTCTGTCATGTATCTGCTTACCAATACCCTTCGAATGGGGATGATTTCTAGGGTTCTTTCCTTGGTTCACTGTTATTTTCACTGCACAATCAACCTCATGATCTCATTTGTCTGCATTAATTGAACATAACCCATATGCTGCTGACTTCCAAACCTAAGTCTTCCTGTTTCCCTAAGTATCCTTGAAACTCATAGACACTTTGTACAGATCTCAAACCCAATAGGTCCAGCATTCAACTTTGTTTTTCTTGTGAAACCCATTTCTCTTCCTTTATTCTCTCCATTAATGGAATTACTATTTAACCATTGACCCAACACATAAATCTGGGAGTGATCTCAGTATATATCAAGTTTGACAGAATATGCAGCTATCCTGCTTTTACTCCTGAGGCTTTGCCATTTCAGTGGATGCTGGCCTGATGTGCTACTTTCAGAATTGACATCTGTCTGCATAGCAGGTAGATGTGCCAGGAAACTAACATCCCCTGATTCTGACCAATAACTACTGAGAGTTAGCTTATAAATATTCTACCTGCATTCCTCTTGAATAGGATATATTTATGGATATCTTTTAAGACACCTTTAAAGTATATTTTCTATACTGTAGTCCAAAATTCCTCAGCAGGATTAAGTGCCAGTTGCCCATGGTGCTAATTTGCTTGAAAATATGCCTTTTATTCATTCAAATTTCTTTCCAGTTTTACTTCCCTATTTTCCTGCTGGCATTTTCTTGCTTTCCAAAATAAACTGCTACCACTTGAATTCTTATCTCAGGGTCTGCTTCTGAAAAAACATGAACTCTAAACCAAGACACCAGATTTTATCTGAATATAGAATCAAACACTTGATTTGTGTAGGAAACTATGTCCAGATCTCTATCCATATTAGTTCTACCCTGTTTTTTACATTTTCCACATGTCTTTCCTGGGATATTCCTTCCTATTCATGGCTTTGTTTTTAAGCCTGCCTAATTTAAATCCAACCTCCACATTGCTGAAAGACCAAAATCTTCTTTTTAATATTATTTGTTTCCATTTTTGATTGACATATAACAAGTGTAACACATATGCAGTGTGATGTAATGTTTCAATACAGCAGATCCTTCCTGTATTACTTAGCCAAAGTCTTTTGGGCTTTGCATCACCTACAAAACAAAACCTAAGCTTCCAATCCCAGAGTTAAATCTCCATTGTGGTCTGGTTCCACCTGTTGGGTAGTAGTAATGAACAATGAAATGCATGGCAAGGTCACAGGTTTTCTTTAAGTTACTTTTAAAGTCTTCTTTAAACTAATCCAAGGCAGACAAGTGAATAACTTGTAGCCAATAACTTGTAGAAAAACATTAGTACACAGACCTTGAGAGTAAGCAAATAGAAAACAAAAGAACTAACTGGGGGTCTAATTGGGAAAATGCATCAAGAAAGAAGGATTAATGGAAGTAACTCTTGACAAGAGTCCACTGAGGTCAGGGTAAAGCTAGAAGTTATGGCCTCAGGTGCCTCCATATATCTTGCAAGGGAGGTTTCTTTAGTAACTCAGGCACACTAAGGCACCTTCTGACCTTCCACTGACCCCACTACCCACATTAACATAGGATTGACTTACAGATGAAGCTCCCCTGAATAAGACTGCCACTGTGACATTTCTAGAAAGGACCAATTCAGGGTCAAAAATTCTACTACCCAAGGGGAAGAAGGAATTGAACACTTGATTGGCAAAGTCTGCATAAGGTGGTCCCAAGTTCTCAAGGCAAACCTCAAATAGTAATAAATTTGGAAATAGCACTGTCTTCTTTGTTGTTTTCTGTGACCAGACATAGCCCACCTTCTCCCTTGAGACTTCTCTCTGCTTGAGCTTTATTCTACTTTCTCCATATTCTCACTTTGCTTCCACTTTAACTTCACTTATAAGAAGGTCCTCCTGCAAGGCTAACTTTAAATTTTCTTTCATCAGCATACAACAACCGAGGTTCACAGCTTCAGCTCCCCACTCTCCTGAGACACACCTATGTTTTTAGTTGCAATTTTTCTACCTCTCAGTTTTGTTCCAGCAACACCAACTGAATTGATATCTCACCCTGGTATCCCTATCCTATCCCATCATTCTGGATAACCAGATCTTACTTCTGTCCTATCCTATGGAGAAAGTCTTCTTTTCTCCTCTATCCAAAAAAAAAAAAAAAAAAAAAAAAAAAAAAATGCTTTCTAGCCTACGTTCTATGTGTTATCTCGTATTATCTCTATAATCTTTTTCTATTTCCACCAGGTTAAAATTTCCAGTTTACATCTAAATTATTGCAAGTGCCTCTCTACAGATCTCTATGCCTTGACTTTCTTCCTTCCATTTGAATCCAAATGACATAATTCTTCCAATGTTAATTTTACAAAAGAGTGAATTAAACGCCCCAGGCAAAGTCCCTATCTAACCCCTTCTCCAGTCACTCCACTCTGACCTTCTGTTCAAGTCATATCAAATTAAATTACTTTTTTCACTCAATGCCACAGTGCAAGCCTCTTTTATGCTTCTGTGCATTTGTACATGCCTGTGACTGGAATGGATCTGTCCATCTACTAATCCATCAAGTTTTATCTCAGACATCACTGCTGCATAGTACATTCTCCAACCTCTTTCCCTCCCTACCTGCTAACAATTTCTTCTAATGGTGTCTCTTGGCATTTGGAAAATATTTCCTTCATAACACTCACTGCATTGCCTTGTAATTATTTATAAGTGCCTTATGGGCTGTTTCTCTCAGCTTAGCTTAATATCTGATACACAGTAAACACTCAAGGAAGAATCCTTGTGAATGTATAACTGGATGAGTAAATTAATGGAAAGCATAACTTGTGTTTAGTCCAGATGAAGACAATCACAGAGCAGCAAATGATTTCTTGAGCACAATGTGACCGAGGCTTAGAAAAATTTTTGTCCTTCCTAATAACAACACACGTCTCACTTTCAAATCTGGAAACAAAAAATGGAAAAGAAGAAACTGATGTTATAAATGAAGAAACAGAAGGAAGGTGGAGTTTGAGGGAACAGTGGGTAAAAATGAGACAGGGAAGAGAGAGAAACAGAGGACACAGCATGTGACACCCTCATCAATGCTTGCCTTCTAGATCTGAGAAGGCTCGTTATAGCAACAGCATAATTTATTTCCATACATAGGATCCTCATACTCAGCTTCAGCTCAGGATACACGTGATCACAACAACTCAAGCAATGGAAGATTAAGCCTCATTTCCCCTCAGAAACACTTTGGTCTCACATCATGCCTTTCCCTACTGCCACCAGGGATTTAAACTACCAGTCATGAGAAGCTGCACATTGTGTTAAATCACTGAAGGAAAAACAGGCAAAGGCAATAATGGAATTAAGCCTTCCAGGTCTCAGGTGGAAGAGGTATTATCCAAAATAAAGCTAATTATTTAATGGACGGGAGTCAGTGGCTGGCCATTTCAGTGGCCAGATGGATAGTAATGCATCATGGCCCTTTTTCGAGTGGGGTTTCATGCTCTGAACATCTGTCTATTGCAAGCAAAAATATGTTCTGGTTCCACTTAGCCTGTGAAGTGTGGGATATGCACAGGTCTAACCAGAGGAAGAAATCTGTAAGATAAGTCAACCATTTAGGCTTTGCAATGAGGGTACAAGGTTTAAAAAAAAAAAAAAATAACTCAAGTGATGGAAAGAAGATGTATATTTAACTCAAATATGGATTCTTGGCTCAAATCTGAAATTGCATGATACACAGTTCTGAAACTGTCAACTATGCTATAATTGGACAACAGTAAATCCTTTTCCCATATTCCCCTGCCCCTTCACTACGTAATTTTCTCCTCCAAGAGGGATTCCAAAGAAACCTCACTAAACACTGGGAAGTATCTAACTGCTCCCTGGCAGGATCTGAGCCTCTCTTCTCTCACAGATTCCCATTAAAAACAGGTCAGTAGATGAGAGTCTTGAAGACATAAGAAAATTTATCTGGTAACTTTCATTAATCAAAAAGTAAGAACATAATTTACCCATTCCCCTGAGTGACATGTTTTTGTTCCATCCTAGGGTTCACTACCTCCCTCCTCCCTGCTGCTTTTCTGTCTTTCTATCCTCTTATTATAAGGAGAACAATTTCCTCAGAGCCATCAAGCACATCACACCTTGGTAGCAGCCTGTACAAGGATGTTTTTTAAAAGCCAGTGTCTGAATATGACAAATGACATTAGCCCTGTGTTTGGCAGGGTCACAGCCAGAGCCGAGCCTGATATTTACAGTATGCTTTATAAAACCACAAACATCTTCCTAAGTCCTATGGGATGTCATGTCACACAGAACATATGCAATTAATCTCCTATTGTGACATTTATCACCTTTCTCCTCAGGCAGGCCTCTCCTAGAGATGGTTAAGTAGCCACTGCTGGAGCTGCCACCTATCAGCAATAGTCACATATATGTGTTGCAGGGTTTGGCACTAATGCAACACCCTACTTGAAGCAGCAGTGCCATGAAGTAGTGAGCCTTGAAAAAGGCTCAAACTTAATAGGTCATATAGCAAAGTCTTTCCCCACTGGAATAAAACATTCAGTACTTGGAAAAGATCCTGTCCTTGGGGAATTGGTTGCCATCACTTTTAAGTATTATATAAATCTGTGTTAATTTAGCTCCAACGTGACCATTTATTTCAAGACTTGAATACATTGAAATTGCAGAAACAGAAGTTTCAATACTGGAAACCACAGGTTTTAAACTCTACAATTACCCAAATCAAGGCAGTGCTAACAAAATATCTAAATAACTAACTAGTTTATTGAAAACTTTTAAAATCTAGATCTCTACAATCCATCCATATATATATATGCTATACCAAGATTCCAGTTTCAAGTGCTATCCCTCCTCTATCACTAAAAACTGTTAGACTTGGTCAGCTAGGAAAGTGCAGTTATTAATTCAGACTGAGCAATTGCTTGAACAGCAATTTTCAATTCTAACCCACATGAAGATTGACATTTGCTAATGATACCCCTCTATGAACATGTGCAGGATTCTCAATTTTCATATACTTGTTATTGTTCCATCTTTCAAATAATCAAGAAAGCATATCAGTGAGTTAGACTGCCTTTATCAGAAATATTTTGATGCTTCCTACTGAATATAAAATTAAAACATTCATACATGTTAGTATTTCATTATAAATAACAAGGAACTTGCAACAAATTTTGCAACCCATGGGCATATTTTTGGGTGTCAAGACTCTGTACCTGATGCATGATTCACCAAGACAATCATAGCATGTGATTCCTATTTACATATCATATTCCTCATAACTGCAAGCAGAACTCTTAGATTACCTTCTCGGGTCACACAACTAGTAAATTTGGGGTCTAGAATTTGAATCCATTGGCCCCATAGGTAGAGTTGAATGCATGCTAGACTATAAAATTTAAGAGTTTTGTTCTATTCCAAAGGCAATGTTCAACTACTACCCTGTCTTTAACTATTCCCCATCTCAATCATCACCTCCTGGCTTTGGCAAGATTGAGGTCCTTCAATATAGGACTACAAATATATCTCTTGCCTTCTAACTCCCCATATTTTAAGGCAGAGGTCAAATGAATCCTCTCTGATGAGTCTTCTCTGAAAATCAGATAGAAATTCTTGTCTTACTCTAGTGCAGAGCTTCTCAACCACAATACTGAAGAGGCTACAAATCATGCTAAATGGATTACAGTGCACAGGAAAGCCTCACGTGACAAAAAAAAAATACCCATTTGTCTTAAAATGTCAATAGGATAAGGTGGAGAATAAGTGTAAGGTCAATGATAACAGTGTTTGTAACTTTCTTATGATATTTAACATTTTTCCTTGCATTACATAATATATTGAATATTCCCAGAGATCAGATGATGTTTTTCACAATGCTATATTCAACCTCCTTTCCCCAAGAGTGACTAATCAGTTTTCAACAAGTTTTGGGGACTGAATGAATGGAAATCACTTTACTGATGTTTGACTCTGTACGGTAAACCCCAAAATGCACTCTGGAATAATGTGTGGAACAATATCTGCATCAAAGAATCCCATAAATTTTCATGGTGGAGAACATATTAAGAGGAACAATAATCTCATTTTTAAAACATGAATGCTGAAGATCAGAGAAATGAAGTTAATTGATTAAAGTCACAGCACAAGAGCCAACTTATGGGCCCTTAGACTGGGTTACATCTTAAACAGAAGCCCAAATGATATAAAGAAAGGAACAAAAATAGAAAACTTCTCTTTAAAAAATAAAATATATCTTTTCCCAGGAGAATGAAATCCTCTTCTGGACATGGGTGATGTACATGACCTTTTTTTTTTCTTTTCAAAATCATAAACATGCTATGCATCAGTGCTTCCTCTAATCATACTGACAGTGGCGATCAATGCCTTTTACGGAGATTTGTGGAGACCACAAAGAGTCAAGCGTTGCTACTATGGAGATAAATGTCCTTGAAGGCTCTCAGCCTTAGCTCACCACTAAATGCCTCCTTGGAGGGTGCTTTATTTTATCCCCATGTTACTACTGGACTGGGGCAGTGGTTCAGTACTGACGCAAAAAGGTGTCCAAGGTGTCATGTCAGAACCTCAGGTTATGACTCATGTGAAAGACAGGTCCTGAATTTTCTTTCTTAGCAACTCTTGTCCTAGTCCTAGTCATCCAATTAGTTCATGAGATCTCTTAAGTGATACAAGATTCTTAAATTAGTTGTTGTTTTCAAATTTAGAAATTCAATCCAAGTTGTGCTATCTGTGTAAATTAAGGTGCTGCCAGTTCACCCACTTCTGTTACTGACTATTGTGAGTTCACGTATCCTCACAAAGTTAGTTCTTAACAGTGTAACTTCTCACAATGCTGCCGGATATGTGCTCCAGCAAAATGGACCAAAGTGCTTAAAATGCTTCACTTAGAAAGGGATTATGTGTTGATGATTCTGCAATAGCTTATGCTCAGCTGAGAGAAACCAAGCAGAAGAGAATGCCACACTGGTCTAAGATGAAGGCAAGGTGTCCTCTGTGCTAATAAATAACACAATATACTTGATGTGTTGACACAATTATCCCCAGTCTGCAGACCTTTCTGCTCATAGGGCATCAGGAGCCTTCTAAGTCAATTAAAAAAGAGTCTCCATTCCTGGATTCCCCATGTCTGGAGAAAAACATGGAGGTGCTATATTTTATTACTAAGTGAAAAGGTTTTCCTCTTCACAACCTGCCTACTAAACCCTGTGTCATAGTAGTGAGCCACATTCCAAATTTACATACACACCTTGTACCAATCACAGAGTCTTTTATTTAACCCCCTTAATTTCCACACAAAATAAACTACATACATAAATATCAATAAGTGTTAGACCCATGAGCAGCAAGGTATGAATCTCTCAGCATTTCATAACGATTTCACTTCTCTCCCTCTTCAAGAGCCACAATTAAATCCCAGAGGGAAAATTATTTTCTGTGGAGAATGCAAATAGTGGTTTCTTAAATGTATGCATAGATCCATAACAGTATTACTATTATTAACTGCAACAATAACGAATAAATTTACTCCTAGAAAATAAGTAGATAGCTGAGATTTTATAACCCTATTAAATATCTCTGTATTTTATATGTTGCAGATTATTTTTTTCTTTATGAGATGACCTGAGTCACATATGTACTTTATAGCTTCCTCAAATACAAGAAAATGGAGCTATAACTTTTCATTTTTCTCTCTATCATGTGTGATGGATAGAAGAATATGCATATGTAATCAAAAATGTTCTTTTACTTCAACTCTTTGATCTGGAGAGTAGAGATTATTGTCTATGCAATTTTATTCAAAATAGCCATTTTCATTTCACAGTCATTTAAAGGAATAGGAAAGATATTAAGCACCAAAAATGGCCACCAAAATAAAACTATTCACTAATGTTATATTGTTTCTTGAGTGGCTTTTGTCATTGACTACTCCAAATAGGGGAGTCTTAAAAGTAAGAGCAAAAATGTTATAGATAGCAGAAATAATATTGAAATAATCAAAGTATGAGCAGTCAACTTATTTTTAATGTTTTTATTAATGCATTATTGTTATACATAATAGTATGGTTCATTTTAGCATATTCATAACTGCATACAACATAAGTTGCTTCATTGCAATCCCTAGTACTTCCCCTTTCCCTCTCCTCCTCCAACCCCTCATCACCTTTTTCTATTTTATTTGCATTCCTTCTACTTATTGTTTTTAACTGGTGTATTGTAGTTCTACATAAAGTGAAATCCATTGTAATATATGCATACATGCACATAATATAACTTGATCCTTTCATTCCACAGTTCTTTCCATTTCCTATTTCTCCTCCTTTTTGAGAGAATTTGAAAGAGGTAGGTAGACACTTGGATATGATTCCCAAATATACCTCTAATAATCAGCTAAACTTTCTTGTTATACAGGAGATCATCCAAGAAATAGGAAAAAAGAAAATGATGAAACAAAATAGTATAAGGAGGAGGAGGAAATGGAAAAAGGAAACAGTAGTATAAATACTTCATGATTTTTAAAGGCAGGTATCCATTATCTGAAAAGCACAGAAGAATCCATCCCATTGTCCGGTTGCTATTATGCTCAAACATGTAAATTTGCCAACCATCCAGTTGTTTTATTATTCCATTTGCTTTGAGATAGCATGGATGAATGAAAAATGCATTTCTGATCATCTTCAACTTGATTTAGAAACTTGCAAATTTTCTAAGTTACACTAACACTCGCTAAGTCAAAAGGGAAGTAGAATTTGCCTTCCGACTCTCACGAGTAACAGCTCCTAGTGTTTCCTACTGGTGTGAGGATGTGGACTTCACTTTCTGTACATCAGATCAAGTCAGTGATAAGCAATTGAGGGAGCATAGAAATATTCCAGCCGTGTCAGAGAGAACCCAGTTCCCAGGGAATGCTTCAGGCTAGAAAATCCTAAGGTTTTCAAGTGATACCATGTCACCTCTGTGACAAACCCAGTCATGCTGTGAAAGGCTTATTTTAATGGGTTTCAAAGTTTGTCCTATGTCACAATCACCTAGAAGGGTTGTTAAAACACAGATTGTTGGAACACACATCCAGAGCTTCTGATTTAGGTGGTGTTGGGTGACCTGAGAGTTTACATTTCTAACAAGTTCTTAGGTAGTGATCATGCTTGTGGTCCAAGAACTACATTTTGTAAATCACTGTGCCATTCTATTATGAACAGACTTGCATAATAATCTTGTTCTGGGCTCTGTAATAATCAAATACTGCCTTTGTGCTTAAAATATAATTCCACCACAATCTGAAATTAAAAATTAAACACTGAATGAGTTAACTTTTCTCTGCTTGATATCAAACATTCACATTTTTTAAACTATTAAAATTCATTGGTATGGGTACCCACAACTAGAGATGGCTATGGACTTCTGCTGAAGAACATTTAATTCCACTGACAGATAAAAGAAAATATCGGGCATAGCCTCATTCTTTGTAATGTCAGTTTCTTTATACATTGAAGAAATATTATGACCAGTGTGTAGAAAGAATAGATTATAGATTCGACATAATTTAGTTTTTAATTTCAAGAGTTTCACAGAGCCTTTATTTCCAAGGCTATTTCATCCAATAAATATTATCAAAGGTAAATCATAAAATGCCTACTATGTGCAATGAGACTCTGTCAGTCCTCTGTGCAATCAAAAAAAAGAAATAGCAAAGTCTCTGACTCAGAAACACACAATACACACACATCACAACATATAATAAAAGATAAAACTTTATAGGAAGATTCAAGATCCAATAAGTAGCAGCATGAAACAAGTTCATTGGGGTAGCTTGCCCTTTTTTTCTTGGTTCAGAGAATAGTGGTTATCTCCAACAATTGATCAGATATTGATCCTATGAATACAATCTGCTGCTCTTCATTCTATTCAGTGCATTAGGTCATCTTTATCTTTCCCTTCTTAGTTTATTTGGACTGTTATAACAAAATTCCATAAGCATGTGACCTACAGATTAGCAACCATTTCTCACAGTTCTGGAAACTGGGAAGTACAAGACCAAGGCAGTAGCAGATTCCATGTTTGCTGAGGGTCTGTTCCTCCTAGGTGGCGCCTTCTAGCTGTTCCTCACATAGTGGAACAGACAAGCCAGCTCTCTGGGGCCTCCTGTGTGAGGGCACTAATCCCATTCATGAAAGCTCTGCTCTCATGATCCAATCACCTCCCACAGACCCCCCTGCTAATATCATTACATTGGTGGTTATATTTCAATATATGAACATTGTGGGGACACAAATACAACTTTCTAATAAAATTATCCCAGTTCCTTTGACATTTCACTCAACTAAGACCTAATGAGCATACTTAGTTTACAGCCACTTTACTAGTAGTGGGGAGCAAGATTGTATCAGATGACAAGCTTCTCCCTAAAGCTACTTACACTCTAAGGGGAGAGATATAAAAATGAAAAGCCATTGATGCTATGGTGCCAGGGTGCTAAGCCAAGTGATGGGGGCTCTGGATCAGACATGGTAAGGTTTTCATGGGCACTCTAGTACTTGAGACTAATCTTGAATTAAAAGCTGGAGGTTCAAAGAACATGTTTGGCATGCATCAGAGTGAACAACATGGAAATAGTCTCAAATCACTGTAGAACAATGGCTTTTGTTTTTGTTTTTTTAAGATTTTTAAATTTGTTCTAATTAGTTATACATAACAGTACAATACATTTTCACACATCATACATAACTAGAGTATAACTTCTCATTATTCTGGTTGTACATGTTGTAAAATCACACTGGTCATGTAGTCATATATGTACATGGGTAATAATGTCTGATTCATTCTACTATCCTTCCTCCCCCATAATCCCTCCCCTCTGTTTACTCCCCTCTACCTAATCCAAAGTATCTCTATTTTTCCCTAGCCCTGTGCCTCTCATTGTGAATTAGCATCCACATATCAGAGAAAACATTAGGCCTTTGGTTTTTTTGAGTTTGGCTTATTTCACTTAGCATGATATTCTCCAGCTCCATCCATTTGTCAGCAGATGCCATAATTTCATTCTTCGTTAAGGTTGAATAATTATTCCATTTGGAATATACGCCATATTTTCTTTCTTCATCCATTCATCTATTGAAGGGCATCTAGTTTGGTTCCATAGTTTTGCTATTGTGAATAGAACACTTGATTTTCACTAAGGAAATTCAAGTTGTTCAGTATATATTGGAGGAAATTTGGGTGAGGAAACCATGAAAGTAACTTTCCCACTACTAGAATATCTCTTCCCCAAAGATGGCCTTTCTTACAATTATATTGCTTATTGTACAATTATGTATTATGCACTATATTTATGTTTTTATGTCTCCCACATCTGGGATGATGGGACAAAATGAGTTAAGAAGAAAATAGCAATGGCAGAATGGATTTTTGTTTCAGCAGAAATAATTCTGGCATTTTCTAAAATGTTTTGTCATTGTTGTTGTTGTTGTTTTAGTTTTCTGTGTCATCCCTTCTCTGAGAAAACAAACTAAAAGTGGTGGGAATAACTGAAGACTGAAACTCATCATCCATACTATACGATTTACACAATCAAATTGCAGATGTCCAGTGACCACGGTCTATTCCATTTTGCTTTTCCATCTCTACCAAGGTATCTGGTGAAGCATGAGCTCCAGTTAAGAATCCCAGGACTAGATAGTTACCACAACTATGTCCTGCATCACCTTGACTATTTCTAAAGAGCTGCTTCATTCATTTCTCACAATTACACATTTAGCTTTCATCAGGCCAAAGGAGAAAAGAAATGCTGATGAGTTGCCTAGTTGTTACCCACAAAGGCCCTTATAGATTTTTCTGCCCCAACTGTACAAAACTTGATAGTCTTGCTCTGTCTTTTTTTTTTTTTTTTTTTTTTTTGGTCTTTTTTTTTTTTAAATATTTATCTATTTGCTTTAGTTGCACACATTGCGTTTATTTGTACGTGGTGCTGAGGATAGAACCCGGGCTGCGCACGTGCTAGGTGAGCGCTCTACCGCTGAGCCACAATCCCAGCCCCTCTTACTCTGTCTTTTAAACTTGTACTCAGAGTTTCCTCCATTAGAATGTGCACTTGGTTATTTCTGAGCATTATTCTGACGGTATCTGACCACTGTCTAAATTCTCCCATCATTTGGAATTTTCACCCTTTGTTTTCAGACACAGCTCATCCATGCTTTACTGTGCTGGTTTCTCTTCATTTTACAAATTGTTCTGTACTCTCCATTTCTTGCCTCTCATTTTTACAAAATTAAATCCCATAAAAGTATTTTCTTCATGTTTGGAACTTTGCACTAGAAACATGATGAAGGTATTTTGAGTACAGACCTTAAAAGGAAAGCAAAAAAAAGAATCCAAATTGTCTGAACTTTAATGCTTTTTCTCTTTTTTTTTTTTTTTGAAGAAATTTAAAAATGAATACCTGAAATGTTCTATAATATCTTTGAGAGAAGCAATTTAATCAAAAATCAGAGAGCTTCTAGTTAATTTAATTCCCTCCAGACCCACATTCCTTCCAAATTGCACACTTCAAAACTACAGAGCCAAAGAACTTTAGATGCCCTCTGAGAATGCCTGAAGAGAAGGGGAAAAAAGGTCCCTGAAAGAAAATGAAAGTAAAAGCTAATTTATGGAGAGAAAAGAGAAAATGGTGAGGAAATTTCAATTAATCTGTGATTGATTTAACACTTACGGACAATTGTTAAGAAGAAAAGCAATATTAGCATTTAATTAATTATTTAGAAGCTATTGAAGGGAATATATTGTGTACTGTATCAAACCTATAGCCCACATGCAGAATAGATTGAAATTCCCCTAGGTGGCTACTAGCTGGAAAAACTAAAGTATAATGTACTAAAGGGACACGTGTTTCAAATTTAAAGATGTAACGATAAGGGAGAAATGGTTGCAGATTGTACATTGGACAAAATTTTAGGTACCTGAACAGCCTGAAGTCATTGATAACTTGGTTTTGATAACCTACATGCAAGAATATGAAGTGTATTTAAATACTGCTTACCACTAAAATAATGGACCCTGCAAACAGAAGGTTGACTCCATTCTATGTCAACATCATAGTATTTAAACAAATCTAGCCCAGGATGCAGTCTCATAAAAACCAGAATAATTCGAGAAATTAATTGTCAAATATATATTCTTTAAAATATTCTGCCACTGTTAAGTGACAGGCCAAATGATGAAGTGAATCTCAGTAAAGATGACAATGATTCCTTACAAAGAAACAAGGAATTATTCTGACAGTAGTGGCTGTTGTCAGCTTTGCTTAAGATTGGGAAACTCTGTTCATGTGTTTAAAGTCTTCTATGCTTCCCTCTGAGGGGATATATTTGTATGCGTGTCCATATGTATGATTATATATGTGTACATACATAAACATGTGCATGTATTTGTGTGTATACATATACGTGGGGGGGTGCTCAAGACTAAGTGCATAAGAAAGAGAATACCCTTATCTCTGAAAGTGGTAGTGTTGTGTGCCAGTATGTGCACACAGTGTGTGTGTGCACCCACCCCCACAAACACCTATATACACCTATACAAGTCTCTGCTTGCTAGACTCTATGATTCCCTATCACTCCTAGATCATGCAGCATATATGCACAGTACTGTATATCTGAGAAAATCCATTCTGCAGCTTTGTTCGAGCTCCGCATCATGTCTTTTCATTTTGAAGCCATTATTATGGCTCTGAAACAGAGCATTTCCCTCTCCTGCTATATTAACACCACTGACCACCTAGCCATCTTTGCTTTTGATAGCAATAGCTATCTCTAACCACATAATGATCAAGATGTGTTACAAACACTTTACATGCAGGCTCATTTATCATAATTAGCAGTAATTATTGGTTATAAATTATTATGAATTGGTGCTATTATTATTTCCATATCTCAGATAAGGAAACAAAGGCTAAAGCATGTTAAGTAACTTTGACCAACACTCCAAAGGTAGGAAGTCCTGCATCCAGGATGGGAAGGTAGGTGTCTGCCTCTAGAATCCAAATTCTAAGCACAGTGCTAATAAACTTCTGCTTGGCCTTAAGGGGTAGAGAAGCTACCAATGTCAGCATTGTTGCATTTTAGTGATAATTTACCTTATCAGTGGTTCAGCATTAAAATAAACCCAAAGCCATATTCTCCTGTTGTTGACTTTAAATGGTCATTTTTTTTCCTCTTCTTGTCCATCAATGGATATTATAAAATATCCACCATGCAAATTAGGTAGAGAAGAAGGCATGCTATTAGATCCACAGGGTTATCATTTTATACATAAATGTAAAAGAATTTAAGAAAATATGCAAAGGAATAGGAAATGCTTTCTTCCTTCAAAAGATTTCATATAGGAGCTTGCATGAAGTTTAGTCACATATATTGAGATTTATGGATTGAACATTGAGAGATGGAAGTTCTATTAAACTCTAAACCAAAAGGTTTCAACTTTTCAAGATAAGGGTTAGAAACAGTTAAAAGGACATTTTTGCTGAAGGCTGATAGAATCATGCTAACCACAGCTGCCAGTGGTTCTCTTTTCAGACTGGCCCTCTTCTGCCTCCTGGGGGATACATTAGCATGTCCAGAAAGTACATTAACTTGGGTGTTCCTATCCCCACGTGACATCTGAAAATTTCAAACTACAGAAAGCTTATCAAAAGGTACACATTGCTACCCCTGCTGCTATCAATTAAAATGTAATCAATGAAAACTACAGGGACAACTTTTCCCCATACCGAAAATGACATGCAGAAGTCCCATCTCCTAACATCTCCCTCACTCCTGATGGCACTCAGTTGCCTCATGCCTTGGGGTTTTCCCTTTCACCATCTAAGTCTACCTTCAGGCCATGGCAATCACTCTGGTTTTCATGTCTTACAAACTATTGCATATATGAATAACACATATTCTGAGCTTTGGAATCTAGTCCAGTGCATGTTTCATGTTCATTTAGTGTGTATATTTAACCTCCTTGATTATCAGCTTCTCAGCTATAAAATGGGCATCATAACAAAACCTCTTAGTGTTATTGTGAAAATTATGAATGTGATAATGCATGAAATATACTTATCACATTGCCTGGTACCTCATGAGCTCTTAACAATTCGTGGCAGGAATTATCATCACATGTGAATCCCAAATTAAGGAAGATAATTAATTCCTACCTTGCCATCATTAGAATAACTAGATTCACCTTCCTCACAAAAGGTAGTGCATATCCAATTTACTTCGCATTCTTCTGTCCTCAGTAACATCTATCTTCTATCCATGGAATTTGTTCTGTATGTTGCTACACATAATTTTTCTTAAGTCCCCTGAGTGACTCAAGAACATCTTAGAATTCCCTATGGCCCTTCAAACTAAATATAAATTTATCTGCTCTTCACTAACTCCCCTGTACCGCTTGTCCTATCAGACCATTTTCTTGTATTATATTAAATAGACACTTTATTGCAGGAGAGCCATGTTACTCCACTATTTCAGTCATAATTTGCCTATTTCATCTGCAAGGTTAATTTTTCATTCGGATTCACCCAACCCAGGGAAAAAGAAAACTCTGTTTTGTTTCTATCCGTTCATGCTTATCTCCTTTTATAAGGCCATCCACCTTTGCCTTGAAGGTTTCCAAATTAACACCATTCAGTGTTGGTGAGTTTCAATCTATATATAATCAAAGTATTCACAATAGGTTTGCATTTTAGTGGTGCATTGCATATTGCTTTGCCTGGGAACATTTTTTCAATGTTTGTTTACCATTGATTCTAATAAGTGCTTTGGAGTACCCTTCATTATTTATAGCATATATTTCATATGCTATTGCTATGGCTGGAGAGTTTGCCCCAAAGGTTCATGTGTTGAGGGTTTGGTCCTCAGCCCATGGCAGTAGCACAAGGTGGTGGAATCCTAAAGTGTTGGGACCTCACTGAAGGAATTCAGAACATTGGGTGCATGCTCTTGAAGGAAATATTGGGACCTGGCCGCCTTCCTATTTATGTCTTTGCTTCCCAGATTCTATGGCTGCACCACACATTCCCCACCATAATGTATGGCACCATTACAGGCCTAATACAACAGGGCCAACTGACTATGGACTGGAACCCTGAGTTAAAATAAATCGATTATCTAAGATTTTTTTTTTTTCACAGTGACAGAAGGCTAACAGAGCTGTCTTCCCCCAAATTAGTGAAGGTGCTGGATATCAGGATAAACAGTCATAGACTACACCATTTAACAGTGTGACCATTATCAGAACAAGAAGATACATGGTGACTCTATTTTCCTTCACCTTGACCTCAAACTATTCAGGTTTTCACCCCCTGCTGGAAGAAACAGGAATTGAAGGAATTCTGATACTCTCCTGTTCTTACTTGGCACTGAGAGCTTAAAACAGTCAGCTCATTCACTGATATTCAGATCCCACTTGTAGTAGAGTTCCCCCTTTTTTCCCCCTCTTTCATTCCTTTCTTTCTAAAACTGTTGCTATGGAAACTGCACTGAGTTTTCATTCTCTGTCTCCGTCATGCTTGTGCTTGGAAGCCAGGGAAAGGGAGACATTGATCAGTGATACAATGAGACAGCCTCTGGGGAGAGAGGCAGGCCTTGGGGAGTATGTATTCTCAGGACACTGGATCACAACTACTCTTTCAGCAAAGACAGGTCGATTTGACCATCCTTTAGAGGGATTTAATTAAAACCCAGTCTGGGCCAGCCCTTATGCTGCACGGTGGCAACATGGATCACCAGCATCCAATAGTGGCATGTCAAAGAAGGTGAGGGTTACTCAGAAATGGCCTCACACATATTAAAGGTTTTTTTGCTATGTTCTGTTGTCAAGCAAAAAAAATTCATTTGGTGCTCATCCTTTCAGCTAGAGATTTACTGACCATGGGTTGAATTCACTTTTCATGTTATTAGGTCACTGGGGACCCAGCAGGTTTCTCATCCCCCTTCCTATGGTTTTCTCTGGGGCAGGGAATTCTGCAGTTTCACCTGTGGATTAAAGGAGATGAACGGGCTAAGGACATTATAAACTGTACTTTCAAGATATTCCCACTCTAGTTGCAGCAATGACTACTGATATAGTTGCTGTGATATCCTTCTATATGTGATTTTACAAGTGCATTTGATTTTTTTTCCTATACATTTTCAATCTCTCATGCATTAGGAGGAGGTAATGAGATGCTGATCTTGAAGGCACCCTAAAATTCCAGCTGTGAACACATGACACATGTCAGCAGTGGGCTTCTGATTCCCAACTTGAAAATCCTCTGACTCATTTACCAGGCTTCTAACCTTTCCTGTGTGCCAGCTTTTAAAGTTTCTGGCAAGTGGGGAAGAAGTTCTGAGAAAAAGAAACTTGATGGCCATTGACAATCCTCTCATCTATCCTGTCAAGATCTTTCTAGGCTACTCTCTTCTGATTCAAACTCCCACCTGACAGTTAACCATTTCCTTTACCTTCATGCTTGCCCCTTCCTCACCTCTTATACATCTTATTTAGTCCCTCCATTCAGTAGAGATTTCAGGTTTCTTTCTTTTTTCTTTCTTTCTTTTTTTTTTTTTTTTTTTTTTTTTTGGTACCAGGGATTGAACTCAGGGGCACTCAACCACTGGGCCACATCCCCAGCCCTTTTTTTGTATTTTATTAGAGACAGGGTCTCACTGATTTGCTAAGTGCCTCGCCATTGCTGAGGCTGGCTTTGAACTCGCGACCCTCCTGCCTCAGCCTCCCAAGTGCTGGGATTACAGGTGTGAGCCACCGTGCACGGCTGAGATTTCAGGTTTCTTACTGTGCACCTCATCTCTGCCAGATCCTACATGTGAAATTGCTAAAGTTCTTAAACCTCTTTGGATTTTGATTTTCTCATTGCTATAAGAGAATAGTATAGTACCAGATTGTTGTAAAGGCCACTATAATGATGTATGTAAAATAAGCATAAAGTGTCAGAAAGTGTTCAGCCAACATTAGCTTCCATTTAACTCATTCAGACCCATATAGTTCCCTTGTTTTCCCATCTTTTATTTCTGCTTCATCTCTTTAGTCAAGGAGTGATCAACTTCAACATGATTTTTCAAATTTCACTTAGCATGTAAAAGTTAGTTCAAAATATCTTTGCACACTAGTGCAAGTGCACTGATGGTATAATGAACTGATCCTTGAGGTGTGCCCCAAGATTTAGTCAACAGGTTGCCTGATTTCTTATCCTACCCTCTCTTAGAAACATGCAGTATCCCATGCACCCTGAGTAACCCAATTCAGAACTTTAATATCTACCTTTTCTGTTTCTTGTTTCTTCCCCAAACCATGTTCTACACTGCCAGTTCAAAACTATATACTTAACAATCCAATAAAGATAAATTGAGCAAGTATATATTTACAATATTATGTATTTACAACTATTGTGAATAAATTTAGCACTTGGAAATCTATACCTTCTTCCTCAAGGAACACCCACTCAGGGTTCCACAACCAGCCCTGAAGTAATGATCCCCAAATGTGCAGCTCCAACCCTGACTTCCATCTCAACATTCACTCTTAATTTTTAATATAACTTAAAAGTTCCTGTCAAGATATGTAACATGATCTCAAATTTATTATGAACCCTTTGTAGCTCACTTATAATATTTTTTAATCTAAATAATCCTAATGACCTTTTCCATCTGCCAGTCTATGACCTTTTTTCATTACCCCAAGATAATTTATATTATCCAACTCTCAGCTCCCTCTCTGCTGGAATATGCCAATATTTGTCAACTGTTCATTAGTTTCATATTTTTGAGAAAATAATACTTGGAAGTATATAATTCCTTTTTACTCACCATTACCTAATTAGACATTCATCTTCCAAGTTGAGTTAAATATTATGTCACATTTCTTCATAGTGTTTCCACTCCTGTACCTCAGTTCTGATGTTCATTATCATGAGCTGTGTCCTCTCTTTCTCTCTCTCACCAGTCCAACAGATACAGAACTGCCGATCTGATATTCCAAAAATATTGTATTCACATGTCACTCTCTTCCTCAAAAATCACTGCAACAGCAGAAATATTCAGACTCTGGAGCCCAGTAGTTACATCCATCCATAATATCACTTTTCATTTCAATCTTCTCACCTGCTTTTTCTAAGTATAATGTTTTTTCTCCCCAATGAAAACACAAAGTCAAAATCCTGACAGCATGTGAGTATAGTGTATCCATCCTACTACCAATAATTCATATTCCAGTATGAAACACTCCATTATCTTCTTTTTCTCACTTAATTCCCTCTTTAATTCAGGTGCAATTCAACTTCCTCCTCTTCCATGCAGTCTCCCTGTATTTTGCTATTCACAGGCATTTGTTTTGGCTTGTGATACCTATTATATTCCCTATGGATCTACCATTTAGTCAGATATAGTCTTATCCAATGTAATGTATACAAGTACATGGTATATGGAGCTTTACTGGTATATATAAAGTCTCCTGAATGATTTAAGAGGTTTCCTAATTCAAGTCCCAATTAAGATCACAACATGCCAGGCACTGTATAGTATGATGGGTACACAACAGAGCACATGGTGCACGAGTATCTGCCTCATGGAAATTTTAAACTAGCAGAAATACATGCAAGTAAGCAACAAAGAGGTCTGATCAGTGACATGAAGAAGGTAGCATGTCATGGGGCAAAAGAAGGGGCACCAAATAAGATGGGAAAGGTAAATGAAATAGGTAGCAGAGACTATAGATTGATTGAAGCTATGTATAATATCGGACCTAAATAGTAAGTGGCAATTTGGTAGATCAATAAAGGAGGAGATTAGGAATATGAGGTGGATAGACTCTGGGAGGCAGAAGAAACAGCACACACAAAATCCTAGTAATAAAACAGGTCATAGGTATTCAAATATGGCTAGAGTTTGGGCGAGCCAGAGATACTATCTGAAGGTTAACTGGGCCCAGATATCATAGGGTCTTATAGATCATTATAAGGACTTATAAATTTGGCCTGACACTGGATATTTCAAACATAGGAATAATTTTATCAAATTCTTAAAACACATTAATCCAGGAAAAGAATACTGGTTGCTTGAATTACAGCTCTTGGAGTTAGGATACACAAAAGTAAATGCATGCAGGAGATATTGAGGAGGTAACATTAAAAGGACTTGGTAGTAGAATAGACTAAGTGTAGGAAATGTACTTATATGTCTGTGTATCCCTCACAGTGCTGCAATGGTATTTTAGTGCAGAAGGGACCCGATAAATATTTGTTGAATGAATGAATAAATGAAGGCTCTAAAACTTCTCTCCCTAGAAGAAATATGAATTACATTCATGTTTCATTTATAAGGAATGTAATGAATGCTGAAAGCAGAAGCAAAACCCTTTCAGCATCAGTCTTGTTGAAGGAGCTAGTAAGTAGGAATTTCAGAGTACTGTTGTGTGCAGCCCCAGGGGACCAGGGCTGGTTCTAGGCCAAGGATTCAGGGCCTCCATCACAACGACAGCTGTGGTAATACAGGCAATGGAGGAGGTGAAAGGGCAGGAGGAAATCTAATTCCACAGCTTTGCAAATGTAATACAGGTTCCTGGAAACAAGGCTGGCTTCTGAAATTTTATAATTACACATATTAGAAGAGAGACTATGTCACATATAAATTCACATACTTCTGTAAAAAAGTTGAGTTGGGTTTGGGGAAAAAGTAATGATGAAATTGGGTATTTAATCCAAGACCATATTCTAACGACTAAGTCCATTCTGGCCAGCTCAGTAAGTCATAAAACATACTTGGCACACCGCTTTCACTTTGTACCATCTTTCCTCCTTCTCTCTCTTTCACTGCACTCCCTCCCTACCACCCCCCTCTTTTCTCCTCCTCTTTTCTTGGGTCTCGATTTCCCTTGAATCTGTGCTTCTTCTTGTCTTTATTTTCTTCTTGCCTGGTATCAGTGCTCAGGTCAGAGACTGAACCAAGGACTAATTTAAATCCCATCTAAACTGAGATGCAGGGAAATGAAGTATATTTTCCTTCAACTCAAACTCCTGCTAGCAATTTGTTCTTACGTCATGCACGCGCGTACACACACACACAGAGTGCCTACAGTAACTGTTAGTTGATAAAGAAGATTTACGTTTGTTATCTCAATACTAATAATCAATAACAAAGTATTGATAAAATAATGATGCTTCTAGATACAGATTCATGCAGCCATCAAAATGCTGTTTGTAAATAAGACTTAACCGTGTTAACATGGAAGAAAGTCAGGAAACAAAATTGTATGTCATTATGATTTCACTCATGTAAAATATGCATGTAAATACTAAAAAGTCATTCACTGATGTGTTAGCAATAATTAATTTTGCAAAAGGCTGCTGTTTCATTTATTGCATGTTTCTATATTTCTAATTTGTCTGCAGTAAGTCCTCACTCCACTTCGGGGGAAAATATTTTCAAAGAAAAGTACAAACAGGACACCATGTGTTATGTATATGTGCTGAACTGAAAGATTCTAAATGAGTTTACCAAACCTGATAATAAGATGTGGCTCAAAGAAAGCGTGAGATTTGCAGGTGCTAGGTAAAACATATTGAAAGAGTCATGCAACCTTTGGTTGTCCCTGATGATTTAGATCAAAGGGGGAGTGTTAAGTACAGAAGATCTACTTCTAGGAATCATAAATGAGGCCAAATGTTCATACCTTAGAACATTCTCCAGCCATCTTGAGAACCTAGTCAAGTTGATAATTCTCTTGTTGAGTTAGGAGTGCCATCTGCTCAGATTTGTACCTCTTAGTTTGTAACTGGAGAGAAACCTCCCTCCCCTTATAAACAAATTTAATATCAGCTTATTTAAGGATTTGCTTATTTGCCTATTTATTTCTGTATATTTGGGGGGTTTATTTTGCCTATCAAATTCTCTCTTTCACTGGTGCTGTGCTTAAAAATGTTTTGGCTATACATGGTTCTTGGTATATGTGTGCACAAAAATTATTTTTTTAAATATTTATTTATTTGCTTTAGTTGTACACAATTCGTTTATTTGTACGTGGTGCTGAGGATCCAACCCGGGCCGCGCATGTTCTAGGCGAGCGCTCTACCGCTGAGCCACAACCTCAGCCCACACACACATTATTTGTTTTGAGGAATCGCATATTCAAATTTATTTAGGTAAAAAGTTTCTATTAATATGACAAAAAGTGTTTTGAATCACTTAATCTCAAATGATCTCTGAAGATTATTCTAGCTTCATATTTTGAGTTATTAGCTCCTCTTACTTCCAGTTAATATTTATATGTTCAGATATGCTTTATGTATCTTTATGTGTAGATGGTTGTTCAAGTTGATGTTTCTATGGGGAGGATGAGCTAGAATGTTCTTCTATCTTGCCATCTTGCTGACATCTGCTTTCTTGGTTAAAATTTGGAAAGTCCATGGAGCTCCCTAATTCCAACCTGTAGTGTCAAACTATGCATGGTAAGGAAAACACCCATCTATCTGCAAAGCTCAAAGAGAACTCCTCGGGATAGAGCCAAAGGTTGCCCTCTGTTTCCCCTCACAAAGCCATGAACTTAAATCTTTGACCAAACTACATCCTAGGTATCCCAAGTGATTATACTGGTATGTGTCCCAAGATAGAGAATCACAACCAGTATAGACCATAAATGTTTCTACAACTAATATTTTAGTGATGACAAACTGTTATTTGGTAAACTTAATTTCACATATTTACATTAACACTCAGTGCCAGGTTCTGTGCTAAGTACTGATGATTTCTCCTTTTTCTTTCATTCATAGACAAAGTCTTTGAAAGTAACACATATTCACCTATTTATCTCTTTCTGTTCACCTCCCATTCTTTCTTTAAACTTCAACCACCAGGCTTCTTCCCTATTCCTTCCCTATTCCCTTATTCCCTTCATATAAACCTCTCTGGAAAGACTTGTAGTTGCGTCCAAATTGTCAAATTCAATAGAATCCTGTTAATTTTTGCCCTATTTTACCCTATACTGCATTTATCATGTTGACTGCTTATTTGTACCCTCACTTCTCTAAGTCTATTCTTTCTTTTAGTTTTGTATTTTTCATATTTTTCGTTTCAGAGTTCCTTTTATCTATTTACAACTTAAACATTACATTTCACGATGTTCTGTTCTCTTTTCTCTTCTCACTATCACTAGATTGTGTATGTGGCTTCATTTACCATTCACATGCTGAAGCTCTAGCCTCTTAATTCCAGTGCTATATGTTTTCTTAGAAGCCCAATAGAGGTACCTCAATCTAAACCTGTCTAAGACTGGGCTTGTTACCTTTTGTCCCAAACTCATCTCATCTTCCTGAATTCATCTCACTCATCATCTCCTGCCTAAACTATTGAAAATTCTTCCAAATGATCTCTTTGTTGAAAATCTCAACCCTCAATCTGCCCACTACACCTCTGTCAGAGTAAAGTTTCAAAAATGTAAATAGTATCTTGACAATTTTCTGCTTAAATTTCATCTCTGACTCTGAGGACCCAGAAAATAAAATGCAAATTATTATGTATGATGTGTATAGCTTCCCTGACCATATCTCTACCTATGAACATAACCCTATCTTTTGCACTGTCTCACATAAATTGTTCTTCAGCTTTCAAATAAACCACACTATGTAAGCCCTTTCCAAATTCTCCTGTGCAGAGAGTTCCATCTTATAATTGGTCAACCTGGTAAAGTCCTATGCATCGTTTAAAATAGCTGTGTATCCCTCTCTAATGAAGTCTTCCATCATTCCCTTTTGTATCCCCAAAGGTAAAAAGCTCTCTCAACCTCTCATGATTCCAATACATACTTCTATCATAGCATCTATGATTTATTGATCCTATTTTCATTGTCAGAATGAATATATAAATACACACACACATACCCATATACATATATGCACATACATATATACACATATTTATTTGCCTTTTAAATGTTGCAAACATATTCAATGTGAGATTTACTCCCTGAACAAAGTGCTATATGTACAGTACAGTATTATTAACTATAGACACAAAATCACATAGCAGATCATTAGAACTAGATCATCTTATATAACTGAAACTATTTACTGTATAAATAGCAATTCCCTATTTCCTCTTCTTACTGGACCATATCCAACACCATTTTAAATGAAAAATATATCTTTTGCAATTAGTTCAAACAGGTTGAAGGAGACACAATAGTGTGTTATTTGAAAATATATGACTCAACATTAAGCAACTTGAGTTTCAAGACCCTAGGCCACCTGATAGCAAATGTAAAATTTGGGGCAAATTGTCTAAAATGAATAAAACTAGGGTAACCATATTATTAATCTCATAATAATTTGGGAAGACCATGAAATAATGTATGTAATACTCCTCATGGACGACAGTGATTTCTCAACAAACATCCACTTTCATTTTGATTATCTGGTATGCCGAGAAATCTGGCTAAGATATTGTCAATACTGTAGAAAAATGAATACGTCATAGTCACTTTACTTGTGGATAATGATGATAAAAACAGGAGCATGCTCTAACTGCCTCCTTTACCCAGATTCTATATATTGAGGAAACATAGAGACTTAAACTGTTTTATCTTTCCCCATCCCACTTTAAAACATCAACAGATACAGATATAGTAGTGGTTATGTCTTCAATGTATGCAAAATTGATAATGCTATCATCTCATCTGAGCTAAGAATTTTGTGATTCATCTAATCTCATCTGCTTAAAAGGAAAAAGAACATGGTTTATGTTGTGAAAGAGTTGCTGCCATCTTCATGAGATTCTTACCTGATAGAAAATTGCAACATAGGAAAATTTCTGGCTAAAATTTATGAGAGGAAAATGGTTCTCTATAATTATGTCATCTTCAGACCTGAGAACTGAGGCAGAGATCCTTCCAAATGACACAAATGATATCACTCACTCTAACACACTGGCTCATTAATGTTAAGCTTTTTCCAAGAGGAGAGTGAATGGAGTTTGCATAAAAAGAAATGCTTTTGGAAATAAGGTCTCAGGTCCATTGATAGTAGTTAGAAATCATATAGAGATAAAATAGCTCTCCTGTGATTTCTCAAATTATTCCATATAGGTGATCATTTTCTTCCCCTGTCTGAAAACTGCCTTGTGGAAAGACAGGATCATCAACGAAGACCTGGAAAAATCTGCCAGTCCAAAAGTGATTCGTGCTGCAACCCAGCCCCATTCAAGTGCACTAGCAGAGAATGGGTGGTAGGTGTGTGGCAAATGCTAGACAGAGTCTAATATATCTCTCTGGTAACATATTAAAACATAACTACAATGATATTCCCCACAAAAAGCTGGGACATTGCAGCAACAACATACAGAATGGGTTGGCTTAAATCAATCCCAGAGAGAATGTACCTTTTTCTATAAATACCTCTGGTGATCCAAGCAGAAGCCAAACAGTAACAGTGAAGATCTTCCAGATAGGAGCTACAGTCACAAGGCAAAGAACAGTCTAGCAGCCTGCTCACATGTCATATAATAGAGCCACAAGTCCATCTTCTGGTTTCACTTATAACTACTAAGAAACATGAGAGAGACAGACAACAGGCTGTTTTTAATATAAAGGGCTAAAGAGTAAAGATGAAATTCCTTGTTCCCCTTTTAACTCTCAGCTAATTTATAAACATGATTCTTTAAAACACCGAGTTCATATTGCTCTCCCAGTTCATGGCACTTTTGAGGGGTTTGAATATCTCCTTTCTGAATTTAATATTGTGCACCAACCTAAGCAGTGTCTGTGAACCTGCTTGAAAAAATCCAGGAGCATGTCCTCAGTATTCTGAGGATGAATGAATTGGAAGGATGGGTATAACTTTTAGCACTTGCTATATAGAGAAATGTCATGCCACTCAGTATAAACATACCTGAAGAGAAAAACTGTCCTGGTTTGAGAATCAGTGAGATGATCTGTGGTGTTATCATGGGCCAAGAGATCCCCTCCTTCTAAAAAATTTGTTATCAAAGTGGCTTTTAATTCTAAAATTCCCTCATAATAAAAATGAGCTAGACGGGCTGGGGTTGTGGCTTAGTGGTAGAGCGCTCACCTAGCATGGTGCGTGGCCTGGCTTTGATCCTCAGCACCACGTAAAAATAAAGGCATTGTGTACAACTAAAAAGAAAAAAATCAATTTTTTTAAAAATGAACTAGAATCTCCCATCACACACACACACACACACACACACACACACACACACACACACACTTATATATGATGATGATAGTTTTCAAACTCCCTAACTTGTTCTAGGAAGAAAAAGAAAATGAAAACTGGAAGTTTTAGGTTTTCTAGTTAACTATCTCTATATTAACATTACTAAGAAAAAAATTTTAAGTACAAATAATTGCTAAAAGTTGAGGATCATTTTAAAAACAAGACAATCATATGGTCCCACCCATGTACATTGTGATACTTAGTAGGTCCTCATAACAAGTGCTTTCAAAGTCTGATGAGAGCAAATGCTGCAGTTTCTCGCTTACAGAGTAAGGTTACAAGAGTAGCAAAAAGAGATGGGAAGACAGAAGGAAGAGCAGGAGATGGCTGATGGAGAATGGAGAGACATGTGTGCTGCGATTGCTTGAAGATTATTTGTAGTGCCTCCTCGCCATTTTAAAATTCATGGGAACAAATGCAGAGATCTGATGACCACAGATGGATGATGTAAAAAAGATTCACTCAATGTTGAGGAAGTATTGCAAAAGATTTGTAGTAGGTAGAATTTAATGGAACTCAAGGAAGCTGCCTAGCACTGACTTAAGATTTCCAGAGATGAGCTTCTTGGACGTTCTAAACATTAGGCTGGCTTTCTGTGATGTAGCCATAATATAACGTTATAGTAATGGCAGAGTTAGAACCTGAATGACTCTCTAGGCAAGCCTGAACATTTGGCACACTATGACAGATAATAATATCCAATGATCACCAAACATTATAACCAAATTCATCTTTCCATTCAGAAAATATTATCAAAGTGCCCATTATGTGCCCTTTAGTGAACAAGATAAATAAGTTGCCTCATGAGATATATCTTGTTCAGAAAGACAATGCAAAAAATATATCTGGAAGCAGTGACTTAAAAGAAGAAAAACAAATCAGGGTAAAGGAATACAGTGTGAGCAGATGCTATTGTCAAAGAGTTGGTTAAAAGATTTCTAACATGTAGTATGCTGTAGGAAGAGGTTCAAAAACTGTAATGGGGCCTTTTAACATTGGGATAATTGGTGAAATGTGATAATCCAATTAATCCTATAATATTTTTATCATTTAAATCGTCAAGTCTTAGTAGTGCCTTGTTTTAAAGACACTGGAGGAAGCTGGTAACCTATGGGACTACATTTTGGTAATATTGACTGCCATGACAGCTGAAGTACAGATGCTTAGTGGATTTTAGTAGAGAGTGGGAGGTTCACCTAGCCGAAATTTACATGGATATTGAGAAAATCACAGATAGTTTGAGGCAAATGATATGTGGTGACATTGGACAGAATGTGTACCACAGATCTGGTTTATGAAGCACCCACAAAATTTTAAAAGATGAGCAATGAAGATGCCCTCTAAAAGTTAAACTGTTAGATGAGCTAAGATCATGACACATTCCTATTAAGGGGCAGGATAGCTTCTGGACCATAGCAAGTGCTCCAGAGAGAATTAACATGTCCAAAGAAAGAGAATGACAATCAGAAGCAGAGTTTGGTCAGCCATAGCACCATAGAAATAGAAAAGTCAAAGAGGTGTATTCTTTTATCCAGGGAAGGGCCATCCCAGCATTGTCGGGCTGCTGAGAATGTCTGCTCATTCTGGCAGGTAGACGGAGATGGATGCATGCTGCCATTAAAACCTGATGAGACTAAGCATTTGAAACAAGCATCCTGCTCACCAAGCAACCTTCTGTTAATGTAGCTCCCTATGTAGCTTGCCTACAGGGCAAGAATTCACTGGTCAGACTGATGCAAATGTCTGGTCTAGTTAACAGTAATATTTTTCATTGTAAATTAATACAGTGACTTTCTAATTTATATGCTTTGGTCTTTTGTGAGTTTTTACAAGTCATCCCCCCTGAATAATCAGCTCTGGGCATTAACCAGACCAAGTGCAGGGACCTGCAATGCTGAGGTCTGGACTCCAGCTGTGATGAATTCACCCTGGAAATGCTGCCCCGCAAGGTCTCTTGGCAGCTGGCCTTCTCCTGGGACACACTGACCTTGCAGTACCTTATATTTGAAATGTCGACATGTGCATTCCAACACTGGCTCTCTTGGGAACAGTCACTACTGGGGCATATGTGCAGAGAGTTGTAAGATGTGATTAATTGAATATTGAAGAAATGTCTCTTCTGGTGGGAAATGAATTTTAATTATGTATACTATGGACATACTTTTTAAATATGATAACAATAGCTAATATCTTTGCTATATGGAGCACTTTCTGAGTGCAAAACACTGCTGTAAGCATTTTAAATATTATTTTATTTGTGTACTATTATTATTTCCATTTTAGGGATTGGAAATAAATTTTTAAAATTATGCCATTTGAAAGTTTTTACCATTACTAAATGATGGAACAGTGATTTGAACTCAGACCTGTTATCCCTAAAGTTAAGAAAATATGCTCCAGACTATTTTTTGATCTGATAAAACTAAAATATTTATTATGTGGGATGTAGTAATATTACATACCCAGATGAGGGCTCAGTATATTTTCTCAGAAATATCATTATCATGCCATTCTTATGCCTATGATATTTGCTGATATAACTTGATTTATTTATATATGCTTCATTAAAAATGTGTCAGCTTTCAAAAATATATACACATGGGCAAAAGAAATAGATCAATCATGATAAAAATTATAGAATACAAAAAGGCAGTATGCCTTACCTTGGTATACATTGTTTTTCAGTTGGGCAGCAGTGTGACTCTCAACTCCCTAGAAGCTCAAGTGAATGGGATAATATGGTTAATTTTAAGTTTCATGGTGCCCATAAGATTAAAGCAAATCCCTTTTCCATAGTTCCAAGGACTTACAAGTTACCACATGGGTGACTCACAAAGGCAGGACTGTGTGATGCAGCAGCAGAATCAACGCAGCCCCAATGATGCTTGCAATAATGACACATTAATGTCTTAAAACAGCAATATTGTGTCTCACGAACCTAAAGGGTCAACTGAAAAGTGCATGCTCCTGACTGGCTCGCAAGCAGGGACTACCTGGCTGTCCTGCATCCTCACCCTCAGACTGCTGGTGCTGCCACTTCACCTCAGCCTATTGTATTGTCCTACCTCTTTGTACAGGACAAAATGCCAGGCTGTACTTTCCCTCTCATCAGCTTTTATTCCAAATACCTTGTGCTTTTTTTTTTTTTTTTTTTTCCATTTCATTTAGGTTATATTTTCCAATTTTCTGGCAATGCAGAGAAGAGGTCAAAGTCATTCATCTGGAACAGGGGGGAAAAAAAAAGTCACAAAACAGTGAGCTTACTATTCCAAACAGTAAATGGCTGGGAGAGAGCAAGTGCCTCTGGAACTTGAAAACCTGGCTTCAGACAATAAATCAAAACCACTTAAGTTAGTACCAAAGCACCTTGGGCTTTCATACCTGACTGGCAAAAAATTGAAATAAAAAATAAAAAGGGTAGTGATGAAGAATAGAAAATGGCATCCTCCCTAGCGGAGCTGTAAAAACGATTGGAGTGCAATCTCAATGGTGCTTAGTGGCTGCTTACACATGCCGTGCAAGCACATCCCACATCAGCATCCCGGCTGCACCTCCCTGGGCTGTCCCTTCTCTAGACCATGGCCTTTTCTTTTTTTCTTTCCTTTTGTTTGTTTCATCCCTTTATTCAACCTGGAATCAGGTCCACCTTCAAATCTTTCTTATACACTGTCACTTGCTATTGAAAATACTCACCTTAATCTCCACCTCCTTATTTTTTTCTTTTTTTCCATCTGCAAATTGTGAGCCTGCTCATGGCCCTGGAAAGATCAGAAAGGCCAGGACCAGGCCAGCAGAGAAAGGTCATTTTCATAATTTTTTTTCCCCACAGTCTGAAGTGGGGAAGTCCTATGGTTCTCATTGAGGGAGTCTGTCTTTTTCCATGACATTTCCAGATTTAGCTTCAATAAAATAATTGAAACCCTGCCTTGGACATTTGAGAACAGCATGTTGCCTGATAGGTCTGATTTTGATTGCAAATCACATGTTCTGCTCAGCACTCAGCACGTGGTTGATAATCCTTGAGTTGTGGTTTCCCTCTCTCTGTGGGGGAAAGCTAACTGAACTATGTCATGCTTTGCCTGCCCACAGCTTCTCTTCTGTCTTCTTCCCCTTCAGCATGGCACTCTATTCTTGGCAGATTCTTTCTGTTCAGGTTGCATCTTTCACCTTGGCTGGTCATGTATACAGATCAGAGAAAGAAAATTAACTTTACTAGTTGAACACACTATTGCTTGTTCCTGGAGACAAAGTAGGAGAGAGTCCCCACCACTGGGTGACTACAGATGATCACCTTTCCTCCTTAGGATGTCCACCAGCCCCTTGCCACTTGCCTTCTGCTTGGAAGGTATCGCTTTACACTCATTGGAACATAGGTACTGAAATGTCTTGACCAGAGTTCTCTCTTAAGAGCTCTGTGATTCTATTTTAGGCGAGAAATAAGGCTGGTCCAAGAATAGTGGTATTGAAGGTGATATTTTTTCCTCTGACAAATGAACTTATATTCCCTAGTGACTGGGAGGAATGAGGTTATATAATTTTCCTAGCAATCGCATAGAACAGAGTATATATATTTTATTCTTTGTCTTCCTAATGATAAAACTGCAAAATATAAAGTTGAAATGTCTAGTTCAAGGTCACAAAAATGTGTCAGAGGTGTACATAAACGACAAAACTAAACAAGAATAAAAAAAAGAAAGAAACAGTTTCCAGATGCCCAGTCTGGCACAGGACCACTAGAAACCATTAGCTCAGATGCAGTGTCCTCCATGAAATCCCTGGGGAGTTTGAGTGTCTAAGATAGAGTCAGAATGGTGGTAGACACGAAGTCCCGGCATTATGAACTCAGGCTCTCGGTGTCTCCATCTGCCCCTGATTTAATGTGGACGGCAGTATCTCTCCACTGACAGGAACAGCATTTCTTGTCGCTTCTTGTACTGAGCTATTTCGGCCATGACATATATCAACGGGATCGGGATCTTGAGGATTTATTGGGAGTGTTAATAATTGCATGTGAGTAAGGTCCCAGCTCTTCGTCTGCAGCCCGGGGGAGCCCTGCTAAACAGAGCCAGCGTATATTCTCTTTGGACAGCAAGCTCATATTTAAAACACAACTTTGTCTTCCCTGATTGCCCTCTGAAAAATTACGTTTTTTGTAAATTAATATTTAACAGATTTCCTAGTGCCTGCTTTTGCTATTAGTTTCATTGAGTTAAATATCAAGTATTATGAAAGCTAAGTATAAGACAATGATTTTGTAAATAGTAAACAATGGTGATATTTAAGGCTTTTTTATTTTTAATTTCATCTGTATCTATGAGTTGTTTCTTACACTTAGATCCCAGTTGTGTTGAATATTTTCTGGTTTTAAAACATAAACATGTTTTAATTAAAAATAATTAAATGGATTTAAAAATATAGCAAACATACCCTGATACTGTCTGCCGATATTAGGAAACAGAATGTACCAGAATTCACTGGAATTCTTCTGTGCCCATTTAGTATTTTTATCTTCTCTGACTCCTTCCCCAAAGCTAGTTTTCCAAACTGTTGAGAAGACTTAGCAAAATTGGATTTGCTCCATCTTATCCAAAATAAAATTGACTACAGCTAAATCTATTATGTATTAATTAAATATAAGTTGAGAGCATCTACCCACTTGGTCCCAAAACCATTGAATATATCAGATTTCAGTGCCTCTGGGTTTTGTTATAAGCATTTGCAAAAGAAGCCAACTGTGGTTAAACTTCAAAACCTGTAGAAACTCTTTACATCAGATATTGCAATTGCCTGAAGATATTATTTTTATGGGCATTCATTTATTTCCAATTTCCACAACATTCTGAGAATGCAAAAATGAATACATAGTGCCAGGTGGTGGTCTGATATGTATGAGTAGATCTCTACCACTGAAATTTACTACCTGGACCTTGATGTTTTAAATGGAAATAGGGTTCTTCTTTGTACTCTGAATTTTTTTGGTATGCATAATTATATTATCCCTGAAACAGGTATTTTTCTTCTTCCTAGACTATTGTATTTGCTTATATGATCTCCTATAAATTAGGTAGAGCTAAGAAAAGAAGTCTATTAAGAATATTGCTAAACTGCCTTACTGTGGTTGAGAGATAAGTGAGAAGATAATACATGTAAAAACACAAATTGAAAATAAGCAAAATATAAATACACTGTATTTAAAAATCAGGTAGCCTCATGTCAGTAGAGACATGGAAGTACTGAAATCTAGGTACATTTGTGCCTGAAAGTAACAAGCCAGTGTCATTTTATGTAACTGACCCCAACCACCTGGGTTAGAAGGAAGCTATTCCTTTCAACAGTTCTTTTGGTTTTGGTTCCACTATTCTCTCTTGCACTTAAAACTCTAAACTCATATCCTATTTTCTCCTCTTCTCACCCCTAGAAAAACACCCATTAGACTTCTTAAGTGCCTATCAGAATATTTTTCTATGTTTTCTTCTCTTGTATTTTCCTACATACTTACTCAAAGACACATATGTCACAAATAAGATAGATAGAAGTGACTGAGCATCCAGAGAGCACAGATACCTCATGCCTGATATAGCATACAATCAAACATGTCATGAAATCTGAATAAATGTACAAATTAATAAATTCAGGGTGACATGGGATCTAAAAATGTTTCCCAGCAAGAGAAAAGAGATAAGAAGTTATTCGTTTTATCTAATCCAAACACAGTCATGCTTAGACAAACTTAATAAATATTCCAGAGACCTCTGCTGCACAGATTAGGAAGACTACTAGAAACAAAAAGTAGAAGTCTGTCCATGCTGCATCAGCTTTCCCTTGTCCGACACATTTGTCATGTATGCTAAGCACAACACAGACACATAAAAAGGAGTGAATTTATATAGACCATTAGAAAGCAGTTCTAAACAGACCACATAGAGATCACAAAACCATCATCTGCTAGTGTTGGAATGTCTGGGTGTCTGTGATGAATGCATTTGCAAATATTGCTGTGAAGTAATTTCCTTCCATTTCTAGAGTACTCCAGATAAATTAGATTTCCCTCTAATCACATCTGCTGCCTGTGTATGAAAAAAGATGATCTGTCTGCATAAGACACATAATATGTTCTTGGAGGGTAGAGGGCAAAGAGGCTTAGTGGAAAGTTACCACATGTAATGGTAATGGGGCAGAGCACAACCAAACAAAATATTTCTGCTTCTCAAGCAGAGACTATGCAAAATGACATCCGGAACATTGCTGTGAGAAACTAAATGTTACAGGGCATGTGCAATTCACCTGTCAGATGCAAATGAGCCCTTAGCAGTGTCTTCTACATATAGGGCACCATGTTGGGAACTGGCTAACTCATGTTGAATAATTTTTATAAGCAAACCAGATTTATCATGGTATTGATTCAATATATCCACATTGAACCTAGAAAAGAAAAATCATTAAGATACTATGGAAAATTTTAAGCTGAAATGTGATTAATAAAGTGACCATACAGAGCTTTGGCTTATGTAAGAATGATAGATGGTTCTAAACATTTTAAATAAGGGAAAGAATGTTAGAATTCAAAAAGAGCCATTGAATGCAGTGGCACCTAATGTAGGCAGAGTTATTCAATGGTAATTGGATTTTAGCAGCTGCTGTTGGTAAAGTAGCATATTTACCTAGGGCTCTCCACTTTAGAAGATGTCCAGTGTGTTTTCCTGAAAGCTATGTGATTCTCCATCTGAGGGTTTCCTCGTGGCCTCCATGTGGCAGGCTAGAAGTGCTGAGGTGTTAATGCCCAGGGAACAGCTCTCAGACAATGACAAACACAAACTGGAGGACAAAGGACAACTACCCAACGTTGTCCCCAAAGGACAACTTTGCCTGTAGATGGGAAGACTCTAGAATTGGCTTCGCCATGTCCCAATGTTTCCCAGTGGTAAATAACGCACCCTTTATTTATGTCCTTCTATTCCTGGTCATATTTCCTTACTCTCCTACCCATATTTCCTGAGATTATTTTCCATATACACTACATGCAAATTCTCCTTTCAAGTCTGTTTCAGAGGGAATGCAACATCAGACATGCCTATTCAAATCTGCCACAAATAGGAAATTAAGCTCCCTTTCTCTCTCTCTCTCTCACACACACAGAAACAAAGCATACATAAAACAAGTTGCAAGTTCCGTGTAATAAAGCTCATACATTTTACTGCCATAAGAATGAATGCTAAAAAGTGGTAGAAACACTGAGGAAAAAGAAAGGAAAACTACCAAACAGATACAATAACTTATAAAGAATTTAGAATAAGACAAATTAGGCTTAAATAGCCTGATAAAACCTTAAATCATTAGTACAATAGCATAGATGATTCCTAACTATGCTGATAATCAGTGGTCATTAAAAAGGTTGGACAGCAGTTGGGTATGGTGGCACATGTCTATAAACCCAGTGACTAAGAAGGCTGAGGCAGGGGGATTGCAAGTTCAAAGCCAGCCTCAGTAATGGCGAGGTGCTAAGCAACTCAGTGATAACCTGTCTCTAAATAAAATACAAAATAGAGCTGGGGATGTTGGCTCAGTGGTTGAGTGCCCCTGAGTTCAATTGCTGGTACTCCTACCAAAAGAAAAGAAAAGAAAAAAAGTCAAATAGCAATACTTGTATGCTAAGAATACACAACATGCATTGCATAGTTTGTAAAGTTGGTACTAAAAGTATAAGAAAGAACAGTTCTTATTTACAAATTAAAAATCCCCCGTACCAAAATAAATAATTCAGTTACCTGGAAAACACATTAACATAGAATATGACACTTTCCTGTGAATGGAGATAAAGCCAATGACAAAACACAGGTCTGGTATAACTCAACTGAGTAAATATTATTTGGATTCACACTCTACCTCCAGAGTTATCACTGAGGTAGGAAAGTTCAAACACAGAAAAAAGTAACCAAGAATTAAGCAGAATATCCTGCTAAATTCTGAACCAAGTACATATTGAGCTGATGTTTCATGATTTTGTTAGAAGCATATTGCATATATTTCACCACAAATATGTGCTATTATCTTTTGTTTTATGGATGGGCTGAACTATTCTTATATGTTAGGAGGATAAGTTTCAATAGTGAGAGTTGATGAGTACCATGAGAGAACCCAGGCTATAAAATTATCTTCTCATTGATCAAGAGTTGACACTTTGAATTCAGACACTAGCTGTCTATATCTTGAGTTTAATCACCGCTGTGTTTCATCTTAAAAGATAAAAATATGCCTAAGGGAAGCATCACTTCAGGTCACTCACACCTAAAAGTGTGTAAATAAAATTGAAAGCCTTGTTTACTGACAAAAGAGACCTTCACTTTTGGAAATAAAGGCTACCACAGCAATGGTCGTGTTGATGATGGTATTGTTGGATAATTTTTAAAATGAGTTCCCTTAAAAAACTGCCAAAAATCACACTAGGCTATGTGACTCTGGCTGAAAATGAGAAGCATGGAGGAAGAGCCACTTCTTATTAAAATAAAACACCAAAGAAATGTACTAGTAGCGAGCCTGGAAAAAGTCTGACAAAGTAACATCTCCCTATTATTGGGAGCAAAAATACTGTGATCTTTTGCTGATATACATTTAGTTGTTTGTCTTTACCTTCCTTTTGATCATTTTCTATGCTTTTCCAACCTCCCCTTCTCCAATCTATACTCTGGGAACTATCCTACACAGATCACTTGCAACAATTCCTCAGAACTTGTCCTACAATAGCTGACCCGATTCCTCCTGTGACTGTAACCTCTACCTGCAGGAATCTCTCTGATACCACCATATAGACTGGCCTAGGCAGACAGATGGCCTGGAATATTACCAACAGCCAAACATAGCAAAAACCACCAAAGGGGATTCCATCCAGTAAGCTCAAATGGCATTGTAACAGTACTGAAGTCAAGATGAAAGCAACCTTTAGGTGCTCATCCTTATCTGCAGTTTCCCAGGGAAAAGTTACATGTTCTGATGTCTTTTACATTTTCTGGGGATAAACTATTAAAACAAAACAAAGTATTTTTGAAGCATCTACCCTGTGCCAAATTCATAGGAAGCAAAGAGGACACAGCGATGAACAGATCACAGTCTTTGCCCCCGAAACATAGCTGTATCTCCTCATACATTACTGTAAAACCAAAAGTGGTGGCCCATCCCGGGACTTCAGAGGCAGTGTCACCTGAATAGCAGCAGTTCCAATAGAGTTCACACCCTGGCATTCTGACTGTTGCTGTGGTGATTTGACCTGCCAGTCATTCAGTGTTTTCTGACTTGTTTCCACATTCTCTGACCTGAAAGACTAGAAATCCTGCCAATAACTTACTAAGGAGGAAAAAAATGCATGACCTGTCTGTGCTCCTTCTAATTAGCTTGGAAATCTGGCAGAAACCCTGACAGAAAAGACAAAATAAAGTCTTTTTTAAATACTGTGAGAGGTTGACTCTGGACCACTGACCAACCCCGTTGGGACCGAGGAGTCACCTGGGGTGAAGTACATCAGGAAGCAGCTCAGCTTATAGGTCCTATTTATATTCCTATGTGCACCTCCCATCAACATGCACTCATTTACATTGAGGCCAAAGGCCCAAGGATGGGCAGGCTGACAGCAGTCTGACCACCACTGCATCTTCTGGTCAACTTGACAGTTCTTTCTTCTTCAGGTGTGACAAATGACACTCCTGAGAGGCTTTGGCAGATATCCAGGTTGTGCTCTGTGTATGAGTTAGAGGGAATGACAGATACTCAGTAGCACATCATGGAGGCACATTTTCATAGCACTTTGATTCTTATCTGCAAGTTTTATTAATCCAAGATCTTCTCATTTGTCAAGGAAATGAATTGACCAAATACTGCAGAATGCCCCTCTACAGATTCAAACTCTTACTTTTCCTTTTAACCTATTTCCTCATCACCAACCTTAAGACTAACCGTCTTCACTAAAAGCTCACACATGGAATGGGGTGGGCTGGGTGGGCCTCCTGTTTTCCTTCTCATCCATAATTCAAAGACTCAGAAGAAAAGGTATGCAATTGAGAGTATCCCATGCTAGATTCCATTGAGACTATAAATAAATATGTTGAATTTTTTTTTTACTGCAAATAAAATGTTTTTAAGAAAGAAGACAAAATATAAGCATTTATAAAAATAAAGTGGAGTGAAATTGCAAAATCAAATTAAGAAAGCACTACACCTACTAGACACAAACACCTTTGGTAGAAACAGTGTGGAAGCCATTCATGGGGACAGTAAAGTACTCTGAAGGCTTTAAGGCACTGAGAGCTGGACTTTCAGGGAGAGGTAAGGACAGATTAAGTAATGAAGAGGTAAAGCGCATTTAGGGTGGGTTGACTATAGTGAAGAAAATCTAAATGGTCACATTTGAGGTCATTTAAAAAATAGGCTGGGAATTTTACATAGGTTGATTTGCTAATAATAATAATAATAATAATAATAATAATAATAATAATATAATAATAATAGAAACAAACTTAAAATCTCACCATTCTTCCCTAGAAATAAGTCATTGCAAAGTCCTTTCCACCGGAGCATACCAGCAGAGCTGGCAGTGACTCTCCCCTCCCACTCCACCTTTTTCTCATTGGACAGAATTACCTGTTTGTTCCCGAGGTGACAGAAAGGATGGCTGAGATGTCACCCATGACAAGCCTAAGTGGAGAGTTTTGGACATCAGTTACTAATACCGATTTCAATGGCCTACAATTTGGTTGCTTAGATGATTAATGGATTCTCATGACAGGTTTGTAGCATGTGTCTTCTTTTTTTCCTTTCACTTTAATAAAAATGGGATTACCCATTCTCATCATGCTGGGTCTGAAGAATTACTCAAGTAAAGAAAACAAAACGAAAAAAAAAAAAAAAAAAAAAAAAGGGAAAAGAAAGTTATCTTGAGAAGGGGAAAGGCAGAAAAGCCTAAATTAGCTTTAATATTTTTTGATTGTCAAATTACAGGGGTTTCCTATTGCTTTGTCTGATGAAGGCCCTTGATTTTCTGCCTGTATATGGATATTAAATGCCACTGTGAAATGAGGCTAATAATACAGATGTAGCCCAAAGCAAAGCTGTAGGATTAATTAATAAAACATGATTGTTAAGCCCACTGCAAACATGAAGCATGGTATGAAGCTACTTGGTTAGAAAGTAATAAAAGCAAGGCCTCTGGAGCACTGGGCGGCCGGGCTGCAGGCTCAGGGCCCCGCCACTCCTCCCTTTGAGTGTTCCGGTCAACACAGCCTTCTTTGTATCCTCAGCATAGAAATCTACCCAAATCCCAGACCCAGGCAAGTCTCTCCTCAGAGGCTCACACCAGCGCGTGCTTCGCTATGCTTCTATCTGCACCTGCTGTTTCTCTGTATTTTGGTTCATCTCAGTTGCTAGCTTTTGATTCCATTTTTCTCACATTGATATTTCTCTTTCCAATTGTCTCAGTGGAGAAAAGACATTCCTACATAGAAAGAATTCCCCCATCATACTCCTCATCCAGCCAATGGCA
Source organism: Tamias sibiricus (assembly GCA_025594165.1). NCBI lineage: Eukaryota > Metazoa > Chordata > Mammalia > Rodentia > Sciuridae > Tamias > Tamias sibiricus. Next base: position 63,877,564 of record CM046668.1, read on the forward strand.
ACCATTGCTGCTGCTTCTCTCCCACACCCCCATGAACACACAAAGATTATAATAATAGACTGGACACTATGAGAGATGAGGAAATACCTTTTCTGGTCAGTAGATCCTATAATCAACAAGTATGAAATACTAATTGGGATCAATTCAAAAGTTTAAGGTAATGAAAATAAATATTTAGCATGAGTTTTCCTGCAGAGCACCATGCTAACCATTGTGCAGTACAGGCAACAAGCCTGGCCCTTTGCCTTACAGGCTTAGGAGGATAAGCACATGAGTAACCATAACATAAGCAGAGACATGATGCTTTAAAAGAGATATAAGCAAAGAGAGAAGAAAGGAAACAAAACTGAAAAGACAAGCAGATAAAACTTTACATCTATACAGGGATTGGAATATTCCCATCAGGATATTAAATGCTTCCATATAATTTACCTAATATAAACTTTCCAAATCCCTTATGGGTAGTAGTATTTTTCCATTTATATAGGTGCTAAAACTGAGAACCCAAAAAGTAAGAACTTTGCTACATTGTCAGTGTCAATGGCACAGCAGGAGGCCAAGAGGCCTTGAGAATGATGCAATTAAGTTGAACTTTGGAACAAATATTATCTATCAACTCTTTGACAAACATTCACAATATAAAATCCAGGGTCCTACAGGTACTTTGAAACATATTTCTTTCTACTTATAACTCTATGCAAGAAGTGTCACATTATATAAACTACCAGAGAGTGAATAAATCTTTGAGTTTATCAGTGAGAATACCTTTACATTGTCAGCATTATGTCAATCTATGCAGTTAGTTGGATGAACACTAAATGGTCACTTGGAAACTTGCTCAAAGAATAGTGTGACATGAAACAGGGTCACTATTTTCTGTGACATATCAAAACAAGCAGTTTAGTACAGCAGCAGACATAGGCCAACAATAAAGGCCAGCAGAAAAGGCTCGATGAAAAATTGTGACCCATCACTGAAAACCATTGTCAACAACTAAATGTCACAGAACACAATGTTTATAGGGTATGAAACTACAATGTATTAGAAGAATCAGTAGAAAATAGATAATTTATTAGGTAGGATTCATTATTAAAGACAATCTGTCTTAGCTAAGATTTAAGGACAAGGTAGGAAATGTCTGTTTTTTACTATTGTTTAATTAGCTTAATTTTCCATTAAATATCAAATCAGTGGTCTACTATCTATTACAGATCAGACAGGGCATCTGACATTCTTCACAGCTGTGAGTTTCCCTAAGGGTTTAATGGGTTTGTGTAATATTTGTACAAAGTAATATTATCATTATCATAAATGCTTTCTAATTATTTCTTGGGATTAATGAAAGTATGTTGTATTATTTATGGATTAAGTATAATATTTATGAAATGGTGATAGGATTAAAGAGAAATAAATATGTATATCTTTCTGCATGTGTAAATAATAAATATTGATTCCTATAATCAATTTTGTACAAAGAAATTTTATATATATAATATTTTTGGTACATACTAATAACTTGCTAAATATTTCAGTTACCTGTTGTAGTGGGGATAAGGACATAGAAGTTGTTTATCAGTAAGCCTACTTGACAGAAACACTTATGAACTGCAAGAAGAGTAAAGACCAGGAAAAGGACCAAAGAAAGAATGTCCATATGTTGGATTTTTAGAAAATATGCAAAATAAACCCACTAGACTTTCAAAGGAAAGGAATATAAACTGCTATTAAGATCCAGAAATAAATTAAACCCTGTGGGGTACCATAAGTCTACACAGCATTCATCATGTGCATATAGTTGCTGGTTCATATACGTTTACATTATTTATACTACAGTGTCTCTTCAGTGCCACTCTTTGGGTTTCTGACTTCTATATGTTTTCTTTTCCCCTGTCCCACTCAGTTGCATAAGATAAGAATAAGCATTCATATAATAGATTGTAAAGAACCAGAATTTGAAGGTAAAAGGCCCAGCTTGGAATTTGGTTGGCCACTGCCTAGCTGAGGAATGTGAGAGATAGAAATGATATGCATATTAGCTCATTCTCTTGCCATCATTTTCAATAACTAGGTCAATCCTTTACAGCAACCAAGGACTTGGTTTTGACATAAATGCAAAGCTATTTCTCTCCCCCCACCCCCCAAACTACAAACTATAATACGTTTTAAGGCTAAGATATGAACCATTCAAGAAACATATGTTTGCTAATGAGGTTTTAAAGAAATTACATCAGTGAACTGATGGAAGTCACTTAAGCAAATAGATTCATAAGAGACTGCTGAAGTGATGATACAGTATTAAATCACAATAGCATCTTCAGTAGGCATAGCAAGTTGTTTTTTCCTTTGGATTAATTTATTCCAAGTTAAAGGATAATGGTTCAGGAATTGAAAAGACAGGAAAGCTCTTTTCTTTCTATGCTCATATATGAATAAATAGGAGTCTGAGTAGTACAACCTTCTGAATTTCTCATTGATTACCTTAAACAATTTGACTTCTGTTTTTAAACAAGCCTATTTCTAACACACTATCCCTTTTTTCCTAAGGGCAAATTTATTGTCAATAACCCTCGTGATTCATTAACCTAATCCCAATGGATTTGTTAAAAATGGAATACCACCAGATGAAATCACAAAACTAGATTGGGAAGTGTCAGCTTCAATAGTCAGGCTTGCCTTTTTTTCTTTTTCTTCTTCTTCATCTCTGCCACAAAGTAAGCCAGACGGTGTGAACTTTTCAGAAGTTTGCTTGGGTGACATGTGGCTGTGTAATGACATGCACAGATGTTGTGGGTACAAAAGGCAGATCTGGTACCTTCACCCCAGGCTTCCCTAAGGTGCAAGCAGCCTTTTCAAACCTTTATTTGTCCCCAGGGAAACAGAGTGCCCCAAGTTTGCTGAAGCATCTGTTCTTACTGTATTGCACCAGAGCTAACTTAAAAAAAACTAATATGTTGCCAGAACATGACAATAAATATTACTTCTTAATGTAAATGATTTGTAAAAGCTTGTCCAAGCAATAAATGATAACTGTAGTGTATTTATTAATCACTTATGCTTTCTGCTGTTTCTTGGAAATATGGTTCAGGTCAATGCCATATTTCTCTAAGTAATTTTAGCCCCTGTATGTATTTCTGATCTTATTCAGACCACAAGAGTTATTTCTAATCAGCTTACTTGTGTTCCACAGCCACTCAAATTGAGAATAAAGGCGCTATATAAGCACACCAGATTCCTGGTTAACTTGTACCCAGGCAACATGAGTGATGAAAACAGGCACAAATAAAGTTCAAGAGGCAGAAAATAGAGCAATCTGGACTGCAGAAGACATCAGATGATCTGCGTGTTGACCTGTGTATAAGTTGCTTTTCAAAACTTTATTCATCACCAGAGCCAACCTAAAAATTTATTATGATTGATCAAACATAGAAAATATTAGATCTTTGTTCAAAATGTGGTATGGACATGCATATCATGAATATTATTCGTCCTTAAAAAAAAGAAGGAATCTTGTTTATGGTAACATGGATGTATTTGGATTTGGAACCTCAAAATGTTGAACTGATAGTAGCAAAGGGTTAAATTAACATTTAGAATATCAGTTGAGTTGGGTTAGTGGTTTAATTATAATTGCAATGGTAGCAAAATATTTTAAAATCCAAGAAAATAGACAGATGCTTCAATGGTGGTTGTCAGGGTTGCGGAGAAAAGCAGGGTAAATGGGATATGATTGTTAAGGGGTGCAAAGTTTCAGTCTGCAGGATGAATAAGTTCTGCAGATCTAATATAATACACAGTATAGTGACTATGGATATTAAAATTTCATCATATGCTTGAAATTTGCCATAAGATTGATGTTAACTGTACTCACCCTATCCACCCCCACCAAAAGGTAAACATATGAGGTGACAGATATATTAATAAGCTTAATTTTAGTAAATATTTCATAAAGTGTAAATATTAGAAAACATCTCATTGCTCTAAATATATAGCATTTTTATTTGTTAAATCTGGAAAACACACACTTTGGGGCACTTGGCTGAATATATTTATATACACACACACACACTCACAAACACACACACACACACACACACACACACACACAGTGGGTGAGATGGGAGCCAAAGGAGGGCTTCAAGCAAATATGACATGTGATATATACATATAAGTTATATATACACAAATATATGTGTGATATATGTGTGTATTTATATATATATTTATATATACGCATATATATACACTCCGATGTGTATGTGTCTGTGTATATATGTGTGTGTGTGTGTGTGTGTGTGTGTGTGTATATATAAATGTTAAGTCTTTCTACCTATAGCCCAGGTCATTCACTTCCCAAATTTAATAAAATCTTATCTGCCTGAAAGTCCATGTTAGCTTAACTGAGATCATTATTAGAAAAGGAATGTGATCCTATAAAGAAATTACTATAAGGATTTTAGTGACTTTATAAATATGCTATTTTATTAAAATAACGTCTACTAGAAAAAAATACCAGTATAGCCATGGGTATTTGTTCTCCCAGTATGGTTCTCAAACCCACATCATCAGCATCATCTGGAAAATCGAAATACAAATGCTTATCCACCCACTTATTTAATCAAAAACACTAGGGCTGGAGTCCAGGAACCTGAACTTTATCAAGAAACATTACTGAGGAAATTATTTCCCTAAATTCTAAGCAGAGGCTTAGAATATATTCCATGAGGCTTAGAATAATATTCCATGCTATTTCCATATTAAAATTAGTTTAACCTGTAGTTCACTGGAAAATTGTGTTACTATGATAGAACTAGACTATTTCAGTCCTTGATCATACCTGTTGATTAATAAAATGTTTTAGGTATTTTCTGTACTGCAATGTTTAAATACTTTATTGATATTAACATTTAGGATATAAGCTGAGGTATAATTAAACAGTTAATGTTAATTTAAAAGACAGCAAATACTTTAAATAATGAGAATATAAGGCAGATAATTTATGCTTCTTTTTAGCTAAGTCACAACTAGCATACATGGTTTTTACATATCTGTGAAATTTTATATCAAAGAAGAGAATAAAATATAACATCAAGATTTTGCAATATCGGATTAACTATCCGGGAATATGGAAGGCAAAGTGTGACCTAAGAATGAAATAGGGAGTCATTGTTTTTATAAGTCTCCAGTGGAGTTGAGGTGGAGAACTGCAAGGCAGGATAATATTCTCACTTCTCTTGGGGGTTTTAATTCTTCAGAGCAGCTGGACACTAGAGTAGGGCCCTCCTGACACTTTCCCTTTCCCTCCCATCTTTCTCTTCTAATTGTCCTTGGTCAAATGAATGATCACTGGGGCATTAAAAAAAAAAAAAAACATCCTACCCCCTCAAAGCCTGAATCATTTCCCAGTCATAGACAACTGTTTCTGAATTTTACAGTGCTGGAGCAGAAAATTGCAGAAGGTAGAAAGTGCAGAATGAAACAGCCTCATTCAGAGGCTGACAGCCGGTAAAAAGCAGAGATGAGGCAATCAGGAACAAGATAGTCAGCTTTGGGAGCAAAGAAGTAGAGAAAACGCATGAAATGACAAGGTAGTCAGAGTTGGTGGGGTCAGAAGCCAAAGGAAATGAAAAATAAGAGGGAGTAGGATTGATTAGAGAGGGAGAAAAACATGTCCCTTCCTTTAAATCCCATTGCAAGTTCTGCTCTCAAGACTTCAAGTTGAGGTCATTTACAAGAAACTAGCAAGTAAATGAATATACACTTTCATTCATATACCAGACTTTATGATTCACTGTACTACCTGGAATGCAGTGCCTGGCTACTTTATACTGTATTTAGAATACTGATGTTTATCTTGAAGTAGCTCATTTTGCTTAGATCACTTTTTCCTCCTCTTACCCAGGTAGGAAATTCAAGATGTTAGCTCACAACTCAGGGCTTGCAGAGGAAGTTACATGGTTTGCTTTTTACCTGGTTATATATTGCAAAAGTGAGGCTCTCAGTGGAATCTATCCATCATCCTGGGCACCATGGTAAGTGGCCATCAGCCCTCAATTGTTCAAGCCTCAGTCAGAATTGTAAAATCACAACAATAGATCAAATATCCAATAGTCAACCTCACTTAGTTATCTTAATGACTAAAAAAATGGCCATTTAGTTATTTCAGCCATTATGGCCATGAAATTAGATCATTCATTATGGAAGTGATACATATATTCTATAATTCCCCAAATCAACTTAAAAAATAATAAAAAACACATCACATAAAATTCACCATCCTAATTTTAAGTATACAGTTCAATTGAATATTTTTTATAATACAAATTTAAAATGAAAGTATACAGTCTTAGTTCATTAAAGTTAAGGTAATCCCAGGTACAAAGAAGACTTTATGTGTCTCAGTCCGGTTAGAGACAAAGATCCAGAGATATTAAGCATAATTTGCTCAAAGGTGATACAAACACTTAGTGACCACATCATTCTCAGGCCAGTCCTCTTTCCATTTTAGCCAACCTGAGTCAGGAGAGTACAAAATAAAGCTATATGGCAATTATCTGATAAATTTGATGGATGTATATAGACAAACAGGAATAATTATGGCCAGAAAATCCAATTTAGGTCCTCAATTACCTAGATTGACTATCTACATTGACCAAATAAACTGGATAATGGCCAAAAGTGCACTCTACAATTCTGTTGTGCACCCATAGCTTGAGAAGCACTTCATTATGCTTTTGTGATTAATGGGAACACCCATACTACTGAGATGCTTTTGAAGTACAAATCCAAACCCTCAATAGATGCATCTTCCATCAGCGAAAGAGATTTGAACTTTACCTCCAAATATCTCTTGTGTATTAGAAAGAGTGAAAATGCTGTATGAACTAAATGCACACATGTTACAGAAATTCTCTGAAGATAGCAATCAGGCTACCTCTGCCTGTATACTATTTTCACCAACACTATTATTTTTCAAAATGAAAACTATAATTAGGTCCATGTTGTAATACAAAAAGATTACAAAGTACTAATGCCAAAAGCTTCTGTAAATCTGGATCAATCTTTACTTTGTTCTAAATGGGATGTGGATCTTGGTTTTAAGTTAAGATAAACATCATACTAAGACTATTTGGTCATGAATGGGAATCATTAATAGAAAGAGGTTGCAAGCAATCCTTCCAAAAACTTTTCTGTAAGATTTCATTTCAAAGTAAGAATTCTGCCACTTAAATTTGTGGCATTTGTTCATTTGTTCAATGGTTCATTTGTTCAGTGGTTCATTTGTTCAATGTTTTAACAAGAAAAATGTAATTTAAAAAAATAAGCTTCTTATGATTTAAAAAAAATAATAGTAGGTTCAGAACTATTTTGCCAACATCAGCAACACAAACAACTATACATCATGATTAGAACTTGAGAAGACAGATATGGAGAAAGATGAATCAAAAAGTACATTATAGTTTCATATAATGGAGACCCTGCTAGTTTGGAAATCACAAAATTAGGTTTTAATTCTCTTTTCTTGTAATGAACCTGCTAAGTTACACTAGACAATTCATCTTCTCTCTGGACTTCACTTATCTTACCTCTAAAATGAGAAGGCTCAATTAATGAGTTTCCCTCTCTATGAATTTAGGCCAGAGATTAGCAAACTAAGGCTGATGGACCAAACATAGACCACCAACTGTTGTTAAAAATAAAGTTTAACTGGAACATAACCAAATTCATTCATTTATTCACTGCCTGTGGCTAATTTCATGCTATAGCAGCAGAGATAGAGGTTATTTAGTCTGCAAAGTTATAATATTAATTACCTGGCCCTTTACAGAAAAAGTTTGTTAACCCATGCTCTAAGCCATTGATAGTGTTTCTAACACAAGAGAGCACCTTGGTATCACTGCTAACCCAAAGCTCATCTTTCAATGAATTATACCAGTTTCACAGAACAGATTTCCCTCATTCTCTGTCCAAGGCCATGTGGGTAATTTGTCTTGTAAAATGCTATCCCACGGTGCTTTTACAGTCATTCTGGAAATTGTGGATGCACTCAGCTTTCAACATAACTTCAGTGCATATCCTCTGGCAACTGATAGAGACATTGTCTATAGACTTTTCTAAATATTGGTAGGATTGGTGATGGTGACTTAAACTGTGTCAAAAACTGGACAGTTCCTCAGTTTCAGGGTCAAGGAGAAGCCCTCTCTTACCCAAGAAAGGAGAGTGAGTCAATGTATTAATAATAGATGAACATGAAAAGTTGTTAAATCTCTATAAAAGTGGAAAAAGAAAGCCTATATAAGTAGCATAACACACACAACTTTAATCTTCTTGAGGAGCACAATTTCTGTTGAAGTTGAAAATCTATATCCAAATTAGTAGGTATAGAATTGGCTGAGACTCTAAAATTACAAATGTGTTTTAAAATTCAAGTGACACAAGGGATGGAAACTCAGATGTGCTCCTGATTACCCAATCCTATTTCTCACACAACCTCACCATTAATGGGAAGGCCTTTCATAGCCACACAAAGAGAGACTCTTAGTGAAGCCTTATCTGAATGCTACACTCTCCTGTCAGCCAATGACCTGTCTAACTCACCAAGAACAGAGCCATGTCAGAATTCATTTCCTCAACAATATTTCTATTCAACTTCCTGCCACCCAAGACCCTGAACACTAGAAAACATTCCCCCTGTAAAATTCAAAAATCTGTCCAGAGTATCCAAGAGTCAAATCCACATCAACTTGGTGTTTTTCTTTTTTCTTTATTTTTATTTTTTAGATTTTTAAAGGAATTATGTAGCAGTTTAAAATTTACCTAACATACAGATTTAAAAATGTACCACTTTGCTAGTGTTTTCCTAACCAACATTATGTAGTGTAATAAAAACTGGAATATAGGGTCAGTCACTCTTGATTTAGAATGTTTGTTCAGCCATTTCTTTATAGTATGACATAGTACGTTATTCATACCCTCTGAGCCTCAATTGTAATCAATTATGATGCCAAAATAGTCTCCCTTTAAAAAGTATTTAATTTGCTTAGAATAGTACACAGCTGTCTAAAAAAAAATGACTCTTGCTATCTTTTTTGTTGTCACTGGTATACAATTGCAAATATATTAGCTCAGGTTTTAACCTGCAAAAAGAAATAATTAATTCCATTTTACAGACAAGGAAACTAAAGTCTGGAGAAATTAGAGATTTGGCAATCATCACATAGTTCTTAAATGTTGGAAAAGAAATTTGCATCCAGGTCTTTCTGACTCCAGAGCCTCTGATCTTTCCACAAATCCATACTGTTTTCCACTGATAGCTTCCTCTATTCATGAAGATTTGCTCTAGCTCCTAAGCTATCAGCTGCTATCTGGGGCATAGTTGTGTAGAACAACTCAGCCTCAATATTCAGAAATTATTTGCCCTCATTATATCCAAAAGGTTATGTTCCAAGGCTGCTCCTAGCACTTGCCTACTGTAAGTTCTGGTGAAGAGACTAGAATATCTGATTCAGCTTCTTACTGGGTTTGGAGATTTTTCCCTGCATACTAGTCCACTCCTCCTGGCTCTACATAATCTACTTTGTTGCTGCTGTTTACCATTGCCCTCCCCCCATGCCCAAAACAAAGCGTACAGTGTCTTTCAGGCTTTTTTCAGAGTCTGGTCATTACTAAGAGAGTGTCCCCCACCCCCAAAAAACAAAACAAAATACCACACAGATTGCTTCTGGGGCTCCCACACAGGTCAGATTTAATGCTCAAATGGCAATGGCTACATGAAGTATGCCCATTATGTCTAAATCAGCATTCCCAGCAATTTTTCTTTTTTTTTATTGCATTTCAGAAATGTATTTTAAGTCATGGTTGCCACTGTCACTTTCATGGTACACATTTTGAGAGGGAGAGATTATTGTATTAATGAGATCTAATTTGTTCAACTAACAACATTTTATTTCATCTCCTTTTGGATTTTATTTTATTTATTTTTTCAAATTTATTTTTTTGTTTATTCTAAGTTCTTAGAAATGACGGCAGAATGTATTACATTTCATATTATACTCGTAGAGCACATTTTTACATATCTTTGGTTGTATGCAAAGTATATTCACACCATTCGTGACTTCATACATGCACTTAGGGTAATGATATCCATCTCATTCTACCATCTTTTTTTTGCTTCACCCTTTTGCCTCCTCCCATTCCCTCCCTCCCCATTGGCCATTCTAGTGTTCCTCTAATCCTCCTATGCTCCCCATCCCAACCCCATTGTGAATCAGCCTCCTTATATTAGAAAAAACATTTGGCATTTGGCTTTTTGGGATTGGTTAGCTTCACTTAGCATTATATTCTCCAATTTCATCCATTTACCTGCAAATGTCATGATTTTATTCTCTCTAATTGCTGAGTAATACTCCATCATGTATATATACCACATTTTCCTTATCCATTCATCTACTGAAGGGCATCTAGGTTGGTTCCACAGTTTAGCTATTGTGAATTGTGCTTCTATAAATATTGATGTGGCTGTGTCCCTGTACTATGCTGTTTTTAAGTCCTTTGGGTATAGACCGAGGAGTGGGATAGCTGGGTCATAAGGTGGTTCCATTCCAAGTTTTCCAAGGAATCTCCATACTGCTTTCCATATTGGCTGCACCATTTTGCAGTCCCACCAACAATGTATGAGCATGCCTTTTTCTCCACATCCTCGCCAACATTTATTGTTGTTTGTGTTCTTAATAGCTGCCATTCTGATGGGTGTGAGATTAAATCTTACAGTGGTTTTGATTTGCATTTCTCTAATTGCCAGAGATGTTGAACATTTTTTCAAGGGTTTGTTGATTGATTGTATATCTTCTTCTGAGAAGTGTCTGTTCAATTCCTTGGACCATTTATTGATTGGGTTATTTGTTTTTCTGGTTTTAAGATTTTTAAGTTCTTTATATATTCTAGAGATTAGTGCTCTATCTGAGGTGAGTGTGGTAAAGATTTGTTCCCAATTAGTAGGCTCTCTATTTAACTCACTGATTGCTTCTTTTGCTGAGAAGAAGCTTTGTAATTTGAATCTTTCCCATTTATTGATTCTTGATATTAATTCTTGTGTTACAGGAGTCTTATTAAGGAACCTGGGGCCTAATCCAACATGTTGGAGATTAGAGCTTACTTTTTCTTCTATTAGGTGTAGTGTCTCTGGTCTACCCTGTTCTTGGATAGGCAGAACTAATATTGTCAAAATGACCATACTACCAAAAGCACTATACAGATTTAATGCAATGCAAATCAAAATCCCAATGACATTCCTCATAGAAATAGAAAAAGCAGTCATGAAATTCATCTGGAAAAATAAGAGACCCAGAATAGCTAAAGCAGTCCTTAGCAAGAATAGAAGTGGTGAAAGAGGGCATCCCTGTCTTGTTCCAGTTTTTAGAGGGAATGCTTTCAATTTTTCTCCATTTAGAATAATGTTGGCCTGGGGATTAGCATATATAGTGTAGAAATAGAAAAAGCAGTCATGAAATTCATCTGGAAAAATAAGAGGCCCAGAATAGCTAAAGCAATCCTTAGCAAGAGAAGTGAAGCAGGTGGCATCACTATACCAGACCTTAAATTATACTACAGAGCAATAGTAACAAAAACATCATGGTATTGACACCAAAATAGGCTGGTAGACTAATGGTACAGAAAAGAGGACACAGAGACTAACACGTATAATTTCAGTTATCTTATATTAGACAAAGGTGCCAAAAACGTACATTGGAGAAAAGATAGCCTCTTCAACAAATGGTTCTGGGAAAACTGGAAATCCATACGCAACAAAATGAAATTAAACCTCTATCTCTCACCATGCACAAAATTCAACTCAAAGTGGATCAAGGAACTAGGAATTAGACCAGCAATTTGGACAGTGCCACTCTGGGTGAATAGTCTTCTCTCTCCCTTTTTCCTCTCCCTGGCTATGCTGTTCTCTTGCTCAGCATGCCTCCTGCCAGTGCCTACCCAAGGTGCACAGTGATCTGTCAGGAGCTGTCTGTCACCTATGGAAAGTAAATTCAAGGAGAACAAGAAGCTAAATTTGTGACTTTTTTAACTTAAGGGATATGAATAGCTATGCCTTAGCCAAGAAGCTTCCCCACATTGGGTCAAGGGAGGTACCCACTCCAAAATCAGACTGCAGGCTCATTCTGCAGAATATATCTGACTGGAGTGAGAACTGAGACATAAGGAGAGGAAAAACTGCTGAGTTTGGACTTTAACTGATCTTGGTTTTAAGTAAGAGCACTGTTATTTGTCAAAGGGTCTATTTTCTCTGGTAAATCTGAAAGGGGATGTGACAAATATTTGCTTCAAAAATGTGCATGTTTTCTCTAAGAAGCATATTTCAAAACTTTATTCCAGGAAGTTCCTTTATAAGTTCGTGTAATTTGCTGTAGCTCAACATAAATGCTTTTAAAATCCCACAGGAAGTATACAAAAAAAAAATGTTGGAAATTAGGGAAGAAATGTGAAGGAAGAGGAAGGGGTTATATTTTCCAATTTACTTATTCTTTTATGCTATGTATCAACCTCTACATTTCTTGCCATTAGTTTCATATATAATCATATCTCACTTATTAGGCTGTCAGCTCTTTGAGTATAGATGCCATTTGAGATATACTCTTTTTTTTTTTTTTTCACCAGAACTTGTCACATTATCTGATATATAGGGAGTTTAAGAGACAAAAAAAAAATATATATATATATATATATATATATATATATATATATATATATATATGGCAGAGATTCTCAATGTTAATGAGATTTGTGTTGATTCACCCATGATATAGAGTTATCATTAGGGAATGTCTCCCAGTCAGGTGCAACATTCCCAAGTATCTCTAATAAACCTCTATAGGGTTAAGTTACTTCACAGTTTATTTGCTACAGCTCCTAGAGTAAAACCCTAATACAATGAGTACATAACACAATAAATTATCCAATTAATGAATGGATGATTGAATAACATTAATATCAGATTTTAATTATTGATTTCTGATTATTTAAGTAAGTGAATAAAGACAGTATTAGATGTATCATGAAGTCAATGCAGTTAGTTAAGCTTTAGTGAAGTCTCAATCAGATCCTTCCAAGATCCTGCCCCAAAAAAAAAAAAAAAAAAAAAAAAAAAACTAAACAACATATTCAGTGTTTATAGATTTAAAAAAAAATGGGGGATTCTATTCCTTATGAGCAGAGCCACCAAATTATAAAAGTCTTGGGATTCAAAAAAATGGACTCTGACCCTGATTCAAGACAAAAAGCATGGTGGTATATAATGCATGGAATAGGAAATTAGTATTTTCAAAGCAAAGAATGTCGATCTCTTCCATTGAAGTTGACTCTTTTATTAATAAATATGTCACACAATCTAAAGTAGACAGCAATTTATTGTCACATTTTCTCTCATTACTTTTTCTCTGATGGTCTATGCAGAAAGAATTGCCTCATTAATAAATTTGATCAATTACTTTTGCAAGATGTTGATTATTTCTACTTTTTGCATTTGCCAAATAGGGAGGAAATGCCTTTCTTGTAATAGTATTAGGTTTGTTTTAAGAATGAATCAACTGTGGGAGTTTTAAGTCCAGGAAATTTATTTTGGGGGATAGATATATACTGCATGACCCAAATTACACACACACACACACACACACACACACACACACACGTAAGTTTATGAAATGCTCAGGAAACTAAGAAAAAAAAAAAACTTGTTTGATTATATTCACCTTTCATATATTTAACATTTCAGTGGTTGAGGTGGTTGATTGATATTATAACTAGAAGGGAGAGATGGTTTAGAAATGAAATAATATGTCTTTGGTTATGAGTTTGAGTGAATATACAATGGAATATTTTGTTCAAGTCTGTAGTTCTAAACAACTGTGTCTGCTATACTGAGAGGATTTCCTTACCAAAATTTTGAATTTGCTATCATTCAATTTGACACATCTTTCCCTTTACATTTACCAGTTTGCCTTATTTAGATATAGGTTTTAGTTATTTGGCACCATTTCGTTGTGTACCACTGTCTAATATCAGAATAAAACAGAAAACTAAATTATTCTCTGGAAATAAAATTAATCTTTTTTTAAAGAAGTATTACCATAATATTTAATGATGTAAGACAGAATAACGAAAAGCAAATCAAGGAATTAAAGATAAGGACGATGCTTGATCTGTATAAGGCATCAGGTGAATAGTTAAATGCACATAATATTCATATTCTGAACTGAATGGCTCTAAACTGAAAAAATTCTCAAAAGAACTCATAAGCATTCATAAATGTACAGAGTGCACGTTTTAACGAAGGAGGTGTTTTGAGGACTCACACAGAGGTGTTATGCTATCCATACATAAGCAACAGGGCAGCAGCTGCAACTTGTTTTTATCCCAGCACACATTCACTTTAACAGCTCAACATTAAAATAAATATTGAACTTGACATTGAGGAAACCACATTTTTGAAATTTCATTTTAATCTCTACATATGCATTTGATAAGACTAAAGGTATTCAGTGTTTTTTCCCACAAAGATGCACTTTTATTGTCACCAGTACCACTATCTGAAAACAAACAAAGAAAATACTTTCCCTATATCTAATTTTGACTTCCATTCTCTTTAGCATAGGGACCTCCAAGGCTGTTTGATTGCTCAATAATTAACTTTCACCTCAAATTTATTTCTCCTTTAATTTTTGAAAAGATATTTTTGGCATATTAAGTCTCCCTAATTTTACTGGCAGTTATAGTTAAATAGCTCAACCATTTGTTTGAGACCTTAAAGATTATTTAATAATTTTCCCTAACCATCTGTTAACTGAAGCCAGCTGATGAACAAATGCTAACTGTAACATTTCTAAGTGCTGGTGGCCTTTCACTGTCCATAGCTTTCCCACATTTTTGTAGCCCAGAGATATAGCCATTGAAAGAGCTAGTGGCCCCCAATTTTTTTTTATAATCCCTCTTGTCTCTAGTAACTGCTTATTCTGGATTCATGAACTTGATATGTGGCTATAGAATTAAGGGCACACTGTCTTAGTCAAATTTGAACTACTATAAAAGTATAACCCAAGACTGGATAATTTAGAAAGAACAGAGATTTATTTTTACAGTTCTAGCAATTGGGAAGACCAAGAATCAAGAGTCTACAACTGGAAAGGTCTTTCTTAATGGGTCATCCCATGGAAAGAAGGGAAAAGGGAAATAAAGCACAAGAGGTAGGGACAGGGATAAACTCATCTTTTCATCAGGAAGCCACTCCTAAGATAAGCCATTCACTCCTTCAGTAACAGTATTAACCCCACTCATGGGGGAAGAACACCAGTGACCTACTGGCCTCTTCAAGGTCCCACCTCTTACCCATGTGTGGCAGTGGGAGTTATATTTCCAACATATGAACTCTGGGGGACAAATTCAAATGATAGCACACACAGTCATTACAAAAATAGGTAGTATTTTATCTAGGAGCTGTAAGTGTGCTGACAAGAGCAAAAGAAAAAGAACAGCACACCCAAGAGAAGGCAGAAGGAAAAAAAGAGAAAGAGCTAGCACTGAATGAATGGAACAAAGCATTATGGAGCCCCATACAGAAACAGTTCACCCAGCATCTGGCTCCAGCCAAGTTATCTTTTCATTCTCAAACCCTTCTTATTCCTTCTTAAGGGCCTATTATGTGACCTTACAGAGTGGGGTTCAGTCAATTTTCATACCTGTAGGCCACAAGACCTTTTTGGCTTGGGATTTATGGTGGGTACCATGAAAGGGGTGAGCACTACTCTAGGGGTGTGTGGGGGGGTCTCCCTCCTTCCTCTCCTAATTGTCTTCCTTGGCATTTCATCTTCTGGCATCCAGACTTTGGTATTCAGCTTGGGCCCATCAGGGTGTCTGGAAAAATTTATTTCTTTTACAACCCCTGAAGTAAACCAGTGTTCATTTTCCAAGCTGGAATCACAAGAGAAATATGAAAGCTAACTGCACATAGTATAAATAAACATGGTATGGGAACACGAGAGCAGAACACAGCGGCCTGACACAGACGAGAGAGACAATCCAGCATAACAAATAGTAAGTTGTGCTTTGCCCATGGCATTTTCTGGCTCCATCAATAATTATATAATACAACAGTCACTGATTTCTTAGCCCTGGATCAATAATGGGTTTCACATCCCCTCCAGAGCTGGTTGTTGACCAAGGTGCTTGCTCAGCCCCCCCATCCCACCCCATCTATGGCAAAAAATCGATTCTTGCATAACTGCTTGTGTGCTTGGAATGTCAGCATCAGAGCAATGGAGAAGTTTGGAGTTTAATAGCACTGCAGAATTCACGAAGATTTTATATCTTTCTCTCCCCATAAGCCCACACAGCTCAACCAGTAGTTTCACAGGAAGTCCCCAACCCAAAACACACAATACAATTGGTACTTTCCAAAATAACAGCAGCAACCACAAATATGTATAATCCTCATAGGCAAACAATCAAACTATGGCATGTCAATGTTTCATTTGCCTTATAATTAACTTTTTATAGTCTAATAGATGAGTTAATATAGTAGCCCATACCTTTAATATGACAGGATGGTAGTGACACAATATCTGGGACAAAACCTGATTTACAGCCCCATAATGTTCCATCACATCTTATGGGCCACTCAGGGACAATTATATCACATTAAAAAATTTATCATTCCAAATGTAGAGAGGGCCTATTTGTTCAAGCATACCAGCATATTTTTAAGTCCAGATAATCTCTGAAAAGCAATGCTAGTTACACATACTCAACACACAAAGAAAAGTCATCATTTTAATCTCATCAAGGCAGATGGTCAAACTTGATGATATAGATATCAAAGTAGATTTCAAAAATCGAATTACCCTGTTTGGTTGTCTGCCTTGATTTAGTTTACTAGACAATGACCCTAATTCCTCTTCACTCGCAAAGTTCTGTAGTGGTAGTATATGAATGAAGGCGATATTGCAAAAGAGATCTTTTTGTTGTTGCTGCTGTTGTTGTTAAGCTTCTACTGAACTTTCCTGTATAGGGTCATGGTAATCCTTTGGCCATGATAATGCCAGAGGAATGCATCATAAGGATTATTATGATGAGCCTTCATTTTGCAATTTAAAAAGAAATGTTGATGAAATCCAGAGAGAAGTGAATTACCCAAGGTCAGCCACAAGCCCCATTCATGGACCCAGAACTCATATGCTATCTACTATGCCATACCTCCTGCTAAATTGACAGATATATTGGGGATTTGGAGGCCATACCCCAAACGACCCTATCCTTAATAGACTGAATAGTTGTGCCCTTCAAATATTATATGATGAAATTCTTTCTCCTGATATGATAGTAGAAGATGGCATCTTAGGGTAGTGTGTAGATCATGAGGGTAAAGCCCTCAGTGTCATATAACTTGTAGACTAATAAATAATAACAGTAATAAAATAAAAAACACTTTCTCAATCAGAGTTTACAGGCGAAATCTTAAAAATTTGTCATTAGGAAATATCTTTATCTCATTGACAAGGCAAAGAAGGCACATTTGAATTTTAAAACAATCAAATACAGCAGCATCTTTTGCCTCAATGTAAATCATCTTAAGAATATGAAGACTCAATATTAAAAAAAAAACAAAAAACTAAATAGAAGAGTCCATCTCTTATTTTGGAAGCTGCCAAGTCCACTGGCATCACCTGCATTTGTACAGACCTTCTGGTTTAAAGATTTCAGTATTCAAACAGAATTGGATGTCTACTCTTGAGAGACATTAGTTTCAAACACTGAAACTCATTTACAGATTTACCCTGAGAAAGTCCATCAAAGCAGATAAGAAAAGAAGTCATTATTTTCAGAAAATCTGGGAAAGCCACTCTGGATCTTTTGGGATAAAATATAGACCTGGAATAATGTTTTAAAGAATTCTTCCCCTGCTTGTTGACTTAAGTTTGGACAGGTTCTTTGCTCCAATATTTATAGAATCTACCTCAAAAACAAATTTATATTGAAATAGATTTCTGATACTGAGATAAATCAAAGATTTCTTGACTCTTGAATGTGTCTAGTTAATTGCATGGTTGTGTTCAAATACCTACCTGAGTCCTCAGGAATGTCCTATCTTTAAGTCAAAAAATATTTGGCAAACAAGAACTAAATCAACAGTTGCCTGGTCCATATTCAGCATCATTTAAGCATATTAAGATATGCTTACAGCAAATCCCTGTTGTTTTATGTATTTTGATATTTCATATTATTTATCTTATCACACTGAAAAATTCCATCCTTGTATATCACATCCTTTGTTGCACTTAATAGAATGTAATTGTAATTAATTAACTGTGTGACTGTGGCTGTTTATTCACTGTTTTATTCAAGGCATTTAGAAAAATGCCTGGCAAGAATATTCACTACAAAAATAATAAGTGAATAGATGGATTGATGAATGGAGGATGAAAACAGATTCCCCTCACTCCTTTATTACCACTGACAACTGAGTTATCACTTTAGGACTCTAAATATAAAGTGAAAAGTTGCTGAGCTCAGTTCTGAAGTAGAAACATTGTCACCTAAGTCCTTAATTTGAAAATAAAATTCCTTTCCTCTACCTGTGATACTCCCTTCCTGGGAACCTGGATTCTTTCTCAATTTATGAGTACAGTCATGATGGTGTGAATTGTTCTGTGCTGAGAATGCTTACAAGAAATCCCTGCTGTTCATATATAAGAGATTCCAATAATTTTCTACAAAAACCATTGTAATGGGATGGTACAAGGGAACAAATGTACATCATGGGGTTCTTGAAACCAGAGATTTGAAAGCCAATGGGTCTTTCACCCCTTTTAATAAGTGGGTGATATAATTTCTAAGCCCTATTTCTCCATGTATAAATATGGAGACCTCATTGCAGGAGGTTTGAAAAGGTCAGTAATTTTTTTTTTCTTGGTACTGAAGATTTAACCCAGGAATAATTTACCACTGAGCTACATCCCCAACCCCATTTGTTTTCTGTTTTGAGGCAGGATCTCACCAAGGTTTTTAGGGCCTGACTAAGCTGCTGAGGTAGGCCTTGAATTTGCCATCCACCTGCCTCAACCTCCTGAACGGCTGGAATTAAGGTGTATGCCACTGCATCCAGCTCAACTAAAATTTTTGAAGAAAGGCTTAGTAAGTATTATGGATGTTAACTCTTTAAACTAGTGTCATTAACAAACATCAGGAGGGTCATTCCCTCTGCTGTCATGCCCATCTGTAGGAGATGGCAACAACTATCCCTGGGGTTTCATTTTCAAAATTCATAGCTGAGACTCTGTGAGATCCCTTTTGGATAAAAAAGATCAGGTTGTTTCTGAAGCTCAAAAGCCATTCAAAATAAAGATCCAAGTAAACAAATCAAGTCTAGAGGATTATGCCAAGGATTATGCCTCTGAAGTAGAGTCTCTGAGATTAGTAGAGAGACTCTGGCTGAGGTCTGTCTATAGTATATACAAACCCATATCTGGACACTTTGTGACTGTGAACTTCTGCCTTGATAATATGAGAATATGAGATACTACTTAAAAAAAAAAAAAAAAAAAAAAACAAGCCTCATTAGTGGTACTATCCCTTCACCACCACTAAGGGGAGATGTGTCTTGGCAAAACAAAATTGGCACTGAAAAGTGGGGTGGCTTGCTTTAACAAATATCTTTAAATGTGAATATAGCATGAGAACTGGGTAAGTGGTAGAGACTAAAAAATTATAAAGTACATGCTTAAAAAATGCTCTGTAGTGAATGAACTATTAAGAATAATTCCTGTGAAGCCTAAGAAGGGGAAGAGAAAAAAGCCAAGGAAAAATCCTCAAACTTCTTAGGGAATATGTGATAGTCTTGAACAGAATGTTGGAAGAAATATGGATGTCAAAGGCCATTCTCTTAAGGTATTACCTGGGAATGAGGCATGTATTATTGAAAACTAGAGGGAAAGCAATCTTTGTTGTAAAATGGTAAAGAACGCCACTGAATTTTGTTTATGTCCCAGTGTTTTGTGGATGGTAGAAGTGAGGAACAGAGATCTTTCTAAACAAAGTGTTGAAGGTGCAGCACGGCTTTTCTTAACTGCTTATAGCAAAATATAAGAAGAAAGAAAAGTTTTAAAAATAAAATTTTTAATCAAAAGGGAATCAGATCTTGAATATTTCAAAAATCCTCAGCCTGGCCATATTGTGAATTAATAGAAAGCTTGTTCAGGATGAACACCAAAGGTGTTATACTTAGCATGGTTGTGTGGAATCCAGGTGCTATTCATCAAGACAGTGAAAGAATGACCTGAAGGCAATTTAGAGATCCTAGGGGCTGCCTATCTCATCTCATCACGGGGCCATAATACAAGACCTTGAAGGCAGAACAATTTCAAGACTCTTCTCTTCTGAATTCTGAGTATGTGGTACAGGCCATAGTGACCACCATTCTGGGGGGCAAAGGTGGTAAGGTTTGGTGGCATTTGCACAGTGTAGTCTCTACCAGAATATTGCTTGTATGTGCTATGGGTTGGGGTGGGGAGGATGGCTACCTCCATTTAGATTTCAAAGGATGGAGCTTCCCAGAGCCACTGGCTCTTCATCCAGAGAACCACTGTGAGGCTGGGGCCAGTGCAGAGTTGCTGCTCCTACTACTCTGGACCTATAGAGTCAGAGGCATGTGATACCAGCCTGGAGAGCTGAAAGCACTTACTTATACTTAACCCTTGAAAGCTACAGCCTGGGCTGCACCCTGCAAAGCCACAGAGATACAGCTACCCAAAGTCATCAAGGCAGTATTGCCCAAAGTCTTGGGGAACTCAATCATGCTTGGCAAAGCTGTGGAGGGTCTACCTTTACCCCAGTGGGCTTGAAGGACAAAACCCCAATCAAAGATGATGATTCTGCTGCTTTAAGATTTAATGTTGTTTACCTTGTTGGGTTTGGGACTTACTTGGGACTTGTCACTCATTCCTTCTTTCTTTCTTCCTTTTAGAATGAAAATGCCTATTCTGTCTACCATTTCATTTTGGAAGTACATAATTTCTTTCATTTCACAGGTTCGCATCTGGAAAGCAATTTGCCTCCGAATGAATCTCGAGTCTCACCCATGTTTGATGTAGGAAATATCTGATAGCCAGTTTAGATGAGACTCTGGTCTTTAGAATTTTGAGTTAAATGATGAATTGGTTTAATACTTTGTGGGCTACTGGATGAGATGAACATATTTTATATGTGACAAGGACTTGAATTTTGAGGAAGAATGCTATGGTGTGAATGTTGCATGTTTACTCCAATTTTGTATGGTAAAATCCTAACCACCAAGGTGACAGCTCAGGAAGTGGGGCCACTGGAAGGCGGGTCTCTCCTGGGTGGAATTAGTGCCTTTATACCAAAGGCCCAGAAAACTGCCTGGCTCCTTTCTACCATGTGAGGACACATTCAGAGGTTACTATCTATGAAGAACAGGGGCTTCACCTAATCCCATATCTGCCAGCGCCTTGATCTTGGACTTCCCTACCTCTAGAACTATGAAAAATATTTTCCATTACTGATAAGCTAACCATTTCAGGGTATTTTATTACAGTAGTGTGGATAGACTGAGTAAATACTGTGAGAGCTTGACATGAAAATATACAGTTGATCCACATTTCAGTGTGCATATATTGTTTGAATTGTCTTCATTTGGAAGCCTTTTTTTAAAAGTGAAAGTATAATTTTGTACCATAGTACTAGTATCTCCAACACTGACAAAGCAGATCACTTGGAATGTGCTAATGTTGATGGTTCAAATACTTCTGTGAGTAACCATGATATTTAGTGCTCATAAATTTCAAGAATCACACATCATTATCAGTGTGCTTTTTATTATTATGTAATTTAAGTTGTACATGCTTACAGGGTACAGTGTGATAATTTAATATCTGTATAAAGTGTATAGTGATCAAAGCAGGGTAGTTAGCATTTTTATCTTATAAACATATTTTAAATATTTGAATATTTGATTACCAAGTAATAATTGTGCATATTTATGGGGTAAAGTGATATATATACATATATATATATATATATATATATATATATATATATATATGTCGTGTACTGATCAAATGAGGGTAATTAGCATTTCCATCTCATTATTTCTCTTCTAGCTACTGAACATGTAATAGATGATTATGAACTAGTTACCCCATGATGCTGTATACACTAGACCATTAAAGCTTATTCCTTCTACCTAAATGTGCTTTGGTATGCATTATCCTATCTCCCTCTACTCTCCCTTTCCCTTCCCTTTACAGCCTCCTGAATCATGACACCACATTCAGATGGACATTTTGAGCTTCCACATATGAGAAAGAACATGCATCATTTTTATTCTGAATCTAATTTCTATCACTTAAGCTCATATCCTCAATTCCAAGCAGGGAATTCCATGCAAGAGTGCTGCATGCCTCTAATCCCAGCAACTCAGGAGGCTGAGGGAGAAGGATCACAAGTTCAAGGCCAGCCTCAACAACTTAGCAAGAACTTACGCAACTTAGCAAGACCCTGTCACAAAATAAAAAATAAAAAGGGCTGGGAATATGCTTTAGTGGTTGAGTGCTGCTGAGTTCAATCACTGGTACAAAAAATAAAAATCCTCCATTCTATCCACTTTGCTACATATGATAGGATTTCAGTCTATTTCATGGCTGAATAATATTCCATTGTGCATATGTACCACATTTTCTTTATCCATCATCTGTTGATGGGCACATAGGTTGATTCCATATCTTAGCTATTGGCAATATTACCAGGATAAATGTGAGAGAACTGTATAGGGTCTTTGTGATATGCTGATTTCATTTTCTTTGCATATGTACCCAGAAGTGGGATAGTTGGATCTTAAGACAGATCCATTTTTAGTTTTTTTGAGGAACTTCCATATTGTTCTCCATAATAGCTATACTAATTTACATTCCCATGAATGGTATCTAAACGTTCCTTTTCTCTACATACCCACCAGCCATTCTGACTGGGGTGAGATGGTATCTCATCATAGTTTTGATTTGCATTTACCTGATGATTAATGATGTTGATAATTTTTCATATAACTGTTGGTTGAATTTCTTCTTTGTAGAAATGTCTATTAAAATTATTGGCCGGGCATGGTGGCACACACCTGCAATCTTAGCAGCTCAGGAGGCTAAGGCAGGAGAATCACGAGTTCAAAGGCAGCCAATATATTCTGGATATTAATCCTTTGCCTGATGAATAGTTGATAAATATATATTTTTTCCCCCATTCTGTAAGCTATCTCTTCCATCTCTCCATTGTCTCCTTTGCTGTGTGGAAGCTTCTTGGTGTGGTATAATCTCCCTTGCTTTTTTTTGTTTGTTTGTTTTGTTTCTATTGTCTGTGCTTTTGGAGTCCTATCCAAATATAATTATTTATATCAATTTATTGTTGTGTTTCACTAAGTTTTCTTCAAGTAGCTCCATGATTTTAGATAAAATTCAACATCTCTTAATAAAACTCTGAACCAATTATGTCTAGAAGGAATATAACTCAAT
The DNA here is from genome assembly GCA_025594165.1 of Tamias sibiricus. NCBI lineage: Eukaryota > Metazoa > Chordata > Mammalia > Rodentia > Sciuridae > Tamias > Tamias sibiricus. Next base: position 63,901,140 of record CM046668.1, read on the forward strand.
ATAACAAAGAAGAAATACAATAAAGAATATAACCAATTAGATATAGAAGGAATATAATTCAATATAATAAAAGGTCTAGATAGCAATTAATTCACAATACCTACAAAAATACCTATGAGTAAACATATCTAAGGAAGTGGAAGACCTCTACAAAAAAAATTACAAAACTTTGATGAAAGAAATTAAAGAGGATGCAAAAAATGGAAAGATTTCCCATGTTCATAGTTTGGAAGAATTATTATTGCTAAATGTCCACACTAGTCCAAAGGATTTACAGTTTCAGTGCAATTTTCATCCAAATACCAATGACATTCTTCATGTAACTAGAAAATAAAATTCTAAAATTCTTATGGAGGTACAAAAGATCCCAAATAGCTAAAGCAATAGTCAGCAAAAAGAACAATGCTGGATCACAATATCTGATCCCAAGACATACTATAGGGCCATAGTAACCAAAATAGCATAACACTGGCATAAAAACTAACACACAGGCCAGTGGTACACAGTAGAGATTCCAGAAATAAATTCAAATATCCATAGTCAACTAATTCTCCATAAGGGTGTCAAAAACAGTTATTGGAGAAAGGAGAGACTTCTCAATAGAAGGTGCTGGGAAAACTGTGTATTGATATGTAGATGACTTAAACTTGACCTTTATATAAAAAGCTTCACACTGGATACAAAAATCAACTCCAAATGTAAGATTTGAAATGGTTTCCTCTCTTTACAGAGATGCTTAGCAATTCTTTTCTGGAGGAAAAAAATTTTTTTTCAGGGACGGAGGAAATAACAAATTCTGTATATATAACACCTAATAAAGAGAATGTTACAGTAACAGTTTAACTCTGGTGCAAAATGACAATATCAAAATAAAATATTTTGTACTAACACAGTATTTGTCACAATAAGGGTTGACCTGGAGTTGATACTTTTCTTAATTTATTATGTTTGTTTATACAAATATTAGCCTAAGATTAAACACCTTTTAGAGCATCTTTTAGAAAATCAAATAATTTGTGTTATAAATCATAATAAGAAATAAAATAAAATGGTGAAAAATGTTGATTGCCATCCCAAGGGAGATACTATCACAGGTGGTCAAAAATCAATTTACACCTGGCTTTATATACTTATGCCAAAATATTTTATATTGTAATGTTAACTGCTATAAATTAATATAAAATCTATATTTAATAATCTTTGGAATATTATATTAAAATAATACCCATCATATTGAAAATATGTGTTCTATATTTGTGATATTATAATGTTTTTAAAATATCAAATTAAGCACATTTAACATCTTCAGAACTCACAGTACTTCACTCACACTATAATGGTATAGTTGTCCTTTTTTGTCCCACTATTCATCCTCCCCATTTCCTTACTCTATAAAAGTCTGAAGAATGCATTTCCCTGGCATTCATAAAAAATATCTTATAGCTACACTTGTTTCTAAATATGCTGTTTCACACCTTCCATGGGACAGGTTAATGATTATTTTTGGTTTTAGTGCCATCTGTTATAGCTTCTGCTGGGCCAAAGATCCTGTTTATATCAACAAATTACTTACTTAAGCAAACTAGGTTAAGACAATGATGAGTTTGTGAAAATGGTTGATTCTTCATGAACACTACATGATTCAGTGGTGTGTATTATTTGAAAGAAGACAGAAGAGGCTGGGGTAGACAGTGGCACAATAGCAGAAAGGGGTGCAGATCAGAGGGTACTGGCAAGGACCCACACAGAGTAGGAGGGAAGTGATGGAGTACACAGGTTGAGTGACAAGCTGTAGGTCCAGGGACCTCTTACATTAGAGCAAAGAGAAGTCTTTTCTAGAAGAAAAGGACATCTGAGCCCACAAACAAATACTAATTGAGTCTTCCCTGTGCATTACATATAACATTCTGTATTATGGGATAAGCCACTGAAATAAAAAAAAAGTATCTCAATATCCCTGTGCAACTATGAGTCCAAATGCTCTTGACATTGTTTATCATTTAAGTCATGACTTCATGATGTCCTTGTATGCCCAATATGGACATGACTTCAAATTAAAGCATGTCCTATACACTCTGTTAAAACATTATTTTGTAAAATAATACCCCCCATTATAATTTCATCTCAATGGAGAACATTTGCTAATTTGGGGAGCTTTTCAAATAATGCTTTTTATTTGCATAAATTCAAGGCTCACTTGATTTTTCTGTAATTCATGTAATAGCCAAAGAACAGATTTAAAGTACTATTAAAGAAAACTCTTGCATTTACTATAATTCTTATAATATTGAAGGGGGCAGATTTGAATCACTGTTATTATCAAGTGTTAAACCTAACTGCTCACAAAAATTCATACCTTCTGTTTATGACAAGACTCTATTTGCTTCAAGATAGGTTTCTAAACATGGCTTCCCCAAAAGATGCAATGACGAGAGAGAGAGAGAAAGAGAGAGAGAGAGAGAGAGAGAGAGAGAGAGAGAGAGAGAAAAACAAATTTTTTTCTGAATAATAATAAAAAAATTTTGGATAATAATCATTATAATAATTTGGATATATGTATAGCTCTATTAATACTAACATTGAACCATTGGCTATTAACCCTTGACAGTAATGTATCATGGGATTAAATACCACATATGTGCAAAAAACAAATGTTGAAGCCCTGAAATAAGAATAGAGAGAATGACAACATTGGAATGTTTCATGAAAAGTGGTTAAGTAAAAGTTTATAATGGAAAGAGGCATATAGTCTTGCATATAATATATGAAGAGCATGAATTTTATAGGTGAGATAAATGGAATAAATGTTTGCGCTCCCATTGCACTGAGTGGAGTTCTTAATGTATGGAATTCCTAATAACAACCATGAGGCCACTAAGGAATGGATTATAAAATAAGAAGGAGGAGAAACTAAGTAGCCACAATGGGCTCTCCTCCATCCTATTCATCTTTCTTAGTATTCCAAAAGCAAATCATGGAATTCTAATATAGGATAACTATATGTTTGAGTTTGTTATGGACAGCCCCAGTTTATTTCCCAAGTCCTAGTGTAATTACTAATAAAATTCACTTTCATTCTCAGAAGTGTCCCAGCTTGAACGATAAATTATATGGTCACTCTACCAGTAAGCCATCAGACAAATGACTGAATTCCCTCAGAGTATTCTGACATTAAAAGGAATGGATCACTTTGTTATCTGTTGCTGTCATTGCTATTATTTAATACCAAGAAAACAACATTGGTTTATTACAGGCAGAAATCAATAAAAGGCAATGCTATAAGCCTTCAGGAGAGAGAAGAGAACCGCATTGTGGGGAGAGGATTTTAAAAGGGAGTATCATTTTATGTTCACTAAGACACAGTTGACTGTCCACACTCCAAGGAAATACAGTGGCTTTGGTTTAGTATTTAGTTAGAAAGTAAAATCTTTATCTACAGAATCCATAAAGGCAAAGAAAAATCTCTGTCCTGATTGCGTATGACTCCTCAAGATGAAGATTTTTTACTTTTCAACTGTTCAACCTATAAATTTTTTTTATTAGAAACATATTTTTCCCCCTTCTTGTCACTATAGGATACAAAAGAAACCATGGTATTTGCCTTTAAATAGTTCATAACATGTCAGGTGCAGTGGCACACACCTGTAAACCCTGGCAGCTCAGGAGGCTAAGGCAGGAGGATTGTGACTTCAGAGCCAGCCTCAGCAACTTAGTGAGACTGTACCTCAAAATAAAAACATAAAAAGCAATTAGAATGTGGCTCAGTGGTTAAGCACTCCTGAGTTCAATTCCTGGTACTAAAATTCTAAAAAATATATTTCATAACTTAATTGATGATTCAAGTCCAAAACAATCACAAATACTAAGTGCTTAACAATATGGCAGTAACACAAATAATTTTAAGGAACTAGTTAGAATCTTAAAGGCTACTGAAGAATGAAGGCTTAGACCTAAAGAATAGGCCTGAAGAATACAGAAGGTTTCAAAAGAAAGAGAAACAGCAAAATGAAAAAAATATATAATTGTGGTGATAAATATATGTTCAGCAACCAGTGATTAAAGTGAGGTTCATTTCTAAAGGAAATAAAAAATAGAGTTGGATAGACATGATGAAGCCATGTTCCAAATATTTTAGAAAATTCAAATGGGGTTTTAGAATTGATGTAACATATGGTACCAACATTAAACAATCATATCTGTCATCTCCATTTTAGTGCATATATATACATATATGTGTGTATATATATATATATATATATATAGAGAGAGAGAGAGAGAGAGAGAGAGAGAGTTGGTTAGTATTTAGCTATAAAATAAATAGAGAGTACTATATATGTATGTGTGTGTGTGTGTGTGTGTGTGTGTGTCTATGCATGTGTGTATGTGTGTGTGGCACTCCAAATCCATGTAGTCAAAATGTAAGATGGTACATAGGAAAAATATTAAAACATTTGTCATTTTCAGTCCTAAAGAAGCCAAATGCCAAATGTTTTCTCTGATATAAGGAGGCCGATTCACAGTGGGGTTGGGATGGGGAGCATAGGAGGATTAGAGGAATACTAGAATGGCCAATGGGGAGGGAAGGGAAGAGAGGGTACAAAAGGGTGAAGAAAAAAAAAAAAAAGATGGTAGAATGAGATGGATATCATTACCCTAAGTGCATGTATGAAGTCAAGAATGGTGTGAATATACTTTGTATACAACCAGAGATATGTAAAAATGTGCTCTATAATATGAAATGTAATACATTCTGCTGTCATTTCTCACAACTTAGAATAAAAAATAAATAAATTTGGAAAAAAAATGGCCTTAGTGAACAAAAATTACATCATCTGATAAACTATACATTGATTTGTGATTAAAATATTTGAAAAAAATTTCTTTGGATTCTTTGAATAACCAAAGAAAAAAATGTGCTGAGTCAGTATGGACTCAACTCTCGCTTTTTCTTCTTTCTCACTGCCCAGAATCATGTGTCCAGATGTTGACTTCAGATTCAAGTGCTTAGACATTGTGATATGTGCAAAGATTATTCCATCAATCCCTTGTCTTTTTCTATCTCACTTGCTTTCATTAAGACTCACTTGTTCCATGAGGACATTCCCAAGTAAACCTACCTGAGGGTTGTCATTAAAATCACACAACTTACACAGCTGCCAACCCCTCTTCACCAGACCATTGAACACTTAGGGTTTTCTGGATAGTAGTAACTGATCGATGGTGGACATGTTTTAGTCATGTGAGTCTGTGTTTTCTTTCCTCTTTTAGACTGCAATCACTGCAAGGGCAGGGAACTATCTTCTATTTTCTGTACTACCATTATTATGTATTATTATTTAGCATTTAATGAAAGACAATAGTTTATTATAGAAGAGTATGAATCAGTTTCCCACAGCTGAAAGCAGATAATGGTCACCAAAAAATAGAAGCATTCATACTAGCCAAAGAGATTAAAAATAATAAGAAAACTAAGTATATGTAAAATTTTTGAATCAAAAACATAGAGAAAATAGACTCTAAATAAATGGGGCAGGAATGAAATCAATGACTACTCAACAATGACTAAAATACTGCTTTTTTTTTTTTTTTTTTTTTTTTTTTTAAGCAGAACACCAAAGAACAGCAGACAATTAGGAAGTAATGAAGACATTGCTAAAATAGCTATTGATGAAAGGCTGGTAAGAAAACACTTGGAACAACTGAACATTTACAAATTAGGAGTCCCCTGCTAGAATTATTGAGCACAGTACAATGGAGTAAACTAGGGGAGATAATTGGATGGATTTTTGAAAGTAAAAGTTGAGGGCAAAGAGAAATCAGAACGTTATCACATTCCTGAAAGAGAATTATTGAGCTTGTCTACCAAAGGTATAGTGAATGAGTACTAGCCCTGCATACAATTATTAAATCATAAAAATTCAAGTATAAGACCTGCTCAATAAATTCTGTCTACTGCCATTCTTTGTCCACTGCTCCAGTACCCAACCAGAGCTTTTCTGTTGTCCAGACTTACTGTGTCACCCAGTCTAACTTTACCTTCATGCTTGTAGTTCTTTCCACATACCTTGGCTTTCTGCTAAGATAAAGCTAGGCATTCCATTAAACTAATCCATGAATGTTAACCTGGTTATATTCAATAATTTCTATTGAATGGCCACTACATGCCAAGCACTGTGGGAAATGCAGAGCTGAATGTATTAAAAGCTTGGCCCCCTCAGGGTGGGGACAGGAAATGTGCTCACACTGAGCTCTCTCCCCTGAGAATGTCATTTAAATTCTCCCGCCACAATTCCAGTTCATGTTTCAGATTACCAACACTTCTCCAAATGCCTACATTATTGAAGTGCATTCTACAGAGTGCTGAGGGGTTTTTTGTTTGTTTGTTTGTTTGTTTGTTTGTGGTCCAAGATGTGGTACTCACATCACAGCTTCTATCTACTATCTCTTTCTTACTCTTCTTTTTTTCTCATATTTTCCCAAATGCTCCCTTATTTATGAATCCTTATACTGCACTCCCACTTTCTGTCTGTCTGTTGTTGTTTATCATCTACAATTATGTAATGGTCTTGGGTAAAAGAGTACTGACAGTAATACAAGTTTCTTGATTTTACATTTTAAATGACCAACACCAGGTGCTATGACACCCACTTATAACAACAGGAGTTTTCTAGGAAAAAGTCCAAGTCTATTCACAAATGACAAAAAAGAAGTTCTGAATATGAAAGATGAACAAGATGTCAAAGTAACTATTTAAGAAGGAAGCTTTACATGGCAAAGTAATAAAAATAACTAAAATTAAATGATAGTTTTAAGTGGAAAAATTTGAATAGTAGTGTATTAGATATAAAACTCTTCTAGAACTGAAAACAATACCATTAGGCTATGTTTAAAGTCGTTTTTGATTGTTATTTGAATTTAGGAAATCCCATTTGCAAAGTAAAAGATAATTCTTTAGAAAAACAAAATGCACAATTATTGTCAACTTCAAAGTAAGTGATATATATATATGTGTGTATACATGTATATTTATATATATATACATGGTATATATATATACATATATGTGCATATCTATACCTATCTACATCTAAATATGTAATATAATCTTTTTTGAAAGAAATTTTCATCTATGAGGCAATCAACCAAGCTAAAGGGTTTACTACATATCAGCTACAAGGGCAAAATAGGTTAAAAAAAAACTTAAAAGCATGGTCCCTTCCTCCACTAATTTACACACATTCCACAATCTTGCCATGGTGAGACCAATGCACAAAAAAAAAAAAAAAAAAAAAAAAAAAAAAAAATTACTGTAAAAATTTTTGAATTAAAGGTACTATAGCTGATAGTGGATAAATGAAGTTCCCTTAATACATTAGGTATGTGATAAATATTTGTAAGATGGATGAATGAAAAATGAATAAAAAAGCAGATCATGTGATTGGGTTTGATCCTAAGGGATAGTTGGCTGTAGTGCATGCGGTGAATTAGCAAGGATGGAGGTATATATTCCATATTCAAGGACTTCCCAGAGCAGAGGCCACAGGCAAGAATGAAAACAGGGACAGAAGGTTGTACAAGTAGTTATAATGGAAACAAGCTCAAATGGAGCAAACTTCTGAAGGTGTGATAAACACAAAAACATTTTATAATTATCCATTTACTTTTAAAAAGAAGAAATTCTGAGTAAAAATGTACGCTATTGTAGTAATCAGTTAATCTAGGGTGGATATTTAGCTTTATGACTTGGATATCCAGCATAATATAGCAGGAGCAGTAATATGACTGGGAATGATCTTATTACAGCCTTTTAAAATTTTATCCCAAATTTTCTTTCATTGCTTTTTTTGCCTTCCTTTGTTTCCCCCTTTCAGTCTCATCAGCTTTTGCCTGTTTGGATCACTAACTGTTTTACCTCCAAGGTTCTCCTTGAACTCTAGTCCTTTAACAATTGCCAAAGTTATCTACTGATATTTCCTTCTGCTCTGTAGACCTTTTTTTTTTATCTATGACCAAAACGCACAGCTTCAACAGTTCCACTGTGCAACATTCATGCAGGAATTAGGCATGTGTTTCTCCTTTATTGTCTACCCTAATGTGTATGTTAATTTATTATTTTTTTTGTTTGTTTGTTTTGCCATTACATGCCTAGAACCTAGTCATGATTCTTCAAAGCCATATACTACTTAATAAAAAGATAGACATTAAAAGAAATTCTGGAGATACTGCAGGGTTGTGGACATCTTCATTAGCAATGACTTCATCCATAGTTTATATAACTATTCACTATCTACTCCTTAGAACCTATTTATATTTCTTTCATTCTACTTTTAGATGTAACAAGTTCCTTCTGCTTACCTCTTGATAAGTAAAGCTCTGAGATGCTGGGGACCTTTCAAACTCAGAGTCTGAGAACTCATGCTTGACTCTCCACACTCCACTCTTATGAATTTAGGAGAGTCATTGAAACCATCCATTCCTGCAACTTCTCATCTGTACAACTATTAGAAAAAAAAAGAAAAAAGAAAAAAAAAACTTCTGTTGGATGCTGTGGCACACATCTGTAATCACATCAGCCTGGGAGGCTGGGGCAGGTAAATCAAAAATTCAAGGCCAGTCTCAGCAATTTAGCAAGACCCTTAGCAACTTAACAAGACCCTATCTCAAAATAAAAATTAAAAAATGCTGCAGATGTATGTAACTCAATGGCAAAGCACCCATGTATTCAATCCCCAGTACCAAAAAATATTAAAAAAAAAAAGAAGAAGAAGAATTTTTTTTGCAATTCTACCTCATAGGTAATTGCAATACTAAATGGGGGAAATTTTTATAAATATTGCCTCTTTTAAACTTTGATAATTGCTATTTAATATGTACTCTATACTCATTAGCCTTCTCTAAATATTTTGTAGATTTCTTTTTCTTTAGAGATGCAACCACCAAACAGACCTCAATATCCAGAAGGCAGCCTGACACGAGGCACTCACTTAACATTATTTGACAAATGGATTAAATATCCCATGTTAGGATGCAGCATTTAATTCAAGATTAATGTTCATGTGAGCTTCTTGTCAATTTCGTTCTTGATTTGTCAAGATACTCAAGAAGTATATCAAAGAATGGTTCATAAAGATGTCTACCTTTTATTGGACTAAGGGGTAACTCAATTTATTTTTCTATAAGCATAGCTTTTATTATTTTTTCCTAAGTGAATTACCTTTCATTGCCCACACTGAATATCATCTACCACTTTTCTGCCCACTCACACAAGCTGGCAAGTTCTCCCTGTAGTTTATCTCCATCTGCTTGGCATTTCACTACCTGGAAGAGCTTAGTGTCATCTGCAAACTTGGATAATTCACATGCATTCCCTCTTCCAAATCATTTATGAAAATGTTAAATAAGACAGGTTCCAGGGCTAATCCCTAAGAAACCAAACTGCTTTTACTTCTCCGTTTAGAGGCACTCTCATTTATCTCTAGATTGTGTTTTTCTTCTACCTGTTAAAATAAACTTTGTTTATTTATCACAATGTATTGATATATATATATATATATATATATATATATATATATATATATATATATTCCCCGCCCCCCCCCCCCCCGGGCACTAACTAAAGTTACTGGAGGTTTGGATTCAAACTTACCCAAAACATGTTTCTTCCACAAAATTCTAAAGTAGCTCAGGGACAAGTGAACTTGAGCAGAAATAAGGAAGCTGAACAGACAGGACTTGGGGCCCTTTGGACTCAGTTTGCAAAAGGAAGCATTTTTGTTTTAATATTTTATATTTTGAGACATGAATTTATGGGGAGAAATCTGTAAATAAAAATTATGTTGTTAAAATCATTAGTTCAGAGAAAAGGCTTTGGAATCAGGATTCCAAGTTTTGTGTTTTGCTCCGTATTGACTGTGTACCACTCGGGTATGCTTAGACCTTACTGAGATTCTGATTCCTAAACTGAAAGCCAAGAAAATAGCCTCTGCCTTTGTCTCTCTTTTAGAAGTTTGAGGATGAAGTGATAAGATTCCTTAAAAATTCTTCAAATGAATACCTGACATGATGCAAGGGAACCAGCACTATTACAGAACTCATAGCTCAGATATTCAAATCGTGAGCTGAGAAGGGGAACTAGAAATGTCAGAAGGCAACTGGTACAATGAGGAAGAGAGCATAGTGAGGTTCTTTGATTATGAGATAGAACAGGAGAGATAATTGGAATTAAGAATGTGAAGAGTATAATAATGGAGTTTACTATTTCTTTTTTTTTATTTTTTCTTCCTGGCATTGGGGATTGAATCCAGTGGTGCTTAAACACTGTGCCACATCCCTAGCCCTTTTTATTTTTATTTTGAGACAGGATCTCAACTAAGTCTCTTAGGGCCTCACTAAGTTGCTAAGACTGGCTTGAACTTGTGATCCTCCTGCCTTGGCCTCCTGAGTTGCTGGGATTACAGGCGTGCACCACTATGCATGGTGGAGTTCATTTTTTCCTAGTAAGCAACCCAGGAGAAATGTCTATGGTGGAGTTGAAAAGAAGGTGTAGAATTGAAAAAATTGTAGTCTTATAAACTAGGGTATTTTTAGGAATTATCCAAATTTGCATTTATCCTCTCAATGGAGGGAAAGAAAGAAAGAAAGAAAGAAAGAAAGCAAAGGAAAGAAAGAAGGAAGAAAGAAGGGGAGGGAAGAAAGAAAGAAAATATGAGTTTGATCCCGAGGTCTTCAACCCTAGAAGAGAGCCAAGGGAGGAACCATGGATGGCAGGGCTGAGGGAAGTAAAGATCATCTGTCCATGGACCATTGACCTCTGAGTAAAGGGATACACGCTAAGTTCTGTGTCATGGAGTACCTAAATACAAGCATGGAAATACAGGTCTATAAATAGTGCTACTAAAAGATACATGGCTCCCAGCTGGGCGCGGTGGCGCACGCCTGTAATCCCAGCACTTTGGGAGGCTGAGGCAGGAGGATAGGGAGTTCAAAGCCAGCCTCAGCAATGGCGAGGCACTTAGCAACTCAGTGAGACCCTATCTCTAAATCAAATACAAAAAAAAAAAAAAAAAGGGCTGGGCATGTGGCTCAGTGGTCGAGTGGCCCTGAGTCCAATCCCAGGTACCAAAAAAAAAAAAAAAAAAAATACATGGCTCCCAAGAACACAAGGTTTCTAGCAACCTAAGCAGAAGAAGTGGAAGGAGCTTGACTGAGGCAATGCATGGATTTATGAAAAACCAAAAGGAAAGGTTAGGAGATGGGAGTTAAGAAGGGAGTCTGTGACCAAGCTTTGAGGGTTAAAAACGCGTTTGGTCAGGCCAAAAAATATCCTCATTTCTGGTATAGGAGTTTTGACTAAGGCACAGATTAAGGGCCTGAGATCCCATCTGTCCTTGTTTCAGAGAGTGGACACAGGTGCTGCAAAGTTTAAAAAGGGGCATTAAGATCCACATTGTTCTAGGGAAAAAGCTACTTGAATCCAACTCAGACGTTTTAAGAAATGCTTTTGGATCACATTGTTGTTCAATTCATAATTCTTGCTAATTCAATACTTCTTCCAATTTGATAGAAGTGAATCCAAATCATCTGAAATTTACTCACCACAATGAATACCAGTGTGCCTATAAATGAATCTGCTTTACGTATTCTAGCTTTTTTTTAAGGTTATAATAAAATCCTGTGGTGTTTTTTTGTTTGTTTTGTTTTTTGGTACCAGGGATTGAACTCAGGGGCACTCGACCACTGGGCCACATCCCCAGCCCTATTTTGTATTTTATTAGAGACAGGGTCTCACTTAGTTGCTAAGTGCCTCGCCATTGCTGAGGCTGGCTTTGAACTCACTATCCTCCTGCCTCAGCCTCCCAAGCACTGGGATTACAGGCGTGCGCCATCGCGCCCAGCTTTAAAATCCTGTGTTTTAACTTTGGAAGAAAGACGTGAAGGGAAAGGATGAACTCAGTTTCTAGGAAACAATTTCTCATTGTCATGGAAGGAATTGTGTCCCCTTCTCCCAAACTCATGTTTTGATGTCCTGACCCCTGATGTGAATGGATTTGGGGGTAGAATCTTTAAATTATGGAGGAAATCCTAAGGGGAAAGAGACACCAAGGATGTGTGTGCACAGAGGAAAGCTCATGTGAGGGTCCAGGGAAAAGGTGGCCATCTACAAGGCACAGGGAGCAGCTGTAGAAGAAGCCAAACCTGACAGCACATTGATATTGGACTTCTTTCTGTTATTTAAGCCACACAGTCTCTGGTAAACTAATATACCCAGGTTTCTAGTGAGATAATTTTTTTTAATGTCAAAACTGATAAGGAAACTATGCCAGAGAGGTTAAATGTGTTTCTCAAGGCCACAGTGCTGTTGTTTTGTTTCATTGTGAATACATCATGTTCATATGCAAACAGAGGAAATATAGAAATGAGAACAATATAAAAATGTGTAAAATGTTAATGGACATTTACTTTGAGTGTTTTCTGTTTTTCATTATTCAAATAAATCAGTAATATATATCATTCTTTGTTATTTGATTGTTTGAAATTTTGTGCAACTACAGATACTTTAGTCTAAACTTGTGGAAGTAAAACTGTATGAATGCTAAATTGTCTTCTAAAACTTCTGAAGCTAATTTTCATTTTATTACCTTCCCTCTGCTCAGCCCCAAGTACCACCCAATAGATTCCACCCAAAACAGAATAAGAAATGCTATTACTCACATTATTTTAAAATAAAGTGTTGAGACACTTTGAAAATATATCTAGGACATCTTACCTTCTTATAACAGAAAACATAATTTAAATGTTATCTGTATCTAGAATTCTGTTTAAAGTGAATATTAGTGCAAAAGTCCCACCTTCCTATTGTACTTAGAAATAACCTATCTACACATACCTTGAAATAGTGAAGGCTGATTCATCACAAACAATCAATAAGCTTAGAAATGTGGATTGAAGCTGATAAGGCAACATGTGGCATACGAGAGCACACACTAGAAGTAATCCACACAGTATCTATTCCCTGTTCCTGTTAAGAAGACCCAGTTTATATGAGGGAGCCGTTTCCCTGTCCAGATAAGGTCCTCCTTTCCAACTTTCTTGTGTGGTTATATGACATATTTGAGGCACTGAGAAGTAAATGGATTGTGTCTCAGACTCTCAAAAGATTGTAGCTTTTGCTGATAGAAGGGACAGAAATCACTTCACTGACCACACCCCACCCCACCTCCTGCCTATGCCACTACAATCATCTGCTTTTAAAGTGGATGTGATACCTGAAAACACTGTGGCCATTTTTGTGAACTTGAAGACAAATAGCATGAAAATAAGGGGACTGTGGGGAATTGGAGAAAAACAGATAAGCTAACTCCAATATTCTCCAAAACAGGCTTCTTTTTGTGTGACTTAAAAATCTACAGCTCCTGTTTATTTAAACTTCTATGTTATCTTTGTACTTGAAACTGTTACATCCCTCACCATGCATATCTTATGTTAACAATGTAAGTATGGTAAAGATATTTCTAAAATTAAAAGCCAATGGACTTAGGTTTTTTTTTTTTTTTTTTTTTAAAGTTTTCAATCACGGAAGTAGATTATAAAAGACTGCTTGTAACTTTTGGTTGGAAAAAAATATAATTAAAAGAGATGAGGCTGAACTATGGAATCCAACATACAATTAACATCCCACTTCTGTTGTTTCTTAGCTGTTGGACTGGGAAGGTGAGTTTGGTTTTCTTGTTTATAATTCAAACATAATCAACAAGGATCTTATGTACTTTTTGATTAGTATGTGTGATGATCACACAATAGGTAATCAATACATGTTAGTTATTTCCTCCTTTCACTTAAAAATACACATACATATACACAGAATGGGTGAGTGAGTGTGTGTGTGTGTGTGTGTGTGTGTGTGTGTGCAAAAATTGCAATTTGGGGGATACATCTCAGAAAATAATTCAGTACAATTTCGATTTCTGTTTTTATGGGAAACAGGAAAATAAGCCAATATAGGACTTTTGAAATCTAAACTCTTTATTTCAGGAGTTGAAGTGGGGAGAACACCAATTCATCTCAGAACTACAGCTCCTAAAACTGAAAACTGATGCTCAATATGAAGGACCATGAGATTCTGCAAGACTTAGTCAAGAGAATTAAATTAGGTTCACTCTCTTATACTTAAAAATGAGGAAAAAATTAATTAGCAGAAAATTGTGAGTTCTTTGCTATTTAGAACCTTGTGATAATGTTAGCTTTTATTTGTTTTTATTATGAATGATAACATGGATTTGTAAAAAATAACATAAAATAAATGGGGGAATGATCATTCAACATTTAAAAAGGACAAATCCTAGAATTATTTAAGGTTGTAGTTTCTGATTTTTTTTCAAATAAAATTTCATGTTTTCTGGTTACTTTGCAAATAAGAATTATGAGTTAGAGTTTGTTTATTTATTAATATGGCTAGACTTACCAAAATGTAATTGGAAAGGAATAATCAGCAATGAGTTTATTAAAGTATTTCTTCAAGTATGTTCTGAGAAACCTCAGTCCCATGAATACTTTGAAAATTTTTCTTGTGGTTAAATGAGTTTGGGAAGTCTCTGTATATGATATGATCCTCTTGAAGATTTCAATAACACATTAATACATCCTGGGCTCTGAAATACCTCAAAGCTAAAGAATCTGTTTAACATTTAGCTTAGCCCAAAGCCCAGGATTATTCCAAATATCTTTGATCATAAAATGTTGTGCAACTAGAAATACCTATTAGCCTCCTACACAAAGAGTGTTGTTTGAAACACACTTCAGAAATTGCTGATCTCTGGTACCCAATGTGGTGGTCCTAATATAGTGATGCCTTTAAGAGCCGAGTAATGTGAGTTTTCCAGTCAGTGTGTCCATGCAGTTAAATAGATAATTATCTCAGATAGATGGCTTACATGCAGTCAGATTAAAAGGAGAAAGACTAACGGAATGGTTTCTTGCAACCCTAGATTTGTACATTATTGTTTTTACTTATGTGCCTTGGGGGGATGTGAGCATACATATATCAATATATGAAAACCTTTTTTCTGTAAGGCTTTCTGTTGATGAAAGAATAGGTCTTACAGCTTTGGTGTTTCAAAGTCGGATGTGGAAGAACAAGGTGGTAAAAAACAATTTCTTCAAACAACACATTTCTCCTGAAATGTAACACCCTCTCAAATGAATAAAGAGCACCGAGATGGAAACATTAGCATTAGCTGAAGTGACTAGGTGGGATATCAATTATTCTTTGAAATTTATGTTTTCATCTGATATTTTGCAGAGTGAGACGTGATAAAGTAAGATGATATATATGAAGGTTTTAGTCAAATGGAAATAACTAAGTGAATTTGATATGGAAAGCCAGCTATAATATTATTTGACATAATATCTTTATTTTGCTGTTCTATATTATGTAAAGATTACATGTGCATCAAAAATAAGCTGGATAGTTGGAAGAATTTACTTTTTTTTTTTTTTTTTAAGAATAGATGATTATCTCACGGGAGTTAGTAATCTAATTAGAAAGACAAGATCTATGCCTATAAAACAGGTAACAACACAAGGGAGAGATGATTAAGTGCCATGATAAATGAAGAGCCATGAAAGCAGCAGGTGCTATAAGAGGATTAGAGAAGAAGAAATCAAGTTTCACAATTTCCATGGATATAAAGCATCCTAAATTACAAAATCAACTTGATCTAAGTGGATTTAGCTTGTCATTTTGATTTTGCATGTCCAAGCCTTTATAGAACTGGGACTCTTCCTGTCTCCTTTCCAGCTTGCTCACCAGGTAGCCAGAGAGAAAACGGAACCAGCCGCTCTGTCCCTACCATCTGCCAATGACTCCCACTGCAAATCAGGTGACGGCGTATATGGATATATATTTGTTACCCAATTTGTATTTCCATTGGGGCTGAATATTTTGAGACTTTCAGATTCAAGAAAGTGTGAAAATACCTCCTCTCATTATCTAAACTTTCAGTCTGAGGTTTAGCCATCCCTGAACAATCATGGCCCAGCACTGAAAGTTAAGATGTATCTATATAAGCACAAACTGTAACAATAACACTTTGCATTTCTGAACCATCTTCTATTGAAATAGCTCATTCTCAGCACTGTTTACAAGCATTAATTTAGCCTCACGAGGGAAAGATAATTTGCAAGAAATAGGTTAGCTGTTGGTTTGAGATAGCACAGTTCCTAAAGTCAATAAAAAGCACAGGCATTCTTACTCCCAGTGAGTGGGCACAAGCAGAAACTACTTCAATTTCTTTTAAAACTGCTTTCAAATGCCAACTGATACACTATCATAATAAGTTATAACATGTCATTAATATAGATACAGAAAAAAAAATCAAGATAACCCTTTCTTATATGACTCTTTGTTATGCTGTCCTTCACAAGTCTTTTCACAGGTCTGGTAAAATCTGGATCCACTGATATTAAAATCATTATAATGGAGAGAATAATGTTCAAATGTGAAAAATGTACAATGACAAGATGAGAGAAAACATGAGGATGTTCTAAGCACTTCACAGATAGACTTCATGAAGGTCTAGCCTCCAGCATCTTAATGAAAATGGGATTCATCAGCATTAGGCAGATTAGAAAAGGAATCATTCCACTGGGTCAGATAAAAAAAAAAAAAATAGTAACAGCCATCCCCTACATCAGTGTTCCTGTTATAGGCCAAAGGAATTAAAAATGAGGATGTCTCAAAGCAGAAGAAAAAGAGTAGGTCTGCAAAGCAGAAACAGAAAAGTACTCAGAAAATTGTCCTCATGATCTGCACAATTTTAGTACTATTTTTTGTTCAATTAAATGAATAAATCTTGAGTATTTTCCATAAGTATGATAAAATACTGGGTGAAGAGGCAGAAGTACTTAAAAAGGAAAGACAGGGGAGCACAGATGCCCATGACTGTGTTTGCAGCCACTCAAGAAGCTGAGGGGAAAAAGATCACAGTTTGAGTAATGACACCTTGTCTCAAAATAAAAAGGCTGGGGATATAGCTCAATGGTAGAAGCATCCCTGAGACACAGTAAGAGTGACATGAGATTGTACATTTTTTCAAGAATGAAAACATTTGGATCATATATGATATGCATGGAAAGAAATTCTCAAAAGCAATGTTGCTGTGGAAGGTATAAGGAAGAACTTTGGAATTCAGGGGGTTTTGGTTGTCACAAGAACTGAGGGAGCTCTTAGCATGTATGGGGGAGGATCCAGGAGCAGTAGATATACTGTAATTTCAAGATGGTCTCAAAAGTAATTCACTGTCCCAATTCCTCATGACTTTTCAAAGATCCAGCTATATATTCATGAATGTGAAAGATTAGTTTGTAATTCTTTGATTTTAGAACTTCTCTCCATATTTGATGTTATACAAAGAATGATTTGATAGGTAGTTTTGATAGGTACTAAATTCCTTGAGTTAAAATAGATTCATCAAAGCAATATTTTACATGGTTTGGTTCAAAAGTTTGTCAATACATGGTCACTGTTTTAAAAAAAAAAAAAGCTCATCATCGATGGCTATGCCATAACCCTTGACCCAACAAAGAACATGCTACATATTTCTGCATGTACAGAAGCCACGTCCAATAATGCTATGAATACATGCGTACACTTCCTAATTTATCACATCTTCTCATGAAGTCATGCCTACACATGATTTTTATAATATTTACCTTTAATTCTTATTTCTATTATAGGCAATCATTATATATTTTTTTTTATTGTTGTTGTTGTTGTTTTGATAGAAGCAATTGAATTTAGGGGCACTCAACCACTGAACCAAATCCCCAGCCCTATTTTGTATTTTATGTTGAGACAGGGTCTCACAGAATTGCTTATTGCCTCACTTTTTCTGAGGCTGGATTTGAACTCACAATCCCCTGCCTTAGCCTCCAGAGCCACTGGGATTACATGTGTGTGCCACTGTACCTGGCATATTGGCCTTTTAAATTATGTGTGTAGGTACATTCATTATGTGTAGGCACCACATTATGTGTGTAGGCATATTAATTTCAACTCAGGATAGTAAAGATATATATGTTATAAATAATATGTTATAAACAGTATTGTTCATTCTTTGCTATAAAGGATATTATGTTACTATGAAAAAGTCAGGAGCCAGTGTTAGGTACTATTGATAACAGTAGTGATGAAGAGGGGGAGTGTTCCTCCTTTTCATGACCATCTGATTTAAAAGATAGTTGTCAAGCCAACAGGTGCATCAGTAAATGCAAAATCACAAAGTGTTTCCAAGGAAAGGAAGATTATCAAAGAGAATTACACAATTTGAATTGTGTGAGGTCACTGAAGGCATCTCTATGCAAAGAGAGAGACCCACAAAAGTCCAAAAGTTATCAAATGAGGAGGTAAGTGCCTTTTGAGCAGAAGGAAGAGTATGTGTAAATCAAGAGGATGACAAGGATCTCCAAGAGAAGAAATGGTCTGGACCAGCTTGCTCAGGAAACACAGAAAGACAACGCTTCCCAGGCCCTACACTCTTCTGTGCACAATTCCTTCACCTTCCTAAGTGCATTTGCCTTTAAAAGAGATACAGATTGCTCTTCAGGATCTATTTAATGGACCCCAAATCTCTTCTAAGGAAAAAGAAATATAAAGTGTCACTAGAGTATATGTACCCTGCTTAAATGCTTTTAGATAGATTAAAGTATTCCAATATTTTCTCTAGGTGAATGCCATCTGAATTGACAGACTGGGATTTCTACTCTGTATTCTACATTTAGCATGGTCTTGCCTAAATTTTGAAGCAAATGGCTTCTTGCCTAAGGGTTTGAAAATAACAAAGGCAAGCAATATGCACCCAGGGCTCCCCCTGGAACATTCGATCAAAGAAAATATTAAGTAGTGCTGTTTTCGTAACTACCATTGTGGGGACACTTCAGTGTTGAGAGAGAGAACGCAGGGCTAATTCCTATTCTCATAATGCAATGCAGTGGAGAAAACTCGCAGAGGAGAATTTGTCTCATAAACTACAAATATGCAGGAGGTGACTCCAATCAAACACCACTAGGCTTCTTTACAAGAAGTGTTTACATGAAAAGAAGCCATTTATTTCCTGAGGCCAGTTATCTCCCCCCTAGTGCAATCTCTCACCCAGGTAGGAGAGAGTCACAAGGAAAGTGCAGTCAATTTAAAACCTAAGAGTCTCCTTCCTAGTGGTGGCTTCATTCAGAAAATGTGGGTGGAGAATAAACTCTCAGAGTCTCATCTGAGAGCCCCCACTTCTTTCCTGCTTTTATCATATGTTTAACTGAAGCAGAAAGAAACGCATCCTTACCTGATTCTAGGTTGGAAATAACCTTTAGAGAAAATCTGACCAACTGTGATCTCTGACACAGGGCAGCTGGAATGGAGAAGAGACTATTTTCCATTCTCCCTTTGCTCCTATTTCCTATAGCCTCCTACAAGGCACTATATGGCAGTCTTTTTGTCCTAATATGTCGGGTAATCAAGAATTAGAACCTTGACCTATTTCTTTCGAAAGACTGAATTTTTTTTCTTTTAAATATTATTTATTCTTTGAAACATAGAATTGCTATCAGATTTTCTAACATGGATAGAAGCCTCATGGTTGACTTTAAAACATAATTGTTTTGTGTTGTATATGATAAAGGTCTTGGAAACATTGTAACTGGACTGGAAGTCCAGATAATTAATGTGTTTTTGAAAAAAATTCAATAAAAATAATTAAAATCCTTCCATTTTAATAGTACCTTTAGTATTCATGATTGTGTTTTTACATAAATGCCTGGTCAATCCAAAATAGTCAAGTGGACCCCCCCATGTCCAAGATCCAGCAAGTCACCTGTCAGCACTCTTTTAGAGCAGCTGTTAATTCCATTTTCCTACTTTGCTCTTTGTTTAATGATCACGGGAACTTTCTGCACCACCCCCAGGCAGTTATGTCTGAATTGCCTACAACACAAGCATATCCTTAAAGCTAAATAAAATTGAAAATCATCTGCTTAAAATTTTCCAAAATGTCAAGAAAATACGATTCATTCACTCAATGTTAATGTGCATAGCAATCCACCAAAGTACCATCTCTTCAGTCATGTTGTATTCTGAATTTTAACAAGAAATCCACAAGTTCACTATAGATTGACATATTTATACAATCTTTAGATTCATATGATCTTAAGAGAGACACTACTAATGCTTAAGTACTCCTCCCACAGGATTAACCTTATGAAGTCTGGACAACTTTGGGGCAAAAACACTGCCCAGTGCCTCAAATTTGCAGAAGTCACTATGGAAATGAGAGTCAGAAAGACTGGTTGAAATTGCTCTATCTCTTGGGATGCTTCAATTAGAAAAAGATAGCACTCACTATGATTTCAACATGTTTTTTCTTCAGTATTTAATGCGTTCAAAAAGAAAGCAAAGAAATTGAGCCTCAGCAAATTTCTATGGTCATTGCTAAAACTGACATAGATGCACTGTGGGTATTATAAATTTTAACAAAATTTAATAAAAACAATTTGACTCCATCTAATACTACAGATATTACAAATTAATTCTTTGGTGTTAGGGGTAGAAACAAGTAAGAAAAATATCTGAAGATCCTCATCTTTCTGTTGAAACCAGATTCATCAATTCCTGAATAGGTACTATAGACTTTTATAGGATGTCCATTTTTTAAGGAAAACATGACTCATTCTTGTAGAATTGATAAAGCCCTAGCAAGGGACAAGTTTTATTCAATATTTCCAGTGATCATCTTGGGAAATCAAGAAAGAACCTTGAAGAAGTTATTAAATGCATTCTGGTGTCCTGAAATACTATCTCTGTTCAACAGATGGCAAATGTGTTCAGAGGTCCTAGTTGAAGTCATTGAGGGATTACTGTATGCCAATCATTCTGATCCAGGAGCAATCACAATGTTAAGATATGCAGGAGATCATGGAACATGGCCACAAACTGCACAATCATCTCGACTGACAGTCAGCCTGAAGGCACTTGGATCTGCAGGAAATTTAGCAACAGAGAAACTTTGTGAGGGGCACCATATTGAAAACAATCATTAATTCAGCTTAGGATTTCCAGTGTTATATTAGAACACCAAATATAGTTTGCCCACATTTTAAGGATGCAACTGGGCACTATGGGTCACTCATTTACAAATATGTAGTTTGCAATGTTTACAATTTACTTCATAATTTGTAATGCTACTCTAACTCTATAGCAACTAGATCACATCCCAAGTCTTGAACATATTTATCATCACCATTTCTTGGAGAACTGAGAGCAACAGTAATGATTTCTCAGCACAGAAATTCCAAAAATTCAAATTTCTTATTCCTACACTTCAACTCAGGATCTGAACAAGGGACAAAAGGAAACCTACAGACAGTTCTGCTTTGGTCTGCATGTGGTGGTCGTGGTGGTAGCTGGTGAGAGAGGAAGCAAACAATAACAAGGGGAACAGAGAAAATCTACAAAGCAAGGAGAACGAGTAACTTGCCTTGAAAAAGTAACAAAGATTAATTCCTTCAGAAACAGTTGATTCTGGTAGCCTTTTTACTTGTTTTGTTAGTTTGTTTAGCTAAAGCAAGATATGTGAAAGACAAAAGAAATTAAAGGGATCCAGATAGGAAAAGAAGAGCTCAAATTAGCACTATTTGCTGATGACATGATAATATACCTAGAAGACCCTAAAAACTCTACCAGAAAACTTTTACAACTAGTAAATGAATTCAGCAAAGTTGCAGGATACAAAATCAATACCCATAAGTCAAAGGCATTTTTGTACATCAGTGACAAAGCCTCTGAAAGGGAAATGATGAAAACTACACCACTTACAATAGCCTCAAAAAAAAAAAAAAAAAAAAAAAAAAAAACGGGGAATCAACTTAACGAAAGAGGTGAAAGACCTCTATAAGGAAAATTATAGAACACTAAAGAAAGAAATCATAGAAGAACTCAGAAGATGGAAAGACCTACCTTGCTCTTGGATAGGTAGAATCAATTTTGTCAAAATGTCCATACTACCAAAGGCATTATACAGATTTAATGCAATTTCAATCAAAATCCCAATGTCATTCTTCAAAGAAATAGAAAAAGCAGTCATGAAATTCATCTGGAAAAATAAGAGACCCAGAATAGCCAAAGCAATCCTGAGCAAGAAAAGTGAAGCAGGGGGCATCACCATACCAGACTTTAAATTATACTATTGAGCAATAGTAACAAAAACAGCATGGTATTGGCACCAAAACAGACCAGTGGACCAATGGTACAGAATTGAGGACACAGAGACTAATACATATAATTTCAGCTATCTTATATTAGACAAAGGCGCCAAAAATGTACAGTGGAGAAAGGATAGCCTCTTCAACAAATGGTGCTGGGAAAACTGGAAATCCATATGCAACAAAATGAAATTAGCCCTTATCTCTCACCAGGCACAAAACTGAACTCAAAGTGGATCAAGAACCTAGGAATTAGACCAGACAATATGCCTAATAGAAGAAAAAGTAAGCTCCAATTTCCAACATGTTGGATTAGGCCTCAAGTTCCTTAATAAGAATCCTGTAGCACAAGAATTATTGCCAAGAATTAATGAATGGGATAGATTTAAACTAAAAAGCTTCTTTGCAGCAAAAGAAACAATCAGTGAGGTGAATAGAGAGCCAACTAATTGGGAACAAATATTCAATATGTGCACATCAGATAGAGCACTAATTTCTAGAATATATAAAGAACTCAAAAAACTTAACATCAAAAGAACAAATAACCCAATAAATAAATGGGCTAAGGAATTGAAAAGACACTTCCCAGAAGAAGATATACAATTAATCAACAAATACATGAAAAAATGTTCAACATCGCTGGCAATTAGAGAAATGCAAATCAAAACTAATCTAAGATTTCATTTCACTCCAGTCAGAATGGCAGCTATCAAGAACACAAACAACAATAAATGTTGGAGAGGATGTGGGGAAAAGGCACACTCATACATTGCTGGTGGGACTGCAAAATGGTGCAACTGCTATGGAAAGCAGTATGGAGATTTCTTGGAAAACTGGGAATGGAACCACCCTATGACCCAGCTATCCCACTCCTGGGTCTATTCCCAAAGGACTTAAAAACAGCATAGTACAGTGACACAGCCACTTCAATGTTTATAGCAGCACAATTCACAATAGGTAGGTTGTGGAACCAACCTAGATGTCCCTCAGTAGATGAGTGGATAAAGAAAATGTGGTATATATACAAAATGGAATTTTACTCAGCAATAAAAGAGAATAAAATATTGGCATTTGCAGGTAAATGGATGAAGTTGGAGAATATAATGCTAAGTGAAATTAGTCAATATCAAAAATCTAAATACCGAACGTTTTCTCTGATATAAGGAGGCTAGTTCACAGTGTTGTTGGATGGGGGTACATAGGAGGATTAGAGGAACATTAGAATGGTCAAAGGAAAGGGAGGGGAAGGGAGGGAGCAAGGGAAGATGGGGGTAAGTTAAAAAAACTGGTGGTTGAATGAGATGGATATCATTATCCTAAATGCATGATTGAAGATCTGAATGGTACTTATATACTTTTTATACAAACAGTTGTGTGTAAAAAGATGCTATATATGTCCATTATGAATTGTAATACATACTACTATTATAAATAAAAAAATAAAGGAAAAAAAATGATATATGAAAGAAAAATGAAGCAAGCTCAAAGGAACATACATCCATCTATTATTTTCTAGATATATTACATTCCTTCATCCACAAGCCAACACTGGAGAAATTCCATAAGATATGAGGAGTACCTTCTTATGAAATAGAATTTTACAATTTAAGTATCTTGGTTAAATCCCACACTTTGAAAACACTTTATCAAAGAAGACAGCTTTTGAAATGAACTCTCATACATTCTCTCCTCTTTCCACCAGCAACAGTTCCTATTAGTAATGTCATTGGCAGATCAAAGTGAGTGGCAAGTGTTGAGGCCTGCAACTCCTTTTCTAGGATTTCTTCTTGCCCCCAGTCCCACCTTCTTATAGCAGCTACCAAGCTGCCACTAATAAACACATGGATCTTCATAAATACCTTAGAAAATCACTGGCCTAATCTAATGCAATCCAATCCAGTCGGATCCAACTCAATTGACAAAGTGACATGATCTTCCCATATACTCAGTTACTAAGCAGAGGGCTAGAACTCACAGTGATGTCTCCAAGTGATTAGCACAATGATCTTTCTATACTTTGCTGTGAATACAGGATCTTCTAGAACCAAGTATCGCTAGAAGCAGTCTGTAGGTGGTATGTGAGGCAGCACCCAGAAGTAGAGAAGGTGGTAGCATTGGTTTTACATATTATCCTCTTTAGAAGGACAAGGGGATGAAAAATTTCAGAAATGTGTCTATGTTTATGCAGTGAATACATTGAGGGCAAACAAATTGACAACTCTGAAGTCCATCCTTGAGGCACTACACTAAACTCTGAGCACTAAATTAAATATTTAGTTTAATCTTCTGTGATTTGATAATTTCTTATTAATAATAAAACTTAAAATTTTAAGATTGCTATGGTCTAGCTACACTTCATATTTTATATACTATTTATCTTTTCTTGTATTTTTACAATGTGGCTTGAACATATACATATAATGTTCAAGTATTTTATTATTTTTATTCTGAGACAGTTAAATTTTTTATGATCATAATAAATGAATTTTTTATTGTGACCTTTTAAAAAAGTTTTTAATACTCTGGAAATATTTCCATGTCATGAAAGACAATATTTTCCCATAATTTATTTTATAATGTTTAAATTCCTATTATATTTGAAATTTATTTGCAATAGGAAACTAAACTTTATTCAAGTGGTCACCCAACAGTCCTTATATGTCTTACTCAACTTGAATAATTTTTCCTTTTCCTACTGGTTCATAAAGTTACCTGTATCAAATAATTCTTTCTTAGCCCATTTTGTCCTATAAAACTTAAATTGTGTATACAGTATTAACATAATTACATAATATGACATAAATATGTGAAATAAGAATAATGGTGTAATAAAGTATTTGTTAATATAGTATATAAGCTCTAGATTATTATTTCTTTTTTTTTTTTTTTTTTTTGTGGTACCAGGGATTGAACTCAGGGGCACTCAACCACTGGGCCACTTCCCCAGCCCTTTTTTGTATTTTATTTAGAGACAGGGTCTCACTTAGCTGCTAAGTGCCTCGCCATTGCTGAGGCTGGCTTTGAAATCGCGATCCTCCTGCCTCAGCCTCCCAAAGTGCTGGGATTACAGGCGTGCGCCACCACACCCGGCTCTAGATTATTATTTCTAATCTATGTTAATTCACATGTGTCAATGTCATTGAAATAGTTGCAGAACTAAAAATTTGAGACAATGAGATGAATATCACAGAATTTGTTTCTAGCAGAGGTGTATTTCTTTCTCATTGGACAATTCATGGGTTTTTATGCTGGGACTACAGTGTTACTAATTTTACTATCAGTGTTACCATCACCATTGTTATCATTAGTTTGTAAGATGAAGTGCTCAATGTTCTTTACTAATGTTCTTTACCATTGAATATACTATCTTACAAACTAATAATAATAATAATAATGGTAAAATATTGAATAGTAAAGAACATGATCTCTAGAAACAAGAATGCCTGTATTCAATAATGCTAAGTGAAGTTAGTCAATCTAAAATATCCAAATACCGAATGTTTTCTCTGATATAAGGAGACTGACTCACAGTGGTGTCCGGTCAGGGTACATAGGAGGATTAGAGGAATGCTAGAAAGGTCAAAAGGGAGGGGAAGGGAGGGAGCAAGGGGGGATGGAAGGGAAAAAAGAAAAGGTGGTTGAATAAGATGGATGTCTTTATCCTAAATGCATGATTGAAGTTTGAATGGTATGAATATACGTTGTATACAAACAGTGTTTTGTAAAAAGATGCTCTATATGTTTATTATGAATTATAATGCATACTACTATTATAAAAATACAACACCTTTGAATAAAAAATAAATTAAAAAGAAAGAATGCCTGTATTCAATACAGGCCATAACATTTATTAATTTAGTGGTTATGTAATCTTGTGTAAATCATAGAATACTGTTTCCTAAATTGCAGATATCAATAGCAATAACCAGAGTATTGTATGGCGCTTTTGTGTAGTTAGCACAATTAAAAGTAGGAAGATTGTCTGTGACATGTTAAGTGCTATGTACTTAGCAATCATTGTCCTTTATTATTCCTAATATTGTATTTAATAAATTTGAGAATTATGGAATGTTCTAGAAATTATTATTTGTGAATTTGTCTTAAAATGGAAGTTTTGTAAATCAAGTTGGTAAAAAAACATTTACAATATTCAATTTTTTGAATATTTATTCAAATACTCATATTTACAATATTCATTGAACAATAAATTATCTCCACTCAGAAAACAGGGACTAATGACTTCTATGTGTTATAACTTTCACATAAATAAGTCTCTTTAGAGTCTGTTGTTATGTTCAATAATTTATTTTTTCTTATACTTGATGCCTTATTTTTTTTAATTGTAGTCAAATGGACATACCATAAAATTTACCTTTTCAACCATTTTCAATGTACACTTCAATGTTATTAAATACATTCATGTTGCATAACCATCATTACCATCCATCTCCCTACCTTTCTGTCAGGTAAAACTGAAAGTACTGACTTTTAAATCTTTATAAATAGCCAGGTATCTTTTTAAAATTGTTAGTTCTAAAAGATAATTATTGTGATATTGTTGACTCTCATGGGATTTCCATATAGACTTCATCTTTTATATAAATAGAAACAATTTTATCTCTTTCCAGGAGCCCTAACCTTTGTGTTCATGATGTATTGAGGTGCACATACAGTTTTTATTCTATATCCAATTAAGAAGAAAATTCTCTGTATGAAATGGTACATTCCTGGAACATATTCTTCTTTATAGTAATTCGTATTCTACTTACATGCTGGTGAGTTTGACTTATTATTGTTTTAGTTAGGAATTTTATATTTTTACAGTACTTTTATTTTGCTACCTTATTTATATTGACAAATACAAATTGCATATTTTTCTTATGTATATGATGTTTGGAAATATATACATATGTATATGTCTATATAAATTGTTGAATGGCTAAATAGAGCTAATTCACATATACAATTACCTCATGTGTGTGTCATTTTTTGTGTGATAAGAATGCCTAAATTTTACTTTTAGTGACTGTCAAGAATACAATACGTTGTTATTAACTGTAGTCACTAGGTTATAAAGTCCCTTTAATTTATTCCTCTCATCCAACTGAAATTGTGAGTCCTTTGACCAACATTTCACCAATTGTTATGTTTTAGATATTAGGCGCCCCCCAACAGCTCAAGTGTGAGACAATGCAAGAATATTCAGAGGTGAAATGATTGCATTATGAAAGCTTTAACCCAATCAGTGAATTAATACTCTGATAGGATTAACTGAGTGGTAACTGAAGGCAGGTAGGGTGTGAGTAGAGGAGGTGGGTCATTGAGGGGGGTGTCTTTGGGGTATATATTCTGTATCTGGCTAGTGGAGTCTCTCTTTACTTTCTGATCATATGAGCTGCTTCCCTCCACCATACTCTTCTACCATGATGTTCAACCTCACCTTCATCCCTGAAGAATGGAGTCAGCTGTCCAGGAACTGAGACCTCTGATACCATAAGCCCCCAAATAAACTTTTCCTCCTCTAAATAGTTCTTGTCAGGTCTTTTAGTCACAGAGGTGAAAAGGCTGACTACAATAATCATTGCCCTTCCTACCCCAGCCCATTGCAGCCACCATTCTATTCTCAGCTTCTTTAACTTCTTTAGTTTACACACATAAGTGAGATCATGCGGTATTTTGCCATTTTTGTATTTTAGTTAAGTATTATATTTATATAGCTTCATAACAATTGGTGGGGGTATTATTTCTCCTATATTCTTATTTTCTAGATTTTTTAAAAGGTTAGTATAGGAATTAGGTTTACCTTAACATTTCCAAATAATCTCTCTATTAAACCCATGTAGGCAAGGGCCTTTTAAGAGATAATTCGTTGGCCATTTTTTCTGTTTTTGTCAATATTTAGACACTTTAATTTTTTTAATTGCAATTTCCTAAAAAATCCATTCATTTTATTAGGAGTCTTAAATATGTCAAAATGGGTTTCCCAAAATAAAACTTGCAGTTTTAAATCTTCCCATCAGTAGTTACAGCTCTTTATCATTCATATTTTTGCATATTTTATTCCTATATGTTATTGAAATTGTCACACACTTGCCTATTATCCAAAGATTTTCTATATTCTTTTTCTGTTTTGAGTTAATTAATTTCTGCTGCTATTTTATTATCTCTTCCCTTCTGTTGTTGGCTTTGTATTCAAAATGTATAAAATATTTTAATGAAAGAATATGATTTGATGCATTTTATAAAAACATTAACAAGTTATTTAATTTTAATTGAATTTGGTTTTCTAAATGAATATAAATTGTTTTAATTTCAAATATGTTAAATTCCAATATTGCCATTGAATATGAATTATAATTTCTAGTTCATTTAGAACTTGGAAAAAATATAGTCACACAGCACACAAAATATTTCCAAACTAGGTTTTAAAAGACAATGTATAGGCTTTACCAGTGAATCTGGAAAAGTCACTCAGCAAAATCCCAGAAAATATAATCCTCAGATATCTTTTCCACTTCCATCTTTTTGAAAAAGTATTTTAAAGATCATGTGAACTTTAGTTGTGACTTAGTACTCTGAATAATAAGTGTCAAAGCAGTACTGACATGTTTTATATATTTGAATATTATAATTTAATAAAACCTTAGAATATTAGAATACTTCTAAAATCTCAGAGGTTGTGGGGCCTTAGTGTTCACTTCTTAAATTCCCTCAGGTTTTTCTTTTTTCTTTTTGATGATGATGCAATTGTGGTATATATAACTAGATATTATTCATTTACTCATTCATTCAAATGTATTCATTGTGCCCAGTATATCAGACACCTGAAGCAGGGTGGATGTGGGAACAGCCCAGAGACAGCTGAATTCCAGTTTTTAGCATGGTGATGGTAGTATAGCCACATACAAAGCTCAATAAAACACTCATCATTATGATGTTGGATTTTCTTCATCATATCCATTTCTATCTGAAAATAATTTTACTCATTAGATTACTTGTTTGCTGTTTCTCTCTCTATATCTTACGGTGAGCTGCCCAGAGAAAACAGGAGCCTTGCCTACTACTGAACACCCAGTGTGCAGAACGTCCCTGTGAACACAAACAGCTCAGTGAGTGTTTGCTGAATTAATGAATGAAGGGACCAGCTGAGCCTAGAAGCTACATGGTTTCAGTTGCACTACAAAGGTCTGTCTTAAAGACTGAATAAACTTGACTTTATAACAAGATGGGGTCATAAGGACTTCAAGACTGAGGTGACAAAGCCAGAGTTGTCATTGAATTGGGGCATTCTCATTACTCTTCTGAGTTCAAGGAGTGTAGAAAAGAGTTGGGGGAACAGAAGGTGGAAAAGAAGGAGCCTTTCATATCAAACCTGAGAATGTTGTTTTTTTTCTTCTTATCCTTTCAGGGACTTTTTAAAAGAGAAGGTGAGATAAATGGATGCAGGTTTTAGAAGGATCAGGTTGTGGCTGTTTGGACAGTTTGTAGGGTCACACTGATGTGACCAGTCAGCTGCTACTAGAATCTTTCCCACTGTAAGTTATCTCACCTCACAGGAGTAAACTCAATTTTCAATTCAGATTGAAAAAGAGAGACAGCCGTTCATTTGGTCAATTAAGGACCCAATTTTGTACGATTCCAGAAGTTTTATCTGTCAGATTGTTCAGAAAGGTAAAAGAGTAAACCACTGTAACTAATAGGTGTCAGTATTTGGATCCCAGATGTTTAGTATCTTCAAAGATAAAAGGCTTGTTAACTGTAAGGATAGAGGTTACAGATAATGGCCTATTAGTCCTGTTCCTTTCACATGGAGCTTTGAATCATTTGAATGATTTTTTAAATCTTACTTCTGTTAAAAATAACTGTATTTGCTTTTGAAAAAAAAGACACTTTATATAACTGGCTATTAGCACATGAAATATTTTTTATGTCTAGGACTTACTTGTCTGGCAGTGTGGGGTAAGGAGACCAAAGGATATCTTTCTACTACACAACAAAAATATATAAACCATTGAATTGGAAATGGTGTCTGTATAAGCCTCTGCTTTAATTAGTTTTTAATTTATACCCATTCTCATCTAAAAAGATTTACAAAGCCTTATATGTCAATTAGTTTGGGTAACTAAAAAATAATCAATAGTCATTCAGTTTTCTATTGCAGTTATAAATTTCTTCGGAGAACATATCAACATCCATATAAAGCAGAAAAATCTGACACAATATGAACCTCTATAAATCCAGTATCTGGGTATCTTCCAATTTTTCTTTTTTTTCCATATCGTCAGTTAAAAAATCAACCCAAATGGAGTAGTTTTTTTGTTTTTTTTAAATTAACTTAGAGTAGCATTTTAAAAACAGGATTATAGAATTTGTTCAAAAATTATTTAATACAATGGTTTTTTTGAACAAGGGAACATTGGATTTCTGTTTCCTAAATACTAGTCACTTATATGTGCCAATCACTTTTAGTCAGAAACAGATATGTGAAAGATGGACAAAAACACAAAGAATTACCTCCAAGATTTTAATTAATGAGCATCATCAACTTCTTTAATATCATTTTTAAGTTTTTTTATCCATAATTTAGGTGTTGCATTACTTAATAATTATCCACTAATGTATTTTCTCCTTCATACATAGGCCATGAACTCCTTAAGGTTTTGTCGGGTGTTTTTTCTAGAACTTAGGACAATGTCTTGGACATAGCACTCAGTAAAATGTTTATTGACAAATAATTTTAAACACATAACATGTAATTAATTTCACTATATTATAGCATTTTAGCATGGGCAGAGAATATCAAAATCACCTAGTCTAACTCCACACCATTCTATTAAAAGAGGATTTCCTACTCACAGAGGTGATATCTTTCTGATGAGCACAAAACTCCACAGGTCTCAAAACTCTTCTATTCCAATTTTCATCATTTAGATAATTTGAGATTTCTGAATATTTTATCCTTGATAACTAGAAATGTGTTTCAAGGTGTACTATGACACATATTTATTCAATTCACTGTGTAAGTATCAGGGACCAGTTTTAAGGGCTACAAATTAACAGGTATATAGAGCAAACCACCAACTCAGTGGCACATGCCCTGCTTATGACAGCCACCAGTCTTTCTACAGAACACCTTGGCCTCTAATTCTCTTATGAAATATGGCCATTTTGGGTGGTAACAATATGAGAACTAGTTTTGTAGACTTCTGATATAGCATAGACTTCCTATACAACACTAACTTGTAAATAAAATTTTCTAATAAGTACATCAAAGCACTTATGTGGAAAGCAAGTATTACTGTAACAAAAACTGCCACTTACCAAAATGTGCTTCCTCTTCTTCCTAAAACACATTGGACCACATTTACCAGTGTTCATGACTTTGAGATGTGACCACATGATTTACTTCTACCCAGTGTAATATGATCAGCAATGACATACAGCAGTTCTATGATTCACCACAAAACAGTCCTTTCCTTGCCCATTCTTCTGGACACACCAAGCCCTAGGACACAGTTTTATGTCATGTGTATAGGTTGTCAGGAATATCAGTAGCCTGGATCCTGAATGACTGAGGATCAGAGACTGCCAATGGACATAAACTTCACTGGGACTATGAGATATGTATTTCTAGTTTTTTCAACTCATTGTATATTTGAGGATTATTTGTTATAACAATGAGTATTACTCTCATGTCAGATTTCTATGATGGAAGAAAATACATCATTCCTATCACCTATAAATGTCCAACATCTAGACTATGGAGCAAAACAAAAAAGGAAATACTATTCCATTGACTTATTTTCACATTTGTGGATACATAAAATCTACAAAGAGATTCTTTATTTAATACTACCTATGCCAGTCAAGGTGTTTGTTGAGGTTTCATTCTGTCTCTTCCCATAGGAGAGTGTTTCTCAAATGTCAGTGTTTATCAGAAACACCTTAAAGACCCAGTGAGCCAGATTACTGAGCCTTTTTTCCAGAGTCTCTGATTTCACTAAGTCTTGGATAGGGTATGGTCATTTGAATTTGCAACAGTTCCCAGTTTATGCATTTGCAAATGGTCCAGAACCTACACTTTGAGAATCTAGATTTTCTAGATGACTCTTAAAAATATTTAATCGTGTATTTTCATAGCTACTCAGATATAGCCAACTAGCACTCTCTTAAAGTTGTACATTGTACTGTGATATACCTAATGCAGTACTTAAAGGGAATAAACAGGATCTAATAGAAACTGCATAGATCATAACAGGGTGTTTCTCACTGTCAAAATTAAGCATGTATAACAAATTAGAATTTAAAAAAAAGAAAAAAATTAACCTTAAAATATTAATATTTAAAAAATTTTCAAAAACCATCCTCATGTTCTGATAGAGTGCAGCCTGTTTGAAGTAGGAAAAATTAACTTACAGATAAATCAGGTCTTCCTTATGGAATGAAAGTTAAGGTAAAATCTCATTTGATTACAGGCATACGCCGCCCGTAACCCCAGCACTTGGAAGGCTGAAGCAGGTGGATCTCGAGTTCAAAGCCAGCCTCAGCAATGGCAAGGCACTTAGCAACTCAGTGAGACCCTGTCTCTAAAATACAAAATAGGGCTGGGGATGTGACCCAGTGGTTGAATGCCCCTGAGTTCAATCCCAGAACCAAAAAAAAAAAAAAAAAAAAAAAATTTATCTCATTTGAAGATGAGTAGAAGCGATGAGATGTTGGGGGGCGGGGGAGATGTGTAGGTTACCATCCTAGGAGGATGACTACAGAATAAAACATCACTGTTAAAATCTTAACAGAGGAATAAATAGAATCTCAGCCTGGCTTGAGGAAAGCAGCTGGCCAATTCTCAAGCAGAATTCCATCAGAAGTTAGGAAAAATCAACTTCAGCCAAAAGGGAAAGACATCTCTCTTGCATGGTGCAACTTCACCTTACAGGTGTCACTGAGCTTGCTTACTCCACATACAGCTATTTGTGACTGCTCCAATTTGTTGGTACTTTGTCTGCAAGTCATGGTATCAGCCTAGAAGGGATGCTCCCAGACAAACAGCTCAGGCTTTGCAGAGACTGACTGACAGCAAGATTCCCATGCAGCAGTGCATGAGGAGGTCGAGTGGGACCCATGCGAGCAGGAGGATGAAGTCAGCCTTCAAAGACCCACTGAAGCCAAACTTCAAATAGAGTAGCGGAGCTGTGGATTGCTGGGGAAAAAACACTGACAGACAGGCAAGCCTTGTTTACAAGGATCTAGGAAAGGAAAGCCTTTTAAGGCAAAGGCTTGGGAAGACACGGAATCTAAGAAGCAGAGTTGAATAAACATTGACAGTGCTGTAAACAACCAAGCACAACTTTATTTGGGAAAGCAAGTAAAGGTTACACATCTGTCAGTCTTTTTAGCTGAATTAACAGAGAAGAAATCTGTAGCAATACCCTTAAGGTAAGAGGATCACAAACTGTAAAACTGAAAAGAAAAAATACTACTAAATGGATGCTGTACGAAAATAATACATATATTTAATGATAATGAGGTCCTGAATTCACATGATGCTGTGAAGTGTTTCAAATAATATGTTATTTAATATTCTAAATAATTCTGTCAGGTTGGTGATATTAGCCCTATTTTGCATATAAGAATATCTGGGTGTTATTATACAAAATTCCCAACTTTACTAATTTCTTCTCACCTATGAAAAATTTTATCCAAGCCCAAATAATACATTGAATCTAATATGAACTTAATATTGTACAAGAAATGTGTATTTTGCTACTGCATTCTGTAATATAGCAAATAAAAAGGGATACCTTGTTCACATTATCATGTGAGACTGCCTTCTTACTATGGATGGAAAAGTTTAGACAATTCCTTGGTTCTATCAGAGAAAAGAATATTTGCTGGGCTGGCTGCTTCCTTGAAGACTGACCCTATTTATTCAAAAGATTATACACACACACACACACACACACACACACACACACACATATATGTTGTTGTTGTTTTTTTCTCTTTCTCACACAATGTCAAATATTCTTTCTGCTACAGCAGCTGGTATTAAAAGCGGAGCCCTTGTATTAAAAAGCTACCTCTCCAGAGTTTTGCTCAGTAAATGCTCCCTGGCTTGTCTCATAGTGGCTACACAAACACACTGCACTAGCAGCAGCAATGTGGGCACCACCATCATCATGGTCATCATCATTCCTCACCACCTATCTCTGCAAACAGCTTCACATCTACTGGAGCTGATTTAAACCAAAATCACCACCACAGGTGTAATGGCCAACTACACAAAGGCCATTTAGCCATGAATAAAAACCCAGAAATGCTGAGAGTTATTTGGAACCTTCATTAGTAGGTAATAATTACATGTGTGGGAATTCTTGAAAAGAGGGATAGGCAGTGCATCATCATATACAAAATTATACCCATGTGAATACTGCTCTTCATCCTACAGCAGTGTAGCATAATGGTTAAACATCCTGACTTCAAAGCCAGACTACCTAGGTTCAAGACCCAGCTCAGTCACCTTTTACCTGTACAACAATTAAAATTCTCTATATTTCATTTTCTTCACCTGTTACATGCTATTAACATTAATACTATTATTACTAAATAATAGTAATATAGCATTAAATAAGTTCATAAGTTTAAACAATTACATATTTGTTGGTCATATTAGCATTACTTTTAAAATGGCTGCAAGTCTGGCTTGCTGAGTCCACTGGAGCTCAGCCTCCATGATTTTCATATACTATGAAGCTTCTGTTCATAGACTGTTACTCTGTTCCTATCAACTGTATTCCAGGTACACTGTTATTGTTCTATTAGAATTCCTTACTGGTTTTGAAAGGCCAATACGATGAGACCATTTCTAAACATTCTCACATGAGGTGAAGAGTGAATTTCTAAATAGAAATCAAAGGTGATTGAAAAACAGTGCTATGTTCTTTCATCTATGAAAAGCCCACTCCCCAGCTCTTGTTTTGTATTATATATCATTTTTGAGATATCCCTCTACATTACCATGTCTTCCAAGGGAGTCTGTTGCTTTGTAATGAGACTTTCTGAAGAGGTCAATTTGCATGATCAACTAAAAAGCTACACAGGAGGAAATTTATCACTAAAGAATAAAGGTTCAGGTTGAATAACCTGCATACAAGGATGAGAATTTGGGGTGCAGAATGGCTGGGGAAAAGAGCTATGATTTTGATGAGGAATAAAATGTTCTTCAACTCAACTTCGTAAACTCATACTTGAGTCATTTGGGTGCCTGGAAGTTGTTGGTGATTTTTTGGGGGGATAGTTTAATGCAGAATGAACTCCTTCAAACAACTGAACACGGGGACCTGAGAGGTCAAGAGAGCATTTGGTCTAACTACATAGCATGGCTTCAATGGGAGTGGAAGGCTCTTGGACTATTTCAATAAGAATGATGAATTACAGGAAGACAAATGGGTCCAAAATGAATAGGAAGGAGCAAAGAAGAGTTCTAAACAATAGTACATTGGGTGGGGCACAATGACCTGAACCAGTCATTAGAATGCACGTGCTATCTAAAAGGACAACAGGAGAGAGCACACAGATCATGCTCTGTAACTTCTTTCTTGTGCATTCTAACAAACCAGTCACTGAACTCTTCCTTTTGGAGCCCAAACTAAGCCACAGAATATGTAGGAACAAGACTGTCTTTGAGTCATAATGATAAGTTTCAAATATAAGATGAAATATATTAGCTATATCTGCTTGAGGGACTTCCTGTGCTATAGGAGAGGGATTTGAGGGATATTAGAGATGTCCTAATTCTGGGGCTACAACCAGAGAAGATGCTGTTTGTTATCATGGCTATCTCCTGAAAAAGCCATGAAGGGGCAATGGATTCCATTAGAACAGTCAATACTTCTGCTCAATCCTCCTGTGGAAAGCCATACATATTGTAGGATGTTAGATTCAAAGAGTATAGAAATCACTAGCAATGGAACTCTATTTTTATTTACCGAACTATATCACCCTCATATGTTTTAAATGTATTTTTTTTTTATCAATTTGCTTGTGTTCCTTGCCAATTGGTAGGTTCTTTGAAATTACCCTACTGTGGATTATGAATTAAAATTTACCTTCCTTTCTGTATTTACAAGTATTATTTAAAAATAGAGGCAAAAGCTTGGGTATATATTTCAAATATACCTAAAAATATGGAGCATTGGCAAAGATTGGTTATAATTTCCTCCAATCTCATCACTACACATGAGGAAATTAAGTCCAGGAGACATTAAATGACTTTCCTAAATAGCATGTGAGTCAGAACCCAAGTTAGAATCTGGTTTATCAGCTTTTCTTGAATACCATACCAACTCATGGGTTAGTGAAAGGACCTTAAGGGTCACTCTGCCCTAAAGTAGGAAACCATTTAGTATGAGACCAGTTAGAAGTCTGTCACAATCACTTTGAACAGGAGATAATTCTATCCACACTAAAAGTAGAAACAACAACAACAGGCATGAAGAGAATTAGATATATTCTAGAAGTGTCTGTAAGTATTTGAGGAAGAAGAACTAATTAACAGAGAATGATAATAGCTTTGGAAATAAGACATGAGATAATGTATACTAGCATTAAAAATATGGACACATTAATTTTACGGATGCTTTTGATTAGGAATTCTACACTTAAGTAATGAAACTGAAGCAACTGGTAGATATAATAATCTACCTTATTATGATAATAACTAATTTTTATTAAAATTGAAAGGAGGCATATATTAATAATCAAAAATCCTTTTGATTATTTAACATAAATTAAAAGGAAAAAAATAAAGCTCAGGATTTTAAAAGTAAGAAAGATAAGTACAATAGATAAGACTGTATAACAGCTCCTTATGACAGACAGCTGCAGAATGAATAAGAAAGTAGGGGCCGAGAAGGGCAGGAGTCTATATAAAGGAGCTGCAGAAATTAGCTGAGGCTAAGCTACGTGTAACAAAACCCAACCCCACATCCTGGTGGTAGAGGGAAATCCAAAGAAATCAATTACACTGTTATTTAATTTTAGAAAGGGAAACAGTGACAAAATGACATCACTAGTAAAGAAAACCTGAAAATAAATATAAATAATGCACAAAAAGTCTTAAAGCTCTTTGGAAACACCTTAAAGCCTTCAGGGAATGTGGGTCCAGGAAAAATAAAGACTAATCTTGAAAAAGTCTTTTATTGCCAACTGGTAAAGTATAAAGAATACTCAAAGAGAGATGGAAAACATAAAAATATATACAGATTATACATAGATTTTTTTTTTTTTTAAAGACACTGAGGACTGGTATGTGATAGTCTAAAGAGCCTAATACAGGTTTAATTCAGGGGAGCAAAGGGGAGGGATTAGGTGGAGAATAAGCCAACCCTTCTTCCACAGATCCAAAGTAAAATGCAAAAAGCCCAAAAAATAGATTGTTCTGCCCTAGCCCTTCTCAAGGACATTACCTGTTTCATATTTTAAAGGGACAGTCAGATCAAAGTATGCCAGAGACAGGTGATCTTTGAAAACAAATTGACAAACCAAATGCAGATGAGTCACCCTTGCTGGATAGCATCCATCCACAAATTCTAAAAGTAACGCAAGGGTGAGACCTTGAGACTGTAGATCAATGCAGATGTGCTTTTAAACTGCCACAATTCTAAGCAATGTAAAATTTTCCAGAGAGATTTCCCCACAACCAGTCATCAAGGAGGAGCCAGATGCAACTCCCTTTCATAATGGAGTCCAATCCCAGCAAAAAGCATTAGACAAAGAGTGCCCAGCCCAGCTAGATGCAGCATAGGGAGGAACAAACATGGGGCAGGGAGGAAAGATCCTGGCTTGCTATTCTACTTATTCCATTAGCATTTTATCTCACTTAAATTACAGAACCTTCTGAAGTTTGTTTCCTCAACCTTAAAGGGTGTAATTATCCCCCCACTTAAAAAAAAAAAAAAAAAAAAAAAAGGATTCAAGGAAAGAACAGGACCATGACTGTCAAACAATAGAAATGGCTCTCATTTTTCAAAGCTTTACATTGCCAGGCACTGTACTAGAGGTTTTATATGCCATCTTGACATTGCAGGAGCTCAACACTCAGCTTGCCTTCTTCCCCTCAGAGTATTCTCAGGGCCCAGATGAGTTAATGCACCTCAAAGCATTCCACAAATTGTAAGTGATTGTGAGCACACAGGTATTTGTGACGAGATGGTGGGGTCCGTTACCAAGGGCATATCACTGTCATAGGCAACCCAACATAAGCTACTATAGGAAAACCAACATGGTTTCTGTAAGATGAAATAACAATGGATCATCTTGTTAGTCAATTTCTAAGGTTGCAAAAAACCACTATGGTCACAAAGCAAGAACAAATTAATTGTGGATGATAATATGTAATATCTTCTATTTTAAAAATAAAAGCACTCACTGAAAATTATTTTGAAGAGTAGGGCACTGATGAATAAATAATGTTTGGGACCCTACACTACCATGAACAGATATGTTATAGGTGAATGTTTAATCATGGAGAAAAAACCTTCTCATGATATGCTATTAAAAGAGAGGAGTAAATCACAAGGTATATGTAAAACATAATACTAATTTAGTAACTTATGAATATATATGTCTGGGGGTGTGAGAGGGATTCTATAAATTTATACAACAAAATAACTAATAAGTACTTCTCTGGTATTTCGTATCTGATCATTTTTTCATCGTTTCCTTGTTCTTTTCTGTGTTTTCTCCCTTTTCTACAATGAACTTGTTAATTTGTAATGGCACAATTTTTAAAAGACGAATGATTCTTTAAACCAAACCAGGGAAAACTGCAGCTTCACTCATTCTAAGAATATAAAAAAGCGAGCTTTGCTTCAGAATGCAATGGGAAGTACTTCAAAGTTCCTTCAGTGTTGCCAAGGTTTATTTAACAATATTTTCTCACCATATATTATACAAGAACAGAACTAAACAGATGGTCTACATCGGAAACCCAGCAATCTAGGAAAAGCTATCCTTACTCTACCTACTCATCAGACACTATGTACTATATATTGCACACACACACATACACACACACACAGATACATTCATAACTGTACTGCATTAATAACACACATGCCCAAATCTTACACAGATCCTGTATGTCAAAGTCATCCTACAGGTCAAACACACATGTGTCTTCAAAAGATAACATGACCTGGTCACATTTATCACGTGACCCTTACTGACTTTAAAAGCTATATTTTCCCCTTATGTGTCTGCAGATCTTATCAAAAAAAAAAAAAAAAAAGTCAAAAAGAGTAACTTGAAATCTATAATAAACATGAACAAGGTTTGAATTTGACTCTGTATTATGTATGCAAATGGTATCTCAGCATCAAATTAGTCTTCCAAAAGCAGCATTTCCTTTATGTCACTTCCTTCCTGGACTAATCAATGGCCCTTTATTTCTTTCAGGATCAAGTACAAATGGCTCAGCCTGGCATCCAAGGCTAACCCCGTGTCTCCAGGCTTCCTTGGCAATACTTCCCAACGTGAACCCTTAACTCCACTCAGGCCAGAGTCCGAACTACAACTCGAACACAATGAACACTCTTTTCTCTGTTTCTATTGTTTTCCCCAGTGGAAATATCCCTCCTCTTTTCCTTTCTCTCTGTAAATCCTCCTATCTTTCAACACCAGGCTTAATTCCATGTCCACAATACAATTCCATCCTCTGGTTTCTCTCAATTTATTTTCCAAATCAATCTGCTTGATACTTTATCATATTTTACTTAATGTTCTTTAAAAAATTGTTTGTGAAGAATAATGATCACATAAAAATTTATGCTGAATTAAGCTAAAATGCCTAGTTGTATGAATTATTATAGAAATAAGGTATACTATGTACCACAAGAAGCTGATGTTATAATTTTAGTGACTCTATTGTAAATAAATGGTGCTGCCACCAATTACAAAAAAGTTTGGCTTCTTTTTGATCTGGCCAAAAAAATTAGGTCAACAAGATCTTCTCCTTGAAATGATGTTATTAGGAATCAGCTTTTTACTATATGTACTTGAATGGAATAAAACGGCATTTCTTTAAAAATAGTATTTAATTCAACTGCTTTGCTAATTAAGACTAGACTTCTCCCCAATCAGAATAAAATCATAGACTTGTCTAATTTTTTGAGCTCAAAGGCACCTTAGAGATTATTTCCAGAATCAGAGAGTAACTTGCCCAAGGCCACATAGGTGGTTAGTCAAATGTGATTTTTTTATTTAATTCTATCCCACACTCTCACTTATACTATAACTTGGGGTAGGGAGCACAGTGAATTTGAAGACAGAAGCTTGGGCTTCAGATTCAAGTCCTACTTTACTTTTTTAAAGCCTCTTTCTCAGATGTAGAATGGAAGAAATAGCATATGACCTTACAGAGTGGTTGGCAATAGGTAGGTGATAGGTAACGTTTATATGTGGCCATTTAAAATTGTAAACTACATGCTGTATCCTCTGTGTAACCTGCAGTCATTCACGTACCTATAGGACAGAGATCCTCCTTCAACCAAGTCCTGAACATTCTGACCCTGAATCTTTCTACAAAGCATCCAGTCTCTCTCTTTACCCATGCTACAACCTTAGTTCAAGTACCAACGTCACTTATCTAATCAAAGCCCCTAAACAGGTCTCTTCCCAATCACTCTTATATTTTTCTCACACTGTATCAAGAGTCCTCTTCTAAAAATTCACAACTCATATGACTTTACAACTCATCCATGCCTTACCTCTTTCTCCCCTAGAGGAAATTCCCTGTCTTTGCAAAGCTCCTCAAGGCCCCACAGTGTTAGGCTTAGGGCAACCCTCCAAGATCCCATTCTGTCACTTCCTCTTTGGACTTGGCTTTCCTTCTACTCCTTAACTTCCTGGAATGTGCGGGCCTCCTTCATGCCTCTGAGTGTTGGCTAATCATCTCTGAGCTGGTAAAGCTCTTTCCATGTCCTCCCTGCATAGCTAACTCCTGTTCATCATTCAGACTCCAATGACAGGACAGTTCCTCAAGGAAAGCCTTTCTTAACTCCCCAGGCCAAGCTAGGTCTCCCTAAGATATATACTTATGGTACCTTAAATTCTTCTTCATTATATTTTATTACAATGGTAATTCATTTATTATCTCTTAAGTGTCCATCTCCCTTGCTATAAAGTTTATGAGAGTGTTTGCTTCTGTCTTAATAAATATTTATGAAGGGAAGGAAGAACAAGAAAAAAAAAAAGGAAAAATACTAGTTGCTATTCTTGCACATTCATCCACTTTCTGATACTCTTAGTTTGTTTATACCCAAATTAAGTGACATAACTACCCATTCTTCACATTGCTCACATCATACAAACAAAAATAACTTTAAACCCACAGAATGCCCACTCTTCTTCCTCCTTAGCACAAACCACATTATTGCCTAATGGGAAATATAGGAAATTAAAATTTTAGTAACAAAACCATAGTTGTTACTAGGCTCAGTTTCAAATCCGCATCTGCTATGCCAGCACAGGTTTTGTTCAGGTCAGTGGGATTAGTCTTATCTCTGCTACATGAGGCAGAAATCACTAGGCAGTATCTCTCCATTCCTGGGCATACAGAGGGTACTGAGTGGAAAGCTGGCCTGGTCATGGCTGCCTCTCTGAACCAGACTGGCCCAGCCAGAATCCCCCTAGAATTCATTCAGAGACAGCTAATCTGGGTTTCCTCCTAGCAGCTTGCTGCTTTCTCCTTAGAAGATAGAATCACAAATCTCCTCTCCCGGGAATAAGATACCACTTCTGGGGCAGTCACATAAAAAGAAAGAGAGATGACAGAAAAAGGAGAAAAAAAAAAAAGCAAAACTCCCCCCCCACCCCCGTCGCATGTGTACTCCTAGAGTACACAGATGCCTTCTTAAAGAGAGAAAGGGGGACAAAGTCCTACATTAGGGAAGACATTTATATAAATTTTTCTTCTTTCCTCATAAAATATTTGACATTCATTTAATTTAAAATCTAAGTTGTGTTGATATTTTAAATGTGCTCAATCCTACACTTGAAATAAGGCTACACAAATGGCCCTATGAGTGATTCCTAAAAGAACCCCTTAATATTGTTGATATTTCAACGGGAGACAAACACTAATTACACATGTCAACAATGCCAGCATATTTCTTTGCATAACTCCTGATTTTTCCTGACCTTTTTTCATACTGAAATGAGAAAGGAGGAACACAGAAGAAGGAAGGAATGGAGGTTATTTGAGCAGCAGAGTTCCGGTCTGCTGACACCTCAGCAAGATTCATTAATCTTGGAGATTCTCACTCTCATTTACTAAACAACAGTGATTCACACAGAGTTACATGGCCACAGTGGCAAAGTTAATTGGAATCTAGATCCCCTATTTCTTCAGCAATTCCTCAGCACTGCAAGCTGAAATATTAAGTGAGATTGTTGTAAGTTTATGAAAAAGAAAACCAGAGAGTAGTTAGCATGGAATTAAAGTGGACATGTGTTTTCTTTCTAATTTTTTTTTTTTTTTTTTTTTTTTTTTTTTTTTGTATTTTGGCTTCAGCTCTTGAGCAAAGTGAGAAAGCAGACACAGGTTATGCAACCTTATATCAATACCAGCATCTCCCTTCAGCATTAAATTAGCACTGGGAGCTCAATGTGGCTCTCACCCAAGTCCAGAGAAAGGCAGAAGAAAGGAGGGAGGAAGGGAGAAAGAGATAGATGTGAACACTGGCAAATTCTGTTCAATTCATGGCAAGAAGCCAGATCATTCCTTTCAATTTAACTCTTTCTTTTCTCCAACAGAAGCAAATATCCCATTTGCTTAAAGCTTTATAACTTTTAAAGCATTTCTCATGATGTAACAAGCACCATTAGCCCAATCCAGTACGCAAGAAAAGTGAGATTCACATTAGATCATCATCCGTTTATAAGGAAATTGTTAATAAATTCAAAACTAGTACCTAGGTTTTCTAATACGTACCCCTGTGTCCTTTTCACTTAAACATCTTTCCTATTTAGTGCCAAGACTAGCATTGCCTGTATTGCCAGGATAGATACCTTCAAGTTGTAAAGAATGATAGAAAATACAAGAAATCATTCATGGTGGAAAGATAATGGTAAAGAAAAATATTTATTATTTTAAATATACCAGGCATAGCAGAAATGTATACAGTAAAGAAAATGTATTATGTAGGCAAAGATATGAAAAAGATTTTGATGGTACAACCCTGTTATATGCTAGAAGACATGGTGGCTTCAGGAGCTGACCAAGATTGTGTGAAATGAATCACAGTCTTCTGTGGTTGACAGTTATCAAATGAAAAGAGAAAGGAAATCCTAAGGCATTTTGGTCAATTGCTTTACTTCTAGACTACTGTGACTTTCTACATGATTAAAGTACTTGTAAATAATTCCCACAAAGACCAAAAAAAAAAAAAAAAAAAAAGATATTCCTT
The DNA here is from genome assembly GCA_025594165.1 of Tamias sibiricus. NCBI lineage: Eukaryota > Metazoa > Chordata > Mammalia > Rodentia > Sciuridae > Tamias > Tamias sibiricus. Next base: position 63,944,849 of record CM046668.1, read on the forward strand.
ATGTTTTAGCTCAGTGGTATTTAGAGATGGGAGTTTGAACTTTAATTAATAATCATCCCTAATATTTGTAACAAGGTCTGTTCAACTACCTGTAAAATCTGTAGAGAAGACTATGCTCAGAGAGAAAAGTCTAGATTTTTCAGAATGTTCATGTTATTATTCTTAAGCAAGTGGTGTAAAATATTTCCTTGGAATGCAAATGCCATAGAAAAGAAAGGGGGGGAACTCTATTTCTCTGTAGCTTAAACAGAGGGACTTCAGGACAGTGAGGTCAATGCAAAGCAGCTCTAGGTTACTGATGGTGGTGGTAACAATGGAGCTAGCACCAACATTCATACCTGGCATAAATTAGACCTTACAAATGGTGCTTTAACTCTTTTTAAGTTACTTGGCTAAATTAGATACTTCTAAATTTTTCCTTAATTACTTGATATTTTGCCTAATATCAAAACAACATGGAACTTCAAGTCTTAACAATATGTCTTGAAGGGTCTTATTTTCTAGCCCTTGTCAGATGAAGCTGTTTGAAACCTCTAAAGGGGTTTCACTCAACCATTTGCATTGGAACTGTTTGGGAAGGGGGTCAGTGGGCACTCCTGTGAGCTGGTCAGCATAGCTCTTGAAAGATGTTCTTTATAGGAAGCCTCACAGTGGTTGGACAGAAGGCTTGCATCCTAGGCTTTTGTGCGGCTGCCTCACTGAGCAGCTGCTGTGGGGCTCCTCCTCAGGGGCTGGCCCTGCTGTCTGGGATGCAGGAGAAGTACACTCTTCTCCTGGCCACCGAGCAGTCCAAATCTGGTTGCAAGCAGAAGCCAAGGCGACCTTCATGCCCAGATGAACCAGAGATGGGGTTGGGGTGGGCCAAGTGGAGTTCATCTCCTCTGCAGTCCCCAAAGGGCACACAGCTACTGCCATCCCAGATGCCAAAAGGAGACAATAGAGCCAACCTCAGAGCAAAGCAGTGTTCGCTCTCTGGCTCTGGAGCATGAGAAAGGAGGGACAGGTGCCAGATGTCAAGGAGACCCAGCCAGATCTGAGCCAATGGAACAGGGGCCTCAAAATATACCAAACACAAAATGGAGAGTCCTGAATAGGGTGTCTTTGTTTTTTGTGTGTTTGTTTTCCTTCACCATTTTGAAAAAATAAATTGCAATTGAACTGTTCTCTCTTTGCTTGCTCAAGGTTATAGGTAAGTGCAAAGATAATACTACAATCATAAATGTCTAGAAAACATTCTTCTTGGAACCTCAGACCTTTTATCAACAGGGTTGTCATTAATATAAAGTAAGTTACCAAGATATCAAGGATGAAAACAGGTTGAGCCACTATATAATCTTCTCACCAAATCTTCATTGCTTAAATGTTAGAAGTTGTTACCAATATCACAAGGATGCTGCACAGATGAATTAAAAACTATGTCAAAGATTTCTAGAATATTTGAGAAAGTACAAGAAAAATTATAAATATAAATGTCTTGACAAAACCTTAGATGATCTATTTCAAAATAATGATTATGTTCATTACATCATCACCAAGAAACAGAGCATAATTATTACAGAGACGTCACCAATGCATACCTTACTTGCCCATGGCTACAAAGTAATGACTTAGAGTTTATAGTATGTCTCATGGGGCCAGCTCAAATTATGCAGTAAATATCCCCCCACCTCAGCAGCACATAGCCCAAAATACATTAAACATTTTTGAACAAGTGGAATCTATAAAAAAATGAGCATCAATAACAGCATTCATCTGCGAATCCATGAAGGTAATCATGAGGAACAGCAGAAGTTATTGTGCTGCAGATGGGGCTGCTTCCAAAGGGCCACACACTGTGACACGGAGAAGTGTGTGTGTGTGTGTGTGTGTGTGTGTGTGTGTGTGTGTGCCAGCACATGCATATATGCAAAGGGGAGGAGAGCATGTTAGCAGGCAGCCAGTCCCAGACTTTCCATGACTATGGCAGAAGAAAAGAGTGTGTATGGCAACTATCTGTAGTGATCCCACACTTCTTAGCCCCATCTGGCTGCACTGTCTTCCCCTCCTATCCTTTTTCTCAAAGTTACTGCTACATGGTCTGTGCCTCATATTAGGGTATCCCAAAGCTTGAGAACTGAGGCCATGTCCCATGATTTACTAAACTCTATTTAGTACACATTGAAAACTCTTCTTTGGAGATAACAATTCCTAGGAGGAAAAACTATTTTGCCCAAATGATATCAGATACTCAGTTTCAGAGAATTGCCACTACAGTTTACTTTGGTTAGGGATTTTCTTTTGTAATGGAAGATTGTCTGAAATATAATCATCTGGTTTGGTGCTCTATTAGACCTTCCCCATCCTTTAGAAGTGCCATCTAATATGAGCTCAGCACTCTGATCTGCCCTTCACTCATGCGACCCCATGTCTATGTAATGAATATTCCACAGTTTTATTCAAACTTAAGAGAAGCATGTATTAGTGACTTCGTTCTTAGCATTTTATCTGAAGAGCTAAGTTCCTAGACTTAAATGGAAGAGGAAGGAAAGGGATTAACCTCTGCTGCTGGCATAGTATAGTCACGATGCTAATGTCTCAGTATGAAAAAAAAAAAAAAAAACTGAATTGCAGCAATATCTGAAATCACAGAGAAAGTCCTGAGAGCTTTGAAGAAAAAAAATTGTAAAGGAAAAATTGTAAAATACCAAAGCCAGTTTCGGATTCTAATTTTTATGCAGGCATGCTTAGTATAATTGTGCATTACATGAACTTATAATTTAGATAAGTAAAGAGTGGGTCAGTGGGTTCTGAGATGAGGAAGTTTTTAGAACCTGTAACTTGTAATTGTGCTATGGGTGAGTTGCAGTGATTTCTGTAAGTGTATTTCACAATGTAACTCCAACACAGTATTTATTTACTTGCAACGCTTCAACTAGTAAACAGCCTGAAGACTATTCTCTTTTCATTTGGCAAGAGGGCTCTATAGCTACACAAAATATCCCCCAGCAATGAAAAATGAAACCCACAAATGTAACATTAGCAACCAGCTGTCAGAAGAAAATCAAGAGGAGGACTGCCAGCCTGGTCATTTCCTGGTGAGTTTTCATACATGAGAAAGGAACGTGTACGTGTATGCACTTGCGTGTGCAAATGAAGAGACTTGCATGTTCAATAGCAGGAGAAATGAGAGCGGGTGCAGGTCCGAATGATGGCAGAATGCCTAACATGAAGATGTAGTAGAACCTCAATGGTAGAGCAATATAGCACAGACTCTATGGCTAATTGTGCAAGGCTCCTCTTGTGGTGGGAAGTATGAGATAGGTGGATTAAAAGATAATGTATTTTTATGTTGGAAAGACTTAATGTATTATAGGTATGTTTAACATAGATGAGAGCTCTGGATGCCAGCTTGTAAGTGAAATGCAAATAGTATGTATGTGTTTTCATTTTTAACCTTCATGAATTCACTTCACAGTCTCCCCCAAACACAGAGACCTAAAATCTCTTCAAAGTAAACACCCAGCACTAGCTATTTAGTCCTCCAAGCATGAAACACATTGACCATTCTGAGCCAGCACAGCTATTAACCCGTGAATTCTCAAATTTTCTCTCTCTCGCTTGCTCTCTCTCTTTCCCTCCTGCCCCCTCCCCGCTCTCTTCCACTGGCATCCCTTCCACTTCTCAGGGTAGAAGAATATCTACGGGTTATTTTGCCTAGAGATGCAAGTACCAGGTGTCGAGCGAATACCCAATCTCCCTTAATGCCTAAACTTAATGCCAATTTCCTTCTGAAAGAGGAGGAATGCAGTGGTATCAGTACCGGGGACGCGGGGACAGCGAATACCACGGCAGCGCACGGAGTTTACAGAGGAACAACCCCAGGTCCGCCGCCACACGCCTCCCACCAGCCCCCGCCGCTGGCAACACAACACAACACACACACACACACACACACACACACACACACACACACGTTCAAGATCTCCACATCAACACTGCCTACACCGATATTGCAGCAACTGTGTCCGCACAGTACTGCACGCCTCAGGACCCAGCCTGGACGCAGCGCAGAAAGGGCAGGGAGCGCACCGCAGGACTTGTAAATAAGCCGGGTTCTGTCCAGAATCCGAGACCCTATTACCACTCCAGAGCCGGCGGCGCGGAGGAAGGGACGCGAGGGGTTGGGGAATCCCCCTTACCTTGCAAGGAGAAGAGGGACAGGAAGAAGCCCAGCACCCAGACGCTGTGCAGCCAGTAGGTCCTCATGTCTCCGCCGCGCTTGATGCTCCCTCGCGCGCTTGGCTCTCGACCCTTCTGCTTGCGCTCTCTCTAGTAAAACGCGCCGCTTGCTTCCCTCGGTTTCCCTCTGGGCTCTCCCAGCTCCCGCAGCCAGGACAGATGAGGCTCCTGCCACACGACGGACGGATCCCAGAACAGCTTAGCTCTCCACTTAGAGAGCGCGAGTCAGAGTCCGGGATGGACGCTCGAAGCCTGTGTCTGGTGTAAACACAGCGAGCCCCCTTCTCCCTCAAGCTCTCCCGCTCTCCTCTTTCCTATCCTCCTCTCCCTCACTCCCTGCAGCTCCAACTAAATGAGACTGTACTTAAACAAGCAGCGCCTTATAGGACCGGGAACCAAGCCGAAAGGACCCCGCTACTGCCATCTAGTGCACACATTCCTGCATCACCACAGCCCTGCATTTGCTTGTGTGTCTGCGCGAGGTCCATCCAAGGCAGCCAAAGTACCCTTTACTCCCAGAAAACACAGGTGAAGCTCCTGCCTTCTTAAGTCCTTGACTTGACCTTGTCCAAGGGGTCATGATTGTCTCTTTTTCACGAGGGAACAGTTGAAACAACACGTACATCTTCATTACCACATTACCCTTTCTCTCTGAAATCTCTCTTCTTTCCCCAACGGTTCTGAAATGTTCCTACAAATGTCACCATGACCTCCACCTCAAACATCTTCAGCTTCCTGAAGCCTCATCCTACCTTACTTTTTTGCTCTATTTCACAGTATCTACCATTCTTTTTACTCGGTTTAAAACCCTTGGGTCAAAATAGTTATGCTATTTCTGACCTTCTCTCCAAGAGCCCTCTGAATCCTCCAGTTCTTCTTTATTTATATCTTGTGTTATATTTTCATTCTCCTAAATTTAAGTTATTTAGAAATAACACATCTGTTATGATTACTTCAAGATGAAAACTTCCCCCATTCACCTCCTACTTGGACCTCAGATCAAATTCCCAGCTGGGTCTCATGCAGCATTGCCAACTGAATGACTCAAGGCCAGGTGCAAGCTGGGTCAGAGGCCATATGGACCCCCTCTAGCTGAATGGAAATCAGGACAGTTGGAGTTTAATTCTTTCAAGGTGTCTCCACTTGCTGGGGACCCTAACCAAGTCATTCAATCTCTGAGTTTTATTTTATTCCCTGGTGAAATTGAAGGATTGAATTATAGGATCATGACATCTTTGGCCCCTTACAATTTCACTTGTAATACCAGATTTCTGATCTCAGCACTATTAACATTGCACCAGGTAACTCTTGGCTGTGGGACACTCTCTTGCACAACATGATGTTCAGCAGGATCTTCTGCCTCTACCCATTAGTTGTGAAACCAAAAATATCTCCAGGTGTTTCCAAATTTGCCCCCAGTTGAGAATCTCTATTCTAAACCTACTGTTATTTTCCTTCAAGAATTATTCCTCATTCAAAATGTCTGTTAACAGATCACCCAGCTCCACAGGCTCATACCTTTAGAAGTGTCTTCCATTCCTCTCTTCTCTGATTTTAGTTGGTCATCAATCTCATCAATGTGATTGGGACTGAGACACCTCTGTTTTTACAGCCTCACTGATACTATTTTTATACCTTAAATATTACTTCCACAATATTTTTAAAGTATCTATTTTGAATCTCCTTACACTGCTTTGGTATATTCAAACACAATATTAGCTCTTAGAAATGCAGAAACACAGCATATTGAGTTGTAAGATGACTTTTTTTTTTCTTTCTTTTTTAAATTTATAATAGTAGTATGTATTACAATTCATAATGCATATATATAGCATCTTTTTACATACAACTGTTTGTATACAAATTATGTAAGTACCATTCAGATCTTCAATCATGCATTTAGGATAATGATATCCATCTCATTCAACCACCATTTTTTCCCCTTTCCCCCCTTCCCTCCCCCCTTGCTACCTCCGTTCCCCTCCCTTTCCTTTGACCATTCTAATGTTCCTCTAATCCTCCTATGTACCCCCATCCAACAACACTGTGGACTAGCCTCCTTTCTTTTGGCATACAGCAGGCTGGTGAAAGCAATATCAGCAGAGCTGAGTGAAGTCTTCAGACTCCAGTACTATTTCTAACCCGTCTCCATACTCTACAATAGCCTCATAGCCCATCCCTTTTTTATGTATATTTTCTGCTCTAATTAAGCTATACTTTTTTACCAGTTTAATCCACTTTAACACTTTAAGATGCTAACCAGCTTCTGATTTATAGCAGATGCCCGTGGGCTTCTGTATATATATTAGAACCACGAGAGTACTTTCAAAACATATATATGCATGACCCCACCACAGACCAATTAGATCTAAATTTCTGAAGCAGGGCCCTTGCATTAGTACTTTTTTTTTTTTTTTTTTTAATAACCCAGATCATTATTATCTGCTGCCAGGACTGAGAAACAGTGACCTAACATATTGAATTCAGACTTCATTTTTTAACTCAAGGTCCTCTGAAATGTTTCATCTTACCTTTAAAAATTCACGGTCTCTTGTATCCCCAATGGAGATCTTCTCTTCCGGATTAAACAATCTTCTTTTTGTCCCATGTACATTCTTCATCTGCTCCTTGTTTCTCTTGCCAAGGTTTCATTACTCTCAGTAGGCAAATTGCACAGTGGCCAAAGGAAGGACTTTGGAGCTAGAACTAGGTAGATTCAAACTTGCTTCTAATATACCATGAGACCTTGTATGAGTCCCACAGGGCTTTTATGGGTCTGACTTATGAGATGCTAGGACCTCAGATGCAAGATAATTTCTCAGTGTTCATACTAAAATTCTGAACAACTTAATTAGATGCCAAACTGTGTATTAACATATTTGGATGTTGGAGTCTAGGAATTTTCTATTCTCTCTAGGTGATTTTCGTGCTATCTTATGATGGAGAGACATTATCTAAGAACCACAAAGTGTGTTATAAGTTATAAGAAATTGTTAAGCTCATTTACTTTATTTTCTCAGCCTCAGCACCATTGACACATTGGCCAGATAATTATTTGGACTCTTCTTTACATTGTAGGATGTTTGGCAGCATATTTGACCTCTACTCATTAGATACCATAAGCACACTCTCATATGTCAATTCCACACATCCCCTGGGAACTAATTCCGGCACCTCAGCTACCTACCAGATAGTTTGGAACTATTATCTAGACCAAATCTTATTATTAAAGAACCCAAGTCCCAGGGAATTCACTTGATCTGGTATTTTACATTTAGACATGCCAGATTGAATTTGGATTTGCCAGAACCAAACAGTGGATCACATCAGACTTTGTAATCTCCTAACATGATGCATAAAATGACTTCCAACAATTAATTTATCTCAAAACTGCCCTTGGTGTCCAAATTAGATATTTGCCTGCTACATATTAGCTATAATAGTTATTCTTTATATATTGCTTTAATGAATCAGTTTCTAATTAATTACTATGTCTTTATCATGTTTTTCAAATTGATTATAAACACTCATTACAATTACATTATTTTTAGAGCCTAGCAGAGTGCTAGGTGCAGAAAAGACATTTCTTAAATGTAGCTAGCATTGAATAATTATGTATTTGTGTGAAAAAAGAGTTTATACATTCATATACCAGTTCTCCAAATATCTTTATCAAGGGCTTATTAAATATAATATATGCTTAGGCTTTTTTTGTCATAAATATTTTTTCCTAGGGACAAGAATATGTCACATCCTATTTTTGCTCATATCCTTTATTTTAGTTCAGGAATATTGTTTACAACAAAGAAAAGTGATCTTTAAATTGGCTGGATAAGTCACTTGTAGAAATTATGTAAGTAGGAAACTTCCAGGTCCTGTTCCTAGATGCTTTAATTTGGGTGTGGATGAGGCTTCAGGTCATTTTGACACATCGCAAGAGTTGAGGAAGTTTAAACTTGACTGTTGCATGTATGTGTATGTCTTATGTTGGAATTTTATGAATATAAAACTTGCCCACATGTCAGGGTGGAAGATATATATATATATATATATATATATATATATGTATATATATATATATATATACATATATGTGTGTGTGAATACATATATAATACACACAGAGAGATAGATATAGATATACATATGTAGATATAGATATGTTTGTATAAATAGGTAAAAGATATGTAATTCTCCATCATAACTATTTTGGTTACAGAGCCACATATGGCATAAAAAATAAATCATAGGCATAGAAATTCTTTCTAGATTTTTACCTAGGGGCATTTTATTCCCTTAACTGTAGCTGTAGCTGCCTTCCAATCCAACAAAACCTCAAAGTTTATAAAGCCTGTCAACTTCCATTGCTAATTCTCAGTGATGGGATTGTAATTTGCTCTGGGAAGCTTTCCTATATTACAGTTAAGTCATTTGCATTCTATCAAATGATTTGTGTTCTGATGGGTCCAGGAATTCCTAGAAGTACCTCTTTTACTTTAGTTGAATTTTCGTCTTCTGAATGGCAGACATCAAAACATACACACACACACACACACACACACACACACACACACACACTCCTTTCATTGTAAGTGCAATTAGATTTGTATCTGTAGAAGTGCCTTCTGTCCAGAGCCCCCTAAGGATGCTATACTCAACCAAAAAAGGAAAGATTATTAACAGATAGATTGCCTATTTTCGTCTTTCCTGTATTAAGCCCCCTTACCCCTTTAAACTAGAGAACTATTCTCCAGTAGCAGTATACAACTGCCATTCATTTCTGTCTATGTCACATTCTGACTGCTTGACTGTAGGCAAGACAAGGTGATACACACAGTTATCTCCCATAACAGACTTTCAAATCAGGCCTGTGGGTTTCTGTTGACTGTCCCAAAGCTTTTCTGGAACAATTTTCACTGCTCCAGAAATGGCTACATAACTTATGTGGAATCAAGAAATGAAGAACAAGAATGCAGATTTTTGTTCATGTATGAAATGAAACACATCAAACTCTGGGTGGAAGTCCTAAAGTGGGTAATTGTGTTCATCTAATAATACCTGTGATTGTAAAGTGACTTCATGTGAATGATCTCATTAATAACAGCAATGGAGAAATTTTCTGAAAGAGAAATTTATCCTTTTGCAGTTGAATTATTTTACCCTGGAATTTATAGCTAAAAAAGGAAACACTGGAATTTGATGCATCAAGAAACTAAACAGTAGAGCTTCAAGTGAAAGAAGTTCAGTGCTTGCAGGGACTTTACATGAGGCATTAGATGTAGAAGACAAATCTAGCTGTAACATCAGACAGATGTGGGGTTTTCCGCTCACAAGCAATGTGACCTTAAGTAAATAACCCAATTTCTCTGATCTATAGTTCTTTCCTCAGGGTATTGGGAGGATCAATTGAAGCAAGATATATACAGTTCCTAAATACACATTAAGTATTCAGTGAAAAATTGGTCCATGCCTACCTCAAATACAACCACGCATCTATTGCCTTTTCACAATCTCATGCCCCTGTTTCAATTGTACAAGAAAGAAAAAACTTAAGAAATGTGTCCCAAAGACGTACAAATCAAAATTATGAAATTCTGCACTTCTTATTCCTATGTATGGCTTTATCTTAGTACACAGCTAAAGGTAAAATTCCAACCAACCCTCTTTCATAAAATATAATTGTCTCTCCTTTACATGTTGTAATTTTTTAACTAAATCAAGATAAAAACTCCAAAGTTTAAAATATATAAGGACCAGTTAATTCTAATATGGCCTCAAGTCACCTGAGTCAAGACATATGGTACTTGCCAATGAAAAATTTTGCTGAGGTGGGAGGTTGACAGGTGTCAGAAATAAAGAGCTGTAATATCTCCCTTTGAACCAAAATAACTTACTTCCCCTTAGAATATCCCCATTTGCAACTGAAAAGAAAATGAACTATTCTGGCTAAAGAAATTGCTTTTGCCATTAGAATGCAAATGGCCAAGCAAATTTGTTGCCCAATAAATCTCTTTGGGCATTATATAGACATAGTCTTAGAATTTGTAAAGCCTAAGCTATAAAATCAAATCACATAAAAAAGGAGAAGCTATAAATTCCAAATCTATATGACACTTCCATACATAAGTCTCAGAGGGACAAAACACCCCCCGAAGAATAAGGAATCTCAGGACCCAGAAGGAGTTAGAAAGGCTTCTGTTTCCTTCCTCTTGTCCCTTCTGATTATATTGTGCTATGAGCAATTAGTGGAGTGCCCTAGCAGCAGAAAGTAAGGACCTGCAGGGAGCAATGTGGAGAGGAACTCTGTTCCTTCATGGCAGACCCTGTGTGAAATCCTGCTCAAGATGAGAGCTTATGAACAAACCAAACTCACAAGAAAGGATTTGGGATGCTGTCTGTGTTCCAAAAACCACAAACAATGATTCAAATTCAGAATAGGAAAATCTAGATACTATAGTTTGGATCAGAAATGTTCCTGTAAAAGGCCCCTGTATTAAAGGCTTTGTCTCCAGCCACAGGGAGATGGTGGAAGTTGGAGGAAGTTTGATCACTGGGGATGTGTTCTTGAAGGGGATATTGGGACCTTGGATCCTTCTCTCTCTTTCTCTTTGCATTCCTGTCATCATGAGGCAAGCACATTGCTCTACCCGACACTTCCTGCCAAGAGGTACTGTCTTGCCACAGGTCCAAAAGCGAAAGACAAAATGACCATGGGGTGGAAATATCTGATCCTATAAGCCAAAGTAAATATTTCCTCTTTCTAAGTTAATTTATCTCAGCTATTTTGTTATAGTATCAGGAAGCTAACATGCTACATTTGTACAGGACTTTGGTGATCATGAAATCTGAGCTTCATGTCCTCTTTGATGAGGAAATAGACTCAGAAGCGCACACTCACAATTTTCAGAGTTGTCCTTACACAAATCTAGGGGATTTTGTACCTTTTATCCTTATTTCTCACTACACTTTTATAGATACTTCCTCATCTAATTTACTAATTCCCCAACATATCTTTAACTTTTTCCTGATTTTGATTCTGACAACACTAATTTCACTATTTTTTTCCCCAAACATTCTACCCATCAGAATCCTTCCACCTTACATAAAAGAAACATCTTTTCAGGCAGATATGTCCATCAGGAGAGGATTTATATGTCTTATTCACTACTGCGTCCTTGGAACTAGGTAATTATCAGTACCTACCACATATTTCTAAACATCTCTGCTGAATAAATAAATAAGTCTTTTCATTTACCCTTCTGGAAGTGAGCCCCTGCTACGGTTTATACAACTCATATCATAGGTCTGTGTATAGTTGTATGTATTTTTAACATTCCTTTCATATTCAAGGGCCAGTTCTGTGAACAGAAAGACCATGTCATTGAACATAGTCACTGCATCATTTAGTATTATTTTGAGCATGTAGTCACAGTAAAATGAATAAATGAATGAATCCATGAAAACCTTCAACTTGAGGTTTTGAGAGGATTGCCTAAACTGTATGAACCAGAAATATGCTCTAGTAGAAGATGACCCAATTCAAAGGTGATGAATCGAAGTTTTGTACCTAGCCAGGTGAACATAAGTACATTTTTAAAAGTCTACTAAGGAAAATAATTTCTCTTCTAAAACTATACCTATGTCTTCAACATTTTATTTTAACTTCATCTTATAAATCTACTTTTACTTACCACTATCTTGATGCAATGCCAAGTTAAACCAGCAACTTTTTCTTTGTTCTCATTGTTTTTTTTTTAAATAATAGTTAGTTAAAAGATATAATTACAATAGCATGTGAAGCTAGCATAAATATGTTTGGAAAAAAAGTACTTAGTATTTGTTAAACATGTAATTTAGCTCACGGGTAAAGAAGAGCATAGGTGCTGAGGTCTATACATCAGAGGGGCTCTGCCAGGATTGTGGGAACAGAGTGCTGGTAACTGAGTGAATTAGTAATACATCTTGTCCTGCATTACAAATAAATCAAGAGATAATGCCACTGTATATTGGTAAACTAAAAAAAAGGAAAGTCTACAAAAACAAAAGGAATATATGGGGCTCAGATATAATCTCAAACTTGGATTTTTGTTAACAAAAACATAACTAAATTTACTCATCTATAAAAACATACCTAATCTTATTGTCATGGGAAGGCTCTCAGATATATTTTTATCATATATTAATTAATCTTTCCAAATGGAAGAAGCTGTGGATATTGACACAAGGTCATTTTCATAGACAGATAGATAAAAGAGAATAGAAATAAAGAATTGTGATAGATGCACAAGAGATAGAAATAGGTGGCGATCGCTTTCGGCTTTTGCCTAAGATCAAGTGTAAAAGCATACGCCTGTAATCTTTGGGATTGAGGCAGGAGGATGCGAGGAAGGGCGAGGCACTTAGCAACTAGTGAAAACCCTGTCTCTAATAAAATACAAAACATAAAAAAATAAAAAAATACAAATCGATAAAAAAATAAAAAAATACAAAAAATCAATATGTAATTAATTCTCATTGATATTTTTATCATATATTAATTAATTTTTATCATTTCCAGAATGGAAGAAGCCTGTGGATATTGACACAAGCAGTCATTGATTACATGTCATAGACAGATAGATAAAAGAGAATAGAAATAAAGAATTGTGATAGATGCACAAGAGATAGAAATAGGTGGCGATCGCTTCTCGGCCTTTTGGCTAAGATCAAGTGTAGCAGCCGGGCACGGTGGCGCACGCCTGTAATCCCAGCACTTTGGGAGGCTGAGGCAGGAGGATCGCGAGTTCAAAGCCAGCCTCAGCAATGGCGAGGCACTTAGCAACTCAGTGAAACCCTGTCTCCAATAAAATACAAAAAAGGGCTGGGGATGTGGCCCAGTGGTCAAGTGCCCCTGAGTTCAATCCCCAGTACCAAAAAAAAAAAAAAAAAAAAAAAAAAAAAAAAAAAAAAAAAACAGAAATAGGTGGCATATATCTATTAGTGACCTGATAGAGGTTTACAATTTAGTAGGAGGAATAAGAATCTGATCAATTGGGAACAATAATATAAGAAGAGACAAAAAACATCATTATGCCTGTTTAAACTAAAAAAATAACGTATGCAGATAAGATTCCAGCACATTTTGGTATTCCTTGGCCAGGTTCTCAGGACAGGACACTGTAGTTCTGCATGGAGAACCCCCAGGCATTATTTGCAATAAGCATTTGTATTCTTACTTGTGGCGAGGACTCACTTGTGCACCTTGCTGTCATATAGCCAAGATTTTTCTGGGAGCTTTTTGAGCAGGGCAGACACGGGTTTATAGGTATAATTATGTTGAATGCATCAAGCACATCAGTGTTATCAGTGACTTGCTGGTAGAATGATTATGTCACTCATTTCTGGATCTTTCCATGTACCTAGCTATACATTTTTATTCTATGTGTGTATGTGTGAATCTGTATGTGTTTGGGTCATAGTGGAGTGGGAAAATTACATTTCTCTTTGAGAAATCATCATTTATCAAGTTAGAGTGACTATCAGTCTGGAACTGCTTTCAAGGTCAAGGACTGCCGAATGTCCAGAAATGAGATTTCTCATGGATGGGTGCTATAGTCCATCAAGACCTTGATGAATGTTCTCACACCTGGCCAGACTCAGATAGACTGAGCAAACTGGATTCAAATTCCTTATGCACTTGTTACGTGGTGATTGGCAGATCTACTATCAAGTTTGGCTTCTGGCCTTTGCTTAGCAGCCTTTTCCAATTGTTTTAGGGCTGCCATTATTTTTTTCGGATCCATTTCACCAGATTTTTTTTTCTTCCCCTGCCCTGCACTCATGTTCTTCATTACTCTCTTGTTGAACAGCTCTCTGTGACTCTTGCTCACTCTCTTTGCTACGCATGGTGTGTATGGGAATGTGATCTCTAAAGATTTGAATGCAATTGTATTTTGCACAGATATGCAATATGGAATGGCCAGTTCTTCCTTAGTTTTCTTTTGGTAGCATAAACGTAAAAGTAATGACTCCTTTATATATTTGAAATTTGACATTATCTGAACATTTACTTATTTATTTTTCTCTCCATCCTTTTTTCAAAAGTTAAAAAATGCAAAAATGTGACTGAATATGTTGACATGGAAAGGGGACACCACATGACAGAGTCATTATCCTGGTCCATATGTCTTTTTCCCCATTCTTCCCCCCCCACACTGTACATTAATCATTCAAGGCCAAGCTGACATCAGTATTTTTTTTTTCTTACCACTAACTACACTTCCCTCCTTCCTGCCAATTCACATTGTCTGCATCTTTCCTTTGCCTCATAATCACTTATTGCCTCGCACTATCCTTTTTAAAATATCATATCCTTTCCATTTTTATATTTATTACTTAAGTAGGAACTCTCAAATTGTGGATCTGATATCATTGTAGGTATAATAAGATAGGAAAATGAACAAGTCATACTTTTCACGTGGATTACCTGTTATCTGAATCTATATGAATTATAGACCTCATGAAGAGCAAAAATTAGACATTACATCAGCAATACAATATTGGCATAGTGTTATTTCTGACTTCTTCATTAAAGTATTTATGGAATTCAAGAGGATCACATGTTGAATTGGGGGAAAGTTCAAATGAAAAAGTTTTCCTTTGTCAGAAAACCTGTCATGAACAACATTTAGGCCTGGTCCTTCTGAGGTGACCCAGAGTAAAGAAAAACAGTTGGTCATAATAGTGAATAAACACGAATTAACTAGTTTTCTCTCCCCTGCAAAACAGGTCCCAAAGTGTAAACAGTGGTGGCATTAGCCATCCAAATTCTGGCACTTAAATATACCCAGTTTCAGAAGACAGCAGATGGACACTGGTCATGAAGGGACTCAGCATGGATTTGTAATATGCAAATACAGACTAGACAAGTAATTGACTTGAAAATAGTGTTATCTAAATGAGTGTTTTTAAAATTTTTCATATATTAAACGTAACTGGTCAGAATCTTGCTCTCACTCTGGACACGGCAGCATTTGAAAAGAGGAAGCAAGACAGAGACTGTTTGAAGAATGTTTATTAATGCCACATCTCTTTCTGCTTCATTCATTCTCTAGTGTTTTTCACATCTGTGGCAAGGATAAAAGTCAGAAAGCTATTTGTGTGCTTGTGCAAGGACAAGCTATTTAAACACATCTCATTCCCACTTAATCAAAATGCCTTGGTAGAGTTGGAATTCAAGGATAGTTTTGAAGAAGGGAAGAAAGAAGATTTGACTAGATCATTCTGAGAGAAGTACACTACTTAGCCAGCTGTTCTTATCTGAGGGTATCAAGCTTAAGTTGGCATGAGTGGCTGCAATTGTTGAAATGAGTGCACTTGAGAGGCATGCTACTATGGAAACAACATCCCTGGGTTTACATTATACCTTGTAGAGGTCTTGGCACCACGAGGGACTGCCTAATGCAAGAAAGTAAGGCAAGGAATTACAGAATGCTGTCCAATAACATTTACACTCTTCAAAGGGAAGGAAGTAAGTGCTAGAAGGACTTTTGGCATCTACTCTGATGTAAGAAGAAAGTCATTGTACAGGTAAAGGCATCCAAATGAGGATTTAGTACTTTGCTGTTGTACATAGAAGTCTTATGAAATTTGGATTCCAGTCACTTGCCTTTTTCCAAGAAATAAACTATGAACAGATCAAAAAGAAAGTTAATCTATTATCAGATTTTTTTTTTAAAAAATCACCTAGGACCAACTGTATCAAAAATTATAGAAAATTTTCCTTCACATTGGAGGCTAGAAAATTCAACATGAACATCATTAAGCTCAAGGATAAGTCTAAAAGAGAAAATGAACCTTCACAGTAGGTTCCCTGACCTCTAAATGTAAAAAGCTGGATTGTTTTAGAAAATATTTTAGATACTGTTCATAATAAGAAAGAAAGAGACAGAAACAGAGAGACACACACACAGAGAAATATCAGCAACTTTCCCTTTAGTTAAAATATTTCTTAAAGAATTATGAGTTTAATAAACATAAAACTGAAAAACACTGAAGAGAAAGAATAAAAGGATTATCCTACAGATCTGCCTCTAAAAGGCAACATGTATGCAATTTTGGCATATTTTGTCTCTGTATTAACACTTTGAATATATTTAAGCAACAACATTTGCATTACTAACCATTTGACCCACCCTTAATTTAATCTGGAAAGAAAGCAGTACTCAGAAGGGAATATTGAATTAAGATGCAGTACATTGAAATTATCCCTATCTTTATGGAGCACATCTTATCAGATTCCATTTATTGCAGAAAAGATACTAGAGATTGTCAATTGCAACTGCCTTGCTTTATAAATGAGGAAACTGATATTCAAAGAAATAATGTTACTTGAAGTGGCCATGCAATTATCAAGTGGTTAATTTAGACTCATCAACATTTTTGAAATAGCCAAGTGCCCCACATTTACTTACTGCTTCACCTATTAAAACAATCTTCAAATTCTTTGTAAATAATATGAATATCTTACATCAGTTTATTCTTTTACTGGTGCCCCCTTTTTACAATTTCCCTTCATTATTTTGAAAAAAAAATTGATGAATCATAATAATACATAAAAGTGGAATTCATTATGATCTATTTCTACATGCATAGAACATAATTTGGTCTATTTAATTCCACAATACTTCCCCTTTTCCTCCCCCCACCTCATCCCCTTTCCTTTGCTTACTTTTACTTATCTTTCTATTAGTTTCTGTTTTCCCTCCCATAAGAAAAGGATTATAACCTGCATTTTATCCTCTGTTGTCCTGACCATATAAAAAATCCCAACTCTCCTGCTCAGCTTCAACTTGGGCAAGAGACAATACCCTTCCTCGTCCTCTTCCCTCCAGGCAAGATGTCCAAGCCCTAGTCCTATGGGAGAATTTTGTGTGTTCAGTATTGTTGAATGTCAGACTGTCCATAGGGGATGGATGAACCAGTAGAAGAAGAAGGAGCCCACCCTGGAAGACATCTCAAATTTAGTCCTTCACACTCCACCTCCTGGCCTATGTTAGATAATTCTCCATTTTCTCTAATCCAGCACACCCCACGAGGAGTTCCTTTCATTCTTCCCATTTGTCCTTCTCTCATCCAACTTGCAACCCCTTTCTCTTTTCTATCCTTCACCCAAAGTCAGTTTACCCAGTTACTTAGAGAGGAAAGTACAGACTGGAAACCTCTACATACTTTCTCTTCTATGTCCTTGTTCAACTTTGTGGAGGATAAAAGACCAAAATAAATAAATAAATGAACGAATAAATAAATAAATAAATACACAAACATGACAATAGGTTGTTAAAGTACATGGAAAGGGTGAAAAACCCAGGAAGAAAATCAGATACATGAGATGAAAGCCTGCCACAAGATTCTATTCAACCAAAAGACAAAATGTGAGAGTCAGAAAGGGATTTCTGCGTCATTGGGCTTTTACAGACGAGGAAAGCAAGACTTAAGAGAAGTCCCAATTTTTGCATTTACCCATTAGTACCCGGAACATTGTTCTGATTCAAGAAGAGAATCCAGTTTGCCACTACGTTGAATATTGTATCTCACTTCATCTAATGTTAAAGCTCCATTTAGTGGTACGCAGATGACAACACTTCTTGACTACAGAATGGTAAGATTTAAAAATACTAATATTTTTGGGTAGGAGTTGCTATACTTCTTAAATGCTCATAGTGAAGACTGAGTCAAAAGAATTTCCTACAGAATATATGGCTTCTCTTTGCAATAATTTGGCCAAATACTTGCCTTTCTTAATCTTCCAACATTTCCTCTATCTGCCTGATCTAAAAGAATAAGTCCCATGATAGTGTAACAGTATTCATGAGACTGCTGAATCTGTTGCTTCTTAGTACAAACACCAAGAATCAATTGTAAAAGAATGAGTTATGATCAAGTAAGAAAAAATATCCAAAATGAACAAAGAAACAGAGGGATTCCAGAGATAAGTATTGGAAATATGCAAAATAAGTCTTATGGGGCTACCTTCCGTTGACTGTTCCCCTCCACAACACCTACTGAACTGCCATTGAATTGTGATTATTCAATAAAGTTACACATAGCAGTAATTATGTGACCTTTTACAGTTGTGTGGAGGTGCCTTTGGACATACCACTGCTCCCATCCTTTGAAGACCATTCTACAATCGTCCATTATTCTCAGCCCTTGTATCCAATGCCAGTAGACTCCCTTTCTCAGAGCAGGTTGTTTTTATTTTCTATAGTCACAGTTTAGAATGTATTTTTTAAAACGTCCTTGCCAAGGCTTCTTAGTACAGCACACCCCTGGTAGAATACTGCCATACCTTCCCCAACCCTTTGTCTGCACTCCTGTCCCCAACAGCTATTTTTTTGCACGGTAGCCAGATGACCCCTTTAAAACATTAATCTGATCATGTTACAGCACTGCTGAAAGCACTGTAATGACTTCCCATCACTTCACTACCAGATCAAAGGCCTCTACCTGAGCTTTGCCTCTCTGCCTTTCTTCACACTCAGGCTTTTTTTCTGAGCATGCATTTGCCTCTGGGTGTATCTTACAGGTGGCTCCTGTGTAGAGGATGTGCTTCCCTGCAGAAGCCCGGGGCTCTGCTCCTTCTTCTCAATGCATGCCCAACTCTTACTCTATCCGAGAGATCCACCTTAAATTCCTGATCTAAAACAGCAAAACATGCCATTCACATTCTTTACTTTTTCTGTTTCTTTTTCTAAGGCAACTTTTTACTATCTAATGTATGTTATACACCTATTTGCTGATTGGGAATATGAAATGATCTACTCCTCAAAGATTAGGCACCTTTTCTGTTAGTCTACCAATAACTCTCAACATGTAGTAGGTGTTCAACAAATGTTGGTAAAATGAAAGGGTAAAGTGTACTTTTTCTTCTAAGGTGGCCAAAACAATTTTAGAAGAACTCATACCGGTTTTTGCTTCTTACATGCTTTGAAAATAACTTGGAACTTACAAGTACTTTGTGTGTTTTGACTAAAGTAATTTGGCATTACTAATGATGTGGTGAGGTTAGTTTTTAATTTATTTTATACACATAGAATGGATTTCAGAAACACTTCTGTAGTTTGCATGTCCCTTAGATCATATAAACGTTATTGACTAGGTAAGAAAAACGAAAAAAACACTAGAAATACAATCCCATTCACTATTTAGATTTACCTACATCTCTTCCTTGGAAGGGTTATATAAACATCCACCAAATGTGTCCTGATGAGAAAAATAATAGGTTGAGAATCTCATCTTTAAACTGGTGGTTCCTTGATGTCATGTTTGGTGGGAAATTTTGTTGTTGTTATAGGGGATTGAACCCAGGGGCATTCGACCACTGAGCAATATCCCCAGCCCTTTTTTTCTTGTATTTTATTTAGAGACAGGGTCTCACTGAGTTGCTTAGTACCTCACTTTTGCTGAAGCTGGCTTTGAACTTGAGATCCTCCTGCCTCAGACTCCCAAGCCACTGGGATTACAGGTGTGCTCCACCACGCTGGTTAGTGGGAGTATTTACCTGAAAACTCCTTAAGTCCACAGCCCACTCAAAATTTGCTCCATAAATGTCTATAGACAACACTGTAGTTAACATTTTCAAAATCCAAGCTTCTGTTAAGTGACACAACCTGTAAAAATCACCTAATATGCTTCTTAGTGCACAGTGGACATTCAACGTTATTTCTCTTTCCCTCACTCCTACCCTGATGTTCATAGCGATGGCAGGGGTAAGAGAAATGTTAATAAGTTCTAAGTATTTGCTATGTGCCCTCCCTCTTGTTTCCTAATCATTTTCCAAATGTGGCCTTGTTTATTGGAAAGAATCAAAGTGATAAGTAGAGTGGAAAAAATACCAACAAAAACCTAATGTTATGTACTAGATAAAATGGTCATAATAATAAAGATTAAGGTGCAGTGGGGGTGAGGAGAGTCAAAAGCAGTTTATGGAAGGTGTGTAAAAGGAGAAATTTCCAGAGCTGTGAGATGAGGAGATGACACTTGGGAGCATGGGCAAGGATCTGTTGCCAGGCAAGTGAAATAAATAGCAAGAGTGGAAGAATAGTGTTCCAAAAACTCAAGAAAATTTAATTGTAATACCCTTTGTGAAATTTTCGAGAAAGGTCGTAGTCAAGATTCAAGCAGGGCGTGGTGGCTCATGCCTGTAATCCCAGCACTTGGGAGGCTGAGGCAGGAGGATGGAGAGTTCAAAGCCAGCTTCAGCGATGGCGAGGCACTTAGCAACTCAGTGAGACCCTGTCTTTAAATAAAATACAAAAAAAGTACCAAAAAAAAAAAAAAAAAAAGATTCAAACTGCTCATGATTAAACTTTTGTTGGTGCATTTCATTTCATTTTGTTTTGTTTGTTTTCTATAATTCTTTTCTGAGGTCAACTTTAAACTAAGGCCAAGACAATCTATGTGTCTTTGGCCCCCTCCCATGAGAAACACAAATTCTTTAAGTTCTTGGAATTTCTAGATAGAACCTGAACGGACACTACAAAGCTGAATTTGGAAGGATTCCTGCAGACACCTATATAAATCCCACTCAAACAAGAAAGAGAATTAAAGAGATTGGTTTGTAAAGAGAAAAAAAAGGTACTAGAAAAACATACCTGCTCTCTTTGGAGAGGCCTACAAAATGCTGACCAAAAAAAAAAACAAAAAAAAAAAAACTGTGTAATACCTCAGCATTCAATTCACCACTCAATAAATAAAGAAGCCAGAGCAACTAAGATGATCCATGCAATCAAGAGCTGAGGCAGGGAGGGAGGCAAAGGGTGTTCAGAACCTGTCTGTAGAGAGCAAAGTATTTTCAGAGCTCACAGAATGAAAGGAAATCCAGATGAAAGGTTTTGACAAGAAAACCAACAAAAGTAGAATTTTAGAAATGTTGCTCTATATTAAAATTGAGATCTGTCTATTGTCATTTTTTTTAAAGAGACTGTATTAAATGACCAAATTGTTTTCAAATTACTTTTTCTTAAATGAGTCTGCAGAGATAGGCTTCAAGGCAAGATACAACCAACCTAACTTTGTGCATACCTTTGTTACAAAGAAATGAACATAATGTACTTTCATTTATCACACCCTTTGGAACTAATCAGTTACAGGGAAGTTTTTAGAAGGACAGATCTGCTTCTTTCACAGATGCTATGACAATATCTGGCACAAAACACATGTTTAACAGGTGAATTTACACATGATTGAGTGAACAATCTGATTTTTATTTATTTATTTATTTACTTTTAGCAATTTATTTTTTAAATAGGAAAAACACCAGTGGGTTGCTATTGTCTACATTTTGGACACTGGGAAGTAAAGACTTAAACACTTTTAATTTTCTGTCAAGAAGGCACACACTGAAAAAGAGTCAGGAATTATGAATGATGTTCTTGTCAAAGAGTGGTCATCTGAGTTAGGCTATTCATATATTTATTAGAAATTTGGTTTCTCGCCACTTTATTTCCATCCAGCCACCAGTGGAAGTGATACTTATAAATATTTTATGGAGTAGTTTTCATTTTAACATGAGCAGTAAGTGGGAGAGCAGATGCTTCCGCATCTACGGGATTGCCTTTGTGATGAAGCCAAATGCCAGGGCTGTTTTGGCAAGAACTTAATATTGGCTGGGTCTCAGGATCAACTGTCCTCATCAATTTTTTTTTTTTTTTGGTTATCATAAAATAACTTTTCAATAATTTATTAACTAGCCTGAAGAAAGCCCATATCCTTCAAATTCTCAAATGAAAATGGCATAATGAAGATAATGCCTCAACAGTTCTATTCTGACTGTGACTACTGGAAGGCTCCTTTCTTTGGCCTTGCTCAGCAGGCCACCTCCTCACCAGTTCTGCCTCACCCCACACATTCTGGTCCTTAATAATTCCAGGTGATCAACTTGGGAAACTCGTGTGCAAGTTGCATTCCATGCTACCTCCTTTCTCTCTCCTTGGGGTCTCTACTTTGCTTCTTCCTTTCACCTGACGTTGATCAATCAATGCTGCATTGGGCAGCTTTTATTTTACACGTGCTGGGAGCATGATTTATCTCTGCTTATAGTCTATCCTATTTGGTCGCATAGATTCCTGAGAGGGGGGTGACACAAGGGATGCCTAAGAAGTATCAAATTATACATATTTTATGTTAGGACTTACTTTGCCAAAATTCCTGGTTCAGTCAGTTGGATGATATTATATACCAAGGAGAATCGCTTAAACAGAACAAAGAAGAACATAAGAATGGCAGAAGTTGTCAGCAGCAGGATGAATTTAGTGACTCAGCCATCAGGGGTGACTGTCTTTCGCCTTCTCCTCCTGGTTGCAAGATGGTTGTACAGGTTCTTGCCATCAGGTCATATTCAACCAAGAAAAGTGAGAAAGTAGAAGCAGCACCAGCACTTGCTACTTGTTGACTAACAGTCTAGCACATGACCACCCTAATAAGATATTTTCAATACCAATTCACAATTCTATCACACTTCCTTATTACTCTCCTGGAAGGCCTTGGGTTAAAGTTCCCACTCTAGTATTTAGTACTTATACCCCCAAACTGAAGGACTCTCTGAAATGAGACATCCCTACTTTACCAACATGGTCACAAGAAGAAGAATGCAAACAAAATAGAGTGGGTATATTTGCTACTTCATTTCTCCCACAAAGCCTACCACTACCAACTACCATGGAAGCATATTTTATCATTGATGATCCCATTTGATTATTGATATATTCACTTTTCTCATTTCTAAAAAAGAGAATTCACCTTGGAAGTAGAGTAAACTCACATCAAGACTGTATTTTGAATACTTGATTTGCAGCTTAGAGAATGTAAATTCCTGAACACTGCACAGGAATATTTTCATCAAATCTACTTTTTAAAACTAGATTTATTTGCAATGGATACATAAAAATATAAAATTGTACTTATTGATAGAGAAACATGAGGTTTCAATGTAATGTTTAAATCAGGGTAAATATATCTATCCCCTCAAACATTCATCATTTCCTTATGGTGAAAACATCCGGAATCCCTTCTTCCTGCCTTTTGAAATGTATAGTACATTATTATTGTTATTATTATTATTAGTTTTTGGTACCGGGGATTGAACTCAGGGGCACTTGACCACTAAGCCATATCCACAGCCCTATTTTGTATTTTATTTAGAGACAGTGTCTCACTGAGTTGCATAGCTCCTCGCCATTGCTGAGGCTGGCTTTGAGCTCAAGATCCTCCTGCCTCAGTGTCCTGAGCCACTGGGATTACAAGCATGTGCCACCACACCCAGCTATTTATTTTTTTTTTTTAATCTATAGCCACTCTATTGTGCAAGAGCACACCAGAATTTCTGGTTCTTCTTCATCAGAAACTTAGCACACATCAATCAACCTTTCCCCACACTCTCAGCCCCTGATACTCCTCATTCTACTCTCAACTCTTACAAGATCAACTTTTTTAGATTCCATAGAAGAAAGATCCTGCAGTGCTTATCTTTAGGTGCCTGGCTTATTTCACTTGACATAGGATCTCCAATTCCATTCATGTTGTCGGGATGATGCCATTTCACTCTTTGTGTGGCTGAACGGTATCCTGTTGTGTATGTGCTCCACATTTTCTTTATCCATTCATTAGTGGAGAGACATTTCAGTTGTTTCCATTTCTTGACTATTTTGAATAGTACCACAATGAACATGGGTGTTGATAGATGGGCAGAAACCAATAGGCTTAAAGGTCGCCCAAAGTTCGCCCTATTCCACAGGCAGAGGGTCAAAAGTTTGCTCTGTTCTCTGGGCAGGATGTTTCATCATCCCTGGGCAGGAGCCAATAGGCTTGAAGGCCGCCCTCACACCAAGAGTAGGAGCCAATAGGCTTAAAGATTGCTCTGGTACACTCCCCACCAGCAATCCCTATATAAACTCCTGTCCATTCAAAGTTTGAGAGTGAGCCAGACAGCCAGAGGAGAGCCAGAGGAGGAGAGACGATGAGAGGAGAGAGAAACATGGAGACAGAGGAAGAGGAAGATGGAGAAGAGGCAGCCACCGCACCAGCCTTAGACCCACCGTCTCCAGCCTGCCAGCAGCTGCCCCAGCCAATAGCTCCAGAGACTGCAGCCGGCGCGATCAGACTCCCACCTTCTGTTCAGAGATTGCACACTCTTCCACCAGAGCTTGCACACTTCCTGAGCTTGCACACTCCCCTCTCCCTGACTCCTCTCTCCCACCAGAGCTTGCACACTTCCCTCTCCCTGACTCCTCTCCTGTTCTTTTTCTACCCTTAACCAGCCATAAAGGTCGGTTAATAAATCCCTTGGCTGCATGGCTGTCCCCAGTGAGATTTTTGCCCTTCAGGTGTGCAGATGTACCTTCAAGACACCAATTTCCCTTCCTTGAGATAATTACACAGTGCTTATAATGCTGAATCACATGATCACTTTATTGTTAATTTTTTGAGGAACCTCCATGCTGTTCTCCATAGTGACTGGACTGATTTACCTTCTCATCAACAGTGTGTCAGGGCTCCCTTTCCTCCACACCAGCACTTATTATCTTTGGTCTTCTTGATGCTAGCCATTTCTACTGGGGTGAAGTGATATCTCATTGTGGTTTTGATTTTCATTTCCCTGATAATTAGTGATATTGAATATTTTTCCATACATCTGTTGACCATTTGTATGTTTTTTCCCCCCCCTGAGAAATACCTATTTAGATCTATAATTTTGTTGGGTAGCTTGATCTGATTTTTAAAAAAAAAAAAAAAAAAAACGCTTGTTTTTTTTTTTAATATTTTTAGTTATAAATGGACACAATAACTATCTTTTATTTGTTTATTTTTTGTATAGTGCTGAGAATAACACCCAGTGCCTCACATGTGCTATGCAGGTGCACTACCACTGAGCCACAACCCCAGCCCCAAACCTGGAAGTTTTTTAAACAGAGTTTTAAATTTCCTTTTGGTTATTGCATTTTGGAATTCCTTATACCTTCTGGATATTAACTCCTTTAGGATGCATAATTTATAAATATTGTCTCCCATTCTGTAGGTTGTAGCTTCACTCTCTTTTGCTACCCAGAAGCATTTTACTTTGATGTAATCCCATTTGTTTATTTTTATTTTTTACTTAGACTTCCTATGCTTGTTTTGTCTCAAATCTGCTTCTTACCTTGATCCTGGTTTTCAATTACACTGAGCAACCAGAATGTTATAGGTCACAAATTCACCTCTCTAAATTTCAAGGGCAGAGTAATATATTACCTGATTTATGAAAAAAAAAAAATAGACAAAATATGTTAGACTAGAAATTTTCTGTGGTTTCTTCAGTTCTCTTTTTCTCAAACACCCTTACAAAAGCTTCCAGAAATGAACAGTGGATATCCTTTTGTCATACTTTGATTGCATTTGCCAATTTTCAACATTTTACCAATTCTGAATGATTAAGTATGTAGCTCATAAGAGGAATGTTCTCTTATATGTAAACATAAAGAACATAATAAAATATTTATATTAAATAAATTTAATCTTGATATTATTATTATCACCAAATGTGGTCCATATTTTAATTTTCCAAGAAAGTCCCATATGTTTTCCCATCCAAATTCCTATTCCCAATCAATGTATTTATTTAATTTCCATCACTCTCTGTTCTACTTTAATAATAAAATAAATAGCTCTCCCCCTTTCTTTGGCCTTAATGATGTTCATATTTTTGAGGAGTACAAGCCATTCATTTTGCCGAATGTCTTTCATTTGCATTTGTTTCCTCGTGATTAGATTAGGTTAAACATTTTTACCGAGAGTACCACAGTACTACAGAGGTGATTTTGTATTATTCTTAGTGCATCTTAACAAAAGATAATGACATTAGTTTACCCTGCAATTGGTGATATTAAACTCCTTCATTTGGTAAAGGTGGTAATCATTACATATCAGCTCTGTGATAGTACCTCTTTCCTGTTATAATTAATAACTAATCTGAGTTCATGTATTGAAGCCATGTTTCCCAACAATCTTTAGTCCAATGGTTTCAGTTTTCATTTATAAGTTATGCCTAAATTAATTCTTAAGATATTTGTTGCAAATGGAGATTTTTCTAATCTTGCCATTTTTCATTTCTCATGTTTTCCTCATTTCTCATTTATTATTTGGCATTTTTCTGGGAAAAAATAAAAAACTGATTTGACTTTGTCACCTCTGATCCTGCCTTTTAAAAATTAGTTAGTATCACTATGACCCATAGATTGATTTTCATTCAGTGTGATGTAAACCATTTCCATCTTGGTTTTGTTTAATTTTTGGACAAATTATCCCCAAATTGGCCAATAGGGAAACTTGATCATGATACACTATTTTTTAAATATGTTGTTGTATGTGATTTGCCATAATTTTATTGAGGATTTTTGCATCAATGTTCCTCGGGAGTATTGGTCTGAAATTTTCTTTCCTTGATGTGTCTCTGCCTAGTTTTGGTATCTGGATGATACTAGCTTTGTAGAATGAGTTTGGAAGGATCCTTTCCTTTTCTATTTCATGGAATAATTTGAGGAGTATTGGTATTAATTCTTCTTTGTAGGTTTTGTAGAACTCATCTGTGTATCCATCTGGTCCTGGGCTTTTCTTGGTTGGTAGGCTTTTGATGGTGGCTTCTATTTCCTTGCTTGAAATCGATCTCTTTAATCATGTATGTCCTCTTGACTCAGTTTAGGTTGATCATATGCCTCTAGAAATTTGTTGGTGTCTCCTAGATTTTCTGTTTTACTGGAGTATAAATTTTCAAAATAGTTTCAAATTGTCTTCTGTATTTCAATAGTGTCTGTCATGATATCTTCTTTTTCATCACAAATTTTAGTAATTTGAGTTTTCTCCCTCCTTCTTTTTGTTAGAGTGGCTAAGAGTTTGTCAATTTTAATTATTTTTTCAAAGAACCAACTTTTTGTTTTGTCAATATTTTGAATTTTTTCTTTAGTTTCAATTCCATTGATTTATGACCTGATTTTAATTATTTCCTGTCTTCTACTACTTTTGGTTTGTTCTTTTTTTTTTTTTTTTTTTTTTTTTTCCCTAGGGCTTTGAGCTGTAATGTCAGGTTGTTTATTTGTTGACTTTTTCTTTTAGTGAATGAACACCACACAATGAACTTTCCTCTTAATACTGCCTTCATAGCGTCCCAGAGATTTTGGTAAGTTGTATCGGAGTTCTCATTTACCTCTAAGATTTTTTTTTTTTTTTATCTCCTCCCTGATGTCTTCTGTTATCCATGAGTCATTCAATATCATATTGTTTAGTCTCCAGGTGTTGGAATAGCTTCTCCTTTAAATGTTATCGTTGTTTCTGATTTCATTCCAGTATGGTCTGATAGAATGCAGGGTAGTATCTCTATTTTTTTGTATTTGCTAAAACTAGCTTTGTCGCATAACCCATGGTCTATTTTGGAGAAGGATCCATGTGCTGCTGAGAAGAAAGTGTATTCACTCATTGAAGTGTACTAATTATATTATTGAGTTCTATAGTTTCTTTGTTTAGCTTTTGTTTGAAAGGTCTATCCAGTGGTGAGAGGGATATATTAAAGTCACCCAGTATTATTGTGTTGTGGTTTATTTGGTTCTTGGATTTGAGAAGAACTTGTTTGACAAACATAGATACCCCATTGTTTGGGGCATAGACATTTATGATTGTTATGTCTTGTTGATGTATGAATCCCTTAAGCACTAGCTTTGGTTTGAAGTCTACGTTATTTGATATGAGGACGGAAACCCTTGCTTGCTTCCACAGTCCATGTGAGTGCTGTGTTTTCTCCCAAACTTTCACCTTCAGTCTGTGGATATCTTTTCCTGTGAGATGAGTCTCTTGAAGGCAACAAATAGTTGGGTCTTTTTTTTTTTTTTTTTTTTTTTTTTTTTTTAATCCAAACTGTCAGTCTGTGTCTTTTAATTGATGAGTTTAGGCCATTCACATTCAGGGTTATTATTGAAATATGATTTGTATTCTCAGATATTTTGGGTTATTTTTTTATTTTTAACTTAACCTGGTTTCTCCTTTGATTGGCCTTTTGTTTAGTATAATTCTTCCCTTTGCTGATTTTCATTGTTGTTTTTCATTTCTTCCTCCTGGAATTGCTAAGGATGCTCTGTACTGCAGGCTTTCTCACAGTAAATTTCTTTTTAACTTTGTTTGTTTGTTTGTTTATCATGAAAGATTTTTATTTCATCATCAAATCTGAAGCTTGGGCTGGGGTTGTGGCTCAGCGGTAGAGCACTCGCCTAGCACGTCCCGGGTTCGATCCTCAGCACCACGTAAACAGAAATGCATTGCATTGTGTACAACTAAAGCAAATAAATAAATATTTTTTAAAAATCTGAAGCTTAATTTTGCTGGATATAAGATTCTTGGTTGGCATCCATTTTCTGTAAAAGCTCCTGGCTTTGAGGGTCTGGGTTGAAAAATCTGCTGAGATACAAATTGGTCTCCTCCTATAAGTGATTTGATTCCTCTCTTGCGGCCTTAAGATTTTATCCTTATTCTGTATGCTAGGCATTTTCATTATAATGTGCCTTGGGATAGATCTGTTGTAATTTTGTACATTTGGTGTCCTGTAAGCATCTTGAATTTGATTTTCAAATTCATTCTTCGTGTTTGGGAAATTTTCTAAAATTATCTCATTGAAGAGATTGTTCATTTTTTTCATTTAAATCTCTGTGCCTTCCTCCATCCCAATAACTCTTAGATTTGGTCTTTTGATGTTATCCCATAATACTTGGATGTTCTGTTCATGGTTTTCCAGATTGTATACTTTTTCTTTATTATGTAACATTCTGTCTACCAAGTGATCTAGTCTGTTAGTGATGCTTTCTATTAATTTTTTTTTCATTTTTTTTAAATTCTAATTTGTTATACACATTTGCAGAGTACATTTCATTTCATATTACATATAAAGAGCACAATTTTTCAAGTTGCTGGTCTAATATAAAGTATTTTTACAACCATTGTGTCTTCATACATGTATTTAGGGTAATCATGGATAACTCAGTCTGCCATTATTTCTATCCCCCTTGTCCCCTCCCTTACCTCCCCCCCTCTTTGTTCTATTTTTAGCTCTTTCATTCCTCTCATTCCTTCCCTCTTGCCTTTATAAGTTAGTATCTTCATATCAAAGAGATCATTTGGCCTTTGTTTTTTTGGGGATTGGCTAACTTCACTTAGCATTATTTTCTCCAACTCCATCCATTTACCTGCAAATGCCATGATTTTATTCTCTTTTAGTGCTGAGTAGTGTTCCATTGTGTTTTTTTTTTAATTTGGTTTATTGTTTCCTTCATTTCAAGGATTTCTGATTTTTTTTTTTTTTCAGAATCTCTCTTTCTTGAAGTAATCTTTTGCTACCTGTATTTGCTCTCTTTTCTCTTTGGTGGTGTCATCAATGGTTGCCCTCTTATTTGCTCTCTTATCTCTTTGTTGGAGTGATCAATATTTGCCTGTATTTGCTCATTTAGGTCATTCTTTAATTCACAGATAATTTTAATCAAGTACATTCTGAACTCCTTCTCTGACATTTCATCAATGGTGCTGTCCATGGATTTTGTTATTGTAGTATCCTGGTTTGTTTGGGGAACTTTTTCCCCTTGTTTTTTCATGTTGTCTATGTGTCTTCCTTTCTTATAATGCAGATCTGAGGTATTAATGTTTCTTCTGTATAATCTTATAGTATCCATGCAGATTATCTGCACCTTACCTAGGTGTTGGGTTTCCAGTCTTTGCTGGTGACCCGCCATGGATGCTACTGCAACTATAGGTGGTGGCAGCAATAGCAGAGGTAACTTGACATAGCCCTGGGGGTGTCCCAAGATGGAGGCAACCTCTTTCACATATGGGGCTGAAAAGGTGGGCCTTACAATGGCTTTCGGCTATCTGTTTCGAGATGAAGCTGCTTCTACACTCTGTATGTTGTCACAAGATGGAGGCTTCTGTGTGGGGAGGGTTATGGCGATGGCTGCAGTGTCCCAAGATCCCACTATCGGTTTTTATGCTAAGTTTTGTATCTTGTTACATTATAGAATATTTATTATATGAGTTTATCTTATGATTTATTATATTAAATTTTCAGAAAATATTATTCATAAATACATATATTTTAATTTCTTCTTTTTCAATTCAATGGACTTTCCCATGCAGTAATAAGTAGTTTGGATAAGAAGGCATCCTCTCTTTGTTTCTGACCTAGTTTGAGTGCTTATCTCTATCCTGTACCAAGTTCTTCCCTAGTGTGTAATGTGTGTATTCTTATTTCATTAAATGTTCTCAGAAGAAACAGGTATCAAATTTGGTCAAAGGTCTTCTGAGAAACTATGTTCTTCTACCTAGAATCATTCAAATAAAGACACATAAAAATAAATCTCCAAATATTAACCCATCTTCACATTTCAGAAATGTAGTATTTCCAGTGACCCGTGTCCATTCCGAAGCCATTAGTCAACTCATTAGCATAGAAAAGCACATTATCACTTAGGAGATTTCAAAGATACTTAGAGGTTGGATGCCTGGAAATGGGAGCAAAGACCAGCTATGTATTTCATAATATCAGATTCATTTTAAAGAAATTAAGAGAAAAATATACTTTATTGACCCATATTTCCCATACTTTTAAGTCATTCCCCAAAATCTGACTTTATCTTATTTTCCATCAATACAAAGTACTTTATTTGACATTTACTTTAGCACTACTCTGCCAGGGATGAAGTCTCTTTGGTGTTTTATTTGTTTAATTTGTTTTGTTTTTAATAAATAATTTTATTTTACCTTTAGCATATTTTCACAAGTTATGGAATTCCAGATTGACTGAATATTTTTTTTTTTTTTGGCACTTTAAAAATATATCCCACTGTTTTCTGGCCTATATTTTATGAAGAAAAGTCAGCCATGGTGAGCATCACTATTATCTTTTTCTTTTTTTTTTTTTTTTTTCCAGCAAGTGTATTTAAGACTTGATATTCCTTTGTCTTTCCAATACTTTGACCATCATGAACCTATATGTTTGCTTTCTACTTATCTTGCTGGGGGTTTCTGAATTTCTCTCTCTCTCTCTCTTTTTTTTTTTTTTTTTTTTCAACTTATGCCTTTTATCATATTTCAAGGAATTCCAGGCATCATCTTTCCAAATCTATTTCTGACTCATTCCCTTTTTATCACTCTTCTTTCTGGAACTCCAATTCTGTCTGTGGAACTTGGTGATCTTCAATCATAAGTCACTGATGCTCTCTTCATGTTATGCTTTGATTATTTTCTCTCTACTCTTCAGAGTAGATCACTTTTGTTTTCTCTTTCAAGTTCCCCTGTTCTTTTTTCCTGTCATCTTCATTGAACTATTATGCCAATTCAGTGAATTTTCATTTCACTTTTATTTTTCAGTTCTATAATTTATAGATTATTTCTCTCTTACCATTTTATCCTTGTGCTGAGATCCCCTTCCTGTTCATGATTATGAGAATACATTTTTTACACCATTGAGCTTAGTAATAATGGCTGCTTTGAAATTCTTGACTGCTAGTTCTAATATCTTAGTCATCTCAGATTCAGTTTATATTGATTTTCTTTTCTCTTAAATATGAGTCATAATTTCTGTTTCTTCATGTATCTGGAAATTTTGAATGTTACATTTATTGGATATGGTGACTGAGACATTATAAAAACATCATATTCTGTTACTGTCTCAAGAATGACAATTTGTTTTTGTTTTGAGCAGTTAACTTGACTGAACTCAAATTATAAATTTTCTTCCCCATAATGAGTGGCAGCTGCAATTTCTGTTCATTTCTTTTAGCCTTCTGGGGCTTTTTGGAGTGCACTTTGTGTGCTCTGAGTGCTGAGACCAGCCAGAGATTTGGGCAGAATCTGTAAAACTCTTTGGTTCTTGCCATTTAGGGATCCTTCATTTTCAGCTGAGGTGATAACATCTTAGGGAATTCTCTCATGTTTCATGCCAGTAGCTCTTCAGGTTACTAGCCAAGTTTGCCTGTTGTGTTCTGCCAACATGCAAAATAAATAAATAAATAAATAAAAATAAACAAACAAACAAAAAATGGGCATTGACCCAATGTTTTATTATTCTAAGAGTTGACTCCCTCCAGTTCTGATATGCTCTTGCCAGTTCTACAGTGCTTTCAAATAGCTGTTCCCCCCCACCCCAAGCATATGAGTATAGTTTTACTCTATCTTTTGAGGAAATTTAAAAATCATTTTTATAATTTCTGTGATTTGAACTCATTTACAATTTAATGGTATAATTGATATACTTGGTTTCAATTCTGTAATATTATTTTAATTATATTTATTTGGCATAATATTTTATATTTATACTGTTGCTTTTCTGGCGTGGTTTTATTTTTCACTCTCTTCAGTTTTGTTCATGTTTGGTGTGACACTTATACCTTCTACAAAATACTTATAAGATACATTTTATATAATTTCTAACTAATCATTCAACTATTGGCTTTCAGCTTTAGTTATCAAGCTTTATTTGTAACTATTACTATGAGATGATCAGTATGCTCATTATATTCTTTTTCATTTCTTCTTTTTATTCTCCTCCCAATTTTAGTTACATTGCACTTGCACTGGCAGAATATCTGCTCTTTTAATATTTATTATTATTATCACCATATTTGCTTGTTAAGAAAAGAGTAACAGGAAACACATTAAATATGACATATCATATAGTAAGTGTGAATAAAATGATAAACAATTGAAATCAAGCACATCAGTCATATCACAGTCATATCTCTTTGCAATAGCAAGAGACATAATTTGTTCTTTAGCTAAGTTTCCCCAGAAATTATTTAGTTAGGTTAGAAATTGTCCACTAGTAGATTCGTCAGGAAGGGCTTCTAAATATTCTGATTCTTGCAGGTTAAATCTGATTTATTATCAGTTTAATATTATATGACAACTTGGATGGATATAAAAATCTTTTAGCTTACACATTATTTCCTAGAGCTCCTAAAAAATGCTGCTCGGCAATTGTTTTCTCTTGGATGTTGCTGTTAAAAAATCTGATGCCAATGTTAATTTTCTTCCTTTAGTATAGAACTTAGTCTTTTTGTCTAAAATCCTGAAGTTTTGTTTTGTTTTTTGTTTGTTTGTTTATTTGTTTCCCTTTAATATAAACTTCTAGAAATCATACGTTTGGGGTGCCCTGTTTCTGCTCATTTTTTTCTCATAAATAGTGTGCCTTTATAAATAAATTTATCTATTTTATCTCAAATTTTTCCTATAAAATATTGAAAAATAATTATTTTACATTTGTTATTATTTTATTTTTCCATCTTGTTATTATTTTATTTTTCTGAGACTCTAACTATACACATGTCACCATTTGCTCATATTATTTATTGATCATGTCTACTCTGCTACTTTTTTGCCACTTTGTTGCCTTTACGTGTTCTTAACTATTTTCATGACTTTTCTCAATATTATCTTTTGTATAATCAATTTAACCTATGTCTTCTGGGTATCTTGTTATCTGTCTTCATTTTTTGCTGATTGTTTTTCTTCAGTTTCATTTCTAATTATGGTGAACTCCTATTGAATTTATGAATTTTTTTCAAATTTTTTTCTGAATTTGTGAATTTCCAATGTAAGTTCTTTTTAAACACATCTAAAATGCTAATTTAATGATATTTAATTTTTTATGTTTTGATGCTATGTTACAGTTTCCTTCTGCTTCAGGATTATTTGAGAAATTTTTATAAGATCAAAATTTTGGTTCTTACGTTGTTTTTTTTTTGTTTTGTTTGTTTGTGTGGACATGGAAAATCACTTGTTAATCCTGTGATACTAGTATTGGACTGGAAAGTAATGGTATGTATACATGACTAGTGGTCTTTAGATGGAATACTAAATTTTGTAGTTTGAGAATTTTTTTCTCATATCTAGATAAACGCATTAAGAGGTGGTAGTTGCATTTGTAATTTTGTGATTCTTTTGCTTGCTTGTTTTTCAGAGTTAAATTATTATTCTATACAATCAATATTAAAAAGGATCTTGGCTAAATATACAGTCCTTGGTACATACTTTCTTAAGTTTCTGTGTATATTCTCCTTAACATCAGCTTCTTACTTACTTTTTCATTGCTGTTACCAAGTCTGAAATCCATTCTTGGTCACCCTGTCCAAGTGCTTTCCTTTGCCCAGCTACAGTGACTTCCCTGAGCCTGGCACCTTGAGCCCTGCCCATGGAATCCTTTTCTATTCTGTCATATGTAGTCCTCTGAAATGCTGGTAACAAAATTATCTACAATATTTTGATACTAAATGTAGAACTCTCTTTTACTGGTGATAATTTGGTTCCCCATCCCTATGGCTTTTCTTTACCTCTTTTACAGTGTGTATCTTAAATGTCTCTTAGAGTCATGTTCCATGTGTGAATGAATGCCTTGGTGGCCAGCATGTGGCACTATTGGGAGGTGGTGAAATGTTTAAAAGCAGAGCTGAGTGGGAGGAAGTTAGGTCACTAGGACAGGCCCATGCAGTGAGTATCAGAAACCAGCCCCTTCCTCTTGCTCTTTCTCTGCTTCCTGGCTGCTCAGAGGTGAGAAGCTTTGCTTCACTGCCTGCTCCCTGCCATGATGACTTTCATCACCACAGGCCCAAAGTGATGAGACAATTATCATGCATGGACTGAAAGATCTGAAACTATGACCGACAACACATCTTTCCTCCTTTTAAGTTTTTTATCCAAGATATTTTGTCCCAGTGATAGAGAACTGACTAATACAACCTCTGTCTCACTTAAACCTCAGAAGCATTGTCTCTGGAGCTATGTTTGGGATTGAGGTATTTACTTCCTTGCTTAAACATGGCAATATTTGTAGTCTCCTTTATATAGTATAAGTATGAGTCATGCATAGTTTATTTACTCTTTTTTTTTAATCTGTATGGAATTTTTTGAGGATGTATGAAAATCTTGGCTTAGAGTATTATTGTCATCTTCTAAGATCTTGGAACTCCAACAATTTCTTTTAAATTGATCAGATTAACTCTCATTAGAAACAAGAAAATTAGAATCATAGGAATATGATGTCACACAAATGTATGAGAAGATTAATATATGGAAATTTATATAGCTTGAACACAAAATATTTAAGCATGCCCCTCTAACTGCCCTCTATTTTCAAGAAATTGGAATACAAATAAGCCCTTATTATTAATATACATTAGAGAAAAATATTATGATTTTAGAAGTCTTCTACTGAGTTCATCTTAACAACAAGAAAATCTGCCTCTGTGGATTGAATTAAAGCTTTAAATTATTCATGCCCCTCTAATATGGATATATATCCATAAAATTGTCATGGCTTCATGGTGAGTACAGTATAATTACCTCTTTTCTTGAGCTTACTTTGGCAATAACATATTAGCATATGTGACATAAGCAAAAGCTTGAAATGTGTTTATATATTTGGGTTTGCTTCTTGAATTCTTACTTTTAGCCACAATAAAATCATTATTCATATAGTTGCTAGTCTACAGAGGTTGAGGGTCATGATGTGAAGAACTCTATCTAACCTAATTCCTAGCCCCAAACACAAACTGGATCATCTGAGTAAATTAACTAACTA
The DNA here is from genome assembly GCA_025594165.1 of Tamias sibiricus. Classification (NCBI taxonomy): domain Eukaryota; kingdom Metazoa; phylum Chordata; class Mammalia; order Rodentia; family Sciuridae; genus Tamias; species Tamias sibiricus. The sequence continues at coordinate 63,980,685 of CM046668.1, forward strand.
ACTCACTATACATGTTGCACTGGAGGAAATATTGTTGTAAGCAGCTGAATTTTTAGATAGTTGGTTTACAGCAGCATTGTGACAATTTCTATTAGAAGAGCTGCTGAAACAAAAATCTAAAACTAGTGGCAGTGGTTTTGGAACTGGGCAGGAGGTAGCAAGGAAACTATTATAGGATGTTAGAAAAATGCTGAGTAAAGAGATGAGAAGTAGGGGAAATATCACCCTATGTTATGTAGTGGTTAATATTTGGTAAAACTGTCACCCATGATAACAGGGAGAACAGAAAATCTATCTAATAAACCTGTCATGTTGATTGAAGAGATTTTGAGGTCGATTGTTGAAATCCTGAGATGGATGCTGAAAGTTACATTTGATAAAGTTCTATAAGATAGGAGGAAACTAGCCAGGGCAAAAATAGAATTGAGAGCAAAAATGAATAGCTTTGAAATGCTAGGAGCTGGAAAATGGTAAAGTTAAACAGTTTTTAACCATATCAAGTGTATAGTTATTCTTATTTAGTCCTAAGTGAAGGAATGATTCTCTGGTATAGCAATAAAATATGGCCCCAAAATATGACAAAATAAGGGTGAGTCCATAATGTTATTTTTAAGAACTCATAAAGGGTTAAGTGAGCATCTTAATGGAAACTCTAAGTTTAAAGTCACCCAAATTTTTTATCTACTCTGCGAAACTATGAATGAAATTAAAGTAGGAAGTATATCCCAGAAATAACTTATATTGTGGATTTGGAATATGAATAGAGAAAAACTCTTCTTCTTCAATTTGTTTTTCAGAAGTGGCCATAGAGATTTTTTGGAAAAAGAAAGACTATGTGACAGAATGGAGATGTGGGGAGTAACGGACCAGTTAATCATTCTCAGAAAGCAGACACAGAAACTAGTCAAAGAACATTGCATGCCATGATGATAGGAAGACTTGGCAATATTTGTCCAGATGAAGTGCAAGATTCCTACAGATCAATTACTGATATGTGAAGCTCCTTATTAATCTTTTTAAATGTGAACATTTGTTATGATTTTCCCCATCAATTGTACTTTGAATGATAGTGGCCTCTTGCTTTTTTATCAGTTCATAAGTTCCTGGATTATAAATTATATCTAAACATAATATTGGTCCTCTGATCCTGGACTCTAAGTCAGCTAGATGAGGCATTGGGGGGAATCTGTGAATAAAGATGAGGATATTTTACATGTAATTGTAACCAACAAATAACCTGCTAAAAATGAATCATTATCTTTAATTTGTAACTAATATTACACATCCATATTCCTGTCATGATAGAAGCACTGTACTACCCAACTCTGACTTGATTTGATCAAAGGTCATATGATACCAGCAAAGGTTTTAATTTCTTTTTTTTTTTTTTTTGCACTTTAGCTTACATTCTTGTACTCCTGTTTTTTAATTCACTTGTGAAGAATATGACTGCTTGACTGTTAGTGTTGGGGTTCAAGAATGATTAGAGAAAGAAACATCGAGACGATCTGAGCCAAAAATGCAGTTTGGAGCCAAGACCAAACAAGTCTAGCAAGCATAAGTAGGATCAGCAGAACCTCAGATGTATAAGTAAGAAATAAACAATGATTTTTGTATGGAACTGTGTTTTGAAGTTTTAACTCATTATTATGGCAATATCTAAATCTCATAACTAAGTACTTTAATGAAGCATTAGTAATGAAAAATGCCAATTTCATTGTCAGAAGGAAGATGGGAATAAATGGGAAAATAAGACTGAATTAATGGTATAAGAAATTTTCAAGGAAGACCAGAAAGAACAAGATTAATAAACTCAAGCAAACATGGAGAAATACAACAGAAAAAATTTATCCTGAAATTAAATAACATCTAAATCTGCAGTTTCCACATTTATCCATTTTTCTAGGTAAGACTGATTCAAAATCTCAAATAATAAGTGTTGTCCTAATGAGCTTATTGAATGAAGTACACAATTATTACTTCTGACAAAAATAGCCCTGAAAGTTTTAAAATACACTTGGTTAAATTCATCTGGGAGGGGATTCTCCATCATATAACCCTCACTACTCATTGTAGGGAAGAGGACAAAGCTAAAATGATAGAGTACAGAAACCCTCTGTACTGACAGACCCAATTATAGCAACTGAAATTCAGACCAATCATAGGTCTTCTATTTTGCAAGGTAGAGCTAGAAGGTACTAGCTCTTTCTTTTCCATTGCTAAATTTTGAGAGTGTGTTTCTAAATGCTACATCATTTTCATGATTTTCCCAAAGTCCTGTTTCCCATAAGTCTTTAGTTAAAAGATTGTAGTTAGCCCAGGGCACAAACATGCCAAGGAATCAAATAACAAAATCCAACAGCATTTGAGTACTTGGTTCCAGTCATTCTTGAGGGTAGTGGTATAAGTGAGCTCTCAAATCCCCTTTAAATTACTAATTTCAGTTCATTCAGTTCAGTTTAGTTTCTGTCACATTCCTTGAAATTTTCCTGATCAATGCTTTGGAATTCAATGTAAAGAAAAAAACTTTCTTTTTTTTTTTTTTTTTTTTTTTTTTTTTTTTTTTTTTTTTTTTTTTGTGCTGGGGATTGAACTCAGGGACTTGTGCATGGAAGGCAAGCACTCTACCAACTGAGCTATATCCCCAGCCCAAGAAAATACTCTTAATCCATTCTGATAAGGAACAAAACAAAACAACAAAAAGCAGCGCACTTATCAATAGTTAAAAAATGTTCTCAGAATTCTTGATGCTAATAACATTTACTTCCAAGTAGATATAAGAACAATATCTACAAGTTTTGAGTTTTGAGTGAATAAGGGAAAAGTTATAAATTGAGATTTTATTTTTAAACATGAAATAAATCAGGAAATAAAGAAAACATAAATCCTAAAAATCAATGTGGTGAAGAAATTTAATTAAACAAATATTGAATCAAAATGAAGAACATGGAAACAAAGACATCATAATATGAAAGGATTACAAGTAAAACCTAAAGACTAAAATAATCATGAAATTATTGTATAATAGTAAAATAGGTATGTAAGGTATATTTAAAGGGGAAAAAAGCAAATAACAGACACTGAGAAAAGGTATGCTATATAAAAGTAATAATACAACTGTAACAGATTAGACCAAACTAGGAGCACTAGCATAGAAAGGTTAATACTTTAAACTATTCATTCATCTCAAATTTGTCTAGAAAGCCAATACAGTCTTAATCAAATTATTAACATAATGTTTTATTTACTAGCACTGAAAAAGAACCATACCAAATTTAATTTTAAAAAATACTAAAATAAACAAGAGTATTTTCAAATATAGAGAAATAACAGCATTCTATCCTTAAATCTATTTAATGTAGTTAATGTATAATCTATGTAATGTATATAAAATCATAGCAACATATAACATTTTATGTAACTTAAAATTACATAATGAGATATAACACAAATATGTATGTAAACAAAAGTTTTCTAGCCAGGCATGGTGGTGCATACCTGTAATCCCAGAGACTAGAGAGGCTGAGGCACGAGGATCCCAAGTTTCAAGTCCAGCCCTGAAAGCTTTAAAATGCAGTTGGCCAAATTCATCCAGGAGGGGATTCTCCATCATAAAACCCTAAGTAACTTAGAGAGACCCCGTCTCAAGAAAAAAAAAAAAAAAAAAAAAAAAAAAGCCAGAAATGTAGCTTGGTGATTAAGTGCTCTTGGTTTAAATCCCTGGTACCAAAAAAAAAAAAAAAAAAAAAAAAAAAAATTCTTTAATAGCCTGTGACATTAGCAAAAAACAGTAGAATAGAACTTTCCAGTGCATGTCTCCTTGCAGAAACATTAATTCAAACATTCATATGTAAATAAACCTAACAAGAGTTAAGGAATTCAGGTGAGAGAGTAAAGTACCTGGATTTAGAACAGAAATAAGAAAATATGCATTAAAGAAGGTAGAAAGGACAGTTTTATATCCATGTCAATCTTCCCCCAAGCCCAAGCATCAGAGCACAGAATGATATAGTCTACATTGGCGGGGAGGGGAGAGAAAAATGAGCACTCAACTGCCCTAGGAACTCCAACACTAGGATTGCCCCCAAGGAACCTGGTCCCAGTCCAGCTACAGAGGCCACAGGCTCTGAAGGTCATGGTCCCCGGCAGACTCAGACATCAGGCCTGCCTGAGTGCCAAGCCACCCATGCAGCCTCACAGTGTAGCCAAGTACCTAAAGTCCCTGCCTTTGGGTGCACCATATGTTATAGTTTGGGTACGAGGTATCCCCCAAAAGCTCATGTGTGAGACAATGCAAGTGAAATGATTACATTATGAGAATTGTGACCTAATCAGTGGATTAATCCATTTGACAGACTAATAATTTGAATGTATTACTGGGTAGAAACTGTATGCAGTCAGGGTGTACTTAGAGGAAAGAGGTCAGAAGAGTCTTGTCTTTGGAGTTTATGCTGTTATGAACTAAGAAACTTTCCTCCTCCATGTCCTTCTTCCATGATGTTCTGCCTTACCTTGGATCCAGAGCTGTGGATTTGGTTGACTGTGGCCTGAATCTCTAAAAGAGCAAGCCAAAATAAACGTTTCCCCTTCTGAGTTGTTCCTGTCAGGTCACTTAGTCTGAGCAGTGAATGCTAACTAATATACCATATTTCATGGACCAGCTTCCAAGTTGACAACCCATAGCCTCAGGCTCCAGGTCAAACCCTATAGCCCTGGCATTCATGTCTACCTCAAAATTGGGCCACTCCTCATAACCAGAAACCCCAAGTTCTACCCTAATACCTTGTTGGCACTTATGCATTCCAGTACTAGGTTAATCCCTTCATCCTAGGCACCAGTAAGGTCCTTATAGTTCCACATTTTAGTGGAAACATGACCCAGGCCTGCCCTATCTTTCCAGCCCAATCTTCATGTACCCAAATGCAGACCCATTCTCAGCAACAGTTTTTCATAAGGCCTAATCCAACAGACCTTGGCTTTAGGCATATCCCCACTGACAAAAGCTATAGGCCTAGCCAGCAAACCAAAGCTCCAAGTCCACCCAAGTAAGCCCAGGCTCCAGGCCTGACACTGACTCAGAAAACAAGTCTGACTCTTTGGACCTACAAGCCAGTTATGTTCACCTGTTGTCCCAGGGACCTGGCCAGTCTTTTCAGAAACTCCAGCAGCTAGCTTGCCCAGAAACTCTACCAGATAGCCCACAAAGAATCTTCCAATGGATAGACCAGTGAAGGGCCTTTTCTGGTATAGTCATTCTGTAGACTGGAATAGGTATATGATTTTTTTTAAAGGCAAAGACACTTACAAATGGCTAGAGTGATGAATAATCAGGGAAGCGTGACACCACAAAAACACACAATAAGTCACCACTAACTGAAGAAATAATGATTTACAAACTGCCTGATAAATAATTCTAAGTAATTACTAATGGAGGGTCAGTGAACAAGAGAAAACAACTAAACAACTAAATAAAATCAGGGAAGCAACAAACAAACAAAATTAAAAGTTCTACAAAGACATAGAAACCATAAAAAAGAACAAAATAAATTCTGTAGCCAAAGAACCTAATAACTGAAAAATTTCCACAAAGAGCTTCAAGAGCAAAATCAACCAAATAGAAAGATGAATCAGTGAACTAGAAGACAGGCCTTTTGAAATTACCCAGAAGATCAAAAAGAAAAAATTAATAATAAAGAGTGAAAAAAACCCAGACTTAGGAAAATTACCAACTGAACCAAGAAATATAGAATTTTCAGAAGCAACAGAGAAAGAGAAGGGGCTAGAAACATTATGTAAAGAAATAATAACAAAAAAATTTACAACTCTGTAGAAGGAAATAAAAATTTTAATCCATGAAGTCTAAAAAACTCCAAATAGGTTAAATATAATTGTAATCAAATTCTCAAAAGTCAAAGACATAGAATTTTTAAAGCAACAAGAGAAAAGCAACTCATCACATACATGGAAACTGCTATAAGTGAATTTCTTAAGAAAGCCAGAGAGTAGACAGATTATCCAGACAGATTATCTGAAGGAGATAGTAAAGTTGAATAACATTGTAGACTCAATGGACTTAACAGACATAAGAAGAACTTTCTATTCCACATCAGCAAAATACACATTATTTTCAAGCACACATGAAACAATCCACAGAACAGATATTATGTTATGCAAATATACAAAAATAACTAAACTATTTTAAGAAGATTTAAATCACATCAAATATCTTTTATGATTACAATGGTATGAAACTAGAAAACACTAACAGGAAAAAATTAAGAAATTCATAAATACATGGAGATTTAAAAAAATATATATATGTTCTTGAACAACCCATTGGATCCAAGAAGAAATTAAAAGAGAGATCAAAAACATACTAAGACAAATGAAAATGGAAGTCCAAGATTGCAAAATTTATTTAATAAAAGCAATTCTAAGAGAAAACATTTTTATCAATGTACACAAAGAAAAATATAGTTAAACTTTATGACTCAAGGGCCCAAGAAAGAATAAACTAAGTTCAAAGTCAGTAGAAGGAAGAGAAAATATAAATATAAAGGAGATATGAATAAAACAGAAACTAGAAAAACATTAAAAAATTATTGAAACTGGGAGTTTTATTTTTAAATGATAAAATAAATGAACGAACCCAGAGCTAGACCAAGAAAACAGGAGAAAGGCTCAAATAAAATAAAAAGTTAATGAGAAACATTATAATTAATACCACAAAAAATGTAAAAATAATAATAAAGGATTATTGTGAGCACTTGTATGAAAACAAATTACATAACCTATAAAAAGGGAATCTCTAGGAACATACAATCTACCAAGACTGGATAAAAAAATAAATAGAAAGCATGAAAATAAATAAAAAATAAGAAGATTAAATCAGTAATCAAGAATTTCTTAACAGTAAAAAGCCCTGGACTAGACTGCTTCAAATGTTAATTATACCAAACATTTAAAGTAAAATTAATATCAATTCTTCTTAAACTCTTCAAAAAAATTAAAATCACTTCCAAACTCTTTATGAGTCAACCATCACACTGATAGCAAAACCATGCAAAGACAACACAAAGAAAGAAAACCATAGGGCAACATCCTTGATGAACATGGAAACAAAGTAGTAACAAGCTAACTTAAATAGGACATTAAAAAGATCATTCGACATGATCAAGTGGGGTTGATCCCTGTGGTACAAGGACACAACATATACAAATGAAAAAAAAATGTGATATACCACATTAACAGGATGAACAAGAAAAATCATGATTTTCTCAATAGATAAAGAAAAAGCATTTGACAAAATTCAATGTCATGAAATGATAAGAAATTTCAACAAACAATGTATACATTCAATGTAGTTCAATGTAATTAAGATCATGTGACATATGACAGCTAACATTTATACTCACAAGTGAAAAGTGGTCTTTCCTTTAAGATCTGGAATAAGGCAAAGATACTTACTCTTGCTCTTATATCAACATGTACTGAGCAGAGCAATTAAGCAAGAAAAGTTTTAAAAATGCATCTAAATTTTAAAGGAAGAAGTAAAATTATTTCTGCATATGGTGTGATCTTAGATATAGAAAAATGTGAAGACTTCACCACAATTATTAGAAATAATAAATGAGTTTAATAAAGTTGTAAGATATAAACTTTATAGGATATAAAATTTATAATTTATCAATTTTCCATAAATTAACAAGGAACTATCTAACAAGAGAAATGAAGAATATAATCTCATTTAAAGCAAAAAACATAAGAGGAATTGAAAAGTTAGAGATATTGATGAAAGAAATTGAAGACACAAATGAATAAAAATTATCCTGTTTTTATTAATTGGAACAATTAATACTATTAAATGTATAGACTATCCAAAGCTATCTTTAGACTGAATGCAATCTATAAAAATGACAATGGCACTTTTCACAGAAATGGAAAAATAATCTTAAACTATATATGATATCACAAAAGAACACAAATGGTCAAATTCAATTTGAACAGAAAGAACAAAAGGGAGACAACACAGCATCTGATTTCAAAGTATACTAGTAAGCTATAGTAATCAAAACAGCATGGTACTGGCATAAAATAGACAAACTTACCAATAGAACAGAATAGAAAGTTCATAAATAAATTCACAAATTTAAGGTCAATTGCCGGGCGTGGTGGCACATGCCTATAATCCCAGCACTTGGAAGGCTGAGGCAGGAGGATCCTGAGTTCAAAGCCAGCCTCAGCAATGGCGAGGCACTTAGCAACTCAGTGAGACCCTGTCTCTTATAAAATACAAAACAAGGACTGGGGATGTGGCTCAGTGGTCAAGTACCCCTGAGTTCAATCCTCCGTACAAAAAAAAAAAAAAAAAAAGAAGGGGAAAAAAAATTTAAGGTCAATTAATCTTCTACATTAATGCCAAGAACACACTATGTGTAAAGGACATATTCTCCAATAAATGGTGCTGGAAAAACTGGTTATCTACATACAGTAGAGTGAAATTGGACCATTATATTATACTATATGCAAGAAATCAACTGAAAATGGTTTAAAGTCTAAATATAAGTACATGAAAAAAAAAATCAACATCTTTAATCATCAGGGACATGTAGATCAAAACCGCAGTGAAATATCACCTCACACATATCAGGATAGCTATCAACAAAAAGACATGAGATAAATGTTGGCAAAAATATGGAGAAAAGGTAAAACTTGTACACTGTTGGTGGGAATGTAAATTTATGCACTCATTATGGACAGTAATATTTCTCAAAAATTATTCACAACAACCAATATCTGAAACTAACCTGAGTATTCATCAACACATAAGTAAATAAAGAAAATGTCATATGAATCCCTATTTTATATAAAATTATGATGCAATAATTAAAATAATAATAACAACAAGGGGGAAAACCCAATAGAAGAAAGACCAGTGGAGTAGAGCAAAGGGATCATGGGCAAGTTATGAGGGGGGTAAATAAGGTATTGGGGAATGATAAAATTTGCATTCTGTTATTTGATTCTGTGAATTTAGCATAATGAATTTTACTATTATGTTTAATTATGACACACCAATAATAAGATGTGATAAATATATATGAACAAATGTATGTGGTTGTGTGTATGAAATATTCTTTTACCATATATAAAAGAAGGAAATTCTATCAATTGTGACAACATGGATGAATATGAAAAACATTATTATACGTGAAATAAGCCAGTCATACAGAAAGATATATATTCTATGATCTCATAGAAGCAAGTCAAACTCACAGAAGAAGTTAAATTCCATAAGGCAGAGAGTATAATAGTGATTTTCAGAAGCTAAAGATGGAATAGGTGGGAATATAGGGGTCAAAAGGCATAAAAGTCAGATTGGCTGAATAAATTCTGGCGATCTATTTATAGCCTGGTGATTGTCCTTAATTATAATGTATTGTTTCTAGGAAATTGCTAAGAAAGTAAATCTTACATGTTCTTTCTCCCCTGAATGATAAATATATAAGGTGATGATTTAGTCATTTCACAGCATATACATATATCAAAACATCACATTGTACATTGTAGATATATATATATATGTATATGTATACATACATATGTACAACATATACATATACAAATGAATTTTATTTGTCAATTATGCCTCAGTAAATCTAGGAGAAAATAAAAATAATTAAAAATATACATGCACTCTCACACAGAAAAATTTCTTCACAAAATCAGAAGAAAACTATTCATAGTTAATAAGTAAGATGGATAGAGAAATAAGCCAATAATTTTTTTTATTCTTCTCTTCTATTGAATTTTATTTTTGTATTAGTCTGCATTACTTTCAAGAGGCAATAGAACATCATAGTTTGGAATTTACATTCAAAAACTGGGCCATATGGATTCTATTTGTGATTTTTAACATTTATTAATTGTATGGCCTAATCATAAATTAATTTTTTTTTTAACTTCTTCAATTCTCAGTTTGATGATCTGAAAATGATAATAATAAATAATCATAATGAAAATCTCATAAAGTTGAAGTTAGAATCATATTGGTTAACATATTAAAAGTTTTATACACCATGGAAAGTATACTGTGAAGACAATAAATGTTAACTGCTATTATTACCATTATTATCGCTACTTTAAAAAATCCTTTTTGAAGTACAGTTTGTATTCAGTGAAATACTCAGATTTAAGTATAATATTTTGATAAATTTTTTATAAATGCATACAACACTACCTCCAATTAAGATATAGAAGAACATTTTCATCACTGCAAGAAGTTTCTTCCTATCTTGTTCTATGAATCTTTACCCTTCATAGTAATATGCTATTCTGATCTGTCATCAAATAATGATTCTGCCTATTCCTAAACTTTGTAAGAATAAATATACACCCATTACTTTATTTCTGGGATTTTTTCCTCAATGTATTTCAAATCCAACTATGCTGTATACCATTATATAAATATAGTTCAATTATTTTATCAATTTCCTATTAAGGACTATCTGAGTTGTTTCCATTTTGGTGCTATTATGAAGAAAGATGCTATATGCATGTCTTTGTGTTTCAATGAATACTTTTTCTTGCTTACTTAGATGTGGAGTAGAATTCCTTGATATTTACTAAGTGTACTTTCCAAAGCTGTTGTGCCATTTTGCACTCCCACAAACAATGTATGAGAATTCTATTTCCTCACATATTTGCCAAAATTAGCATTGTCAGTGTTGCTTTGTTATTGTTTGTTTCTTTTTAGTCCTTTTATGAAGTTGGAATAATATATTATTGTGATTTCAAATTGCACTTTCCTATTTGGCTAGACACGTTGAGGACATCTTTATATGTTTTATGGCCATAAAGTATTTATTTTCATGATGGTTATTAAAATTAGTTGGCCATTTTTATTGAGTGTTTGTCTTTTTGTTATTGTTTTGTGGAATTATTTACATGTTCTCAATATGTATTAGTAAGATATGTGTATTATAAATATTTACTCCCATTTTACACTAATGTTCTGTCTGTGCTATTACAAATAATTCTGCTATGAAGATTTGAATAGAAATATTTATTTGTACACGTCCTCTCATTTTTCTTAGGTAAATACCTAGCAGTAGAACTGCTGACTTACCTGGTAAATTTTTATTAACTTTCATAAGGAACTGCCATACTGTTTTTCACAGTGGCACTAACATTTTGAATTCCCACCAGCAAGCCCTGAAATTTCCTTTTTTTCCTATACCCTTGTCAACACTTGATATGGTCAGTCTTTTTGACTTAGCCTAGTGGATATATCTCATTGTGGATTAAGTTTGCATTTCCATAATGACAAGACTTAAACACTTTTTCATGTGCATATTGGCCATTTGCTTATCTTCTTATATATCTTCTTTTGAAAAATATCTACTCAAATAGCTTGGCATTTTTAACAGTATTGTTTATCTTCTTTTCAAGATGTAAAGGTTTTCTATATATTTAAAAGTCCTTTGTCAGTTGTAAGTTTTGTGAATATTTTTCTTAGTCAATAGCTTGCCAGTTTTATTTTCTTAACTGCCTTTAAAATAAATTTTCTTCTTTTGTTCAAGTCAATTTATTCTTTTAAAATTCAGGGCTTTGTGTAGTGTTTATTTACCTGTCAAGTTCTGTAGTTACCACAGAATAAGACATACACAGAATTTCTAATTCATTCCTCAGTATTTTATTTTTCCTGATGCTATAATAAGCTTGAAATTGGAATTTCTTTTGCTAATATTTTCTGCAAGTATATAAAATGCACTTGACTTATCTATACTAATATTGTATATGCAACCTTGATACATTCATTTAATTCTACTGTTTGTAGTTTAATGCACTTTTCTATGTATACAATCATGTCCTATTCAAAGAGTTTTATTTCTTACATTTTCATATTTATGATTTTTTTTCCTTGTTAGCCTTACCAAAGTTCACTGAATAGAACTGATGGTAAGTGTTGGTGCTGAATAAATCTTTGCCTGGTTCCTGATCTTGGATTTCATTAAGCCTTTCATTGTTCAGTATGTTAGTTATAATATTTTCAGAGATAATCATAATCAGGTTGAAGCACATTTTTTAAATTTTTTGTTTGGTAAGAGTTTTGCTTTTATAATGAATGGATATTGATTATCTGAAATGTTTTCTGCATCTTTTGAAATTATCATATAGTTTTTTGTTTTACTCTATTAATATGCAGAATCCTAATGATTTACTTTTGGATGTTAAATGAACCTTGCCTTCCCATGAAAACCCTATTCAGTCTTGAGGTGTTATATTTTTTAGTGTATGTTTTAGTCAGTTTTGTCACTGTTGTAGAGAAAGGACCTGACCAGAACAACTGTAGAGAAGGAAAGGTTTATTTGGGGGATCATGGTTTCAGAGGTCTCAATCCATAGACAGCTGGTTTTATTCCTCAGGTCTCCAGGTGAGGCAGAACAACATGGCAGAAAAATGTGGCAGAGAGAAGCAGCTCACATGATGATCAGAGAGCAGAAAGAGAGACTCCACTTACCAGATACAAATATATACCCCAAAGCCTTGGCCCTCAATGCTCTAACTCCTCCAGCCACTCCATACCAGCTTTCAGTTACTGCTTAATTAATCCCCCATAGGGATTAATTCACTGATTGGGTTAAGGCTCTCAAAACACAATCATTTCTCCTCTGAACCTTCTTGCATTGTCTCACATGTGAGCTTTAGAGGACACCTCACTTCCAAACCTTAATAATGTACTTTTGCACATAATTTACTAAAACTTCACACCTGAGATCATGGGGGATTTATGTTTATAATGCTATTTTGCTGTGGTATTTTTAAATTTGGTGTCAGCATAATATGGGCTTCATGATAGGAGCTGGGAAATAATTGCCCCCCAACCCTGCCACTTTCTGTAAGAGTTTGTGTATGATGATTATTATTGTGTCCTTAAATATCTGATAGAATTCACCATTAAAGCACTATAAATTTAAAGGTTCTACTGCAGAATGTTTTTGATAGTGAATTCTACTGCTTTAGTAGAAATAGGTCTGTTTAAATTTTTGTACATTTTCTAGGACCAGATTCAGTTGACTATTCAAGTCCTATAAGAAATTTTCATTTCACCTTGATAATCAAAGTTTTTCATCATATGTTTGTTTATGATGGTCCTGTGTTATCATTCAGTATTATAATATCTGTACTGTGTGCTCTCACTTATAATTTTATTAATTGAGATTAATTATAATATTATTAATTAATTGCTTTTTTTTATCTTACTGAACAGAGGTTCATAAATTATATTGATATCTTCAAAGGAGGAACTTTTGGTTTCACTGATTTTATGTTCCTACTATTATTCTGGTTTTTGTTTAATTAGTTTCTGCTCTTACTTTTATTAAGGTTTTTCTTCTACTTATTTTTTTCATTTACTCTGCTCTTTATTGTGTAACTTCCTAAGTTATAATTGTAACTGAGTTGTGACTTTCCATCTTTCTAATGTATGCATTTAAAATTTGACCTTTCTCTGAAACACTGCATTAGCTGCATCTCACAAATTTAATCTGTATTTTCATTGTCATTTACAAGTTCTATTTCCCTTGTAATTTTAGATCCATCAGTTCTGTTAGAAATTTACAGATTATTTTCTGAATATTGTTGTATTTTCTAGGTAATTTATTTTTGTCACATTTCATTTTCATCATATCAAGGAACATATCATGTAAAATTTTGGTTTTTTTTTTTAACTTATGGAGATTTTTATTATAATCCACCATAAAATCTTATCTTTATGAGACATATTTCCTTGAACAGAATATTTATCATGTAATTACTGAATGTAAGCTCTAGAAATGTCAACTAATTCAGGTAGTTTGATAGAATTATTCAAATTTTCTATATCCTTAATGATTTTCAGTATACTTCTATCAATTGCTGAGAAGTGAATATAAAAACCCCCAACTATAACTACGGATTTGTTCATTTGTCCTTTTAGAGTTCTTAGGTTTGGTCTATTTTATTTATTTGAGGCCCTGTAATTAGGTACACTTTGAATTGTTATGTATTGTCTTTTTATTTCAAAGACCCAGATTTATTTAAGAAAGCAGGGAATAAGGGGTCTCTTAAGAGAGAGATGTCTTTGGGGGTAAAACAAGGAATATGATTTCAAAGGAGAAGCAGGCCATCTCCACAGGGAGAGACAGACAAGTATTCTTAATATTTTTTTCACTTTATCAAATTTTGTTCTTTATCTCTGTTGATGTTTCTGATTCTGAAATCAACTGTATAGAGCCACCTAACTATCTAATGTCTACTATTTTCAATGGCATATATCTTTCATGTTCTTTTGGAATTCACCTATGTTCATAATGTTAAATTTTGTTTTCTATAGACAGTATATTTTTTATTTTCTTAATATTTATTTATTTGCTTTAGTTGTACACAATGCAATGCATTTATGTTTACATGGTGCTGAGGATCGAACCCGGGCCGCGCATATGCTAGGCGAACGCTCTACCGATGAGCCACAACCCCAGCCCCAGACAGTATATTGTTAGATCTTAATTTTTATTTACTCAGGCAATCTTGGCTTTCGAGTGAGATGTTAAATGTATTGACCTTTCATGTAATTGAAATGGTTGAGTTCACCTCTGTCTTGTCATTTGACTCCTTTTCATTCCATTTTTTTGTTGTTGTTCCTTCTTTCCTTTTTTCTTGTATTCTTTTGGGTTAATGGTTTTAAGGATTCCACATTTTCCATATTGTCTTCCTAGCTGCACCTCTCTGTTATTTTCTAGATGATAGATTCTCAATGGTGATATAAAAAGAGATCATAGTGCCTAGAAACATTTGCTCTCATTAGAGTTGGGAACCTTATCCAATTTCCTACCCAGGGATTTTAGGCTGAAAAAATATATAATTTTAAGGGAGAGCAAGTTTTGATCTTCACTAGTTTAAGAGAAGTGCTCAATGACAACTCTGTAGAAAGGAGGGATTCGCTTCCAGTTTCAATTAATGTAGACAGACAGAGAGAGAGAGAGAGAGAGAGAGAGAGAGAGAGAGAGTTTTTCTTTGGAAATGGTTACTGATATATCTCCATCACAGCTTCCAACTATAATAAAAATTACCATTTGTACCCCCAATAAGTGTTTATGAGCTCAGGAGCCAGAGCATGAAAGCAAAGAACACAAAAACATTAGGTTTCCATCTCATGGAAGTTGAGGAGTGAGTAGGTAAAACTGCTGGACACTTAGACCTGAATTAATAATTTGGGTGTACAGTTCACACACAACGAAGTGCAGGGTGTCACCTTGGCTAAATCTCATGTGCAGTTCAGAACTTTGACATTAGAAACACAGAAAGTGACACAAATTTTATTTCTAGCCTTCAAATTTTTGTTATTTTAAACTCATTCTTGTGAAGATTGCTTTTGGTTAATTACTTTATGCCCTAGAAGAGTGCCTGTTAATAGAAAATGCCCTATAGAAGATAAACATACACTCCCCACTGACACAGAACACATCAACTATGATCCTTTTCCAGAATGTGAAACTTTTTCCTCTAATTTGAGAATCAAATATAAAAATAAAAATCTGCTTCATGAAGTTCTCTACTATCCCTATATTCCAAATGTAATCTATTATTTTTTTAAAGAAAATTCCATCTCTTATACATACATCTCAGAGTTATGATCTTTTCTGCTCAAACTACATTCCACCCACCTGCTGTCTTGCTTAATTTCTTGGCAGACAAAACAATGGACATATGCCCATGGACTTCACACTCTTTATTTCTGATTTGTTGTTACTCTGCTCATATCTTTGCCAATTTCCGTACTCCCTAGACTGGGTGAAAGAAGACCCAAGGATACTTTTTAAATTTTATTTATTTATTATTTTGGCATAGAAAGATATTTTATTAATTTATTTTTGTAACTGACTTTTAAAAAATTATTTGTTATTTTTAGTTATACATGGCAGTAGAATATATTTTGACATCATACATACATAAAGTATAACTTCCCATTCTTCTGATTGTACATGATGTGGAGTTACACTGGTTGAGTATTCATATATGAATATGGGAAAGTTATGTTTGATACGTTCTACTGTCTTTTCCATTCCCATTTCCCCTCTCATGCCCCCATTCCCCCAATTCAATGGCTTGAACCTCTACTCCTCTCACCCCCACCCCACCAACTTATTGTAAGCATCTGAATATCAGAGAGAACATTTGGCCTTTGGTTTTTTGGAATTGGCTTATTTCACTTAGCATGATATCCTCCAGTTCCATCCATTTCCCAGCAAATGCCATGCTTTCCTTTCTTCTTTATGGCTGAGTAATATTCCATTGTGCATATGTACCATTTTCTTTATCCAGTCAACTATTCAAGGGCACCTAGATTGATTCCATTGCTTAGCTATTATGAATTGTGCTGCTATGCACATTGTTACAGTTTGGATATAAGGTGTCTCCAAAAGCTCATGTGTGAGAGATAATGCAAGAAGGCTTGGAAGAGAAATGATTGGGTTATAGGTTTAAGCCAACCAGTGAATTAATTCCTTAATAGGGATTAACTGAGTGTTAACTAAGTGATAGGGTGTGGCTGGAGGAGGTGGGAACTGGGAGTGTGACTTTGGGAATATATATATATATATATATATATATATATATATATATATATATATATATATATTTTATTTGCCTTAGTTGTACACAATGTGTTTACTTGTACGTGGTGCTGAGGATCAAACCCAAGCCGTGCACCTGCTAGGCAAGTGCTCTACCACTGAGCCACAACCCCAGCCCTGGGAATATATTTGTATCTGGCAAGTGGAGACCTCTCTCTCTCTGCCTTTTGAGCCAATGTGATCTGCTTCCCTTTGCCCAAACTCTCCTGCCATGATGTTCAGCCTCGCCTTGAGCCCCGAGGAAGGGAGCCAGCCTTCTATGGACTAAGACCTCTGAAAGTGTGAACATTCAAATAAACTTTCCTCCTTTACAATTGTTCTGGTTGGGTCTTTCAAGTTGCAGTAGTGAAAAAGCTGACTAAGACAGAAATTGACATGGCTAGGTCACTACAGTTTGCTGATTTTAAGTCATTGAGTATATGCTGAGGAGTGGGTTAACTGGGTCAAATGATGATTCCATTCCAAGTTTTCTGAGGAATCCCCATACTGCTTTCCAGAGGGGTTACACCAATTCACAGTCCCACCAGCAATGTGTGAGTGTATCTTTTTCTCCGACATCCTTGCCAACATTTATTTTTACTTGTATTCTTCATAATTGCCATACTGATTGGAATGAAATGAAATCTCAATGTGCTTTTAATTTGCATTTCTCTGATGGCTAAAGATGGTGAACATTTTTTCATATATTTGTTGACCATTCATATTTTTTCTTTTGTGAAGTGCCTGTTCAAGTTCCTTTGCCTATTTATTGATTGGTTTATTTGTTGTTGTTGTTGTTGTTTTCATTCTTTATATATCCTGGAGATTAATGCTTTATCTGAAGTGCAGATGGCAAAGATTTTCTCCCAACTGTAGGCTCTCTCTTCATGTTTGTGATGGATTACTTTGCTGTGAAGAAGCTTATTTAATTTGATACAATCCCATTTATTGATTCTTGATTTTATTTCTTGCACTTTATGAGTCTTGTTGAAGAATTTTGTTTCTAAACCGACATTATGGAGATTTAGGCCTACTTTTTCTTTTGGGAGGTACATAGTCTCTGGTATAATGCTTAGGTCCTTGATCCACTTAGAGTTGAGTTTTGTACAGAGTGAGAGATAGGGGCCTAATTTCATTTTTATTACATATGCATTTCCAGTTTTCCCAGAACCATTTGTTGAAGAGGCTATATTTTCTCTACTGTATGTTAACGGTGCCTTTGTGTAGTACAAGATAACTGTATGACTTATATTCTGTACCATTGGTCTTCATGTCTATTTTTGTGCCAATAGTTTTTGTTACTATAGCTTTGTAATATAATTTAAGATTTGTCTTGTGTTACCTCCTATGTCACTTTTCTTGCTGAAGACTGCTTTGTCTATTCTGGACCTCTTATTTTTTCCAAATGAATTTCATGACTGCTTGCAGGAGCCCTGATTGGGGAGATGGCTGAGATTGCAGTTGGCTGCGGGCCATGGCCGGGCATTGCTGCCTTCCGTGGTCTGCGGGACTTGGCCCGGGATCTCGAGAGACTTGAGCCGTGACTTGGCAGATCGGGTCGGCGCCCATTGTTTTTTGGTGGTGTGTGGTGCGTGGGGGAGTTGTTAGAGCCAGAGAGAAAAGCTACCAGAATAAAAAGCCTGTTTGTTTCCAGTCTGCCTCTGAACTTGTTCCAGTGGCGTAGTTGCTCCAAGCAGCAATCGCTTCAGCTGCTACAGGTGGTGGCCTGTACGGGGATTCAGCACTGCAGGTAAGAACTGAGGAATCTCGCAGGAGTCTCTAGTCAGAGCGGTTAAAATGGGTTCAAAAATAACTAAGACCCAAGTGTACAAGGCTCTTGATGAATTCTTTGATATAGCTGAGTCTATCTTTAGTGAGGAGGATTTAAAAAAAGTGAAGGCGATCATGAAAGCATAGCTTCTGCTGAGTCAACTAAGACCAGTAAGGAGAGTATTAGAAGCGTCCCCAAAATAACAAAAATTTGAGCTGTTAGAGCTATTCGGGATTTATTGGAGATAGCTGAAGATACTTGCTCTCCATTGAACCTGGGACTCAGGATATTGCTGTCAGTGAAATTAGCAGTAGTGAGGAATCTACTAAAAGTGATCCTGAGAAAATGAGGAAAAAGAAAATAAAAAAGACCAAGAAAAAGGACCGTCAAGTAGAGGAACCACTCGTGTCCTCTACTCCCCCATGGGTGGAATCCATTACAGAAAACATGAAGGGTATTACTAGGCATTTGCATACCCTAGGAACAGAAATAAAAAGTCTTTCTGAGCGTTTATGCGCTCTCAAGGGTAACTCACAGATACATTGGGAACTGCCAGTATTTGAAAAAGAAAATGGACAGAGGATCCACAAGTCAGTAGATTTTAAAACAATAAAAAATCTCAAAGAGGCAGTAATGACGTATGGGCCCCAAGCTCCTTTCACGTTGAGTATGCTGGAGTCCCTTAACACCTTTAGCTTAACCCCCTCAGACTGGAAAAGTCTATGTAAAGCAACATTAAGCGGGGGTCAATACTTGGTTTGGCAATCGCAATTTCAAGAACTTTGTATAGAAACAGCTAAAAGAAACGCAGCTGCAGGATTTGGAGACCATAATATAGAAATGCTCACAGGCGAAGCAGTTCTCAGACTCACAGGCTCAAAAACATTATGACCAAGGCGTATATGCTCAAATATATGCAGCTGCGTTACAGGCATGGAAAACTTTACACGGACCTGGGGATCTGCAAGGTAGCTTCTCAAAGGTGATTCAGGGACCTAATGAACCCTATGCTGACTTTGTGATCAACTTTTGGAAACTGCAGGTAGATTGTTTGGAGAAGTCAACTGAGCTATGCCATTAGTTGTTCAATTAGCATACGAAAATGCTAATAAATATTTCCAGGAAGCTGTCAGGCCATGGAGAAATAAAAAGGATCTTTCCATATATATACAACTATGTAAAGATATAAATGATGCCTTTGTCACAGGAAATATGATTGCAGCAGCTATGAGAGATGCTGCCCTCAAAATTTCACAAGGGCTCAACCTAGACATTATAATCAATCAGGATATTCCAGGCAAAATTATCATAATCAATCAGGCTATTCTAGGAAAAAATCCCCAAAGAGAAATAAGACCAAGCTCATACCGTGTCCCAGGCCACTGCCCCAGGTGTAAAAAGGGAAATCATTGAGCCAATGAATGCCATTCAAAATTTGACATCCATGGAAATCATTTGTTCAGGAACTCAAAAAACGGGGCACGGGGCCCACCCTGGGGCCTACAAATGTACGAGGCATTAGAGGAGGAGTATCCTCAAGCATCCACTCAGATGCTTCCCCGACACAATCCCTACTACCCATCCACTCCCTCGCCAGTGGAACAGGAGGAAATGCAGGATTAGACCTCTGTTCCACTGCCCGAATAATGTTAACACCTGAAATTGGGGTTCAATTGATTACCACAGGAGTCAGGGGACCTCTTCCCTCAGGGACTATAGGACTTATACTCGGGCAAAGTCCTGGAAGCTTACTTAGGTTTGCAAGTGACCCCAGGTGTAATAAACTCTGACTACAAAGGGGAAATAAAAATAATGCTTAGCTCACCCCAAAGTATAAGTTCTGTTAATCAAGGAGATAGAATTGCTCAGCTGCTTCTCCTTCCAAATTTACATAATTCATTTAAAAGGAGTATGCCTCAAAAAAGGAACAATGGAGGATTTTGTTCCACTGACTTGAGACCCATGGCTTGCTGTGTTCGAGACTGTTCAAGGAGGCCTATGTGTAAAATAAAAATCCAAGGAATAGAAATGGAGGGACCTAATAGATACTGGAGCTGATTCTTCCATCATTAATTTACGTCAATGGCCGAAGCATTGGCCTCTGCAAAAAGCTTCAACCAGTTTAAGAGGCTTGGGATATAATAACCTCCCAGAAAAAAGTGCTGTAATTTTAAAATGGGAGGATGATGAAAGACATAAAGGAACGTTTCAGCCTTATGTTTTACCTAACCTACTGGTTACTTTATGGGGAAGAGATATTTTACAACAAATGGGAGTACACCTTGTAACCAAGCCTGCAGGTGTTAAATGTGAAAATCTACAGGGTAATCTTAACCCTAAAAGAAATCATTATCAAAAAGTACAGGGTAAGCTTAACCCTGAAAGAAATCATTGTCATAAAGGAAAAAGATATTTTTCTTCAGGTCCACTGAAAAAATAATTTTGAAAATACCATGGCTTTCTGATAAGCCAGTGTGGGTCCCTCAGTGGCACCTATCTAAAGAAAAATTACAAGCGGCCCACCTACTAGTTCAGGAACAATTAGAAGCAGGACATATAGAACCTTCCACCTCTCCCTGGAATTCCCCCATATTTGTGATCAAGAAAAAATCAGAAAAATGGCGATTGTTACATGATCTTAGACAAATTAATAAAACCATGCAAATCATGGGCCCTACTCAACCTGGACTTCCTAATCCTGTAGCTATTCCAAAAAATTTCCATCTTATTACTCTTGATATAAAGGATTGCTTCTTTTCTATTCCCCTACATCCTCTGGATGCCCCCAGGTTTCCTTTTTCCATTCCTTCTATCAATAATAATGGCCCTGATAAAAGATATCAATGGAAAGTACTACCGCAGGGAATGGCTGATAGCCCCACCATATGCCAAATATATGTGGATAAAGCTATCCAACCCATTAAAAATAAATATCCAAACCTCATGTGTCTACATTACATGGTTGATGTTTTACTGGCCCACCCTAATCAAAAAATCTTATTTAATATATTCAGTGACGTGGCAGAAAATTAAAAAAAATATGGATTATATAGAGCAGAAAAAAAGTTCAAATCAGATCTCCCATATTATATTTAGGATTTAAAATCATGGATGCCTTTGTTAGACCCCCCAAAATTTTAATAAATAAAGAATATTTGACCACCCTCAATGATTTCCAAAAACTACTGGGAGACATTAATTGGCTTCGCCCTACACTAAACCTCACTACTGGCCAACTAAAACCTTTATTTGACATCCTTTGCGGGGACCCTGATCCATCCTCACCAGGAACATTGACTCCTGATGCTAGGAAAGCTTTAAAGTTAGTAGAAAAAGCAATCGAAGGAGCACATTGTGATAGATTTGATGTAACTCAACCACTGATATTGATTATTATTTCTTCACAATATACACCCACAGGAGTATTTTGGCAACAAGGGCCTTTATTGTGGATATATTTGCCCGTCTCTCCTAAAAGTATAATTGAGTCTTATACCTCCATGGTGGCTAAACTTATTCTTCAAGGACTTAAGACTTCTACTAAAATATTTGGCATTCACCCTGCTACTATTATTACTCCTTATTCATCATCACAGACTGAATATTTATGCTTCAATGATAATGATTGGGCTATAGCTAGATGCTCTACTTCTGCAAATTTTGATAATCATCTTCCTAAGTCTCCTATATTGTCTTTTTGTATCAATCATCCTATTATATTTCCACAGGTAATAAAAAATCAACCTATTCCTAAGGCATTAAATGTATTCACAGATGGGTCCTCAAATGGTACTGCTGCAGTAGTTACTAAAAAAGAAAATATGACTTACATAACTGCACACAAATCAGCTCAACTAGTGGAACTGGAAGCTGTGGTAAGAGCTCTGGAAAATTTTAGAGAGCAGCCCATGAACATTTTTTCAGATAGCCACTATATTGTACATGCCATCCCAAAATTAGAGCTAGCAGAACCAATAGCACCTCATACTCCAGCCTTTAAATTGTTTTATCAAATACAAAAACTTTTGTGGGCAAGAAAAGAACCTCTATTAGTAGGGCATATTAGAGCACATACCAACTTGCCTGGTCCCCTCCATGAAGGTAATCAAAAGGCTGATGCTCTTACCCAAACAATCTTTATACTTTCAGCCCTCCAGCAAGCTACTTTATTTCACTCCCAGTTTCATGTCAACAGCACCACCTTGCAACGTAGGTTTAAAATCACAAAGGAGCAAGCCAGAACAATTGTAAAAGATTGTAAATCTTGTATGACACATTTGCCCAATCCTCATTATGGTGTTAATCCTAGAGGATTAATGCCCAATCATTTGTGGCAGATGGATGTTACTCATGAGCCAAGTTTTGGAAAATTGTGATTTATTCATGTGACCATAGATACATGCTCAGGCATGATTTTTGCTTCCTTACATTCTGGAGAAAAAGTTAAAGATGTTACATCTCATTGTTTGCAAGCTTTTGCTGCATTGGCCATCCCCAAAATGCTTAAAACAGATAATGGCCTTGCATATATGTCCTCATCTTTCAAACAGTTTTGCGCAAAATTCAATATATCCCATAAAACAGGCATCCCATTCAATCCTCAGGGTCAGGGCATTATTGAAAGAGCAAACTGCACACTGAAAGTTATGTTATTAAAACAAAAAGAAGGAAATTGGAAAAATCTTAGGGACAGATTGGCAGTTGCCCTGTTTACCTTAAATTTTTTAACTTTAGAATCTAATGGTTATTCTGCTGGAGACAGACATTGGAACCCACACCAACAACATAAACCTTCGGTTTACTGGAAGGATGTTCTTTCAGGTACATGGAAGGGTCCAGATCCAGTATTAATTTGGGGGAGAGGATCTGTTTGTGTTTTTCCAAAGCACTAATCCTCTCCAATATGGATACCATCTAGATTAATAAAGCAGGTACCAAATCAAAAGGATCAAGATGAAGTTGTTGAGGAATCAAGATTAATAAAAAAGGTACAAAATCAAGAGGACCAAGATGAAGATATGGAATGATTCCCTTATAAAGAGTCCTTCAAAATATTTCACAACTTAAGTGTCATTCCTCCTGGCCAGGACAAGGAGATCTCTCTTTAGTGTGCACACAATTGTACTTTTTTTTTCTTTTTATATATGTGTTTATGTCTGCGTATTTGTCTAAATTTCATGTTAATGTGACGTCACAAATATGTTTGTATGTGCGTCTGTCCAGTGTGATGTCAAAAATAACAAAGCGCTCATGAAAAAAATATATATATATATATGGATTTAAATAACTCTTTAAGTTTAAGAGTATTCAATTTGGGTAAATAATTTAATAAGTGAAGGTACCTTCAATTTTGATTTATAGGTATCCCAGGGACTTCTCTTTAACGAAAAATATGACTAGTGCTGTATAACCTGATATTTTGGTGTTTTGACATAAGATTGTTTATTTATTATTAACTTCATTTGCTAAATAGCTGATTAATTTGAATTATTTCAACAGGTAAAGGATTTCTGTGTATGCAGAGACTCGAGGGTTCCAGCTAACAAATTATTTCTCCAAAGTGCCTTTAGCTTTTCTTTAATCTATTTTTTAAAAATATTAATTTATTTACTTTAGTTGTACACAATGCAATGCATTTATATTTATGTGGTGCTGAGGATCGAACCCGGGCCGCACACGTGCAAGGTGAGTCACTTTGCCGCTGAGCCACAACCCAATCCCTTTAATCTATTTTTAATGCAGTAAATACCCTCAGTCTTTCTTTGTTTTGTTCTAAATATGATATTTTGCCAGCTTATGTTTGTGGGAGCTCAAGCAGCAATGTGTGTGAGCAGAAATCAACTTTAATTTTCTAATCTAATAATTCTATTTTTTAGTTTGACAACTTACCTCTTGACTCAGTGCTGGAATAGCACTGCCTTTCCTTTAGTAATTGATGCTTGAGTTTCTAGGTAGCGGGCCCTGAAGATTTGCCGGTAGCATTGTCTAGACATAAAAAAGACGGCTGCTGCTACAGCTGCAGGGATCGCAGTCTCTGCAAGCATCCCTGCTGCTCAAGCATCAAACAACCTCACCAGCAGTGTGGCCTCTGCTCTGCATGCATGGGGCCTCCTAGATCAACGCGTTATAACAAGTGGACATTTTGATCTTTCATTGTTTCGGACTTTACGGGACAATGCCTTGCGGGTATTTGTCTAGAGATCTGACTGTGTTACTTGATGGAACTTAGGGCAGCTGATTTGTTTAAAGAATTTGATATGCTATGCAATTTGGCTCGTCAGCAGAAGGCTTGTCGCCTTAAAGCCGCAGCATCTCCTCACAATTGGACGGCTGTTAGTCATCATACACAGTCCATCCTAAAGGGCTCCATTGGATGGCTGGTTAGCCAAAGATGGGTAAGATCCCAGAAGGGGACAACCTAAGACAGGCACAGTCGCACAGGACAGTCTCATGTGGCCAATATATCAACCTAAGACAGGAGTCAAGGGCACAGCCTTGATTATCCGATGACGGGTAAGAACGTTGGTTGCACATGGACGTCCTAGAGCATCCCCTCTTTTAAAACAAAAGGGGGTAAATGCAGGAGCCCTGATTGGGGAGATGGCTGAGATTGCGGTTGGCTGTGGGCCATGGTCAGGCATTGCCGCCTTCTGTGGTCTTGTGAGACTTGCCCCGGGATCTCGCGGGACTTGGCTCCGGATCTCAAGAGACTTGAGCTGTGACTTGGCAGATCGGGTCGGCGCCATTTTTTTTTGGTGGTGTGTGGTGTGTGTGGAAGTTGTTGTTAAAGCCAGAGAGAAAAGCTACCAGAATAAAAAGCCTGTTTGTTTCCAGTCTGCCTCTGAACTTGTTCCCGCGGCGTAGTTGCTCCATGCGGCAATCACTTCAGGCTGCTACAACTGCTTTTTCTATTTCTATGAAGAACATCATTGGGACATTAATAGGAATTGTATTAAATCTTTTTTGGGGGGAAGGGGAGGGTGGGTACCAAGGGATTGAACTTGGGAACACTCAGTCACTGAGCCACACCTCCAGCCCTATTTTATATTTTATTTGTGTACAAAGTCTCACTGAGATTTTTGGTGCCTTGTTTTTGTTGAGCTGGTTTTGAACTTGCGATCCTCTTGCCTCAGCCTCCCAAGACACTGGGATTACAGACAAGCACCATTGCACCCAGCACTTTAAATCTTTTAGTGCTTTTGGTAGTATGACAATATTAATTCTGCCTATCCAAGAACATGGGAGATCTTTCTATCTTCTAAGTTCTTCTTCAATTTCTTTCTTTAGTATTCTGTAGTTTTCGTTGTAGAGGTCTTTCACTTCTTTTGTTAAATTGATTCCCAAATATTTTATTTTCTTTGAGGCTATTGTGAATGGGGTAGTTTTCCTAATTTCTCTTTCAGTTGACTCATCACTGATGTATAAGAACACAATTGATTTATGGGTGTTAATTTATATCCTGTTACTTTGCTGAATTCATTTATGAGTTCTAGAAGTTGTCTAGTGGAGACTTTTTTGGGGTCTTCTAAATGTAGACTCATGTTATCAGCAAATGGGTATTGTTTTGAGTTTTTCTTTTCCCTTTTGTATCCCTTTAATTTCTTTCTCCTGTCTAATTTCTCTGGTTAGAGTTTCCAGGACTATGGTAAATAAAAGTGGTGAAAGAGGGAATCCTTGTCTTATTGAAGTTTTTAAAAGGAATACTTCCAATTTTTCTCCATTTATAATGCAGTTGGCTTGACCCAAGGATTCTTTACACTGGTGTTTTTTTTTTAGTTTAATTTAGTTCCCCCCACCTTAGAATTTATAAATCTCTTTCTTTAATCTCTAGTTGTTCTCATGTTGCCCTCCCAGGCCTGTCATAATTCCAAAATAGAGATATTTTCTGCATCTTCTGACTTTTTCAAGAAGTAGATACTAAGATGAAATGAAACACAAAATGATTGTATTAAAGGAAACACTACAACACAAGGCTAAGCACAGTGGAAGAGAGACTGCGAGAGTGCTGGGTGCAGTCTGTCCTCCTGCTGAGAGTGCCTCCAGCAGTGTCCTTGTGGAGTCTCATAGCCTAGGTCAGCCATCAGAGAAGCACTGTCCCTTATATTTCAGGACCATGTCTGAGCTTCAGCTCCTTGTTAAGGTCATAGATCACTAATGAATACAGGCCTAGGATTAGTGACTGAAATATATCAGATAAAGAGAAATAATAATATTTTCTGAGTAAAATTAGAAAAATAACAAAAGAAAACATCATCTAAGGTACTTAAAAATGTCGCTAAGACCCTTTTGAACCCCTAATAAATTAGTATCATGTATCTTCTCTAATTAAACCTGACTTTTCTAAAGTACCAACATCAAGATAAATAGGAACAATTATTCATTTTTTCTGTTTTGCTTAATTACATGTGTTGTGGATTTGAACCTATTTTTCATTTTAAATGTGCAATGCTTCATATACCCTGTGCTTAATATAGGCTTATATGAGTAACCTGGGATCATAACCATCATTTATGACATTTATGATGTTGCTTCTGTGGGAAAGTATGTTATAAGTTCTTAATGATGAGTTTATAAATGAACTTTTGGAGTATGACTTGTTTGCAAGTTGGAGATATCTTGCATTTTTTAATAGCACACTATGTCCTCCTTATAAAATGTTTCTACCATTGTTAATTGAGCTATAACACTCTGGAGTGGGGAAGTAGGAAATAATTGTCATTTATTTCTTCTTTCTCCTTCCAAGATTCACACCTGAATACCCAGAAACACTTCCCAATCCCGCCTTCCTCATTTATCTTAATTACCTCACCCTAATTTAAACTTAAACATCTTCTGAAGCAAAAGTAACTTTCCATTATTGGAATAAGAACATTGGTTAACTTCACAGTGAGTCCTGACTGGGAGGGACATGAGGAAGCTTCCTGGAAGCTTCCTTGGAAATGTTCTGCATCTTTAATAGTTGTGGCAACATTGGTGCACACAAATGTAATAATTAGTGGGACTCTCCACCTAAGATTTGTGTATATGTAATTACACTGGAATTAATTTTTTAAAAACTTGTCTATGCATAGTAACGAACCCTATAAATTAATCAAAAGTAATGAACCACTGTTTATAGTGAGTTAAGTTCATCCTAGCTATATGACACATCTTCATTTTAATCAATAATATCAACTTTACCCCAAACCACACACAGAGATTGATGCTGAAGTTTAAAAACTCAAGTGCTTATGGTTGCTGTGTCAGGTACGATGATGTACAAATCAGAACATAATACCTATGAAAACTTTACTAGAAATCTTAGGGATCATACACACACACACACACACACACACACACACAAATAAGCAATTAGCATATACTACAAGAGATGGTTCTATTTTCAGGCTGAAAACCATAGATATTTGGAACAGTTTCAAAAATTTTCCCTGTTTCATATCAGGTACTTCCTATGCTGTATTTTCTTGTATTTGGTTTTATCAGAGTTTATAATCTCTCAAAGTTTTATCTGGATTAGTCTTTACATACAATGGTTAAGTGAGGAAAGTATCCACAGAATGTGAAATTCCTGGTGTAAAGTTGGGGAATTTTTATGTTGTGCTTTGCAATACCTCCATGTTTTCCTTCTTCATGTTCAAGCAGAATGAGGAGGAATGTGGCAACCATTCAAAACCACATCCCCATCCTTCTATAGTCATAACTCTTCTTTCCCATTTCCTGCTTCATCTCACTCCACCAAAGACACTGTAATTACTCTATGATTCCCTTTTCTTTAGAATAAAACTAAGGGCAGAATACTCATATGTGCACATGCTCATACACACACACACACACACACACACACACACAAAACACACACTCAGTCTAGAATAGAAATTTAGATCATTCTTTCTGTTTTTCATTTGGAAAAAGGAAGAGTAGGCAGAGAGTAGACATTTACTTTTTTTGTATGAAGAAAAATTTTAACTAAAAATGAAAATTCATCAGAAATATTAAAATAATGCTAAGTGAGTTAGTCAATCCCAAAAAACCAAAGGTGGAATTATTCTTTTGCTATGATGATACTTAATTATAATGGCAAGAGAGGAGGATGAGAGGAATGAAGGAATGTTAAATAGAACAAAGGGGAGGGAGGGGAAGGGAGGGGGCAAGGGGATAGGAAAAAATGGGAAATGAGTTAGACATCAATACACTAAGTACATATATAAAAACCACAAATGGTGTGAAAATAATTACTGTAAAACCAGTGACTTGAAGAAAAACTGCTTTTTATGTAATATGAAATGAATTGTACTCTGTATGTATAACAAATAAAAATAAATAAATAATTTAAAAAGAAATATTAAAATTAAATGAGTGCATACACACACACACACACACACACACACACACACACACATATACACATAATCACTTTAATCTACAACAAAAATGATTTCAAGCTGGTTTATTCCAGAATTCTAGAATAGGTTGTTACAGGCAGAAAGAATTTGGTATTTAATAGTGAAATATAACCTTACATTTAATCCTTCTACAAATGCCCTAATGAGAGCCACACTCAGCCCTTTAATATTCTGCTTGACCAGGAAATCTCAGTGTGGCTTGCTCTTTGGGACATAAAAAAGAGTTTACCCTTTTCTGATCTTTCATGAACATTTTAAAATATGTGCATACATTTACAAAGTTAAGACATCTTAGACATAACAATAAATTCATAACAAATACCATTTTATTTTTTATTTTTTGTAAAAATGTACACAGCACCATGTAAGGCACTCTTTTTTTGAGGGCCCATGCTAGTCATTATCCCTATATAAGCTAAGTATATGTGTGTGCATGAACATATACTTACATACATGTATATAATTCCCATTAGAATAAAAGCACACAAAGTGCAAAAGTTGTCTTTTTCCTTTTGTTGCCCTATTCTGTCTAGTGTGGTGCTAACACAAATAGTTGGATGTAATGGGTGTTAAATAAAAATGTTCTGCCTGCCTAAATCACCTCATTTTGTCTTGCTATTGTAAAAAATCATCACAAAGTTAATTCAAACAACACAACCTTATTATTTCACAGTTTCTTTCTTAAAATCAAGGTGTTCTTTTCCTAAGGCTTTGGGGATAAATCTCTTCCTTACAAGCCCACTCAGATTTTGGCAGAATGTAGCTCCACGGACTTGTAAAGTGGAAGTCCCCATGCCCTTGTGCTTCTTGATTGGATGCCATTTTAAGCTTCCAAGAGGCTACCTGCATTCCTTAACTGGTTCTCTTCCTCAGTCTTCAGAGCCAACAACAGTAAGTAGGATCCTCACACTTTGAATCTCTCTGACCTCTCATGCTTCATGTCTCCTGTTTGCCTGTTTGGCCACATCTCTCTATTTTTACCTTTCTCTTCTGCTTTTAAACCTATGAAATTATACTATATCTAGCAATATAGTCCAGGATAATCTTCTTATTTTCAGCTAATTAGTAACCTTAATTCCATCTCCAAACACCTTCTAGTAGTACCTACGTTCATGTTTGTTTGAATCACCAAGGGTTGGGAATGTTAGAGGCACACTGTTACAATTCTGTCTACCAGTCCTAAGAAAAGAAAATGCTTGGCTCAGTGGAGACATGACACACTTATAAACATTGCTTATAATTACTAACACACACAAATTTGATGTTGTGGCTGGTTTGAAAGTGAAGGTGCGCAAGGATTTCTTTTCATTTGCATTCTTTATTCAAACGATTTAAGGTAAGTTTCTGGCAAGTTGCCTTCAGTAGCTTGGCTTAAAGGAAGTGTTATGAGAACAAGTACCATATTTTGGAGCAGGTGCAACTAAGATCCTAGAAAAAAACAGAATCATATTAAGTGAAGCCAATTAATGTGAAAAAAAAATATATGGCCCTGGAATTGAATTTCCACTATTTATTTTTTTTTCTGATTATTTTTACTGATATTTTCAAATAAAATAAACATTCCCTATTTGGAAGGGAAGTGGCCCTGCGAAATAAATGAGTAAAGGCAGAGAAGTAAGAATGCATGTAGGTAGGATGGAATAGGAATTCCAAGAAAGAATTAAAGAAAATAGATTTGAAAATAGGAGCAAAAACCAGAGAGATGGACAATGAGAAAAGAAGTGAGGTAAACAAAAGGTTAAGTCAGAGACAAGAGCAATTATAAAACTGAAAAGACTGAAGATTTTTTTGTCACCAAAAAATTATTTTTCCCTATCTTACTGTTTGTTCATTAAAAATGTCCAAGAAGACCAGAAAAATGATAATCATATCCTGGTATTGGCTAATATGCTTTTCTTGCTCCAGCTTCCTTCTCCTCTGTGTGATTAATTCTCTCATCAATAATATGCACCTTTAATGAGATGCTTAAATCTTGAGGTATTTTGCAAATACCTGTGACTGGCAAGGGATTATCAGTCCCCTAGAGAACATTTAGGTATTGAGATAAAGGAACCTACCTTATAGAGACTGCCTCATACCAGATATGATGACGCACATCCCTAATTTTAATCTCAAGACTGCATGTGTATCTTGTAATTTCCTTTGGTAACTCCCTAAATGCCTTGCATATTGCCCCATACCTTATACCCACGCATACTTAGAATTTGAATCACTTCTCAGACATTCTTCCGAGACATTCTAATGAGTTTATTATCAATGTTCTCCCTACATATTCCTCTTGTGGGCTTTTCCTGACACCCACAAATTTGATTATTATAATAAATTCATCATTGAGTGGTTCTTCCATCTGCCTCTTTCCAAAAGATTTTTCACTGCCTTTCTGTCTTCCCTTGGTGGATTTCACCTCACCCTTTAGCCATGTTTATAGGAACAAGGTTAGAACCAGCACCAACAGTTACAACATTGCTCTTCTTTGGGTCTAAGTCATCCCTCAGAAATTCAATGTCAGTCTGCGTAGGTGGGGCCAAGAGGACCAGGGTCTATGAAAAAGTCTTCCTGCCTCTCCTGACAGTATCAGAACAAACCCTACCTACTTAATAGTCATGGAAGCTAAGGTTTAATGACAGCTTCCAACACCTGTAGACAGAAGACTGATCATAGAAGTGTGAAATCTTTGCATATTTCTCTATAAATAAGAAGTTGGTTTTCAGTAGAGGGAAAATACCACTCTAGACAGCCTCAGACTAACACATGCAGTCCCCCTTTATTATTTGAAATGGTTATATTGATTCTTGATCCATCCCACAGTCAAAAATTTAAAGAAAATTATGATCCAGAGACATCTAAATATATTTAAAAACCCATCTTTTTTTACATTACTTTTCCTAACAATTTTTATATAATAGATGTAAAAGCCATTTGAAACTGCTTTACACTTTTGGACTTGATTCTAATATTCTTTTTTTTTTTGTTTGTTTGTTTGTTTGTTATTGACAATTAGAAATCATTCTCTGGCTAAAAATATTTGACTTTCCACTGTGAACAGAAAAAAAAAAAAATCTTTCCTCCCTGTTCCAGCATTCATGAACTCTCAATATTTGTACACAGTCTGCTTCTCCAGGCTTGAGGGAACCTTCATAATGTAAAATCTGCAACAATCAGTGTGCTTCATTCACTGAAGCCCATTTTAAGAAATATTCTAATTTCTTCAGGGCAGGTGGCACTATGTGGACAAGTTCATGAAAGGGACCAACAGAGCATGGGCTCTGTCTTGCTAATTGGCCTGATTCTTTCTAAGAATATTCATAACCATGATTTTTTTTTTTAAAATTAATATAATTTATTTTTAAAGCATTTACAGTATTATAGAAAAATTGAAAAGAAATACAAAAAGTTTCTCTATATTCCCTCTTATCTGCTGGCTCATTTGAGTCCTCAGCTTCCAGTTTGTTAATACTGGCCTAGGCTATTCAAATCAATCTTTACTCTGACAGACTCATCTGATAAAGATTGTGCATAGTCATTCCTGCATGTTGATATCCAGTTATTCTTTCCCCATTGTGTAGTCTTAGCACTGATGTTGAAGATTCATTGACTTTAGGTGCATAAATTTATTTATGGATACTCTATTCTGTTTCTTTGGTTTTCATGCCTATTTTTAGGCCAGTACCATGTCGTTTGCTTATTATAAATTGGTAGTATATTTTGAAATCAGAAACTCTGATGTCTTTAGCTTTGTTCTTTTTGCTCCAGATTGCTTTGACTGTTTGGAGTCTTTTGGTCAGGATTGATTTGGCTATATTGGGTTTCAGATGAATTTTAGAGTTGGTTCTTCTATGTTTGAAATGGAAGTATTTCAGAAAAGCATTTGTCAAAAATGCAATCAAAATTTTGATATGGATTGCACTGAATATATAAACTGCTTTGAGCAATAGAAACATTTTTACAATATTATTTCCCCAATATGTGAACACAGGACATTCATAATTGTAGTAAATGACATATAGCCTAAAAATAAATGTCTTGTGTCTAATATTAAATCTATAAAACTAATGGCCACATAAAGAGAAATGGTTAAGTCAGCATTTAATATCAGCAAGAACAATAAACATCCATGAACTAGAATTGGCATTATATAGCAGGTGGTAACTACACCATCCTTTCTAATAATAACCACAAAAATCTGAATGGTGTGGAGAGGCAGGAATTATATAAATAGTTCAAATGATAGTAAAATTCTTTAAGTATAGGAAGTCAAGAGAGATTTCGAAATATTTAAAAAATCAATAAAGGAGAAGCAGGAGAAATACAGTAGGTGATGGCTATAAAGAAGAACTAAAAAGTAACTGAAGGGAATAAAGTGAAGAGAGAGGGAGAAAGGAAGGGAGAACAAGAGAGGATGTTAGAGAGAGGAAAGAAGTGAAGATGGAATAAAAACTGAACAAAAGCAAAGGTAGCAAAAAATAAATAAATAAATCAAAACAAACCTTCAAAGAATTCTATCCCTCCAAATTCAAAACAAGGATAAATAATAAGTGGGTAAAGAAAAAAATAATTAATATGAAGGAAACATTTTGTAAGTATACATATGTGTATATACAACATATATTCTATGCATATCCCATATACATATATACATATGTACACACATACACACAAACATATTTTCAAGTCAATCAGTCTAGCAAGAGTGTGTGCACACACACAGTGGAAAAAGTAAAAAGGAAAGAAGGAAAGAAATTTTAAAAATTGGAAAAAAAATTTAAATAATGAATAAATGAAGGGCTTGTTTCCACTGAAGTAGTCAAACCTGTGGACAATGATGGACTGGACGTTCACTGGCTATTCTATTGCCTTCTTTGCACTTCTTTTTTTGGGCTATGTATCCTTGGATCAAGGGCTGGGGTGGGGGTTTTAAATTTGACTTCTTTGTTTTTCTCACCAAGCTGCCAGCAGGCATGACCTATAACTGAACCTGGTTGTAGGAACTCCTAGCTTTCTCACTGTTCAGGATAGGACAAACTGGGGAGTAATGAAAATTGGATATTTATCTGGACAGTCTGGGTCAATGTACGCCCAGAATGGAGCTGGAGCAGAGTTAGAAATGGGAAATTCCAGGGCCTGAGACATAGTTCTAACTATCCTTTGGAACTTTGTCAGGAGGTATTTACTCAAGATAAACTAGATCCACACACTCTATTGCTATGCAGATGCTGATCTCTACTGGATGTCTGAATCTCGGGGACCCCCTGAAAACTCCACTAGTAGACTGAGGGATCTAACCCTCTTCAGGTCTCACATATTTCACCCAAATGTATGCGAACTTCCCAGGATCACACCTGGAGGGCAGATGCACCTGTCTGACCAGTTTCTGGCCTCTCCCCAACTAGGTAACAGGGCCACCAGATACAACGGGAACTTAAGCCTCTCTCCCCTCAATCCCCGGCCTGGCTTCCCTTGGGCACAATCCTCTCTGGGCTGTTTCAGTCGTGCTGGAACAGGGACATTCTAGACCACATAGCAGGTGTTTGCTGGTAGTTGCTGGCAAAGCATTTTATGAATGAGCTTCTGCTACTGCAAGATGCTGCCTGGACCCTTGCAAATGTCTCCACTTACCCACTGAGAGATTCTGAGCACTTTTCAATGATCAGCTTTCCCTGCCATCTCTGGGTCAGTTAAGATCAGTCTCCCTTTCTGTTCCACAGGTTCTCCCAAACCAAATTTATTTGCAGTGCTTTTCTCTGTTTCTGCCTATGTGAGCCCTCCCCTCTGTAGTGAACCGGCAGTACAGAGACCACAGCCACCAGCAAATACGGCACTTCTCTAATGTGTTATTTGTTTTACTACGTTCAAAGCTTCCGAATTTCTGCATATTTATGAATATTTTACTGTCCAATGTTGAATGTGCATGAATTCCCTCAGTCACTCGCCTCACAGAGAAGCAATACTTGTGCTGCTTGAATCTCCAGTTGTGGGGCATCTGGAACATGCTCCCTTCCTCTAATCTGCCATCTTCAGGGAATCTGCAACTGTTTTTATTGTGTATTTTTTAGTTAAAAATATTGGGTGCTTGTTAATGTAACTGTACCATTTTATGTGTTCTGAGAAGTAGATGATGGGCAACAAGACAGGATGAGGCAAGCAAGAGATGTATTGAAGCAAACAATGTCTTAAAAAGATAAAAAGGAAGAGAAGAAGGATTAAGTTGGAAGAGAGTTCAGGTTTGACAGGTCTGATGGAGGTCTAACACCTGTACTTAAAAGAGAAGGAAGAAAGTATCATGAAGGAAGTTGCATAGACCACAATGCCTGGTTGTCAGGAAATCCTCAAGTCAAAATCGCTTGTTAGAGGAATTCTACATAGGCAGGAATAGCCTGGCTCCTTTCCCTAAGCTATGCTCAGTGATTGGCTGGGAACATGTTGGGGAAAGTATCCATGATCCCTGGTGGATGGGAAGGTCCAGCAGCTAGGGGCTGTCAGTTAGCCATGCAACCCATAGCAGTTACACTTTATAAGATATCACAGCAGGGCAACTTAATGCTTATCTCAACAACAACAACAACAACAAATAGAATATGCAAGAAATGCAATTAAAGAAATATAAATGCATACCATTTTAGTCATTACCTACCTTTTCAATAATCTTCAATTTTCCTTTCTAATTTTTAACTCTATCTTACCTGCCTGCCAAGCTTGATTAGAAACTAAATAATGTATTTCTCTCAAGCATCTTATGATTATTAGCTTTCTAATATTCATGTGACTAAATTGACCGTAACATGCCCCTGTGGTGGTGGTAGTAATAAGATCAAGGATAAGCTGATCTTTGCAAGCAAATCTATGTATCAAGAAAAGTTATGTGTAAATAACAGTTTTAAATTAAAACACGTTTTAAATATCACTTGACTGAGATCCAAGATGGCGAGGAACCCGCACTTCAGGACAGTTCCGTAGAAAGAATCCAACAAAGCAGATAAATTGCCTTTCATTATATATATATGGACTGAAAATACCGATATCCTGGATGGTTTGATTACCACTACCAGAGAGAGAAAGAGACAAGCTGTCTGCAGCGGCTGGAGCCGCGAGGCTCCTGCAAAACCGCCTGGGCGGTGCACAGGCCGTGCGAAACAAGGTCAGGGTGAGGAGACCGCGCTACTGCTGCAACCCCAGCCAAACTCACTGCACACCAGCGTGAAACCGGCGATAAAAACCAGCGATAACAGCTGGCGGGATTGGTGCTGGGGAGCCACGGGAGACCGCGGGTCCACACACCAGTTCGAATCCACACTCCGCCTGACGTGACCCTCGGTGTGGCTTCCCGGTGCGATCGGCAAGGATACGGGAGTCTGGGAGTCTGCGGAGCTGCTGTTGACTGGAAGGAGAGCGCCGCCATCTTTGAAAGCTGCAGGGGCTGGTCCTGACAAAGGGGAGGAGACGGAGAGCGACGGCTGCATCCACCCAGGGACTCTACAGCTCTCTGAAGACAACACACAATTGGGTGAGACTTGGTTGGTCAGCAGGGGAAGGCGTTTCTGAGGCTGGCACAGCAGCCACAGGGGACTGCAACTGTGGGTGGGCTTGGGGAGGTGGTGCCTTCTGGAAGATCCCCCTTCCCGGCGCCATTCATCTGCTGACACACACGGTCCCCCTGGGCCACTCCTTCACTGAACCGTGCAGCCGCTGGCCTAGGATGCAGCCTTGATTTCACTGACAGGATCACAGACTGTGATCCAATAGCAATTGGTTTGAACTGGAAAGGAAAAAAAGAGGGGGGCTTCCCAGGGCCCGTTTTGTCTGAGACTTGGGGTTTGACTTTTTTTTTGTTTTGTTTTGTTTCCCTTTCTTTTTATTGGTCTGCTTGATTTTCTGGATTGCAGGGAGGGGTTTTTTTTTGTTGTTGTTGTTGTTGTTGTTTGTATGTTTGTTTGTTTCTTTTTCTTTTTCTTTTTTTGGCTTTGTTTTGTTCTGCTTTTTTTTTTTTTTTTTCCTTCCGCATTGATTGTTAGTGTGTTTATCTGCTTCCGCTCCCTTTTTTCTTTCATTCTTTTACTCCTTCTCACCCTTGTATCTTTTCTTCCTCCTTCATCTTTCATGTTTACATGCTGCCAGTGCATACTAAACAGAGCCAAAAACAAGTTATACGCAAAACTTGGGATTTCTAGAACCGGCGCAATTGAATTGGGTAGCAAAGTGGTGTTATATACAGTTTACTCTCTATTTCCTTGATTCTCTCTCTCCTCTCTCTTACACCAATTCCTACTCTTTATCATTTTTTTTCTTTTCCAACTTACTATATATATAAATTGATCTTTTTACCTAATTGTCAACCCCATTCTCTTTCTTCCATCGTCTACTGATACTAAACCACTTCCACTAAACCATTTCAATAGATATCTCTTTTCATACTTTCCAAGAAAGAACAATTCAAGACACTTCCTTCTTCCCAAACATAACACCTCTGTATCCAATACTTGAAGCTATAAAACCCTATCAGAAACGTACAGAGTAAATTGGAAATAATATCTGGGATAACAAAATCTGTACATTGTGACCAAACTTGGATTTTCTGAATAGAAAGTGTTAGGTTTTAAAAGTATAAAGGAATTATAAGGTGATCTGCTAGCATTGTACTACAGGAACAACATAAGGCTTTAAGGTAAAATCGAAACAGTCAAGGTCCCACAGTGCAGGAAGAATAGACACACAAGCAACATGAAAAAACAAGGAAAGAAAATGACACAAACAAATCAAGATACCTCATCGGCAGATGTCATGGCAAGCACAGTTGGTCAAATGCCAGAGATGGAATTTAGAAATTACATATGCCAAATGTTTATGGAACTTAAGAATGAACTCAAAAATGAGATGAGGGAGCAGGTACAGGAGGCAAAAGATCATTTTGACAAAGAACTCCAAAAACAAATACAAGAGAATCCAAACAGAATTCAAACTATTTCAAGAAATAGAAAAAGAGGGAGCTCTTCCAGACTCTTTCTATGAGGCCAATATTACATTAATTCCAAAGCCTGGCAAGACACATCCAAAAAAGAAAACTTCAGGCCCATATCTTTAATGAACATAGATGCAAAAATCCTCAACAAAATCCTGGCAAATCGGATACAAAAACATATCAAAAAGATAGTGCACCACGATCAAGTGGGGTTTATCCCGGGGATGCAAGGCTGGTTCAATATTCGGAAATCAATAAACATAATACATCACATCAATAGACTTAAAGACAAAAATCATATGATCATCTCAATTGACGCAGAAAAAGCATTTGACAAAATACAACACCCCTTTATGTTGAAAACACTAGAAAAACTAGGAATATCAGGAACATATCTTAACATAATAAAAGCTATTTATGCAAGGCCCCGAGCTAACATTATCTTAAATGGAGAAAAATTGAAAGCATTCCCTCTAAAAACTGGAACAAGACAGGGATGTCCCCTTTCACCACTGCTATTTAACATAGTACTGGAACTCTGGCCAGAGCAATTAGACAGACGAAAGAAATTAAAGGGATTAAGATAGGAAAAGAAGAGCTCAAATTAGCACTATTTGCTGATGACATGATAATCTACCTAGAAGACCCAAAAAACTCTACCAGAAAACTTTTACAACTAGTAAACAAATTTGGCAAAGTTGCAGGATACAAAATCAATACACATAAGTCAAAGGCATTTGTGTACATCAGCGACAAAGACTCTGAAAGGGAAATGATGAAAAATACCCCATTTGCAATAGCATCAAAAAAAATAAAATACCTGGGAATCAACCTAACGAAAGAGGTGAAAGACCTGTATAACGAAAATTATAGAACACTAAAGAAAGAAATTATAGATGAACTCAGAAGATGGAAAGACCTACCTTGCTCTTGGATAGGTAGAATTAATATTGTCAAAATGTCCATACTACCAAAAGCATTATACAGATTTAATGCAATTCCTATCAAAATCCCAATGTCATTCTTCAAAGAAATAGAAATAGCAGTCATGAAATTCATCTGGAAAAATAAGAGACCCAGAATAGCCAAAGCAATCCTGAGCAAGAAAAGTGAAGCAGGGGGCATCACCATACCAGACTTTAAATTATACTATAGAGCAATAGTAACAAAAAACAGCATGGTATTGGCACCAAAACAGACTGGTGGACCAATGGTACAGAATTGAGGATACAGAGACTAATACATTTAATTACAGCTATCTTATATTAGACAAAGGTGCCAAAAATGTACAGTGGAGAAAGGATAGCCTCTTCAACAAATGGTGCTGGGAAAACTGGAAATCCATATGCAACAAAATGAAATTAAACCTTTATCTCTCACCATGCACAAAACTCAATTCAAAGTGGATCAAAGACCTAGGAATTAGATCAGAGACAATTACACCTAATAGAAGAAAAAGTAAGCTCCAATTTCCAACATGTTGGATTAGGCCCCAAGTTCCTTAATAAGAATCCTGTAGCGCAAGAATTACTACCAAGAATTAATGAATGGGATAGATTTAAACTAAAAAGCTTCTTTTCAGCAAAAGAAACAATCAGTGAGGTGAATAGAGAGCCAACTAATTGGGAACAAATATTTAATACATGCACATCAGATAGAGCACTAATCTCTAGAATATATAAAGAACTCAAAAAACTTTACACTAAAAAAACAAATAACCCCAATCAATAAATGGGCTAAGGAATTGAGAAGACACCTCTCAGAAGAAGATACACGATTAATCAACAAATACATGAAAAAATGTTCAACATCGCTGGCAATTAGAGAAATGCAAATCAAAACTACTCTAAGATTTCACTTCACTCCAGTCAGAATGGCAGCCATCAAGAACACAAGCAACAATAAATGTTGGAGAGGATGTGGAGAAAAAGGCACACTCATAATTTCCCACTGCAGT
This sequence comes from Tamias sibiricus, assembly GCA_025594165.1. Classification (NCBI taxonomy): domain Eukaryota; kingdom Metazoa; phylum Chordata; class Mammalia; order Rodentia; family Sciuridae; genus Tamias; species Tamias sibiricus. Next base: position 64,020,424 of record CM046668.1, read on the forward strand.
ACTTTTTTCATCATCAGAAGTTGCAATTAGTTGTATGTCTCCTTTCAATGTACCAATATAGTGTATTCATCTTGAAAAAATTATTAAGTGAGTAGTTGTTATGTACTAGGTCCTTTGTTTATTGAGTTAAGAATGTAATGGGGGCCTGGGATTGTGGCTCGCCTAGCACATGCACAGCACCACGTAAAAAAAAAAAAAAAAAAAAAAAAAAGAATATAATGGTAAAAACAAAACAAAACAAAACAAAATCGACAACAACAATTATAAAACCCAATCCCTGTCTTCAATTCCTGTTTCATTGTCCTTTTTCCTTTGATTTATGTCTAGCGAATCTAATACTTTTAAAGTCATATGTGTGGCTACTACACTCTGTACCTTTACTTCTTCCTTTGCCACAAGCATGGTACTCCACTTTTGAGTCTATATATATATATATATATATATATTTTTTTTTTTTTTTTTAACAAGAAGTATCAAAGAGAGAATAGTATACTTTTCCATATTGGCTAACAAATCTAAATATTTTATGAAACATTAATGTATTTGGGAAACTCAATATTGAAATTTCTCTTTCTCTGAAATAGAACCTGGACATAAAATTATCACACCAGCCTCCTTTGCAGTTAAATAACAGACAGTTAATCTGGGCTCTACCCAACATGATTTAATGGGCATTAAAACAGAAATGAACAGCTTGAGGAAGTAAACTCCAGGGAAATTCCATTTTGCTAGAATATATGGCAGAGATGTCTGACTTTAGATTTGGCAATATTTGCAAGATTCAATTCCTGGAATTAAAAAAAAAAAAAGGCACTTGTATGACTATGGCAGTAATTTTTTAAGAGTTTGTTGAAGCAACAGGCATGCCCTAAATATTTTATACTAAGCCCATTCTTCAATTGGTTTGAGGCATTGATATTCCCTGACAACTATCTGGCAATTCTTTATTTAGCTCTTCCAAACTCTTGGTTGCTGCCTACTGGCTTATTATACTATATTTTTAGTTAAGCCAGACACTCTTGGATTGTGTTCACAGAAGGTAGAACTTATTCTACCTGGGATCAAATGCACTAAAACAGTCTTTAGCTTACTTATGCCATGCTTTCAAATTCTCTGGCCATTTTTATTCTTCTATGCCCTGTGAATGCTCCCATTGCTTACCACTAAGGCCTAGAACTTTATGAAAACCTATGTTCATAAAAAGTCTTACATGTGAATATTCATGTAACTCAGTTCATATAACTAAATTGGAAAAATCCCAAATCTCCAACAATTGGAGAATGGACAAAGGACTACTGCTCAAAATAATGAAATATTACTTAGCAAAAAAGGAACAAATTACCATTACAACTGGTAACAAAAGGTTACATACTGTTAAATTCCATTTTTGTTGTAATCTTGAAAATGAAAACTTATAGAAGTAGGCAGTAGATGGGTAATTCATAAAGGATAGAAATGGAACATAATGATTGACTTCAAAGGAGGCTAAGAGAACTTTTCGAGATTTGTTGTAAATGTTTTTTTTATCTTGATTAGACTGGTGGTTACACAAATTTTACATTGGTGAAAATTCATAAAAATGTATAATTAAAGTTTAAATTGTATCATATGTAAATTAACCTTCATAAACACAAATTGAAATATAGTAAAGCTAGACTAGATATATGAATATCACACAAACTAGATAAAGGCAATACCTATCACCAGATATAAAGTGAGATATTTCATATTGATAAAATGCCATTTTATCAGTAAGTGATTACAATTCTAAAGGCATATGTTCAAAATAGAACTTCAAAGTACCTGAGACAAAGACACATAGTAATAATAAAACTGAAAGGAGAAAGAAACAAGTTCACAACTTTCCTTTCAGGAGTTAGAGAAAATATATGAAAACATTAGTGAGGTACAGAACGCTTGATCATCACTGTTGTCTGAATGAACTGACATTAAATAACACCTCAACCATGACAGGTTTTCAAGGGCACATGGGAAATTCACCAATATAGGCCACATTCTAGCCAAAAGACACGTTTTAATATATTTGAAAGCATGGAAATAATCTAAAATGTGTTTTTGACCAAAATGGAACTAAATCGGGAATTGCATTGCATCTAAGAGATTTATAACATCAAAAGCTTAAAATCTAAAAAAAAAAAAAACAAAACAAAAAAAACAACAAAAAAAAAAACTCAAGTGAATGATTTATTCTTCTACTTTAAAAGTGGAAAAGTAGGAGTAATGTAAATACAAAGTATAAGGAAAGAAAACAAAACCATGATGGCAAAAATAAAGACATAAAAGCAACAACTACAACAACAAAAAAGAGAAAGTGCATTTAACTAAAATCGGTTTTTATTTGAGATCAATATAATATATTTTCTAGTCAGACTGGTCAGGTGAAAATGTCAAAAGATTTAAATTATGAACATAAAGAATAAAAAGGGGACATCATTATAGATCCCACAGACATGCTAAAAATTATAAGAAAAAATACTTCGAAAAACAACATGTCAATAAAATCAGAATAAGTTCACAAACTGTGATAATATGTATGATATCATATAAGTAAGATACAAATAGTAAGATAATATTAAACTAAATACATAGTACAAAACCATGCCACGAAAAATCTCCAGTTCCAGATAGTTTCATTACAAAACTTTGTAGGTAGATAAAATGTTAATTCTATACAAATGCTTCTAGAAAACAGAACAGGTTATTTCCCAACTCATTTATGAGGCTGAAATCATCTTGATTTCTAAAACAGGAAAACAAAGATACAATAATAACACTATATGCTAAACTCTCTCATCATCAAAGAATGAAACATTTTTTTAACAAAATTAGCAAATCTAATTTAGCAATTAATATGAAGAACAATACTTGACAAAGGGAAGTGCATTTCACAAATGCCAAGTTGCTTTACTATTTTAAAAACAGTATATTTTTCATATTGAAGAGTAAAAAAAATTATATTATGTTTTGAACAGTTGCACCCCTCTTTATTAAAAAAAAAAAAAAACTATTATCATATTAAGAATAGCATGCAGTAATGAACATCAATAAAATACTTACAACTGGAAACATTCTTAATACTAGAAAACTGAATGCTGTTTTTCCTACAATTGGTAATAAGAAAACTTCTTTTTAATATTGTATTATCAAATCCTAGCCAATACGAAAATCATAAGAAATACAGACAAGTAGAGATGGGAAAGAAAGAAGTAAAATTATCTTGTTTCAGATAAATGTAGATGATCTTTATGAAGAATCTCCAAAACTTACAGAATATGTGAATTCATAAAATTTTCAGAGGTGAAATCAGCATATTAATTAAATATTATATACTCACAACAAGTATAAATTATTTTAAAAACCATACCATAGGGCTGGAGAGGTGGCTCAGTGGGCGAGTGCCCCTGAGTTCAATCTCTGATTTCCACACCCCAGAAAAAAATGATTTTATGACTTTTGCCTGTAAATGGGTGGATCTGTAGACCATCATGCTAAGTGAAATAAAATCCCCCAAATCCATTTCTAGATACTGACCCAAAGAAATTAAAAGGCATACACAGACCAAAACTTACACAAGTTCATAGAGGATGTAATCATTATAGACAAAAAGTGAAAACAACACAAATGTTCAACACACAGTGAAGAGATAAAAACATTGTGCTATATTCATAGAAAAAAGTCTTATTTAGTAACATAAAGAAACTACCCTGATATGGGAAACAGAATGGAGAAATCTCAAAATAAGAGACTCCCCTGTATGATATCATGTATATGAAATTCTAGAAAGTGTTGAATTACAGTAGTAGAAACAGGTCACCATTATCACCCAGGGACCTGGTACAGAAAGAGTGGCTTGACAGCCAAGGTTGCCAGGGGACACTTTTGTTGCCATGGGAAGATTCTATTTTGTAATTAAAGTAGTGTTTCTGTCACTCTCCATATTTGATAAACTCAGGAAATTAGAAAATTCAATGACAAATTTTATTTTATGTATATTGCATCTCAATAAAGCAGTTTAGGAAAAAAAGCATGAACATTTTTAGTACTCAATTCTCTAAATATTTCTCTTTTACCTCCATCAATTATTAACAATACCAGGAGAACAGTAAGCACTGTTCATAAATCAGCTGCAGTTCCTTTGTTATCTTGTAGAAATAAGCTTCAATGTTGAAGGAAGTGTTTTTCTTTTATTTTGTACTATTTAGAATAAATTCTACCTTCTTCGTCAAAAGAGGAACAAGACAAAACAAAACCTTTTCTCAAGATCCCCCAGAGAACTACCCAGTAGCACTGCTCCCTCTGCAGTCACTTAACAGCCTCTTTTCTCTGCAGATGTCCATCCACTCTTTTTTTGTCTCTCTTCTGTATGCAAACATACCTCTCTTTCTCTTTCCTTTTCTTTCTTTCCTTCTTCTTCTTCTTTTTTTTTTTTTTCTTTAAACAAAGCACCTCCATCTGGGAGTTCATCAGAGACTCTTTTCTGTCTCTTGCTGATCCAAGCCTCCAATTTACAATGACAAAACTGCTGAAGAGAGCTCCAGCAGAACAAAGTTCTGGATAGGGAAAACTCTCTGAGTCATTCTTCAGGGCATGCTGCTCTGCTTTCTCTTTGCCTTTCTCCACCAAATTACTGCGCTCCATTCAGTGCTTTCCCAACTGAGTCCTGTGTCAGCAACTTCCACAGCTGCAGGAGCAGCTGCTGCTTCTACCTCCCTCTCCTTGCTGGTGGCTGTCATCACGTCCAGCCCCACACAAACTTGTCTAAAGTGTCTGTCCTTGGCTCAATGTGATGCAGTACTAGAAATTCTGGAAATGATTTCAGAAGTCTTTAAAGAATAATGTTCCAAAAGGGTGTCTTCTTAGTGAAAATGGTATTGATAACAACAATTGATAGATACTGGCAAAATACTCATACTAAGTTTGACTCATTTTACCTTCTGAACACACCATGGAGCACATATCATCAGTGCCTTTATACAGACCAGTGAACCCAAGCATTAATAAGATCAAGTGACATTCAGTAAATAGCCCCACTAGGACTTGAGTGTTAGCCTGCCCTGTTACCCAGTAGCCAGCTTTGCTTCTGGCCATGGTTGGAAAACATCACAGTAACTCAGTTTAGAAGTTAGCTTGGGAGTCTACAGAGACTCCAGTGTTCTACTTCCTGAAAGAGAGTTTGCACAATTTTTGGATTTCAGTTCCCAAGAATCAGAATGCTATTCCACACTAGGATGTGGTTTCAAAGGGTTCAAAGCTTCAGGGAACTTCCCCTACTGCCCCCATCCTCTGGTGCGACTGCATCTTTCTTTACCACTTGCCCAGGCTGATCTATTAGTCTTTTAGTTCTCTTTCTGACCTCTTCTTAAGAAAACCAGAAACCACATTGATTAGACCAATGCTTTCTTTAGGCCCAAGATTCTGATCCTAAGAGAATGAAATCCAAATAATAGCCACCCTCGTTACATGATTTTGAAAATCTAAAAATATCATTAAAAATATTTAGCTTTCAGAAATTAATTAATACAGAATATTATTGGTACGATTTCTAATAAGTCTAGATTCCTAATCAGAAAACCAGGGTCTGAGTGCCTGTGCCTGTTCTCCTGTTTACAGATTGCAATGATAGCAAATAAGACAAGGCTTTCTAAATCTCATTTCTATTTCCTTCCCTGTAAGGTCAGTAAAGTGATACCTGTCCCACCCATCTTGCAGTAGTTGTTGAAAATCATTTAAACCAATGCCATAGGAAAGTACTTTGAAAGCCATTAAGTACTATGCAAGTATGAGTTAGCATTATTAGCAAGAATAGCACCTTGAGAATCTATTGTTTATTATTTTATCTATAATCTTTCCGAGTCTGTTCATACATGAAGCAGTAAAAATTTCTTGGATTAGTTGAGACTAAATAAAACAGCATGTTCACTATTTTAAATTTGTCTCTCCATGCCTCAATGGCACCCCCTTAAAGCTATTCACATGATCAGCTATTGTATCTTCCTTTGGCCTCCTGCCTCTCTGCCCTCATCATTCCAGCCCAAAGGATGGAATAGCTTTCAGCTCTTCCACATGATTCCCAGCTGCCACTCCTTTTATGTCTCTGTCTTTCTTGCCCCATTGCTTTGACTATAATACTTAAAACTCCTTAGCCCAGATCTTATATTCCTTTCCCAATTTCTTCTTTTACCTGTCTACTTGACCCCTGAGGTCCCTCTGTTTACAACCACACTGTGGAACAGGGAAGGGATAGATGCAGCATTTTTCCTGTACATATATTAAAGGAAAAACAAGTCCACAATTCTCAGATTTCTCGTGAACCAATTATATACAAACAATTGGACTAATTCTAATTCTAGTCTGCTTCATAATCTGGCAGGCAAGTAACATCTCAAAATGGTCCAAATACCTAACCATGGCTAAAAATTCACAGAGAATCTTCAAGCATATGCTCTTTCTCCTCTCTGACACCTTCCCTAAGTAACTACAATATTTTGTTTAATTCACTCTATCCTTAGTAGAATATATAAGTGATACTGTTGTTGGCCAGGATAAACCTGAGGGTAGAAATAATTGATGTTGCTTTCTATCATAACCTTATCAATGCTATTCTCTACAATTTGGCTCGTAGCTCTAACCTAGCAGATTGCAGATTAACATTCTTCCACATCTATTCCTCAAATCTGCAGTAGGATTGTTGATGATAAATTGCACGAGCCACCAACAGCAATGCTTCCACTCCCTAGTCTTTTCTACAGCCAGAAATCTTACTTCAGTGGATGAGCATGGGCCAGTGGTCCCATCATCTGCTTTCCCAGACATGTGCTAGAGGGTGAAAAAAGTTATGTGTTGACCTAGCAACCTGTGCACGATTCCCAAGACGAAGTAGGGGTAGGATAACAGCATTTTCCACTCAATCTATTTTGTAAAGTATTTGCCCCTCAAAAATTACCCATGAGGTTTGTGTTAGGCTGCTTATCCCTGTAGGGCACCAGTTGTTAAAGTAAAGAGAGGCGCAAACTATAATACACTTGTCCTAAATGCCCCCTGATGTATTGTGTCTTGGCAATTTTCTCCAATAGTCATGTCAAGTATTAGGCTCAAGTATCAGTGAAGAACCCCACTGCATGGAGATTGATCATTTTCTTAACTTCTTTGTCTTGTTATTTGGAAATATTAATGAAAGAACTTTGTAAAATAAATTTAAAAATTAATGTGATTATTTTTATAAAATATCTTCAATTGCAAAAATCTATCTATAGAAATTTACTTCATATTGAATATAATGTCCTTCAACAATTCAGCTCATTACTTCTATGCAATCAGCAAATTTGAAAGTTTAAATAATCAAGTTAACACATTTAAGTTAAAGATCTTAACAGTGAGGAGGTGAAAAGAAAATCAGTAGATGATCCATTATTTTGTGCTAAGGGGCATGTGGAAATGTGCATTCTGTCCCTCCTCCTACTGGGGTTTAATTTTCATGTATTCCCTATCTTGATCACCATGGCACAGGCTCATATTTATGTAAATGGTTATGATAAGTCATCTTCTTCATGGTGATTTTCATATTTCAAGGATTAATTAATAGTACTATAGGGAAACTCCAATGTTTAATTAATAGGAGAAATTTAAGTGATCTTAATTGGGCAAAGAAGAATTTTCCTTCTTCCAAAAGCATATTCAGAATCCAGAAGTTTAAATAAAAATGGAAATGCTAATGTAACACATACAGCTATTGAAATCTACTAGAATCTGCAGTACCACAAATACTTACGGTTTAGATAATGAGGTGTCCCCCAAAAGCTCACGTGTAAGACCATGAAAAAAGTTTTATAGGTGAAATGATTGGGGGATGAGAGCCTTAACCCAATCAGTGAGTGGATACATGTAAGCAACTGAGTGATACATGTAAGCAAGTAGAATGTGGTTGGAGGAGGTAGGTCCCTGGGATTTATATTTTGTCCTAACTGAGCAGAATTCTCTCCCTGCTTCCTGGTGTCATGTCCTCAGCTCTTTACTCCACCACACACTTCCACCGTGATGTTCTTCCTTATCTCAGGCCCCAAGAAATGGAGTCAACCATCTATGGACTAAGACATCTGAAACTGTGTGCCTCAAATAAACTTTTCCTTCTCTAATTGTTCTTGTCAGATCTTTTAGTCACAACAATGAAAAAGCTGGCTAAAACACAAATAAAAACCCCAAACACAAAAACAAAAGAAATTCTCAATTTTGTTATTTTTATTGTTTTAGTCTGCCAAAGCATAAGCCTAGTATTCTAAGCAGATGATGAATAGTTAAATACCAGCAGTTCTTGATATTTACATAAGGGAAATCCCTTCCTGACCTTAAATAGGTCACCAGAATCTAAATCTCATTTATCACTATCTTCCAAGACCAAGTAGATCTTAATAACCCTTTGGACCTTTTAATTTCCTTTCAATTATCCTTATTTGGCAAAACAGCATAGCAAGCCCCTCTCTTATTTAGCACCTTGTTTTACTATAAACTGGGATGTCTGGAATAATTTAGTAATCCAAGTATGACAGGTGGTGTAACCAGTCAGAGAAAGCCCAGGCAATAGCTGAAGATGGCAAGGAACAAAGATAAGATTTCAGGGTACACACATGCATAAATGTCAGTTTCTGAAAAGAGGAAGAGGTGCTTTATCTCTAGAAGATAAAGTAAAATCATTAGCTATTCTTTCTCCACACTAACCCTAGATCATTTTGTAGAGTTTCAAAATATTTGGAGGTGTTCATTAGGCTGTTTGAAGGCAAGTGAAGAAAAACTAATACCACATAAATATTACACACACACACACACACACACACACACACACACAAAATATATAGTAGTATAAACTATTTTAAGACTCTCATTAATCTTCAGTAGTGTAATGCTTAATTTTATTTGTCGCTTTGTCTAATTGAGTAAACATTATTCAGGATATTTCTGAGAAGATGGTTTTGGATAAATTGAAGATTTATATTTGTGTAAAGCAGTTTGCCTTCCTTAATGTGGGTGGGTCTCCTTCAATTAACTGGAGGCCTGAATCCAATCAATAGACTGACCCTCCCTTGTAGGAGAGAATGCTGATGTCTTAGACTTGAGCTGAATCATTGGCCCTTTCTGAGTCTTGGGCCTCTGGACCTTCAGACTGGGACTACACCATATGCATACTCCTGGCTTTTTTGGGTCTCCAAATAGCTGACTAATCCTGCAGTTCTCTCTGTCTTACCCAAAATTTATTGCTTTTACTTCTCTGAAGAACTCTATGTAATAATAATGAGAACACAATATCTTGATGTGCTATGTCTTTTGAGGCATACTTAAATACTTAGACCTACTCATTTATGCCTAAAATACACTTATAATATCCCAAACACTAGTATTGCTTTGACACTAAATATTCTCTATTCAAGTTAAAGATGCCTTTAATTGTATACCTCTTTGTTTGAAACCACAATGACAATTTAGCTGATCAAATCCTGTTTTCCATGACTAGAAAATGATATTGAATATAAACTAAATATTATCATCCATCAAAGTAATTGGGAACTATGCATTGATAGGTTTTGTGAAATGAATACTTCATGGAGAGGCATTCAAGTTAAGGCTGGGATTGAGAAAAGGAGTCACTCAGAGAATGGAAGGAAGGATCAAGACAGAAACCCCATGCAAAGAAGACTGGTAGGCCCCCTGCTCATCACATAACTAAGATTCCCACATTCACCCACATACATGAATATCATTAGTGTAGTGACCGATGGGTCCTGCTTGTATGATTTCAAAGTCAAACACTAAAATAGTGTCTTTTAGGATTTTGTGCACTTTATTATACTTAATGGAGAACTTATCAAAGTTTCTTTATGTGCTTCAATGTTAAAACTGCTATTTCACACTTTGCAATTATTACACTACTATATTTCATTATGTAATCAAAGCAATTGGTATCAGGATACTCTCTTTTTATATTTGTTTTATGAACTGTTTATATGTTCTTTATCTAGACTTTCAACTGCAAAGTTAGTCAAAAAGTGCTATTGTTACTGTGGTTTTATAGTCCTTCCCTATAGTTATTCTGAATTAGCACTGCCTACAAGGAAATTCACATGAGGTTTGGAAGGCCAAAGTGAATGTTGTCATTGTGCTCCAGTGCCACCACATGTGTTGTTAAGATGCAAGGCCTCTTGAGTGGTGGAGCAGCTAGACCTCAGCTCCTCTATATTCTATCATATCTCTTCTGTAGACTCTCCAAGTGCTGGACCAGGTGCATGTATATAGATAGCTCTTAGGAGAAGAGCTCCTTTTGCACATCACTCACATTATGCAGGTTAATGTAGGCATAGATATGGGTTTTTGTTTTCCTACATGTGTTCCAGTTTATCCTCACAAGTTCTAGCCTGATCTTATTATTCCTAAATGTCATGTTCAGTATTTTCCCCCAACTTCTGGCCCTACTGAATCCAGAAACAAGAGGTTCACTGCTGTATTCACAGGGAATAGCCTCCAATAAACGTTTTCAACAACATCCACAGTTATGTCCACTCTAATTCATTGCTTCATATCATTCATAGAAGTAAAATGATTTCCTGACTGATCCCTAACTGGTACAAGTGTTTTCTCCCTACTCCATGTCAGAGTCAGAGATGTTTTACTCCTCTCCACACTTAGAAACTTTTTACAGAATAATTGAATTCTATATCTGTGTAGCTATGGATCCAAATTTTAAAATGTAAATGTCACAAAAATAAAACACACTACCACAACAGAGAATACGGTTATGTATTACTTAACATTTGGAATTCACTCTGAGAAATGTGTTGTTGGGTGATTTTATCATTATATGAAACATCACCTACTATATTCACACAAACCTACAGGGAATAAGTCAATTGACATGTTCGCTGGATGCAGTCAAGACACGTAGTAACACAACATATATGAAGCCACTGCCAAGATAACATGACATACTGTTTTACAGTAAACTTTTTTCATGCATAAATAGAAGAATTATGCTCTAAAATAACCATAAAGTATGTAGTATTAGGTAGTATGCAAAATTGTGTGCTAGGCTTTTATATGCATGTCAGTGTAGACGATTTACTTAACACCACATCATCATGAACACACAAGTACTGCATTGCACTGTGACTTTTCTGATAACAACATCACTAGGCAGCAGGAAATTTTAACCTCTAGTATAATCTTATAGGACCCCATTTTATATGTAGTCTGTTTTTGACTGAAGCATCATTTGCCTCACAGGATGGTATTTTGGGGATAAATGAAAAGTCCTACATTTTGGTTCAAAAAAAAGTTTGCATGAGAAAGAAACACATAGATTTCCTAGTATAATAGAATAGTAAAATTGGTAGAGACCCTAGGAATCATTTATTCTGATCCTGTATTGCATTTAAAGAACCAAAGGACTGGATAATCTCTTAAGACCACAAAATAAGTCATGGTAGATCTGGGACTAAAATATAATCCAGTCTAACTTACTTTCTCTTCAGACCTTCTTATGTTTTGACTTATTATCAATTTATGTGAACAACCATAGGGAGTTTAAATTGACTTCAAATTTACTAGGACTCAAGAGGTAATAAGGCCTTCAAATATACTAATGTGATAAAAACTCTATAAATAAAGAGTAGTGTCTAGTATAGGGAAAATTATAATCCCACTGTAACCTTGCCCGGTCAGGCCATATTTATGTATTTGAATATCTAAAAGATTCCATGTAAGCTATAAAGAAGGTGGCCAGAATTATATAATGTTATGACCTAAAAAGGATAGCAATGTGGGGTTATGATAACTGAAGAGAAAACATGGGCAGATACAACCATCACCAAACATTTGACAAGCTTCCATAGAAAAGAGAAATTAAATTTATTCTGTGTACCTTTTCCAGAATATAAGGGAGATAAATGGTTGAATATTAGAGTGGCTGATTAATACTTAGAAATACTTTGTAAAAAAAAAAATAAGGAGCTCGGAAATTAAATGAGTTGCCTCATAACACAGTGAGCTTCCTGTCAATGGGTGGCTTTCATCACAGGCTTTGATGACAACCTATCACGGAAATTTTGTCAGGGATTTCTTATGGGATGGATGTTAGAATTAATATCCTGTAGGATTCTTCCACTTCTCTGTGGCTGATAGTTTGTTGCTTGATTGACAATGTTACATTAATTACTAAACTAACAACCTCAATTATTTGAAAGTTATATTTCTGTTGTCACTTCTATGGAAGCTGTATTTCATCTCTAATGTTTAGTCCTAAAATACCGACATTCATTTTTCTAGAATGAGTTAGATTTAATCCAGATGAATAGATGTGCAGGAATCTGTCAGAAGGAAGGTCAGAGACATAGGTTGGAACTTTACAGGGAGAAAAAATCTCCTGGACAACTCTGCACTGAGTACACTCCAGATTGTGTTGAAGGATCCATCCCACAGGGCAGAATTCTGGCTGCAAGCCACCGGGATGACACTCAAGTTGCTCCCCTGAGAGTAATAGAGCTTTTGCTATAGTATCTGAACAAGATACCAAACCCAGGAAAAGGGGGTCTTATCAGCGGCAGCCCAGCAGGTTGGAATATTGGCATGGATTGTCTTACCATGGCAGTCACAGACAATAGAAGCAGGCCAAGGAACATCTTTTTTATCCAGAAGTTGACACAGAGGATGTTACTGAACTCAAACACCTTAAAGAAAGAAAGGTAAAGAGAAAAAGGATTTCAAAGAAAGTGACAGTGATGCCTTTCAAAGAAGCAAACTAAATAATCTTGTTTGACTTCTTTTTAATTAAAAGTTGTTCTCCTTGAAATGCACAGAGAAACTGGCAGATTCACAGGATGTTGCTAGAACAAAAGGCTTGCCTTGTGCACACAGGCCAGGCACACATCGAGTTAGCCTGAGGCCTTCTCTGGGAAGAAAATACAGAATAAAGTAAATCTTGAGTGTTTATTCGAAAAAGAAAACTACTCAAAACAGAATCCATTAAACAATTATAAAACTTAAAATCAGAAGAGGACTTTGTTGCTATTTAGGGAAGCTTCCCAAATGTGGCAGCCCATCTTATTCACCCAAGGGACATATTAAAAATATAGTTATCAGGCTCTACTCCAGACTCTCCGAATGTGATACACAGACAGGTTTGGAAATCTCTGACCTAGAACACGGTGGATTGACAATCTTCTTCCCCATACTCACACTTCCATATGTGCTTTGGACTACTGCTTCTGCCCTGCAGTTTCTTCAATAATCAGCTGAGGCAGATAATGATAACTGTTAGCAGTACTAAAGCTACATTTTCCCATTTAATAATCAGAACAAAACTGAATGATTACTGTGATTTCATTTTATAAATCAGAAAGCAAGAATACTGAGTAACTTTCCAGCAACGAGAGCTGAAATAACTAAAATTTGAACACAGAAGCGACTTGTTGGCTCATGTTCATTTGTTCCTCTACACCATGTAGTGATAGGTCGAACCAACCACATAAAATAGCCAGTATTTAGGTTTTTTTTAACCTACAAAATTGTATGATTTATATAAAAGCTAGGAAGGAAGAAGACAAAGTACTGTGCCAGGAATTGCTATGAAGAAATAAAGCAATATGAGCATAATGTTTTACAAATTAATATTTTTCTTTTAGGCCACTGAAATTTGATGATACTAGAAATAAGATTGATGTGGTTCTCCAGCCACGGAACCAGGCCATGTGGCTAGCCCACTGGCCCTTGCTGAAAAGCTGCAGGGGAAAGGTGGAGCTGCAGAGTGCAGAGCAGCAGCTCCAGTGGGCTGGAGCCCAGGAGCAAGCATGGGCCACAAGTTGCCTGGGGTATGCCAGGCCAGGCCAGGCCTGAGATGCAGCTGGACTGAGGTGCATGGAACCATGACCGCTGCAAACCAAGGTTCACTGACCTGTCATCCCACCATGGCTCTGCCAGCCCAGTGCAGATACTTGTTCCATCCTGCATTGTAACTTGAGACCTTTCCCCCACTGCACTGAGCATATGCTATTCAATGAATTCAACCTCCTACTTCTTGATGTCCAATGATTAAATGAAAGTGGGGCAGTCCTGAGTGAAAGTTGGGACTCAAGAGTTGACCAATAGCATTAATAGTTTCCAAACCCTAATTAGCACAAGTTGGAACCAATAAGCTCCATCTTGGGACTGTAGCACCGTGGAGGCAACAGAAACTGGAAACCTGATCTGTGAGTTTGCTGTTAAGGCTGCGTGGGCCTGTTTGAACAAAGCAAGGACTTGGCTGAGCCTTGTAAATCCATGAAAGGTCAGAACCAGGGAGCATTTTGCCCCAGGGAACACAGATTAAAGAGGCTGGAGAGAGCCAATCTCTCCCCAGCCCTGTGAGTCCTGAAACTCCCAGGGGGCTAATAGGCAGGCTATAGCTTGGGGAGGTTGGAAGGGTGGGTTTGAGGGTATTTGACTCTTAGCTGCAAGCCTGCTGGGCACCCAGTGGGTATCCAAGACCCACCTGGGCCAGCACTCGCCTGGTCTTGGTACCATCCTGGTCCCTAGTTCCCTCCTCAGTCCAGCACCCTCCAGGGCATTTTGTCCCAGAGTCATCAGTCTCCCAAACCCTAGCCTCTGACCCAGCCTGGCCCACTGCTCCTCCTACTAGGCTCAAAGCTTCACCACTGGGTCATAACCCTGCATGCCAGGCTGCTACTTCACTGCCAGCCCAGCCCAAGGCACAGCTACACTACCTGGCCCACAGGATCCCGTGCTGGCCCTGATCCATCTGAGACTCCAACATGGTCATCCAGGCCCCTTAGATGTGGCCAGGAGCTTCCCCACTGCCCATAACCCACCTTGCCTGGCTCACCACTTTGCCACCAAGCCCTCCTGACTTGGCCAGCCACTTCACAACCAGCCCAAAGCCTGAACTTCCCACACTAATCTCCCATGAAGGAAAATTGGGAAGTCTTAAAATTCAACCTTCAACTCAGTGAGCAACACAATGAAAAAGAAGGACTCGACAACACACAGCCCATACTCCCACACTTAGTTCATACCTCAAGAAGAAATGAAAAGAAAACCGGTTGGGCACAGTGAACACATATGTTCACCATTTTGTCCAACATAGTGGAAACAACTCCTTAAATTTCTTAACATTTCACCAAGTTTTTTTTCTTCTTTGTTCTGTTTTGCTTTTGGTTTCTTATATTGAGTTTTTATTTTATCTGTGGTGTACTGATTGATTCAAGGACTCCTACACATATATATATTTGTTTCTCTCACCTCATTTCTAGCCTTAGTTTTTTTCTTTCTTTTGTCTTTTTATTTTGAAAGTAGTATCTTTTATTTTGAAGGCGCTATTATCCCATACTGTGTATATTGAGAGTTAGGGTTTTTTTATTAGCATATTTTGATTTTTGTATCATATTTGCCAGCACTCTATCTCCCTTATATTCCTCTCTGCTTTTACCATTGTTGACACCTAAATTCCATTCTCCTTCTCCTTCTATTTTCTCTTCCCCTTTCACATTAGCAACATATCTTAAGTTACTACTGTATCTGCCCTTTTTACCCTTTGATATTACAAACAACTTTTTACCCTCCTATCTCTTTTTCTTACCTCATACTCAACTCACCTTAACACTTGTTAATACTAACATCTACCCTTATGCAGGAGCCCTGTTTGGGGAGATGGCTAAGATTGCGGTTGACTACGGGCCATGGAGATGTTTGGGCATTGCCGCTTTCTGTAGTCTCACGGGATTTGGCCTGGGATCTTGAGAGACTTGAGCCGAGATTGCTGATCGGGTCTGCGCCATTTGGTGTGTTGGTTGTTTGGTGGTGTGTGTGGTACGTGTTAAAGTCATTGTAAGAGCCAGAGAGAAGTTATCAGAATAAAAAGCCTATTTCCAGTTCGCTTCTGAACTTCTTTCCGTGGCTTCGTTGCTCCAAGCAGCCATCGCTTCAGGCGGCAACACCCTTACCACCAATGTCACGATAATACTTAATATGATGGAAATTATAAACACCTATTGGTTAATTTTAATCCAGACACATGTATGAAGACATGAATGGTGTGAATATGCTTTGTATACAACCAGAGATATGTAAAAGTATGCTTTATAAGTGTAATATGAATTGTAATGCATTCTGCTGTCACATATAACAACTTAGAATAAAAGAAAAGGAAAAAAAATAAGCAAGACATAATATACTGTTTTGATTGACAGAAATTGCTAATCTTGTTTCTACATGTTGTACTTAGTATTTCTACATATTGTACCAATTAACTCTAGATATCATAATTGGAACTAAGGACTTAGTCTGTGGCTGTATATTGTTTGCATAGATTGTTGCTATCATTACTTCCCCATTTGTGGGGCACTAGTATTATAAGAGGGACACTATAAACTCATGAGGTAGAAATTCTACAGCATCATATCCATCCAGAAAGATGGGTACACACACAAACAATATGAAAAAGCAAGGGAACAATCCACCCCAAACAACACAGAATACCTCATCAATAGCTTCCATTGACATGTCAGGAATTGAATTTGAAAGTTCATAAAGATAAAAGGTGATGTAAGAAATGAAAAATCATTTCAGTAAGGGGATAAAGATACTGAAGAAGAATCAGTTGGAAGTTCTACAAATAATCATTAAACCAGATCAAAAAAATTTTGGAAAACATCACTAGCTGTCTAGACCACTTGGAAGACAGAGTTTCAGGCAATGAAGACAAAATATATAATCTTGAAAATAAAGTTGACCATGGAGAAAAGATGTTAAGAGACCATGGACAGAACTTCCAAGAAATACGAGATAAAATGAAAAGGTGAAACTTAAGATTTTTTAGAATAGCTGAAGGCTCAGAGATGCAAATAAAAGGAATGAAAAATCTTTTCAATGACATAATACCAGAAAATTTCCCAAACCTTAAGAATGAAATAAAAAAAATATATATATATATATATATAGGAGGAATAAAGGACCCCAAATATACAAAGTACAACAGACACACACCAAGGAACATTATAACATTATTATGAATACACCTAACATACAGAACAAGGAAAAATTTTCCAAGGCTGCCAGAAAAAAATGGCAGGTAACATTTAGAGGGAAACCAATCTGGATCTAAGCTAATTTCTCAACCCAAACCCTTGAAGCTAGGAGGATTTGGAATAATATGTACCAATCTCTGAAAAAAAAAAAAAAAAAAAAAAAAGATGCCGTCAAGAATACTATACCCTGCAAAATTAAGCTTCAGAATTAACTATGAAATAAAAACCTTCCACGATAAACAAAAGTTAAAAGAATTCACAACTAGAAAGCCTGTACTACAAAACACAGTCAATGAAATATTTTATGAAGAAATGAAAAATAAAAGTGAAAACCAGGAAAGGAACTAACTAAACTAGAAGAATAATCAATCAAAGGAGAAACTAATCCTAATTAAAAACCAGAAATAAATCAAAATGACAGGGAGCGAGATGGATATCATTATCCTAAATGCATGATTGATGACCTGAATGGTACAAATATACTTTGTATACAAACAGTTGTATGTAAAAAGATGCTATATATGTGCATTATGAATTGTAATACATACTAATATTATAAATAAAAAATAAATAAATAAATAAATAAAATGACAGGGAATAAATATCATTTCTCAATAAAACATTCAATGAAAATAGCCTAAATAATCGATGAGAAGACATAGATTAGTAGATTGGATTAATAAACAAGACCCAACAATATGCTGTCTCCAAGAGACTCACCTCATAAGCAAAGACACCCACAGACTGAAGGTAAGAGGATGGGGAAAAACATATCATTCACAAGGATCTCTTAAGCAAGCAGGGGTTTCTATCTTCATATCAGATCAAGTGGACTTCAAGCCAAAGTTAATCAGAAGAGACCAAGAAGTTCATTTCATACTGCTTAAGGGAAATACATATCAAGAAAACAAACCAATTGTAAATATTTATGCCCCAAACAGTGTAGAATTTATGGACATCAAACAAACCCTTCCTAATTTCAAGAATCAAATAGGGCACAAAATAATAATACTAGATGACTTTAGCACACTTCTTTCATCAATGGTTGGAAGTGCCAAACAAAAACTAAATAAGGAAGATGTAGAACTAAAAAATACAATTAATCATTTAGACTTAACTGATATATATAGAATATTTCATCCACCAATGACTGCATACATTTTCTTCTCAGCAGCACATGGATCCTTCTCTAAACTCTTAGCAAATACAAAAAATTAAAAAAAAATAGAGAGAATACCTTGAATTTTATCAGATCATAATGGAATAAAATTAGAAATCAATGATTAAATAAAAAGTAGAAACTACTCTACCACCTAGAGACTAAATGATATGCTACTGAATGACCAGTGGATTGTAGAAAAAAAATCAGGGATGAAATTTAAAAAATACTTGGAGGTAAATCAGAATAACAACACAACTTTTCAAATTTCTGGGACACTATGAAGGCATTTCTAAGAGGAGAGTTCATTGCATTGAGCACATTAATTAAAAGAATAAAAATACACCAAATAAATAACCTAACTTTACATACTAAGGCCCTAGAAAAAGAAGAACAAGTCAACACCAAAAGCAATAGAAGACAGGAAATAATTAAAGTCAGAAACTAAATCAATGAAATAGAAAGAAGGAAAGAAACAAAAAACTATTCAAAAAAATCAATGAAACAAACAATTGGTTCTTAGAAAAGCTAAATAAAATCAGTAAACATTTAGCCAAGTTAATGAAGAAAAAGAATGAGAAAACACAAATCACTAAAATTTGTGATGAAAAGAAAAATATCACCATGGACACTACTGAAATACAGATAATAATCAGAAAATACTTTGAATATCTATACTCCAATAAAATAGAAAATCATGAAGACATTGAAAAATTTCTAAAGATATAACCTATGCAAATTGAATCAGAAGGACATATAAAATTTAAACAGATTAATTTCAAGCAATGAAATTGAAGGAACAAAAGCTTATCAAATAAGAAAAGCCCAGGACCAGATGAATTATCACCTGAGTTCTACCAAACCTACAAACAAGAGCTTACACCAATACTCCTCAAATTATTCCATGAAACAGAAAAGAAGGTAACCCTTCCAAACTCATTCTATGCATACACCCTGATTCCAAAAGCAAAGACAACCAAAGAAAACTTCAGACCAATATCCCTGATGAAAATAGATGCAAAAATTCTTAATAAAATACTGGCAAATTGCATACAAAAACATATTTAAAAGATACTGCACCATAATCAAGTGGGGTTTACCCCAAGGATGCAAGATTGAGTCAACATATGAAAATCAGTAAACATAATTCATCACATTAATAAACTTAAAGACAAGAATCACAAGAATATCTCAATAGAGGCAAAAAAGGCATTTGGCAAAACAAAGCATCCATTCATGTTCAAAACACTAATAAAACTAGGGATAGTAGGAATATACCCCCACATTGTAAAAGCTTTCTCTGTAAACCCAAGGCCAGCATCATCCTAAATGGAGAAAAATTGAAAGCATTCCTCCTAAAAAATTGTAACAAGATAAGGATGTCTTCCTTCACCACTCCTATTCAACATAGTCTTTGAACACCTAGACACAACAATTAGACAAAAGAAAGGGATATGAATTAAAGGGAAAATCAAAGGGAAAAGAAGAACTCAAACTATCCCTATTTACTGATGACGTGATCCTATATTTAGAAGACCCCCCCAAAACACTCAACCAGACAACTTCTAGAGCTCATAAATTAATCAGCAAACGAGCAGGATATAAAATTAACACCCACTAATCAGTTGTGTTCCTATACATAAATGATGAATCAGGTTAAAGAGAAACCAGGAAAACTTGGGAATCAATCTAACAAAACAGGTGAGGGACCTCTACAATGAAAACTACAGAACACTAAACACAGAAATTGAAGAAGACTTTACAGGATGTAAATAGCTCCCATGTTCTTGGATAGGCAGAATTAATACTGTCAAAATAACCATACTACCGAGAGTGTTATACAGATTTAATGTGATTCCCATTAAAATTTCAATGACATTCTTCATGGAACTAGAAAAAGCAGTCATAAAATTTATTTGGAATAACAAGAGGCCAAGAATAGACAAAGGAATACTTAGCAAGAAATGTGATTTAGGTAGCATCACAATACCAAAACTTAAATTATACTACAGAGCTTTAGTAACAAAAACAACATGGTATTGTCATAAAAAAACATACATGAAGACCAATGGAACAGAATAGAGGACACAGAGAAAAACCCACATAATACAGTTATCTCACACTAGAAAAAGATGCCAAAAACATACATTGGAGAAAAGATTACCTCTTTAACAAATTGTTCTGGGAAAACTGGAAATCCATATGTGAATAAAATTGAACCCCTATCTGTCACACTGTGCAAGACTCAACTCAAAGCGGATCAAGGACCTTGGCTTTAGACTAGAGACCCTGCTCTTACTAGAAGAAAAAGTAGGCCCAACTCTCCAACATGTCTGCATAGGAAATGACTTCCTCAATAAGACTCCTAAAAAGCAAGAAGTAAAATCAAGAATCAATAAATGAGATTTTTAGATAAGCTAAAAATCTTCTTCACAGCAAAGGAAACAATCAAGAATGTGAGCAGAGAGCCTACAGAAGGGGAGAGCATCTTTGCCACCCGCACTTCACCTCAGATAGAGCATTAATCTCCAGATTATAGAAAAAAAACTCAAAAACTTAACCTCCCCCCCAAAAAAAAATACATAACCAATCAGCAAATGGGCAAAAGAACTTAACAGACACTTAACATAAGAAGAAATACAAATGGTCAAAAACTATATTTAAAAATGTTCAACATCTCTAGCAATTACTATAGAAATGCAAATTAAACTACACTGAGATTCCATCTCACTCCAGTCAAAATCACAATTAACAATTACAAGTAACAATAAATTGTTGGCAAGGATGTAGGGAAATAGGCACACTCATACATTGCTGTTGGAACTGCAAATTGATGCAACCACTCTGGAAAGCAGTATGGAGATTCCTTAGAAATCATAGAATAGAAACATCATTTGACCCAATTATCCCTCTCCTTGTTTTATACCCCAAAGATTTAAAATCAGCATAATATAGTGACACATCCACATCAATGTCTAAAGACAGCTCAATTCACAATAGCTAAGCTATGGAACCTACCTAAGTGCCCTACAACAGATGAATGGATAAAGAAAAGTTACACACACACATACACACGCACACACACACACACAGAGACACACACGCTATGGAATATTACTCAGCCATAAAGAAGAATGAAATTATGGCATTTGCCAGTAAGTGGATGTAATTGGAGACTATCATGCTAAGTGAGGCAAGTCAATTCCAAAAAACCAAAGGCAGAGTGTTCTTTCTGATATGTATATGTTAACTCACGCATGGGAGGGCAGAGAGGAGAATATTAGAAGTTCACTGGAGTAGACAAAGGGAAATGAAAGGAAGGGAGGTGAGATGGGAATAGGAAAGACAGTGGAATGAATTGGAGATAACTTTCCTATCCTTATGTATGAATACATGACCAGTGTAACTCTACATCATGTACGATCACAAGAAAGTGATCTTAATTAGAATAAGTTATACTCGTTACATGCAATAGACAAAATACACTCTACTGTCATGTATATCTAAAAATAAAAAAAAAATTTAAATGTCTGGACCAATAGCATTAATACTTTTTTCAAATCCTAATTAACATAAATTTGGACCAATAACAGTAACCCAAGTGCTATATAAGCCCCCCTAAATTAGGACAGTCCCTCAGAGAAAATCTGCTTTCAGTTTCTTTCCTCTTGCACTACACTAGTTCTGTTCCTCCTTTCTATTCTTAAATAAATCCCACCCTTAAACTCACTCATCCTGGTCTCTTGATTGCATTCATCAAATCCAGTAGATAATAACCAAGAAAGAAGAAATTGGTGGTGAGCTGCTGGGGTCTGCTGTGACACTGGAGTGCATGGCCCACTATTAAGAGCTGCAACTCTTCTTGGCTGCAGACCCCATGGGCCAGCCAAAGCTTTGAATTGAGTTTCATCTCAAAACTCCAGTTTCATCTTTTGACAACCATGAAGGGATCTCTTTGGAAGGGTGAGTGAAATGGATCAATGAAACTATCACTTTTTTATCAGAGTTCTATACTACTTTTAGAAAAACATCTCTCTCTATCAAAAAAAAAAAAAAAAAAAAAAAATACCAGGCACCTGTTGGCCAGTTAAAAGTGGATAGCACAGCTGCCAGTCTAAAGGCATCAGAGGCAGCCTTACTGGAAGAGACTTGCTCAATCCCTTTTGTCCCTGACAGAGGAATGTTGGTCAAGATCCGTTTCAGCTTTTCTCTATGGAACATGAAACCAGGTTGACAGACCAGTAGCAGCGTCCACTTCTTTCGTTTACTTTCAGACTGACTTGGCCTTATGGTAGAGGGTGCACTCACCCTATGCATCTTGGATTCTGAGACCTGTTGCTGCCTGAAGTGGAAACCGCTTGGAGCAACGAACGCCGCAGGAAAATTCAGAGGAAGGATGAAAATGAAAAAAGGTCTTTTATTCTTCTTCTCTCTCCTCCGCTCCAGCAATCACTCCAAACGCTCTAACTCCAACCACCACCTTCTTCTTCTTCCCACACACTCTAACCAAACTCACCCAGTTATATACATATCGCTTTAACAAGGACACCTGCTTATAGCTCGAGCTTACAGGTGCGTCACGCAGTGTTCACGGGCATACAGAGATTCTTTGAATAATGTATTACTATCAGGTGGAAACTAGAACATCTTTTATGGCTCTCAGCTAACCGCAATCTTTAGCTATCTCCTTGATTATAGGCTCCTTCAGAGACCAAGTGTTAGTTTGATCTAAGGTCTTTGGGAAAGGGGTGATGCACTAATACCCAGAACATGAACCAAGCAGTCTCTCTTTCTGTCTATACTCTCTCTCACATGTGTCACAAAAAGCATGTAGATGCACGTTCCTTATGCTCCTCTGAACCTCAATTATTTCAATAGGACCCATAGATAAGTTTATTGGGAATTTTCAAGAAGTTGAGTGCCTTTTTGGACCCAAACCCCTTGCTATCTCAGGTGAGCTCTCATTCCCAGTTAAGTTCCCATTCCCTAGGTTTGCAAACCCTGCAGTTTTCCTTTGCAAAGTATTAAATCCATCAAATACAATTTGAAGAGACTCTCAAGAAATTTAAGATCAAATATTTACAACAAATAGAACAGGACTTTAGTAGCCCTAACTATGTGTATGATGACAAATACATCAGGAAAGGCTAAGAATGTTTGCTAAGTCCAAAGTTAAGTATGCACACACACACACAAAAAAAAAACATGATTTGATAACCATGTAAAGGGAAAATATGTTCTTAAAGACAAACAATCATAGAATCCTAGTATACCAGCATGAAGAAAGGAAAAAAAAAAATTTGGAGGCCACCCAGGACTCAGAGAGGGGCACTTTCTACACAGTCCCCCTTCCTAGAAGTCAATCTCATCCCTGTTCAGATATTTTTAGAAAAGAGAACTTGCACTCTGAGAGACATCCTTCAACAATGCAAGAGTAGTTCTACTATAATGCTTTTACTATGTTCAAGTCAAAATAATCCTTTTTACAGATTTTTCCAAAACTAGCTCAGTGTCATATGGCAACATAAACTGCTATGCTTTTTTTTTGTCCCCAAATGAGTTCTTGAATATTAACAGATAGGCTTTTAAAGTTATGATTGTTACCCACATTAAACAATCCAAGCTCTTCCAAATGACCCAAGTCATGGGAATCCTATTCTCTGAAAGTAACCCATTTTTGCAGTGTGTGTCTACCACATATATGTTAGGTAACAATATCCATCCCCACCTGTCTTGTTAAAAATAATACTCACATATCTTGCAAGTGTGATAATTGGAAATGAAGGAATACAACTATCTCTATTTGCAAAGACCATTACTCATTATATAGATAATCAAAAAGAGTTCACAAAACCATTTGTACTAATGAGTGAATTCACTTTGATCATGGGATATATGTTTGACACACAAAAGTCAATCACATTTTGATATACTGGCAATAAACTCATATACATAAATGCAACTAAAATAATATCAATTACAAGTGCTTCAAAGAAAATGAAATACTCTGGTATGCACTTAACAAAATACGCATAGAATTTGTATGCTAAAAATTACAAAATATTGTTGAAAGAAAACAAGTTTATGACTGTTTTTTTTTTTTCTATTTCTATGAAGAATGTCATTGTAATTTTAATGGGAATTGCACTCGATATGTACAGCAATTTTGGTGGTATGGCCATTTTGACAATATTAATTCTGCCTATCAAAGAACATGGGAGATCTTTTCATCTTGTAAGATCTTCTTCAATTTCTTTCTTTAGTGTTCTGTAGTTTCATTGTAGTGGTCCTTTGCCTCTTTTATTAGATTGGTTCCCAAGTTTGTGTTTGTTTGTTTGATTTTTTTGAGGCTACTGTGAATGAGACAGTTTTTCGATTTCTCTTTCAGCTTCACTGATGTATAGGATTTACCTCTTAGGTGAGTCTCTTGGAGACAGCATATGCTTGGGTCTCGTTTTTTTAATTAAACCTGCCAGCCCATGTCTTTTTATTGATGAATTTAAGCCATTAACATTCAATGTTATTATTGAGAAATAATTTTTATTTACTGTAATTTTGATTTATTTCTGGTTTTTAATTTGGATTGGTTTCTTCTTTGATGGGCTATTCTTCTAGTGTAGTTCCTTCCTTTGGTGGTTTTCACTTTTATTCTTCATTTCTTCATAAAATATTTAATTGAGTGCATTTTGTAGTACAGGCTTTCTAGTTGTGAATTCTTTTAACTTTTGTTTATCATGGAAGGTTTTTTATTTCATAGTCAGTTCTGAAGCTTAATTTTGCAGGTAATATTCTTGGCCGACATTCATTTTCTTTTAGAGATTGATATATATTATTGGGAAAAATAAAAAGTTCAGAATAACCAAATCAATTCTTAGCAAGAAAAGTGACACAGGAGTCATCACAATACCAAAACTTAAATCATATTAGAGAACCGTAGTAACAAAAAATGGCATGGTATTGGCAAACAAACAAACAAACAAACATACAAAAAAAGACATGGCCAATGAAAAAGAATAGAAAACAGAGACATACCCACATAAATACAATTATCTCATACTAAAGAAAGACACTATAAACATACATTGGAGAAAAGATTGCCTCTTCAAAAATTGGTGGTTAGTAAACTGGAAATCAATATGTAGTGAAATGAAATTGAACCCCTATCCCTCACCCTTCACAAAACTCAAACTAAATTGTATTAAGGACATAGGGATTAGCCCAGAGACCCCGTGACTACTAGAAGTAAAATAGGCCTAACTCTCCATCATGACAACTTAGGAACAGACTTTCACAACAAGACTCCTAAAACACAATAAGTAAAATTAAGAATCAATAAATAGGATGGTATCAAATAAAAAGCTTCTTTATAGAAAGGAAACAATCAAGATCATGAAAAGAGAGCCTATAGAATGGGAGAAAAATATTTGCTACCTGCACATAGAGTAGGTGTGCCTCACATAGAGCATTAATCTCCAGGATGTACAATGAACTCAAAAAGCTTAACACCAAAACAAACACACAACCAACCAACCAAAAACAAAACAAAACAAATAAACCAATCAACAAATGGGCAAACAAATCGAACAGAGACTTCACAGTAGAAGAAATACAAATGGTCAACAACTATATGACAAAATATCAACATGTCTAGCAATTAGAGATATGCAAATAAAAACTATACTGAAATTCCACCTCACTCCATTTAGAATGACAATTATCAAGAATAGAAGCAACAATAAATGTTGGTGAGGATGTGGGGGAAAAGGCCCACTCATACGCTCACACATTACTGATGGGACTGCAAATTGGTAACCACTCTGGAAAGCAGTATGGAGATTTCTCAGAAAACTTGGAATGAAAACACCATTTGACCCAGTTATGTCACTCCTCACTTTATACCCAAAGGACTTAAAATCAGTGACTACAGTGACACAGACA
The DNA here is from genome assembly GCA_025594165.1 of Tamias sibiricus. NCBI lineage: Eukaryota > Metazoa > Chordata > Mammalia > Rodentia > Sciuridae > Tamias > Tamias sibiricus. Next base: position 64,046,599 of record CM046668.1, read on the forward strand.
CATCAATGTTTTTAGCAGCTCAATTCACAATAGTTAAGCTATGAAACCAACCTAAGTGCCTTTCAACAGATGAATGGATAAAGAAAACAAGGCATATATATGTGTATATATACATAATGAAATATTATTCAAGCATAAAAAATAATGAAATTATGGTATTTTCCAGTAAATGAATGAAACTGGACTCTATCATGCTAAGTGAAATAAGCCAATCTCCCCATAAAACAAAGGTAGAATATTCTTTCTGATATGTGAATGCTATTACATAATAAGGAAGGGGATGGAAGAATAGAAGTTCACTGGAGCAGACAAAGGGAAATAAAGAGAAGGGAGGTGGGATGGGAATAGAAAAGACTGTGGAAGGAATTGGACATAACTTTCCTATGTTCATATATTAATAAATGACCAGTGAAAGTCCATATCATGTACAACCACAAGAATGGGATCCTAAGTAGAATAAGCTATACTCCATGTATGTATAATATGTCAACATACACTGTACTGTTATAGATGTCTAAAAAGAATAAATTTTTTAAAAAATTAAAAATATGAAACAATAAAATGGGTTTAAAATAAAAAATCAAACAAAAATTGGAAAATGAAGAGATATAACAATTTAATGGACTGGAACAATTGCTATGATGCAAATATCCATTCTCTACCCTGATTCATAAATTTAGTGGAATTTCTATCAAAAACCCATCAAAACATTTTTGAGATATGAAAAAGTTCATTCTAAGACACAGGTCATAAAATAACTAAAACATGCTTGACAAAGAAGAATAAAATGAGGAATTACTCTACCAGTATCAAGACTTGCTATATATCTAATATAATCAAGAGATTGTGGTATTGGCAGAGGAATAGACACAGATCAACTGAATACATGATGAGCATAGAAGCAGACTGACACCAATATGTTCACGTGATGTTTCATAAATATGCAAATGCAATTCAGTGGAAGAAGGATAGTCTTTTGAACAGAGGGAGCTGGAGGAAAGAAAAATCCTTAGGGAAAAAAATGAATCTCCATCTAAATCTCATACTTGCACAAAAATTCATCAATATTAGTCATGGATTTAAGTTTAAAACATTTAATTTTTTTTTTTTTTTTTTTTTTTTTTTTAGCAAAAAGTAGAAAAAAAAAATCTGGAATCTAGGTCTAACCAAAGATCATTATACTTGACATCAAAAGCAGAGTCCATAAAGAAAAAAAAAATAATAATGAATTGTATCCTATTAAAATAAAAATCTTTATAATAATTTATGGTAAGAGGTAAGGGAATAAAAAGACAAACTACAGATTGGAAGAATATATTTTCATATCTTAAAAAATAGTACTAAGACTAGGTGGAGCTCTAGGTATTTATGTTAAGTGAAAAAAAGCCAGTTTCAAACAGTTTCACATATATGATTCCTTTTTATAACATTTTTGTAATGACAAGATATTAGAAATGGAGGACACATTTAATGGTTGCCAGATGAGGTTTTGGGAAAAACCTTGTACTTTGTTGGTGGGACTGCAAATTGGTGTAATAACTCCGGAAAGCAGTATGGAGTTTCTTCAAAAAACGAGGAATGAAACCACCATTTGACCAAGTTAACCCACTCCTCGGTATATATCTGAAGGATTTAAAATCAGCATCCTACAGGGATGCAGCCATATCAGTGTTAATAGCAGCACAATTTATAATAGCTAAGCTATGAAGCCAAACTGGGTGCCTTTCAACACATGAATGAATAAAGAAAATGTGAAATATATACATGATGAAATATCACTCAGCCATAAAGAATGACTTTATGACATTTGCTGGCAAATGTATGGACCTAGAGATTATCATGCTCAGTGAAATAAATCAACCCCCCCAAACCAGAGGTCAAATGTTTTCTCTGATATGTGGAAGCTAATGAAGAATATGTGAGCTAGGGAGAATATAAGTTCAATGGAGTAGACAAAGGGTAAAGAAGGAAAGGGAGGGGTATAGGAAAAGGAAAGACAGTGGAATGAATCTGACATAAATTCCCTATGTATGTATATTAATATACCACAGTGAATCTTACTGTCATGTATATCCACAAGAAATGGATTAAACAAATAACTATGGGTAAATGGCATAAAGATCTAGAGAGGGAAAGGAGCTAAGGTGGGGAGAGGGAAGGGGAAGGAAATGTACTGGGGTCTGAACTAGAACATGATATATTCCATGCTCTTATAATCATGTCAAAAGGGATTCTAATGTAACATATAATTAAAAGAACCATGACCAAGAACTACAAAAAGATAAAAGGAAAAAACAAATGCAAAATAATTGTTGCCAAGGTTTAGGAAACAGAAGACAATGAGCAGAAGGGAGGGAGGTGTGATTATAAGCAGAACAACACAAGGATCTTTGTGGTGTTGGAACTATTGAGTATGTTGACCTTGGTGGTACATAGATATATACCCAAGCAATCATAGATGACAAAATTATATAGTACTTAACATACACACACACACACACATACACACACATACCACATGCCAGGTATGCACACATACAAATGGGCACAGGTAAAGCCAGATAAATCTGAATGAGTTTGAACATAGCTTGTAATATTGTAACTTTTTTGAGATGGGGTCTCACTATGTTGGCCATGTTTGTCTCAACTTCTGTGCTCAAGCAATCCTCCTGTGTTAGCCTCCCAAGTAGCTGGAACTATAGGTGTGGGCCACTATACCCTGCCTATCATTTTGAAAACTGTTACCATTATGGGTATGTTGGTCAGTATTCTAGTGCTGTGACAAAATAACTGAGAAAATCACCTTGAGGAAAAAAGGTTTTATTTGGGCTATGGTTCCAGATGTTCCAGTTTGGGTCAGCTGGTTTCACTGCTGTGGGCTTGTGGTGAAGTAAACCTTCATGACAGGGAGGGTGTGGCAGAGCAAAGCAGCTCAGTTCATGGTGACCAGGAAGGAGAGGGAGAGAGAGAGAGAGAGAAGAGGGGGGTGAGCTGGAGACAAGATATAGTCCCTGAGGAAACCCCTGCAAGAACTCAATCCCTTAACTGGGTCCCACCACTTAACAATAGCAACACTACCTGGGACCAAGCCTTCAGCACGTGAGCCTTTGGCTTTAGCACATGATTCCAGATCTAAACTATGCAATGGGAAACTGTACCAAGTTTTCTGAAGAGCTTTCTTTGTCTCAGAGTTCTTTCAGTTCTTGGATACATCAGAATATTTCAACCAGTCACTAATTTTTTACACAGTGAAACTTCTATAGATTCCACGAATGAAGCAAATGATTTCTCACTTAATGTGCTAGCAGTAACAGCATTGGCAGGCTGTAGGTAGAACTATAATGAAGCAGTAACTAGCACTAACCTTATTGCAGTCTGTAGGGATTGAAATTGAAAAAAGAAATTCAAATCCTCAAATCCATGGGTTTTCCTAAAAAGTAACATAGCAATCTTCAAAAGGCAAGAATAAATTTTCTTTCAGTGTGAAGATAGTATTCCTTATTTCTTCAGTGTATAATTCATGATATATTGATGCAACTTCTGCTGCAGAGAGAGAGAGAGAGAGAGACAGAGAGAGAGAGAGAGAGAAAGACATGCCCTCATGAAAAAGATCCAAAGGGTTTTTTTTTTGTTTGTTTGTTGGTTGGTTTTTTTTTTTTTTTTTTTTTTTTTTTTTGTAAAATGCATGAAATATTACACACAAACTACCACAATGATCAGTGGAAAAGATTTGTCTCATAAAATTAAAAGTCCAGTAAAAAAGAAAGTCCTGAGGAGTGGTTAGAGAAGAAGAAGATTTGTTGGGTCAAGTTAGAGGCAGACAGTGAGAAGGTTAGTTAATTAGATTTTCTGTTAGTCTTTACACCAAAGTACATAACCAAGAAACAAACAACACAGAAGTACCATGGCAACCTCCACATGGAGTCAGGGGGATTTTGGAACTGAGAAAACAAGGCAACATGCTTCTAAAGTTGTAACAGCTCTCTGTATAAGTAAAGATACGTGCTTAGAACTAGACCAACCCATGAACTTTGGAAGCAAATTGGTACCTCTGACAGGTTAGAAACCTATTTTTCATAATGTACTCGTTTGAAATTTGTTGTATGTTTCCCATTTGTCTTTTCTTGCTTTTAATTAACTTCTTGGTATTTTTAACTCTACTAGAGGAATTCTGTCTGCATTTGGGCCTGAGATTTTAAGGGAGGGAACAGTGTCTTTAGGGAAGTACAAAAGGCACTGAATTCCCAGTGAAGAGACAGATAAACCTCCCAGAGAAGAGAGCTGGGCTCCTTGCTAGAGCCACAGCTCTCCAGGTGTAAGGCCTTGAGATTCACATGCTTTGACTCAATAAGGGAGTTTGCTTGTATCCATAAGGCAATAAAATTTTTTTCATCTCCTCAGCCTTTTACTCCCTAGACCCTATTGCTGATGTTAATAACTATTTGCCCTGAGGCTTCATCTCGAGGTCACTATAGTTTACAACTCCATTGTCCAGTCTCTGCTTTTATTCCTCTGACTGAAGAACACTACTAAGATTGCTGTTGTCATCGTGTTTGGATGATCCGAAGTCATTTTCCTTCACTTGCTTCCCAGGGCACTTTACATTCAAGGTAGTATCCTTTGTTGCATGTACTAGCATAGGAGCAGAAGGTCCTGGATATAAAAGAAACAGGAGATACAGTCCTGTCCTTGGAGAGTTTATAAGTCATGGGAAGGCTTAGAAAGCAATTTGCAAATAGACACATTAATATAGTGCAAACAGAGTACTATATTAAGACTAGCTATAATCTACAGAGCAAAGGAAGGATAATAAACATAGTAAGTGGAATTATACAGTCTTTTATAATTTATAAATATTCCCTTGCCTTATCTAATTGGTTGCAACCCAGTCAAATAAAGGTCTAATGTTTTATTATCCCCATTTTGCTGATGTAGAAACTGGGGAGTAGAGTTTGTCACTATTGTGGCCACACTGGGCCTCTGAGCCCTTGCTATATCCTCTATAACATGTTACTTCAGAATCACAGGCGGTGAAATTAATCTAGGGAGTATGTGAGTTTGGAATAGGACTTAATAGAAAGTGAAATTATGCACAATGGCAGAGACTAATGGAGAGAATGTTCCAGTGTACTGTTAATCTTAAACCAAGGTAAACAAACACGTAAGCAAATGAATGAACAAACCAGAAACCTTCCACACAGTCCAAGAGCTATTCTTAATTTTTTGTTTCTTGGAATTGCTTTTGAGTAATAAAAACCACCTGTTTCATTGGAAACAGTATCTGCACACCCATTCTTTCTCTCTTGTTTTGATAGCTTTATTTTTGTTAAATACATAACTTTGTACAAACCATGCAATCAATTCCTCTTGGGTTGTGGCTCAGTGGTAGAGCACTTGCCTAGCAAGTGTGAGGCACTGGGTTCGATCCTCAGCACCAGATAAAAATGAATAAGTAAATAAAGTGAAAGTATTGTGTCCATCTACAACTAAAAAACAAAATTAAAATATCTCCCTCTCTGTCCCATGCATGAATGGCACATAATGAAACTATTTCCATTGGTGGCAACTAACTCAAAGGAGTTCAATCTTTTATGAACACAATGCTTCTCTTTGCAGCAAGGAGAGGCAGGTGTTAATTTTCATGAGACTGCACAGGGAGACTATAATACATGAATTCCTTCTGAAGTGGAAAAGTAGTCTAGGCAAACAAAGAATTGTTTTGTGGGCATAAAGTCTGTGGCCACATGACTTACATAAGGAGCAATAGCATTCCATTCCAGCTGGGGTTTTCTGTAGCTCACTTAAGAGCAACAGAGATAAAGCAGAGAGGGAGGGATAAGGTACTGAAGAAAAAGTGGAGTAGCTTCTCAGATGCAAAGAGCAGCTATGCATGCTGGGGAGGATTCTCCATGTTTTTAAACCTCCACATTAAAGGTCAGATCAATCTGTGTCTCTGGAGGAAGTGACAGTTTTCCCTTCCACAACTGGAACTTCAGTTCTATCTTCATTGTATGAAGTCCACAAATTAAATGTCATGCAGGTAAGAAGAGAAAAGCAATATTGGCTTATTATTTGCAATATACATCATATTTCAGAAGTGTGAAAGTGTACAAAATGTGCAAACCCAACTTACAGATTGCCAAGAGAACCTACACTTCCTCTGTGCTGCCACCCCATTCTGCTCTCCTTGCCTGCCAAACCCCAGAGCATTCCTTTTTCTCAGTGCGTTATTTTGTGGTCATTATCTTCAGATATTTATGGAACAACTAAGAAGTGCCTAGAATATTCCACACTGACAGAAGGGAGATGAGTAAGACAGAGTCCTTGACCCCAAGAAGATGAATGGTCCAATCTGGGTGGCCCTGAACACCACCTTGCATATGGTGAAAGGCCACCCTGCAAGCACAAAATGAGTCTGGAAAGAATGTGTGGGGTTGCAAAGAACTTCAGAGTGTGTGTTAGAAAGCATTGGTTACAGTCTTCACTTTCCTCTACTATGTCCATAAACATTTCTATTTTGCTTGAATGACCTTATCTGTAATATGTAAATAACAATGATTGCCCAGACTACTTCAGATTTACTTCCATTTTGAAGAACACAGGAGTCCATGCACTTTGATGTGAATAATAAATAATAGATCTGAATAAGGGAGGCGGGTAGGAATGGGAATGAAAGTGAAAAGTCATCATAAAGGGGCCAGGCAGCCTCCCTGATAGCTGTGTACCAAGTTGTAAGGGAAAGAGCTCTCATTAGGATGAGACACTGACTTTAGAGAAATGTATTGAGCACACAGACAGAATGAAGCAGAAATGCAAGACAGGGTCTATTCTGGGAGAAGATCCAAATGGATCTGGGATCAGGGGACAGGAAGAAAGAGAAAGGAGAAAAAGAGAAGAATATGAAGTTGGAGAGTAGGAGGCTCACATAAGGTGGTGTAACAGTCTGTTAGCTAGCAAGCTTCTAAAGGGGAGAGACCATCTTTAAATCCACCTACAATACTCAAAATAGTGTGCTATGTATCGCACCCATAGTAGACACTCAATTCATATTTGCTGAAATTAAAAATAAAAAATAAAACTTGCCACATTAGGAGATCTTTCAACTCTTTTGCCAAAATCATCATAGGGATACATTTCAATTTCTCACAAAATTACCCCGTCTGTCTCTCCTTCAGGCTCTGTTCCTAGAGTAAATGGAATTCACTTTTGTCAAAAAGTGCAACAAACTATAAGCATATATGAGTAAAAATAATATAGACTTCAAAATAATAGATATCAGGAATTATGAATATTTGAAATTATTTAGAAAAGATAGGATAGTAACTATACATGAATTACCCAGAAAACCTGCTGAATTTAGACAAGAAAATATGTGTGACTGGACAAGTTATTAAGACAGTTGTTTATGTGCAAGTAAGTTTGTTTCTTGTGGTTGCATATATTTGTTATATGGAGATGGCCACATAGTTACACTTTAGCTCAGGGCTGATGGTGGTGCAAGGAGATGGGCAGAACCAGCTTAACACTTATCCCAGTGGAATGTGGGAAATAACATGGTGATGCCTTTGGGGAGAAAGACAAGTTCTGGGAAAGAAAAAAGAGGATAGAGACAGAAGATGCTTTCAAAGTCAGGAGAACAAATGGGCTTTGTGAAATCTGGAAGTGCATTTCTCATGATAGAAAATCTTGGGAGAGGGCAGGTGTACAGTAAATCCCCAGGGGTAGATCATAGTTATGATGAAGGTCTGCCAGGTGGGACAATGATCCTCGTGCCCAAGTATAGCACAAAAGCAATAGAATGCTTCCTTCAGGCACAAGAAAGGCTTAGAAAATGAAAATATATGTAACAAAATCCAGAGAGCTCTCCCTAAAAGGTGACATAATTTGAGTAAAAACCCTCAAATCATGTCATGCTTTTAAAGGGAAGAATTTCAATTAATGACAGGAAATCGATTTCTCATTAGCTTTAGGAAACAGGAATTTGCTGTCGTCAGATTTGATTTGATATTAGACAAAATAAAGACAAACTCCATGTGAAGGTTTAGTAGCTATCCACATGATTCTTCAGCCTACTAATGTTTAAGAACCATTGCTTTAGGCAGAGTATTTTCCATCCGATACAGACTAGAGGTAAACATTAAAGTTGGCCATCATTTGTAGGCAAATTTCTAGAGAAAAGAAAACAAGAAGTACTTTTGCCTACTGCTGTCAAAACACAAAACTTTAACAAATGTAGTTTCAAGGTCTAATTGGCTTTTATTAGAAAGTCTAGAATTTGGCAGTTTCTCATTTTATAAAATAGAATAAGTGTTCTAAAGAAATGAGCTGAGTAGGTAGGTAATAAGAAAAGGGTCAAAAAAAAAAGCAGAAATAAGGAACAATTGGTCACTTAAAAGTTGCTTTCCTTATAGGGTAAAATAAGGGAGTGTTTTCTTTTTACTTCATTATGTCATTTAAATCTGGCCTGTTTGAGGATTTGACTACGATTTTTTTCTTTCTCCTAATTTTTCAGAAGTTTAGATAGACAACTTAGTTTCAATTTAATGACTTGTAATTTTAATATGAGTAACTTCATGTAAGTTTGGTCTATTGGGTCTATGTACAGAAGCTCATTCTTAAACAATAGCCTCTTATAAATTTTAACAATTTCCTTTTTTTGGTCAGGCCCTCACCTTGATATTCTTGTTATCGTGTGATTTTTAATTTTTTTTTTTTTAAGTTTTTGTCATTCCAGGCAGACAGAGACCATTTGGTGTTTGGCAGATGGTTGCATGCAGGCATTTAAAACTTTTGAAAGAATACAGCATGCCAGGGAGAATATTATTATGACTGTCAGAAGGATAACATCAAGATTTTAGTACATTCTTAGCCAAGGTCCCCATGAACCAAACCATCTAACATCAAACAGGTCAAGTGATTAACCAGAAGAGGAATCCACCTGTTTTAACCAAGTATTTTATTCGTTATTTTTTTGCAACTGAGCCTCTCTACAGTACCTGATATATTTATCCATGAGGAACAGAAACTGTTAGCAACTGTACAAGGCAATTGGAAGAAGCTTGAGTCTGAGTATAATTATGTGCCTAATATGATCAAGAGTAAAAATGAACAAAATCTCTTAACTGTATAAAGTACTGAGCGTAACCATATCCACTCCTACTACGCAGGCAAATTTGAGCTAGTTTGGTAATTTGGTGGCACTGGATTGCCAAGAATTTATTCACATGAGAATTCAAAAACTCTGTTGGGTACGGATTATTCTAAAAGAAGGAAGGACCAGGCAGAATGGTTGTTAAAGGTAAAAATGATTCTGAGTGTAATATGATAAAGGTAACCTGAAATTGCCTTCCAGCTAAATACCAAAAAGCTCTATCTTATTCTATGGAAAGAGAAAAAATCAAAAACCCATTTGTGTTCAACAATTACTAAAGAGTTGTACTCTTGAGCTTGGGATGCATTTGAGTTCTGACCAACCAAAGGGGAGAATCTTCACTGGGGCATTAGGTGGACACACCAGAGTATTCATTTCTAAGTAGCAGAGATAAGCAAGTCCTCCAATAAAGGTCAACTTAGGTCTTAAGTAATAAACAAGGCTTAAGATTAAAAAGCAGTCTTTAAAACAGAACCCTAATTTGAAATTATTATGGTTTAAATATCAGGTGCCCACGAAAAGCTCAAGTGTGAGACAAGAAAGTTTAGAGATGAAATGATTGAATTTTCGGAGTTTTAAACTAATCAGTGCATTAATCACCTGATAGGGATTAATTGGGTGGTAACTGTAGGGAGGTAGGATGTGGCTGGAAGAAGTGGGTCCCTGGCAATATGCTTTTGGAGCATATATGTTTTCCTTGGTGAGGGGCAAGAATCTCTCCCTACTTCCTGGGAGTTAAGTACAGTTGCTTTCCTTCACCACACTCTTCTGCCATGATATTCTTCCTTACCGCAGGCCTAGACCATTGGAGTTGGCCATCTATGGACTGAGACCTGTGAAACTGTGAGCCCCCAAATAAACTTTTCCTCCTCTAATATTATTCTTGTCAGTTCTTTTTGGTTACAGCTGGAAAAAAAAAAAAAAAAAGACTGAAATAGTAATTTGAACAGCCTGCTATAATTAAAATCACTCTTCAAAAGAAGAGAACAATACTCAGACACTCAGCAATTTGTACACTTTAGTTATCATATTTCCCCATTCCTTCCAACTTTCAAACTTCTGGTAACCCCCCATTCTATTCTTTGTTTCACCAGCTCAACTGTAATAACTTTCACATATAAGTGAATAATTAAGTGTTTGTCTTTCTTTACCTAGTTATTTCCCTTAATTCAATCCATCCATCTATGTTGTTGCAAGTGACAGAATTTATTCCCTTTTTAAGGCTAAATAGTACTACACTGTGAATATATTTCATAATTGGCTTTATCCATTTAATTGTTGACAGATGCTTTGGTTGATTCCATAAGTTGGATTTTGTGAGTGCTGTTGCAATGATTGTAGGAATGCAAAAATCTCTTTGATATACTGATTTCACATCTCTTTGGCATAGTTTTGGTTAAATATCCAGAAGTAGGATTGCTGGATTATATGATAATTCTATTTTAGTTTTTAAAGGAATCTCCATATAGTTTTCCATAATGGCTGCACTGATTTATATTCTCAAGAATTGTATGTAAGTATTCTTTATCCTCCAAATCCTCACCAACACATGTTATCTTTTGACTTTTCAATAATAGCCATTCTGACTGGTATGAAGTGATATCTACTTGTGGTTTTGTTTTTAATTTTCCTATTGATTAGTTATGTTGGACATTTTTTCCTGTATCTGTTGACCATTTGTGTATTTTTTCCCCGAAGAATGTTTATTTAGAACTATTGTTTATTTAAAATCAGATTGTTTTTTTTCAGTATTGTTTGAGTTTCTGATGTATTTTGGATATTGACCCCTAATCAAATGTATGGCTTCAAAATATTTTCTCCTAATCCTTATGTTGTCTCTTCACTATGTTCTTTTATTTATTGTATATCTCTTTAGTTTGATATAATACCATTTGTCTATTCTTGCTCTTGTTGCTTTTAGTTTTGGAATCAAAACTAAAAAATAATTTTTTGGGCCACTTCCATGTCATCCCCCCACCCCCATTTTCTTCTAGTAGTTTTATACTTTCCTGTCTTATGTTTAAATATTTAATCTATTTTTAGCTGATTATTGTATATGGAATGACATATGATTTTAGTTTCATTCCTCTGAGTATGGATACCCAGTTTCCCAGCACAACTTACTATTAATTAAGTTCTTTTCCACTGTGTATTATTGGCACATTTGTGGAAAATCAGTTAACCATACATATGGGTTCATTTGTCAGCCTCTATAATATTTTGATGTGGGTAGCATACTGTTTTAATTGTTATCACTTTGTAGTATAGTTTGAATAGTCACTGAGTGGCTCTCTGACAATTATAGTATTAAATTATAAACCAATAAAATATATTTAGAAAGTAACCAAATAATTGAAACTGAAACAACACACATCTAAATAATCCAATGGTGAAAGAAGAATCATAAGAAATATTAGACAATATTGTTAAATTGAAACATAATAAAATATTTATATATCACAATTTTGCAAGATACAGATAAAGCAATGTTTAGAAAATCATTAATAACTTTATTTACTTACATAATGAGAGAAGAAAATTTTAACATATAAACTGGGAAAACAAGCTTTCTTCTTTCATCCCAGGAGTTGGAATTGTTTCGATTTACCAAGAACTGCAGAGACATTCTTAAGTTGCACTAACACTGAGGGATCCAGAATCTCTATTTCACGGTCTGGAAAGGGCAGTGATTTTTGGTGATATCTTTCCAAGAGAACGGTTGAAAAGTCTCCTGCAGTTTCATAGACAAAAGACAGCTCAGCAGCAGACCATTCAGTATAAGTGAATCTACTGACAGGAGGAGAGAAGTGGCAGCAGCCTCAATATAGCTGATTGAATTTGTTTATAAGTAAATGAGAGAAAAAACACACAGGTGTTTTACCAAAAAAATAACTGAGAATGGATCAGGGTAAGAGGTGAAAAGTAACTTGCAGGAATTTAAAGATCAATGAAGCATATATGATAACAAATTCTAAGTAAGTAAAATATAGCATGTGTATAGAGAAGGTCCAGACTGTAGTCATTTTAAAAAGTCTAATTTAGTACAACAGTGTATCAGTTATCCACTGCTGCATAACAGGTTACTTCCCCCACCCCCCAACCCCCACATCAATCTTAGTAGCTTAAAACATTTATTTTCTCACAGTCTCTGGAGGTCAGGAATCTGGGTCATGCACAGTTGAGTCTTTGGCTTCAAGATCTCCAACTGACTATAATCAAGATGCAGGCTGGTCCTCCAATATAACTCTCAAATGGGGAGGGATCTACTCCAAGATCAATTATATGTTATTGTCCGGATTTCATTCATGTGATATTGGACTGAGGGCCTCGATTCCTTGGGAGATTTTGCTAGGTGTTGTTCCTTACAATGGCACTGTGCTTCCTCAAAGTGTGCAAGTGAAGAAGTCAAAAGGGAGACACTATCAATTTGAAAGGCAAAATCTTGTGTAACTAATCATGGAAATAATATCCTATCTCGTGTCAGATTCTATCTGTTGGAAGCAAGTAAGGTTCTGCCCACATTGAAGGTTAGTCTAAAAATACCAGGCTTTGTGGACCACTGGGAGACATTAAGAAATCTGCTTGTAATTGATAGGAAAACAAGCATGGATGAGCAAGATATTTACATATACTGAAAAGGCATGATGGGTCAGTCCTTCTTGGATGGTGTTGTGGTTTAATAAGGGGTGTCTCCCCAAAGATCATGTGTAAGACAGTGCAATAAAGTTTAGAAGTGAAATGATTATGCTATGAGAGTTTTGACCTAATCAGTGCTTTATTCCTCCACTTTGGATTAACTGGGAAGTAACTGTAGGAAGGTAGAGAGTAACTAGAAGATTTTATTCTCTTTTATTGCTGAGTAATACTCCATTGTGTGTATATACCACATTTTCTTTATCCATTTATCTACTGAAGGGCATCTAGGTTGGTTCCACAGTTTAGCTATTGCAAATTGTGCTGCTATAAACATTGATGTGGCTGTGTCCCTGTAGTATGCTGTTTTAAAGTCCTTTGGGTAAAGACCAAGGAGTGGGATAGCTGGGTCAAAGGGTGTTTCCATTCCAAGATTTCCAAGGTATCTCCATACTGCTTTCCATATTGGCTGCACCATTTTGCAGTCTCACCAACAATGTATGAGTGTGCCTTTTTCTCCACATCCTCGCCAACATTTATTGTTGTTTGTGTTCTTAATAGCTGACATTCTGATGGGTGTGAGATGAAACCTTAGAGTGGTTTTGATTTGCATTTCTCTAATTGCCAGAGATGTTGAACATTTTTTCATGTATTTGTTGATTGATTGTATATCTTCTTCTGAGAAGTGTCTGTTCAGTTCCTTGGCCCATTTATTAATTGGGTTGCAGGTAAATGGATGGAGTTAGAGAATATAATTCTAAGTGAAGTTAGCCAATCCCAAAAAGCCAAATTCCAAATGTTTTCTCTAATATAAGGAGGCCGATGCACAGTTGGGTTGGGATGGGGAGCATAGGAGGATTAAAGGAACACTAGAATGGCCAATGGGGAGGAAGGAGAAGGGAGGGAGCAAAAGGGTGAAGAAAAAAAAAAAGATGGTAGAATGAGATGAATATCATTACCCTAAGTGCATGTATGAAATCACAAATGGTGTGAATATACTTTGTATACAACCAGATATGTAAAAATGTGCTCTACAAGTATAATATGAAATGTAATGTAATACATTCTGCTGTCATTTCTAACAACTTAGGATAAAAAATAAATTTGAAAAAAAAAAAAAGAAAAAAAATAATTTTCAAATCCACAAAGAGAGAGAGAGAGAGAGAGAGAGAGAGAGAGAGAGAGAGACTAGAAGAGATAAGTTATTGGGTGAAAGACTTTGCTGTTTCTGTTTTGTTCCTGGTGAATGGATCCTTCTTCTGATTACCAAGTACTGAGTTGCTTTCCTCCTTTACACCCTTTCACCATGATGCTCTGGTTCATTCAGGCCCAGGGCAATGGAGTTGGCCCTTCATGGACTGAGACCTCTGAAAACATGAGCCCCACATAAACTTTTCCTCCTCTAATTGTTCCTATCAGGTCTTTTGGTCACAGTGATGGAAAACCTGACTTAACAGATGGCCTAAATAAAATTTGACACTAAGTTTAGTTCAGCCCCTTAGGTACTCAGAGAACAACTTCATCCCAAAGCTTAGAGTTATTAGTGAGGCAGGGGACTATCAATTCTGCAGGCTATGAATGCAGAACTTTCTTTATATGAGAAGGAGATGACACATCAAAGAAGCAGGAAGCTTTCCAACAAAGGGAAATCTTGAATTTGCAATACAGAAAGAAGTAGTCAGTGCCAGGAATAGTGAATGGTAATGTTAAACAGAAAGTTTTAGTTGCTCTTAAAATATTGCTTTGCATTAACATGTTGTAGACAACATTTTAAGTTGATATGAGCTGTTTTGTGTGGATGTGTGTATGGATTTTTCTGGTCCCTAAGATGCCAGAAAGTTACTGAAGAGAGTTAAGAAGTCCAATGTGACTCATTTTACTGTTTTCTAAACATTAGCCATTCAAATATTTTTCTGATGTTTCCCAAAGCTGTATTATCACTAGTTAATACTTTTAAAATTTAATGTGCAATTTTACTTTTATATTTTTTAAAATATTCTTTTGTAATCACTGGTATGGCCAGAAATCTATTATTACTGGTAATTAATATTTTTTATCTGCACTAAAATTAATGTATGCCTATTAAATATTTTCAGTGTTTGACTATGTACTACCTATAATCATCTCATGTTCAGTGGTAGGCAGATTGAATTTGTAAAAATTTATATCATGGAAGGAACATATACTCTGGGCTTGAACAGTGGCTTTATCATTTACTATTTACTAAAATATAAGGAAGTATGCAATATTGATTTATTTAAAACTTAGACTCTATTTCTAAGAAATTGAGATTATAGTATTCAACTTGTGATACGTTTTTGGCTATGAGATAACAGTCATAGAAAGAATCATATTTGATACTGAATAATAACTGCAAATATAACAACAATGGCAACAACTAATATTTATTGCACAATTACTATGTGCCAGACTCCATATTAAACCGAGAACATGTTTTCAACAAATATTAGTGATTTTTGTTCAAAAGCTGTTATCAAACAGTTCAACAATCCCATTTATTATCCATGATCACCCTAAACAGTTCCCAACTTTCTAACGAATTAATTAATATTTGATGGAGTGTTGATAGATTAGACCATGAACAGTAACTTGAATATTATACTTGGATAAATATACTATGGTAAACTAGGATTAAATCTATATTATAAATAAAAGTTATGACATTTAAATGGCTCCATTTGAATTATGCTATATGATATTGATCATATCTAATTAGTCTTCATGATTTATAAATTGGTGCATAAAGCCCTTGCAGTTGATGTTGCCACATTTAAAGGGAAAACATACTTAAAAATGTAGTATTTCCTACAATTTTCAGACATGGCTGGTAACTTTCTCTAGAGCTAGAAAAAATAAGTAAATAAGACATCTTTTACATGTGTATTGATTTCACTATCCCAAATTTTCAGTGCTCATCTTAAATTTTGGAAAATAGAACATTCTTATTGAGCTCTGTCTTCCAATGACTTCTTGTCTCACTCATGTCTCACTTTCTCTAGCTATAGTTTTTTTTTTCTTTCAGACTTTCTTAAGACATTCTCATAGAAAAGACTTTCCTAAGGGTCAACATAGCAGGTTTTGGCCTAAGTCTGCTGTGGTGCCTCCTAAAAACCGGAGCTTCTTGCCTTAGCCTCCAGAGAGTATACTCCCTGTGTTAGTATTGTCTTTACATTACTATAACAAAATACCTGAGGCAACTAGTTTTTAAAGAGAAACATTTTATTTAGCTCTCAGTTCTGCAGGTTCCAATCTATGATTAGATAATTATATCAGTTTAGGTTTCTGACAAGAGCAGATTTTCCTGCCAGGAGCATATGATGGACCAAACTGCTCAGGACTTAAAACAGGAAGCAGAGAGAAATTAAGAGACTGAGGTAACACAATCCCATTCAAGGGCATGATTCCAATGACCTGAGGTCCTCCCACTGGGCCCCACCTCTCAAAGGGACTACTGTCTCCCAAGAGTGCTACCCTGGGAACCATGCCTTTAATACATGGGTCTCTCGGAACACTATCCATATTCAAGCCATAGCATTCCTCTTGATTTTATTACACAAAGTAACTTGGCTCTCTACCCACAACTCAGATCAGAGCTCACTACTGCACACCCAATTATCTATTAGGGGACTGTCAACCAACCAACTCCTCTAGGCCCCTCAAGAGAACACAAATGAAATGCAGAAGGCTTTGAGATGCTCTTATATCATCTCCACCAATCTCCATAAGATGAAAGGAACAGTGCATAGAGATAATGTTATTCAATTTTCCTAAAAAGGCAGAAGCACCTATAATCATCTTGAATGTTAAGTAATAGCTTTTCATCTCTATTTTAATTGAGCAATTCCATGTATAGGCTAGAAATATTCAATACTCCTTCTAGCCTGATTTTTACAGTTTCCTCTGCCAAAGAAGACACTTTTCACAATGGTCATCATGCACATAGAGAAGCAGAATTAACCAGACCTTTGGGATAATCAAATCCAACATCCTCGTTTGACAGACAAGTAAACTCATGGCCAGAACAGCACCTACATTTAAACAGTAATTGAAGACAGGAATAGACAATAACTTGTGGGCATCCTGCTGTATGTTTTCAATGTGCCATTTAAGTACCCAAGTCGACATTCCTGCCAAAGAAAATTAAAAAACATCCAAAATTTCCTGTCAAAGAAAATTAGTATTACTACGAGAGAAATGATTGTCCCGCAGAATTTTAATTGGTCAGGATGTTAGTGGTTGTTAGCAGGATCTAATCCAGCTATCACCTGGGCCCCTCTTCTTGGTGCACAACGTGGTCTCAGCCATGCTCGTGTCTAATTCACACTGTGCCTGGCGTTTCAACACACAGGAGGAGAGAGGAGTCCATAGGCATCTGGAGTCCTGAGGAATACTTTCTGTCTTTGACAATGGTTATAATTCCCCTCTCAATCTCTGCTGCAGCCTGTCACTAGAAAGCCAAAGTAACTCACAGTTGAAAAGCCACGAATATCAGACTAACGCTTGGAGCAAAATCCTTCTTCTCTAAAAATATCGAAGGATTGAAGGGTGACCCCATATGGGCCCGGGGTGGATGTGATAAAATGCAAATTTGCAGCTTCCAGTGGGAGAGAGAATGATACAGTACTAGGTCAAAAGTGAGGACTGAAGGAGGATATTTTTTAATATTAATGTAACTGGGGAGGATTGCTTCCAGATGGGAGGGGCAGCCTGCAGAGGGAAGTTTGTGGGGGCTGAGGGTGAAAATCCTGCAAGCATATGGAGCTGTTAGGGAAAGAAAAAGTCTCTAGGGAGGCAGAAGATGTGGTAGCAGGACTCACAGAGCAGGGAGCTTAATAATGATAAAACAGAGTTCTCTGGGCATGAAAAGAGAGACCAGCTCAGGAGATGGCCTGGGATAAAGCTGGAATCCTGAGGGCCCTGGGGATAGCATAGCATCCATTAGAAGGCTAGAGAGGAATGAGCTGTGTCACTCCAGCAAAGACAAACAAGGCTTCCCTGGACTTGGAGTTAAAATGAGGAAGGAAAAATGTGGGAAGGGGTGGAGCTGCATCTGTTTTGCATTTTCAGGAAGTCATTGTAGAAAACATTCCAGGCTCCTGGAGCTTCTGATTTTCTTCTATTCAAAATATTGTTAGAAATAAGGAAAACGGAGCAAAATGTTAGCGATGGGCTTCATGTAGTGAAAGGCTGGTCTGTGGTGTCCCTTTGGTATCCTTGAGTGTTGTTGTGCCACACAGGGGCCTGCTGGACAAGGAGTCACTATTCAGTTTCGTTTGGCACTGTTACCCCATCTCTGTAAATGTTAGGCTTCTTCCTCTGGCATCTCAATTCAATGAGCAAGCCAAGTGTGAAGTGACAAGGGAGTTTCTCACTTAAGAAATCTGCTCCAATAGGCACTCCCTGCTCTCGACTTTTTCTCAGCCTATTTAAATGATCTAATATTCTTATCTTCCCTCTCATTCGTAGGACAACCCCAACCCCCAAGCTTGACATAGGTAGATGGATTTTGATGCCCTATAGACTCACACTACAATGTCAGGCACCACTGGATTATCCATGATAATTTAACATAATTCAGTCAGCTTACTAGCAATAAATCATCGCATTTACAAAATATAAGCCACCTCACTCACGTACCATTTCATTTCCCTGGATCCTGTCTTTATGCTGAATCCGCAGCAATTCTCCAAGTAAGCTATGCCAAGCCTTGACCCAGTGATTGTATAAGCTCTGATTCTTCTCTGCCAAGTCTTCTTCTGTCCTCATTTTCAGCTTTCACTGTATTATACCTATTACCTCCTTAACTTTGAGTCTGTCAGCATCTTAGTGCATAGTAGCTAATGGTAATTCTGTCCATATCTTCAAAACACTTTATTTTCTTACCACATTACTCCCTTGGAAAGTCAGTGTGGTTTTACATTTTAAAATGTGTTATTGGTCTTCAATATATATACTTATTAATATCTAAGGAAGGCCCTCTTAGAACCCATGCTCCTTTTCTAGAAGAAATTGATTTGTATATTATCATCAGGCAATCCACATATCCTTAACTCAACCCCCTTCATAAGTAGTTTAGACTTTGAGCTTCCTAACAGGGTAGTACAACAACCTGCATACACAGAGAGGGCTTGCCAGTATGTTGTCAAGCAAAGGATACAACGGGTAGGAACAAAAAAGTGGCAGGAAAGGCCATGAATCTGTTACACTGTCTTTGTAGTCAGAACTCCAGCTCCTTTTGGATTTGTTCTTCTTTGGCAGAACACAACTGGAAGCCTTCCGTCAGGGACTTCCCAGGGATTCCCATTTCAATACACATGCCTGCATCGCAGCAGAGCAATGCAACAGAGGCACTGCCACTTGCTCTCAACCACATCAGACTCTCAACTCCTCTTTGATTGCAAACTTCTAGGCAACCAGAAGTCTCCAACAAAGCACAACTTCCATCTCAGAACCAACAGCTTTCATTACACTGCAGGGGAACAAGCCCTTTCAGCCATCTCCTTGTTGTCTGGCTTAGATTTTAACCTTCCTTTCAATCTTAGGTGTTTCTCTCACTCTAAAGTAGAAGAGTGTAGATGGAGATCACTGGGTCTTTATGGTATTTAAAAGAGGGTCCACAGAGAGACCCTGGCGAGCTTGCCTTGCCACCTTTATTTCAGACTATCTCTCCAGAAAGCAAGGAGGACAGGATGCTATTGTTAGTATTTCAAAACAACATCCAATATCACCTTCTGTTTTGACCTGTTCACCCTTTTCTTTCAAGAAATTATCCTTTGATTCTCAAACTCCCTTGCTCTTGTCAGAGAACAAAGGAATCCCCCCAACCCGCAGCCTCTTAGTGCACAAATTGCTTTAGTCATTTTCAAATTATGAAGTATGGGGGAAATTTCATAAAGAGAAAATACTTATCATTTTTTTATGGATAATTCAAATGTAGTTGAACCTTAGAACTTCAAGATGAAGAATGAAATTGTTATGCGCTTAGAAAAAAAAAAAAGCCTAAGCAATCAAAAAACCAGTCTTCATATACGCACAATAAAATTGAGTTTTAAAGTGCATAATCATACCTCTGCATAACATGGCAGGGATATTATTGTTTGTTTTGATATTGTGCTCTATTTTGAAATGTACATAGCTATGAAAATAAAGTTAGGTAACTCAATCAAGGCATAACTTTTCTTTTTTTAAAAAATTAGCATCATACTTCCTTAAATCTAAAACATAAGAAAATTAAATGCAAATAAAAAGCACAAGGAAATATTAAAGTGTTGGTGCAATCTCTTCAATAAAAATCAAAGATATTTAAGATTTTCATCAGGAAAAATCTAATTAACATTACCAGTAGGCGATACTAACAGTAAAAGAAAACATTCTCAAATTTTTTGTCCCTAACTCTTCTTCATCTTTACAAATGTGCCCTACTCTCATATCTCTGGTCTTTAGCAATTTATGACTCTTCTAGCCTGGAATGCCTTTTTTCCCTCTTGTTCACATGGTAACTCATATTCATTCTTCAATACTTTGAACTGTTATCGTGAAAGCCTACCTTACCCTAACTGGCCAAGAAAAGGGCTATCTTTCCATAACTTTACTTGGAATTCATTTCACTATATTATAATTTATTGGTTTTGTCTAATCCCTTAATTGGGTTAGGAACTCTTGAACTTTATGATTTTGTGTTACTAATTTCTTCCGAGTACCTACTATAGTGCTCAGCACATAGAAAAGCTTCTCTTTCTCTCTCTCATCATATGTATATTGTATATTCATTACATATAATATGTAATTTATCCAAAATACAAAAATGCGTAAAAACTAAAATTTGGCTGAAGTCATATTTTTTCAAAGGCCTTTAAAGAAGGAAGAAGTTATGATGAATATTTTAGGTATTTTTCCTTATTCTGGTCTTTTAAAAACCCCTCAGAACATAAGCAGATTTTCGGTAAACCACAGAAATTTCCATTGTGTCAAAAGCATTAAGTATTCAGAATTTTCATGATTCAAGCTAACAGATGCCTACTCTGTCCATTGCCTGGGTTACCACCATGATTTTAACCGTTTAAGCAAGGGGCTGTATTTCAGCACCCAGAACATTTCTGTCCTCCTTTCTACTGGAGATCAAGGTAGCTGTGCTCTGGGTATAAACTAAAGAGGATCTTTGGAGATGAAGCCTCACAGGAATGAGAGTGGACTAAGGCAGGCCTCCCATAGGAGGATCCATCACTCTCTCAGAGTTGACTTCTTCGGTTGGATTTGTCATCAAATTCATCCTCAGACCTCCAGTTGAGTCTTCAAAACAAAGAGCATATAGCACTTTACATTTCACCAAAGGACATCCCAGATGGTTTTTTGGCCACACTAAGTAGATTCCCCATCAACCAGACTTTCTTCTTCTAGGCTCCTCTCACTCACGTTGCATTTAGAGAGTCAAAGGATGTTTGATTTGGATTTTCCTCTCCCATCACTTTCCCCATTGTTCTGTTTTTCCTGATTTTGACTCCATTTCTTCCAGAAAAAAAAGGAGTTAGTTTTTTTCTGTTCCATGAAAATGATTACAAATACATAAGGAGGGGCTGAATAGTAATATAGTTAGGTGGATTCAAATCCATGGTTGATTAGAATTATGAACAAAAACCTCTTTAAAACACTTAAGTTATGTTCTTTCTACCAGTGATGGTGTGACACATGTTCTACTAGCATCAAAGTCTATCAATAATAGAAGAGTAAGAACAAAAAGACTGCCTTCTTACCACTTAAGATTATAGTATCAAATGAGATTACATGTATGAATGTGCTTTGTGACTATTTTAGCATCATGCAAATATGAAATATTAGTATTATGTGCATTATTATGGGTATCTGTTTTACCCAATATTTTTATCAGCTTGGAGAAAGACATAAAAGCAAGATTATAAGCTTTGCAGATGACAGACATATGGGAGGAATAGCTAATAAAAAAGAAAGAAAGATAGAATCAAAGTTCAAAGAAATTGTGACAGATTGGGATGATGACTAAAACTACTAAAATGATATATAATATGAACAGATGTAAAATAACCACTTTGGTTAAAAAAAATGTCAAGAGGCACCAGTTATGGCATCAGTTTCTATAAGTCAGAGTTAGATTGCTGGGAGTGGAGGGTAAATAGTTTTTTCTTATAGGAATAATAGGTCCAAAGCAAAAGAGGTAAACTGATGTGTGCTTCAGACCATTACTGACACATGTAGTATGTAAATATTGAAATATGAGGAATTGAATACCATATTAGGAATCTAGAATATGATCTGGGGAAGGCAATGAGAATCTTTAAAATTCATGTCATATGAGATGCAATTGACAGAGCCAGGGTCATTTTTGCTTGCAGAGAGAAGACTTAAGAGTTCAAGCTGTCTACAGATGTTTCAAAGGCTTTCACAGACCAAACATATAAAAATGCCCAATCACAGAACAGTTGAGGATCTAAACAAGGTAATACAGCATATACTAGATTCTCAGTGACAGTAAAATGTAAATTAATTCTGTTCTAATGGGAAAAATATGGACCTATGAAAAGTTTTGAAAAATGAGTTCCCTGTGTTTGAATATAGTTAAGGATATTGAAGCTTGTTACATAGAATGTTTCTAGGGCATTCTAGAAGTGTTGTGTGTCTTAGTGTTTTCTTATTTGGAGAGCACGAACACATTGACCTTATTTTATACCTGCCTTCCATCCATGCCCATCCCTTAGCTAAAAAGACTCAACATACAAAAGGCTGTAACATTTTGGGAGGGGGGGAAAACAAAAAAAAAAGTCAGGTATATCATCACCTTTTACAATAAGAAAATCTTAGATACAGAGATATTATGTTGTAAACTAAATTTTCAGCAGTAGTACTGATATAGCCCCTTCCAAGGCAGTAGTTTCAAAAACTTTATCAGTTTCAGAATCACCTATAGGGGTTGGCTGCAGCTGAACCTCGGGGTTTCTAAATGAGTAGACCTGGAGTGGAAGCCCCAGAATTCGCATGTCTAACAAGTTCTCAAGTGGTACTGAAAATAGAGCATTGCTTTTAGTAAAAAATGCCTTATTCATAGCCCTTGCTAAAGAAACACACACACACACACACACACACACACACACACACACACACTGGTCCTATTTTTTAATGCATGAAACCAAGTCATCACCTTTGGTTATAATTAGTGGTAAAAATCCTCAAAACCAATCCGCAGGCTGTTAAATAACTTGTACTGTGTCTTGACATGAAAAGACGAGAAAAACAAGTTTTATCCTCAAAAATTTGATCCAGTTCATATTTCAAAGACAGGTAATTAGTATGAGAAACAGAAATTCAAAACCCAACAAGTGTAAAGGGAGGAGAAAAAAACGATAAATGGGTAGATAGTCAGAAGAGAAGACAGAATATAGAAAAAACATAGGAAGTTGCTGTGTTGGATTGATGGTTGATGATTAAAGGTCTCTAAACTTTTGCTAGAATTCCTGGGGCTGCCTTGAATCTGGTTCCCTTGTTCATTAGGATGATTCTACTCAAGTTTTTAGTTTGCTTACTTTTTTTTTTTTTTTTTTTTTTAATGAGTAGTGAACTTTTATTTGGAGAAAAATATGCTCCAAGACTGTTCATAGTGTGGTTTATTTTGTAGTTCCTTAATTTGTAAAGTTTGGATAAAGAATATATGTTACTTTTATATTCAAGAACAAAACACTGCACGTCCCAGATTCAATCCTCAGCACCACGCAAAAATAAAAAAACACATTGTGTACAACTAAAGAAAATAAATAAATATTTTAAAAAAATTTTTGGAACATACCTGGGAAAGGATACAATCAAAACAGTACTCTAAAGCTGGGCATGGTGGTGCACACCTGTGGTAGCAGCTCTACTCAGAAGACTAAGTCACAAGGTTCACTTAAAACAAGAAGTTCGGGCTGGGGTTGTGGCTCAGCGGTAGAGTGCTCGCCTAGCGCGTGCGCGACCCGGGTTCGATCCTCAGCACCATGTAAATAAACACATTGTGTACAACTAAAACAAATAAATAAATATTAAAAAAACAAACAAACAAGAAGTTCAAGACCAGCCTGGGCAACATAGTTAGAGACCTATCTCAAATAATAGTAATAATAATAATAATTTTCTGTCAAATTTTAGAGATTATAATTTTTTCTCTTTTGTTCCAAAGATAATTTGACATCATGATTCAGCATATAGTTCAATAGACTCCTGCAGTATGGATACTTTAAAGCCTCTGACAGCTTCCCAGTGGGCATGAAAATGCCCACCTGCTTTCTTATTATTTTATTTATTTAATATTTATTTATTTGCTTTAGTTATACACAATATGTTTTATTTTTACGTGGTGCAGAGGATCGAACCCGGGCCGCGCACATGCTAGGTGAGCGCTCTACCGCTGAGCCACAACCCCAGCCCTGCTCTCTTATTATTTGACTTTTCTGGTACTCCTTTTCATATACCACACATATTGATTGTTTTGGGGGCTATAGAAATGAAAGTCATCCACCATGATATTTTGGATGACATTATCTTCCTGCTTCCAGAGTTATTGATGAGATCACATATTCCCTTTTTTATTTTATTGTTTTTTTTTTTTTTTTTTTTTTTTTGCTTGTAACTTAATTTTTTACCCATGTTGAAGTTTTAAGGATTTTGCTATTATCCCTAGTGCTCTGCTACTTCAAGATGATGAGGATTAATGAGTCTTTTATAAATTATTGTCTATGGCCTCTATAATTTGGAAAACTGTGTCCTTTCATTAAAGACTTTGTTCATTTGTTATTCATAACTTTTCTTTAGTACTTTTTTTTCTTTGTTTTCTGATTCTTATTAACAAATATCTTTTCAGTCAAATGTAAGACTTGCTAGACTGATCCCTATTGTCTTCCATTTTCAATGTATGTTCTCTAATTCTATATCCTGGAATATTTTCTTAATTTCACCTTTTAGGTGTGTTTTTTTTTTTTTTTTTTTTTTTTTTTTTTGAGTTGTAGATGGACAGCGTGCCTTTATTTTATTTGTTTATTTTTATGTGCTGCTGAGGATCGAACCCAGTGCCTCATACATGCAAGGCAAGAACTCTGCCACTGAGCTACAGCCCCAGTCCTACACTTTCTTTTTATGTATGTACACGTTTGTGTGTGTGTGTGTACAAATATATGTGTGTGTAGATTGATAGTCCCCAACTGATGGTGGTTCAACCTGATTTTTCAACTTTATGATGACGTAAAAGTGATAAGCATTCAACTGAAACCATAGCATTTTGATTTTTCCTCAGCCTAGCAATATGCAGAATTATAGCTTCTTGTCTTGCTGATCAGAGGCAGCTAGTCTTCTGCATGATCACAAGGGTAAAGAACTAATATTCTCCCATGTGCTGTGTTGCAAGCTATGATGGTTAGTAGGTTAGGTGTATAAAAATTTCAACATAACAATGAGTTATCAGGATATAAACCTCTTAAGTTGAGGGGCTTCTTTTTGTCTATCATCTAATTCTGTAATAGTTTAAAATTCCAAGTGTTTTCTTTTGGTCTCTGGTCTTCTTTCCTTCTTCCTTCCTTCCACATTTCCTTTTTCTCTTCCTTCCTCTTTTTCTTTATTTCTTAAAAACCTCTTGCTTCTGCTTTTTGTGACCGCAGTGTCTTCGCTCATCTCTCTGACTATATCCAATACAGGGCTTTAGCTGCTTCTCTTCCTGTGTCTCCATGGCAGTGATGGAAGTAGTTTGGACTTCAGGATTGCATCCAGAGTCTGGTCACATGTGAGACTACAAGTCCAAGGATGGTGTGCTCCCACTCCAGGACTTCTATAAACTCTTCAGCACAATGATATTTGGGAGTGAGCAATGAAGCCTGAGATGGGAAGATGACCATAAATTATGATGCCTTTTTGTGCTTTTAGGAATATGGTTGAGAATTTTTAAAATTTTTTATGACTTTATTTTATTTATTTACTTTTTTAAAAAATATTTATTTATTTATTTGCCACAATCCCAGCCCTTTATTTACTTTCTTAATGTGGTACCGAGCATCGAACCCTGTACCTCACCTGTGCTAGGCAAGTGCTCTACCACTGAGCTACAGCCCCAGCCCCTATGATTGAGAATTTAATATATATATATATATATTTGTACATATATATATTATATATGTACATATATACATTATATATTATATATGTACATATATATTATATATGTACATATACATATATTATATATATTCATAATCTTGATTTTAATATAAAAATTACAAAAGGAATAGAATGCAATTGGATATTTAAATATATGCAAGAAACTGTGTGTTTCCTAGTAGTCTAGTAGTCATGTAGCTAGGAACAGATTTTTTAAATCAATATTTTTCCTCTGTTTCTTGTCATTGTGTTTCAGGTAAAATATATTGCCCTATTTTGTTTTATAAGCCCATTCTTTGAGAACTTTAGTGCCCTTATTTAAGCAGGGTGAGAGACAGTAAATATTAAAACCAACACAAAATGCATATATGGTTAGTAACAAGTACTTTGAAGAAAAATATACTCAGAGAAGAGTGGAACATCATTTGCAACACTATTCTAAACAAGCTGGTCATGGAAGTCCTCCCTGAAGAGATGGTAGTTTAAGCAGGAACCAAATGAAGTAAGGGAGAAAGCCATGCAAGTATTTGGAGGAAGACCATTCTGGGAAGAAAGAACAGGGAATTCAAAATGTCTTGGAAGAAAGCTTTTGGCAATGTCAAGAAACAGCAAGAAGGACTGTATGAATGCAGCCTGGTGAAAATGGGCAATGGGTTGGTAATATCTGTAGTTATGCAAGGACTTAGCTTGCCATTGCAAAAATTTTGGCTTTTATTTTCAGTGTAACACTGTCATGTATTATAGGGGGTGATAAATTAATATGATCTGACCTGGGCATTTTAAGCATTACTGGCTCCCACATAGAAATAAAGCAGGGGAAATGGATTAGGAAATGATGGTCTTTGAACTGATGAGAATAACAAGGATATGATGGTAAAGTGTTTACATAGAGCCAGCAGGTTTTGCCAATCTATAAAGCAGGCATGGGAAAAAATAAGAAATAGGGGTTATTTAATTTTTTTTTTTTTTTTGAGAAAGCGGGTCACAGATGGTACCATTTATTGAATTAGGAAAATTTGCAGAGTAGCAGTTTTGAGGAAAGGGGAATTATGACTATTTTCTCAATAACTTTGAGTTTGATATTTGCCAATTGAATGTTTAAATTGAAATGTTGAGTAGGCAGAGATATATGAGTCTAAATTTCTTTATTGAGAAGTCATGTTTTCTTTTGAGGCATTGATAGTTACTGAAATAACTTAAGTACTATGAGTATGCTAATGACAACTATTTGTGGTAAGGGAGAGCATAATGTTTTCCTTATTGGAATGTGTACACATTTTGCCTAACTTTATTATAATCAAAATATGATTATCATATAAAATTAAGAAGACAATATAGATGACAATAAAGGGAAAAATCATCTCAATTTTACATTTCAGGGGCATGATTATTATTTTGTACATTTTCTTCTAATGAATTAAAATTTTATATTATGGGCCTTTTTTGTTTGATCAAATACTCACTGGATACATGAGACATTTATTACAACACAATAAAAGCTAAATAACTTCAATAATTAAGATATTGGCGCACTAATCAATAGTTCAATGAACTGAACAAAGGCCTCTGAAACAGGTTATAGTTTTATATGAAAATTTAGTATATGACAGTCTCATATACCATAAAGGAATATGTTCAACAAATAAAGGTACAACTTTATCTCATACCATAACTCATTCTCAAATGTAAAATTATTAAAGCATAAATATTAAACTGTCTTGGAATTTGCCCTTACCTCCTTAAGCCTTTTTGTCAACAGAGAATCCCTTTAAAATATGCCACATGACATGATTTTTTAAAGTTTAAATCCTCCAATGCTTTCTATTTCATGCAGATGAAGGCCAAATGGTGCATGAACTATTAAATAACCGGAATCCTCCTATGAATGCCCAACCACTTTCCTTTTCTACTTCAGCTCTGCTAGCCTCACTTTCCTCACCCCCCACCCTCATTCTTCCACCTTGGTGTCTACTTGCTAGTCACTGTGTGGAAAGCTCCCCCACTGTCCTGGTGGCTTGCTCCAGCGGCAGCACAGTCAGGTCTCAGACACTTGGAGGCCTTCCCTCAACATGACATTTAAAAGAGTATCTGAAAATCCTGATTTCTTCCCACTGTACCTTCTCTCCAAGATTCTCCCTCCTTCTTAACCTTTTTGATTGTTCTGTATCAAATGTACCTGTTCTATTATGTATTTGCTTATAGATTGTATTCCTATATTAAAATTAAAAATACAAAGCAGGGAGTTTATTTATTTTGAGGATGGCTTTATCCCCGACCCTGGTATACTTCCTGGCATCTATTTAGGCACTGAATAGTTTTTATGAATAAATTGAAGGATAAACGAATGAATTCATGACAACATGGAGGCCAATAGTAGCTGATATTTTTCTAGAAAGTGTTTTCTGAACATAAGTGAGTAAGTCAAAAGAGAAGATAAGACTTTCACAAAAAAAAAAAAAAAAGCAGTTTAAACATCAAGTAGGAGAGAAAAACCTGTTTTCTATTTTTTATTCCTTTTATACAAAGATGACAAAGAAGAAAGATGGAGGAGGTAGTAGTGGAGGAGGAGGAAAAGAAAAACAGGAAATTACAAATCTGAAGGGTGATTTGGTTTCTCTCTCTTGTAATTTGTTCTTGGGCCAGATTCATCTGTTAAATTCTCTGGAGGGTAACTACAGACTCCAGAGCAGCAAACAGAGAGTGAGAAAATGAGTAGTACATGGATGAAAGGAGAGGGATAGGACTTAGAGAACAAAACAATACAAAGCCAGGCTACAGCTGGCCATGCTGGACTGATGGTTGCACACTGTAAAAATACCATTAATGTTGGAGGGAAAGAAATGGTATTTTAAACCCAACTGTAATCCCCCTCTATTTTCTGTTACTCTGGAAAAGCAGTATTTACAATGGTTTCCTCTCTGCCTCCCACATGGGATTTAGCCACTGTTGTAACCTTGTGTTGTTCATTGTGCAGCTAGAAAAGTACAATTCCACTACATTTAAGCCACTTTGTAAGAGGAAATGCAACTGTCAGCTCAGGTGGCTTTAAGCTGTCAGAGCTTGGTGAATAAAACCAACTCATCACTCCTCAACATCCCCACACGAGGAGAGAAGCTGACACATAAGAGTTTTATCTTCCTGGAATAAACCCTTCCCATGCAATGCTATAATCGCATTGAAGTGCACATTGAAGTCACCCGTGGAGACTTAAACTCGACTGGCTTTCCTTTTCCCTCCAGAGATTCTGATTTACTTATCCTAGGATATTGCCTGGCCATCAGGACTTGTAAATGCTCCTAGGTGATTTAGGTGCAGCCAAAATTGAGAACCATCATAAGTATTTTTTTTTTCTCTTTTCTTCTTTTTCTCCCTCCCATAGTGCACACTTTATTATTATTATCATTATTATTATTATTATTATTATTATTATTATTATTTTGTTTGTTTTTTTAACTACCAGAATAATTTTTTTCTCTTCTTTCCTATCACATCCAAATTTTGACTCAGGCTTCTACTTCAACCTTCTTTGGGAAATTGTGATGAAAATTACCGTCTCCAAACTTTAAGAAAAAACTTTTCTAGACTTGGATTAATTAATCCATTCTATTGTTCTCTCCATAATAACTGGTCCAGGGATGAGTGAGTAATATAAGCAGCCCCATTCAGCTGGAGCACAGGATGCTTGCTTATGTCTGAGCTAAGAACATTTTCTCCTTTCCTCAGGACATTGTAGCTTGTGGACGTGAAGTTGGGAACCTCTACCAGAATTTTTCCCCAAGAGAAAAGCAGGGTGAGGGAGTATAGCCAAGGGAAACTGCAGAGAGAAAGAGCTGAGTGAGGTGCTTAAGATTATCTCCAAGCCACACTCCTTCTCGGATTCCAGCTAAATATCAATGAAGGGCCTTTTAATTTATGTCAGTTGAAATTTGATGTAGCTAAAATATCCAAATTTATTCCCGTGTGCCATTGTTTTTCCTCCCTCTGGACCAGTTGTTAAAGAAAGATGTCAAGATCCTCATTTGGTATCCACAGGGGCCTGAAGCAATGTTGGTAATCATTCTTTCTGATCACCTCCTAGAATAAGGTCGATACTTAGGTAAGGAAGATACCTTTTTTGTGGTATGAACTGGAAGTGCTAGCTTCCAGGATCTGTGTGGGGTTAATGGATGTGACAACTGCAATAAAGAGTACTAATATTCTATACCGTTGCTTTCTCGGAGGCCCCATAACAAGCAAGTCACCTATCTGTGAGCAAATCAATAGGTGTTTGGTGCATGGTTCACAGGAACACTGTGTTAGGAAGTGTGATGTCGGTTTGTGGAACACAGAGAAATGAAACAAATGTGTGACTCATGGCCTCAATTAGTCTACTGTTTTATTTGATTTTAATTGACAAGTTACAATTATGTATATCTATGGAGTACAATGTGATGTTTTGACTTATGTATACATTA
Source organism: Tamias sibiricus (assembly GCA_025594165.1). NCBI lineage: Eukaryota > Metazoa > Chordata > Mammalia > Rodentia > Sciuridae > Tamias > Tamias sibiricus. The sequence goes on from CM046668.1 coordinate 64,077,001, forward strand.
TAGAAAATTCAATCAAGCTAATTAACATATCCATCACCTCACTGATTTATCATTTTTTTGTGTGGTGAAAACACTAGAAATATATTTTAGCAACTGTGCTATTTTAATTGAGCAGTCCTTCATGTATTTTATTTCCAAGTTGTAACTGTATTATGCTTCTCCATGGGAAGAGAGCTCTCGGATCATGTCTTACCTAATGTCCTGTCTTTTCTGTCTGTAGAACACCGAGCCAGAGCTCACCAAAGCAGATAACTTGTTGTACCGTCAATCCATGACCCTCCCTAGGTATAATCTTTTCTTTTTAATTTTTAATTTTTTCTTTTTAGATATGCATGACAGTAGAATGTATTTTCACATACAGGGAGTATAACTTTTTCTAATTAGGATCCCAATCTTGTGGTTGTAATGCTGTAGAGTTTCACTGGTGATGTATTCATATATGATCATAGGAAATTTATTTTTACTACCAAAATAAACCCATGCTTCTGCTGGCTTGGAAATGAAACTACAACCAGAATGGGTACAGAAATCTTTCTCTCAGAATTCCCCTCATATCTTATATATTAATTTTGTTAAATTTTAGAAACTAGTACTTTTCAAATGACCAGGCAAGCTTCCCCTGTGCACCATTGTCTAGCAACATTTCACTGTCTAGGCTTTGCCTCAGACTGACCTTTCTCCTCTGGGAATGAAATTCTCCCCTTCCTACAAGAATTGGACATTTTTCTGATTCAACAAACCAATCTGACAAAGAAACTATAGTCTTGAAGGAATTCTGAAGTCTGATTAAAAATATAGCCTTCAAATATTTTCCTAGTTTCATGTGGAATGAAATCATTTGGATTTTATAGGCCGATTTCAGTCAAATTGACAGAGAGGCAAAAGTCTCGGAGATATATTGAGTTTTCTTGTAGGCAGCCACCCATGAAGTGAAAATCCAGGGGAAATCAAATTTCTTTAGTTCAGTCATTTGCCTCCAGTAATGACTTGCTTTTGCACCAACCATAACATTTCTCTACCATTATAACGATTTAGAACATTTTTGTGTATCAGATTATTTTCACTTCGACACAGTTTTCCCTGCTTCACTGCCAAACCAATCCAATGCTCTAAGGTGCTGTCGGTTCACATGAAGGGACAATTTGCAGCCTCCACTGAGTAGGTGAAGTGCTCCATCATGACTGGTTACACTCAAGTCATGAGTCTTTATCTTCAGCTCAAAGCAGCCCTGTATTTTCTGTTAAAGCCTGTGAGTCAAAGTCTAGAGACCTTAGATTTTAGATTGTGGGTATAGGTGAGTGTAGAAGCAGGAACGAAGATTTCAGAGGGCTCTTTTTTAACTCATGTATAGTGCTGGAGTGGGCTTAAAGATGTACATACTGTGCCCCAACTTACTGACAGTCCCTTTAATGCCTCTAAAGAGACTCACTTTCGGGCTTTAATACCAAGAGAGGGGCCCCTCCAGGAAGAGCCCATACAACTCATCAAGTTTTCCAAAGACTTGTAGTGTTTGGTTTTCAACCCTTTCATTATGAAATAGAACTTATATATACGAAAGTATATAAAATTTAGTTTGCTAAAAACACTCATACAAACATTTCATAGGTGAAGCATAAGAATGTTATCAACATTTCCAGAATCTCCTTGTGTCTCTTCCCACTGACTGTCTCATCCCTTTGGAAAAAGCATTAGCCTGACACTAGTAATAATTCCTTGTTTTCTTTAATTTATTTTTAATTTATAGATCACTAAACACAATGTTGTTTGTTGCCTTCTTTGAACACTGTATAAATGAAAGCATACTGGCATGCATTTTCTAAAATTTGCTGCTTTTCACTCAAGATTATAAATTTTAGACATATTGTTGCAAATAATTCATAATATTTTTGCTATATAGTATTCTATGGTTTATTGCTCTCACAATTTGTTTATTTATTATACTATTAGAGTACCATTTTTAATTTTTTAAAAAATTTGGAAAATACAGCTTTGATTTTTTTTCTTTATTTCTTGTTGCAGATAAATATACAAATTTTACATAGGACAGTTTTTCTAGGTGTCCCTTCACCCCCCACATCTTTAGCATTTCGAGATAATGCAGTTTCCAAATGATGTGCTGTATCACATATCTTTGCTAACACTTGGAAAAGTATGTTTTAGTACCTGACAATATGCACGTATGTATTGCATCTCTTTATAATTATAATATGCGTTTCCTTGATTAATAACGAATTTTCATGTTAACTTTTAACTATTTTTTGGTGATTTAGATATCCCAATTAAAAGAACTCTTCAAACATTTAGCCAGTTTTTTTGTTGAATTATCTTCCTGTTTCACTTTGATTATTAGGAGTTTCTTACATACAATAGATATTAGTTCCTTTTCATTATAGATATTGCATATTTGTTTTCCCAATCTGAAACTGATCTTGTCTTTATAATAAATGTCTTTTGATAAATGGAAATCATTCATTTAATATGTTGTTCTTTGTAAGTCTTTAGGGCTGTGTGTTTTGTACTTTGTGTAAGAAATTCTTTCCTACTCTGAGGTCTAAAGATATTCTCCCATACTCTCTCTCTTAAAAGCTTTTTAGCTTTTGTCTTTAAATTTTAGATCTTGAAGATTAACTTAGATCTTTAATAATTGATTTTTTTCTTAATATGTTGAGAATCAGGAATTCAATGAAAAAAAAAATCTGCTGGTCAATTACTCCAGCATGGTTTATTAATAGTTTGTGTTTCCTGTACTTGTCTGAAGTGATATCTTGATAAGTCAAACATTCATGTATATTTAGTCCTGGTGCTAAAGCTTTCTAAACTGTCTCACTGATCCATATTTGCCAATATCACATTGTCTGTATTACTATAGATTCAAGATATATAACGATACACAGCAAGTTTCCCCACCTTATTTTCCTTCAGAAATGTATTGGCTCTTTTTAGATCTTTATAATTCCACCTAAATTTAAACATCAGTTTATTGAGACCAAGACTACAATTGCATTGAATGTATAAATGATTTTATGAAGAAGTCATGAACACTGTATATCTATCCATTATCTTTAGGTTTTCTTTAATCTTTCCACTGGTTACAAAATTTACCTACAGAGGAATTACATATCTTTTATTAGATTCATTAATGAATTTTAGAGCATTTATATGGATATATAAATGATAGCTTTTAAAAATCTCATAGACTAACAGTTTTGATGGTATATACATTTATCAGAGATATTTTATAGAGATTTTTATTATACTGAACTTTCTAGGCCCTTTTATAAATTCAAATTGTTTGTACATTTCTCCACACAAAATATCATTTACTTATGGGTGATACTGATATCATTTTTAAGGAATGAATTGAAAAAGATTAGGTAAATTGAGATATTTTTGTTGATTTTCTTGCCAATAGACTATCTTGATTACTGTACCTTATGTCAAGTCTTGATATCAGGTAATATAAATGCCCCATTTTTTTTCTTTAATTTTTAATATTGCTTTGGCTATTCTAGAATCTTTTTTCTTATATTTCTAAAATATGTTTATTGAAGTTCAATTTCACATATAGTGTTAGAATATACATTTAAAAATATGTACTAGACTTGTGTTATTCAAATGCCTATAAAATGACACAACAAAGTTTTAAATGTGATAGATTTTTTGTTTTAAAAAAGACCACTGTTATCTGGAGATTACTATCCTACAGCTACCAATTGTAATCCAGTTACAGTGTGGGGTGAAAGGTCATTTACCAAGAAAGAATTCAGGCTGTCTTAGAAAACAATCTTCCCTGACATGCTACCAGATTTTTTTTTTCCTTTTTTTATTATTATTTTTATTTGTTCTGCTTAGTTGTACATGACAGAAGAATGCATTTCAATTCATTGTACACAAATGGAGCGGAACATTTTTATATTCAATATCAATATTTAAAATCAATATCAACATCTAAAATCAACATGTCAAGTACCAGCCTGCATAAACTTTTATTGGGAATTTTTGTTGATATATGTTGAGTTTATAAATCAATTTAGAATTGACATGGTAACAATATGCATGAAAATGGTATGTGTGTATTTTTAAGACTTTATTTCCTTTGGGTATATCTATTTTGGGGGGTACATACTTTGTGAAACTTTTGTCAAACTTATCCCTAAGCATTTCATATTTTTGCTACTTTTATAAATTATATGGAATTCTTAATATGTCAATTTTTGATTACTGACTGCTAGTACATAAAACTCCAAATGATTCTGAATGCTAATCTAACATCCTACAATCATGCTAAACTCACACATTAGGTCTGTTAGCTTATTTTCTTTTTATATTCCATAAGCTATCTTACATAATCATTTGTGTTTTCTACAAAGACAGTCTTAGTTCTTCCTTTCTAATAATGTGTCATTTCATATTTTTCATACCTTATTGCACTGATTGGAATCTCCAGCACAGTATTAAATAGAGGTGGTGACAACAAATATTCTTTCCTTGATCTTGATCTTAGAATACTTAATTTTTTTTAACCATTAAGAATGATGTTGCCAGACACAGTGGTGCATACCTGTAATCCCAGAAAATTGGGAGACTGAGGCAGGAGGGTGGCAAGTTCTAAACCAACCTTAGCAACTTAGTGAGACCTTTTCTCAAAGTAAAAAATAAATAAATGGGATGGCTTCCGACTAAAAGCTTCTTCTCAGCAAAGGAAACAATAAAATGAAGAGAGAGCATACAAAATGGGAAAAGTTCTTTACCACATGCACCTCAGACAGAGCACTAATCTCCATGATATATAAAGAACTCAAAAAAAAAAAAAAAAAAAAAAAACTGAACACGAATAAAAACCCACAAATAACCCAATCAATAAAAGGGGTAAGGAACTGAACAGACACTTCACAAAGAAGTGTACAACAAACACAATCTATCAACAAACATATAAAATAATGTTCATAATCTCTAGTAATTAGAGAAATGAAAATCAAAACTACTCTAAGATTTCATCTTACTCCAGTCAGAATGGCAATTATCAAGAATATAAGCAATAATAAGGGTTGGTGAGAATGTGGAGAAAAAGGTATACTCATACATTGTTGGTGGGACTGAAAATTGGTGCAACCACTCTGGAAAGCAGTATGGAGATACTTAAGAAAACTGGGATGGAACCACCATTTTATCCAGCTATCCCACTCCTTGGTTTATACCTAAAAGACTTAACATCAGCTTACTACTGTGGTGCAGGTACATCAATGTTTATAGCAGCTCAATTCAAAATAGCTAAACTCTGGAACCAACCTAGATGCCCTTCAACAAATGAATGGATAAAGAAAATGTGGTACATATATACAATGGAATATTACTCAGCCTTAGAAGAATGAAATTATTGCATTTGAAGGTAAATGGATGAAACTAGAGAACATCATGCTAAGTGAAATAAGCTAATTCCCAAACCAAAAGCTGAATGTTTTCTCTGATAAGCAGATGCTGATCCATAGTGGGTTGGGGGTTAGGGAAGAATGAAAGAACTTTGGTTTGTGTAGATAGAAGTGAAGGAAGGTGTAGGGTTGTGGGGATGGTAAGGACAATAGAATGAGACAGACATTATTACCCTTTATACTTGTATGATTACACTAGTGGAGTGACTCTGAACCATGTACAGCCAGAGGAATGAGAATTTATGCTCCATTTGTGTACAATATTTACATTCTACTGTAATTAATAAATTAATTAAAAATAAAATAAAAAATAATAAGGGTTGAGAAATTTAGCTCAGTGGTAAAGTTCCCCTGGATTCAATTCTCAGTACCAAAGGAGGGAAAGAAAGAAAGAAAAAAAGGAAGGAAGGAAGCAAGAAGGGAGGGAGGGAGGGAGGAAGGAAGAAAGGAGGAAAGAAAGAAAAAGATGTTAACTGAAAATTTTCATTTGTCAGATTGAGAATATATCTACTTTCTGTTTTATAAGAATTTTTTTAATCAGTAATGGATGTTAGTTTTATCAAATGTCCAGCATCTATTGAGATGACTTCATTTTGGGAGGTGGGTATATGATTTTATGCTATTAATAAGATGAGTTATGTGGATTTTTATTTAAATATCAAACAAACTTCACTACTGGGATAAATTGAAATTAGTCATGATCTGTGATCAGTTTTATAAACTGCTGGATGTCTTTTCCTAAAACTTTTGAAAATATTTTCAATGTTAAGGAGGGATATTGTTCTATAATTTTCTTATAATGTCTTGGTCTGATTATTGCTATCAGAGTAATACTGTTCTCATAAAATACTTTAAGATGTAGTTTCTTCAGTTTTCTAGGAGAGTTTGCAGGTAGACATATTTTACAATCTGGTATGTGTTAAATATTTATAAATAATCTGTGCATGATCTAAATTAATGTACATTCTGCAGTCAATGAGTCAATTTTGTTAATTATGCTTTTAAAATTTTTTATATCTGCTATTTTTGAATACTTGACTATTGATTCATGAGAGAAAAATGTTGAACTTTCTAACATTGAAGTTTTATCAATTTCTTTGTATTTTTGGTCAATTTTTGTTTTGAATAATTTAAGGCTCTGCTAATATTCACGAACAGTTTTAAAATGGCTACATCATTCTGCTCATTGAATCTTTTATAATTGCAAAGTTATTTTTTTTAATTCTGCTTATACTTAACTTAAAGTCGTTTTAATTGCTTATTAATATAGTTATATCAGCTTTATCTTCATTAGGATTTAATGACATATCTTCTTCCATCTGCCGATTGTCAACATTTTCTATACCCATGTACTCTATGTATGTTCCTTCAAAAGAGTAAAGACTATTTTCTTCAGTCTGGTTATCTTATTTTTTTAACTAGCACTTTTAGTCTAATTGTATTCAGTACAATCACTGATGTATTTGGATTTATTTATACCATCTTGTATTGTACTATCCATTTGTGGTCTCTGGTTTAATGTCTCTTTTCTTATTTATTTCAGATGATTAAATGTCCTTAATGATATTTTATTCTATTAAGACCCCTTTTCCATATTTTTTGTGGTATTATTAGAAATTATAACTTGCATAATTGTTAAAATTTGTAAGTAATCAATCTTTTTTTTCCATTTTTATTCTAATTTGTTATACATGTTTACAGAGTACATTTCATTTCATATTACATATAAAGAGCACAATTTCTCAAGTTGCTGGTTTTATATAAAGTAATTTTACAATTGTGTCTTCATACATGTATTTAGGGTAGTCATGGATAACTCAGTCTGCCATTATTCCTATGCCCTTGCCCCCCTCCTCCTCCCCCCTTTGTTCTATTTAAAGTTTTTTCATTCCTCTCATCCCCACTCCCTTGCCTTTATAAATTAGTATCTTCATATCAAAGAGATCATTCGACTTTTGGTTTTTGGGGATTGGCTAACTTTACTTAGCATTATTTTCTACAACTCCATCCATTTACCTGAAAATGCCATGATTTTATTCTCTTTTAGTGCTGAGTAGTGTTCCATTGTGTATGAATACCAAAGTTTCCTTATCCATTCATCTGCTGATGGGTATCAGGGTTGGTTCCACAGTCTAGCTATTGTGAATTGTGCTGCTATAAACATTGATGTGGCTGTGTCTCTGTAGTAAGTTGTTTTTAAGTCCTTTGGGAAAAGACCAAGGAGTGGGATAGCTGGGTCAAATGGTGGTTCCATTCCAAGTTTTCCTAGGAATCTCCATACTACTTTCCAGATTGAATTCACCAATTTGCAGTCCCACCAGCAATGTAGGAGTTTGCCTTTCAGTAATCAATCTTTTTACCCTTGTCATTGAAAATACTAGGATCTTAGAACTTTTACCTCATTCATACCAACCATTTCAATTTACTAATCATGTTATCTGGCTTTTTTCTTTGATTACCTTATATTTAATTTTATCTTGTTTATTATGTTTTTAGCCCAATGGATATTATATTTTTGTTTAATAGATTCAGCATTCATTTATATCGCCTACTTAGATCCTCATGTTTCTTAGATCCTCATGTCCTCTCACAACTCAGACATTCGGTCAGAGATCACTTTCTTTCTTTTTTAAAAATATTTTTTAGTTGTAGATGGACACAATACCTTTATTTAATTTATTTTTTTTTATGTGATGCTGAGGATTGAACTAGTGCCTCACATGTGCCAGGCAAGCACTCTACCACTGAACAACATCCTCATTCTCAGATCACTTTCTTTGATCTGAAATATTTTCTAGCTTTTCAATAACAGACAGTTTTCTGATAAATTCTTCCAGGATTTGTTTTAGTAAAACAAAGGCCTTATTTTGCATTTTTAATTCAAAATTATTTTACTACATTTAGAATTCTAGGCTTGCAGTTATACATAATATTCTATTATTTTTCTTCATGTTGCTTAACATTTTAAACTACAAATTTAATTATAATTATATACTTATTTGCTCAACATCTGTATCCCAACTGGTTTGCTGGACCATAAGTTCTATGTGGATAGGAACATTTCCCATTTTACTCATTATTGAATGTTTCAACTTAGAAATGCCTGGAATATGAAGGTAAACAACATATACTTCAATGACACAGTAACAGAACAAGTAAATTAACATACTGCTTTCAGGATACTGCCTCCAAGCATCTAAGTCTTGGTTAAATATGACATTCCTAAATGTTCAGCATGAACACCATGGTGCTTAGCTGCAAATGTGACACAAGTTATTGTGATACTAGGAGTGTCTCCTGATTGTTCAGCATGTACTTCATGCAACCCAGCTACCATAAAGCAAAAGTAGCCATGATTATATTGAAAAGGCATATCCTATCTTATCAAGGAAGTTTTAGGCTTCAGAGGACTGGTTTCATAAATGAGACTCAATATCAACTTCAGAAGGTCAGCACAACTAGGAATCATCACAGGAGGTAATATCTTTGAGGCCAAACAGTTCTGTCAGAGGATATATCAAATGAAACCTGAGACACTCACTGTAGTGAAAGAAATCCTTCATACTCCTTGCTTTAATGGGTTGTCTCTATGTTGTGCAAGATGTCTTTATTTTAGAGGAAACACCTCCTCTTTCACTGAAAATACCTCACTCTAGGCAGTTTGTATCCGGATTCCAGGACACAGGAGTGACAGGCATGGCAGTATATGGCTAAAATTACCGACTCTGTTAAGCTGAAGTTTAGATTTTCCAGTCAAAGTCAAGGGCACTTTTGCAACTGAACTGATTAGCCATGAGTCTCTGAGCATTTAATCAATGCAAAGGTGCCTTTTTATAATGCATCACAGGAAGTCAAACTTTCCAGTCTGAATCCATACCCTAAGGTCATATGCAACTGTGCAGTGCTTCTATGTAACTTCCCTCTTGTGAACCTGCAGCTCTTGAATCTTTGCTCAGCTCTGATATTTGCAATCCTCTTTTAAGATAAGGAGTTTCGGGAAACTTTATTGAACAAAATTTTCCATAAGTCAAGAATATTTTCTTTAATTTAGTCCCAAGATGCTCAGAAGAAAAAAAAAAATCAATGTTAAGGTTTTCAGCAGAAGCTTTAATCACATTTAAAAAAATAACTATTTACCCGTTCGTGAAGTCAGTAAATTTACCTGTGAAGAATTAAATATGAATGCAATAGCTCTCATATACAGAAATAAGTAATTTTTTTTCCAGAATTCACCCTATATTGCTGTGGGTGCTTTGTGTTTGCCTAATTGTGAGTCATCTTCTTCTTTTGATGAAGTAATTCAAATCTGAATGTTTTCATTATGAAAATAAGAGCCCACTCCAAGTTTTCTTTTTGAGAATTTCTGAGCTTTGGACATGAGATGATCACGTCTCTTGAGGAAACAACACTAGGAAAATCAAAACTTGTTTTTAGCACAGAAACTGCAGCTCTAAATTTATTTAAATGGGTTCAGTTTTCTATTTCAATTCCTGTTTAAAGGAAAGGAAAGGACGAATTTTTAGCACCATAGATAATCTGTGGAAAGATGCAACTGTGCATCAAGATTACAACAGAACGGATGTACAGTCTATAAGATGTGCTGTATCTTCTTGAAACATACCTTTAATTTGAGTGGAAGGGAAAGAAGGGCATTTGAACTTACACACTTATGGAAAGCTCTATATTCTAACACAGATTGTAAGGTATGATATAGATTATCCACGTATGAAGTCAGTGAGATGGAAACCTGGGAATTTAGACAAGAGTTTAAGAGAAACAGAAGGTAGGATTTACTGAATTTATTTCCTGAGCCAAGGAATATCAGGCTGGAATTGCTTGTTAATTTTCTTTTCTTTTCTTTCTTTTTTTTTTTTTTTTTTTTAAATGGATGGACGTTTTCATCCCTTAAAAGCTTGCCAAAACAATACATAAAATTTTTGAAACAGTAATTACTTTCTGAGAGGGACAGGGGGAGGGAAAGAAGGAAAGTTTTGATTTTCATCATAAACTTTTTTTTTAGATTATTTATTTACTTATTCATAATGAACAAGTATATTATCTTTTTACGTACAACTGCTTGTATACAAAGTATATAAGTACCATTCAGATCTATAATCATGCATTTAGAATAGTGATATCCATCTCATTCAACCACCATTTTTCCTCCCTTCTCCCCCCCCCCGCTCCCTCCCTTGCCCTCCCTTTCCTTTGACCATTCTAGTGTTCCTCTAATCCTATGTACCCCCATCCAATCACACTGTGAACTAACCTCCTTATATCAGAGAAAACATTTGGTATTTGGATTTTTGAGATTGACTAATTTCACTTAGCATTATATTCTCCAACTTCATCCATTTAACTGCAAATGCCATTATTTTATTCTCTCTTATTGCTGAGTAAAATTCCATTTTGTATATATACCCCATTTTCTTTATCCACTCATCTACTGAGGGACATCTAGGTTGGTTCCACAACCTAGCTATTATGAATTGTGCTACTGTAAACATTGAAGTGGCTGTGTCACTGTAATATGCTGTTTTTAAGTCTTTTGGGAACAGACCCAGGAGTGGGATGGCTGGGTCATAGGGTGGTTCCATTCCCATTTTCCCAAGAAATCTCCATACTGCTTTCCATAGCGGTTGCACCATTTTGCAGTCCCACCAGCAATGTATGAGTGTGCCTTTTTCCCCACATCCTCTCCAACATTTATTGTTGTTTGTGTTCTTGATAGCTGCCATTCTGAATGGAGTGAAATGAAATCTTAGAGTAGTTTTTATTTGCATTTCTCTAATTGCCAGAGAGGTTGAGCATTTTTTCATTTATTTGTTGATTGATTGTATATCTTCTTCTGAGAAGTGTCTTTTCAGTTCCTTAGCCCATTTATTGATTGGGTTATTTGCTTTTTGGTGTAAAGTTTTTTGAGTTCTTTATATATTCTAGAAATTAGTGCTCTATCTGATGTGCATCTATTAAATATTTGTTCCCAATTAGTTGGCTCTCTATTCACCTCACTGATTGTTTCTTTTGCTGAGAAGAAGCTTTTTAGCTTAAATCTATCCCATTCATTAATTCTTGGTAATAGTTCTTGCGCTACGGGATTCTTACTAAGGAACTTGGGGCCTAATCTGACATGTTGGGAATTGGAGCTTACTTTTTCTTCTATTAGGCGTATTGTCTCAGATCTAATTCCTAGGTCCTTGATCCACTTTGAATTGAGTTTTGTGCATGGTGAGAGATACAAATTTAATTTCATTTTGTTGCATATGGATTTCCAGTTTTCCCAGCACCATTTGTTGAAGAGGCTATCCTTTCTCCACTGTACATTTTTGGCACCTTTGTCTAATATAAGATAGCTGAAATTATATGTATTAGTCTCTGTGTCCTCAATTCTGTACCATTGGTCCACCCATCTGTTTTGGTGCCAATACCATGCTGTTTTAGTTACTATTGCTCTATAGTTTAATTTAAAGTCCTGTATGGTGATGCCCCCTGCTTTACTTTTCTTGCTCAGGATTGCTTTGGCTATTCTGGGTCTCTTATTTTTCCAGATGAATTTCATGATTGCTTTTTCTATTTCTTTGAAAAATGACATTGGAATTTTGATTGGAATTGCATTAAATCTGTATAATGCCTTTGGTAGTATGGACATTTTGACAATATTGACTCTACCTATCCAAAAGCAAGGTAGGTCTTTCCATCTTCTAGTTCTTCTATGATTTCTTTCTTTAGTGTTCTATAATTTTCTTTATCGAGGTCTTTCACCTCTTTTGTTAAGTTGATTCCCAGGTATTTAATTTTTTTTGATGCTATTGTAAATGGGGTCGTTTTCATCATTTCCCTTTCAGAGGCTTTGTCACTGATGTATAAAAATGCCTTTGACTTATGGGTATCGATTTTGTATCCTGCTAGTTTGCCGAATTCATTTACTAGTTATAAAAGTTTTCTGGTAGAGTTTTTTGAGTCTTCTAGGTATATTATCATGTCATCAGCAAATAGTGCTAATTCGAGCTCTTCTTTTCCTATCTGGATCCCTTTAATTTCTTTTTGTCTGTCTAATTGCTCTGGCCAGATTTTCCAGTACTATGTTAAATAGCAGTGGTAAAAGGGGGCATCCCTGTCTTGTTCCAGTTTTTAGAGGAAATGCTTTCAATTTTTCTCCATTTAAGATAATGTTAGCTCTGGGCCTTGCATAAATAGCTTTTATAATGTTGAGATATGTTCCTGATATTCCTAGTTTTTCTAGTGTTTTGAAGATAAAGGGGTGCTGTATTTTGTCAAATGCTTTTACTGCATCTATTGAGACAATCATATGATTTTTATCTTTAAGCCTATTGATGTGATGTATTATGTTTATTGATTTCCGAATATTGAACCAGCCCTGCATCCCTGGAATAAAACCCACTTGATCATGGTGCACTATCTTTTTGATATGTTTTTGTATCCGATTTGCCAGAATTTTGTTGAGGATTTTTGCATCTATGTTCATTAAAGATATTGGCCTGAAGTTTTCTTTTTTGGATGTGTCTTTGCCTGGCTTTGGAATTAATGTAATATTGGCCTCATAGAAAGTGTCTGGAAGAGCTCCCTCTTTTTCTATTTCTTGAAATAGTTTGAAGAGCATTGGTATTAATTCTTCTTTGAAAGTCTTGTAGAACTCAGCTGTAAACCCATCTGGTCCTGGACTTTTCCTTGTTGGTAGCTTTTTGATGACATCTTCTATTTCTTTGCTTGTAATTGATCTGTTTAAATTGTGTATATCCTCCAGATCCAGTTTAGGCAAATCATATGACTCTAGAAATCTGTCAATGCATTCAGTATTTTCTATTTTATTAGAGTACAAGTTTTCAAAGTAATTTCTAATTATATTGTGTATATCTGAGGTGTTTGTTGTGATATTCCCTTTTTTATCACGAATGTTAGTAATTTGAGTTTTTTCTCTTCTTCTTTTCGTTAGCATCGCTAAGGGTCTGTCAATTTTGTTTATTTTTCCAAAGAACCAACTTTTAGTTCTGTCAATTCTTTGAATTGTTTCATTAGTCTCAATTTCATTAATTTCTGCTCTGATTTTAATTATTTCCTGTCTTCTGCTGCTCTTGGTGTTAATCTGTTCTTCTTTTTCTAGTGCTTTGAGGCATGATGTTAAGTCATTTATTTGTTGTTTTTTTTTTTTTTTCCTTTTAAGGAATGAACTCAGTGCAATGAATTTTCCTCTTACTACTGCCTTCATAGTGTCCCAGAGATTTCTATATGATGTATCTGTGTTCTCATTTACCTCTAGGAATTTTTTGATCTCCTCTTTGATGTCTTCTTCAACCCCTTGTTCATTCAGTAGCATGTTGTTTAGCTTCCAGTTGATGGAGTAGTTTTTCTTATTCCTTGTTTTGTCATTGATTTCCAATTTCATCCCTTTATGGTCAGATAGCATGCAGGGTAGTATCTCTATTTTTTTATATTTGCTGAGAGTTGCCTTGTGACATAATATATGGTCTATTTTGGAGAAGGAGCCATGTGCTGCTGAGAAAAAAAGTGTATTCTTTTACTGTGGGATGAAATATTCTATATATGTCTGTTAAGTCTAAGTTATTAATTGTTTTCAGGAGGCCTAAGGTTTCTTTGTTTAGCTTTTGTTTGGATGATCTATCTATTGGTGAGAGAGGTGTGTTGAAATCCCCTAGAATAACTGTGTTGTGGTCAATTTTACTCTTGAACTTGAGAAGAGTTTGTTTGATGAATGTAGTTGCTCCATTATTTGGGGCAAATAGATTTATGATTGTTATATCCTGTTGATGAATGGTTCCCTTAAGTAGTAAGAAATATCCATCTTTGTCCCTTTTGATTAGTTTTGGCTTGAAGTCTACCTTATTTGAAATGAGAATGGAAACCCCTGCTTGCTTCCGCAGGCCATGTGAGTGATAAGACTTTTCCCAGCCTTTCACCTTCAGTCTATTGATGTCTTTTCCTATGAGGTGTGTTTCTTGGAGACAGCAAATTGTTAGGTCATTTCTTTTAATCCATTCAGATAATCTGTGTCTTTTGAATGGTGAGTTTAGGCCGTTAACATTCAGGGTTATAATTGAAATGTGATTTTTATTCCAATCCATTTTTATTTGTATTATGATCTTTTGCTTGATTTGGTTTCTCTTCTGGTTGGTATTTCCCTTAGTTTAATATCTCCCTTTGTTGATTTTCATTGTTATTTTTCTCTTCTTCTTCTTCATGAAAAATTTTGCCCAGGATGTTCAGAAGTGCTGGCTTTCGAGATGCGAAATCTTTTAACTTTTGCTTGTCGTGGAAGGTTTTTATTTCATCTTCGAATCTAAAGCTCAATTTTGCTGGATATAAGATTCTTGGTTGACATCCCTTTTCTTTCAGAACTTGAAATATGCTATTCCAGGATCTTCTTGCTTTTACGGTCTGGGTAGAAAAGTCTGAACATAGTCTGATTGTTTTCCCCCTATATGTAATCTGCTTCCTTTCTCTTGTGGCTTTTAATATTCTCTCCTTGCTCAGTATATTAGGCATTTTCATTATAATGTGTCTTGGTGTGGATCTGTTGTGATTTTGTATGTTTGGTGTTTGTTAAGCTTCTTGAACTTGGTTTTCCCATTCATTCCTCAAGTTTGGAAAATTTTCTGTAATTATTTCATTAAATAAATTATTCACTCCTTTGGCTTGAAACTCTGCCCCCTCCTCTACTCCAATCACTCTTATGTTTGGTCTTTTTATGTTGTCCCATATTTCTTGGATGTTCTGTTCTTGGTTTCTTACCATTTTTGCTGTGTAATCTAGATTTTTCTCTAGGGTATATATTTTGTCCTCATTGTCTGAGGTTCTTTCTTCCAAGTGATCTACTCTGTTGGTGATACTTTCGATTGTGCTTTTATTTTGGTTTATTGCTTCTTTCATTTCTGGAATTTCTGTTTGGTTTCTCTTTAGAGCCTCTATCTCCCTATTGAAGTAATCTTTTACTTCCTGTATTTGTTTATGGAGTTCTTTGTCAAAATGATCTTTCGCCATCTGTACTTGCTCCCTCATCTCATTTTTGAGTTCATTCTTAAGTTCCGCAAGCATTTGGCAAATGTAATTTCTAAATTCCATCTCTGGCATTTCACCAACTGTGCATGCCATGGAATCTACTGAGGAGGTATATTGATTTGTTTGTGTCACTTTCCTTCCTTGTTTCTTCATCTTGCTTGTACGTCTATTCTTCTTGCACTATGGGACCTTGACTATTTTGATTTTACCTTAGAACCTTACATTGCTTCTGTAGTACCATGCTATCAGATCCCCATATATTTCCTTTACACTTTAAAATCAGACATTTTCTATTCAGAGAATCCCAGTTTGATCACAATGTACAGATTTAGTTAACCCAGATATTGTTTCCAATTTAGTCTGTAAGCTTCTAATGGGGCTTTATAGATTCAAGTAATGGACACAGAGGTGATATGTTTAGTAAGAGGGAAGTGAGTGAACTGACTTGTTCTTTCTTAGAAAGTATGAAAAGAGAGTTCTATGGAAATGGTTTAGTATCAGCAGATGAGAGAGGAAATAGTGAATGATTAGGTGAAAAGACCAATTTATATATAAACCTAATTTATGCAGCGGTTGAGAGAAGAAATAAAGATGGAAAAGAAGAAAAAGAAAAAAAAAAGAAAAGAAAAAAAGGAAGAAAAAGAAAAACAAGTGACCAAGGAGTAGAAATTAGTATGAGAGAGAGTGAGTCTAGAAAATAGAGAATACACTATATATAATACCACTTTGCTATATATTTCAATTGTACTCGTTCAAAAAAATCCCAATTTCTGCATATAACTTGTTTTTGCCTTTGTTGAGTATGCAATGGCAGGGTATAAATAGGGAAGATGAAGGAAGGAGATAAAATACTAAAGTGAGAAGGAAGAAAAGAAAGAAAGCAAAGAGGAGCAGAAGCAAACAAACACACTGTCAATCAAAGCAAAACAAAACAACAACAAAAAAACCCAGAAACTAACAAACAACCCCCCCAAGAAACAACAAAACAAACAAACAAACAAAAACGTTGAAACCAGGAATAAGTCTCAAGCCAAATGGACCCTTGGAAGCCCTTCGCATTTCCCTTCCAGATTAAGCCAATTGACCCGAATCATGTCCAGTCAGCAATCCTGTGGAGTCAAGGCTGCACCTTTGGCCCTTTGCAGAATGGCACAGTGGAAGAGTGGAGGGGGCTTATCCACAGGATGGGCCCTGCGTTCAGCAGCAGGGAGCTGCCACTCTGGGCCCTGTAGGCCAGGCAAACTGGCGGCTGGATCTCTCCTTCCCACGGGCGGGCAGATGCCTACCTCTTGCTCTGGTCACAACTGGGTGGGTCGCGCTGCTCCTGGGGAGTGGAGGAGGTGCTTCCCCAGGTCTGGCCCTGCATGCAGCAGCAGGGAGCTGCCACTCTGGGCCCTGCAGGCCAGGCAAACTGGCGGCTGGATCTCTCCTACCCGCGAGGGGGTGGGGGGGTGGGGGGGTGGCGGGGGGAGATGCCTACCTCTTACTCTGGTTACCAGTGGGCGGGTCGCACTGCTCCCGTTTCATAAACTTTTTAGATAATTATTTTTCTATTCTAATAATTTCAAGGATTACTTTTAAAAAACATCAGTAGCTATTTTCTGGATGGAGTAATTGAGAACTATACAGGTTGTTAAATGTCTTTTTCTTTTTTACTAAAGCACTAAGTTATTTTTGAGAAATGTTCATTATTGAAAATTAAAAATTACAAATAAACAGAAATAATAACATTAAAACATTTCCAAACCCTATAATACAACAAATAATAGCTATTAGTGTTCAGATGTTTATTCCTCCAAATAGTTCTTAAATAGATTATGCTAATTTAACATACTATATACTTTTCAACATCACATATATTCCTAGAACACCATTTGAAGGACCACGTCATGTGCGATAATTTACTTAATATCCGTTTTTGCTGAACTCATTAATTATTTTAAATTCAATCTTTCCTTTTACATTTATGCATTTGCTTCATTATTTCTTAGGATAAAATCCTAGAAAAGCATTGCTGGCCCAAAGGGAAGACATATGTTTAAGGCATTTGATACAGTTGCCAAATTGCATTTCAGGAAACCTGGACCAATTTAGACTTCCATTAGCAGTGCATCAGAATCTCTGTTTCTTCCAAACCATGCTGTCATTCACTTTTGTCAGCCATTTTAATATTTGTCAATGTAATAGGCTAAAAATTAAATCTCATTATAGAGTTAAATATGTATTCTTTTGTGAATTACTCTTTATTGTTCAATTATTTTTTTCACTGGGATGTTTAAAAACTTCTTCATAATTTGTTACAGCTCTTTGCATAAGTATATTAATACTTATTAAATTATTTCTTAATATATTTTGCAATTTACCGTTTTTTTATTTTTTATTTTTGCAATTTACTGTTTGTTTCAACTTTTTAATGGTGTTCTTTTTCATAGAAAAGATTTACATTTTGATTTCAATTCTATTGAGAGACAGACTATAAAAATCAATAATGTTCATATCATATATAAAAATAGAACTCTGACTTCATAATCTGCAGTTCCTGCCTAAAACACCCTCTTATCTACAATAAACCACTCACAATGCCAGTCTACTATAAATCAGATTTGCAGGGATGGAGATTGCTATCTATTGACAATTTAGGAAGCTAAACAATAACTTCTGTAACAATTGTCCCAAAAGGCCAGAACTTGATTAATAACTGGTGGCTTCCCAATTTTCTGTCCTCACTTTCATCTTAGAACCAATCAAATAAAGACAAATACATTCCCCTAACCAATCACACCGAAGTTCCCATTTCTAGTTAGCCTGCCTGCAGCTTCCCCTTGCTACCAGCCTCTAATCAGGAGGCTGATCACCTGAAGCCTTCTGTTTCCCACTGTGAAACTGTCTCTTCTCTCTGCCTTTGAGTCTTTGCCAAAGTGCAAGTGATGATAGCTCACCTCTCTTGCTCTAGCAAGTTGATGATAAATAGCTTACACTTTTTTTCATTAGGTTGGTCTTCATTTATCTGCACACTACCTATCTGTCTATCATCTATCTCTTCATCCTGTTTTTCCCTCAGGCATGCCTGCCATACTTAGAGAGTCTCCCTTACACTAAGGTTAAGTATTTTTTATCTGTACCATGTTGATCCAAAGTGCTATTTGAATATCTGCATTGCTGCAAACAAATCAAGTAAACTCAGACATGTTGATGACCTTCCCTTGCCTCAACTTCCCATTTGTGAGATAAGTATACTATTAGCTCCAGGAGTCAGCACTATAATTCCAGTGACTTAGGAAGTTGAAGCAAGAGGATATAGCAAGTTCAAGGGAAGCCTCTGCAACTTAGTAAGACCCTTAAAATAAAAATAAAAAAAAATAAATAAATAAAATAGAAAATACTTGGAATGTAGCTTAGTAGTAGAGCATGCTGTGTCAATTCTCAGTACTGAAAAGATAATGAAAACCTAAACCAAAACTCAATGGAGTTTCTGTGAGAACTACATGAGAGAGAGAGAGCTCAGAACTATGCTGATCACATAGTGAATGTATGTTATTATCATTTCTTATACTTTTTCCCAAGTACTTCAACAACTGATTCATGATTATTGCGAGATTTAGAGGTTTCTTACACAAGGGGACAGGTTCACTCTAAGAATAAGTTAAGGAATAATATTTTAAGTTCAGCCAATTTAGGCTCCTGCTCTTTAGGGTATAAATGCATTCCAAAAATAAGGAGAGTGAAGGAAACTTAGGCACTCTGAGAACTGGGAAAATGTTGCCACTTACAGGAACATGGATGCCCAAGACTTAGTCCAAGCCCAATTGGTCTACCATCTTGTGACTCATTTCATACACCAGAAATACCAAGAGTCTCGAGGTGCTTCTTACCCTGCTCCCTCATAGCAGTTGTTTCTCTTAATGAAGTGAAATGGTGTGAATATTTTTTTTTTTTCCTTTGGCCATAATCCCTATAATAATCTCAGCTAGTTCTGTTAGAGATATTGAAAGTGATTTGACTTCCCCATGGACACAGAGTGGTACTCAAATCTGTTGCTAGCAAGGATCCCAGGGAATCTTGATTCTGATTCCTAACTGTGACTATCAGAAATTTAGATGATTCAGGAGACGTGGAGTGTGAGCAATAATCCACATTTAAACAAGCACCACAGATGATTTTGATAACATGGTTCCAGCTTTGAAAAACACTGCTATAGACATGCTCAGATACTAAACTGGCTTGCATTTAATCGGTCACCTAATGTATAAGAAAAAGGGAAAGAAAGGAAAAAGAAAGAAAGCCTAGTGACTCAGAGAGAATAAAGAGAAAAAATTTAGATTGTCCTCCTATTTCATCTTTTACAACAGGCTTTAGAGAAAAAGATTTTTTCCCTTAAGCATTGTGGTTCAGATCATCCTGTCACTGGGACAAACCTGGAAATGTCTAAGGAAACATCAGTCAACTTGATCCCCTGTCCTACAATTACCACGACATTCATTTTCAGTTAGGAACAGTGTTTTGAAACTTTCCTTGGGCTTTTAGTACAGAACTTTCCTTTTAGCTCATTACAAAAGGAATCTTAAAAAAGTAAAGAAAAAGAATGAAGAAAAATGTTTAACTTTCTCCCTACACACATAAATATATCTAATGCCACACTTGAATATGTAATTTTGTTATCTTTCTAATTGTTTCATAAGCTTTCAGCTTGTCTTTTCTGCTAGGTAGTAAAAATAGGAGTTTATTTCATTCTTTTTACCTGTAATAAGAATTTGGAAGAAAATGGGCACAAACAATTCTGTATTAGCTTTTCTCCCCCTTTCATCATGGTTTGGCAGCATTTTCTTTTCTTATTGCTTATATCTTGCACTAAATTTTTTTTTCTTCCATTTATCCTACTTGTTGAAGATGAAGTTTTCTTTTATTTTCTCACTGCATTATCAAGATTTCTTCCTAGACCAGATGAGATACTGTGCTCATATAGACACTGGATTCCTATTCTCACTAGTTGTGATATCTTTCTGTGGCTCAGTTTCCAAATATGTAGAATTAGGATAGTGGGAATATCGACTTTATAGGGAGTTAAATTTTAAAACTCAACTAATTTATAATTGTTTCAAGGATTAAATTAATTAACATATATAAAGTGTTTACAATCGTGCAAAGAATATAAAACACTTAGTAAATAAGAATATTTAAGACCTTAATAAAATTGGCTATTACAATTATCATTTTAATGACACTACATTAGAACATCTCTAAAGTTAGCATAATGTTTTTCTTATTTAGAAATTATATTAAAACTATTTAATTAAGAGTTTCCAGAACTGCCTAAACTTTATATATGAGAAAACTGAGTATCTGACATGTTACTATAATTTCCCAAGTTAGTAATGTTAACAATTGCATATAATTTCTCTTTAAAAGAAAATAGCACTGACAAACATCTTATAAACATGTATGTAGCCAGTATTTCATATATACTTGTGTCATTTATTCCTTAAAATTACCCTGTGAGATCATATTATCACCATTAAATACAAGTGTAAACAGACTTAAAATGCTAAGTAATTTGCTCAAACTCACAGTTCACAAATGGTAGAGCCAAGAATCACACCCATCTATTTTTGGACCTATACCCGTCTTCCTCTTTTTTTTAATTTTTTTAATTTGTTTTAATTAGTTTACAACACAGTAGAATGCACTTATGCACTTGGATATATCATACATAGATGGGATATAATTTCTCATTTATCTGAGTGTATACGTTGCAGAATCATATTGGTCATGTAGTCACATATATGTATACAGTAATAATGTCTGTTTCATTCCACTATCTTTCCCATCCCCACATCCCCACCCCTCCCATCCCATCACTTCCCTCTACCTATACTAAATAAACTCCATCTTCCTTTTTTAAGGGAATATCTGGACACAAAATATGAACCTTTTTATAGAATACCACATTGCAACATTATATGGCAACTCCATTTCTACTCCATGGACATGAGTAAAATATAAATCTTTTCAGTGAAAGATACTCTCTTATCTGCCCAGGACAAGAGAAGAATACTTGCTTCCATGCTCCCTGGCATAAGGAAAGAAAAAATATCATGCTTTAAAATCAAATGTTTTCAGGTGGGTAAATCAATTTCCAATCATTACTCTTTATCTATAAATTGATTCACTTATAAACTCTACTGCCAGTCAACTCGTAGACTGAAAATAAGCTGTTAATGAGATAGCCTAAGTATTTGAGCCAATTCACCTGATGAAAATAAAAAAGAAGAACAAGCCAAAAAAAAAAAAAAAAACACTTTCTTGAAAATTTTATGTCTCTATTTTGAGCATAGAAATTGTCAACGATTTTGAAATGGGAAACATCCAACGAAGATATCAGTCTTTTAATTTTCATGAAACCCCAAATAACGGATATTCATACTGAAAAAATCTACTTCAAAATCATTTAGTTTCATTGTCCTACTAAGTGTGTTATTAAACTAACTCTTAATGAAGTGCAAAAGAAATGTAAATTAACATTATTAACACTTTATGCCAAAAACATAAATGAGTAACAAAGTTATTATGAAACTAGAGGTCAAATTTCTTATCCATTTTACACTGCTTTCTCCCGTGGCCTTTCTAGTACAGTTCACCCTCACCTGCATATGGATTAGCTATTACCTCAGACATAGAAAATCTAAATATTAGCTGCATGAAAATATCTTATTTCAAAAAGTATAGATCTCTTTAAAATATTTGAAATATACTAATATCAAAATGCAGATGCAAATAAAATATGATATCTTAAGGTCTACAAAAAAGAAGGCATACTGTTTATACCTGCTTCAATGTCAAGGGCTAATGTGGTCGTCTGACTTTGCAAAACCTTTCCTGTCCTTTCCACATTCTGTTACTAGGAAGCAGCATATTCAATATGGTGTAGTTTTCCTCAAGAACAAAGCCTCTTTCCAGACATTGCACAAATACTGAAGTATTTATGGTTACAGATTGTCAATACACTCAAGGTTCAAATATAACTTCCTCAATAAAAACAGTCAAACATTGAGATAGGTTTAATAAACCTTAAAACAGACAATGCATTTGGAGAAATATTTTAGAGCAAGCCATGGCAAAATACATGATAAAAACTATGTATTTTTCTAAATTGATCTTATCTATTGGACCTATCTTAATCTTCCTCTATTAAGCACAACATATATTTACTTTCAAACTGAAATTCAAGGGCCTCTTTATTCCCTCATTTGACTTTGAGTTTGGAGTACCTACAGCAATCTGCTTTGAAGTATTCCTGTTTCAAACTAGCTAAAAGTAAAAAGTTCCTCCAGTTTTGCTCCTGACATAAAGCATTTTCTTTATGCTTCATTCTCTTTAAGTTTGTTGAGAGAATAAAGTGCCAAAGCAAAAATTAAAAAAAAAAGAATTAAAAATCATATCATTATATCTCCACCTTCAGATTCAGATATCACCCCCACCTCAAGGGAAAGTGTGAAACGTTAATTATGATATGGAACTTTCCAATCAAGGAATACACTAGAATATATTTCTGCCTCTTTTATATAATTCCTTCAGTAATAGCTAATTAAGTATGTAGTTTTTCTTTATGTACATACAAAAAATCTATAATCATTTAAATAAATTATTTCCAGTAAATTTCAAATATGAACTAAACTATCAACTTAAAGACTTTCAATTTCTATAATTCATTATAGTAAAAAGGATACTGTTACATATCTGTCTTCCCTCTTTCTCCCCTTTGTGCTATCATTGTTATACATATTACAACTGTATTTTACTAACAACCATATATTGCTTTAATTGTCACTTTATATGCTTGAACATTTTTAAAGCAGTTATGAAAAAAGGCAAGTAATTATATATGTATGGTGTTTATTACATTAATCTTAGTTACTACTTCTGCTTAACTTCCTTTGTTCCTGTGGATTCTAGTGAATATCTATCTGGTTTTGTCTCTTTATTCCAATACATCATTGCTCCCACCCACTTCTTTTGTTCTGTTATGGTAAAATATAGTATTGCTATGTTATAAAATAAAAAATACAAGTACAGTTGTCGGTCAGAATCAGTGGGGAAATGGATCCAGGAGACACGGCAGTTGTTGAAATCCATGGATGTTCAAATTCTGCTATACAAAATTATGTAGTATTTGCATATAACCTATGCATATCCTCCTATGTACTTGGCATTATCTCAAAATTAATATAATAAGTAGCACAATGAAAATGTTATGTAGATAGCTGTTATACTGTGTTGATTAGGGAATAATCAGAAAAAGTTCTATACATATTCAGCATAGATACAATTTAAAAAATATTTGCAATCTGCTGTTGGTTGAATACATGAATGCAGAACTTACAGATTGTGTGTATATGTGTGCACGTGCACATATGCATGTGGTCTTGTATAATTGTTTTATTAACCAATTTTTTAGAATATAAATATGTATTTATAATATTTTATAATTATACAATAGCTTTGATTGATAATTTGTGTGTGTGTGTGTGTGTGTGTGTGTGTGTGTATGTGTGTGTGTGACTTTGGATTAAAATTTGGGGTCACTGCCTGCCTTCAGTTTGAAGAACTTCCTTCAGCATTTCTTATATGGTGGGTCTGCTAGAAACCCATTTTTTCAGTCTTCTTTTATGCAGGAGTATTTTAATTTTATCTTTTTATTTATTTATTTATTCAAAGTTGTTGTATTTACAATAGTAGTATGCATTATAATTCATAATAAATGTATAGAGCATCTTTTTACAAAACACCGTTTGTATACAGTTTATATTTGTACCATTCAAATCTTCAATCATGCATTTAGGATAATGACATCCATCTTATTCAACCACCTTTTCTTTCTTCCCCTCCCTCCCCCCTTGCTCCCTTCCTTCCCCTCCCTCCCCTTTGACCTTTCTAGCATTCCTCTAATCCTCCTATGTACCCCAACCCAACACCACTGTGGATCAGCCTCCTTATATCAGAGAAAACATTTGGCATTTGGATTTTTGAGATTGACTAACTTCACTTAGCATAATATTCTCCAACTTCATCCATTTACCTGTGAATGCCATTATTTTATTTTATTTTATTGCTGAGTAAAATTCCATTGTGTATATGTACCAAATTTTCTTTATCCATTCATCAACTGAGGGACATCTAGGTTGGTTCCACAATCTAGCTATTGTGAATTGTGCTGCTATAAACATTGAAGTGGCTGTGTCACTGAATATGCTGTTTTTAAGTCCTTTGGGAATAGACCCAGGAGTGGCATGGCTGGGTCATAGAGGGGTTCCATTCCCAGTTTTCCAAGAAATCTCCATACTGCCTTCCATAATGGCTGCACCATTTTGCAGTCCCACCAGCAATGTATGAGTGTGCCTTTTTCCCCACATCCTCTCCAACATTTATTGCTGTTTGTGTTCTTAATGGCTGCCATTCTGACTGGAGTAAAATGAAATCTTAGAGTAGTTTTGATTTGCATTTCTCTAATTGCCAGCGATGTTGAGCATTTTTTCATGTATTTGTTGATAAATTGTGTATCTTCTTCTGAGAATATAAGCAATCCTTAGCAAGAAAAGTGAAGCAGGTGGCATCATCATACCAGACATTAAATTATACTATAGAGCAATAGTAACAAAAACAGCATGGTATTGACACCAAAACAGACTGGTAGACCAATGGTACAGAATTGAGGACACAAAGACTAATACATATAATTTCAGCTATCTTATATTAGACAAAGGCGCCAAATATGTACAGTGGAGAAAGAATAGCCTCTTCAACAAATGGTGCTGGAAAAACTGGAAATCCATATGCAACAAAATGAAATTAAACCTTTATCTCTCACCATGCACAAAATTCAATTCAAAGTGGATCAAGGACCTAGGAATTAGACCAGAGACAATACGCCTAATAGAAGAAAAAGTAAGCTCCAATTTCCAACATGTCAGATTAGGCCCCAAGTTCCTTAATAAGAATCCTGTAGTGCAAGAATTAATATCAAGAATCAATGAATGGGATAGATTCAAACTAAAAAGCTTCTTCTCAGCAAAAGAAACAATCAGTGAGGTGAATACAGAGCCAACTATTTGGGAACAAATATTTAATACATGCACATCAGATAGAGCACTAATTTCTAGAATATATAAAGAACTCAAAAAATTAATTCCAAAAAAACAAATAACCCAATCAACAAATGGGCTAAGGAATTAATTTTATCTTTATTGTTGAAAGTTGTGCTGGATATAAGGTCCTTGGTTGAAGGTATTGTTGTTGGTGGCATTGATGTTTTTCACTTCCAGTGCTTTGAATATTTCATTCCACTTGTCTCCATTGTTCCAGATGAGGAATCTGTTATTCTTATTAGGCTCTCCCTGTACATGACAAGTTGCCTCTTCACTGTTTTCACAATTTCCTTTTTATCTCTGTCTTTCAATATTTTTACTAAATTGTTTGCATATGGATCTTTTTTGCTTTTCTACTCCAAATTTTTGATCTCCTAAGATGGGTAAAATATTACTAATCACCAAAACCAGAAAATTTTCAGACATTACTAATTTTTGGTGCAGTGTAATTATTCATGATAATGAAATTCACTATGCCATATTTGTAAATACACATAACATAATTTGGTCAATCTCATTCCCCAGTACCTTCATTTTCCTTATCCGAAATTTTTTTTAAAGTAATTTTTTTTCATTTCCTCTGTCTTCTACTTCTAATACTCTTGTTTCACATACATTAGTGTGGTTAATGGTTCCCACATTTTTCTGAGGCTATGTTCATTTATTGTTCATGCCCTTTTCACTTAGTGTTTCAAGTATATAGTCTCTATTGACTTATCTTCAAGAATCCCTACTCTTTCTTATGCCAGTTGAAAACTCTTTTTTTACCCCTCTTAGTGAATTCTTCATTTTAATTACAATACTATTCAACTTCATATTTTTCATGCATAATTCTATTTTTTATATTTGTATTGATTTTCTTATTTAATGAGACATTGCCATTATATATTACTTTAAAAGTGTGTCAGAAAGTTTTCCATCACTGTGACAAAAATATCTGAGGCATATAACTTAGAAGGTTTCCAAGGCTTCAATCCTTGTTTGATTGATTCCATTGCTTTGGACCTGTGGTGAGACAGAACATCATGGTGGACAGCATGAGGTGGAGCAAAGCTACTCACATCCTGGTGACCAGGAGGCAGAGATAGAGATAGAGATAAAGAGGAAGAGAGAGAGATAGGAAGGGACCAGAATCCCAAATTCCTTTCAAGGGCACACCCCCAATGACCAAACTTCCTCCCATTAACTCTGCCTCTTAAAGTTTGTTCCATGACCTCCCAATAGTGCAAACAATGGTGACTAATCTTCAATACATGGCCTTTGGGGATAATTCAGGATCCATAACACATCTGGGCCCTTACATTGGCAGTTTTCTTTGCTCACTTTTATTTTTCTGGTTATAGTCACTCTTCCCTATTTCTTTGCAGGTCTCTTAATTTCTTATTGAAATCTGAACATATTAGATAATGTTATGGGAGCTGGGGATATAGCTCAGTTGGTAGAGTGCTTGCTTTGCATGCATAAGGCCCTGGGTTCAATCCCCAGCACCACAAAATAATAATAATAATAATAATAATAATAATAATAATAAATAACAACAATAATGTTATATCATCCCTGGATATAAGTCTCATATTTTTTTTTCTGTTCGTTTTTTGTGTTTAGTGACTTGTTGTACTATCTTAGTATTGTCTAGTTCTTCTGCATAGTAGAGCTGATGTCATACTTCAAAGGGGATAACCTCAGACACATACAGCCAGCCTGTCTAGTGGTTTCACCTGGGCTCTCTTTGACTGTCTTTTTCACCTATTTCTTGATTAAGATATCTGCCTCTGCTGATATCACACCCAACTGTTAGTCTCCACTACTCTCCAGCTTGTTGCTCTATTTTTAGCAATGTTTTGGTGCATAAAATGTTCCACACTTTGATCTGATTAAATTTTGGCCCCTATACAGCATCAGTGTTTGAAACCAGTCTTTGGAGTTTGTTCTGCCCCTAGTAGGGATATTCTTAGTTATCTCTTTCCTTGATTCTATTTAGTAAACCAGTTGACTAAACCAGCGAGTTAGTTGTAGATGTTATGGAGTTAACCAGCCTACTTGAAATGGCTTACCACAAAGTCTCCATTGTTTTTGAGAGCACCTTTAAGCTTAATCATCTTTGTGTATGTTCCATACAATGACCTTTCCTTTTGGGGGAGCTTCAGGAATCACTGTAGTTATGAATGATCTCTCTCCCCGGACCTTACCAATGAGATACTGTTCCAGTGCTAGGCAGGGACATTGACCCTTTTGCCTTGGAGTAATATTTCTGTTTTAAGAGCACAGAACTACGAGTGTTATACTCTCTGTTGTTCTTGGCTTATCTCTGCTTCATGATACTTCCACCTTAGGAACAAGCTAGGGAAAGAGCTTTCAGGATCCCAGTACATTCCTGAATAGAATCTCTGCCCTGTGAATAGGGACTGAGTGGAGGAGGGATGACTATAACTACCTTCTAGGCTTTTACTTCTAATTTATTCTCCACTTTCAATTTGCTTAGCTAAAAGTAGAGGCAGCTGTTAGTGGCTCAAATGTTAAAGACCCTCACTGTATTTACTAAAATTAAGTAGGTTTTCTGAAATAATTATTTCTTCTATGCCTTAAGTGCTCTCTGCCTTTAAAACAATTTCCAGAAGGGTTAAATCATTTTTTTAAAATAATTTCTCATTTATCCTGTCTCATAACCTTTTCCCAGTTTCACTGGATGTCTTTGGAGTTCCCTCTGCTGCAATTCCAGTTCTGGTGTTGTCTTTCTCTAATTGTACTTTTCAATTTCATTTCCATTATAATAATGATGGCGTTCACTTTTTAAAATAAAGGGGTATTGGTTTATCACTTATCTCAGAAATATAATTCATTAATCCAAATGATCACAACAATTTTTAATCTTATTAAAAGTAAAATTGACCTATAAAAATTGTACATACACAAATAGATTGTGATGGGTATGCACTCCAACAAAATCATCATTACAATTAAGATAATGAACAGATATATCAGTTGCCAAACTTTTCTCATATCTTCTTGTAATTCATTCTTCTGCCTCTCTTCACCCACTTTGCACCTACATTATGTAAGTTAAGCACTGATTTACTTCCCACCAACATAGAGTAGTTTGCATTTTCTAGAATTTAATATTAACACTACCATGTAGTATATATTTTGGTGTAGCAACTTTTATTAAAAGTAATTATTTTGGTCCATCCATTTTGTAGCCTGTATAGATAGTTCTTTTTATTGCTGAGTATTATCACATTTTATCTCTTCATCTGGTGGTGGACACTATCTAGATTCTATTTTAGTCTATTAAAAATAAAATTACTATGAATATTCATGTGCAAGACTATGTATGGACATATGGATTATTTCTCTTGTATAAATACCTTAGAGTAGAATGGCTACATTATATGATAGATGTAAGTTAAATTTTTTTAACTGCCAAACTGTTTTCTAAAGTGATTGTATTCTTTTATATTCTAACCAGCAGTAGATGAGAATTCCAGTTTTTCCAAATACTGATAAAACGCAATGGTCTGCATTTTTATGTTTAGCCATTCTACAGGTATATAGTGGTGTCACATTGTATTTTTAATTTTCATTTATCTGATAATGAAATATCTGCCCAAATCCATTTTACTGGATAGTTTCTTAATCATGTTACTTACTTTTGTGAGTTCATTGTAGATTCTGCATATTATATATAGCCTAGTGGATTATATGTTCTAGTCTGTGAATTAAGTTTTTATTATTTTAATAGTATTATTTCAATAATATATTTATAACAAAAGTTTATAATTTCTGTGAAGTTGAATTTATCAATCTACTCTTTTATAAATTGGGTTTTTGTATCATATGTAAGAAATGTTTCCCTAAACCCAGATCTTAAATTTGTTTCCTATATCTTTTTCTTAGATGTTATATTGTTTTAGGATTTACAATTGTGTCAATAGTATTTTTTGCATCTTTTTTTTAAATATATGAGTTGAGATATAGACTGGAGTTTTTTGTTTGCTAATTTGCTTTTTGTATATGGATAACCAGTGTTGAAAAAAAAAAAAAAAAAACTTTCCTTATTCACTTAATTGCACTTGTAACTTTGTCAAAAAACAGTTGTACATATATGATTGGGCTTGTTACTTCATTCTCTATTCTCTTTTATCAATCTGTCTGTCTTGATGGCAATACCACTTAGTCTTTATTATTACTATTATTTTATGAAACATCTTACATTCAGTTGGTTTTAATCCTTCAGTTTTGTTTTTCTTCCTCAAAATGTTTTAGGATCAGTTGATTTAATTACTGTTCAAAAAAATTTGAGTGGAGGGATGTCGCTTCCTAAATAACTCATTAAAACCTTTGTGAATCTCTTTTTCTATTAAATCAGTGAAATTTATGGGGAAAAATGTTAAAATCAACTTTCTCAGGACTCTGAAAATTAACCATATACATACTACAATGACTGAAGATTTTTTTTTGTTAATTATTTTATTTGTTTATTTTTATGTGGTGCTGAGCATTGAACCCAGTGCCTCACACGATCTAGGCAAGTGCTCTACCACTAAGCCAAAACCCCAGCCCATGAGTGAAGTTTTTATTGCAAAGAAAACAAACCACAAAAACTATTTCAGCTAGAAAAAACAGAAACTTTAACAATTACAATTACCTTATTATCAATCCCCTCTCCACAAATATTGGCTATTAATGTAATTTAAAGCCTTCATGGTGCCCTTCAAAATGTTCAGCCTCAAAACCCAACAACACTGAAAAACACAACTCCTATAACCCCCAGAAGCAACAGGTCAGAATATTGGCTATTGAAATTTCTTCCCCAGATTATTGCCACTATTGGATCCGTATCAAATCTATATAGAGAAGCCTGATCTACAAAATATTTTCATCATTTAACCTTAATTTTTAGCTCACTGCATGGGAAAAATCTCTAGCTTTATGGTTGGTTGAAAAAAAAATAGCAACTGCTAATCAGCCCAGCTGCTTATGACTATAATACCAGTTGAGAATAACAAGAGCCTGACCTCCCAAAAATAAAATAAAAAATAAAAGGAACATTTGGGGAAATAAATTTCCATATGAAACTTTGAAAAGCTCTTCCACATTCCTATAGCTCTATGTATAAATAAGTACATGCATGTGGAAGTCCTCAATTTCTTAGGGCTGGCTGAGACTGAATTATTATACAAACAGGAAGATAAGGATAAGGCAGAATTGTGAATAACACTGTGCTTCAAAGGCATGACTTAATCTGTATACAGAGCCCCTTGGTAAAAAAACAGATGTACTGGCTTGAGGCATTTAAAGAAATCTTTGACTAACTGGTAGCTCACTTCTGAGTTAAGCAAACACTTCAGACTTTATGGAATTAGTCCAGGAAAGTCACCAACCAAATAAATAGCAACAAAAAAATAACATAGGAGAGAGGGATAATGAAATATTCTAGAGTTACCACATTACATTATTCCAGATATTCAACTTTTAATAAAAAAAATCATGCAAAATTTGAAAGTATAGCCCATACACAGGAAGAAATACAGTAAATAGAAATTGTATCCCTGAAGATGCAGATAAAAGTCTGCAAGACATGGACTTGCATGAGCTAGCATATATGCTAAAATAAAATAAAGCAGGTCTAAAGAATATTTAAAAGGCAGTGATTCTCACTAGCATTAAAACAGAATAACAATAAAGAGGTAGATAAAATAAAAAATAGGATGAGGTGGAAATTTTTGAACTGAATAGTAAAATAATTAAAATGAAAACTTCACTAAAGAAGCTCGATGGTAGACTTGAGCTAAAAGAAAAAAAAAGATTCAGCAAACATGAAGAGAGACAAAATAACAGTCCAAACTATGGGACAGAAAAAAAGATGAAGAAAAAAGAGCACTCACTGAGACCTGAGACCTGTGGGATAAGGACAGGTCCAACAAAATAAACAACAATACATGGTAGATATCAGAAAAGAATAAAGAGAAAAAGAAGCAGAAATAATATTTGCGGGAGGTGGGGGGAGTCTAAAAACTTCTCAAACTTGATGACAAGGAATCAGATTTGATTAACAGAAACAAACTTCCCAAACATGATGAAATACATTAAATTATGCATCCA
This sequence comes from Tamias sibiricus, assembly GCA_025594165.1. Classification (NCBI taxonomy): domain Eukaryota; kingdom Metazoa; phylum Chordata; class Mammalia; order Rodentia; family Sciuridae; genus Tamias; species Tamias sibiricus. Next base: position 64,108,706 of record CM046668.1, read on the forward strand.
AGATGTTCTATGCGCTTCAGGTAGGACAAATACAAAATGTCTACACATAGAAGCAGCCTGGTCTGCCATTCCCTCCCCATCTGCTACCCCAGCCCCTGTGATGTAAGTTAGGAACTTCTCACCCCAAGATGTCCTTTAAGGTGGGATGACTTGGAGAAGAAGGCAAAGGGAGAGAAAAATGGATATAGAAAGGGTAGAGCCTCCCTTGCTTTTGTGACACCCATTATACAAATATGCATATGAGACATTAATTCCTGCATTTGAATTGCCCAATTCTGAGGATTCTCAGTGATCACAGTCCTTTCCTTGGTCAGAGAGTAAATGTGAATTTGTGAGAATAAAATAACCTGCAGTAAAACTGTAAAACTATAAAAAGTTTTTAAAAATTGTTATCATTTTGGTAACATATGGATTACAAGCTGTAATAAGTCAAACAATAAAACTGTCAAACTGTAAAAAGTCAAATATGAAGATAGGATCATGACAGTATCATGAGAAAAATGACTTACTATGTATATGACTCTTCAATAAAAATTAACTTGCCTTTCATCAGAAACAGTGGAACTGGAGACAGTAGAATGATGCATTCAAAGTACTGAAATAAAAAGACTATCAACCAAGAATCCAATATCTAGCAAAAGTGCCCTTCAAAAGTCAGTCAAGGAGAAAACAAGACATTCCCAGATAAACAAGAACTTAAAGAATATTTTGCTACTAGATATATTCTACAGGTAACAGTATAGGATGCTTCATGCTGACGTGGAAGGACACTGGATGGTAACTCAAATCTAAATGACGAACTAAAGATAACTACATAGACCTGGTAAAGATAACTAGACAGATAAATATGAAACACAAATCAATATTTTAAAAACTTTTGCTATTTTTTAAGACAATTGTATAAAGTAATGATCATAAAACTGTGTTGGTTGTCATATAATGTGGGCATATGTAATTTGAATCACAGTAACACAAAGGAGGATTTAGGGATTGAATGCATATTGAAACAAAAATTTTTGTACCCTAGTGAAATGAACTATTTATTGATACAAACTAGATTGTTTTAAGTTAAGAGCTAATTGCACTTTTTAGGAAAACCACTAGAAAAACAACTAACAACAACAGTGACAACAAAGAAACAATAACAGAATTAAATGGCATGTTTTAAATTTTCTGTCAACACAAAAGAAGGCAGTATATGAGGAACTAAGATACATAGGTCATATAAAAAAAAAAAAGCATCAAAAGAGAAAATGTAAATCCTACCATATCAGCAATTAAACCAAATGAAAATGGATTAAATTCTCCAATAAAAAGGTGGAGAATAGCAAAATGGATTTTCAAAAAATGATCTAGCCACATATCAACCATAAGAAACACACCTTAGATTTAAAGACACAAATAGGGTAAAAGAAAAAGTATGACAAAAGTACCAAACTATTACCAAATAAAAGTTATAAAAGTGGGACTGGGATTGTGGCTCATTGGTAGAGTGCTTGCCTCACACATGTGAGGCACTGGATTCCAACCTCAACACCACATAAAAATAAATAAAGGCATTGTGTCCATCTACAACTAAAAATGTTTTATTAAAAGTTATAAAAACATACTTATGTTATAAATAGTAGACATTAAGAGCAAAAATATGACTAGAGACAAAGAGGCAAATGCTATTATAATAAAAGAATCATAGAAGAAAAATAGATAAATCAAAGAAGATAAAATAAAGATATATGTACATAGCAATAGTGCCCCAAAATATATGAACCAAAACTGACATAATTGAAAAGAGAAGTAGACAATTAAGGAGTAATACTTGGGTAGTTTTAATATTGTACTTTAATTAATGAAAAATTATGTTATTTAATTGGTAGAAAATATAAGATTATACAATACCATAAAGAAATTAGACTTAATAGACATATTCAGAATACTCCACTCAATCATAGTAGATACATATTTTTCTCTGGAATATACAAGCCTTATTCAGGATAGAGCATATTGTATGCTATATCACAAGTATTGGTTAAATTAGAAGAAATTAAATCATATAAAGCATGTTTAATAATGACAATTAAATTAAATTGAAAATCAAAACTGGAATGAAATTTTGAATGCTAAAATGTTTGGAATTAAATATACACTCCTAAGTAAGTAAAAGATAAAAGAAATTTCATATGGGAAATTAAGAAAATACTTTGAAAGGTGTGGAACTGAATCATACTAATCAAAAATTTTTAATGTACCCAAGGCAGTTATCAGGGGGAAATTTTTATCTGTAAACACCTATATTAAAAGGGAAACGATTCTTTAATCAATAACCAATATTCTACCTTAAGAAACTAGAAAAAGAAGAACAAACTAAACCTAAAGCAAGCAGACTTAGGGACAAAGAGATTAGAATAGAGTCAAATGAAATAGACAATAAAGAATTAATAATAAAAGTCAATGAAATTGGATTTTTGAGAAGATCAACAAAACTGACAAATTTTTATTGAAAGGATGGTAGAGTCAATTATTGAAGTCAAGAATGACTAAGTGGAGATTGTTACTGACCCTAGAGAAATGAAAAAATGAAAATGGATTTGTCAGGGATTACTATGAAGTGCAATAACTTAGTGTTTTAAATAACTTTTCTTCATTGTGACAAAAAAAAAAAAAAAAAAAAAAAAAAAAAAACCAACCTGACAAGTACAATTAAGAGGAGAAAAAGGTTATTTTGGCTAACAGTTTTAGAGGTTCCATTCAGGTGGTCCCTTTCTGTATCTCTGTGCCCAAGGTGAGGCAAAACATCATGGCTGAAGGGCAAGGTAGAGGTAAACAGGTAAACGGATCAGGACATGACAACCAAGAACCAGAGAAAGAGAGCACACCACTAAACAAGGATAAACTATACACTCCAAAGGCAAGTCCCCTAGTGACCTACTTCCTTCAGCCACACCCTACCTACAAATGCTTACCACCCAGATACTCAATTAGAGTGGATTAATCTACTGATTACATTACAGTTCTCATAATCTAAATATTTCACCTCTGAACATTTTTGCAATGTCTCACACATGAACATTTGGGGGATACCTCATATCTAATACATAACACTTAAATAAGGGGGGTAATTTCTAGAAAGTAAAAAGACTATCAAAACTGACTTGAGAAAAAAGTCACCTCAAATAAATAAGGAATTTGAATTAATAATTTCAAAATTTCTTTTAAAAGAATAGCAAAGGTGATATAGTGTCAATGGTAAATTTTCTCCCAAATTTTAAAGAGGAATTAACACCAACCCTCAACAAACACTTCCAAAATCAAAAGAGGAGGGAATGTTTTCCTACTTAGAAGACTATTAAAGCAAGTCAATGATGGAAAGAGTTTTTAACTTTGTGCTGAGGAACAGGACATCCACATGTAAAGGAATGAAATTAGACCCTTTCTTAGACAATATATAAATATTAACTGAAAATAGATCATAGACCTCTGTACGAGAGCTAAAAGTATAAAAGTCTTAGAAATCTTTGTGATCTTGGATCAGGCAATCCTGAGTTTTGCTTAAAATTTATCAAGTGAAAAGACATCTGATAGAATAGAAGATAATATTTTAAAATCCTATATCTGATAGATTATATCCAGAGTATATAAAAAAATCTTATTACTCAACAATAAGGGACAACCCAGCTTTAAAAATGGGTAAAAGACCTGAATAAACATTTCTCAAAATAAATATACAAATATCCAATAAGAATGTAAAAGTACGCTCAATACATTTAGTCACTAAGGAAATGCAAATCAAAACCATGGTGAGATATTACTTCATACTCAGTAGAATAATTAGAATAAAAAATTCAGAAAATAATAAATATTGATGGGGATATGTAAACTAGAACCAATATCTACTGTGGTTGGGATTGTAAAATCACAGAGTGCCTTTGGGAAAGTTTCACATTAAATATATTGTTATAATAAGATCCAGTGATATCACTCCAAGATATTCAACCAAGATAAATGAAAGTCTATGTTTGTGCTAAAATTTGTACATGAAAGCTCATGGCAATATCATACATGATAGCCCAAAAGAATAAATAACCCAGCAGGGTGTGGTGGTGCACGCCTGTAATCCCAGCACTTTGGGAGGCTGAGGCAGGAGGATCGTGAGTTCAAAGCCAGCCTCAGCAATGGCGAGGCACTTAGCAACTCAGTTATACCCTGCCTCTAAATAAAAATACAAAAAAGGGCTGGGGATGTGACCCAGTGGTCGAGTGCCTCTGAGTTCAATCCCTGGTACCACACACACACACACAAAAAGAATAAATAACCCAAATGTTCATCAAGTGATGAATGGATGAATAAAAGGTAATATGTCCATATGATGGAATATCATTAGGTAATGAAAAGAATGAAGTAGTAATACATGCTATACCGTGAAGTGAACTTGAAAACATTCTCCCACATTAAAACATCAATCACCAAAGACCACATACTATATGATTCACTTATATGAAGTGTCCATAATAGTCAAATTATAGAAACAGGGATCATAGTTGTGTTTTCATAGTGTTTTGGATGGCAGGAATGATGAGCAAATACTAATGAATACAATGTTTTGGTGGTGATGAAAATGCCCTAAAACTCACCTTGGTGTGAGTTGTACAAACTGCAAACTTCACAGTTTTATTTTATGGTATAAGAATATATGAAAATCTGCTGGGATTTTAATAATGATTATTATGGGCCTATATATCAATTTTAGGGGAAATATGTGAATACTATCTGAACACTGTACACATCTCCACTTAGTTAATCTTCTTTAATTTATCTCAAAAATATTTTATGGCTTTCAATGCCATTCTTAAGATAGAGCATTAGATTCCAGGATATAGAATGATCTCAAAAAAACTTAACGCCAAAAAAACAAATAACCTAATCAATACATGGGCAAAGTAACTGAACAGGTACTTCAAAGAAGAAGAAATATGAATGATCAAAAAATACATGAAAAATGTTCAATATCTCCAGCAATTAGAGAAATGCAAATTGAAACTACACTGTTTTTACATCTCCCTCTAGTCAGAATGGCAATTATCAAGAATGCAAGTAACCATAAATGTTGATGAGAATGTGGAGAGAAAGGTACTCTCATACGCTGCTGGTGGGACTGCAAATTGGTACAACCATTATATAAAGCAGTATGGAGATTCCTTAGAGAACTTGGAATGGAACCATCATTTGACCCAATTATTCCACTCCTTGTCATATACCCAAAGAACTCAAAATCAGCATACTACTGTGATGCAGCCACATCAATATTTTTAGCAGTTCAATTCACAATAGCCTAGCTATGATACCAACCTAGGTGTCCTTCAACAGATGAATGGATAAAGAAAATGTGCTATACATACACAATGGAATATTACTCAGCATAAAGAGGAATGAAATTATGGCATTTGCCATTAAATGGATGGAACTGTAGAATATCATGCTAAGTGAAATAAGTTGGTCCCAAAAAACAAAGGCCCAAGTGTCCTCTCTGATATTTGGATGCTGACTCACAACAAGGGAGGATGGAGAGGGGAAGATTAGAAGTCCATTGGATTAAACAAAGAGAAATGAAAGGAAGAGAATGGAAGTTGAATAGGAAGGACAGTAGAATTAATCAGACCTAACTTTCCTGTCTTTGTATTTGAATACCCAATCAAGGTACCTCTGCATCATGAACAACCACAAGAATAGGATCTTAATTAGAATAAGTTATAGATATGTAATATGCCAAATACATTCTACCGTCATGTATATCTAAAAAGAACAAATAAAAATTTAAAAATTAATTAAATTTGAATCTAAATAAAAAATATATTTGTATGTTTATGCCATATTTTTTGGAAGTTATTGTAAATGGTGTTTTCCTCTTTATTGTTCATTGCTAGTGCATAGAAATACAATTCAAATTTTTAAAGTTACCTATAATTGCAAGTATCTTTTCCTAAAAAATTATTTAGGATTTCATATGTAGATGAACATGCAACACACAAAAAAAAGACTACATCCCTTCCTTTTCAACATGGATATCAGTTGCCTTTTTTTAAATTTCTTGTTATTCTAAATAGAACCTTCATCATGATGTCAAATAGAAAAGGATAGAAGACTTATTTTTTTCTTTTTTTCTCCATTTTAGGAGGAAACGGATGTAGTTTTTCACATCACGTATGTTGGTACCTCTACGTTTCTTCCAGATTCTCTTTACCATGGTGAAGGAATCTCTTCTAAGTCCATTTGATCTGCATTTTTAAAATGAATCCATGTTGAATACTTTCAAAATCTTTGTATTAATTAAGATAATCATATGTTTTTGCTTTTTAGTGTTATGATTTATGTTAATTGATTTTAAATGTTAAATAAACTTTACATTTCTTCAATTTATTCCATTTGTTCATAATGTATTGTCTGTTTCAAATAGTGTTTGTTTTTATTTATTTTTGCTAAAATCTTGTTAAGAATTTATGTGGCTATGTACATGACGAATTTGGGTCAGTAATTTTGTTTACCAGTAATATCTTGGACTGGTTTTTATATCAGATTGATGTTGGCCTCATAAAATAAGTGAAATGTTTTTCTGTGTTCTATTCTCTGGAAGATTTTTGTGCCAGATTCATTCTATTTCTTTCTTAAATATTTATAGAACCAGTGCAGCTGTGTGGACTGGAGTTTTCCATTTTGGAAAGTTTTCAAATAAAAATTAAATTTTTTTTTAATAAATAGAGGAACATTCAGTTTTTCTCTCCCTTCATGATCTTTGGTAGTTTCTTTTAATAATCTTGTCCAATTTATCTAAGTTGTTGGGCTTATTGGCTAAATTATAATACTCCCTAACTATCCTTTTAATGGCAAAAAGAGCTTAAAGAATGTAATTTCTCATTCCTCTTATGGGAATGTTCTCCCTCATTTTACATTCTCATCACTATTGCTGAAGATTTTTCCTCCCTGATGGTAAGTACTATCTCAAAGAACAAATTTTTGGTTCCACTGATTTTTGTTTATTATGTTTCTGACTATGCTTTAACTAATTTATATTCTTTGCTATTTAATTTCTTCTGTTTCCTTTCCATTTTATTTATCGTCATTTTCTAGTTTCTAATGATGGTTACACAGGTTATGAGACTTTTCTATATCTCTAATATAAGTACTTGTATTACATCTCTAATGCTGTATAATAAATTATCAGAAAATAAAGCCACTTTAAAATAATAAATATTTACTATCTCACAATGTCTGTGGATCAAGAACGCAGGAATTTCATAGTTAAGTGATTTTGGTTGAATGTCTCTCATAACACAGCAAAGCCTATATTGAAGTCTCACTCGAAGTTTCATCTCAGAGAGAATCAACTTTTATTTTAGCCTTCCTAATGATGTGAGGTTGTATTTCACTTTAGTTTTGATTTGGCTTTCTCTAATGATTAGTGTTATGGTTAGTTTTATATGCATATAGTGATGTGCTTATTTGCCATTTGTGTATGTTCTCTGGAGAAATAACTTTCAAATTATTTGCCTATTTTTTAATCAGATTGTCATTGTTTGTTGTTATTTTTGTGGAGTTTTAGCAAATATCTATCTGTTCTGGATATTAATCCTTCATTAGATAAATGATTTTCAAATAATTTATTCCATTCTGGAGTTTACCTTCTTACTCCATTTATATTGTATTTTGATGTGCAGAATTTTTAATTGCAAGAAATTCAAATGTCTGCTTTTTTTTTATTATCTGTGATTTTGATGTAACATCCTAGAAAGCACTGCCAAATCTGATCTCATGAAATTTTAACCTATTTTTCTCTTTAGAATTCTATAATATTATGACTCATATTTAGGTCTTTTGTCTATTTTTGATTAATTTTTGCATGTGATATTAGGTTAGGGTCCAATTTCATTCTTTCATACATGGATATCCAGTTTTTCCAACATAATTTGTTGAAAATATTATCCTTTTCCCATTGAATGGTCACGACACCTGTATAAAAATTTATTTGACCAGGGCTGAGGGTGTGGCTCAATAGTAAAGTGCTTGCCTATCAGGTGGGAGGCCCTGGGTTTGATCCTCAGAAACACATAAAAATATAAACAAATAAAATATAGGTATTGTGTCCATCTATGACTAAAAATGTATCAAAAATATTTGACTGTATATGTGAAACTTTATTTATGGTCTCTGTAGTCTAATAGTGTGTGTATCTGTATATATCTGTATTTACACTAATATCATACTATTTTGATTACTGTGTTTCTAGTGAGTTTTGAAATCAGGAATTAGATTTGTTCTTCTTACTCAGGATTTTTAAAATATATTTTGGTTTCTGTGAAATTCCACATGACCTTTAGGATTCTTTTCTGTTTTTCAAAAAGTACCTTGGAATTTTTATAGAGATTCCATTGAGTCTTTAAATCACTTTGAAATCACTTTGGGTAAAATTGACTTCCTAACAATATTGTCTTCTCTTCCATTAACATGTGATGGGTTTCCATTTGTCTTCTTTAATTTCTTTTAGCGGTAATTTGTAGTGGTCATGTCTTTCACATCTTTTGTAAGTTATTTCCCACGTTTTAAATTCTTCTCTATGCTATTGTAAATGGCATTGTTTTGTAGTTTCCTCTTTACATGGTTCATTGTTAATGCATAAAAATGCAGCTTATTTTTGTGTGCAGTCTATATCTTTCTACTTTGATGAATTCATTTATGAATTCTAAGAAAGTTATTTTGGGAGTATATGAAATCCTTAGGGTCTTCATCATGTAAGATCATATCATATGTGAATAGAGATAATTTTACTTTTTTCCAATTAGATGTTTTTTTCCCCATAGCTCCTTATTATCTTCTATGTTGTAAACAAGTGATGGACATGGGCATCTCTGCCTTGTTCCCCATCGTAGAGGATAGGCATTCAGTTTTCTCATTACTGCCATTTTTCCTATGGGTTTTTTTACATATGGCTCTTAGGATGTTGAGGCAGTTTTCCCCTATTGCTAGTTATTGAGGTCTTTTTTTTTTTTTTTTAAATCATAAAAAGGCATTGGATTTTGCCGAATGCCATTTCTTCACAAAGTGAGATGTTGTGTGTTTTTCCCCTTCAGCCTGCTAATATAATTTATTACATTGAATTATTATTATACACTGAAAACATCTTTGCTTTTAATAAATCCCATTGGTCATGACATAGAATCCTTTTAGTACGCTGCTAGTTTGTTACAATTTTGTTCAGGATTGTTTTTGTGACTGTTATTCAGAGATTTTGACCTACAGTCTTCTTAGAATATCCTTGACTTTGGTATCAATGTATTGCTGGTCTTGTAGAACAAGTAGAAATTATTCCCTCCTCTTCCAATTTTTGGTGAAAGCTTGAGAAAGATTGATGTTAAGTTTTCTCTTTCTAGAAATTTTTCCATTTCTTCTGCATTTCCTAATTCGTTGGCAATTTTTTTGTAGTACTTTCTTTTTCTGTAGGTTTCATAGAAATGCCCTCAGTTTTATTTCTCATTGTAAATACTTTGAGTCTTTTCAATTTTTTCTTGTCTTTCCAACTGAAAATTTGTCAATTTTGTTGACCCTTTTAAAGACACATCATTTGGATTATTGGTTTTCTCTGTTATTTTCCTGTTTTCTAATTAAGTTGTCTCTGCTCTAATCTTTATTATTTTCTTCCTTCTGCCAGTTTCAGGGTTAGTTTGTTCTTTTTCTAGTTCCTTAAGTTACAGAGTTAAATTGTTGACTCAAGACCTTTCTTGTTTTTATATAAGTATCTACAGCTATAATTTCCTCCCCTTAAAGCAGATTTTACTGCATTCGATATTTTGTTATGTTGTGTTTCTCATTCATCTCTAAGTATATTTTTAATTTTCCTTTTGATTTCTTTTTAACTCATTGACAATTTAATTATTGCTAAATTTTAAATATTTTGTGATTCTGCTACTTTTACAATTGTTACTGATTTCCAACTTAATGGCTGGAGGAAATGTTTTTTTTTTCATGATATCTAATTTTAAAAAATACATTGAGACACAATAGTCTTTGCCCTGTAAAATATCCCAGGTTCACTTGAGAAAAATGTGCATGTTGGTGTTTTAGGGTAAATTTTTCTGAATATGTCTATTATGATTGTTAGGTTGTTTAAGTCCTCTATATCCTTATTCACGTTATGTCTGTTTTTTCTGCCCATTATTGAGAGTGAGGCACTGAAGTCACTGACTATTATTGTGGAAATGTATTTTCCTTCAATCCTGTCAGATTTTGCTTCATGTATTTTGATGATCTGTTATTACATGTGTAAATATTTATAAAAATTCTATCTTGCTATATTGAACATTTTATAATTACGTAATGCCATTCTCTTATAAATTTTTTATAATATTTTGTCTGATGCCTGATCTTGGCTATTATTTGCCAAAAAAGTATCATTTTTCCATCCTTTGACTTTACAACTAGGGGATCTAACTTGAATCTCTTATATACAGCATGTAGATGGATCATTTTTAAAAGAAATTCATTCTGTCAATTTTGTCTGAGGGTTGAAAAGTGTATTTCGTTTATATATAAAGTAATTACCAATAAGGAGGAACTTACTTCAGTCTTTCTGCTAATTATCTTCTATATACCTTAAACTTTCTTATGGTCCCTCATTTTCTGCATACTTTAAAAATTTTTGTATTACTTTTCATAGTGAAAATTCTAAATTCCTCTCTTCTCTCTTCTGGGGTAAGTTATATAGATAACTTAGCTATTCCTATGGGGACTACATTTAACATACTAAAAGTATAACACTGTTGAATTTATAGACACTTAACTTCAATGATATTAAAAAAATCTGCTCCTTTACCACTCTGTCTTTATCCTTTTAAATTACACATGTGCAAAATTACATCTTTATGTAATATGTACCCCAAACCATAAAATAAAATTTGGTTTGAAGGCATTGGTCTCTCAAGTTTTATAGAAAACAAAATGCGAAGTTACAAAACAACATTAAAATAGTAATAGCTTTTAGATGGACACATTTTAAAAAAATGTATTTGCCACTTAAGTCATGTGTTAAACAAAAAGCGTAGCTATAAAGCATTGTTACAAAAATACTAGCTACTATAGTTGCCCATTATTCACCTTTATTGAGGGCATCATTCCTTCATACAACTTTCAGTTACAACCTAGCACCATTTTCCTTTACCCTGCAGGATTCTTTGAACATTTCTTGCATTGCAGATATAGTGGTAACAGACTCCTGCAATGTTGTTGTTGTTTTGGTCTAGCAATGCCTTAATTTTTCTCAAAATATATTCTTTCTCTCTCTCTCCTCTTCTTGGGGCTCCCATAATGTGTTGCCAGTGCCCTTGATCATGTTCTGTGGGTATTTTAGGCTTTGTTGACTTTTCTTCCAACTTTTTCCTTTCTGTTCCTAATCTTAATTAATACTACCCATTGTTCAATTTTCAAACTCACTGAGTCTCCTTCTGCCCACTCAAATCTCCCTTTGACTCCCTAAAGTGAATGTCTTCTTTCAGTTATTGGACTTTCAGACCCAGAATTACTTCTTGATTTGTTTCTAGGTTTTGTTTTTATTGAATTTTCCATTTTGTTCATTCAAAATGAATGGAATCTGTGGTTTTATAAGAGACACCTACATCTCTTCCTCCACATGAGCACAGAACAGAGAAATTTGATTCATAAGCCAGAAACCACGTCTTCACCAAACACAAACTATTCTTTAATCTTGGATTTACTAAATTCTACAAAATATTTTTTAATATAAATAAGCCAGTTTATGGTGTTTTGTTTTAGGAACTTTAACAGACTAAGAGAGAAAATTAGAACTGAAATGTGTGGGTGTTGTAACAAAAGGCTAAATATGTAATAATAGTGACTTTGGGACTAACTGTGATAAGCTAGAAGAGTTTTGAGTCGCATGCTTTAAAAAGCCTCCAAATCCATGAACACGCCAAAAAGTGTGAATCTAGTGAAGGCCCAGAAAGACAGGTTGAGAACTAAAGAGAAAGCCTTAAATCTGTTAAGAGAATATCTAAGTAGTCATGAACAACTTGTGAATGTTAATGACCATTTTGATAAAATATCAAAATGGACATGAGAACCATGTTATTGGACAATGAGGGAAAGGTCATCATTGTTATAAATTAGAAAGGATTTTCCTGAATTATGTTCTTTTCATAGTGTTTTGAGAAAGGTAGAATTTGTGAGGAATGAAATTAAATATTTGGTTGAGGAAATTTCTAAGAAAAATGTTAAAGGATTGACACTTTGTTTGGTTCATCTTAACTACTTATGGTAAACTATGAGAAGAGAAAACTATCAACCAATCCACACTGGGAAAAGAGAGAAAACCTGTTCAGAGAGTACAAGGGTGACCAAATGGACTGGCTATCAGTGGAAGCAAGGTGTTATTCATCAAGAAATAGTGAAGTTAGTCAGCCATATCAACAAAAGTTGGGAATTGTTGTAAAAGACAATGGAATAATGACCCTAAAGATATTTTTATATTCATTAGGGCTGTCCCTCCCATCTCAGGCCAGAGTACCATGGCTGAAAGGCAGAGCAATATCAATAAGTAGGTTTCTGCTACACTGACATTTGGATTTTGCTACCCATATTCTGTCATCTTGTCTCACAAAACTCTGGGATTGTGGATACTTACACCTACACTTGAAAGGGTAGCCTTTTGAGCCATGGAAGAAGGCAGAGAGCTGTCACAGGGATGAAGCCACTACAGACAATACTCTTAGGGCAATGCCTCTCAGAATGGAAGGAAGGGCTTTCCCTACACAGCCATATCAGTAGAGGCATATGCATGAGATTCTAGCCCAGGGGAGTTACAGGTGAAGCAGTCATGGAGCAGGCATGGAGAGGGCAGGGCCTAGGCACAAATCACTAGAGAGATGGGGCTATCAAAAACTGTGAGGTTAGGACTGCCATCTAAGTATGTCTTACAACCCAACGGTCTTGGAGGTCTGAAAATTGGACTAAAAAACAATATTCTCAAGGCTTAAGGTTTTACAGTTTCTTCAGACCTTCCATTTCTTCATTATTCTTTTCTTTCTTTTATGGTGGAAATGTATATCCTATGTTTTTGATACCAACATATATTGGAATCACATAACTGGTTTGGTTTCAAAGGCTTAAAACTGGGGAAGAATTTGCCCAAGCATGAATCATACTTTTAGTCTGACTCATATCTTGATTTAGATGATGTTGAGACTTTGGACTTCCGACTTTTGAGCTGGTACTAGAACCAGCTTAGACTATCTGTGCTACTGTGATGGAATCAATGTATTTTGCAAAGCAAGAATGATGTGAATTTGGAAGGTACAGAAGCATAATATTATCATCTGAATGTATTCCTCCAAAATTTATATGATAAACTCATAATGCCCAAGGTGATGTTATTATGAGGAGGGTCTGTGGGAAGTGGTAAGATCATGAGGATGAAGCCCTCATGAATGGAATTAGTATGCTTATGAAAGAGGCTTCATGTTATGATAAACTAGTAGAGTAACTCATGCTTCTAACTAACTGTTTATAAATCAGGCAGTTACATATCTTTCTTCTCATGTTCAATAATTTGCTAGAATCACTCACAGAATCAGAATGTCCCTCACAATTACTAGTTTATTTTAAAGGATATGAATGTATAGCTCTATAAAGAGGCTTCTAAGTCAAGGGGTAAGAAGGGTTCCACACTCAAAATCTTTAGTCCCTGTAGAGTTGGGGTACAGTGTCTTCCTGGCACATGGATGTGTTCACCCATTTCTCCTAAATATGTTCAAGTAATTAGAAAAAAAAAAGAATATAGGAAAGTGCAGGAGCCCTGTTTGGGGAGATGGCTATTGATTGCTGTTAACTTCGGGCCATGGAGTTTTGGACATTGCCGCCTTCCATAGTCTCACGAGACTTGGCCCGGGATCTCGAGAGACTTGGGCCGAGCACGGAGTGGGTCGGGGCCATTTTGGTTGTTGGTTGTTTGCTGGTGTGTGGTACGTGTTAGAGTTGCTAGAGCCAGAGAGAGAAACTGACAAAATAAAGATCCTGTTTGTTTCCAGTCTGCCTCTAAACTTATTCCCGCGGCTTTGCTGATCCAAGCAGCCATCGCTTCAGGCGACGACAGGAAAGGATGAGCAGACAGAGGAAAAGCAGGAGATGAACAGAAGCAAATATAATTGTAAGAGCTAAATAGAAGTACATTATGAATCTCATTAAATATTTATAGGTTAAAACATGGTATTCAGACTGCAGGAATTGTCAGAACTGATAAAAACAAATCCAACAATATGCTATCTATGTGAAACACACTTTAAGGCACAGAGAGCTTGAATGTAATATTATATAAAATATATTTTAAAACAAAAGTATTATCAGAAGTAGAAAACATTTTATGTAAAACATATATTTCATCAGAAAAACAATGATCATAAATGTGCATGTATTTAATGGTTCCAAATTTTATGACTCACAAATTTAGAGTGAAAGGGAAAGCAGATGATTCCACAATCATAGTTACAGATTTTAATACCTATATCTCATGAATTGCTGAAATAATAGACAAAAGTCCATTAAAATGCATATTCATATACATATTTTCATCATTGTAACCAAATTACCTAAAAAGAACAACTATTTTTCCTTTTCTGTTTTGTTTTATTTAGTCTTTTTAGATATACATGACACTAGAGTATAATTTAGCATAATATATATACATGGAGTATAACTTCCCATTCTTGTGGTTGTACATAATGTGGGGTTATGCTAATCATATATTCATATACGAACATAGGAAAGTTGTGTCCAATTCATTCTACTGTCTTTCCTATTTCCATTGACCCTCTCTTCTCTTCATTCTGCTTTGTCTAATCCAATAAACTTCTATTCTTCTGCTCCCCCATTGTATGTTAGCATTCACATATCAGAAAGAATATTCAATATTTGATTTTGGGGGATTGTCTTATTTCACTTAGCATGATGTTCTCCAGTTCCATCCTGGAGAATGCCATAATATCATTATTCTTTATGGCTGAGTAATATTCTATTGTGTATATATATGTGTATATATATATATATATATATATATATATTTTTTTTTTTTATCCATTCATCTATTGAAGGACAACTAGTTTGGTTCCATAGCTTAGACTTTGTGAATTAAACTGCTATAAAAATTGATGTGGCCGTGTCACTATAGTTCACTGATTTTAAGTCCTTTGAGTATGTGCCCAGGAGTAAGATAACTGGGTCAAATGGTGGTTCCGTTCCAAGTTTTCTGAGGAATCTCCATACTGCTTTCCAGAGTGATTGTACCAACATACAGTCCCACCAGCAATCTATGAGTGAAACGTTTCCCCCACATCTTGGCCAACATTGTTACTTGTATTCTTGTGATCCTGACTGGAGTGAGATGTAATCTCAGTGTAATTTTAATTCGCATTTCTCTAGTTGCTAGAGAGGTTGAACATTTTTTCATATATTTTTGACCATTTGTATTCTTCTATAAAGTGCCTGTTCAGTTCCTTTGTCCATTTATTGATTGGGTTATTTGTGTGTGTGTGTGTGTGTGTTGTGTGTGTGTGTGTGTGTGTGTGTGAAGTGTTTTGAGTTCTTTATATATCCTGGAGATTAATGCTTTATCTGAGGTGCAGGTGGCAAAGATTTTCACCCATTCTGTAGTCTTTCCCTTTGTGTTAACAAGAACTACTTAATGGAGAAAAGTTTGTTTGTTTCACAATTTCAGAGGTTTCAATCCATGGTAGGTTGACACCATTGCTTTATACCTGAGGTAACAGAAAATAATGGCAAAGGAGTATGGCAGAGCAAAGCTGTTCACT
This sequence comes from Tamias sibiricus, assembly GCA_025594165.1. Taxonomy (NCBI): domain Eukaryota; kingdom Metazoa; phylum Chordata; class Mammalia; order Rodentia; family Sciuridae; genus Tamias; species Tamias sibiricus. The sequence continues at coordinate 64,124,563 of CM046668.1, forward strand.
TCATGGAATCCAGGAAGCAGAGAGAGAGAAATAGAAAAGGAAAGGGACAATAAATACCCTTCCATGGCATGCCTCAAGAACCAATTTCCTCCAAATAGGATCTCTTTCCTGAAGTTTCCACCATTCCCTGCTAATGTCATCAAATTATTATCCATCAGTGGATTAATTAAGATGAGGTCAGAGACCTCATGATCCAATCAGTTCCCCAAAGATGCACCTCTGAACATTGTTGCATTGAAGACCAAGCCTTTAACACATGAGCTTTTGGGGGGATATTCCAGATCCAAATAATAATATCATAGAAGATAAGGAAAGCACTGAAAACACTTTTGACTAACTTGACAGTTATACAAATGTATAATTAACAACCTCACAATATACATTCTTTTCTAGTGGACATGGTACATTTACCAAGATTGATCATATCTTGGGTCATACCACAGCTCTCTATAAATTTAAATGAACCAGTATCATACAGAGAATGTTCTACTAACATGGAATTAAATTAGAAATCAATAACAATAAGATTCAGTCTAGGAAAATTCCATCAGAAATTGAATGACTTAACATCTAAATAATTGGCAGTCCTAATAATAAATAATAAGGCAAATTAGAAAATATTTCAAACTGAATGATAATTAAATTAGAGTATATCAAAATTTGTGGGATATTGAAAGACTTTTCAAAGAGTGATTTATTAATCTTTCATGATTATATATTGAGTGCATGATTAGAAAAAAAAAAGATGCAAAATCAGTGTCCTAAGATTCTACCTTAAGAAGTTAGAAAAGTAGGGCAAAATATTCCCAAAGTAAATAAGGAAGTAACAAAAATAAGTCCAGAGAATAATATCAACAACAACATAAAATTGTATACATATAATAAGTTCATAAATATGTGTGTGTGTGTGCATGTGTATTTCATGCCTACAGCTTAAATAAGCCCTAAGTAAATTTCTGTAGTCTTTCACTCTTTTCCCTTTGGCTACTTTGAGTTTTAACCCCTGTGAGTATATTTTAGAAGTTAAGTCAAGAATATTAAGATGATTTATGTGGAGATTTTGGACAGTCTGTCTATGATTCCTTTATTTCTGGTATTTTCTCAATTTCCAGCCATGTTGGCATCCCCACACTTCAACTTTTGACTTTTAGGTTAACAGGATTTTGAGTTTCTGCTTAAGCTTTACTTTCCAGGACATTTTGTTGACTGGACAGTATCCTCAGAGCAAAACTGTCTACAGTGAAGTTCTCTGTGTAGTTCTCTTCATTCAGTATGTAGTGCTCTAGTATCTCCTGGCTCAGCAGTGCTCTCCAGTACCTTAAAACAGTTTTCAAAAGTGTCATTGTTTTCAACATGAATGCTATTCACATTCAGCTTTTCTGCCATTGCCAGTAGCTGGAAATCATCTTTGTAATGCTTATGTTCAGCCAATCCACATCCTAGTTAAGTGCTTCTCAAATTTTAAACTCACAAATCATCCAGGAATCATGGTAACTTTCAGGTTCTGATTCAGAAAGTTTGTGGGGAGACCTGAGATTTTGTATTTTTAATAATCCCTTGGTGGTAGAAATGTTTTTGTCTACAGCCTATACTTTCAGTGGTGAGTCCCCAAACCAGTAATATTGTGAAGTTGTAGCCATAAATTTTTGAGTATGATGTAACAGAATTTGAGTTTAAAACCATTAGGATTAACACTGCTTTTAATGAAGAAGTGTTGGTCGTGATTGTAAATTCTTATTTTCGAGGGGCTGAACAAGTATCAGTATTGATAAAACCTACCTTTAGCTTGTTAATGCTAATAGATTAAACTGCACCACAAGCCTGACTATCTGTTAGCCAATTAAGATAAGCACTGAACTTGTCTTTATAGCATATTTATTGTGATTGGAAATATTGATATACTCTATGCTAAATATTGGCCAATATATCAAGTACACGATTTTGCCCTGGGCAGATTCCAAGAACAACCCATAAAAACATATTTAAAAAGGACAGTTACCAACTTTTTTCCATAAAAAACAATAACAACAACTGAACCTCTATCATATTGGGGGATGACAATGCAATTTCTTCCAAGCCTCTGAAAGGAAGTTATCTCTTCCACCATTATAACAGCACTATCAGTCACTACAACACGCATTCAATGACTCCAATAGTTTAACAAACCAACTCATTAAACTCCACAGATTTGATCTGCTAAATTATACCCTAATCCAACTCCTACCACTCTACTCCCTCGCTATCACTGTTCAAGCTTAAGAATTGGATATGCTTTCTGATTTCTGTTCCTTTTCTCTTCGGGTACAGATCAAATACTGTTATAAAGCTAATCTAGTTAGCCACGTCCTTAAGATTTCTCAGTGCTAAGTTCAAGCTACTCAATGTGAAAGAGACACCCTTCCATGTGATGAGCTCTGCCTATCACTGTGCTAACTTCACACGTGAGTCCTTTCTCCAGAATTGTATTCCACTGACAATACATTACTCTGCCTCTTGTGCTGACTATGCTACTTCTCCCATGCATGTATGGACTCTACTTAGAATATTTTCCCCCATTTATATCATAAACATCCCTATCCTTCCTCTGGATATCTTGATTCCCTTTCAGTATTAACTCAGTTGTGGTTGTCATGAAGCCAAATGTGATGCTTGCTGGCAAGTTCCTAAGGTATGACTAATACCCAGTGGTATTTCTTTTTTTAAAAAAAAAAAAGTATTTATTTTTTTATTTGTTCTAATTAGTTATGAATGGCAGTGGAATGCAATTTGACACATTGTACAAAAAATGGAGCACAACTTATACCAATCAATTATTTGTCCTTGTTTCTGTTTCTTGGAGTATAATTTTTACATTAGTCTTCAAGTCTCCTTCATTTTGTATGTTAAGTTTTCAGCAGAATACTTGTCCCACAGAAATTGGTAATGTCTAACAAATGTAAGAAGGCATGGGTCTTTCCCCTAATTATTAGAATAACTGCTAACGGAGTTCATCTGGTTTTATTCTTTAAAAAACTGCTTTTGCTCAATTGTATTGGGTGCAGGGAATAAAGTGTTAAGAACATGTTTTAGTAAGCAAGGAAAAATAATTTAATTATTCTTCAAAGGATAGTAGTAGGATTTGAAGATATCATGAACAAGAGAAAGGAGGAATTTAGAGAAGAGTAAAGATGGCTAAATAATGTGTTAGGTAGTTGAAGTATGGAGCCTGGGGAAGTGAGTCATCAGAAAAATGCCAAAGGTTTGGTGGTAGGCATTTTCATAAATATGCATGTCAAAATGCCAGTTTTAATGTGTTGGAGGTTTATTTTTATTGTTTTTGTATCTGGCAGTATAGTGGTATAAACTCACTTTTACATCGCTTTCTATTCAACTTTTTAGAAAGTACTGACTATATCCACACAGACTTGTGTGGTGTTATGAGGAAACATTAAGATAAAAGAGTAAAGAAATAAATAGGCTTCCTATTTTAGTCAGCTTCTTTGCAACTGTGACCAAAATACTCAATACTAACAACTTAGAGGAAGAAAAGTTTATTTGGGTCTCATGGTTTCAGAGGTCTCAATCCATAGATGGCTGACTCCATTGCTGTGGGTCTAAGAGAGGCAGCACATTGTGGTGAAAGGGTGTGGAGGAGGGGGAATTTGCTCCCCTCATGTCAGGGTCAGGAAGAAGAGAGAGAGGGAGAGAAGGGGTCACATGGAAGATGAACCCTTCTAGGGCATGCCCCTAGTGACCTACCTCCTCTAGGCATGAACCCTTTACCTACAGTTATCACCTAATCTGTCCATTCATACTAGGACAGACTAATTAACTTACAGCTCTCATAATCCAATCATTTGCTCCTCTGAATAATCCTGCATTAACAGGATCTTTTCAGGGACTGCTCATATTATAAAGATGTTGATGCAAATCCTCATAACAATGTACTAAAAGAATGTTTTTCTTGAATGGTGATTTTTCTTGTGGTTTGTACCTGTGTCCTTTACATGTGCTTGATCTCTTGGAGACCATAGATGTTCTTTTTCCCTCCTCACTGCCACTTAGAATTTTACTCTGCTTCTTCCTAGTACAATGATAAGTCCAAGATGGTTTATCAGATCTCAAGACTGGATGTTTAGAAAATGAGAAGTAACAGAGAGAAAAAAAATTATTATTTCTTTACTATTCCACAGTCCTTGCCTACACACACACACACACACAGAGAGAGAGAGAGAGAGAGCACTACTTGAACCAGGGAACACTATTCCTTTGTTCTTGGATCCTCATCTCACTTTTCAACTCCCTCCAGATTTTATGTTAACTTCTATTTTTGAGTCACTAGCCCCATTTCAATATAAGCAGTGAAATGATACAAAAGGCTGGTCAAGAGTTTTCTGTTCAAATACAATTAAACCTTCCCTGAGGTTTTGTTTTTTTTTGTATAGAAATATTCAGCATGGATGTGCAAAACAGTCTTACCCTTTCCAATCTACACATAAACCCTAAGGAGTGAACATATGTGAGGGAGTTGTAGTTGTTGTATATATTTCCCCATTGTCACTATTAGCAAAATCACTTTTAAAAACTCAAAATATCTGTGATAGCTTCAGGCATGGAAATTCTAATTCTATTCTACTGGGAAGGAAATTTTGATGTGCTATATAAAGAGGAGCAAGAGCAAGAGTGGTCACAGAATTGAGAAGTGGGCAACCTAGTAGATACCTAAAACTAAATGAGTTCCGTAGGACTCCCTTTACCTTTGCAATTTTTGAATTCATGAACCTTTCTGATTGAAGCCTTTATCCTTTTCATTTCCATCATCTGCTTTATATTTCTCTCCATTCCTGGCTAACCAATACTTATTTTGTAATCTTACATACTAACCACTGTTGTGGGAACTGTGGACACTATTGTGAATAGTCTTGCTCAGCTCACTTAAAGACACAGAGAGAAGTAAACAATTACTTGTAGTATTTTAAGTACTAGTATTTGGTTAAATGCAAAGTTTACTATCCCTTCTCCCATTCTCCCATCAGGCATTTATAAAATAAGAGCCAGACTCAGATGACTTTGTATTAGGAAATACCCACCAGAGCTTTACAGAAAAAATTATTATTGTTTATTGTTTGTACGTTTATTCAAGACATAAACATAACTCATTATTTCTTCTTGATGGAATTCTTCAATCCTGCTGAACAAGAAATAAATGATTAGGAATCATAACGAGTAGGGAATGAGTCACTTCCTCTGCACTGTACATGAAGTGTGTTTCTGGCATCTTAAAATGGAACTTACTGAAATTTTTTTCCAGAGAAATATTTGTACACACAAATCCAGTTTTATAATTATTATTTCTCATAAATAAATGGTTAAAATGATTTTGGATACTGATTTTGAAACTAAAGCACCACCATGCATAAAGTAAAGACATTCCAAGCTCCAAGCAAATGGTTTTTAATGCACTAATATTATACCAACTGGCTGTAAGTCAGCTACTCGTGTATCTTAGTTTTACATATTGAAAAAACTTACCACAATTATCAAGGACTTTAGATATTTCATATATTCATTACTTAAAAATAATTTATTTAGCTTATAAAAGTGACTAAGTAAAAATGAAATACATGAAAAAAGAGTAAAAGGAAAATGTGTGCCATTAATTACCTAAAGGTGGCTAGAGAAAATATTATTTCATAGTCCATGACTCAGTATATCCTCATGGTAAAAGCACTTCAGTCCCTGAAGCTCTTATTCATGTTATAGGGAAATTTAAGCACTTGCAAATTGAGTGTAAGATAGAAAAGAAGAAAACATGGGGTACCATAAAAGATTACATCATTTAAAAAGAGATCATATAATCACAGACCTGTGGGAAAGAGTGCTTCTAATGAAAATTGACCAACTATTCTTTAAGCTATTTCTCAGCCAGGGTCACAGTTGAGAAACTTCCTTTCAGTTTTTCTTTGTTTTTTTTTTTTTTTTTTTTTAATCCAACCTAGATTTAGGAAACTACTAAAGGCAAAATAACTAACTCAATATGTTACTTTAGGATTCAAAGCAAAAAAAAAAAAAAAAAAAATCCACATTCTTAACAATTGGCAAAATGCAAAGCAAATCTACACTGATATTTCACTTCATTTCAGTTATAATGGCAGTCATCAAGCATACAAGTAATAAGTGCTGGAAAAGATATGGGGATAAAGAAACACTTATGCATTGTTGGTGGGACTTCAAATTACTAGAACCACTATGGAGATCAGTATGGAGATTCTTCAAAACACTAGAAATGGAGCTTACATATGACCCAGCTATTCAACACCTTGGTATTTATCTAGAAGAACTAAAATTAGCATATTATACTGAAACCTACATACGAATGTTTATAGCATTGAAATTCACAATAACCAAGTTATGGAACCAACATAGGTGTCCATTGATAGATGAAGGGGTAAAGAAAATATGCTGTATATATACACAGTGGAGCTCTACTCAGCCATAAAGAAGAATAAAATTATGTCATTTGCTAGTAAATGTTTGAAACTGGAGAACATCTAAGTGAAGTAAGACTCCAGAAAACAAGGGTAAAATGATTCCCTCATATGTGGAAGCTAGTAAATAAACAGGAATAAAAACTGGGTCTCACAACAAAAGAAGGGAGAAAAGTAAAATAGAGAAAGAAGATCAAGGGGGAGGGGTACAAAAGGAGAGGTAATGGGAAATGAAACTGACTAAATTATGCTATGTGCATGTAAGAATATATCACAGTGAGTCCCACTTCCATGTATAATTATAATGTACCAATTAAAAATATAAATAGAAGGGAGGCTAGTAGAGTAGTGGCAAGAGCTCATGGGGAGGGAAGAGGGAAGGGAAAGGAGAAGTACAGGGAATAAAATAGATCAAATTATGTTATATACATGAATGAATATGTCACAATGAATCCTACTATTATGTATAATTATAATGCACCAATAAAATATTTTATAAAAGTAAATGTATATTTGATAGGTTAAAATTCGTGAATTCATCTGCAACTACTCTCAGAAATGAGGTCAGCTCTTTAGCTAAGGGATCCAGATTTGAATTGACCAAAATTTCTGAGCACTAGCTGTGTAGTCATCCTCGTTTTTACTTATTTATTTTCTGCTTTATATGACTTATGTGAAAAAGAAGTGGATTTGACTATAATGTGAAGCAAATTCTGGGAGAACAAAGCTAAGGAGTATGCCTTACTATACCTACTATTTCTGGCTTGAATGCAAATTGATATTTCTGCCTAAGGAAAAAAAAAAAAAAAGGTTAGAGTAATTCCTCCCTAAATCCAGAGTTCTTTATTTGAAGGAAGCATTCAGAGGTAACTCAGAAGAAATAATCCCTGAAGAATGCTGTAAATAATGCTGTTTTCCTGGTTTTGTCTACTATGAACACTAGAATTTTTTCTTTGAATATCAAATGTGATCCAGATATCCCAAAATAAAAGCATTTTTAAAACACAAAGCTTCAGGGAGACAACAAGATTTGTAGAAAGTGCCCGAACCCATAATCTGAAATGAGAACTGTTCATTCCCTTATTTTCTCCATGTGTAAGAATGTACAGTGCTTCTGACAGCTTTTTCTACTATCTGCAGTAAGGAACTTGAAATGACTCTTAAATAGTATGGATGAGACTACTGCCTGGTCCAGCTGGAATGCTTCCTCAGATAAGAGTCTGCAGTGGTCCATTCCTTAATTTGTAACCCCAATTATCACTTATCTCTTGAATGTTTAAGACATAGACATTTAGAGCTAAATATTGATTAAATTATTACTATTTTTTGCTCCATTTCAATATGTTCTCCAAAAGACAGGATGTAAGGACATACTAAAATTTAAACCTATGTTCCTTTTTGTTGCAATTGGTAAAGTTTTTGTAATGTGTGTTGACAAGATATATGTGTTGTATCCATTTTGGAGGAAAAGTCCCTGTTGCTTAGAGTTAGGAACTGAAAACTATCTCCTCATTAACCTAAAACTTAAGCAGTAATACATAGTCAGCAACACCATTTGCCAACCCTTTGGCAGCAATAGATCAAGGAAGAGTCTGGGCCTCTTTATCAATAGCAGGTTATACAAATTATGCTACAGAAAATTGGAAGACACATTCTATAAAGGCAAAAGGGAATCAAAGGAATGTCAAATTTTCAGAGATCATCAGAAAATGATGTAGATGTGAAAGAGAAAGATAAGAAATCCTGGAGCATTTTTCTTCTTACTCAAAAAGTTAAATTAAATTCTTATGAAGAAACTATACTATATCACATTTCATGGACCATGCAAAAAAAAGACACAGGTATTATAAACAAGTATTAAAAAATCCTAATGTAGATAGTAAGACTCAGATATTTGTTAGGGTGGTTGTAGACAGTTCCCTGATTTGTTAGAACAAATTTGTTCAGTCACACAGTATTGATCTATTTTTGTTGCTGTTTCTCTGTCTATTTGCTTTCTCAGAAATGCTTCTTCTTTCTTTTGATAATATTAAATATCTTAATTTTGTGAACCACCCCTCTTTATCTGTTGGGTCATATATTTCAAGTGAGATTAATTTTCCTCTCTAGTTTCAAGGATGCAAAGACAGCCTAGACATGAGCAATAAGAGCATGACATCCCTTGGCTACATAAATCATTCTTGGAACTTTTGCTAGTACTGTCAGGAAGGAAAGGAGCCCTCTTTCTTTAAGGAACATGTTATCCTGGAGCCTCTGAGAGTCAGATAGGATGCCATATGGAGCGAGCCTGCTGAGCAAATTTGAGAAGTGAGGAAAGAGTGAGGCCTGAAAACAGCATTTGGCCTGAAGCCAGATGCACTGCTAGGTTTTTTCAGCAGCAAATAAATTACATTTATTTTGTTTTTAATTTAAACTAGCTGAGTTGGATTTTTGTAATTTGAATCTGAAAGAGTCATGGCTAGAACATGGTAGGAGACAAACAGTTTTCTCTGTTTAACTGCACTTTGGGGGATTTAAATACTGGGGGATTTAAATAACTATTTATTATTTAAATAAATAATTTTAATAGCTCCATACTCACTCAAAAGTATGGAGCTAAAAATTCACTTAGGCAGAATTAGAAAAAGTCACAAGTAATTAGAGAATGAAATTTAAATTGATCATTTATAATCATGTCCCAAAATATTTAATATATAGTGATAAATATGATATTATACATTATATATATATATATATATATATATATATATATAAAAAGAGCTACAAGATGTTCCCTAAAGAAATTAAGAACCATGATTAATGAGGAGATAGATATACCATGTCCTTGTGTTTGAAGACAAAATATTGTTAAGAAGTCAGTTCCTTTCTAGTTAATATCTAGATCTACTACAATGCAAATCAAATTCCCAGCAGGCTTTTTTTTTTAATTCGATCTTTATAATTATTTATAGTAGTTGGGTTCATTCCAACAAATTCATACATGAATGGACATTGATCTCAGCTTATGATTCCACCCCCTTTTCCTTCCTCTTTCCCCTTGCATTCTCCCTCCCTTCTCCCAGTCCTCTTCCTTTACTCTACCTCACTTCCTCTTGCTCACCTATTAATTTGATTGGTTCTTCATATTATCCTATTCTTCCTTCCCTCTGTTCTTTGTTTTACTCTATCTTCTGCATATGAGAGAAAACATTTAACCTTTGAGTTTCTGAGTATGGCTTATTTCTTTTAGCATGATAGTCTCCATTTCTATCCATTTACCAGAAAATGCCATAACTTCATACTTTTTTATGGCTCAGTAGAACTCCACTGTGTGTGTGTATGTGTGTGTGTGCATGTATTACAATTTCTTAATTGATTCTTCTATTGACAGGCATCTGGGCTGATTGCATAATTTAGCTATCATGAATCGTGCTGCTATAAGCATTGAGGTGACTGTATTGCTGTAGTATGCTGATTTTACATCTTTTGGAGAAATACTAAGGAGTAGTATAGCTGGGTCATATGGTGGTTCCATCCCTAGTTTTTTTGAGGACTTCAATACTGCTTTCCAGAGTGGTTGTAATAGTTTGCAGTCCAACCAACAATGTAGCAGTGTGCCTTTTTCTCCACAAACTTGCCAGCAGTTATTGTTGTTCTTATTCTTTGTCATTGCTATTTTGACTGGAGGGAAATATTAGTGTAGTTTTGATTTGCATTTCCCAGATTCTCAGCATGCCTTTTTTTTTTTTTTTTTGGAATTGAATAAAACATATCTAAACTTTGTTTGGAAATACAAAGATCCCCCATAGTGAAAATAATTATTTTAAAAAACAAAGAATTTGAAGGACTTATATTACCTGTTTTCAAGACATTCTAAAACTATAGTAATTAAGAAAGTGTGGTATTGGCAAAAAACAGACTTGTAGATCAATGGGACAGACTAAAGAGTGCACATGTAGACACACTCATACCCCCCATTTTTTTTTTTTTTTTTGCAAAGGTGTTACAGCGATTCAATGAATAAAGGATAATCTTTTCAGCAAGTTTTACTGAAAGATTGATTAACTATATGGAGAAAATGAACCTCACATTATATTTAAAAAGGTAATTGAACTGGAGCATGGTCCAAAGTATAACACTAAAGCTACTTTATTTTTTAAATATTTTGACATTCTGAAGGCATATTTACTTATGTTTATTTTTTTCTTATATATGTCATAATTTGAATTAAAGACATACTTAGCACTGATTAGTTGACAAAGGTTAATAGGAATTGTATTTATTTTTAGTTATTTATCAACTGCTTTGTGATTATTTTTTTTAACATCAACACAAAAGTCACACCATTAAATAAAAAGTTAAAAGTTATGAGACTTCTACAAGAAGAAAATTTAAAATTATTTTCACAACCTTGAGAAAACAAGGAAAAGTATCATGAGATGAAACTGTCATCACAATTCTTCAGAGCTTTGAGAAAACAAGAATTTCTTACAGAGGACACAAAATGATAAAGCATAAAGGAAAAAAATGATAAAATTTTAACCTCATCAGAAATTAAAATGTCTGTCCTTTTGATGGCACCATTAGTTAAATAAAAAGTAACGTACTGGGAGATTTCTTCAGTAATTGAAGCTCCAATATACATGGAAAACCCTTTCTATATGGTCTTCAGAAAGTAGCCCCTCCCCTTTCTTTTCACCAGAGTAGTCAGGTCTTGTTACCTAACATTAGAGGAACAACTACAGTATTACATCTTTCTACATATAAAGCTGTCTATATTTACCTTTACTAGTGATACTTACACTTCCATATGCTGCCATTTTGCTGCTTTATGTTCTATAATTTAGCATAAAGAATTCCTTTTAGCACTTCTGAAAAGGCAGATCCAGTGATAATGAATTACCATTTTTTTTTTTCTGGGAACGTATTTATACCTTTATTTTAAAGGAGGTTCTTCAGCCCATAGTATTCGTTACTGCCAGTATTTTTTTTTCTCAACACTTTGAATATACTGTCCTACTTCCTCCCAGCCTGCAAGACTACAGCTGAGAAAAACACTGATTGACTCATAAGAGCTCCCTTATATGTGAAAAGTTGCTTCTCTTGCTACCTTCAAAATTCTTTCTTTGACTTTTGACAATTTGGTCATAAGTCTCATGTAAACCTCTTTATGTTAAATCTATTTGGATTCCTTTGAGCTTTATTAATGTGGATGTGTGCTTATCTCTCCAGATGGGGCAATTTTTTAGCCTTTATTTCTTTAAATGTGCATTCTTCTCTTTCTGTTCTCCTTCTGAAATTCCCCAATAGTGTATTCACACACTTGATAGTATTTCATAAACTTCATAGACTTTATTCACTATTTTTCATTCTTTATTCTTCTTGTTCCTATTTCTTGACAATTTCAAGTTCACTGCATCAAGTCTGCAATTGAAGCTCTCTATTGATTTTTTTTAGTTTACTTATCATTGTTTTCAACTCCAGAATTTCTGTTTGTTGGTGATGTTTATTGGATTTTATATCTATATTTTGTTTTATTATAATTTTCAATATTTCTTATAGTTGTCTCTTCTGTTGTGTCTCACTGAACTTCTTTAAGAGTTTTGTGATAAGAGAAGGAAAGGGTCTCAATCTTGTTCTTCAGCAGCCATCTTAGGAATTCCTAGAAATAGTTCTGTTTCTCAGAAATAATAGAACACGGAAAGTCCTGCCTCTGTATCCATTAATCATTACCTAGTATAACATACTTGGCAACACAAAATAGCAATTCTTATATGATATAAAATTGTTCTCTTTGGTTTCCATTTTTCTTGGGCAGTGTACCTTGTCAGAGATTAATTGTCTAGACGTTAGTAACCATCCTCTGACATGTTCTCAACTAGGGTCATTTTGACCCCCTCTTCCCTTCTACTTGCTTGTTGCTATGCCAACCTGGAAAGTCCAATGGGAAATACCATTGTACCCATTACATTGTCTCTATATCTGCCCAAATTCAGCTTCTGTACTGTGGCTTGCTTGCTTGCATTGGCTGAACAACCAAATATAAACCCTTAAAAATAACTGCTGGTGTGCCATCTTGTTACACTGTGTGATGTATGAGGATGGTGGCTGCTGATCAGCTTAATAAGGGCTTTTTTTGGCTCAAGTGTGACATGGTTTGGAGTTTTAATCCATATTTGCCAGGTACAATATTTTGAATTCTTTGTAAGGAAATTCATAGATTTTCATTTCTTAGGTTAAGTTACTGAAATTTTTTTTTTTTTTTTCTGCTTTAGTGGCATCATTTCTGTAGTTATTTGGGATCCTTATGAACCTGTGCTGCTGTCTGCACATTGGAAGCGTGATGTGGGTAAATTTAAATTTCTTTAACCTTTTCTACGTGTTATTTTCCTTTCTGTACTACTCTATTGAAGTGCTGCAGTCTCTTATCTGAATTCCAGAACTCTCCTAAAGGTATTTTCATTCATGAATGGATGCTAAAGTGGTGTTTCTGTGGGAGGAATGAGGGATATATTCTCCCATTCTGCCATCTTGCTTAAGTCACACTTATAATCATTTAAAAATTCAATCTAGAACATGATTTTTCCTTACTAAGAGTACTTCAATGATTTTAACACAATTCCAAAATTCAATAGTTTGAACTACAATATCAAAAATGATATAATGCTTGCTTTTTTACAGTGTTTATCACATAACCTTCTACTTTGTTTCCACCCTTCAGAAATATACATTTTTCCCCCAGTTCTCCAAGTGAGTCATGCTTCCTTTTACCATAGGAAGAGCTAATAATCTCTAAAATTTCATCTTCCACCCATCTTTATAAATCTAACTCATGGTTATCCTTCAGGCTCAATTAGTTATCTCTTCCTTAGGGAATCCCAGGGTATGGAATGTTACACATAATAAATATGTGAGTGAACAAATAAATAAATTGAAAATGAAATAAAACATTTCCTAGAATTTCTAGTTGATCAGGTCTTCTTATTACATGCTTTCCTTTTACTCTTTCACTTTGTCTTTATGATAATTATCACAATAAGAAATTGTGAAATAATCTGTTTAATGTCTATATTCATTGCTATAGCAGAAGTTCCATAAGGATAGGGACCATGCCTACTATTCATGCCATTATCACTAGATTGAGTAACACTTGTTAAATGAAAGTATAAAGTAGAGCTAAAGCTCCTGTAATAAATATTCTGACTCAAAGACACAATTAAAAAAGCTGGAAAAACTCTTAACCATCCAGATATTTGCTAATTGTGTTATTTTGCCAATGGTAGAACATCAAATAAATATTAGCTTAATTTATAAATAATTATTATCTCAAAATATACAATTTTTAGCAAGAATAATGGTATCTGAACTTTATTAAAATATAGAAGTGTGTTTGGCAAACTAGAAGCAGTGTGCTTCATAGATAAGGATGTCCACGTCAGGACTGAATGTTTTTCTCTGCCCAAACATGTTGAACATCTTTTATATAATAGGATGTGTTAAATGAGAATTTTTTCTTTCTACTGAAATATCATAAGTGACAATATTTAACAACCTTGGTGCCAGACACAGCTGTAGGATTTGCTATTAGACATTAAAACAAGTTCTATGAACTTTATGCCTTAACCTCCAACTCATATATAAGAAAATGTCAAAAGACTGATGGGAGAGAAATTTTGAAATTGGTTCGTCTATTAAAGAGAGTTTCGCTGGGCATGGTGGTGCACGCCTTTAATCCCAGCACTTGGGAGGCTGAGGCAGGAGGATCACGAGTTCAAAGCCAGCCTCAGCAATGGCAAGGCACTTAGCAACTCAGTGAGACCCTGTCTCTAATAAAATATAAAAAAGGGCTGGGGATGTGGCCCAGTGGTCAGGTGCCCCTGAGTTCAATCCCCAGTACCCCCCCCCCAAAAAAAAAAAAACAAGAGAGAGAGAGAGTTTCTACTCTGTGCATTTCCTTTCTTAAGCCAATTGAGGGAATCTTAAAAACACCCATAAAGTGAAAATTTTGGCCTAAAGTAAAGCTGAAAATCTGATCTTCTGATCTTCTTTGTGGAAAATCATTAAACTCATGAAACCTGTAGACACACCTCAAATGGTAAATTTATTTTCAGCTTATATTAAAAAAGGTTTTCATGACTTGCCACTAACAATTCTGATAAGCATGGAAAGAAATGCAAAGGATTATTTAGATGTCTGTCCTTGATTTAGAAAAGAAAATATTTTGTATGTCATTTATGTATGGTCTTAGAGCCAGAGACCTTAAGGGAAGAAATTATTTAGATGATTTTGTGGACCTCAAAAACAAATTCAATAACTACAATGAAACTGAAATAAAACAATTAAATCAGCATGAAAAAAGATCTCCGAATGCCTAGACACTATGAGAGATCAATGGGAACATAGATTTCTCCTCAAATACATAAAAATACCAGATTTTAAAAAACTATTGATGACAGAAAGAGAGAGGGGCAGTGGGGCACGAGGGAAGAGAGGAAAAAATGAGTAGAGGGTGGGATCAAAGGATGAAGAGGATAAAAAAGGAAGAAAGAAACCTAAGTGGCAGAAAAATGAAAGAATTCAAAGCCAAATTAAGGAGTGCAAGAATCCATGATGGTAGCCAAACCCAGAACCACATATTTGTCTCTAAGGTCTAATATTTTAAGTGATTGCTGGGAGAAGTTGGGTGCAGTAGCTCTGCACATAGAAGTAGGAACTGAGCCAATTTTCTTAAATTCTGGTGGAAGACACAGTCTCCTGAGTTATAACCTCCTGGGTGGGAGACATGGCCCAGCAAGTAACATGATATTCATGTTTTCATTAATTCTTCTTATCTCCCAAGTACCATGAGTGTAATGTGGAGGTAGGCCCAAGCAAATGCTGTGCACACAGTGAGTCTGAGTCACAGTTAAGAGACCCTGAACATAAGGAACCCTGAATATAGGGGCTTCTAACATACTTGCCTAGACATTTCCCTGAAGGATGATATTATCTTAATTATTCATTCTGGAGACTATCAGTCCTTTTCCCAAGAGAGATATCATATTTATCTTTCAAATCACTTAAAAAAAAAAAAAAACCCACTCTCATGAGAAGATAGTTTAGAACAAGGCCAGCAATGTCTCTTTGAAGATGATGTGTAGAAAGGCAATATGAAGCATTTTCTCCATCTATCTCACTTGAATCATCTGCCCTGATACTCTCAGTCTGAGCACAGCATCAATAGTAAATGGCAACTATGAAATATCCACCCGCTGGCCTGGGAATGTCACATAGAGTAGTTTGTTATGAGTAATAGATGAACAAAAGAGGCACCCATAAGAAACTAAAGCACTTACTAGATTAAACACAACTAAAGACAGAATTAGAGAACCAGAAGAGGAGAAAGTAGCAAAGATTTAATGAAGAAACATACAGCAAGTAAGTCAGAATAGAATAGAAAGGTGTAATATAAATCTAAAGGAGAAAAAAAAAGAGCAAATGGCAAATAGGAAATATTTAAAGAAAACATGATTGAAAAAGTCCTACAAAATCCAAAATCTTCCTACTCAAAAAGAAAAATAAAAGCAAATCATTAATTTAGTAATTTTATAATGAAACAACTGTGTGATGTTATAGAGAAAAATCTTGAAGAATGTAAGAGAGAAAATGTACTAAATTTTCTGGAATCCAGAGATTGTACTGATGGATATGTTAGTTATCCTAATGGGATCATTACATGGTGGTGTATGTTGTGATTTGGATGTTTAATGCCCCACCAAAAGCTCACATATGAGGCAATGCAGCAAGATGAAAACATTGCATTATAAATGCTGGAACCACTTTAGTGGATCAATTCATTTAATGGCTTAGTAAACTGAATTTATTACTGAATAGTAACTGTAGGCAGGTGGATGGCTGAAGAAGTAGATCACTGTGAGCATGTCCTTGGGGACTATGTATTGTCCCTGGTTCCTCTCTGCTTCCTGACTGTCAAGTGCTAAGCAGCTTTCCTTTGCCACACCCTGCTACCTTCAGGTTTTGCCTCACCTAGGGTCCAGAGCAATGGACTCAGCAGACCATTTCCATAGACCTCTGAAACCATGAGCCAAAATAAACTTTTCCTCCTATACATTGTTATTGTCAGGTATCTTGATCATAGTGACAAAAAAGCTGACTAATACAGTATAAACATATTGAAATGTCACACTACATTACATAAAATTATTATGTATCAATAGAAATATGAGTATATATCTAAAAATAAAAACATTTTCAAAAATATACATGTTAGCTACTAATAAAATATCACTAAGAGTTTTATTTTAGCAAAAGAAAATTGAAACTTGAGTCAAAGTGGGATATGAAAAGCAATGGAGAACAAACAAATTAGTAAATTAACTTGATAAATCTTAAGTATTGACTATGATAAAATAAAAAAAAAATAATTTTATTGTTCTTCAAAAAATTGAACTAAATCACTTAACAGAAACATGGGTGATATAGCAGAGCTTAGAATTTATATCTTGAATATATGAAATCACTTACTTGTTGGGATGAAATATAAAAATATTGATAATTTATTATTGTAGTATATAAGCTCCAAAGAGAAACTTTTTTTTTTTGGTATCCTGTAGTAATTATATGACCAAAAAGATGCCTAGCACATTGTTTACTACTTTTAATCACTGTAGGTTTGGAGTTTCTTGTTTGATTTTTGGATAAAATTTTAAATTTATAAACATTTTGACTTGCAGGACTATTGCATGGGTAGCACAAAAGGTTTCCATATAACCCCATACCCAGTTCCACTATTAACAATTTACATTAGTAGGAGCCATTTGTCATAAGTATGAATGAATATTGACATGTTATTATTTATTAAAGTCCATGTTTTATTAAAAATTATTCAGTTTTCCCTTAATTGTTTTCTTGTTTTCTTCTCATCTGGGATACTACATTAAATTTAGTAGTCATCTCTTGGCTATGATAATGTCTCACACTTTCCTTTTTTCTGATGATCTGATAATCATAACAGTTTTGAGGATCGTCAGGTGCTTTGTAGAATGTCTCTGAAATGGGATTTGCCCTGTGTTTTCCTCCTAATTAAAGTAGGGTTATATGTTTTGGTGAGAAAGTACATAGAAGTGACATTTTTTCACATCATATCAAAGATGAATTATATCAGTAGGACTCATCACTGTTGTTAACCTTGATTGTCATGTCTAAGGTAATGTTTGTGAAGTTTCTCCACTGTAAATTTGTGTTTTCTCCCTTTTCATATTGTACTATGTTTTTTCAAAGAAAGTCACTATGCACAGCCCACACTTAAGAAATGGTGTTGTTTGCAACTCTGGTGTGATTTTTTTTTAAAAGTCTCCTCATTTAACACTTTTTGAATACATAAAATATAAAGGAGAAAGTAAAAGTATCCATTATAACAATAAACATTTTGGAAGAGATCATTTCATGATTTTTGTATTCATGTTTAGATATGCATATACACATATGTTCACATAACCTACTCAAGCATATAATGTTAAATGTATGGGATCATACTACACTAACATTTAAAAAATATTTATACATACTTTTTAAATGCAGATTACTTAAGTCCTTTCTTTATTCCTTCTTTCCTTCCTTTTTATCTCCTTCCCTTCTTCCCTCTCTCCCTCCTTTTTGGACTTTCTTTCATGTACATTTTCATATCTTTACTATCATAACCTCTGAAGATATTATGCTCAAAGCCACTACTTTCATCCTGAACAGTAATACAAGTTTTGTACATCCTTTTGTGGATTCTCTGAACCTATATATATTTAAATTAAATTATACATGTAATTTTCCCCAATGGATGGCATCATATACTCCTCTATGTCTATCTTGGAGAGGCAGTAGAGTTCAATTGTTAAGACTATAAACTCTGAAAGCAGACCAACACTATCATGGATCATCAAGTTAATTATCTGAGTGAATCTAGGTTAAATTCTCTGCACCTCAGATTTCTTGTCTTTAAAAAAGGGATAACCAAAATTCTTACTGGACAAAGAGATTGAGTGGCTAAAGGATTTAACAGAAGTAAAGTGTAAAAGGATTCACAAATGTTAGCCCTTGCTGATTTATTATCACTTTTTTCAATTAACAACAGCAGATAAAAATCCCTTAGTCGTTCCAAGTCAATGCATATAGGTGCAACCGTATAAAATTCCATGTTAGAAAGATAAATTTCATTTTATTCAGTTATTTCTCTATTGGTGGGTATTTGCATTCTTTAATTTTTTTCATTGCAATAGTACTGTAATTAACATACTCATTAATACAATTCCTTTGAACTTGGTATTTTACATGTAAAGAATGGATATATTGCTGTAGTATTGCTGGTTTGAAGGTATATATATTTTCATTTTTAATGAACTTTAAGATCATTCAAAAATTGTTGTAATAATTAATATTTTAGCAGAAATATACAATAACACATTGCTATAATTTGTATCTTCACTGTCCCCCAAAAGTCTGTGTGTTGAAAGCTTGGTCATCAGCCTGTTGCACTATTGAAAAGTGGTGGAAATTTTAGGAGGTGGGGCCTAGTGGCAGGCAGTTAGGTTATTGGGCACATGCCCTTGAATGAGACATTGGGACCACAGGCCTCCTCTTATCTCTGCTTTTCGCTTCCTGCTACCTTGAGATTAGCAGCTCTGCTCTACATTTGTTCCCCACCATGATGTACTGTCTTACTGCAGGCCCAAAAGCCACAAGGCCAACTCATCATGGACCCAAAATAAATCTGCCCCATTTCAAGCTGATTATTTTGGGTATTTTGTTATGGTAACAGAAAGCTGACTAGAAAAAAAGATGCTTATAGATATGCCTATGAACAATAGAATTTATCAATGCTTTTTAAAAGTTTGTTGTGATGACTATGAAGTGGTATCTCAACAGAATTTTAAGGTGATAGCCCTCATGTCACAGAGATTGACTCTTTGATGCATTTTTGTGGACACTTGAATTTTATATTTGTAGATTTTTTTGTTGTTGTTGTTGTTATTGTTCATATTCCTTTGCCTAATTTTCTCAAGGAAAGTTACTTCTAAGAGTTCTTTATATATTGAACTTTATCATTCAGATGAATAAAAATATTTTTCATCATCTTTTATCTATTATATTTGTTTAGGGAAACTTTAATATATAGCTTTATAGACATAATTATATAAACTGTCTTATTTTAAAGTCTCTAAGCTTCTGTTTTGTATTGCTTTTTCATTCATGGATTATTTGAGATCCATTTTGTAACTTCACAGTAGTTAAGTTTGGGGCCATTTTTTACTGTACTGTCCCATATTTTAATGGAATTTTTAATCCTCTGAACTCACTTTACAATGATTAAGGCAGTGATTCTCAGAATTCAGTGTGTTTTAAAATAACCTGAATTCATTGTGTTTTAAATAACCTGGAAGCCTTTCTAAAACACAAGTTGCCATACCGCACTCCTACAATTTATGTGTTAGTAGCTGTGGAAGCACACTATTAGGATTACTTTCTATTTCCCAGATAGTGTTGATTTTATTGGTCCAAAGGCCTCCTTTGCAAACTATAACATAAAGATTCAAAACATAGTTTGAAAAATATTATAAAAATTAAAATAAAATAAATTCTCAGTCAAAAGTTCAGACTTAGTGGTTCAGGACATCTTCCCATTATACATCTAAAAATGATAGATCAACATTTCTTGACTCATAGAACATCTTCTTTGAAACTTGGTAAGAATGGTCATTCTAGCAGTTAGATCTATCCCAAAGTATAAAGGACAATGAGTTCATGGGACAGCAGAACTGATTAGAAAAGGTAATTGAAGAATTCTACACATTGAACTGGTTGCTAGCAAAACTACTTTTAAAATTTAAATCCTAACAAATCTAAGACTGCAAAGGAGATAAAATTAATGAACACGGTACATGAAGAAGGATAATATGTACAATGGGCTTTGAGTCTAGAAAGAGGGATTTAAATAGTTGTAGTCTCACAAGGCTTTGGGGTTGTTAGAGTTGAAAAACAACTGTTGATAATAAAAGGATTCAATCAAGAACTAAGTCAAGGAAGAAGGCTGAAGGTTAAAATGACGTCTAAAGTTTTTAAATCCAATAGTTCAGTTAGCAAGTACAAAAACAAGTACTATGACAAAAAGACACAATGACCTTCAAAGATAGCTTAAGGCAAGCTTTGTGCTGCTGGTTACAGTCTTCCACCCCCCAGCCCCAAATTAAAATATTTGAGTATACAGGGATAGCAAAAATGAAGTTTATTGAACTTAGATACCTTACCTAATGTCTATATATCAAGTCATCATCATGTTTACGATCGGGTCTTGTGAGACTACAACTACTCTGTTCACCATGCCACACTATCTTAATGAATAGTTCTGTCTACACTTTAAGTGACCATGTGTACTTGCTTCCAAGTAGAAACTTTTGTTTGTGAAATAGAATATTATTGATAATAAAGCTGGGGAAACATACAGGGAACTTTTGGTCTAAGTCCATTTCCCTATAGAACAATTTGGATGATAAATCTGATGCTGATGGAAACACTTCTTCCATATCTCTGTATTTTGAGGCCCATTCTCAAAGACACTTAAATATACCTGGACTCAAGGCAATATGGCTTTTATTTTTAACATTCACATATGTTTGTTCTTTTCCATACTGAAATCTGCATCATCCTTTTTCTATCATCACATGCCTGAAACACACCCACTTTCCCCCCTAGTCTTTTTATGTCATTTGCCACAGTTGAAGCATTCTCCTTCATTGCCTGCCAGCTGGAACTGTCCTTCAATGTCTAACCCTTCAGATCTTGACTTCTTTATAAAACACATTGCATAGTATAATTAAAGTGGGTGCTGTTCTGCTGTATGTTGTCTAACATTTCACTTTGTGCTTGAGAGAGCTATTTATTTTAGTGGGCATAGAATCTTTGGGAATTGGTAGCTCCCAATGAGGGTCAGTAGGCAGCATGAAGAACAGATGACAGCCTGCAATACCTCCTTCGCATTTCTGTAAAGAGATTTGACATTTACAGAGTGTGCATGTTGCCTTTCCCCACAACTTTCTGAAGACTTCAGAAAAATAAAAGGCTTAATGATTATTCCTTCAGGTGTGATATGCTTTTAAAAGTATAAGATAAGCATTCTTCATTAAACCGAAAGAAACCTTTCCATTGCAGGTATGGTGGAACCATGTGTTATAAGCATGTAAGCATGTCTGAATGCAGGAACAATGTGTGCCAGAGTTCTTTCTTAGAAACTGCAGTGCTGATACTGGAGCTGAGAACTGCTGTTTAAGGCAGGTCTTTGTGTTCTGAAGAATCAATATACCTCTTTCTAAAATACTCTTCAATCCAGCTCTGGCAGAATATGCTAGCACCGAAACTATCTAAGTTTATTATTCCTTTTTTATTTTTTTTTTCCAAATTTGAAAGCAAACTGAAGTCCTTCCTTAGATAAGAGAGAGAAACATTCTTTAATGACAGAGACTATCTTAAAGATTCAAACTAATTCCAATATTTAATCTACCCCAGATCTTTTCAATTGCATAATATTAAAACCTGTATGCATTAATAAGAAATGATTTAACTTTATTAATTTTACTTTATTTTAAATTTCCTAGTCTAAATACAGATTACCAAAAGAAAAATTTTCTGTAATATCGCCTTCATGCAGAATTTAGGATAGTTTTCAGATTAACTAATCTTTTCTACAGTGAATAATTTAAGTGGGGAAAACGTTAATCAATACAAAGTAAGAAGAGCTTTAGTGACATTTTCAAGTAAAACTCAAGGACAGTTGGATGTGAATCAAATTGCATTTCTCCCTAAGGGTCATATACAGATCATGCAAAAGCTTTTAAATAAATCAGTGCTGCATTGGGTAGGACAAAGAAGAAATGACTGTAAGTGCATGGGTGAGAGAAATAGCCATTTCAAAGGAATATTTATCCAGAGTGGACATTGTTACTAAGAGTTTATTTGAAACAAAGGTGGTTCCTAAACCCTGCTTCATTCTTCTCCCTGTCCTAAACAGACCCCATCCAAATAACTGTCACCATAGCTAGGGACTCATAGTCATGAGTGAAGAAAGTGAAGAAAGTGAAAAAAGTGAGTAAAAGAAAAGTGAAGAAAGTGAGTAAACTTAAAAAAGGAAAAAAAAAAAAAAAGAGAGGGGCTCTTCATAAATAAAGCCAAAGTTACAGCTTTTATGTAAATGGTTACATTCTTCAGAATGTTATGAAATTCCTGAACTTTAATAAATTAATGTGAAATATATCCTACATATGAAAGTATATAAAACAAATAATTAAAATAAAAGTGGTATGACAACTTATGCACTCACCACTTGGTTAAGCACTAGAAAACTACCTACACCTTATATAATTCCTGGGTTGTTGTAGGATTGCTTCTCATTCCATCCCCTTGGCATTGACAGGCTTTTCTTTTTATTAGTTGTATAATATAAAAATATATTGTGTAGTTTACTTGTTCTTGGATTTTATATTAGTGGAATAATTCTGTGTGCAGTGTTTTGTGACTTTTTTCATGTTCATATGGTTCATCCAAGTTGATGCTTACACTTGTAGTTTGTTTATTACTGTACATTAAATCATTGAGTGACATGCCACAATTTATTAATCCACTCTGTTATTAACAGATATTTGAGTAGTTACCAGTTTCTAAAATCTAATTTCTCCCACCCATTCTTAATTTTGATAATATGTTAAACCTTCCAAAAATTTGAAAGAATAACACAATATACACTTTACCTAAAATAACCATGTATTATAAACATTTTCCACATTCATGTGCACTTTCTATTTCTATTACTCCATATTAAAAATTGTGGAAACAAAAAAATCAATGCTTGAAAGTAGTTTATAGTTCATGGATTCCAGCAAGAATTACAAGGAGCTGTCACTTATGTTTAGTCTCTAATCTAGAACAATTCCCCAGCCCTTTGGAGACTGTCTCACAATTCTGATTTGGTTGATGACTTCTCATAATTAAGTTAGGTTGAAAATCTTTGTGAGAAATACTACATGGGTGATGCTGTATTACACCTAGTATATCACATAAGTAGGGACAAGATATCAATTTTTTTTTTCATTATCAGTGATGCTGATTTTAGTCATTTGGCTGAAATGTTGCTCATGAGATTTTTATACTGTGGGAGTACCTGCCCACTTCCCAATTAATAATAATCTGAGGGTAATAGAAATTGTAAATATATGGTTCCTGAATAATATCCCATCCAATAGTTTCACAAACCATTTGTAAAAAAAAAAAAAAGGCTAAATGTTCACTCTGATAAGTGGATGCTGATCCATAATGGGGGAGGAGGCAAGGGAAAAATGGAAACTGTGATTGGGCTAAGGGGACAGAGGGGAGTGGGGGAGGCATGGAGGCAGGAAAGATGGTGGAATGAGATGGACATCATTACCATGTATGACACATTATGGTGTGACACTACATCATGTACAACCAGAGAAATAAAAAGTTGTGCTGCAAAAAAAAAAAAAAAAAAGGAAACATGCTTACAAATAAAATTATCAAACTTATACAAAAAAATTAAGAAATAGAAATATGTATAGAATTTTATACATAAACACAAAAATTTGTATCCATAATTAAATACTAACCTCTGGGCCTAAATATTCCAAACAGTGAATTATTTCAAACATTTACAAGGTCACAATATTCACAAACATTTTTAAAGAATGGAAAAAGAGGGCAAAATTCCTAACTCGGTTTTTGATGCCTAACATTATTTCAGTGTCAGTTGCCCTAGAAACATAACCCAAAATCGGTGTATTTGTTCTATCATTGTTTTTGGAGAGTGCTTTCAATGGAAAGGAGAAAAAAAGAAAAAATTAAGGTAGAATAGGGGAAAAGACTAGGCAAGACTATTATCTCAGTTAAGACTTGCTTCTATTTGATCCCACAAAGGTGTTCTGGCATGGGAAAATAGCATAGAGTTAGCATCAGTTTGTTAGTCAGCTTTTTGTTGCCATGACCAAATTTCAGACAAGAGAAAGTTAGAGGAAGAAAGATTTATTTTTAGAGGATTCAGTCTATGCTTATCTAGCCCCATTGCTTAGGTACCACTTTCTAGTTGTCCATTCAGCCACCATGGATTAATCCATTGATGGGGTCAGAGCCCTCAAAATCCACTTGCTTCCTTAAAACCTCCACCTCTTAACACATGAGACTTTGGGGAACATTTTACCCAAATAATAACACTGACCATGAGCACGAGTTTTGCATTTGTCTCACTTGGTTGATGGCTTATGTCTGACCCAAGGAGGGTAGAATGGCACTTTTCTCTACCAGGCAAGGTGGCTTTTATTTAGCTGAGAGCAATTTTCTGGTAGCACAGAATTGTTACTAGTCAACCATAACTGGTAAGGGAATGTTTACCAGCCAATAAAGAAAATTTCAAGAGGGTACCAGCCCAGTACACTTCTGGGATTCACCCCTGACACCATTCAGATTCACTTGCATATCACATTAGGCTCACTTCATACAGTGAAAGTCTCTTCTCTGGATTTTGGTTGGTGACAATTTTCTGCATAGTTTATGAGAGGTAATGGAATTAACAGGACAAATTACTGTTTCTCTGCCACAGTTGATCCTTAGACCATAAATGATAACCATCACTTCCCTCTGCCAGGCATTCTATATTTCCTTGTACCTTAGCTACCAACTCTGCTTATCTAGATAAATTGACTGACAGAGACCAGTAAGTCTCCAGAGAATATTTGGCAATCTCTATTGGTGTTTTTGGTTGCCCAGATGGGAAAACTGCCATTTCAAGTAGTAAGCAGAGGCCCGGTAGGCTGATAAACATCTGCAAATTCATAGGAGAGCTCCTCTCAACAAATAGGTATTCAGCTCCAAATGTCAAAAGTGCCACCCTGAAAAACCCTCTGTTGGAGGATTCAGTCAAAATTCTTATGGATTTTGCAGTTTTAAGCTTTGCCTTCTGTATACTGGAAGTGCTGGGCTTTTAAAAGACAGGCAACTTTGGAAGTATTTACTCCAGGCCATCCTCTCCAAATGCCCCTTTGCTTCAAGTAAATATGTATTTGTTCAATCAGTGCTTTGAGAGTGAATAGGAAGAATTCGTTTGAAGTTATGCCTTTCCTACTCCTAGTAAATAGGTCCCTTGAACTCCGGGCTTAGATTTTTCTCATTTATAAAAAAGGGAAATTACTTGATTTTTATATAGTTCTTTTGGTTCTGACCTTCAAAGTTTCTGTGGCTAAATACTTCTTCAAGGAGGGAGATTAACATTGAAAAATAAGGATCAGTTATTGCATCTTAGCCTGAATTTGTTCATTGGCTCCATTTATAAAAGGCAGCTGTATAGCGAAGCAAGTAATAATGAGAGTGTGCTGGGCACGGAGGGCATAACCCTGGTAAGCTGGAAGTCAGCTGGACAGGAAAATTATAGAGGGAGGAAAACACAATGACCATGAAGCCAAGAAGTCAAATCACAGTTAATCTAGGGCTTGATCTAATAACCACTACAACCACAACAGCAAACATTTGCACAGGGTTTTATAAACATCAGAGACTTTAACCCTTACAGTAGCCTCAGGAAGCAGGAAGGAATGTCTTAATTATTTCCCACATTGCCAATGAATATGCTAAAACTTCCAAAGTCAAGTGGACACATAACTTTATGTTTTGAGTTAAAGGCAGAGGCTTGTGTTCTGATACTAAACCCCCAGACCATCAGAATAAAGCCAAAGCGAGATATCTAGACCTTGGTTTTAGTGTAGTTCTGGCATTTTCCTGCTATTTAAGAACTTGCTTTTCTCTATACCAAAATTACTTGTTTCCAATGCTGGAGAAGGTTTTTCCATCTTCTCTGCACTCATTAATTACATCCCTCTGAGCTTGAAAGGGGTGATTCACTTTTAGCATTTCTAAAAAATAAATAAATAAAGTCTTGCCAAAACACAAACATTAGTTCTGCCACATTATTCTTCAGGTCTGTAGGCCATGTCTCAAAGCCTAAGGGAATAATGCTTATAAATTAACTCTGGCTGTGAAAGGTTTTGAAAGAATTATGTTCTCATAAAAGCCTTAGAAAGCATGGGTTTTGTGTCAGTATATTTGTATGACCCTTACTGTGTGCTAATTATCAGTTAGTTTTAAAGTTGCTTTCTACTGAATTTCACCACACAGAAGCTTAAAGAAAGATTTTTGGAAAATATCCTGGATTTCTGTCTACAAAACCTTGTTAATCTATCACACATTTGGTGATGTTATAAATATTATGGTTTTAAATTCACCCAAACTAATGAAGAGATTTGGGAACACAAGACTTCTGGAGGTTGAATATTTATCTTCTTCACTGGAGATTTTACATATAATAATCTAGTGTCTGGATTGAGGATTCAGAAAGTCTGTGAATCCTGTATCAGATACTTCTTATGTCTACTTTATATCTTCTGACCTCACTAGTCTTCTAGCCACAACCACAACTAACTATTCCAACTGGATTTGGCTTACTTTGTACTTGTAGCATTCCTTCCAAGACATGGCAAACATCTTTGCTTATTGTGCAATGACTTTTCCAGTGCCAAATGCGGGTCCTGCAGTGGCAGTGTGCATAGCATTGTCACATGAAAGAAAAGATAAATCTCAATTAAGGACCAAGCAGGCATCTTGTTCCGCTAAAGACTGGATATTAAAACTTTCATAAATTTCATTTACCCACTATCTTGATGAAGTGAGAATTTAGGTCTTCCTATTATAAGGCACAAGCAGGTTTAGTAATACAAGATATGAACTATATTAAATGTGTCTTATGTCTGGTCTCACACCCTCAATCTCATCTTTGATTCCAAAATAATTTTTTAAATTTTAAAAATAATAATAATTCTGGCTGGATTCAGTGACACACACCCTGTAATTCCAGTTACTTGGGAGGCTAAGGCAGGAGGATCAAAAATTCAAGGCCAACTTCATCTTATCAAGACCCTGTCTCACAATAAAATGAAAAGATCTGGGAGTGTAGTTCAGTGTTAGAGCAATTCTCTAGCCTATACCAGGGCCTAGGTTCAATTCCCAGTACCAAAAGAAACAAAAATGCAATAGGCTTTGACTTGTTCCTGTACATTTTTTTTCTCTCCAACCCAAGGATTCTCCAGTGCTAAAATGTAGGGTTGCAGTTGGAACCCATTAGCAAGAGGTGCATATAGTTCTGAAGGGCCCAGAAGGGCAAGGGTGTATGTGTGTGTGTGTGTGTGTGTGTGTGTGTGTTGTGTTGGCAGTGGGAATAATGCCCTGGAGATAATACTTAATGAAAAAAGATGGTAGTCAATGGGTAAATAACCACCTCTGTTCAGTCTTTGATGGGAAATTTTGAGAATCATTTGACTATCTCTCTTCTCTTAAATGGAATTGACCACTTACATAGCAATGATCTTTTTATTATTGTTATTATTGTTTTTTTTTTCATTATACATGACAGTAGAATCCAATTTGATATAATTATACAAGCATGGAGTATACCTTATTCTAATTAGGACCCCATTCTTGTAGATGTACAAGATGGTGGAATTCACTGTGGTATTTTTGATAATAGCCTCAAGAATTGATTTTTTATCCATCCCTCTTTTAACTTCTCCAGTCCTTTGTTTGTGATCCCTGCAATTACCACCCTTAAATCTGCTTTTCCTAGAGGATACTAAATGGAGAAAAATCCCATCCCTGTAACCATTTCATGTGTGATGGTGAGAAAATTACTTATGTTCTCCTTGTGTCACCTGCTTGACCTATGTGATGGTAATACTAATGGCCCATGATAGTTATGATGATTAAGAGAAAGAGTAGTGACTGGTGCATAATATAAAATCAGGATTAATGACTTTTGTTATTGTTCTTCCTATTATTGAACTTCTCTTGGATCACAGAATCAAAGGCTTGCAGCTCATTTAGAGAAAAACCAGTAGTGCTTAAATAAGACAATCTGACATTAAAATAAGATAAAGACACTCTCACTGTTTTGGCTTGTGTTTTCTTCTTCAATATGTAAAGCTACATGGAATTCTAGGGTCTTCAGTGGTGGTCCACTTTCTACATATATTTTAAGAGACCTACATGAAGTTGAAATATTCAACAGTTTTAACTCTTAAGAATATATGTATTGAGTAGTATAAAGCCTTGAAAAATCTCAGTTGGGTGACAGAGGGAATTCACCAAAATTCAATATCAGAATCGTAGAGATGCAGATATATG
This sequence comes from Tamias sibiricus, assembly GCA_025594165.1. Classification (NCBI taxonomy): domain Eukaryota; kingdom Metazoa; phylum Chordata; class Mammalia; order Rodentia; family Sciuridae; genus Tamias; species Tamias sibiricus. The sequence continues at coordinate 64,153,281 of CM046668.1, forward strand.
AATGCTTTGAACACAGTATGGAAAAGAGTACTATCGAGTCTAGCCATAGTGTCTGCAATGCCAGATCAACTCAGGAGGGAAAGGTGACACCACAGAAAGAGGGAGAAAAACCACAAAAGAATTTGTCATGGGAGAATATACAGAACAGGTTCTGATCTTAATTGATGGAGAGGGTGTATGGTGAGCCGGGGTTTGAAGAGCATTCTGTGGTTGGTGAGCCAAGATCTGAGAGGTAGTGAGCCATCTTGGAAGCCATCCACATGGTGACTTTTTGCTATAAGAGCAGAGGAGATCACAACAAGCATGATTAGACTGTCCCAGCAAATGCCTACCACGAGAGTTAGAGTGCAAATGACTTATGGCCCAGGTGGGAACAAAAAGGATTGCACCCAGGGGGATTCTGGAAGGGGATAATGAGCAGACTGCAGTTTTTTTTTTTTTTTTCCCCCTTTGGGAGTGGTAGCTCATGGAATGAGCAGGGATAAGTCATAGCTGGACAGTGGGCACATTTGCAATTAGGATCTGATCCTGGGAAGATTACATTGATGAGTGGTGGAATTGGCAAGACCTGTGGAGGTTTAGTTGCTCTGCCCTTGGAGAGTGGTTCTCAGAAAGTTCCAGAGATCCAGACACCCAGAACAGATCCCCATATGCCTGGCAATAGGGTGAATAAAGTTATTCTCTCTAGAGCAGTTACCACCTGACAAAATCCCAAAGGCCAATGGGAGCTAAATATTAATCCCTGGAACTTTACATTTAAAACTGCATCAGCCCCATCCCGGGAGTTCATCTATCTAGTGTGCCTGGGTAAAAATCCAACTGTCACTCTTTCCCATTCTCTACCTTACACTGGTGAGAAGGAAAGCTAGAAGCTATGACACCAGCCTCAGTTCTAAGCCAATCCAGCTGGAAGTAAGGGAGCAACTCAAAGCTGATGGGTCTCACAGTCCCAGCCCTCAGTGAAAGGGGTACAACCCAAGAGAAAAATGAGAGAAGGGCATCATGTCATAGGTAGCAAACATCCATCCTTGTCAAAGTTTTGAACACCTCAACAAAGCCAATCCTTTAATTTCTCATTAAGAATATTTTTTCCTTTTTCTATCATATGTGTTTGTGCATTCTTACTGTGTTGATTGGTTTGTGCGTCTCTCTGCCTCTCTGCTTGTCCTTCTCTCTGTCTGTACACACACACACACACACACACACACACACTATTTTCACTATTTTTCTCTTTATTTTTATCATTTTTTTCTTCACTCATTTGTTATTTCACCTCCTTTGACTTTACGGGGTGTTAGCATTTTTCCATTTATTTGTTTTGGTTGTATTTTTGTGTTGTTCTTGTATTTTATGTTGTTGTTGCTGTTGTTCTTGTTATTTCTTCTCCCTCTTTTAGCCAAATTCTCTTGTTCTCCCTTTCTTTCCACCTTCTTTATGGAAGCCACTTACTACATCTCTCCTGCTTTCCCTCTAATCCACTTTTTGAATATTTGAATTTTTTTTTTTTGCCCTTCTACTCATTTTCCTTTATTTTAATGAATTATAATTCTACTGTCTTTTAGAACTAGTTTACATAATTTCTTCCCCCACCATTGCAAGTATTCATACTTTGGAGATCATGGAACAACATATACCAAAGTCTGAATGAAATGGATGCCAACCAAGAATCTTATATCTAGCAAAATTAAGCTTTAGATTTGAGGACAAAATAAAAACCTTCCATGATAAACAAAAGCTAAAAGAATTTACAACTAGAAAGCCAGCACTACAGAAAATCCTCTACAAAATATTCCACAAAGAGGAAATGAAAAACAATGATGAAAATCAGCAGAGGGAGGTATTACACTAAAGGAAAAACCAATCAGAGGAGAAACCATGTCAAGTTAAATACCAAAAATAAACAAAAATGCCTGGGAAGACAAATCATGTCTCAATAGTAACTCTGAATGATAATGGCCTAAACTCACCAATCAAAAGACATAGACTAGCAGATTGGATTAAAAAAAAAAAAAAAAAAAGACCCAGCAATATGCTGCCTCCAAGAGACTCATTACATAGTAAAAGACATACACAGACTGAATGTGAAAGGTTGGGAGAAATCATACCACTCACCTGAACTGAGGAAGCAAGCAGGTTTCCATTCTCATATCAAATAAAGTAGACTTCAAGCTAATCAAAAGGGACAAAGAAGAACACTACATACTGCTCAAAGGAACCATACACCAACAAGACATAACAATTATAATTATATATGCCCGAAACAATGTAGCAACCACGTTCATCAAACACTTCACAAGTTCAAGAGTCAAATAGACCATAACACAATAATTTTGGGTGACTTTAACACACCTCTTTCACCACTGGATAGATCTTCCAAACAAAAGCTGAACAAAGAAACTATAGAACTCAAAAATATAATAAACAACTTAGACTTAACTGACTTATATAGAATATTTCATCCTTCAATGAGCGAATACACTTTCTTCTCAGCAGCACATGGACCTTCTCTAAAATAAACCATATATTATGCCACAAACAACTCTTAGCAAATATAAAATAAAAAAAAAATAGAGATACTGCCCTTCATTCTATCAGACCATAATGGAGTGAAATTAGAAATCAATAATAAGATAAGAAATGAAAGCTACTCCAACACCTGGAGACTAAACAGTATGCTCCTGAATGAACAATGGGTTGCAGAATGCATGAAGGTGGAGATTAAAAAATTCTTAGAGGTGAATGATAACACAGACACAACATATCGAAATCTCTGGGACACTATAAAGAAAGTTCTAAGAAGAAAATTCATTGCATGGAGTTCATTCCTCAAAAGAAGTAAAAGTCAACAAATAAATGACTTAACATTACATCTCAAACCCTAGAAAAAGAAGAACAATCCAACACCAAAAGCAGTAGAAGACAGGAAATAATTAAAATTAGAGGTGAAATCAATGAAATTGAAACAAAAGAAACAATTGAAAAAATTGACAAAACAAAAAGTTGGTTCTTTGAAAAAATAAATTAAATTGACAGACCTTAGCCAGATCAACAAAGAGAAGGAGTCAGAAAACTCAAATTACTAACATACGTGAACATACGTGATAAAAAAGGAAATATTATGACAGACACTACAGAAATACAGAAGATAATTAGAAATTGTTTTGAAAACTTGTACTCCAATAAAATACAAAATATCAAAGGCATTGACAAATTTCTAGAGTCATATAATTTGCCCAAATTGAATCAGGATGATATACACAATTTAAACAGATTAATTTCAAGCGATGAAATAGAAGATGCCATCAGAAGCCTACCAACCAAGGAAAGCCCAGGATCAGCTGAGTTCTACAAGACCTTTGAAGAAGAACTAATACCAATACTCTTCAATTTATTGCAGGAAATAAAAAAAGAGGGAGCACTTCCAAACTCATTCTATGAGGCCAATATCACCCTGATTCCAAAACCAAGCAAAGACACATTAAAGAAAGAAATCTTCAGACCAATATCTCTAATGAACATAGATGCAAAAATTCTCAATAAAATTCTGGCAAATTTAATACAAAAACATATCAAAAAGATAAGTTCCAGAAATCTACAGTGCACCATTGCACCTAGAAAAAATGACAGGATATTGTCCACTTGAAAGTCTACTAAGAAGGTAGATCTCATGCCAAGGGTTTTTTTCACCATGAAATATTATTAAAAATCTATTTTGAAAATCAAAAAAAAAAAAAAAAAAGAAAAGAAAAATAAAAAAGATAGTACACAACGATCAAGTGAGGGTCATTCCAGGGATACGAGGTTGCTTCAACATAAGGAAATCAATAAATGTAATCACATCAATAGACTTAAAGATAAGAACCATATGATTATCTCAATAGATGCAGGAAAAGTATTCAACCAAATACAGCACAACTTCATGTTCAAAACACTAGAAAAACTAGGAATAACAGGAATATCTTTTATATTTCAATATCATAAAAGCTATCTATGCTAAGTCCCAGCCAACATCATTCTAAATGGAGAAAAATTAAAAGCATTCCCTCTAATAACTGGAACAAGACAGGGATGTCCTCTTTCACCACTTCTATTTAACATAATTCTTGAAACACTGCCAGAGCAATAAGACAGATGAAAGAAATTAAAGGGATACAGAAAAGTAAAGTAGAACTCAAATTATCACTATTCACTGATGATATGATTTGATACCTAGAAGACCCAAAAAATTCCACCAGAAAACTTCTAGAACTCATACATGAATTCAGCAAAGTAGCAGGATACAAAATCGATACCCATAAATAAAAGGCATTTCTATGTATCAGTGACAAATCCTCTGAAAAGAAAATGAGGAAAACTACCCCATTTACAATAGCATCAAAATAATAAAATAAAATACTTGGGAATTAACTTAATGAAAGACATGAAAGACTTCTATAATGAAAACTACAGAACACTAAAGAAAGAAATTAAAGAAGACCTTAGAAGACAAAAATATCTTCCTTGTTTTTGAATAGGCAGAATTAAAATTGTCAAAATGATCATACTACCAAAAGTACTATACAGATTTAATGCAATTCCAATCAAAATCTCAATGATATTCCTCATAGAAATAGAAAAAGCAGTCATGAAATTCATCTGGAAAAATAAGGGACCCAGAATAGCTAAAGCAATCCTTAGCAAGAAGAGTGAAGCAGGTGGCATCACTATACCAGAGTTTGTACTACAGAGCAATAGTAACAAAAACAGCATGGTATTAGCACCAAAATAGACTGGTAGACCAATGGTACAGAATAGAGGACACAGAGATTAATGCATATAATTACAGTTATTTCATATTAGAAAAAGGTTCCAAAAATGTATACTGGAGAAAAGATAGCCTCTTCAATAAGTGGTGCTAGGAAAACTGGAAATCCATATGCAACAAAGTGAAATTAATCCCCTATCTCTCACCATGCACAAAACTCAACACAAAGTGGATCAAGGACCTAGGAATTGGACAAGAGACACTATGCCTATTAGAAGAAAAATAAGTCCTAATCTCCAACATGTTGGATTAGGACCCAACTTTTTTAATAAGACTCCTATAATGCAAGAATTAATATCAAAAATCAATAAATGGGATAGATTCAAACTTAAAAGCTTCTTCTCAGCAAAAGAAACAATCATTGAGGTGAATAGAGAGCCTGCTAATTGGGAACAAATCTTTACCACATACACTTCAGATAGAGCACTAATCTCTAGAATATATAAAGAACTCAAAAGTCTTAACACCAAATAAAAAAAAAAAGCTAATCAATAATTGGGCCAAGGAACTGAATAGACACTTCTCAGAAGAAGATATACAATCAATAAACAAATACATGAAAAAAATGTTCAACATCTCTGGCAATTAGAGAAATGCAAATTGAAACTACTCGAAGATTTCATTTCACTCCAGTCAGAAGAACAGCAGCTAGTAAGAACACTAACAACAATAAATGTTGAAGAGGATGTGGGGGAAAAGGCACACATTGCTGGTGGGACTGTAAAATGGTGCAAGCAATCTGGAAAGCAGTATGGAAACTCCTTGAAAAACTGGGAATGGAACTACCTTATGATCCAGCTATCCCACTTCTGGGTCTATACCCAAAGGAATTAAAAACAGCACACTACAGGGACACAACCACATCAATGTTTATAGCAGCACAATTCACAATAGCTAAACTGTGGAACCAACCTAGATGCCCTTCAGTAGATGAATGGATAAAGAAAATGTGGTGTATATATACACAATGGAATATTACTCAGAAATAAAAGAGAATAAAATAATGGCATTCACAGATAAATGGATGAAGTTGGACAATATAATGCTAAGTGAAGTTAGTCAATCCCAAAAATCCAAATGTTTTCTCTGATATAAGGAGATGATTCACAGAGGGGTTGAGACAGGGAGAATAGGGGGATTAGAGGAACATTAGAAAGGCCAATGGGGAGGGAACAGAAAAGAGGGGGCAAAAGGATAAAAAAGAAAAGATGTTAGAATGAGATGGACATCATTACCCTAAGTGCATGTATGATGAGACGAATGGTGTGAATTTACTTTGTATACAACCAGAGATATGTAAAAATGTGCTCTATAAGTGTAATATGAATTGTAATGCATTCTGCTGTCATATATAACAACTTAGAATTTTAAAAAATGGGCAAATAATTTAAATAGATATTTCTTTAAAAAAGAAACACATACGGCCAAGAAATATGTGAAAAAAGAATATTCAACATCCTTAGCCATCAGGGAGATACAAATTAAAACTATACTGAGATATAATCTCATCCCAGTTAGATGGTAATCCTCAATGACACAGTCATCATAATTGATGATGAGAATATGAGGAAAAAGGTACATTCATGCATTGCTGATGGGACTGCAAATTAATAAAACCACTTTTGAAGGCAGTTTGAAGATTCCGTAAAAACTTGGAATGCTCCTATAATCCAGCTATCCCACTTGGTATTTTCCCAAAAGAACTAAAATCAACATACTATAATGACATGCATAGCAATATTTATAGCTGCACAATTCACAATAGTCAAATTATGAAACAGATCTATGTGCCTGTCAACAGATGAATGGATAAAGGAAATATGGCATATATACGCACAATGGAATTCTACTCATCCATAACAAAGAATGAAATTATGTTATTTTCTGGTAAAAGGATGGAACTGGGGAACATGATTCTATGTCAATTAAGTCAGACTCAGAAATTCCAGGGCTGAATGTTTTCTCTATAAAGAAATAAGGAATTTGCAAAAGAGAGAGAGAGAGAGAGAGAGAGAGAGAGAGAGAGAGAGAGAGACTGAGACAGAGACAGAGAGAGGGGGAGGATTTCATGAAAATATAAGGGAGTACAGTGGAGTAAAAGAAGGAATGGTAGGTTAGGAAGGAGGGATAGGAAAAGGAAGGAATTGAACAATGAATTTGACCAAGTTATGTTATGTGCGTGTATGAATATATCCCAATGAAATCCACTTCTATATATAAATATAATGCACATAAAAATAAATATAAGGCTGATCAATAGAGTAGATGAAGGAGAAGTGAGGGAAGGAGAGGAAGGAAAGGAAATGTCAAGTACTAGATATGGATATGGAGCAAATTATGTTATATGCATTTTTGAAAATGTCAAAATGTTTCCCACTATTATGTGAAAGTGTAGTGCACTAATAAAATCATAAAAAGAAAGATCTATTGAATGTTACAACATGAGCAAATCCTTAAGACATTATGTTAAGTGAAACAAACCGGTCACATAAGGACAAATAGAGCTTAATTCCATTTATATGCAGCATCAAATATAGTCAAACTCATTTAAAGTAGAATAGTGGTTGCAGAGGCTAGAAAGGGGAGAAAATGGGGAGTTGCTATTTAGTGCATGTAGATTATCAGTCATACAGGATGGGGGAAGTTCTTGGGATATGTTTGTTGCACAATAGTATGCATGTGGTTGAAAATACTATACACTTGGAAATTGTTAGGATAAATTTTTATGATGACTTTTGCACAATAAGAGAAGTAGATAAAAATCAAGTAGTAAAGGTCAAATATATGGAGCATTTCCTGTGAAATACAGAGGATTAAATTGGGCTGGGATGGTCTAATTAAACCTGAACTTAGGTAACAAAGACCTGATGGTGCAATGTCATTTGAGATGGGCAAGGAGGACAGCCTTAGAGCCAATGTGGAGGAAACATTGGACTTAGAAAGTACTTTTGTTAGGATTAAGAAGAGAAACAAGATTTTATAAAATGACTAAGGTGTTAAGCGTTGGTAATAAAGAAAGGTGGCCTGTTATCCAAGATAAGGAAGACTGGAGAGAAAATCTACTTGGGGTATAGAAAAGATGAGAAAGAAAATGTTGGGTAAGATAAATTAACTAATTTGTTATTAATTCATTAATTCATGTTGAAGTATAGCATGCATACTTAAATATATAAAGCACATTAATACTAAGTGATTTTCACATTTATACACATACTTGAATATAATCCAGATCAATATAAAATATTCCCAGCAATTACAAGGTTTCTACATGCCTGTTTCCATTTAACAGTCATTCATTCCTCCCACTGAATTTTGAGTTAGGTCAATTTTATATCTTTCTTTTATTAAGTGAATATTTACTAAGCAAACAATAGTCCCCCCCCCCAAAAAAAAAAAAAAAAAAAAAAACATTGGTATAGACTCAAAAGGAATAGACATGGTTGCTTTCTTGTCACCAAATGATCATTCCTGGTCTTGAACTAGTGTAGCATTTCTTACTTTGATACGCATAAAAGTCACCTCAGACTATTGTTTAAAATGCAGATTTGATGGATCTTTTCCCCCACACTTTAATTCAGCACCTTATGTGGGGTCCTGGAATATCATTGTTAGCAAAGGCCCCAGTTTACATTGTAGCAGATGGTGTGGCAGAACCACACTGGAAATTACTGTCCCACTGAGTGTAACAATAAGGCTATGTAGTCCATGCTAAAGATTCTCGATACAATCCTGTGGGGTTTGGAAGGTACTAGAGCATGAACAAAAGAATGGCAAAGTCATTACATGTATTTGGAAATGTCTGTGGAGGCAGAGTAGAAAAAGGATGGATTGAAAGAAGGAAAATTGGCTGCAAGGAGGTCATTTGCTTAAAGGTCATTGCAATGCTTCCCACAGGGGGAAAAAAAAGAAGACAGACTCAAAAGGCATTTAAGAGGTACCCTCAAAGTCCTTGCGATCATTTAGGTGTGCATGTGTGTGGCAGGGAGGTGAAGATGGACAAGGAAGATACAGAAGAGGTAACTGGTTGTCTTCCATAATGTAGATGAAAGATTTAGCGAGATCTTAAAGTACCCTTGACTTATGATTACCACCCACATACTCTCAAAGGTCCAGCCCTGGTGGCTTCTAGGAACTCAGTCCCAAGAACACCCTTCCTGCTGGGGAATTAGTGTTTTCTCAACTAAGTGGAAATATCACTAGTTGGGGTAAAACAATATAAAACAAAACAAAATTCCTTGTGCTTGAGACTGTGCAGCAAGCCTGAGAGAGGAGTGGAACGGAAGACTAATTGTTGCCAAGTATTTTTTCCAGCTTGTTTTGTCACAAAATTTTTAGTGCTAGCAGCTAAGAGGTGATGCAGATGGGATGTGACAAGCAGTTTGTCTCAGCCCCTGATGTCCAACGTATCAGCTTCTTAGGCCAGCTATGGAGAGTAAGAACCAACTTGTAGATAAGAATTCCATGCTTCTTCCAATTTATGGCTTTTATGTTTTTTAGACTTACAATGAAGATGCCAAATGAGGGTTCATAGCAATATGGTAGCTCATTACAATTTGGGAACTTGAGGCAGGAATTTCCCAACTTCCAGAGCAGCCTCAGAAACTTAGGGAGACCCTGTTGCAAAATAAAATGTAAAAAGGCCAGGGGATATTGTTCGGTAGTAAAGCTCTCCTGGATTTAACTTCCTGCTATTAAAAAAAAAAAAAAAAAAAAAAAAAAAAAACAAAAAACTGCTTTGTTTTCACAATACTGAAAAATTTCCCAAGAATCAAGGGCAACCTGATTGCTTACACTTTTTACTTATCTTGAAATAGCAACATCTTTCCACGGTGTCACAAGGACCAGAGAAAGTATCAGAGTGAGATTACAACAGAGTCAAGGGATGCACAGCATAATCCTCTCCCCACTCCTTGTGTACAAGATGCACATGTCTCCAAGGTGCCATGAATAGAACACGGAAGCTGAATGATGAGACCCACTTTTTTCTTTGTAACAATATTGATGGTAAAGGCACAACAACAACAAAAACAAAGGAGAATCCAGGTGAGTAAGATGTATTTTTTAAATTTAGGAATCCTTTACTTTTGATTCCTAACTTGCATTTTACATTCAAATTGGAAAAAGGGATGACTCTACCACTTCTTGAAAAATGTTTCCTGTTTCAGATATATAGCTGCCATAGCTGTCAGCATTTGGCTTTACCATCTGTCGCTTGTCACAGAAATTCAAAACTCTTCTATGTGAACCTTGCTTAACTGCAATTCACTTAAAACAATTCTAAATATGAAGCATTATTTAATTTAGCAGCAAACTCAGCCTATGGGCCAGAAAATTTCAAAATAAAAAAAAAAATTGGAGAAGTGATATTATTATGCCTGCCATCTTGATGATGCTTAGTTTTCTTACTGTATGCATTTGGGTAAACTCCAGAAATGAGCAAATGTTTAAGTAAAAAAGAAATCATTACTGAACAGCATGCTGAAATTCTAACATCTAAAAATTAAACAAGCCATTAGGCATAGATGATCTCGTCATGAACATAACAGTCGTGGCCATGAACGTGGTGGGAAAGGAGCACACACAGGTATTGCCTCCTGGGATGAACAGGCACTACTGGAGCAGATGCAGTTGCCTGCTCTGGGGGTCATCTTGTCTGGTAATTGGATCTTTGATCTGGAAGGGTGGCAGTGGACCTCAGGGATACCCAAGGAGGCAGACAGTACAGTTGGAAGGGGTAAAGGAATCCAGGGGAGACACAGATGCTTGGATGAACAGCTTTTACATGAAAGCCCCTGGCAGACAAGCAGTACACAGTGACAGGGAATTCAGGAAGGAATTACCCAAACACAATAAGGGATTTCTCCAAATCTTGCTTTCCTTTCTAATTTTTTTTTTTCTGGGGCACAGTAAAAAATAGTTTTCTCTCCTTCTACTTCCTCCACACTCCAGTTGTTTGCTGACTATTCACATATACTGGGTTTTCTTTTCATACAGGGATTATGTTGGTACACTAAGTTGCCCTTCTGGGCATGTTCTAGTTAGTATTACCTTTACATTTTGCTATGTTCTTTAACAAATCATATGTCCTTTCCAACTACAAAACTAAGACTATTGGTGCATTATTTAGAAAAAAAATATTAAGCAGAATATAATGGGATATTGAATATTGATTCCAGGTGATGGCGACATGACAGTTATAGAATAGAGACATTGGTAAAATTTCTGCATGGTGGATTTTTACCAATTGAAGCTGAGTCTTGGTTAGTGAATTTAAACATGCTAGCCTACCATTTTTTTCTTTGTCCTAGCACATTTAAATAATCAGAAATTAATTCATTCTAATGCTTTCCTATCCTTTTCTTTCCCAATATAAACACTTAGTCATATATTTACCCCTAAATATGCAAATAAACCCTGAAATTCCATCTCAAGGGTTTTGCAAACACGCTTCTTCCAATTCAAACTATGCAGATCAGCCAAGATCAGCCTCGGCATCAGCAATTGGAACTCTGCTCCCTCATCAAACTCTTATCACTTTGCAAATATCCTATGTGTTTTCAGCCTTCCTACCTAACACTCATTGCACTTTCCCCCAAAATTCCTCTTTGCATATAATTAATATGAGGCAATTTGTGCACCTACCCATTCAAACAGGCTTTGCACACTCATGCAACTTCTTTACACACCCATGTATTCTGCCCCCTCATCCCTATCCAATTTTCTCTTCATCTCTTTCCAATATGGCATTACCTGCTCTGTTTGGAACTAGATCTTTGGCAATTATAGAAGGTATGTTATTAACTCTGCCAGCTGCTTCATCACCTGCACTCACTGCAAGCCAATTTTAAAAATCTTTGTTCTTGGATACTCTGCTTATTCTAATTAGAGAGCTTATCATAGGGCTGCAGCAAAATTCTGCTTTGACAATGATCTTCCCTCCTTACTTCTATAATATAAAGTAAGGAACAAAATGTGTTTCAGACAACCAACCTTCATGCCCCTTACTATTATTTTTCTTAGGATATGTTAATTCATGGCATCACTTAGTATACCCAAAACCTTTCTTCTGAATCTTCATAAATATATGTATGAAACTGTTTTGAGAACCCTGGACATTGAAGAAAGTGTGATGGCACATAATATAAGTTGTTTTCAAAAAGTGAAAGCTTTTTTTTTTTTAAAAAGCTTTGCTACCTGCTTTTTAATCCACTTTTAGCCCATTTTATTTAAGAGATCTTTTTTACTCATATCTTTCCAACTTACATGTAATTGGATAGGAAACTGAAAGAGGTAACAAAAGCAGTTGCTGTTGAAGAGTACTTAATTTACAGTGATGTAGGAAGCAACAAAAGATAGAAGCACTATTGACAGACAGAAGTAATATATTGCAGGCACTACGAAGCCCAGAAGTTTTTGGCTTGAGTTTCTTTCTAAAGTTAAAAAATGTCTAGATTTCCTTTCAAACTAAGCCTACCTATCAATACACTAACAATATACTAATTAATATAGTATATGTATTATTTCTATTCATTTCTCTATCAGTCCATTCACTTATTGATTCATCCATTCATCTATTCATTCAACAAATATTTACCAGATCCCAATCAAAGAGTTGTGCTAAGTGCTTAAGGCATACATAAAAGCAAATCTCTATTCACAATAAGATATAAGTTATTACGGGAACCAGATAAACAACTCATCAATAACCTATATAATAAGCAATATAAGCACTATAAATAAAACAAGGGATAGTTCCTTTTTCAAGACTTAAGAGTTGCATAATTGTGAAATTTATGATAAGGTATTCAGCTACATACATTTTCTTCCTGGAATGATTGCACTAAGCAACTTAATATTGGAAAAATCTGTATAGTAACTAAGTTTTTGGAAAGGTACAAGTAATACTTAGAAGTATTGTCACTGTGAATTATTGTATGACATTATATGCCAGGAATACATGTCAGGCATAGTTACTAAAATAACCATTGTGAGCCAATCATTGTAATTACCTTTCCATGGCCAGATATATTCATAGCATTCAAAGGAAAATTGAGTTGGTCTAAGAAGTTTGCAAAACTGCAAGAAATAAGGGAAAATAATCTCAATTGAGCATTGATATAGGATAAATGAAGTTTGATGAATAAGCAATTTAATCACAAAGTTCTTTTTGTGTTTTGTTTTATTTTTGTTTTTATTTTTTTGTTTTTCATGGTAAAAGATCATGGGCTTAAGGAAACTGATGAAAGAGACTTATATATATGTGTACATATAAATGTGTTTATATGTGTGTGTACATGTATAAAAATATATATTTATGTATGTAAATATATATGGGCACTTGTATATAAAATATATATATATATATATATATATATATGTAATATATTCTTGAAGTCTTTGTTCTGCTTTACCAGATAGGCACTTACCCCTCTCAAAAAAAAAAAAAAAAAAAAAAAAAAGTTCTAATGAGACTCGGAGAAGTCCTGGAATAAAATCTCCAGATTTAACCTTTTCTCTTTGGACAAATATATATTTGTAAAAATACATATCAAATTTTATTTCAGGACTTCTCTGAAACTCCTAAAAACTTTCTTTTCTGAGACTGGTATTTCCTATCTGGTGAAGCAGAACAAAGACTTGAAGAAACTGTGCCATGAATAATTTTTAATTAACTTTGACAGCAAGAAAAAGTGCAGCTTAAAAGGTAAGTGTCTTGCTAGGAAACCAAGGGTGAGCTAAGATGCTTGGACTTTCCAGTGCCTAAGAGCACTGTGTAAAGACAAGAGATTATTTGGGGAATATACAAAAAGCTAAGCTGAAATTTGAAATATGTGAAAACCATAGAATTATTTGCATATATTTTTATTTATACAATTACTTATATTTATGCCAGTCTTGCTCAATACTGAATCTAGATTTAAACATATTCACAACAGTTAAATGGAGACCTTCAACTTTTGCTGCAGATATGCAGGCTCATTCTCTACGGATATGCTTATCGGTTTGCCTTGTGACCTTCATTCTCTAAGTGGAACAAGAAAAGTAATTGATTTTCAGTTAGTCCACACTTTCACTTGCTATAAGACAACAATGAACACTTTCAACTCTTTTCATGTTGACCGAAGACCTGAAGTTTTTCAAAGGGTTTCAAAACCAGAAATGGTATAATTCTAATTTTGCTTTTTAAAAGATTACTCTAGTATACAAAGCAGATTGGAGGATAACCACCATGGAAACAGGAAGATGAGTTTAAAAAAGCCATTCTACCAATGCCAAGTAAGAAATACAGATAGTTCCTAATAACAATGCAATCTAATGTTGCTAAAAAGTTGTAAAGGCAAGGACATAAGATATGAGGAAAGCAAAGAACTGAGATGCCCTGACAGATGGCTCCCCTATTGTGATCTTGAAGTTCTTAGGTATAGGAATAAAGCTTGGTTTGAAGAGAAAGACTTGGAATCAGGAGAAAGATGTTTCAGTGAATGAAGTAGGACAATGAAGAGCTGCTGTATGATGGGAGAGGAAAGAAAAATAGTGGTATATTCAAAATAGCAAGAAACTATGACATACTTGAATTTTATGTTTATTTTTTAACATCAAACTGGATGTATAATGGTCTTTCAGAAAACTGGAGAGAGACAAAGTCACCTGTGCCCTTACCTGCAAATCTGTGGAATAGAGGAAAAATAATTTCCATTTGATATAAGTGAAGTAAACATGGCACCTGCAGGGTAACCCTGGTTTAAATAAGGCACTTAGATGGAGGGAATGTGTGGCAAGATGAATACTATATTGGAGCCTATGGATCCTGTAATAGTTTCTAAAATTCAAAAGATCCCTAAGAAAGGTGAGGAGTGGAACATTTTTTCAGGTATAAGAAACCAAACAAAAAATACTGAAAACATAATTGCAAAAAGAAAATCTGATCTTTTAGATTATGGAACAAGTAAAGAAAACAGGAATTTGAGCAAGTTGACTACAACCCAACAACCCTTAAGCTTTGTGTATCCTCTGATCTCACCAAATTCCATTAAGTGTTAGCAGAGGCTGGGTGGCATTATGGAGTCACGGGACAGGTGACATCTATGTGAGGCAATAGTAAATAGTATGCTTCTTGTAATTATATAATAAGAGAGGCAGATGCAATAGGAAGAGGTAAGAAGCTAAACATACAGTTAGTGGCCCCTTACAAAGTGTGGGCCTTGAGAGTTGGAAGGGGTGGTAGGGCATATTCCATAATTGGACTTCTTAAGGGGTAGCTAGTGGCTACCCCTTGTAGTCTTCTCTCACCAGTAAGAGAGTCCATATTTTTTATGTAGAGAGATCTGTAATTAATTTAATTAAAAGATAGAAACTTGAGTACAGGACTTAAGTCTGCATTTGCAAAGAAACAACATTAATTTTACTTCAATTGCATATTTTACTATAGGGAATTTAAGGAAGGCTTACCGAGTCCCTCTGGGTATTCAGACACTAAAAATAAGACCATTCATCCTGTGATAGCCACTCCAAATAAGCAGGTACAAACATCTATTCTTCTTTCCTTTTTCTTTTTGGATTATCATATCCTGCCCCAAATCCTAAGACATTTAAGAACCCTATCCAAACTTCTCTCACTGTAGTTCCTTATCATCTCATTCCTAACCAGGAGCATCATCAGAATTTGGGCCTCTCCCTTTGTTCATTATTTCTTTGCTCCTCAAAACTGTCTTTCGTGTATAAAAACAATGCAGAGTTCTTAATGTCAGAATTTTAGGTTTTGGGTTTTGCTGATGAGAAAGATTTTGTCTTTTTTTTTTTTTTAACTTTATTTGTGCAGGCAATAACACAGTGTTATCTTCAGAGAAAAGTGTCTGATAGTAACATTGCACTAATTAGAATTCAATACCTTTATTATATTAGAGTAGAAATCTTTTGTAGGAAAAATAAGTTGTTTTTAATTATTATTATTGTTATCATTGCTAGCCTTGTTTTCTAGGTGTGTCAGTGCTGTTATTTGAGAGTAAGACCATGCTGAGTGACTCTTATATTAAGATTTCTCAGAGAATTCAGAGTAGTATTTTCTGAAAACATCTATTAAGTACTGATTCTATTTATCTAATGTTGCAAAAAGTAAATTTTCCTCCTTCCAGATACTTTCACCTTATATATACAAAAGAGTAATTCATTTATTTCCAATCATTTCATAGGAATAGTCACATGAATTCCAGAAATCAAGATCATAAAAGGAATGTTTTCCTTTTGAAAATTTATTCTGCCAGAACCTTTCTAAGTGACAGTGAAATAGATATGTAAATATAATTTAAAAATCATTATAAACTAGCATCTTTTTCAACATATAATTTAGAAGTCAAATGATTAATTGGTTTCACATGATATTTATTTTTAGGCACAATAATGTCACTTCCGCAGTATTATGCAGTTCATCCGAAAGGTCTATCAAAAACAACTTCACCCAAATTAGGAGGACAGTGTATAATTCTTTCTCAGCAATCTAATATACTATGTGGTTGGATATAACATGCATTGCTCTGAAAAAAATTAGTAATTATGCAATATTTGTTTTCATTCCGTTCATTGTGTATACCAAATTTAGCTTCATGTATGAAAACTTGAAAGAATGGGTTTTTGAAGACAATAATACCAAAAATATTTTCAATTGAATATCAAAAACAAATTGATAATTAATAAACAGATATATTCTAGACTATTAGAGCAGTTTCCTATTACTGCCCTGATAAGTTTTGATAACCCTAATGACTTAAAATGACACAAATTTACTATCTCATTGTTTTGTAGTAGTTTGGCTGAGCTGGTTTCCCTGCTCTGGCTTTCATAAGGCCCAAATCCAGTTGTGGGCTGTTTCATATCAGGAGGCTCTGGGAAGAATATAGAGTTCCTCGCAGCTGTAGGGCTGAGGTCCCTCTTGCATTGCTGGCTGTCAGCTGGGGCTTCTCTTACTCCAGTCTTAGTACATGGGACCCTGATTCTCTAGGCCAGCAACATCATGCTGAATGTTTCTCATGACTGTAGTATCTCTGACTTCCCCCCTACTGTCTGTTACTCCCAGCCAGTAAAAGTTTTTGACTTTTAAGAGTTCCTGTGATTATATTGTGTCTACCCATATAATTCAGGATAATAAATCTTGAGTTTGATAATAATTTCATTTGCAAAGTTCCCATTTACCATGTATTATAAGATATTAACAGACTTCAGGGATAAATGTATGAATATCTTTGGGGACTCTTTAGATTGCTACACCCACTAAAAATAAAAAATAAATGCAAAATTACAAAATAACATATCTATGAAAAGGGTCTCTCTCTCTCTCTCTCTCTCCCCCCTTCTCTCTCTTTATTATATATATATATGAATAAATATATATATATAAATAATAAATGATGGCATATACAAACTACAGAATATTATACAGCCATGAAAGATTGTGCCATCAAACTGTATTTTATTAATCAGTAATATATAAAATATAATTTCAGCAAAGCAAAAGAGAAAAACCTTCCCAAACTAGGTATACTGCAAAATCCATTTTTACAGATATATGCACATGTATTTATGCCTTTGTATGTATATTCACATATTTATATAATATATACACAAGTATACATATATCTGTATATATGTATGATTTATGTGGCATTTATAATATATTTATATACTAAACATGAGAATATGGGCATCAATAATCTCTGGGTAATGATATTATATTTCCTTATTCACATTTTCTGTATTATTACATTTTATAAAATATTATAATTTTTAAAATGCCATCATAAATTAAAAAGGATGATTCCATGCAGTTTCTCCTATGAAATAAATTTTTGTAGTAAAATAATCCATGTATGAATTACTAGCTATTAAAGAATTTCTGGAACTAAATATATATATATGTATATATATGTGTATTATATATATGTGTGTGTATTTTATATATATAATCCAAAGGGTATCACACTGTTTATCATGAATTAACCACAGAAGTAGATATGGTATCCTGAGACAGGGCTAGTGAGAACTGAGGACAATTCATACCTTATTAACAGATCCATCACAGAATATAATTGAAGGATTTTTTTTTCTCTCTCACATTTTTTATTCATGCATTATAGTTTTACATAATGGTGGGATTTGTTGTTACATATTAGTACACACACACAGTATAATGATATAATTTGCTCAATACCCCTCCCCAGCACTTCCCCCTATATTGCAGGTTCACAGAAACCTTTCTACTGAGTTATATATATATATATTTTAAATTCCACTTAAAGGCTTTCTTTCTCCAAACTTCAAAATAAAGTTTGTCAGGTGTTTTTTTTGTTTGTTTGTTTTCCTGTACTTTGATTCTCCACATCCATATGTAAAAATCTTTGAGACAGGTTGCATGTCAGGTTCTTTAGAGTTGTCTGCAAGGCACTTATACCACCATATCTCTTGAAGCAACCTCACTGGATTTCTCCAATGAGGGACAAATAAAAAAAAATGAAAGAATGGTCCTTTCCTCATCCTGGATGTGAGTAACTCTATGCCGAGTTGGAAGATAAAGCTAGAGCCCTTTAAGTGTAAAAGAAAAATTACCTGTGCACCTCATGCATTTTCTATGTCAAAAACATTTCAAAAGGATTTTTGCTATCATCTTTTTCTTAGAACAATAAATCACTGCCAAGGCAGTTAAGCACAATTCCAAGTCCTGTCCCACGCCTTCATGTTTTGTTAATATCAACGACGCTGCTTTAAGTGGGGTACACTGACATACGTCATTACCAAGGGTTATTACTGTCATTGCTCCATTTTTCTGAATTTTACCAAGAAGGCAGTCATTCTCCTTTGGTCTGAATAGTGCTCTGCTTCTCAGAAGGGGAAAGTTAGCATTCCTCAGACCTGCAATTGGAGAAAAAGGTTTTCAGAGGCTGAGTACTTTTAGGTATGACAGGCCACTTGCTACTGACTCAGGATGAAAGAGATAAAGGATCAGAGTATTGGATTGTCCCCAATCTTTCCTTAGGAAAGCTGATCCACAAGAATTGTGGGAGTAAGATTGTCATGTAGTTTTTATTTTTGCTGATTCCATTTTCAAGAGGTACAAGCATGGCACAGAAATCAATCTCTCATTAAAATATATTGCCAGAAATTGGAGATAGTCTGTTAATCACATGCTACAAATTGGAGACCCAAGCTTAAGCTACCCATGGATTACTTGTTTGGTCAGCTACAGCAACAGGCTGTAGAGACATACCTGACTTTGAAATTTGGAGCACAAAGCAAGATTGCAAATGATATATATGAACAGAAAAGAGAAAATACAAAGTCAAAGATCAATGTGGGGTTGGACTGGAGTTGTAGCCCAGTGGTAGAGTACTTGCCTCGCATGTGTAAGGAACTGGGTTTGAGCTTCAGCTCCACATAAAAATAAATAAAGGTATTGTATCTATCTAAAACTAAAAGAATATTTAAAAAGAAAAAAACGATCAAGTTGGGGAGTGGATCTAGTGACACAAATGCCGGATTTTGGTTTTAAATGTGGTGCTTTGGGTGTTGGGAATGATAAGCCCACAATCCTTGGTACTAAAGTAGCTCTGACACATTCAAATCATACCCTCAATAATCTACCTGCATGAAATAGCTATTTATTACTTTGCCTTATCTATTAGATTAGCTCCTACAGCTTTAATATCTAATTTGTCCTTATAGTTTGTTTGATATGCCCTTATCTGCCCAAATTTGTGTCTTTCACTATCAATTTGATATTAATTAGGTCCCAATTCCAACTTCAAGTTTGTTCTCCAAAAAGTAAACTTGGAAACCTTTGAACTCTACCTTACTATTTGAATTGCTGACATTATGACACAGTCAGCCAGAGGCAGTCTCTCATGAGGGTAAAGACTTTAAGGTCTCCATTCAGGATCAAGAGAATACATTCCTGTAATATGCAGCCAAGAGTGATTGGATAATTTTCACATTATACCTGTCTGCAGTTGTGCCTCAATTGTTCTAGAAAGAGACTTAGAAAATGAATTATTAATGCCATCTCTCTTACAGAATAATGGCTCTCATTTTTTAGTGTGTATAAGAATTACCTAGACAAATATTTTGAAATTACTTCTAGAGTTATTCTCTTCCAGGTCTCTATGTTGACACATGCAGAGTGCAATGTTCATTTCGGTGGGGGTGGGGGGTGTGGACAGGCTGGAGTGGATGACAGGTAACTTGAGACCTCAGTCTCCCCATATGAAATGATATCACAAAATTATGTTTTAACAAAATGTCTACATATTATGCCAACAGAATGATAAAGGATTAAAGTGAAGGCTCACTTAATAGTTGGAGGAAGATAAAAACAGTCATGGAATGTAAATATGAATCCAACACCCGATACAGCAGAGCATAAATAGTCAATGTCCTCAAACAGTATTCTGATGTTTCTTCAGAGTCCCATGTGTCTCCTCTCAGAGAGAGATATACTGACCAGGGAGTGGGAGTATTTGTTCCCCTTGACATTCATGTTTCCTATTGACATTCTTGGTTGTAGTCAATCTCTGTGAGGCCATGACATGTGCACCTGCTCTGTAGAGATGAAGCTGATTGTGCTGGGATGATCAGCTGATATGTGGTCTTGAGTATGCAGAACCTAGAAAACAAGGAACAAATCAAGGTCATGAATAGCCACCCTCTTGGACTCTGGGACAGCAGAGAATGCCCCATGGGCGGGGCGTGGGGCTTTCTGCTGCATTGCTACACTGGAGCTGGTTTTTGTCTTCTCTAATTGCTTTTTTAAAAATAAAAAAGTTAATTGAATTACTGGCTGTTTTTTCTTCTGAGAACTTTCAAAGGCAGAGACCATGTCTCATCCATCATTTTGTCCTTAAAACCTAGCACAATTTTCAATAAGTGTTGAATAAATAAATAAATGACTGGGTAAAGAAATGAAAACACAAAGAAGACAATGATATAGAGAGAGAGTGGGAGAGAGGAAGGAATGCTAGTGCTTTAGGAAGAAATGACCTCATCTTCCACCCCACCCTGTTTTACCCCAGACTAAATGCTTCATTGTTTAACTCTTCAGTAGTTGCTAGTGACATAAGCACCCTCCAGTTTGCGACAAAAATGGGACATTTGATTTATATCATGAAGAAATACTTCTACATATTTATATATTTTTTTTTTTTTTCTGAAATCTCTTATTTCTTCTTTAGAAATCCACTGACGAGTTAGTGTTAAAGAGCTAGGAATAGAACTTCGTTTTGAAGTCTAATATATGTTCTATTTGAAAGAACTGCTCCTGGTGTCTGAGAATAATTAACAACACACTTTAATTTATGAACGTCTGTGCTCAAAGGTCCTCATCCGTGGGAGGGGTAGAGAGAGAAAGAAAGACTGGGAGGCTAATGGAAAACTTTCATGTCCTTGTGCTCAGCTCTGGTGCAGAATCCAGGAGTGGTATTGAAGAGGCCAGAGGAACACTGCAGAGCTCTGTTTTACATATGTGCATTATAAATCGGTAACCTCCATATTTTAGGTCTTAGGCAACGCTCTCTCCCCTCCAGTGAGTATGATTTAAGAATAACAATGTGACATGAACACTGAGATGAGAGGATAAGTGAATAAAGAAAAAGGATGGTGGTGAATAATTAAAAGGAGGGGGAGAGAGGAGGAGGATAAAGAAACTGACTCATGGGGGAGCAAACTGTATTCATCTTTTCTTTGTCTTCTCCAAGCACTGTACCTCTCAACTGGGAAAGCAGATGTCTTGATTCTCAAAGGAAATAAAGGTGGCAATTAAGTACTGACAAGAAAAATAATAAAAATTTTTAAAAAGTACACAGAAAGAAAGACCGCCTCTTTTTTCAACTGTATACTGGTGATCCAGTGATCCTGACCATCTTCCCCATTTTTCAACGTGACAAAGGTCAGTGGATTTGATCTTAAGGGCCTGGGAAGTAGGGATTTTTGAGTCATCCAACAAATGGATGTGTTTCTTGTTCACACCCTCCTTCCTCACCAGTCCCATCCTCCACCCCCACTTGTAAGTAAGCCACTAGTCTTCAGGGCACTTGCATGGCTGCTGTGGCAGGTCCATTATACAGGGCCTCAGGGCCTCAGATGCTGCATCTGCCCCGGCTGAGCTCCCACGGCCTCTGACTGCCTTTGAGTATGCATCACCTCAATCAGTCATATCCCCTACTATCTCCAATCCTCCCCAGGTTGTAAGTGCTGCCAGGGGAAAATGATAAACCCCTGAGACCTGGTTTGGAAGGACATTTTATGTGCTTATTTCAACTGCCACTTCCCAGTAAAATTTTTATTCCAGATTGTTTACCATCAGGCTTCAAGTAGCTTTTCTCAACCTCCCAGGTCTAAAGAGATGTCCTGGACTTCGTCATGCCCTGGACCTCAAAGGATGACAGTCATTCCTCCTACTTAGGTGAGAAAAACAAAACAATGCCAAAAGCATTCAAAAAAATTGTCTGTCCTAATCTTCCCTCTGCCTAATTTTATGTCCTTTGTTCCCCAGAGGAAGAAGTGACCTTTTATCCTCTTTAAACTTAAACCTAACCTCTACCACACTCCATTCCTGCTTAACCCCACCTCCCTCTCTAGCCAGAGTACTTCTTGCTTTCATTTAGTCACTCTTTACCACAGGCTTTTATGGCAAACCTCTGGTTAATATTAATTCCACTCTATTCTGTCATGACCAGGCATCTGTGTGGCCCAAACTTCCTCTTCTCTAACTTCATTATGAACTTGAGCAGCCTGCCTTGTACGCTCACTAGGGTATTGAGTTCACCAATGAACCTCAGCATGCTCTCTTCACTGTTTGGCTCCCAAGCTACATCCAATACATATCTTATCTCAGGGTCTTTAGCGTCACAAATCCTTAGATTCAAATCTTGGCTTTTCCCTGTACTAGCAATTACCTTGCTAAGTCATTTACCTTTTTGAGCCTTGGATTGGTCACTTGCAAAATGAAAATGATATGGCCATATCACAACCAAGTGATGAGGGCCCTCTATTCCTCTCTTAACTCTACAATGACTAGCAGAGGACTGAGCACAGAGCATGCACTCAATGAACTTGGGCAATGGGTGGTAGTGCATGAGAAGTGACCTCAACAATAAATTAAATAGGATCAAATATAGAAAGAAGGGAAACATAGCTAGAAGGTTGAAGAATCTCTTTGTGGTGATTAAAAAATAATAAAAGATTTTAAAAGTAAAAGGCTCTTCAGTAATCCTATTGTGGAGGCCAAAAGTTACAAAGGCTTACATTAAAGTAGCAGAAGATGAGTCAAAGAAACGTTTCTTGTGTTTTGTAAGAAATTCAGAGAGAAGTTAGGGAGGTCTTGCTGCCATCTATTATCTGCCTTTCAATTTTATTCTTCTTGCCTCTTAATGGAGAGTAGGACCATTTCCTACAGCTGTCTCTCTGGTTTCAAATGAGACAAGGACAATACTTTGACAAAGGAGATGCTACCACTCTGCTTTCTGCTTCCCACAGCTTTTAAGCCGATAATTCTGTCCTTGATCACTGCATAATTATCTTCATTATATTAGATCCTCATATTATCCTCGTTTCATAAATGAGGAAACTGAGGTTCAGAAAGATTAAGTGACTCACCTTCTTAAGAAGTCCTCTTAAGATATTAATGTGATTAAATCCCTGTTCCTACAATAGGACACTGTAAAAAGCCTTGCATCAGATTTGTATGACAGAGATATATAAGGAAAAAAATCACTGTAAGAAAAAGCTTCCAGATTTGACAGTCCTAGGTATTATCTATGTCTGCAGGAATATGAAGTGCTTTCTGCTAGCATGGTTGAAATTAGTAAAATTAAACCTCATTTTGAGGGTTATTTCTACCATAACTTCTTACACATTCTTTCATCTAAATTAAATAATTAGCTATACTGCCACAGATGGGGTGAATTGTGGGACCTTGAATGCAAGATCTTCTGGGGAAGAGCTGACAAAAACCAGAAGGGCCAGGGCTGGGGTGCTAAGCTCTTCAGGTTTGACCTTAAGGTCAGCTTCCCAGTGTCCAAGATTCTGGGTGCTCTAATTGAGGGTTGATCAACTCTGATGTGCTGGCAACCCATGGACATAAGACAATAATATGTAGAAAGTGGTAGTATTTTGAATCAGTGGTATAGATAAACCCAAGTGTTGGGGCATCCATAACTTTCAAGCAGTATCACAGAAGAGAAAGGCAGGGCTTGGATCTTGGGAAAATGAGGGTGGACAGAATTAGGGAGATTAGAATTTGTCAGAACTCCAGGGAGAAATTTGATGCTCAGATATTCCCAATTAAATAAAGGAATGTGAAATGTGAATTAAGAAATTGAGGCACATAAATAATCACATAGTAAAGACTATGTCCCAGGAACTATTTTAGAAATTTTGCATATAAAATACAAATGAATTCTTCTATTCATTCACTCTCCAAAAACAGTATTATAATCACCAATTAGAGGAGGTAGTAAACCGAAGATTTAAAAGCCTGACCTCAGAGTGCATTTTAGTAAGATGGGGACAAAAAATTACCCACTTCCATTTATCCTCAGAAGGTTTGTATGCGTCAGTATAATGAACTTCAAAGAATCCCTGGCACATATTAGGCATTGAATAAATGCTAACTCCTAGTTGCTAAAAACAAATAAGCAAATATTAATAATAAAAAGAAATTAAAGTACAAACTACTTAAGGATATTTTTAAGGTTACACAACCATTAATTGGTTGGAGCCAAGATTTGAACCCATCTCTGTCTGATTGTAAATACTGATCCCTTAATCACTGAACCCTAGTTTTACCCAGAATCCTAGTCATACATAGTGCCAGGGGTAGCAGGGGAAGAAGATGATGAGCAGTTGTTGTAGCCTGGTAGATGTGGACCATCAAAGACCATCAATGCATACAGCAAATGAAGTTTTGATCATCAATATATCTGGGCTCCACTCAGGCTTTGGTTGGGCTAAGTTCTGTGTATGGTTATGGCTAACAATCTGTGTGAAGTTTGACAGTATTTATTGGTAAAGGTACATGAATCACTAAAAACTGTCTGAAAAGTATATAGGAACTAGCAAGGTGGAACATGACTGTAATCACAGACACTCTGGATGCCAAGGCGGAGAATCACAAATTCAAAACCAGCCTGCAATTTAGTGAGACCCTGTCTCAAAATAAACAAGGCCTAGGAATATAGCTCAGTGGTAGAGTGTATTCCTGGTACACACAAGGCCCCCGGTTCAATCCTTAGTACAGTGAGGGGGAGGGGAATATATGTAGGAAAAAGGATTAGGGGTTCCTGATTTCACTTTGTAGATAGTGAGAGTAAGAGATTTGGAAAAGTGTATAAAATAATTTTATGTTTCAAAAGCAGACCCTTTACTCCAGACTTAAATGACTTTCAAGTATAGATATTGCATACTGCTGGCTTATTATACAAATCATTGGTCTAACATTGTGTGGTAAGCACAAAAATATCCCTGTTGGGGCTACCTACTAATACCTACTGGGTTAATAGTTCATGACCTCTTATAGCACTGTAAATTTTACATAAAACTTTGTGAACACATACCTCGACCTGTGTTTGTAGGTGCATTTAGTACAGCATTAGGACTGAAATGCCAGAGGTTTTGTCTTCGTTAGCTGTGGGAGCTGAGGTGTTGTATAGGGAGGCAGCTCCACCACTTTTGAAAAGAGCCAGAATATGAGTGGGTGCAGAGATGCTATTACATTAAATCAGGCATATAAACAACTCCAAAAATGTGAATATACTGCTCTTTATAACCTGCCCATCTGGGTCTATATAGTAGCAGACACATTATTAGCAATGCAAGGGGGAAAAAAAAGACAACAGGTACAAACAATTCTGTAAGTGTTCTGATATTTGCACTTCTTTTGTCCTTGCAAGTGATCCTAACTCAAATTTTGGGAAGTTTAAGTGACAAACTCATTTAAAAAAATGACACATCTTCCATCAATCCTCACGGAACTTAGACTTCCAAAACTTAAAACAACTTACAAAATTATATTCTATATCAAATTAGATAAAAGTTGAGTTATTTCAGACAAAGAATTTTTCTTTTCTTCTTTTAAAAAAATTCTTGACAGACCACCATTATATCAGGTGAGCACTGCAGCAAGTAATGATATTTAAAATTAAGGAAAATTTTCCATTTCACTGATGCCAATTTTAACATTTTCACAATGGGTCTTTTTGGCAGTCTAATTATTGTTCTAATTCTATCAACACCTTTTTATAGAATTTTATTCTAATGATTAGTAAAATTTTTCATTTGGACTTGTATCACTTCATTATTCTTGATTAGTTATAAATTAATCAAAAAGGCCTTTTCTCATAGTTAGCTCTCTGAAATGGTTTTCTATATGTATCTTGTGAGTACCTAACTAAATCTATCTTAGCATTTTTTTAGAAAATTTGTAAAATGAATAAGATTCCTAATCTGGGAAATAATATAGTGGAGCAGATAGAATTTAGTTCTTCTTTATTCTAGGTGAATGTGAGGGGGCAAGTTATTTAACCTTTCTATTCTGTTTTATTTTAAAACTGGAATCATACTAATACTATTTAGCTCAGAGAATACTTATAAGGATTTAATAAAAATAACTGTAAAATACTATACACCTGAACAGAGACAGTTGCATAGTAAATATTTAATAAAGTTAGAATTTGTGTTATTTTTTCCATTTTTTAGAATATTTATTTTTTAGTTGTAGTTGGACATAATACCTTTATTTTATTTATATATTTTTACATGGTACTAAGGAAGGAAGCCAGGGCTGCGCGCATGCTAGGTGCTCGTTCTACCACTGAGCCACAACCCCCAGCCCTCCACTTATTTTATAAATGTTTTCTTAGTGCATTATAGTTGTGCATAATAGTGGGAGTCATTTCACCATAATCATACATATATGGAATATGATTTTCTCCATTTCTGTCCTAATTACTTTTTCTTTATTTCCCCTACTGCTCACCTTCTCCACTGCTTGTACTCTACTGGTCTCCTACTATACATTTATTGGGTTTTTTATTTTTTGGGTTTTTTGTTTGTTTGTTTGTTTGTTTGTGCTTTTGGTACCAGGGATTGAATCCAGAGGCACTTGACCACTGAGCAACATTCCCAGCCCTTTTTTGTATTTTATTAGAAACAGGGTCTCACTGAGTTGTTAATGCCTTAACATTGCTGAGGCTGGCTTTGAATGTGCAATCCTCCTGCCTCAGCCTTCCAAGTGCTGGGATTACAGGCATGTGCCACCACGCCTGGCTATTTATTGTTTTTTTTTTTTTTAATTGATGCTTTACAGACATACATAAAGGTGGAATAACTGTGGTATACTCATATAGGCACAGAGCTTAATTTGGCCAATTTCATTCTGCAGTTCCTGTCTTTTCTCAAACTTCTTCCCTCCCCCTCATCTCCTCCTTCTATTTCATTGATCTTCTATTTTCATGGGATTTATCCCCCTTTTCCTCTTTATTTTGCTCTAGCTTCTACACATGAGATAAAGCATTTGATCCTTGACTTTCTGAGCCTGGCTTTCCATTCCAGCAAATGCCATAATTTTGTTCTTCTTTATGGCTGAGTGAAACACTATTCTATATATAAAGAATTTATATCATTTTAAAATTAAAAGCAATTAGTAAACAGTGAAGGAAGAGTAGGGTGTAGCCTGAGGAGGCCAAGCAAAGAAATATGATACAAGCAAACTAATTTGCAAAGGTCCAAAGAGCAAAGAGGATTTGGCCCCTTGTGGGTTAGGAAGAGTTCAGGATGTCTAGATAAGGAGGAGGGGAAAGTGGAAAAGTCAAGGTGGGAGAGGTAAGTAGGAGCCACATCACTAAGGGCTCAGCTATAATGTTAAAGAACTGGGAAGTGGACAGACCTTGAGGTTTAACAATATCATTCTGACCACCTTGTAATGGAAGGACATGGTGAGTCTCTGGATATGCCAGCTATCTAAGCAGAAATTTAAATCACCATCAGACAACAATCCAAGGGTAGTAGGAATGTTGTGTTTTCTGTCATATTAGAATAGTCAGATGGTTTCTAATAGTGGGCACTGGATACAGATTTCATTGGATAACTTTTGAGAAATTACATGTCCACTGAGAATTTTATTTACCATAATTTAACAAATTTTCTATTACTGGATAGTTCTTTCTAATTTCTTGACTATTTCATAAAAATGTTGAAATGAGCATTCTTGATTTAAACCTTCAACAACATTTTTATTTATTCACATACAGAAACTCAACAATGGTATTATTGTTTAACAGTATAAATATTTTTAAGGCTTATAATACAAGGCACTGAAAAAAAGATATTCCAATTTCACTTTAACAAGCAAAGACTTGAAAGTGCCTGATTCTTAACATCCTCAGCAGAGTTGGACTATCCATACATTTGATAATTATTGCATGAATAATTAATTTGCAATTACTTCATGAAATACAGAGGGATGGGCTTGTATATTATCTGAGTTTCCTTTGTTAAATGCCTGAAATCATGTCCTCTGTCCAGTATAAAATGGCTTATTGATTTTCCTGTTACTTTTAATTTGTAATGAAAATATTTAGGCCATTGCTGTACCTGTGAGACAATTTTGGGTAAACCTTGTAAATTAACTTGCTGTTTTAATTGTCATTTTCTTTTAAAATGATTTGTAGTGCTATATTCAGTGGCTGGAGTGAAATCTTTGTTCTTATTCTGTGGGCAGTATATTACTACTGAATTGTAACATGTTTGATGAATTAATATCATCATCGCTTTGTCTTATGTTTAAAAAATATTTTGTTTTGACATCTACCTTTTACTTATTATTCATAGAAATTGTTGACATTCATTTATATTTTTACTTCTGTGTTGTTCCTTCTGTTTTCATAGTTTTAATTTTTTTGACATCATAAATCAATGCACCATTTTATTCTTCTTTGATAATAAAATCATTTAAGCTATGGCTTTCTTATTAAGTTAATTTTAGTAAGTTTTTTATATAACTTACTATTATTTTATCATTATTATATTCTCAAAAATATGTGCAATGCAGAGATTAAGAGCTAGAGTTTCATAAGCCCAATAATTCAAACTCTGGTCTCTCAGTAGCTGTCTCTCAGTACTAGTTTTTTTTAATACCTTGCTTTTTTCTATACCTTGCTTTTCTCATACAAAATTAATAGCAATGATAGTATCTACCCCATAAAATGTGCAAATATTTAGAAGTATCTGCCCTGTCAAGGCACTGATCTGGATGCTTGGCCAGAAGACAAGCCACACCCTGCCCTCAGGGAGCTTACATTCTTGTGGGGCCTGGCAATGAACAAATAAACACACAAATATGTCACCTAATGTCAAGGAGTTAGTGCTTAGGAGAAAAATAAATCATGGCAAAGATGTATGTATAGCCCTGGGCAGATATTCTAAATAAATGATTATGGGTTATAATATATAATGTATCCAAAGTACTTTGTCCAGTGCCTGACATATCATGAATAGTTAACAAATGTTAGTAATTCTGAAATTCGATTTAACATTCCTCTTAAACTTTCAAGTTATTTATGAGAATATTTTGTCACTGTGTTTGTTTTAATGTTAAGTGATAAGATTATATTGACAGCTATTTTTAAATATTTAGGTCTTTTTTACTAATTTTATGCAGAAAATGTAGCCTATAAATTTTCTGGATTTTGAAATTTTAAAATATTTACTGAAAAAATAGAATGAAGGCTGGAAAGTTCAAATCTTCTGCATATTACTATCAAATTAGATACCTATGCGTTTATGCTTTATCTCATTCAATAGGTAAATTATATTAAATTTATTATTTAGATCATCATTTTTTTGTTATTTGTTACATAAAAGATTGACAGAGATTTGTGTTCCTGATACCTTCATCTATATAATAATTTTTGGTTTATGTATTTTGCTATAATTATCATTAGGACATAAATCTTTTTCATTCATACCTTTATTGTGGACTGTATCATTTATCAGAATAAAATGGTGTTTTGTGCACTTCACTGCCTTGTTTGGGTTGATATTCTTTGAGAACCTCTTGATACAGATTTTTACTGTTATCAAAGAAATGAACAATTTTCCTTTGTCTTTGTTTAAACTTTAAGATCTTCCCTTCTGTTTTTGAGTTTGCCTGATACTAATTTGTGTTTTCATCTCTTTGGTGTCATTGTATTTTAAGTGCATCTCTTCTAAAGTAGCAGAGTTTTTTTTTTTTTTTTTTTTTTTTTTAATTTGTTTTTTTTAAACCATAATTGAGAATCTTTTAGAAGCTTTTTTGGTACTGTGCAGGTCCTATGTTGCTGTTTGTTTTTTCTTTATTTGTAAGTTGGGTTGCCTTCAACTTGTTTTTAAATTCAACCGACACATTGAATAAAAACACAAACATGTGCATGACTGAGTGTACACACACATTTTTCTATAATTACTATCATGAAATAATTCAGATTTATTCTTTATACTTCACATCACTTTGTTCCTTCTGTTTACCCAGGGATAACCTGATCTCTGCCACATCCTTTAGTTTAATATATGCTAAATTAGGAAGGCTCTCCAGCTTAGTCTAATAGATACCATCATAATGACCATTCCTCTTTGACAAATTTGCTTCCACGTCCTAGATGCCTGCTAAGACTAGAAATTTGCTTCTCTGGTTAAAGCATAGGTGCATAGGCTTTGTGCAAGCATTCAATAACAGTGATGATTAAGCCATATGTACATATCAAAGAATTTAAAATGCAAGAAAAGATAGAGATTATTACTTACTGTGTGAGGATCTGAGCACAGCATGAATTCTTCTAGTTGCCCCATGGTATACTTCCATAGCATCACTCTGCACCACCTAGAAATGCTGATGGTGAACTCAACTCAAAAGTTGGGAAAGCAACTCAAAAAGATAAATCTTGCTCCATGAATAATATTGATAGAATATAGTACCTCCACAGTCACTGTCCACAGAAATTCATTTGATGCCTATATATCTGTAATAACTATTTAGCAACCCCTAATGATACAACTCATAGGTAATGACTTAAATCGTGTATGTACATATGTGTCTATACTTTGTATGCCATTTTTGGGTACCCCTAGTTAATTTTCAGGTAAACAGTCTAAATCCAAGTAAGTGAGAATAATACTGACCGAGACAAATATGACATTTATCTGAGCTGAAATCATAGGCAAAAAAAGCAAACATACAAACTACAATAACAAATCCCCCCAAACCTTCTAGGTTAACAATGATGCTATAGTTAACATATTAGAGGAATTATAGTTGTTCACTGTATTTCTTAATTCACTTAATTGTGATAAACAGTGATTAGAAGCCACTAAGATCTAAAAGTTTATTTATTCTGATTGCCCTACGGGTTTTATCCAATCCTCAATCTGGACAGTCCATTTCACCATCTTTAGTGTGGTGTTCAAAGCTTTTCTGGTATTTGCATGGAATGAATAACCTAACTCCTTTTTATAGAGGGAGAAAAAACATACTCTAAGACTGTGACTAGTGGAAAGGACATTCTAATGAAGAGAGGTCATCCTGATACACTAAATAAATGTTTCATTTGGGATGGAGAAAAAAAATTCATTGTGAAATAAAATCTTAGAACATAGGTGAATTATATCAGGAAAGGATAACTTTTCCATAGTTTTATGTATTACTATCAATGAATCAACACCTAGGGGCTTGTCTCAATATGCCCTGCAAAAAAAAAAAAAGTGTAGGAGCCCTAATTAAGGAGATGGCTAAGATTGCGGTTGGCTGTGAGCCATAGAGATATTCAAGCATTGCCACCTTCCATGGTCTCGCGGGACTTGGTCCGGGACATTGCGGATCAGGTCGGTGCCATTTGCATGATCTCGCAGGACTTGGTATGGGACATTGCGGACGGGGTCAATGCCATTTTGTGGTGTGGTTGGAGGAGTGTGGATGGCATGTGGGAGTTGTTGTTGGAGCCAGAGAGAAAAGCTACCAGAATAAAGAGCCTGTTCGTTTCCAGTCTGCCTCTGAACTTATTCCCGCGAATTCGTTGCTCCAAGCAGCAATCGCTTCAGGCAGCAACAAAAAAGGAGTGAGTATTATTAACTTAAATTTAAATAAAATTGTAATTCTGGAAGTACAGTGCAAAATGAGTAGAATAGCTCCCTGGCCCCCTTTCTGGGAGCCTTATTAGAACCATATCAGTGGATTTGGTAGGATGCCCTTCTATCTCCATAAAAGAAGTTGATGGAGAAAGGAGGACCAAAGTCTTCAGGAGACTTTCAATGGACAAAAAGGAGAGGCAATGGGGCATGGAGTTATGAGATAAAATGCAGGACATTGGGTTAAATTTAAATTTCAAATAACAACAAATAATTATTAGTATGATTATATTCCTGTGCAATTCATTGTTCATCTGAAATTCAAATTTAACTTGGCATTCTGCATTTTTTATTTGCTAAATCTGAAAATGCTATTCAGGAAGCTTTCAGAGACAGGGAGACCTCAAGTAGCTTGGAGTTCTCATTATTCTTCCAAATAAAATATTTTCATTACCTTGCATACTTCCAACTTCACTTCTTAACTATCATTATTCAATTTGATTTCTCATGCAAGAGTATGGGGTTTTTTTTTCCTCTAAATTGATAAAATATTCTTAATTTATTCTGAAATGTCCTTTTATTTGTGAGATTATCATGTGCTCTCTCATCAGTATTTTAATATGAGAATCACTGCCAGAACTTAAATTCATCAAGTTCTTAATAATAGCAGCTTCAAGCATATTTAAAAGAGTTAATGTACAAAGGGAAAAAATACTAGATGATAACTGACCGGATATGCAAGGGGAGACTGGAAGAAGGAAAAAAAATCTAGTAATTAAAAAAAGAAGTAAACAGTAAGTGTTTGGATCTGACCATTATGGTGTTTCGATTTTCTTGTAAGTAAATTAAAATTGAGTAAACTCACTGCATTTGCATATTTAGCTCAATCTAAGGATTTTCATGGCTTCTTTCTAATTCTTCCAGAGACTCATTCCCTTGTGTATTTATAAAGCTTTAAGATAAATGTACCCGTTTATCTTGTCACTTCGACAATTTCAATTGAAAGGCCTTTTAACTGATGTCAGTAAGAAAACTACAGCTATTTGTAAAAAGAATTTGAGTGAGGCAGTTTGAAAGCTAGAGACACGTCTCTCTTGCCCACTCTTCCCCCAAAATGAGAGAAAGTAGCCTCTGTTTTGCAAAAGAAAATATTAACTATGCTCCAAGTTTCATAATGCAAATGTGAATGATGGGACCCCAAGTGTGTGTGAGCATGTATTCACACATAAGTTTGGGGTTCAGGCCATGGCATTAGACTCTGTTATGTAACCGGAAACATTGAATTTACTTCACTAAAAATCCCACAGATAGGGGTGATAGATTCCTATGTAAAGATCCTTAATCAGTAGTTTCAAAGGAGGAAGTGAAACGTTTGAATGGGGTTTCCTAATCTCCAGTCAGCAGATGAACTTCTAGCCCTCCCAGAATGATGTTGATCTCATAATGCTTTTTTGGTGCTTGTGCTCCTGGCAGCTAAACCCACCTGTGGTTTCAAAGAACATCTCACTCTTAGCCAGCTGGTCTTCCAGCTGCTGCTCCTTTTGGGAAATGGAGGGAGATGTCCTGGCTCCCCTGAACCACTACCACTCCTAGTTGTTAGCATACATA
Organism: Tamias sibiricus; assembly: GCA_025594165.1. NCBI lineage: Eukaryota > Metazoa > Chordata > Mammalia > Rodentia > Sciuridae > Tamias > Tamias sibiricus. The sequence continues at coordinate 64,186,825 of CM046668.1, forward strand.
TGAGAGTCTCCAAAATGCCAGGCTCGCCTCTTGGCATGGCTGTCCACAATTATGCACGTCCCCTGTTTGGTTCTTTTAGGAGGAGCACAGGGAATGTCAATACAATTGTAGGTCAGTTGACTCTGGCCTATCAATTCAAAAGAGCCTGGCATGCTCAAGTTTGTAATAACATGGGCAGAAACATGCTTTGAATTCAGGATTTGGAGCAGAATGTGGCTATGCTGTGGATCCTTTAGATTGGATACTCTTTGGGGTTAATTCACTCATACTTCTCTAGTCCCAGTAGTAGGATAACAGTGCTAACAGGACTGTAGAGACATCTAGCTACCTGGCCTTGAGGACATCACTTTAATTTTCAGAACTCCTATTGCATTCACTGTAAAATAAGGGGAAAAGTTTGATTAGGTGATTTATAGCAACCCTCCACCACTCTCTAAGGGAATATATTTGGTTCCAGTAGCAGAAAAGCAACCACATGTAGAGGGTTATTTTTTCTCACATAATAATAAGTATGGGAGTTAGGTAGTACCGCTGGCACAGAGGCTTCCAAGTGCCAGCAAGGAGCAATGCTCCAATATTTCTGCTCAGTGAGTGACTGTGGTTTCGTGCTTTTCACCTGTGATTTCAAGATAGTTGCTCTGTCTGCATCAATTGCGTCTAGGCAGAAAGGTCAAAAGGCAGATTTCAGAATATGCTGTAATTTCTTTAAGATTTTGTATTTCTTGTCATTTGACTGCCTTTACACAGTGAATCTTGAAAATGTTGAGAACAGACATTTTTTTTTTTTTTTTTTAAGTTGAAGAAGAATCCCTGCAATTTAGAGACCAGTTAGTCTGCTTAGGAAGAATGGTTCTGGAATGTTGACCTCCTGACCCTCCCAGGATGTCTCTCACTATTACAAATTGTCTTTTTCATGGCTAAAGTCATTTTTTCTTCTCTCCTTCCTATGCTTATTCACTCAACCTCTCTTCTTTCTTTTCTCATCAAAGTTTTCTTAACTGATAAACCTTTGGGGGGAAATTTTTTTAATAACTTGTAAAACTTGGATAGTTAATAACTTACTTGTAATAACATTCAAATCCCCTAATTGGCTGTCTTCTGTTCAAGACATGCTCCTTTTAATTACATTCACCTTTCCAAGACTGTACTACTTAAATTCCTTACATCTATAATTTCATTGTTTAATAATGAAAGCTTTTCTGTCTTCCACCATTTCAGGGAAATTTCCTTGCTGTGTTCTTCACTGATAAGTTGTTATTTACAACTCTTCGTGCCCTTTTTTGTATAAGAATTATTTATGCGTGTCCTTTTTTATGCGACTTTGTGGTATACCCCTTAGTGGGCAGAGTATACCTCCCTAGTGCTGATGAATTTAGCCACATGTCTGGCTTTTGCCAATGAAATATAAGTGGAAGTGAAAACGCTGGAGTTCTAAGGTGGGTCTTCAAGAGGCCTCATGTTTCCTTTTGCTCTCTTATGCTCCAGTCATCCATCAAGGAACTACTCCTAGACAGTCAAAAAGTAACAAATGGAGAAGGCCTATGGTTAACCTGGAGCCTGAACCTAAATCCAGGTGTCCCTCACCCTGAACAGGGTTGCTCCAGTGTCCCCAACAGAACGTAAGTCAGTCACATGAAGCTTGTTAATACACTTTTCATCTTTGGGGATAATTGTCTCACAGTATTATAGTGGTAATGCCTGAGTAATTCAATTTGCCTAGAGGACATGTGCCTACTTTAGGGCATTCATGGTTGGAAGTAGTGGTCATAAAAGCTGATAGGTAATTTGGTAAAGGCAAATGGCCTTTATACCTATGGTAATTCCAAAGGGATTCTTGAAATATCTTAAAATTCTAGGGTTTATTCTAGGAGCAACCACAATGGGAAAAGGAGGTCAGCCTTAGGAAGGAGACCATTATCCAGAATTTGTTCACTCCTGCTAGTTCAACTGATATAACTTTTAGACTCATGCATCTCTTTCTTATTAAATGTGGTTCTTCTGCCCTAGTTGGCGAACACAATTGAAGTACCCCGACATAGTAGGTTTTTCAGAAACTGTGAGGAAACTTTAAATAACAGTGCTATGGAGTCTTGAGGCACTCTAATCATGAATAATTTCACCATACTACTTGGCTTCCAGAAAAGGGCAGTTGAGGACTTTGAAGGAAACTGAAGTTGCTCTCTTCTCTAAAACTCACAAGTGCAACTTGGCAGCAACATAAGCATCTTTTCTATTAGCCCATGTCCTAGATATACTTATGGGCATTCAACAAAAAAACTACCACAGTCCTGGCTCCTTGCCACTGTGGTAGGCACCCACCTGGGAAACAGACACATCTTTGGTTCTGCTGTCGACCAGCAGGGCCCAAACAGTGGGTTACTAGCAGCAGCCTGGAAAGAGCTGGGGAAGAAAAGTTTTCTCAGAAGCCCAAATTGGCCGCCTGTGTTGGTGGCATGAGGGAATCCTGCGAGACCCCCTTCAATCCTTGTCACTACAATTTCTCTACCCAAAGTAAAATAAACCAGACAGCAACTACATCTGTTCACCCTCAGAGGGACAGTGGCTGCAGCTGGTTTCTGTCCCGCAGGGCTTTGCAGTGATATGGTGCCCACTCTGGCACCTAGACAGCTGGCAATCTTTCCTGAGAACTTCTTAGAATTCTATTTTCTGTGCTCTGAAGCTTGCTGCTGTTTGTAATTACCCAGTGACCAGTGGAAGCTTCAGGCAGGAAATGTATGTGGTTGAGTAAGCCCTCTGAAAGCATGAGCTCCCCTCCAGTGAAAGGTGGGTTACTGTGAAGTCAAGGTAGCTGGAGAGCATCTTGAGAAAGTGCCTCATACTCTGATTTTTAGCATGGCAAAAAAAAACAAAAAACAAAAACAAAGAAGCATTGTACTTTTCCTACCACAAAACAGTCAAGCATTTTTTGCTGCAAGATCTAGACTGTTCTTACCATGGGAACCTGGGGAGCAGTACCCAGCTTTTCTAGACAAAGGAGAAGTTTCTAAGTAAATTTGAATCACTGAGATGATAAATAGTCTTCTGTGTATTGATGGTCTAGGTTGAGAGTTCACAAACTTGAAGTCTTTTGGGGAAGAGGCAGACCACAGAAAATGACCAATGCTGACCTGGTAAGAAAATTGTAGTTGACCCCTGGCTTTCTGGGAGACAGTAGGAAGTAGGAGAGTCTGGGCAAATTGGAGAGTTCATTCCTTGCCTAAAGGGAATTGGTGCCACTAGGTTCCATCTGCCTGTTGCTATTTAGGAACACAAAACTCTTTTCTGGAACAAGAAGCAACAGATGAAACAACACCCGTGGGCATTGAAAGGCAGAGCTTTTCTTCTCCCCTATCTGGTGACTAAATAAGCCTCCCAGAATTCCTATAGAAGAGATGCACAGAAAATCTTTGCAAGATGACTAATGTCAGATAGTCCTTAACGTTTAGACCATTTGATGACTGTACCAGAAGCTAATAATTCCATCCAATAAATTATAGAAGCGTGTACTAGAATATTGGGGATATTACTAGTGAATTTTCAACAACGAAATTGCTATCCTCATATATATATGAGGATAGGATATATATACATATATATATATATATGTATATATATCCTATGAGTTTTGAGTTGTTTCTATCAAAGAGAATTATGAAAAGAAGAAACTGGGGAATAAGTATAGATAAAGGAGACAAATGGATGAAGAAAAATTGTTTTGTAGAGATCTTCTAGGAAATGTAGGGGAATATAGAAGAGGAAAATATCTCCATGTCAGATCTGTGTTCTGGTGGTTTGTAAAAAGGCAGAGGGCTGAGGACTATGTAAGAGGTATGGATAGAAGTTCAGTGAAAGGACATAGATTTTGTAGTTTCAAATCATGCAGTCAGGTAGCTCTTGAATATATGATTACAGAACCAGAAAGAAGGGGGAAAAGTCTTGCTTACCATATTAAGTATATGAATTATGTTTATTGGGGAAATTGATCCATAAATACACATAGGAATAAAGGACCATAAATAGGAATTAAGAAAAGATGCATTGTTCATAATTTAAGATTTTTGATGTAATCAATTTTACTCTTATTTAGAGAACTACCTTTTATTATTATTATTATTATTATTATTATTATTATTATTATTATTTGTTCCAGCAGTTGTGGCAAACCACAGAAATCAAATTATACTGTTTTTATTAGACACTAATTTATTTGAAGGGTATTGGAGAGCTCACAATATCATCAGGAATGCCACAGAGCCCAATTAAGAAAAGGAAGTAAGATGCGACCAAGAACCTCCTTAGCAACATCGCCCAGAGTCCACCGCAGGTGCAGGCTCCCAGCTACACCACAAGTGTTCCATAGCTGTCTGCAGCACGGGCTCCAGGCATGTCCCAATCTTTATTTTACTTCCTTGGGATTCAGAGTGTCTGGAGGCAGCATCTAGTTGGTCAAAGTTAGCATATTTCCTGCATCTTAACCGATCGATCTTTGAATTTGAAATGAGAGGGGCGCTTCTCACACATTAAAATTAAGTAAATACACAGAGAAAGTAGATTATTGTTTTCCAGGGAGTAAGGGAGAGTAGTACTGAGACTAACAGGCAAACTTTTTTTTTTGGGGGGGGTGGCTCATAATTGAAATGCTCTGAAATTATCTAGTGGTGATTATTGCTCAACATAGTGAATATATTTTTTAAAAGCCCACTGATAGTACAATTTCAAATGATGGATTTCAATTATGTAAATTTCACATGGACTTTCAAAAAGACGGGAAGAGTTAACGCAGTCATAAAAGAAAACTAGGCTGCTATGAAAATAGTATGCAAAAAGTAGGAAACTAGTTGTAGAATTTCAAAAGTTGAAGAAAGAAAACTAAAAATTCTACTCATTGGCAAATTAATAAGTTGAATCCATCTTAAGACCAATTTATTAAAATAAAAGACAAAGTTTAAAATATGAAATATATAGCAAAAGGAATAAACTAAAATATGTGAAGGAATATTTAAGAGATGTCATAAATAGTTCAAAAGGACAAATTTACCAAAAACATTATTGTTCAAACTGTAGAAGTAGCCTCTTAGTGGGTTTTTGTTGTGAACTGAATTGCATTCCTCAAAATCCATACATGGAATCCTAATGCCCAAGGTGATGGTATTCAGAGAGGGAGCCTTTAGAAAACAATTAGGTCATGAGCCCTTATGTGGGGATTAGTGCCCTTTTAAAAGGAGACAGGAATCTGTGTGTGGTGGTGCATACCCGTAATCCCAGTGAGTTGAGAGGCTGAGGCAGAAAAATTGCAAGTAGGCCAGCCTCATCAGCTTAGCAAAATCTTATCTCAAAATAAAAAAGTTTTTTTTAAAATTTTGGGATTTAACTCAGTGATAGAGCATACCTAGGTTCAAACCCCAATACCACACACATAAGAAAAGATGCCAGAGATGTCTCTTTCTCTCTCAGCCATGTGAGGATATAGCACAGAGATCACCATTCATATGCCAAGAAGAGGCCCTTCCCAGGAACTGGCACACTATCACTCAGATCCTGAGACTTCCAGCTTCCAGAACTGTGAGAAATGAGTGTCTGTTGTTCAAGCCACCCAGTCTATGATATTTTATTATAACGCCATAAGCATACTAATATGGTTATGATATCAAAAATATCAGAATCATAAACTAGCCCTCAATAATCAGCATTATAAAGAAAGAAAAACAAGAATGCTAGCTAGCTAATAATCAGTGCCATTTCTTGGTTTGCTATTTTGCCCAGGTAGGCCTTGAACATGCCTCAGCCTACCAAGTAGTGAGGACATAGGCACACTCCACAATGCCCATGTATGGTGCTATGATTTAAATATGGTTTGTTCCCACCAAAATTCATGTTGAGCCTTAATCCATCATCTATTGAGAGGTGATTTAAGAGACATGTGCATCATTAGGAATCCACTCTCATGAAGGGATGAATACCATCTCATGGGAATGAGATCTCACTTTCCTGAGACTGAATTAGTTACTTCAAGGGTTGTTTTTTATAAAATCATGTGTTTTGCATCTTCTGCATGAACTTGCTTACCCTTTTCCTTTTCTGCCATGTTATGATGCAGCATGAGGCCCTCAAAATCTGAACAGATGCCAACGCCACCCATTTGGACTTTGTAGCCTCCAGAATCATGAACCAAAATAAACTATTCTAATGTTTATGAGTTCTGTTATAGCAACAGAAAGCTGATTAAGACAATCAGAATGTAGCATATATAGTAATACTCATATACATATTGAATAGTATGCATAATGTAATTCTTATGTTAGATTATGGTCAAATATTTGATAGTCAATAGTGATCTAATAAAATATAAATTGGGTAGAAAGTATTATAATAAACAGTACAGTTCAAACAAATAATAAGAGATAATTTCCTCATATTGAAGAAAATCAGAAATCTATTATGTTGAAGGACAAATTGAATACTCAAACAAAAATGGAAACCCCCGCCACTAGGTGAAATTTCATAATTTTAAGGATAATTATACATACTAAACAATCTGGATATCAGAGAATAATACAATATTTTCCACAACCTTCTCAAGGAGAAAAAAGAGACTAGACCAAAACTATATGCCTGAAAAATATCAATTGAATGGGAGAAAAGAGTGAAGACACTTAATGACGGGCAAGAACTAGGTAGTTTAAAACCCACACATACTTTATGAATAAAAGAAATTATTCAAGAAGGTACTCTACCAAATTAAAAAAAAAAAAAAAGAATCCAATAAATAGGACAATGTGGGATATATATTTAAGCATGACCCAGACCAAGGGAAAAAAAGCTTAAAAGCTTTGAAAAAGGATTTTATTAAAATGGGATGCTGAGACTATTACCCTACCACAGAGTTTAAATGACAGTGGGTAACAATTCCTTTTCTAAGATAAACACATTTTCTGATTTTACAATGAATAATTGTACACATTAAAAAATTGTGAATTATTTCAGTGAGTTTCAGTTTCTAGAAATCTACTGATTGAATATAAAAGACATATGGGTATAAAACTGATAAATATGAAGATAAATCTTAATGTAAATAGAATAACATAACAGAAAAATTTTATTTACAGATAAGAGAATAATGATGGAAAGAATGGTCATTGCTCTAATTCTCTCATTTTCATATGAGGAAATAAATAGAAAGTGCCTAAAGTCACTAAATCAAAAAACAGGCTAGAGTCATAAAGAAAATAGCAATAAGATACACTAAACATAATATCATAGTCAAAAAGAAAAGTAGAGGGAGCATAAACATTTTAACAATTGCTTATGCCAAAGCCTACATAATGGGGGGAATAGAGCTCTGTTTGTGATTCTCGCTCAGCCTTCTGAGAAAGTATGGAGTAAACTGATGACACTCATGGCCTCAGTGAAGGGATGCCCCTATGTCCAAGCCTTATGGCCCATAAATTTGCAGTCTTCTCCCACTCTGACTGAGCTTAAACATGTAACTTGCTTTTGGCCACTGGTTTCTTAGCAGAGTTGATGCAAGCAGAGACTTGAAAATACATTTTACATTTCCCTTCCCTTTCTTGCTTCCTTTAATTGCCATGAGAACATGTCCTGGCTAGCCTGCTTCTGCTGGATAAAATATATACCACCAATTCCAACCTACCACCTCAGGGTTCTTTCTTGTCTTCTCTTTTCCATTCGTATAAATCCTTTTCTGCAGTGAATGTTTAATCCCCTTGTCTGTAACAAATCTCTAGACCATGCTGGGTACCTTTGCAGCCCTTGACCTGGTGATTCCAAGCACCCTCACCTCCTCAGTTCCCAGTTTGACTGTTTTTTGGCCTACAGCCCTGTGATGAGCTCCTGGGGCATGACTCACTCCAGCCCTTTCAGCCTCCCCATCCCTCCTGCCACCTTCACACCAGCTCAGGGCACATTGCTCTCTCCTAGGACATAGAAAAAAATAAAGGGGAGAGAAAAAATTAAGCCCACTTCTTTTATTTAAAAGAATTTATTTAGCAAAATTGTAACTTGGGAGAAATGCTCATTTATCTCCTAGAAAAATTTTGCAGAGGTTTAAAAGGAGACATGAAAACCAAGTTCATTATATCCTTAGCAGAAAGAGGGAAACATTGGGAACAGCATAAATGTCCACCATCAGAATAATAAATAAATTTGGTGAAAATGAATGAACTAAAATTATTGAGATATATGTCACCAAAAATCTAAAATAAAATACTATAGAAAATTAAGAAAATAATATTGCAGTATGATATAATCACTCTAATAAGTCCTTTTTATAATATTCACAAATATTATAAATGTGTTACATGTCATTTAAGATATGACATTTAAGATATTATACATATAATCTATATGTATAAGGACAATAAATACCAAATTCAAATCAATTGCTGTCTCTGAATAGAGAGAGGTCTTCTGCTGTATCTCATATGTTTTGTAATTAAAACTATAATTGAACATGTTAAAATTGATAAAATTGTGCAATAAATACATAGGCATGACATTCTTCCATAAGACTTTCTATACACAAACACACACACACACACACACACACACACAAAGTGCACCCCTCATGGAAGTTCAGACTTGTTCATATGGTAGACTGTCTAAGGAAGAGAGCTCAGAAAGAATAAGACTTTCACCAATACAGTGTTGTGCCAGATATACTCTCTACTCTCACAAGTTAGTTGTATATTAGGAAAGGCATATAAGGCAAATAAACATAAATAAATACATAATTAGCACCTATGTTAAGTGCTATGAAGTGTGGATGACATTTATTGAAGTTGAAAGGCTAAGGAAGTGGTGTAGTCAGGTTTGTCCACTCTGAGAATGAGACATTTAAGCTGAAGCCCAAAGGATGAATAAAAATTAACCAAGAGTAAAGTGAGGGAAAGATTCTTCTAGTTATAGGGAACATCATGTGTAAAATCCATGATCAAATTCAGGAAACTGAAAGGACATTGTATTGCTGAGCAGAGGGAGTAAAAAAGTGAAAGTCATAAGACAAAGGGAAGATGGCAGATCAAATGGGGTCTTCCAGGCTATGATAAGAAATTTAAATTTTATCCTGGGAACCATGTAAAGCCATTGAAGTAGTTTAGGAAGGAGCATGTGGTGATCCGATTTATGTATTTTGAAGATTACTTTGACTGCGAGGTGGAGAATTGATCTTACAGGAACAAGACCTTCAAGATAACAGTTTCAAACCACCAAAACTCATATAAGTATTAGGTGTAATTGCTCACAAATCATCTTGGGCTAATAACTGGTCTCTGGAGGCATAGTACTCTGATAAGAGTAGAGACTTTTGAGATAAAGAACATTGAATTCAAATTTCAGCTCCACTACATATTAGTTCTGTAATCTTGGGCAATGATAATAATAGGCAACATTTACTGAATTCTTATTATATTATCAGACACTATGCTAAGAATTTTTATATTCATCTCATTGAATCCTCAGAACAACTCTATGGAGTTAGGTAAAATACACTATCTCCACTTTAGCACATATGGCAGTAAAACTGAGACTTAAAATATTTATTAACTCACTGATGCCATATGACTAATTGGTGAAATCAGGTTTTGAACTCAGGCAATCTTGAAACCCCAAGATATGCTGTGCTACCTACTTCATTTCTAAATTAGGTGTAAAGGAAAAAACTCACTGAATTGACACAAAATGAAATCAAATAATATAACTATGTATAGTTGCAAGTTCAGTATTAGCACAAAGTTAATATTTCTGCAAGTATTTTAAAATAAAAATACAACCATGCTTTGTTTTTAAAAGCAATGTCTTAAAATTTTCAAAGTGTTATAGGTTCTCATGAATTACATAGTCCAATAAGTTAAGAGACGTTGGGAAAATTAATGTCACGCTCCAATGCATCATTTCCACTGGAAAAAGTCATAACTTTTCACTGACATCATTGCTCAGAAATCAGTCAACAACCATATCAGGAAAACACAAAGTAGAAGTAAAGGTTGGTAATCATTTTGGTAATATTCACTGGAAAGGCATAATAACAGAGCTGAAAGGAACTGGATCAATGGTCAGCTGACAAAATTGAGGCCTATAAAGATGAATAAAGGAGGCATAAATAGGTATTTTCTTATTTCAATACTGTAATCAATAACAGATTCACAGATATGTGCAAATGTCACAAATATGGTTTCTGATGAGACAGAAGTAGCAATTTTGATCTTTCCCAGTGTAAATGCAGAAGAAATCATGGTAGCTATCTCCAAAGTCTCTCTCTCTCCTTGACTTCTCTACATAGGGAGAGCAAAAGACCTCTGCCACTTCTAAAATGATGCTACATACTTTCATTTGCATGTAATATTTTATGAATTGTGCAAAACCACAAAAATCGTGTTGCAACTCAATAATGATGAACACAAATCATGATTGTTTCATGAGCACTAAAGTCATATTAAATTATGACGATATCTTGGTATTCTGTATTCTTTGTACACCATAAAAATTAACACTCAAGTAATATGATCAGTCTAGTATTGAACATAATTGTAACCTTATCACCTAGCCCATTCATCTAAGAGCCTATCTTGGGATCTGAAGGCAGTCAAAAAATTAAGACAAACCCATTTTCTATTCTGCATTTTCACAATCATCTTACTTTTCTATTTTAGACTATATGTAAAGAGATGAGAAGTATATAAGGATAATTGACCCTAATTAGCAAACTCTTGGAAATATTGAAAAAAAGAAATAAAAAGAAGGATATAGATACTGATATCCATCTCATTCTACCATCTTCTTTTCTTTTCCCTTCATATCCCCTTGCCTCCTCCCTTCTCCTCCTTCCCCATTGACCTTTCTAGAGTTCCTCTAATCCTCCTATGTTCCCTAACCCAACCCCACTGTAAATCAGCCTACTTATATCAGAGAAAACATTCGGTATTTGGATTTTTGTGATTAACTAACTTCACTTAGCATTATGCTCTCCAACTACCATGATTGAAGACATGAATAGTATGAATATTTTTTTGTATCCAAACAGTGTTATGTTAAAAGGTGCTCTATATATGTAATATGAAATGTAATGAATGTTATTGTTATATATACAACATTGAATAAAAAAAAAGAAAATGGGATTTTAAGATTGCAAGAAGAAGAAGAAGAAGAAGAAGAAGGATGATGATGATGATGATGATGATGATGATGATGATATAGCGATAAGCTCTCAGGCTTATATGGGAAAGGCAATTCTGACTCAAACTCTACATCTGGCTTTTACCAGACAAATGTGATAAAGACAAACACACATAGGAAAAAAGAATAAAATAATTGCTCCTTTATTTACCTCCAGTTATAATGATTAGGAAAAAAAATGAAAACCAAGATGAAAGATGAAGAATTCACTCAAGCACAGCAGAAACAAAAGCAGAGACAGAAGTGGAAAAGAAAAAAGAAAAAAATAATTAAGCTTTCCCTTAGACACAATGGTTTTCATCACATGGCCCTTAACTTTTGCCGCAGTTACCATATTTGAATAATAGTATGTGCCTCATGAGGTTTGTTAAGAATCAAATGTGATAGTGTATACACAGGGTCTATAGCAGTCTCTACACATAGTAGACACACAATTAATGGTAGCTTTTATTATTATAATGTTACCATTACCATTGTTAGTATATGTTGTTGAGGTCTCAAAGGCCACACAACGTCACTTTTAGTCTCTTGATACTTTCAAACTGCACAGTTCATGGACTGTAATGTACCAAAGAAATGCTTCATGCTTAATGAATTGTTGAACAATTCAACATTTTTGCCAGTTGTTCCCAGAGTCAATATCTAGTAAGGAAGGATTCATGGTGTTGCCTCCATGTGTAGTTAAGCTCGCAAAGAGAAGGCAAATACTCTAGACTTGCTTACTAGGAAAACTTCTGATAGCTATGAGTCAAAAAAATCAGAGGGATCATACCTACTAAGACTCCAGTAGGGACTATGTGATTTTGATCTTTTATTCTGCTTGATATAATATCCTTCATAATATTTAATGCAGTGTACACCATGGTCATCTTTGTGTTGTGCAAGATTTTTATTGAGTATGTATTAGTCTGTTTTCCAATTCAATAACAAAATACTTGAAGCTGGATATTTATAAAGATAAAACTTTGGTGTAGCTCATATATTTGGAGATCCAAGATCATGATGCTACACTCTGCTCAGCTTTGGTGAAAGCTCCACATCATCTCAATGGTAATAGTTCATGAGAGAGAGAGAGAAGATTAGATGGCAGAACAGGAAGGAAGAAAATATGGGGAGGAGACATTCTTGCTCTTTTGTAATGACCCTCTCACAGGAACTACCCAGGATCCCATAAAAACTAAATCAAGTCCTAAAACAGTTTCCCCAATGACCTAAAGACCTCCATTAGTCTCACCTCCTAAAGCTTCCACTAACTCTTAACATCATTATACTTGGTACCAAGCTTCCAACATATAAATTCTTGGGGCACACACTTAAACCACACGTAAACCATTAGCAAACTAATCATAATACTCTAAGCTCTTTGAGGACCAAAAAAAAACAACCACTTCATATTTGACTATATTTTCAGGTTACAAACAAAGCCAACACCTAGTGGATGTTCATATGGCTGGGTGAATTTCTCTCATAATAAACACTGAAAATAAGACTTATACATACTAAATACATGGATTATCTCCATGAGACTCCTCATGAGATCCCTATGAACTAAGTACTATCACCATTGTCATTTAACAGATGGGAAAACTGAGGGTGAGAAATTCACATCATTTGTGTAGATATTAAGTTTTCCAACCAAGGTCAGATTATCAGATTCCAATCCCCAAACTATTTGCCACCACTTTAACCTTGTCCCTTCTTTTTTGAGCTTGTGTGTTGCTACTTCTAAAGTGTTCTCCCTGCCCATTAAAATAGCCTCCTCTAGTTTTCTGATAACCACGTGTCCTTCATCCTAATTTGTACTTATATACTCATTCACATATCTGTTTTGTTTGTTTTCCTTCTCCCCAAATAGACGTAATTCCCCAAAAAATAAGGTTAAATTTGTTTTACTGTTAACTTCTAACCAGTGTCTCATAAAGTGCTTGTTATGTAATAAGGGCTCAAAAATAAGTGAACATGAGATGAAAGAATAAATGCAGGAATGATTAAATAAAGGTCAAAGGAACTATACGTTTCTTAAGAATAAGGACTGTGGCTATCTATCCTAATTTCCTCAGCATCTTGCATAAAGTCAATAAACGTTTGTTGAATAAATGAATGCCTACAGGCAAGTGTATTATATATAAACCAATTCTTATTCCTAAAATTAATCCATTAAATTCTTCCTTTCATTCATTCAGCAATTAACAAGAAAAACATAAATAGTGACCTCACAAAATTTCCTCCTACAGGAAAGGAAGAGACTAAAGATATGTTAGAAATGATTTTAAGAATTTCTAGCTGATATAAAGATTTCCTGCCTCTACCGTCTAATTTTGTGGTTTTGAACTGGCTCTTTCATCCTTTATATTTAAGTTCATTTCTAAACTCTTCTAAAATTATAATATCTCTTTTTCTGTCTGTGATCTTCCCCTTATAGTCTCAAAGTAAGGTCCCTTATCCCATCTGTGACATATTGAATCAGAAACCAGCAAAGTGGGAGCAACAATGTGTTTTAACAAATATTCCAAATGAGCCCTGGTTCTCAAACTAAGTGTAATATGAGAAGTTGTTAATGCAGGGATTCCTGACTCCACCCTCAATGTTTCTGATTCAGAAGTTCTAGAAGGGATCTAAGAATTTATATTTCTAACAAGTTCTGATATTTTATTAATGCTGCTGGCATAAACACCATAATTTGAGAACCATAGATATGGATTTTAGATATAAGTCTAGAGTTGATCCCATTTTTGAATCATCTAGCAATTCAATATCCACGCTATACTCCAGGACATTTAATCAGAATGTCTAAGTACAGATTCATGTGTTTTAAAGTTCCTCAGATATTCCAATATGTAATCCAAGTTTGAGAATCACTCTCATTCAGTGCTTCTCAAACTTAAGTTGCATATTATTAATTAAACATTAGAGTGGGTCCCTTGCTCATAAATGGTCTGTAGAGCAGTAGCTTGGATATCTACTGTAATGTAGACCTCTAGCTCCACCTCACACCTATGCTTCAGAATCTGCATTTTAACAAAACCCTTAGACGATTCTTTAGCACATCTGAATTTTCTTTAAGAATTTGAAGCCATCCATGACTACCATAAATACATGTATGAAAACACAATTGTTGTAAAAATACTTTATATAAAACCAGCAACTTGAGAAATTGTGCTCTTCATATGTAATATGAAATGAAATGTACTCTGTAAACATGTATAACAAATTAGAAAAAAAATGGGGAAAAAAGGAAAAAAATAAAAAATAAAAACCTTCATGAAAAAAAAAAAAAGATACAAAATCCATTGGGGGAAAAAAAAAAATCAGCAGAATCCCAGACTCACCACTTAGTGTCAGATAGAAAGTGCTCTCCTTCACGCTTTCCGAACTCTGGCTAGCAGTCCTCTATTAGTCCTCTGTAGGTCTTTGAATCAAGTGTAGGGGTGTGTGCATGCATATATATCTGACATATGTGTTGGGTGTATAGATTTCTATCAATCCTCACACAAGTGCTGCCTTCTCCAAGTCCTTCTATTCTTGGTCTATTGCTGTCTACATTTTCCCCTGGATTATACACCATACCATTCTCCTTTCCATTTGCTTTAGGTCTTCAGACATCCTGAACAATAAAATATTTGTAGTCCCTTTGTGGTACACCACTAAGTACTGTGATTCCTACAATTTTAGAAGAACATCCTTCTCAGGGAATGAGATAGTAGGTGGATGCTCCCATAGAGCAGGCAGACACATTAAGATGAGATGGATATTCTTTCCTAATTCTACTAATGACTGAAACACAAGAACCAACACTCTCTTTATATTTTCAGAACAGATGGAGAAAAATTTTAAACTGCCTCTCATGAGTCAGAAATCCAATTGCTATTCTGGGTTCTATGACTTTGGAAAGCTTGTTTATCTCTGCTCCAACTAGTCAAGTTGTGGAATAACTTTGCCTTTAAAAAAAGAGAAGTCATAGAAAGCAACAGTGCCAACAGCCAAGTTCACATTTTCCCTGTTACTCTGTGGGATAAAAATGGCTGGTTTGCCATCAGACTTGAGCTTTGGAGAAAAAGATGGAATGGAGTAAAGAAATTCTAAGCAGTCTTCTCTGGATGTAAAAAAAAAAAAAAAAAAAAATAGCCTGGATGGAAAAAAAGAAAGAATAGAGTCTGTGCAGCACACAAAAGCACTGTAGCTGTAGCTGCGTCCCTGAAATGACAAAAGAGGAAGGAAATAATTGAAGATTACTGGGAAAGTCCTCCCTGGATAACTGAAGCCCCAATAGGGAATGGCAATCATACCAATTAACATGCATGTAGTGCTTTGCTTTGTATCTCATCTGATCACAAAGATTTATGAAGGAACGAATACATGATTATTCCATTTTACAGGTAGAAAAGCCTGAGGCAGCTGGGCATGGTGGCACATACCTATAATCGACTTAGTGAGACCCTGTCTCAATATAGAAAAACTAAAAGGCTGGGGATCTGACTCAGTAGTAAAGCACACCTGGGTTCAATCCACAGTATACCCACCCCCTCCAAAAAAAAAAAAAAAAAAAAAAGAAAAGAAAAACCTGAAGCATCAAGGGTCAATGTCTTAAAGTCACACAGATCAGGACTATCAGAGCAAGAGAGTAAACATATTTTATGACTTTAAATTCCACAGGAATTATCTTGGAAATATTCTTATGTACTCCAAAGATGCTAAATGCTCCCATTATTATAAGGCTTTGATGATTCTCCCTAAGAAAAATCCCTTCTGAAGATCCACAGGAGGAGGTAAGGTTACCAAGTGATCTTCCAACTCAGTGGTTTTCAAATGTCACTAGAAAATAAAAATTGCACAAGGCAATTTTGGCAGTCACTTCTCCTGAAGACTCTGGTTTAAAGTATCTTGGATGGATCTGGGAACTTACATTTTTAAGATCATCTTATTTCTTATACATTCAAGCTACAACAAAGTAATGTAGACTGGGTGGTATCAACACACACTTTATTTCTTACAATCCTGGAGGCTGGGAAATCCGAGTTCAAGATGCCATGCCAGCAGATCCAGTGTCAATTGAGAGCCTACTTTCTGATTTTCTGAAAGTCATCTTCTCTCTGTGACCTTACATGGTAGAGAACAAAGAGAGAGGAAGGAAGCTTTCTCGTGTTTCTTCCAATAATGGCACTAATCCCATCATTGTGGTTCCATTCTCATAACCTAATTCCTTCCCAAAGGCTCCACCTCCCAATACCAAATCATTAGGGGTTGGTATTTCAACAAATGAATTTTGGGAAGACACAAACGTGTGGTCTATAATAACCATGTAAGCCACTTTTTTTTCTTTTCATTAGAGAGGATGGAGAAGGATTGATTTCTTAATTCATCAATCATGATTAGTGTCATAATCAAATAAAAATACATGTCATGTAAATATTTCTAGTACCTTTTTCCTTAATTCAAGGTATGTCCAGGCATTCTTTATACAGATCTATATCAATCCTTGTTATTTTTGTTTTAATAAAATGATCTGATATTATAGAGATGTTTTGATATGATATGGTCTGTAAAGATCTTCCCCTACTATAGGTCTGAACTTCCTGCCCTTTGCTCACAAACCACTTGGATACAGGCATGTGAGTCTAGAGCGCTAATATTGTAGTTGAAATAATCTGAAATAATAAACTTTGCTTTCAGGAAAATAATTTCATTTATAATCTAAATCTTTAAAATGGCAATTTAGCTCCTTTTGAGAGTATTGCTAGCTTTCTGCTTCGATGTTTATTGCCTCAAATCCTTTTTGTTGTAGATAGGATATAAATTCTAGTAGGTAAATTACTGAAAAATCTAGGTTGGAAAGCTGTATGGAAAACCAGATGGGCAAGGCATAGGAATCTCTGCTGTTGATCACTGTGTTCACGGATGAGGATTTATGGAGCTGGGATGGAATTGGTTCAATGTATAGGCATTGAGTGAGAACATATGCAAGTTAAATTACAGCATATGTGGATTATAGAAGTTGTCAAAGAAGGAAGTGGTGATAACATAACAATTTAGAAATAATATAAGGAAGCTAGGGGACAGATAAATCATGGTAATATAATTTAGTTAGGTTGGCTTTAGTAACATGAAATAAAAGAAATGAAGTGTGTAACAATATGATAGCAAAAATACAAACAGCTAAACATTGTTCAGCACTTATTATGTGCCAAAAACTCTTCTAAGAGTTCCACATGAAATATCTAAATTAATTTTGAAATAGGTTAAAATTAATATCTATACTTTAAAGATAAAGAAACTGAGACAAAAAGAGGCTAATTAAGTCAAACAGCTTATAAGTGGCTGAGGCAATTGGGTCTACAGGTAAATTATATGGGATGTGAAATTCTGCCTCAAGTTCTACTGGCCTGTGTACTTGTTTCATGTCTCTGACCCTCAGCCTTGTGCCCTACCATCATCCTGTGTCTCCTCTAATTTAATCTTCAGTTTCCTCATGAATGCCAACTTCTGGCTTTCCAACATGGGTAATCTTTTCTGATATCTCCAGGCTACTACTAAGGGGGTATTCAGTCCCCTGGAAAGTAGGACGAGATGATGATGAAAACTGTAAATCACATAAGTGTACCCAAAACAAGGTAGGATGATGATAAATTTCCATCAAACTCATTAAACATAAACAACCAGTCTTTACAAATTCAGAACCAAACAACTCATGTCCTCCATAAATTGTAGTGATTAAATTTAATCAAGGGTAATGACTACATAATCCCAGGCATAGTTCATCTACATTTTTTTGAATGTGTTAAAGTCTTGTTGAGGAAGGCTCTTGAATTCCCTAGGGTTTACTGTTCATGCCCTGAATGCTGCTCAAAAATTAAAATAGTCCTCTTCGTGGTTATCACATCCAAGGTCAGAACGCAAATTTTGTCTTACACAGGTATCAAACAACAACAATTTGAAAAGCCTATTTTGCTTTTCTGTTTATCACCAAAAGGAGTCTAAGTATTCTGGATAAGCAAGGCACCCTCTTTACTCTTTACCTATTGCAAAATCTCCCTTACAACCAAAAAGAATGTCTCCATAGAAATAGTTGTAATGGGATTTGAGGTATGATAAGATATGCACAGTTATGTGGAGGAGTAAAGATTGATTGACTTTTTTACTCCATGAAGAGAACAAGGTTATTTATCGATTAGATGTTTTATAGCACTTTCCTCTGAAAGGTTCAACTTATGCACAGATGGGGAAAAGTTTGTCCAAGGGATATAATTTATAGGAGGTGAGGGAAGCAGGTGGGAAAATAGTAAAAAATCATTAGGAAATATACAACTCCCTGAAATATGGGATATTGGAAATAGCATGTGTTGGAAAATATACTATAAATGGACTTGAAGAAAACACATGAGGGGAAAGGGAGGTCAAGATGCATGCACACACACACACACACACACACACAAACACAAACAAAAAGACTAGAAATTATTAACTGAAACATTTTTAATTAAAGTATTAAAAGCACATGGAGCTTTGTGACCACAAAGTGATAAGGACTAGGATCAGGGTCCAAATCTACAGAGCTCTATAACTCCAGATTTCTCTTCCTCTAAGCACAGAGAAATCTCTTTACAGATGAGAGAGCAACCATCAGGGGCTTGATCCATCCCCTGCTCTGCTTCTCCCAGACACTCTACCTATCCAAAAAATTTCTGCCATTCTGAGCCTTCAACTTGGGGAAATAAAACCTTAAGGGCTGGGGCCATAACTCAGTGGCAGGGTGCTTGTCTGGCACATGTGAGGCACTGGGTTCAATCCTCAGCACCACATACAAATAAATAAATAAATAAAAAAAATACAGGTGTTGTGTCCATCTACAACTAAAAATATGCTTTCTTTAGAAAAAGATTAAGAGGTATTTGTAATCTATGTCTAGTTTACTTTCTACCATATAACTTTCCTGAGGGAATGGTCAGAGACTTCATTACCTGTTTGAGAGGAAAGAGGAGATATGAAAAGGAGTGAGCACAGGAGATAAAAATTAATGGATAAAATATTATTCATCCACACATATGCATTACCACAACATAAGGAAGAATGAAAGAGAAAATTGCTGGATCCATGCAACAAGCAAATAACCAAAGGACTGAACAAGGAACAACTAGCTTTATTGGAGATATTTTTTTTCTTTTCAACAATACACTGGGAGACAAACCTTAGAATAGCCACAAATTCTCAAGGGTGTGTTAACCCTCATTTCCAAAGAGAGGATAAATCATCTGAGGCCAACGTGACACTCAGTGCCTACTAATGAATTTAAGGCACTGTAATGTCTTTCTTCAATTAATTAATTGATTCCCACAGTTCATAATGATTCACCATTTTGTGATTTTGCTATCTGCTAGAGAGATTACAGACTTCATTTGGACCTGTAGCAATTATACCCTACATTTTTTCTCATAAAATGGACAAACTACAACCCAATTATCAAGGTTATCAATAGGCTTAAATTAGAGAACATACACAAATTTTGTAAACTATAAACCTTTACAAATTATGTTAGTTATTGTCATGTGTGATTTTGCAGTATCTCCTTAATGTGCACCTTTAAGGTATCAGCTCCTATTTCTACCCCTGTAAACTTTTCTTACCCACCTGCGATTCTTGTGTGTGCTATCTGCTGTCATCAGGTGAGTTGTTTCTCCTTGATGCAAGCCTATCATTGCCATCACTTCCCTCTGCCCACATGATAGCTCCATCTCTTTGCTGCTGATTGGCTGCCGTTACAGGTGATAGAGGCTGATGCAGATGGATTCCAGCAGTTCTCATGAGTATTTTATGTGCTTCTGCTGATTTACAGCCAGTTCAGCATTCCTTTAAATGGCCATAAATTGGATTGATGTCATAAATCATATCTAAAGAAAGTGCCTGAGTCCCAGCTCAGGCAGCTATGCTAATGCCTATGAAAATAACAAAGAAACATCCTCATTCAGGCCTGACTCTACCGCATTAAAAGGCCAAATTGTAAGGAGCTGTCAGTTATGGAGAGGGGAAAAGGTAAAAGGGGGAGAAAGGTCTTTGTAGGGATTATTAATAACATAGCCAGGAAAAAAGTATAGATGTGTGCCAGTGAGAATAAACAGGGGGGAGAAGAGGGAACACTGAAAGAGTGATAAAGGAGAGAGCACTGTATAAGGAAAAGATAAATGCAAATGAAATATACTGTATGGCAATGGATTATATCAGTGGTTGATATATGGGATTGAGTATCACATTGTTGAGCTGGCAGCCATTAATGTGATATAGTGGATGTGATATGCCCGGTGACAGCAGACCGGGTGCAGGGAAAATAAAGAGCATGCTGCAGTCTTTCAAAACAAAGGTTCAAAGAAAAGACAGGGAACCATAGTACTACAAGTTTATAAAACTAAAATTGTGTGAGGTAATTATGGATGCTGATAGGGTTCGTTATTCTTTATCAGCTCTGCAATCTCATAAGTAAGGAAGGAGCTCTCATGAGGGAACTACCCGTTCTGCTTTCCAGGGGAATTAGGAGAGGAGCTTCCCTCTTCCCTATTCCATCAAGGATAGCAAAAATGATCCGGATATTTTCTCTGGTGAATGCACTTTCCTTTGATATTTTAGCCAGAATCCCCAGAAACCATCAATAGAGATGTTTCAAGCCAGAATTCATCTTTAGGATCCTGCTGAATTTAATTTACTTACGGTAAATGTTTGCTATTCTGTTTAACTCTCTAATGCCTGTATCAGACCTTCAATGAGAACCTACGATGTGCCAACAATAGTACTAGAGTTTCAGAAACTGATGTTAGGAAGTCTTTGAAATATTTACCTATTTCTTGGTATCCGTTCCTTGACCTTTGAATATGGATAGTTTATCCACACAGTGTGCTTTAAGTGGGCTGTTTAAAGAAAGTCACAAGACATGATATTTGGTCAGATCTCTCAAACCACTCTCAATCAGTTCCCAGTCCATGCTGATTGTCATCCATTCGCTCTTGAGTCTTCATTTTGTTCTCTAGTGCCTAGCACCTGCACTGGCACTGAGGTTTGCAAGATTGGTGTGGGTTCTCTTATGACTTATTGAACCTTAATTTTCCACTCAGCTTTTAGTTTACCTCTTGCATCTCCTATAGCTGGAGACTAGTGTGAGAGTCCTCATCTGGGCTCTCCCACACACCTCTTCCCATTACCACCACACACAGTCCCAATGCCAGCATCCCAATGGCCACCCTTTTTTCTTATATGCCCTTGTAGTTTTCACCTTCACTTTGTGCTATCCCTCTGAGAAATCTTATCCTTTCCCCCAAGAATTTAATCACCAACCCCCAAATAATTGCAAAAGTCTCGGAGTCCTCATTCTTCTTTCCTTTCCTTCTTAAATTCCAGTCCTAAGGACAAACTAATGAGGCATAATTCCATATAGGGCTGAAAGGGGAAAGCCTACTTTTCCTAATGTACTTTCTGTCTCTGTTAGAGTATAACCATCTTCCCACATACCTTAGTCATCCTGAATTTCTTTTTCTCTCTAACGAGTCTCCCTACATAATTACTTAGAAAAGGTCTGCCAATCCTGGGAACTGACGTTGAAATCTGCTCCTAATTCTATGTTCTAACTACCACTGCCTGAGGTCAAGCCTTAGTACTTGTAATGCTCTAGTTGTGGAAGGTCCCCCAAAGGCCCATGTGTTAAAGTCTTGGTCTGCAAGCTGTGGCACTATTGGGAGGTGGTGGAGCCTTTAAGAGGTGGAACCTAGTGGGAGGTTTGTGGTCACTTGGATCATGGCTTCAAAGTGGATTGTGTGTCACCCCTCCCCCCCATCTTTCTCTTTCTTTCCAGGGTGAGTTGTTTGCTCCATTACACGCTCCCAGTCATGATTTGGTACCTACCATAGGCTCAAAAGCATGGGACCAATCAAACCACCTGGACTAGAACCTCCAAAACTATGAACCAATATAAACCTTTCCTCTTATAAGTTAATTTTCTCAGGTATTTGTTATAGTAGCAGAAAATGAAATAACACAGTACTGATCTTCCCATTTCTATTTTTTTACCATTCCAATCCATCCCATTCTATTTACTACTAATTGGAAGTGTTCTAAAATGCGTATCTAGTGACGTCACCCCTTTACTTGAAAACTCCTCATTTATCATACTATGAACCATAAAATGTATAAAATGCATTTACAAGTATTTACTTATTTGAAACTGATTGAGTAATACCAGGCATTCTATATAGACCCCAAATACTTTCTAACCACATTTTAAAACATACACCCTTAAACACAACTTATTTTGCCTTCACCAGTCAGGAAGACTTACAAGTCCCCAAACATACTTTACAATATTGACCAGGTCAGTGAAGGCAGCCAACAAAAGAGTCAGACTTCCCAGAGTGATTCCAGAACAAATCTATTCTTCAGATCTGCAACCATACATAGGTTCCATAGGATTCTGAAATTGACCTAGGCTCTGCAGATGGAGATGCACCATTTTACCATGACCTTTTGACATTCATTTGCACTGGCAAGTTCAAGGTTATCAATAAGGACAGTTCAGACATTGATTGGATTGGCAAGTTCCAAATTTCAATAGTTCTCAACAAATCTACACAAGAATCATTGTAGAACTTCTTAAAATATAGATTACCATGTCACACAGTAAGTGTGATTTGAGACCTGAATGGAGCTCAAGAACCTGTGCTTTAAACACACTCCCCCAGATAATCTTGAGGTTCCATCAAGTATAGAACCTAGCAGTTTGAATGAGCTGGGTAACAGCACCAGCTTAATTAACTGCCTTTCCCACTGGAGCTGAGGAAGTCAGAACAGCAAAAAGTTGGCTGGGGGTGGAAGTGGTGGTGATGAGGGGTGAGGAATACATTTGAAGCCACCCCAGCTCTTTTCAGACCCCAGAGATAAAAGAATTTTATTTTGAGGCTGAAAAAATAAAAGGCTTTCCCATCTGGCTTCATGATACGGAAACACTGTTAATGAGACATCTATAAATGTGCCACAGAGTCATGGTCCTTAAATTCTAAAACTTAAGCTTCTGTGTGTTCTGTCTTACGCAAATGCTGGGGTCACTAAGGTGGGCACCTGACATTTCCAGAGGATCATATTTACATTTCTCACAAATTAAGCTAATGTTGTTTAAAATCAACACCAATCTCACTTTATATTCTGTTTTCTTGCTTTTAAATAGTATCAGTTCTAACCATTTATATAACCTTGTTGTTTATTCTAACTTGGCAGCTGTTTAAGCTGGCAGCAGAGCTCACCATCCCAGTGGTTCTTAATGACAGCGACAGTGCCGCCATGTGCCCAGCCTGCCTGGAGGGCCTGGAAGAACATCTCGCTTAGGCGGTTTTCAGTGCTGACCATGAACTCGTATTTCACATTGTTTCAACTAGTTATCCGGGTGAACCCCCTGTCTTGAGTGTCATTGTGCTGCTGGATGCCACTGAAAGCAACCCAGTTATGTTTTGTTTTGTTTTTAACACACAGAAGTCAACTTTTCTGTAATCGACTTAATCTTTGTGATCCTGTCATTTTTTTTTTTTTTTCATTTATTAATGACTAGGTTTCTTCCATCAAGATCTTTCTGAACTTCCGTTTCTTTATTGTAAAAAAACAATAATAAACTATGGTACTTTACTATTGTAAAAAACAATAGTAAACAATCCTTTACTTCTGTATCTTGTTAGTGAAGGCCAGAAAAACAAGTAATGTGTGTATGTGAGTGAGTGAGTGAGTGAGTGAATGAACAAATGAGTAAGTGAGTGAGTGAGTGGGGAGAGAAGGCGAATGAGGGACCAGCCAGTGAGTTATCAATGGGCACAGCTAACATGACCTTGGTGTGAGGAAGAGGGGAGTGAGCTCCATAAGACATATTACACAGCTCTCACAAGAAGAGGAGGAGTAAATAGAGAGGAGAACTGTGAGAACACAGAAGCCTCATAAAGCTGGTAAAGGGGCAAAACCTACAAAAACAATGGCAGAAAGAAGAAGACTAGCTGGAGCAGAGTATATTAAGGCCAGAATTTTTCTTTTCTCCCAATTCAGAACCAGCATCAGTGTCAGTTAAATGGAGACTGTAAATGGGGATAGATAAGTGGGGGGAAAGTAAAATAACTAAAGATATGTGGTAAGGAAATAAAGGGAAATAAGTTGGAAAGGTGAAGTAGGAAAGAAGAAACAAGATTATGACCACTTTTGTTGTTTTTCATGACCATTCAAGCAATGGAAAGTAAACAAGAGAGGAGAAAAATTCCTTTGCTTTTGGGAATTGGAAGTATTCCTTAAAATACACACACACACACACACACACACACACACACACACTCACACACACACACACACACACGCACGCACACACATATACATGCACCATGAGTTTTTGTTTTTCCAGCCAGAGGTTATGAAATTAAATATGTAATTATGACGTTTGAACCCTCAGTCTACTTAACTTTGGGAAGTCTTGCATTTACCAGCTTTCCTGTCAAAAATGCTGTGGGGAATATGAAAATGAAGAGGAATATGACCTGTTTGCTGCTCTTCTCCCTGGCTAACTGCCACTGCCTACCACACGTCAGTTGCCCCGTTCCCTTAGGTGGGCCCACCAAGATAACCAGTTGAAAGAATGTGCAATGTGATGGACACCAGAAAGCACCTGAGCAAAGCATTGCTGCAGGCCCTCCGAAGAGCCTGGACACATGGCAGCACTGCTGCTGTCATTAAGAGCCACTGTAATGGTGGGCTCTGCTGCCAGTTTAACCTGACACCAAGTTAGAATAAAAATGGCCTTTATAAATATCACTTCCCTGGACTATTGTACAAGCCACCTACCTGAAATGACCTACCTCCTCTCTCATCTACCATTGATTTACATAATAAATATTATTAAAATCTATTTTATGTGTAGATTTTTCTTGATACTGAAGACATAGTAATAAAAAAAAACAATGTCACTACTTTCACTTAACCTACATTCTAGGGGACTGAAAAAATTTCTTTCTAAACAAAAATCTGGTCATGACATTTTTCTATCCAAAATCTTTTGAAAGCCCCTATTTCCTGCATATGAAACTAAACTCCTTATCTAGATCCCCAACAGCCCAACTCAAAATCCAGGCTTTTCCCTGATTTTGTTTCTTAACGTCATCCACCTCTCACTAGCAATTCCCACATTCCCCAAATCCTGTTATACCACAATCACTTGTGAGTACTCTTATACAGCTCAGAATATTATCCCCACACAGTTTTGGCCTTGTGGAAACCTATACTTATCTATCAAGTTTCAACTCAATGTCATTTAATTTCTACAGTTTTCCCTCAGCCTTGAAAGCAGAATTAATCACTCTCTTATCTGTGAGCCTGAAGCAGTTTATAAAAACCTGTCTTAATGTATATCCCACCATAGTTTGGTTAATATGCTTATGGCTCTTTCTCTCCATCTAGTCTATAAGTCCCTCAAAGACAGCCACTATATCCTGTTGGTTCCTGTGTTACATATACCAAGACTATCCAAATTGCTCAACAAATATTGTCAAAATTCTTTATAAATTTAAAGACCACGACATGTTTAAAACATAAGAGTTTTATAAAATTCTTTGTTAAATGACTGGTAAGAATAGCAGAGGATAGAGCAATAGTTTTCATTTGAGGGTTGAAAAAAATTAAAATTTGCTGAATGTAATGAAAATTACAGAAAACACCAAAATACAAAGGTGAAAAGAATATTCACTGCATTTTCATCAAGCATAAATATCTGTGTAATGAAAGAAAGAAATATTTTTCTGTGTCCATAAGACCACACCTTGTGGTGGGGTCCCATGCAGTATCTAACATATGCAGGACATTATATATGAGCATGAATCTGTATCTCCCTTGTATGGATGGATGAGAAAAATAAATTAGGATGCCAAAGGGAATAACACAAGGTTAGTCATGCAGTCCATCCAACAAGTGAAAATAGACAACTGTAAAGACACAGCATGGAGCTGTATTTTCTAATTTTCCTCCTAGGTAATGGACAGAACACATAATTTTACTTCTTTTCCTTGAAAACAATCCCACCGAATAAGAATAAAGAAAGGCATACAAAAGAAAAGAAAAATCCAATGCTGTAAAAGAGGAACTCATATAATGGTTAGATTTGTTGTATCTTTCTGAAAGATACGACATGATTTGAATCTTGATGTTAGAGAAAACAGACCCAGGAGAGAATAGGAACTGTATATGTCATTCTTCCTAGGCCCTGAGGAACTCCACCATCTGCAGGCTTTTACTTCACTAATCTTGTCTTGGCTACAACATTGGATTCCCAGATCTAAATAAAATATTCATTTTTATGGTGGATGAAAAGCATAGAATGTAGCAAGAGAAGCAAAGCAAAGCTCAAAATAAATTTGAGACTCCTACATAGATATACTACTAAAAAATAGTGCTAAAGACACAAAAGGGGAGAAGAACATATACTATTGTTTGTATATCTTTGACTTTTATATAGATGAATTTATATTGTATCCACCCACAATTTGATTTTTCCACTCAGTTTTTGTCCAAGTGTTCATTTTGATAATGCATCTTTCAGACCAATGACCTGTCATTAATTTACTAGATCTCAAATCTTGGTCAAGCTGTCTGCCTCTGAAACATCTTAAATTTTGTGAACTAATAGAGTAAAATGTTTACAACTGTGCTTCACTCATGGTTAATATTCAATTAAGATTACCTGTTATTATTATTTTACTGTAACTACCAATTTTTCATTTATATGAATCTATTCCCCTTTTGATAAATTTTTGTAACATCCAATATTTTATTTATAAAAATGTTATAATGAACATACAGTAGCAGCTCAATTCACAGTAACTAAGCTATAGAACCAAACTTGATGCCCTTCAACAGATGAATGGATAAAGAAAATGTGGGGTATATACACAATGGAGTATTACTCACCATTAAGAAGAATGACTTTATGATATTTGCCAGTAAATGGATGAATCTGGAGACTATTGTGTTCATTGAAAAAAGCCAGTCCCAAAAAAGGCAAAGGTAGAATGTTTTCGCTGGTATATGGAAGCTAATCCATAACAAGGGAGAGGGGGAGAATAGATATTCAGTAGGTTAGACAAAGGGGGATGAAGGGAAGGGAGGGAAGATAGGAAAAGAAAAGAGAGCAGAATGAATCCAAATTAATTTTCTTATGTACATATATGAATACATCTAGTGAATCCAAACATTGTATACAAATTGGGTCCTATTTAGAACAAGATATATTACATGCTCATATAATTTTATCAAAATAAATTCTACTGTCACGTATGACTAAAAAGAACCAATAAAAAAAGAAAAATATGATAGATCATTATAGCCATGATTCTCAATGAATCCTCCCTTTATCCATGTGTATTGTCTCCTCCCATATGTGGAAGCTAACCCACGATAAGGGAGGACAGGGGAAGAATAGATATTCAGTAGGTTAGACAAAGGAGAATGAGGAAAGGGAGGGAGGATAGGAAAAGGAAGGAGAGCAGAATGAATCCAAATCCTCCCATATTGACTTGTCTTACCCATGTGACCTCTTTGCCAATAGGATGTTGCTGCCAAATAATTCTCTACTGGTCTCTCATATTTTTGCACATCTTACATTAAGGCACCAATTGGCTTTTGGTTCCAACCTATCTTTTCCAGGATGTTAGTATAGCAAATGTCCGTAGAAGATAAAGATGGTGTCTACCTGCCAAGCAAAGGACAAATTTGCTTAATATACTGTTTCATAAGACTAATGTCTTTCTTTGGGTCAAAAGTCATGCTTTCTTGCAGGTTATATTAAAATATTCAGGTTCTATAAGCTCAGGGCTCTTCAGCCATTATTGAAACACACTGCATGTGGTATACTGAAATGCCATTGATTTTTGCCTATTGATTAATTTCTAGCAGCCTTGCTGAAATATCTGATTCCTACTAAAAGATTGAAATAGATCTTCCTTGGATGGTCTATGCACTTACTCACATTGTATGTGAATAATAAGAATGAAATTCTTCCTTTTGAAACCTTTTCTTTCCTATGTGTTTTCCTTGCCTCAAAACAGACTAGATCATGTAATACTGTGTTAATAAAAAAGTAATATCAATCATCTTTATGTTTTGTTTTTTACTTTATTAGAAACACATCTGCATTTTGTGTTGTATGTATTCCCTGTAGGGTTTTGATAGAGATCTTTCATAAAGGTAAGGAAGTTTCCTTCAATTCTTTTGTCTTAAATGTTATAATATGAATGAGTCTTAAATGAGGTTGAATGTTTTTCTCTGAATCTACTGACAAAATATTTTTCTCTTTTAATCAGTGAAACTTAACATTTTTTAGAAAAAACACTCTTTGCTATTCTCTCACACAATTTTGCTGAGTTACCTGATATGTTGGAAACTATTATTAAGTTTTGATTGTAAAAGTAAACATAAGAAAGGTGATAATTTCACTGAAAGTTTGGCAAATTGTGTTAGTCTCTGGCCAAATTGTTAATATACTTTGACAAATGAATGATGATAATGAGTTTATTACACATTCCTATTGCTCTTTAAATTGGTAAGATTTACTCTTTGGAGAATTGTCCATATTATCTGTGTTTTAAATATTATTATGAAATAATATACATCATTTTCTTATGACTTTGAAACTCTCTAATTATCCATAACTGTCTTTCAAATCTTACTATTATAGTAGTTTCTCTGATTTTTCACTTTTATTGCCAATTGCCAGATGACTATTTATTTCACCTTTCTTTTAATATAACCATGCTTTAATTTTAGTTGATTCTTTTTTAGTTTATTTTTTTTTTTGGTGGGGGGGGTGTGATGTTTCAACAATGATTTGGCAATAATTAAGCAATTCTGACTCATTTCTATTTTTTGTGTGTGATACTTGCTTGCATTTTGTTATTATATTTTATAGATTTATTGAGATATACTTGACACAAAATAAAGTAGACACATCTTAAATTTATAATTTGATGTGTTTTGACATATGCTTACATCTGTGAAATGGTCAGCATAATCTAGATAGCAAATGTTTCTGTTATCCTAAGAGGGTCCTTATGCCCTATTATAATGTATTCATCACTGCCTCTCTGAATTGCATGATCTTTCACACAACTACTGGTCTGTACCCTAACATTATAGATTTTTTTCTAAAATTTTATATAAGCAAAACCCGAGCCTTTACACTCTGGCCTACCTTATTTCACGAAGTATATTTCTTTTGCAATGCATCTATGGTGACACATTTATCAATAGCCAGTTATTGTCAGAACCAAGTATTATTTTTAGTATACAGTTTATATACATCACTTTGCTCATCAATTCAATATTGAAGGAATTTGTTTTGCCTCTATTTTCTGTGCATTATAATAAAGCTGCCATAAAGACTTGGGCATGTAAGTTTTTCTCTTGGAGATGTAGTTAGGAATGGAATGGTTATTTCATAATGTAGATCTATATTTAAATTTTTTAAGAAAATGCAAACTGTTTTCCAAAGTAGTTTTACTATTTTAAATTTCCATGGTTTATGAGAATTTCAGTTGTTACAATTCCTTACAACACCTGGTAGGAGAAGACTTTTTAAGATTATCTGTTATAAGGAAAGTAGATTGACTTTATTGTGGTTTTAATTTGCATAGTCCTATGACCAGCAATGTTAAGCATCTTCTTTGTGTTTATTTCTTATTCATATCTTTTCTTTGGTAAAATGTGTACTGAAATTTTTGCCCATTTTTTTTTTGTCTTACTATTACTAGATTTTAAATATTCTTTAGGTATTATAGACCTTCTCAATTAAATTGCAAATATATTTTCAGTCTGAGCTATTTATGATTCCTTAAGTTTCTATTGAAAGTATTTAAAAACTTTTAATGGTAGAAAAATTTATTATTTTTTTTCTTTTGTAGTTTACTCTATCTCTAAATATCTTTGCCTTACTCAGTCATTAATATTTTCTCTCATGCTTTCACCCAGAAATTAAAGAATTTTTATCTTACATTTTGATTTATGATCCACATTAAATATTGACATTTAGTATAAAGTCAAGTTTCTTCTCTTTCATTTGGATATATAATACCATTTCTTGAAAGATTGCCTTTTCTCATTGAAATATCTTAGTAAAACTATCAAAAGCAAACAAGTATATATGTGAGATTCTATTTTGTGGCGCTCTGTTCTTTTCCAAGGACCTAAATATGTCTTTATGCCAAATCTGTGATGTCTAGATAACTGTATCACCACATTGTTTTGAATAACCTACTGCAATTCTTCCAAATTTGTTAATAACTTTAAAAATTTGTTTTTAATATTTTAATATTTTTAATATTTTATATCCTTGGATCTTCCACAGAGCTTTTAGTATAAGCTTGTCATTTTCTACAAAATAAAATAGTTTCTAAGATTTTTAATGAACTAACATTGAATATACAGATCAAGTTGGAGAGAACTGATGTTTTGACAATATTAATTGTTTCAAACCATGATCATGATATATCTCTCAAGGTAAAACATTTTACTTTTTCTTAGCAACATTTTATAGTTTTCAGTTTATGGGATTTACATGTATTTCATTAAAGTAATTCCTACTACATATTTTATGATAATTTAAATAGTAATCTAAAAATTTTTATTTACATCATTTATTGCTAGTGTACATACAGTCATTGTTCATATTATGACATTATGTCCTGCAACATTATTAATTCTAGAAAATATCCATTTTCTATGATGTTGTACATGAAATATTATGTTTACTGCAAAGAGTTTTACACTCTCCTCTAAAATATGAATTTATTTTATTTTTATTGTTACTTCTTACCAAACTGGCTTCAACTACTAACACACCCTCTAATACAATGCTTATATTGAATATTATTATTGGTATGGTTGGATTTGAACCTTTCATCTTCCTATTGTACCACCTAGTCTCTTTTGTTTTTTGGACTACCTTTGAATTGTCTTTTATGTTTTAATTTCATTTCTTTCATTGGCTTATTAGTTATGTTACATTTTGGCGATTGCATTAAGATTTAACTCATAAATATCTACCTTTATGTCAAACTATGCCACTTTATGTGCAATTAAATAACTTTAAAACAACATTTCATTTTATTTTTTCTGAACTTTGTACTACTATTATTATATAGTTTACTTTTACATATGTTAAAAACCCACAGTACATTTTTATAAAAGATCATTCATCTTTTAAAGGAATTTATAAATAAGAAAGCATATCATATTAACATACCATTTCTGCTTTTCATTCTTTTGGGTATACCCACATTTGTACCTGGCATTATTTTTTCCCTCACTCAAGTTTCTTTGACATTTATCATACTTATGATGGTGAATATATTGTTAGTCCACTGATGGTGATACTATTAGTTTCTCAAAACCTAGAAATTATTTAATCTTCATTATTGAAAGATAATTTTATGGGGTGTAGGGTAAATAATTCCAACTTGCCACATTTTTTTTCTGTATTTTGAAGGTATTCCTCCATTCTTTTCTCCTTTATGTTGTTTCTGAGAAGTCTGCTAGCATTACTAATTTATTTTTTTCCTACCTCTGGCTTCTTTGTAACTTTTCTCTATCAGTTTAATGCAACTTTATCATGATATCCCTTACTGTAGATTTTTTTTTTCTAATTATGGTTCATTGAGCTTCTTTGATCTGGGGCTCTAGAGTTTTAAAAAATTCAGACAATTTTGGCCATTATATCAACCATCTTTATCTTTTCCTTGTTTTCTATCTTTTTGAAATTCTTTATGCTGCTGTAACAAAATTCCTGTGAAAAAATAAGGGAGGAAAGGGTTATTTGGGCCCATCATTTCAGTTTTTAGGCCATCATCACTTGCTCCCACAATTATGGGGCTGTGATGAGGAAGAACATCATGGCAGAGAGCTTGTGGAAGAACAGAACTACTCACCTCATGGCAGCCAGGAACCAGAGACAGAACAAGAGACCAGGGACAAGATATACCCAAAGACATGCTCACAGTGACCTACTTTCTTCCACTAGCTCCCAGCTCCTCATTATGGTTTTTAGTTTTCTGATTTTTTTTCATGCCTAATAATTTTTCATCTGATGTCAGACTTTGTTAGTTTTACAATTTGGATACTGATTTTTTTTTTTTTTTCAGTAAAAATGCTTTTGGGCTTTGTTCTGTTGTACAAATTTCTTGAAAACAATTTGATCCTTTGGAATCCTTTTTTGAAGATTTGTTGGGTGAGTCCAGACAGGCCCTCTATTAGACTCTGAAGATGGGAAGTCTGACTAATAAGAAAAGCAACTACTTCTGACCACATGTGATGATTGGTCCACGTGCTCCTTTCTAGCAGGACTTTACCCAACCTTGTTAGTTTTCTTACATACATGAACCAATTAATTATTCAGCAGATCTGTGTAGATCTTTGGAGCCCTCTTTTACCACACAGTTTTATTTTCCCTCCTTCCTTCCTTCCTTCATTCTTCCCTTCTTTCACTTCTTCCTTCCTCTCTTTCTCTTTCTTTTCTCCTTCCTTCCTTCCTTCTTTCCTTTCCCTCTCCCCACCCACTTCTCTTTCTTACTTTCATATTCTTCCCTGTGAATGTTTAGCACTTTGTACTTGCAGTACCCAAATTCCATCAACCACTGGGGTCAAATTCATTTCCCTCTCCCTACACTGCACCCTGAAATGTCTCTTCAAGCATTGAGTTAAGGCAATTGTACAGCTCATTTATTTATATCTTTTTATCATATATCACTGTCTGAAGCTGTTGGTAGTACAAGTTTTAAAATTCATTGTTTCATATATCTTGTTTAGTTTTATAATTACTTAAGGTTAGAAATTAAATCCAGTTTTTATCCTGTGTGCTGAAGCTGAAGGCTCAAGTTTTTTATTTCCTTTTTTTTTTTTAATTTGAAGTTGTTGTATATATAACAGTAGTATGCATTACAATTCATAATACACATATAGAGCACCTTTTTACATAACACTGTATACAAAGTATATTAGTACTATTCATGTCTTCATGCATTTAGGATAATGATATCCATCTTATTTCCTTTTGTAATTACTTTCTGTCAAATGGGTTTAAGGCTATGTATGTCCTCTAAACTGAAGCTTAATCCTGCAAGTATGTTGTTCACTGATACATATTTTGTGATCTTCATTAGAATTTCTTACTTAATTCATAAATTATTTAAAAGTATGCCTTTGGGTTTCAAACATCAGATTTTACTGACTATGTTTGGCTACTATTTATAATTTTAATGCTTTATTTCTAAAGGGAATATGGTTTGCATGATTTTGTGTACTTTGCAGTCACTAAAACTTTCCTTATGGCCTATTACATGGTCAATTTTACATGTTTTATAAATATTTATTTACTATTTATCTTATGTAGGTTTATATAAAAATTGATTGTATTTAACTTATGATTTGTTAAAACTTCCTGTATCTTCAAAAATTTTCTCTTCATGATTCATCAGATTCTTAGGAAAACATGTTAAATGCTTACACTATAATAATGAATTTATCAATCTTTCCTTGAATTCTTTGTTTCCTTCATATGTTTCAAGTGTATATTTGTAGGGATGTGAAATTCATGATTGTTATGTACTCTGACAAATTATCCTATTTGTCAATAACATAATTATTTTGTCTACATATATGATTTATTGACATGAATAAATCTAAATATCTTTTCAAATAGAGCATTTTTACGTATAAACTAAAGTTTAAACATGAACACAGCAATCATATTCTATTTTCACTTCATTTTATTTTGTCATAGGAAGGGAAGTGTAAATTCATGAATAAGATTACAATAAAGTGCATATGAGAATAAAATTAAATTATGGCTATTAAAGTGCTTTTATAAGGATAGAAATACTCTATCAATACTAGATATTATAGATATTATTTGTTCTAAATGCATTACTCTCCTTTAATTCTCAAAACCATAAAATCCACTTGTTATGGCTTGAATGTGAGTTCCCCAAAGCTCACATGTGAGACAATGCAAGAAAGTTCAGAGAAGAAATTATTGGATTACAAAAGCCTTAACCCAATCAGTGGATGAATCACCTGATGGGATTAATTGAGAGGTATCTGAGGGCAGATGGGGTGTGGCTGGAGGAAGTGGGGCATCGGGGTGTGGCTTTGGGGTATATATTTGTATATATTGAATGGAGTTCTCTCTCTCTCTGCTTTCTGATCATCATGTGAGCTGCTTCCCTCTGCCACACTCTACCACCATAATGTTTTGCCTCACCTTTAGTCCCAGGAATGGAGCGAGCCTTCTACAGAGTAAGACCTCTGAAATCGTGAGCCCTCAAATAAACTTTTCATCCTCTATAATTGTTCTGGTCAGATCTTTCAGTCCCCACAGCAAAAAAAAAAAAAAAAAAAAAAAAAAAAAAAAAAAAAAAAAAAGCTGACTAAAACACCAGTCCTTATTGGTAATAACAACAAAAACTGGGAGCATACGGGGTAATTTATCTGCTAAAATAATTTTTAAAATCTTTTTCAAAAAGTAAAAATTCTAAGCTGGGTGCAGTGGTGCACTCCTGTAATCTCAGCACTTTTGAGACTGAGGCAGGAGGATCCTGAGTTCAAAGCCAGCCTCAGCAATGGCAAGGCACTTAGCAACTCAGTGAGACGCTATCTCACTATCTCTAATAAAATACATTTTAAAAAGGGCTGGGGATGTGGCCCAATGGTGGAGTGCCCCTGAGTCCAATCCCTGGTGCCAAAAAAAAAAAAAAAAAAAATTAAAACTAAAATTTCTGGAATAACTGCATAAGTTCATGGGTTAAGCTATTAAGGGATAAATTAAAGGGGATTGATTGACTAGAGACTCTCAATTTCTTAATATGTATCTCTTTGATCTTTGTGGGGAACTATTTAACTAGGTGTTCTTTTCATTATATTAATGACTAATTATTAATGTCATTATGAAATCACCTGTTCATATATTTTGTCTATGTTAATCAAAGTGTTCATCTATTTTGTTCTAATTGTTAAATTTTTAATATACTAATATTAAATATTGTGTATATTCTTTCATTACAAAATTTTGTTTAATATTGATAACTATGTGTATATAAATTTTTATTTTTATGCAAAATAAAGATATGACTCTATGATAATTTTTTTATACCTGTAGTATTTCCCTGCACCTTAAACCTTTATTTTCTTCTAGGCATGTTATGGTCATCTTCCTTTTTGTTTTAATTTTTTAATCATTTAGAATACATTATTTCCCCCACTACATCTTACTTTCTACATTGACTTCTTGTGAACTACACCATATTGTGTACACAAATGTAGTTTGATTTATCTAATTTTTTTTCAAGTACTGCTCATCAGTCAGTACTTATGCATACCACACTATTTATTTTAATGACTTTGGTGCTCTAATCTCAGTGTTAACCAGTACAAACCCTTCTCATTATTCTTTTATTTCCAGTATTTTTAGGATGTTATAATCATTAATTTTTCAAGATGACCTTTAGAAACATTTTCAAACTGTTCAAAAACATCCATTGATATTTTGACTGTAATTAGATCTTATTTTAAATTGTTCTATATGGAAGATTAATATTTTTAGTATTGAGTCTTGATATGGTGGCCTCTATGTATTCATTATTTTTGGAAAATTTATCACACTAATATTAAAATTCTTTCTAGATTTATTTGTCATGTTTTATATGTATATGTTGCTTATTAGTAGGGTTTGCTACTCAAATTAGGAGACCTTAATTGTGAATGTAACACTATTAATAATTACAATAACATAGTAAATTCTATAGTTATTATTAATATTTATTTTTTTTTTTTAAAATTTTCTAACAGGTTAGCACAACTAAATAAGGGCAAAACACATTTCTTTCCTTATTTTCCTTTGGTAATTGCCTTAATTTGAAACAGACATCTCACCCAAAGTCATGCTTCTTCATAAGTGTAGTCCACAGCTAATAACTGAACAGCCTAGAGGAATGAGTGTTTGACTCCCTTGCTCAAACCCAGGGCAAACTGAAGGGTCAGCTCAGTTTCAGAAATCCTCATACAGCCTGATACATTGACGTACACCTGTAATCCCAGTGGCTCAGGAGACTGAGACAGGAAAATTGCGAGTTCAAAGCCAGCCTCAGCAACTTAGTGGAGTCCTAAGCAACTCAGTGAGACCCTGTGTCTAAATAAAATACAAAAAATTAAGTACCTGTGGGTTCAATCTCTAGTAGAAAAGGAAGGAAGTCAGGCAGGCAGGCAGGAAGGAAGGAATCCTTATAGAAGCATCTGAGTTGTCCTCATGGAACCATCTGAGTTTTCTGTTAGACATTTCAGCTAAGCTTTTCTCTTTCTTCTGTTGTGCTTCCAACCCTTACCTTTCACAAGTATTACTTGTTTAAAACAAAACAAAACAAAACAAAACAAAACAAAACAAAAACCACTCCTAAAAACCTTTGTGTGCTATTCTGCCTCAGAATGTTCTGCCTTGGAAGTCCTTCCTGTTACAATTGGTGCCAGGAGTGGTCCAAGAAAGTAGACTCTGGAATGGGATTCTGGAGCTGGATCACCCATCATGCTGACAATAATGAGAAACCAAAACCTCTTTAGGTGGAGTACTGAGAGCCCTTTTGCAAGGCAGCAGTGCAGTTGTTAAAACCTTTGCCTGTGGTGATTGGGATGGTCTCCTGGTGGAAGTGAATGCTCTAGAGGTACAATGCATTAGGCATTTGAGATAACTGTCGGGTATAGTAATTATAAGGACAATCAGAGTGACTATTGTTATGCACAACTGAAGACAGTGAAAGGCTGAGAGTAATTAATCACAACTAAAAGCTAAGTGAGAAAGTTGAAGTGTATGTATCCTTGGTAGTATAAAACATGGGATATATTTCACTTAACATAATGATCTCCAGATCCATCCATTTTGCTGAAAATGACAAGATACCATTCATTTTGAGTGAAAAAAAAATATTACTTTCCCTTGAACAATTCATCTGTTGATGGGCATGTAAGTCAATTTTATATCTTAGATATTCTGAATAGTGCAGCAATAAGCATAGGTATGCATGTGTATCTCTTTGACATCATTTCTTTTTATATCATTTCCTTTAGCTATAGTACCCACAAGAGGGATTGCTGGACATATGGCAGTTTTCTGAGGAACCTTCATACTATTCTCCATGATGGATGTACTAATTTACACTTCCACCAAGAGTGTATAAGAGTTGACTTTTTTTTCCCACATCCTCACCAGGATTTGTTGTTTTTTAACATTTTTATAGATGTAGATTGAATAATGGGTAGAAAAACACAGATAGAAGTAATAAAATCTGGTATTCTATAACACAGGAGGTGATTATTATATTTTATAAATCACAAAAGGAGCTTAAAGTCACAAAACACAAAATAATGATAAGATGGCTAAATGTTAATTACCTTGATCTGCTCCATATATATTGCATACATGTATGTCTGCAATTGAGATTGTGAATTTATATAGTATTGTAAAAAGAAAAAAATTATTATACATTAATAAAAAATCATAAAATTGTTTAAGGAGAGGGAAACACTAACTACCCTGATTTGATCATTACATATTTTATGCATTGATTAAATTATAACAAAGTTTGTACAATTAAAATTTAAATAAATATATAAAATAAAACACTAGAGATAAGAGCCATACCCATAACTTAATCTTGTGAATAACAGAGGCTTAAAGGCTAAAGTCTCAGCCAAAGCAATCCTGGCGTGCCAATATAAGCACTCTGGATTGATAATATTGGGATCTTGATTACATGTGTTGGGGACATCTGACGTGTTACATTAAAATTTTTTGATTCCTCAGATTCCTTTGTCTCTAGTTGGCCTTCAGAAACTGCCTGATCTTCACTCTTAAGGACCATTCTACTCATTTTGCTTGAAAATGATGGAAAGGCATTTCTTCAATCAGACAACACATACCTCACCTCAGGATCAACCTCAGCTCATCTCCCAGGCCAATAACTAGGGTTAAGTCTTTTTTTTTTTTTTTTTTTTTTTGGGGGGGGAGTGGTACTAGGGATTGAACTCAGGGGCACTCAACCACTGAGCCACATCCCCAGCCCTATTTTGTATTTTATTTAGAGACAGGGTCTCACTGAGTTGCTTAGCACCTTACCTTTGCAGAGGCTGGCTTTGAAATCTCCATCCTCCTGTCTCAGCCTCCCAAGCCACCATGCCTGGGTAGGGTTAAGTCTTAATATAACCTGACCATAGAAAGAGTAGGTCTAATATAAGGAGTAGGAAAGAATGTATACACAAAAGAATTAACCAGCATATGCAGGCAAAAGTTGAGAGTGTATGTAAGTATAGGTAGGACATAATGATAGATAATAAAAGAGCCAATCATTCTGAGAGCACTCAAAGTATGCCAGAGTGTGGAACACACTGGCAAATATCCCAGAAGATGTGGTAAACATGTTGCTATAATGACTACTAAAAACTTGAGAATAGTGACAGCCAGCATAAAATGAAGTAGAAATGCAAAAATTGGCATAGGGTAGAAGAAAGGAGGAATTACAAGCATAGAGAAGTAGGTCTGCTAAAGTGGGTGGAATAGTCAAGACTAAAAAAACCCTCCATGGGCCTATGTTCTATAGGATGCCCAGTGTCTACACCTTTTAGGAAAGCAATCAAAATGTGCTGGTAAGGAAGGTATCAAGGTTCAATATTGTCTCCCATCTGTTGAACAAGACCAATGACTAGAGTTGTTAATAGAGATTTGGGCTTACTCGTGTGAAGGGTGGGTGGTCATAGGGCCCCCAAACAACCAAAAACATGTGACAGACCTTAGCTATCAGAAGCTTGGTGAATGTTCTATGGCACCTGACTCAGAGAGAGTTATGGAGACCTGAACCATAGAGAATTATGGAGATTTTAAATAGATTACATCATCAGTAATGGGGAGCTAACAAGGGATAATACTGCATAAAGCTCTGGGTTCAATCCTGAATGCCACAAAACAAACAAACAAGCAAAAAGGTTTCTGAGAGTAGTCAACTAATGAAAATTTTTGATTCCTCATCCAGTTTCAGATGTGAACAAGGCTGCAGACCTATAATACAATGACTGCTAGAAAATCAGATGCCAAAGGGAAATAATACATGGTATTCTCTTTTTTTAGCAAAACTGTATAATTTTTTCTTTACTCCTCCCACAAAGGGAGCTATGGCCATTTACTTAGATAAGCAGTACTTTAACCCTGGCAGTAGAAAAAATAGCAATTAATACCTAAATTTTAAACTTAGAATAAATGGGTGATACTCTCTCTAAATTTATCAATCTGACACCTAAAAAAAAATACAGGTTTATCAGGGAAAATGATAATGAATTACTACTAACTTGTCTAGTCCTATGTGCAACTTCTGGGCCCATAGTCCTCTCTTTGCTATAGTAGTTTAACACAGCCTCTGGTATACAAAACGTGTCATTGACTTGGTGAATTGTTTTATATGTACATTTTAAAAAGACAGACATAGCTTCAATTCACTTGGAATAATTTTAAAAATTGCATGCTATAATGTAGTTAAAGAATCCTAGGCTAACTAGAAATCAGGCAGAACACCACCACACTGGTTCATACAATTGATGATGTCATGCTAATCAGAGAGGATAATCAAAAAGTTGTTACTTCATTTTAGGATTTGATAAAATTCATGAACCCCAGAAAATAGAAGATAACCCTACAAATAATCACAGTCCCATCACATCAGTAAAAGTTTTAGGTGTCCATCGGTGTAGGGCATGCTGGACTATTTTCTTAAAAGTGATCTATAAATAACTGCACCTTGAACAGAAGCCATCCAGGCCTCTAAATTTTTGAGGAAGAATATTCTATGCCTAGGAATAATGTATGTTATACAGGGTGATATTAAAAGTTGTCTGTTATAGTAAGATCTGGAGCAGAAACATGCTCCTTGGCAGTTTCAGGTTATGGTGTAAGCATAAGACCAATTAACTAACAATATTTACTTATTTTCTCTGACTACCATAAAGTTCAGTCCTGAAAATGAAAGGAACCGAATTCTGCCAATAATCCAAAGGAGCTTGGAAGAGAATCCTAAGCTTCAAATAAGTCACAGCCCTTACCTACATCTTGATTTCAATTTTGTGAATCCCAGAGCAGAGAATACAAATATGGTAAACCCAAATTTCTAGGCAATGGAAACTATGAAATAATAAATTGGTGATGCTCAACACTTAGCACCACCTGCTAAGTTTGTAGTAATTTCTTGCACAGCAATAGAAAACTAATACACCCAACACAGGTATTCTTGGGAGACATCACATAATACTTAATGGGAAAAGATTCCTTGCTGAACTTGTGGTAACTTCAAAGGGAGAATCATAATTCATATTTTACTGTTCTGGAACAAAGCTATGCTATTCAACATGGAGAAACAAGAAACACTTTCAAAGGTAGCTCAGAACGTACACTGGGCCATGGTTGAGTTGGAACACATAGATGTATAGCAACAGTTTTGCCTATAATAATTATAATCAGAATTTGAAAGACTCATGAAGTTATAACT
The DNA here is from genome assembly GCA_025594165.1 of Tamias sibiricus. NCBI lineage: Eukaryota > Metazoa > Chordata > Mammalia > Rodentia > Sciuridae > Tamias > Tamias sibiricus. Next base: position 64,227,618 of record CM046668.1, read on the forward strand.
TGGATAAGTTCAGCAATGATCCATCGCAGAACAGAAATGGTTACATCTATGATTAAACATGCATAGGATGAGAAGACACAAACAAGCTGAATGAGCAGATTGCCTAGGTCATCGTGCTATCTACCCACTATTGGACCAGCATCTCCTCCTCAGCTTGTAATTATGTTATATAGAATATGTCTCATGACCAGGTTACAGAATAGAAAATTCTGAGCTTCTTTTATGGATGAGTTCTTTCGGTGTTTTGGTAGTCAAACTGGATAGCAGCTATACTACAGTCTACCTTAGCAGTAGCTTTAAAAAATCTCAGTGAGAAAAAGGCTTTCTTATAGGCAGATCTTTGAGTAGTACACCTGCTTATTCACTTTGTATGATAAGAAATAAAATTAAGTTGTGATCACTGATCTGTGGACATGTAAGAATCAGCACTACATATGATTATACATATATATTAAATGTGTGTGTGTGTGTGTGTGTGTAAAATGAGCATGTCAACTCTCAATTGGGAATATAACCCACAAAAAGAAGATGTAATAAATCACTGGTAGAAAAAGTAAGTTGACAAATGGATCTTAGCAAGTCTCTGTTACTGATCAAAATATAAATTAGCACAATACACACAGCCACTATACCCATGCAAATAATATCTGGAGGTTATAAATGGGTCCCGATAGCTAATGCCATAGCTCAATTTTTTTTTATGCTGCCAGCAACATTGAGTTATGTTGAGTCATCATTATGACCATTCTTCATGGAGAAACCAACCAGCTCTTTGATGGCAAGTTCACATCATAGGGCTTCTTCCATCTTAAAAGAAGTATATTACTCCATTTGGGGTGCATAACAAAATATATAAAGATGAATACTTTATTAATTAAAGGGGATTATTGCTCACACAATTCTAGTGGCTGGAAGTTCCAGTGTGACATCAGTGTCCTGATGCTATCTGTGTCACACTATGGAAATGCCAAAAAGGAAAACAATCACTCATAGAAGGGGTCAATCATGCAGAGTGGCCTTACTTTTTAATAATCCATCCTTGAATGAAATAATTCACTCTGCAAGATCAGAAGTAATTCCTTCCCAGGGCAGTGCTTTTCTTAGGACCTATCTCTAAAATATTCTATGGGGACTGACCTCTAAAGATCCACTGCTTTTCAATATCACCACATCTGGGACCAAGCCTCCAGCACATGAAACTTGATGGGTTACACTCAAACCATATTTAAACATAGCAGTAATGATTCTGTTTACCGAAAATAGACATATACTCTGGTATGAGTTTGCCTTTCTAAAACTGGGTCTCAGCACCACTCTGAAAGATCTGCCATTAAATCCCAATTAATATCAGGTCAGCCAAGTGACTCACTTTTATTGTAAAAGGTGCTGGAGTAGACACATGACCATGGAATACTGTGATAGATTTGTATTCCTTTACACGTGGAATTTGTAACATTTATTATTATTTTTTCAGATCTACAAGCTTGCTGACTTTTATTTACTTATTTCCTTTTCTATCAGTTTTTTGAGGTATTTATATTATATTCCCAATGGTGGATTTGTCTATTTCTTCTTTGATCATTCATTAATATATTTTTGTTATGTAATTAGTATATACAATTTAGAATGCTTATATCTTCCTGCTGATTGAATTGTAATTAGTATATACAATTTAGAATGCTTATATCTTCCTGATGATTGAATTGTAACTTTTCTGCTTAATTTGAAGTCTCTTTCTATCACTAACAATATTTAGTGTCTTATTGTCTAATATTAATGTGACTACACTTTCCTTCTTTCTCTTACTATTTGTATTGTAGAGATTTTTCATCTTGTTTTCAATTGGTTAAAAATTGTTTTTAATTTTGTGTTCATATATGTAAGGTACTTACCTTATACTTGTATTATTCACTATTATCCACATTTACTTCTTCTCTTTTAAAATTAATTCATTTATACTTTGTATAATTACAGATATATTTGTGTATATATTTTTCATATTACCATTTGTTTTTTATTCAACTACCACTTCTTGTTCCTTTGCTCAAATTTGTCTCTTCTTTTGCATTATACTATATTAGATGAATTACTATTCTAATTTACATTTAAAGTATTAATTGTACATTGTAAACATGTATTTAGTAGTCAACCCAAGCAGCACTGTTAAGTGGAAGTACAAAGTAAGCAAGTATGTAATTTTAAATTTCTTAGTAGCCTCACTAAAAAGGTAAAAAGAAATAAAAGAAATGACTTTTAATGAAACATTTTATTTAATGCAATAATCCTAAAGAACTATCATATCAACATGCAATCAGTATGAAAGCTTTAATAAAATATTTTTATTCTTTTACGCTTAAACACATTCTTATTTTGTCTAATCATGTATGCTCAACAGTCATACATAGCTTGTGGCTAATGTACAACTTAGAGACTTCAAAATGCATCTTTGATTTATCACAACCTAATATATGTAATGCCTCTGCTACTTTCCAAAAAAAAGATAGAACCTTAAAATGTATACTCATCCTGCTTTTTTATGTTTTTATTGCAATTTATAAATATCGTAACTATTATGCCCCATTGTTATTCAATTATATTTGCTCACATATTTGCCATTTAATTTTAGCTCATAATTTCTTTCTGCCTCAGTGTTTTTTTTTTTTTTTTTTTCCTTCAGCCAAATACGCTTCAAGAACCACTTTTTATATTTCTTTGCAGCAAATGAATGCTGGACATGGTGCGCACACCTATAATCCCAGCAGCTCTGGAAGATGAAGCAGGAGGATCATGAGTTCAAAGTCAGCCTCAGCAATGCCAAGGCACTATGCAACTCAGTGAGACCCTGTCTCCAAATAAAATACAAAAAAGGGCTGGGGATGTGGCTCAGTGGTTGAGTGTCCCTGAGTTCAATTCTCAATACCAAAAACAAAACAAAAAAAAAAAAAAAAAGAAAAGAAAAGAAAAAAAAAAGTAGGTGAATTGATGGCAAATTCTCTCATGTATTTTCCCCTCTTGCTTGGAAGTATCTTTATTAACATTAGAAATTTTGGAGGCTAATCTTGCTAGGTAAAAAACTCTAAGTTGACATCTGATTTCAGCCTTTTGAGCTGTTATTCTGCCTTTAACTTCCACTGTAATTATTTTGGTGTCATACATCCATATGCTTTTCCTTTGAGGTTATTGCTTCCTGTTGAATCTGAACATTAAGTCTATAGCCATACAACCTTGAACATGTCCAATCTCACCTGTATCTAAATGTTAAGATTTTCTTTTGCCATCATTTCTAAAAAGGTTTTCTACTAAGATCATAGATGTATTCTTCCTTGTATATATCTGGCTTGGAGTTCTTAGGATATTTTGTATCTCTGCCTTAATGTCTTGTGTCAATAGCGAAGATACTCAGCTAGGAGTTAACACTTCAGATATTTCTTCTAATATATTCTCTCCTTACCCCCAATCTGTGACTAAATTTCATTTTAGACATGGTCATCACATTCTATATTATTTTATCCTTGTTGCTATTATTTTAAATTTATTTGTTTCCATGTGAATATATTCTACTGACTTAGCTCCCTGTATACAATATTGTGCCATTTCTAATATGATAGTAAACTCATTTAATCTTTATACCATAGATATAGCAACTTTACTGTTAGAGTGCTACCCTTAAGCATCTTTAGCCACCTTTCTCTGGCATTTTTTATTCCCCTTAGGTCATCTCTTAACCAAGAATCGACAGTACAGAGATAGAAACAACTTTGTTCACTTGGTTGTGTTTAGGATTGCTCATACTTGGGATAAGTTTAACTAAAAAAGTACAAATATGATTTCCAAATTTAAATAATTAATATTATTCAGTGCCAGATTTTCCATTAACATTTTTATTTATCATCTATTTTCTTGGATGTGTTCATTATTATTATTTTAAAATTTGTGCCAAGAAATCAAACATCAATTAAATATATTGATTTATTTATATTACAACTTTTTTATCTTTGCCTCATTTTCTTATATTTCTAGATTTTTTATTGATTTCTTAAGGTATGAAAGATTCTCGCCTATTAGTGATTCCTTTCTCTTTAATATTTTATATTTTCAAGTTCTATTTACCCCTAATAGGTAGCTTTTCAATGCCTTGTTTTATATACACATATATATAAAAATATATATTTTACTTCTTATAGTTGTTTTTGGCAGGAACAAAATTAAACCAAAAACTATAGGAAATCTACTAAGAGAATTTTGTCAAAAATGGAATTCAACTTCTATTAAGTAACTTTTCAGTACCTGGTCATTCCATTTACTGTTAACAAACATAATTGAACTAGTGCTTCTTAAGTATCAATATTATAAATAAAGCCATAACTATTGACTCCACTAAATATAAATAAATGAGAAAAAATACCTCTTCTTTCCTCCCAGGACTTCTAATTTTGTATAATCAATGATGTGGAAATGTTTATTGTTTAATATTTTAATTAAAGATTTTTTTTCTTGAATTATTAATTATGCATTTGCATGCTATTTTGTAACCATAGTTAGTAACCAAGAGTTATTTTTATTTTCAATAAATATCAGTAGGTTGACAATATTTTTGTATTTATCTACAGTATAAATCTTGCTTAAATGATACTAAAAGCCTTATACCAGCATTAATACAAAGACCAAGAAAACTGTAAAGGAACAAAAAAGTAAATTTGAGATACAAATATAGTTTGGGGTATCAAAAACTCAAAACAAGGATAATAACTGACATACTACAACCTAAGTACTTACAGTGGGAGGATATTTTTAATATGTAATCCCATTAGAACTAAATAATCTCTAGACTTAGCACTCAGAGGCCATCATTTCTGTGGCATACAAGGCATAAAATGAATTTTGGTTGAAAATCTCTTTATGCATATATTCTATATGTTAGAATAGCAAATCTCTCTCCCACACTTGCACATAAATTAGTAATCAATATTCATAAAGATATGCCATTGTAAAATTTCATGAATGAAGAGTATCTAAAGTACTGGAGAGAAATATCAAAGTGATAGGAGCCAGAAAGTAAGCAGTGTTTGCAATGCTAGGGAAAAAAAACAGGACAAAATTTATACAATGCAAAGAAGAATTACTCAATACGTGATGCTTCATTTAAATTATATGGTGTGAGGGTATAGCAATCTTAATTTCATACATGCAAGATTCCGAAAACATACCTCTCACATTCTTTATTTAGAAATTCTTAGGAGGCATATTTAACAAAACAAGAAACCATAGCATACAGAAGGACATGGATCTGAAGACACAAAATCATTTCAGTATTATATTGTGAAGCAAGATAGGTCAAAAGATCGTATGAATTCCAGAAGGTAAGAAGCTAAAGAAGGAAGTCCTCCATGACTGAAATAATAAGAAGAAAAGGATATATTACTTAATATATATGTATATTTTATAAATTTATCATTAGTCTTTGGACAAACCTAAGACTTTTGGGAAAAATACTAGCTCCATAGAAACCTAAGAAGTTAAGTAATACAGAAATGTTAAATAATAACTTAGGAAAATATTTGTATGATGAAGAAACAATAATCATGGCCTACTACTTGACTCAAAAGAAGATTACACATATAAAAACAGAATAATATAAATTCTTTATCTATGCAAGCAAAGAATAGGCTTCATTTGACAAAAAAAAAAAAAAAAGTGTCATAACTTTAATAGAAAGACAGGAGGAGAGGAAAAAATAACAATTGATTTCTCATCTCCAATAAAAGGAAATCAATAAGTAATGTCTCAATTTCATAATTTAAAAAGTAGAATTAGAGGCATATTATATAGAGATGTGGATTATAACAGTATAAGAAACCACCTCGAGCATTGAAAGTGTTTGCCTTTAGGAAAGGGATTATGGAATTAGGTGAAGATTGTCACTTTCTGTTCTGAATGTTTTTGCATTAACTGATTTTCCCAGAATATGTTTATAATAGTTAATAAAAATAAAAAGTAATTGGAAGTAACATAAATTCTATATTTAACAGTTAATAGCTATCACAATATTAGTTTGTTGAGTTTTTGAATTGTGTTTCATTGCTCTGAATATTGAAATGTGTCAAGACTATATTCAATAAGGCATATGAATTTCTGTCTTTATGCTTTTATATATAAGCAATGATCTCTGTATCCCTCAGAAGTGGACAAATTAGCTAGAAAAAGACTATATGCATTTTATCTTAGGGTTAATTTTTGACAGTATATTTGAAATCAAATCCATACTTTTTAACCTATATGTATATTACTCACCTTCTCACCACATAATAAAATTCCTGACACAAGGTATTTATAAGGAAAAAGAGCTTTATTTAGCTCGCTGTTTTGATGGTTAAGGGAATGGTGCCTGAACCAACTCGGTTTTGGCGAGGGCCCTTGGTAGATTGTAGATGGCAATGGCAGGGATATGTGTCAGGGCAAGCAGTCACTTGGGGAGCCAGGAAGAAGAGAGACTGGGATTGCACATTGCTTTTTGAGGGCATGTTCTCGATTGACCCAAGGACCACACAAGGCCCCATCTCCTAAGGGTACACACCACCTCCTAATACTGCCACCCTGAGGACCATGTCACCATCACATGAACCTTTGGTTTTGTTCCTTGTCTTATCCACTCAAATGTTTATTACTGTATTTTGACCTGCATATTTTTACCATCTTTTATATGCTTGGCATTCACAAATGTGTTCTTCCTGTGTCTAGGTATTACTCTCTTTATTGTTATTTATTTTTAACATACAATGAGTTTTGGTGGGGTACAAGCTCCAGATTAGTCCAGGAATGTTGCCTTTATCTATTTTCAAAGCCCATATATATTTATTCACCATTTTAATATTTCATAGTGATCACAGTTGATGTGACAAAAAGGGTTAATGCCTGTGGGTTTGTATGCTTGTAGCTATAAATATGGGAGCCTCGAGGTTTCCTAAATCAGTTTTAGGCCTGCATCATAGAACATTAATTACCTAAAACATAAAGGTAATTATGAACCTCCCAATTGCTAAAATAAGACCCTCTTTGCCATGCTTTTGATCCCTTAATCCCCCTTCACCAGTTACCTGTTACCTCACTTACATTTTATCTTCTCCTTTACCTACATTCTATCTTCTCAGGATGCAAACACGCACAGATAACCCTACTTCAGCATTCTGGCATGAGGAAAGTGTGCTTCTTAAAGGAAATCTATAGCAACTCTTTCTATAATGAGAACAATACTCCTGAAAGAAAATAAGAACCTCCTAATTTATTTTTTAGTAAAATTATAAAAATAGATTTACTTAAACAAAGACAGATATAAACCCATAAAATTATGTACATAGATATTGCTCATAATTTGAGACATCAAAAAGGACAAGTAGAATATTTGATAAAAATCAGAGAACTATTATAATTTTAAAAAGTGAAAAGGAATTACCCTAGAAACGACAGTTCTAAAAGCTTAATTTTAGTATCAGGAAAATGCTAACATAATGCAGTAAAAATCTTATTAATTCTTGACACAGGGGACCAGAAGAAGGGGGAAAAAAACAGAGTTGCAATTAACTTGCTTGAGATTATCTAAATTTTTTTTTTTTTTTATTAAAGTAACAGAACATCTAGATATCTAGGGACTAGCAGTCCTTTTGCTATCCTAAATAAACCGATATTGGATTAATAAGTTTTTCTGTTAATACAAAGCAAAGTTGCAAATTTATGAAAGAAAATGGCTTTCTAGATTAAAAAATAGTTTGTAAAAGAAAAAAAATTACATATAAGAAATAGGACTTTGAGAGAGACCTAAACCATTGTATAATTCTACATTTCACAATGAAATTCAAATTTTGAAATGCAACATTTAGTATTTAGAAAATAAATTTCTGACACCAAAGCATTTTCTAGCAACAATTAGGATCATAATCAAGAAATTTTGCTGAGAGATGTATAATGTTGCTCGGTACAATGATAAAATTAAAGACAAAAAACAATTGTGATTTATTGAGTTAAAACTCATGCACCTGCTTAAGAATTGGAAGAGTGGTGCAAAATGAACATAGAATAAACATCAATGAGGTTAATGTAGGATGTTTGTTAGAGATTAATATTCCACATCTTCTTATTATCAACTTTTAGCATAAGTGCATCACTATGATACACTAAATAATTATGAAAGTAATATTGTTATTCCAAAGAGAGAAAAGGTAAACAAAGATAGAGATGGATATAAAACTAAAAATAAAAGTCAAACCTAGTAGTGAAACATATATTTATGAGACTAAAAATCATCAATAATATGTTGGAATCATAAGCCAACATTAAATTAATAAAAATTGGAAAATTAGAGTGGGGCTCAATGTAAGCATACTAACTCCTCAAAATGTGTAAGGATATTCACAACTTCTTAATAATTTAAGAACTACAGATCAAAATATGCATGTAATAAGCATATCATCATTGGTATAATAAAAAAAATAGTATCTCTATGACCCAACATGCTATAGAAGTATAAAGAAAACAAATTATTATCTTTATATCTGATGCACAGGAGAGTATTCACTAGCCATGTGACTTCTAAGTCCTTGAAATGTGGTCTTGTCCAAATTGAGATATGTTGGGGCCACAAAAAGTATTGAATTTCAGAGACCTTATGCAAAAAGTAATGTATAATATCTTAGTTATAGTTTGTATATTATTATTATATTGAAAATTGCGTGATTTTGAATGTTTTGTGCTAAATGAAATATATTACTAAGATTAATTTCACCAGTTTCAGTCTTACTATATGATCCAGTAATTGTGATCCAGAAGATTTATACAACTGAATTGAAATCAACACTTCTTTTAATAAGTACATGGATAAAAATATTGTGGTACATCCATACAATAGAAAAATGTTCAGTGTCAATTCATACAACATGGACATTGAATTTAGATTACTAATAATCCAAAATGGCCTTATATTGTAAGATTACAACTGTATCACATTCTAAAAAAAGCAAAACTATAGAAATAATAAAATATTGGTGATTACCACGAGTTTGGGAAATGGGTTATATAAATAGAACTTTTTTTTTTTTTTTTTTTTTTTTTTTTTTTTTTTGTACCAAGGATTGAACTCAAGGGCATTCGACCACTGGGCCACATCCCCAGCCCTTTTTTGTATTTTATTAGAGACAGGGTCTCACTGAATTGCTAAAATGCCTCGCCATTGCTGAGGCTGGCTTTGACCTCTCGATCCTCCTGCCTCAGTCTCCCAAGCACTGGGATTACAGACATACGCCACCATGCCCAGCTACATTTTGGTTTTTATAGATGTAAATGTATTCTGTCTGATATTGGAATAGTTGTGTGTGTGTGTGTGTGTGTGTGTGTGTGTGTGAGTGTGAGAGAGAGAGTGTGTGTGTGTTTGTGTTTCTATCCATAGAATTTACAAATTGAGTGAAATTTAATGTGAGGAAAACAATTGTAGCAAATCATTTAGGAAGTCTGGGGAACCCAGTATAAAATGTAGACTGGTAAAAATACACTAAATGTATTACACATGCATAGAACAGTCTCATACCTGGGTACTGGAGAAAGAGGTGTTGACCAAATGACTTATGACTATGGTCTGTCAACTAAAATGGAAAGTAAATCAATAGCAATAAAAACCTTGGCCTATAACCATTATCATTATATTTTTGTTAAATAAATATATTTGATTTCATTGGCTTAACACATTTTTCATTTGCATGTGTATTAACCAGCTTTACTTTACTGTGACCAAAATACCTAATAACAATAACTGAGAGAAGGAAATTTTTATTTTGGCTTATGGTTTCAGAAGATTCAGTCCTTTGTTGGCAGGCTCTAATGCAGAATCATGATGGCAGAAGGAAGAGGCACAGGAAAACTGCTCAGCACATGGTAGCCAGGAAGCAGAGAGATGAGAGAGAGAGAGAGAGAATAAACCCTTCCAGGATATACCCTCAGAGACCTACTACTGCTAACTAGGTCCCACCTACCAATAGTCCATTCTGCTATTAATAGATTAATCTACTGATGAGGTCAGAGGCCTCATGATGTAATCACTTCCCAACTCTGAACATATGAGACTTTGGAGAACATTCCAGATCCAAACCAAAACAGGGAACATAAAATAAGCAAGAGGCAGCAGCTTTAATGAACCATGTAGTAATTAATTGGGGGTCACACTTTAGATCTTCAAGAAGCTTTGTAACTTAGCTCTATCCTCCTTCAACTGTGATTCATAAGAATTCCTGCTTACCCAGGGATCCACAAGGAGACATGCTTCCAGGGCTCCTAGAGACCTGCATTTTGAAGTAGCTCTATTGCCTGGCTCTAGTGCCCCTCTCCCAGCTGTAGTTCAGGAGTAGTCCTGCCCTCCCATGATTCAGGAGGACATGCTCATCCATTTACTCCAGAGGAAGTCCTGATGACCTTGGCCCAATTTGGGTCTTGAAGAGGCCAAGTAACTCTAGGTATCATGAGCCCTGGTCCAGGATAGTCCTGTATATGCAGGGACTTAGAACAAGACATGTCCATCTTTGTCATCCTGTGGACCTCAGTCATGACTTTGAATATTGAAGCAGCACTGTGAATTGATTCCAGCATTTTCTGTCACGTTCCATGGATAGTCTTGCCTTCCCAGGAATACAGTCACCCAAGAACAGGCAGAAGATGCCACAGAGACCCACTGGGAGTAACACCTGTCTATGTACCTGTTAACAGGGCCAAACTGTGCATACCTAACTATAGATCCTGAGTCAATCCTTTATGACAGGACCAGCCCCATTTGCCAAGATCCTGGATATAGTCTCTTCTGCCCAGAGACCGGACAGGAAGCAAAGTCACCTGAGCCCCTAACAATAGGCCCAGCATCTTTGATTCCCACAGTGGGCCAGTAGTAACTCTGTGACCTGGTTTCGTTTCCACTGAACTTCATTCTAGAAGCATCCTAGAAGCCCAACAGAAGTTCTTAACCTACTCAAACAAGTCTGTAAAGACAGAAAGAGATATTTGCTCCCTCAAATTCAGACCAACGAAAGACTAAACAGATCATGAAGAATCAAATAAATAAAACATTGCCAAAGAAAATTAGTGGGTATCCAGTAGCCAACCCCAAGGATGAAAGGTCTACAAATTGCCTGACAAACAAATCAAAATAATCATGAAGAAATCCAGTAAGATACAAGAGAAATCAAATAAACAGCTATATGAAATCAGGAAGACATGCATGAACCAAACGAGAAGTTTAATAAAGAAAAAAAGAAAACAAATAAAATCCTAAAGCTGAAAAATGAAATGATAGCTTTAGAAAAAAGAAAAAAAATAGACAGCTTTAATAGCATATTCATTCAATGATGAAGAAGAAATCAGTGACCTCAAAGATGGTTTATTTCAACTTAGTTAACCAGAGAAATAAAAATGAAAAAGAATAAAGAAAGCATGCATTTTGGAATGAATGAATGGACCTTTTGGATACCATAAACAGAATGGATATGCACATATTGGTGCTCTTACAGAAGAAGATAGAAACAAAGACTCAAAAAACTTTTTTTGTTTTGTTTTGTTTTTAATGGCTATAAACTTCCCAAATCTTGGGATACAGACATCCAGATTTAAGGAACTTAAAGAATTCCAAGCACATCAGTCGAAGGAATGCTCAGATTCCCATTGTAACCAAATTGTCAACAGTCAAGGAGAACTTTGAAAACAGCAAGATATAAGCAACTTGTCACATAAGAGGGGAACTCTATAAGGTTCTCAACAGATTTCTCAGCTGCAAATTTGCAAGCCAAGAGGGAATGAAATGACATAATCAAAATGGTTACAAAAATGCCAATGAAGAATATACCATATTTGGCAAAATTGTCTTTTAGGAAAGAAGAAAAGATAAAATTATTCTGAGACAAACAAATGCTAGGGGAGTTTGTTACCACTAAAGTTGCCTTAAAGAAATGCTAAAGGAAGTTCAAGTTGAAATGATCCTATAATGAAAATATAAATCTCTATGGCAAAAGTAAATATGTAATCAAATTTTAAAATATAGTTCTGTAATGGTAGCAAATAAGTCAAATTTTAATTCTATTATTAAAGTTAAAAGACCAAAGTATTTAAAAAAATCATACTTACAAGTTGCCAATGGGTACATAATTCTAAAAGATATCAAGTGTGACCTCAATAGCATAAAATGTGTCTGGAGAGAAATAAAATTACAGAGTTTTTGTATATAATTAAACTTATTATCAGATTAAAATAGACTATTATCTGATTTTTGTGTAAGCCTCGTGATAACAGCAAAAATGTCATTAGTAGAGATAGAGAAGATAAAGATATCAAAGCATTCTGCTACAAAAGAAAAAATAATTTAAAAATTACAAAGGAAAACAGCAAAAAAAAAAGAAAGAAACTACACACAAGTCAGAATACAATAACAACAGTAAGACATTATCCATCAGTAATTATTTTAAGTGTAAATGGATTAAAATATCCTATCAAAAGACATAGAGTGGCTTGAAAAATTAGAATGGGAAAAGAGTAAATTGGGGGGGAAAAAGCAATATACAAAGTCTTAAAAGTTTCTGTATTGCTGAAAATTCACCCCGACATTTTCCTTATTGCTTAAAATTCCAAGTCCATATTTTCCTCTGAGACTCAAAAAATTCAGCTGTGAGGCACTGTAACAAATAAACTGTTAGAGTAACAACCAAGGTACAATGACAAAAGGTAAATATTCTTATTCTGAAAGAAAAGAATCCAAAGCCCATCAGGAAAAACATTAATTCCTCTGGCTCCATATTTGGCATGTGGAATCTAAAAATGTCAAATTCACACCAAGAGTGGAAAGGTGGTTGCCAAAGGTCAGGGTTTAGGACAAATGGAAAAAATTTGGTCAAGGGATATGAACTTTCAGTTATGAAGTTCATGTACTCTGGAATAGCATGATAGTTATAATTAAAACTACATCTATTATGTACTTTAGATTTGCTGAAAAGACGCTTTTAGCACACACTCAAAAAATGGTAAATATTTATATGTTAACTATTATGACACTTGTGACATGTTTAGTTAATGACAAACAAACAGATTTGGGATGACAGATGGATAGACACACAATAACATCTCAAGTACGAATGCTCAGAGAGTATTCCAAAGCAAGAAAAGTAGAATGGTAATAATCATTTAAGTGTGACATACATATTAAAATTTATTATTTTATTTTCAAATTTTATAATCATCCATATACAAAGTTTTCAAAATGGATATCTTTGCTTTTGTTTTCAGTTCTGGAGATCTAACCCAGGGCCTTGCTCATGCTAAGCAAACACTCTACCACTGAGCTATATCCCCAGCCCTTCCAAGGGATTTAAAAATATTTTTCAGTGTTTGTATGAGCAGTCAAAGGGAAATAATTCAGACAACTCTCTTGGGAGATTGGAATTTTAAAATTACTGTTGAGCCAAAGAGAAAAATTCAACCATAAACTATATTGGAAATGGTAAAATTGAGAATTTTATTTACTAAAATAGTCATGGGACAGACTATTCTCTGGTATTGATTCTCCCATTCATGAATTGATTTAGTAGGTTATAGAAGCTGCAGAATAGTTTCTCCAACTTCTTTTCTAATTAAATTTGGGCATGTAACAATGGGATTTTGAGATATTATTGGTGTAATATCCAGACATCATCTGAGATAGTCACTAATACTATGGACTAGATCTGAGAAGGTGTTGTCTACATTCTGACTGTGCAGATGAAGACAATGCTGCTGAAAAATCAGAACAAGAAAATGAAAAAAAAAAAAAAAATAGGCTCACGAACCCTGTTGTAAAGAATACCACTCAATTGCGACTTACCTGGACTATAATATTGAAGAGAAATGCATTAATATCCTGTTTTATCCTTTGAATTTTATCATGTGTTTGTAAGAGTAGCTTAACCTGCCTGCTTATTAGCAAAGCATATAGCCAAAATAATCCTATGGTTCCATATGTTTAGATTTATTTATCAAAAATAAAGGAAACATGGAAATAAGTAAACAATAAAAGAAATTAGAACTACAACACAACCTATTAATAGACTAGCTAGAAGAAGATAAAGAAAAAACTAATGAATAGAAAGAGAAGCCATAGAAATGGTAATCAAATACAAAAGTTGATTTTTTAAAAAGTAGATAAACTTATAAATCAAATTAATGTGGAGTCACCAGAGCTCCAATCAGGAGAGTTACATGAAAAAGAAATAATTAAAGAAAAAAACAAGTATATGTTGAGAAAGTTGAGAAGAGATAATGGATGCAGTAAGATGCAAATTAAACTCAACACAAATGGGAGTTTTTCCTAGGAGGAGTGATATCCTTCCTACAGAGCTACAAATTCAATGCATCTGCTCAAGAACCTCTATTCTAGTAAGTGGTTTTGTGGTGCTTGGGAATGAACCCAGGGCCTTGTAGATGCTAGGCTAGCATTCTACCACATACCTGGCCTCCCAGTCAGTTCTTTTGAAGGGCAATATAATACCCTCTTAATGGCACATTACAGCTGGAATAGCTCTGAGAATGGCTGTATTGAACACACACATGAATCCCTCTGATCATAAGATGTAGAATCAGTACTTACAGAATTAAAAACATGCCAGTTTATAGACTGGGTATCATGGATAATTCATGGAAAGGCCAAATCAAATTAAACATCAGTGTTTGTGAATACCTTTTCCTGCACTGCCGTTAATAATAATATCAGCATCAGCAGAAGGTTATTTTCTGACAATGTAGCTATCCTTTGTCATACATTTACTTTGAAACTCTTTTTTGCTCCTTTTGCTTCATGCTCATAATGTATAATGTGCTTAGAAGAGAGTATTTGAAACATAGTGAGCTCTCAAAAACAAACTCTAAAAAATAAAGTCTGCTTTTACTATATTCTCTTCTAACATAGTAGAAGCTCTTAAACAACAGAAACCCTGCCTTGTCCTACTAGCTTGAGGACAACAGAGCGCTATTCCATCATCATTAGAAAGGAGATATCAGTCAAGTTTTGTACTGCAGAGGTCTTGCTAGACAATTTCTCAGGTTATACAGAAATGTCAGAAATGTTTTGATGCAGAAAGTGTACTCTTAGTTACCCTCTGAAATTCCATCTTTAGTTTGAGTTTGAATGTGTTCTAGGAAGAATTAGCCTAGCCAGAAGAAGGCCATAATAAGAACATCAACTATTTGATGATGAAGCCATAAAGCTTGTGTCAGCATTTTATGAAATTATAAGATTAATCTTCTATGAAGAAATGACAGTATAGGTAGATAGAGGAGAGAAAACAGAGCCCCTTTTGACTTTAGCAAAGCTTTACATTCTTTACTTCATTATGCCATTATCAATTCAATGAGAAAATTATGGCCCAGACTGACTAATTGCTAGTTGGAGGGTCATTCAGAATAAATTTCCTTCATAAGAATAATGTTACCCAAAGGGGACATAGCGAGCAGTGTTCTGTCAGGGTGAATACTGGGACCAATTTTTTTAAAAGTTCATCAGTGTCCTCGGTAATGGTATAAAAGTGCTGTAGGTTAGTAGAGATATTCAACAATATTCAGGTTGAGACAAAAATTCAAAATGATGGCAATGAACACAATGGAACTTAATAAGCATGAGGCAAGGGTACTTTTTAAAAAAGGAAAGTTGCATTTGTCTCAAGTAGGGACTCAGTAGTTATGGGTAACAGAAAGTATTCCTAACCATAGTAGTGTATGAATTAACAAGTTGTACAGAGGTGAATATCAGCACAGTGCCCACAAACCGGGCTATAGGCTGTGCATGCAAGGAGAATGTAGCAGACTCTAGTGTGTCCTTAAAATATATGGCAAATGTGAAACACAGAGGGGACTATAAAATAAAATAGTCCTAAAGGGCAGTTCTCTATAAGAAGAAGTATATTTCACATGCATACAACATGGTCAACTCTAAATATGATTCAGGGTCTACTAGTCACCTGAGTCCCTCAGGTTAGTCTCAAGTTGTTCTCCTATAGTACTAAGGTGTATCATATGACTAGAGCTATTCTTTTGATTTGACAAAAATAATAATTTAAAACAACAACAGCTTTCCTACAAATTCAGGTGGGTTGATCTGCTACACCAAGAGGGAAAAACTAAGAAAGATGTCCCCCTGAGATTTTTGCTGAAATGCTTTGCTGACATCCACATAGAACAAAAATAATTAAAAACAACAGGATTCTGCAGACATTTTAATTAGAAATGTTAGAAAGTTCACTTTAAAAATATTTTTGTGAGAAGAGGTGGGAAATATAATACATTTTTTGTTGAAAAGTCTTTTTTTTTTTTTTTAAGTCTTTGTTGCCCCAAATCTTTTGGCAATTTGAAAAATTTCTCTCAAATTTCAGAAATAATATCTCATGCTTATTTTCATTGACTGAACATGTTTTTAAGAATCGTGTAAACAACAACACTTTGTTTGTATGTGTGCAGGATTATAGTGTTGGAACGGGGGAAATTAAGATTATCCCTGCTTTCAAGACACATGAACACATGTCCAATTAACAATACTGGTTTTATAGTAAGATCCAAATAAGCTGTTTTCAAATTTATAACCATAGGAGGAAAATATTTGGTCTTGAAATATACAGAAAAATGATGGAAAGAATACAGAAAAGAATGGATTAAAGAAAACCAAAAGAAGAGGACAGGTGTTAATCCTAGAGATACAATAACTATTCTGAAGAAAATAAAGATGCCAGGGAACAATGAAAGACTTCACAAAGAAGACGGACTCAAACCATGAAAGACTTTGAGTGACAATAAAGCAGTTTGAATTCAATTCTGTAAGTAATGGGAAAATATTGAAAGCTCTTGACCTTGAAATGATAAAAGGCAAGTTTTAAGAAGATCAATGTATCCGTGATGAGAAGGCAAGAGCACCAGAAGAGAAAAGAGAAGGTATGTCACTGCTGTGTTAGAGGCAGGAGGCAGGAGCTTCATGGTGAAGAAGGGCAGGGTGGACAAGATGAAAGTGCAAGGAGTGTTTACCAGAAAAAATCTAAAGCGTATATAAAGAGGGGACTGTGAAGACCAGAGGACCAAGGTTTCCGTGCTGAGTAATAGGAGCAATGCTAAAACCATTATCAGGGAAAAAAAAAAAAAAAAAAGAAAAGAAAGAAAGAAAGGGGAAAAAAAGGAGCAAAAGGGAAACTGGTTTTAGGAAGAACACTCAAGGTCTCCAAGCAAAACTAAGTTAAAATGTCAGAAAATTCTTCAAATGAAAATGTCTCCTATCAGATCTTTCATTTCTCCTTTCCCATAAGTAAAGATTAGTCTTTTTCACCAGTGTTACATCCTTGCTGCTCTCATTCTTTATTCTTTCTCTGCAAAATTCACTCACTCTCAAGGCTTCAATACCATATTTATGCAAGTGCTTCCAAAGATCCATCCCTATCCCCTCTTTCTCTCTCCTAAACTCCAGACTAATTATGTTAACTTCTAGTGAATACTCCCAGCTGGATAACCAAAACCAAGATACTCAAAATTGAATTTTATCTTTTCATCCAATCACTACCTATGATGTCCAAACTGAACATTTAAGTCATTCTTGACATTTTCCATTTCTTATCAACAATTCTGTGTCTTTGAAATTCTGAAAATTCTCCTTAGTTTTCAAGATCTTGCAGATATCATTAAAATGGTCTCTTAAAATTGTCTTTTTATTCTAGCTTCTACATATCTACTTACCTAATTGCTATCGTTATAATTTTTCCTACAATTTTGCCAGAGGTATGATTTTTTTAAAAAAATCTACCTTTGTTCTGTGTTTTTTTCCAAAGCATATTCTTTACAATGCTACCCTATCATGCGGTCAGATTATTTCTTTCTCAAAACCCAAAGAGCCCCAAATCATGACACAAATTTTAAAAATTGACTTAAGGTTATTTTGTCATACACTTGTAGCAACAACACAATGGACTAGCCACATTGGATTCTTCAGTGACCCTCAAACATAACCCAGGTACTTCAATGCTCACACACTGTATTGAGGGTACTGAGACAATAAAGTTTTCCCTCTATTCTTGTTCACCTCTTTAATTCTTACTTATTCCTCATTACCTGGATTAAACTTCTATTTTTCTTCTAATCCTCTTTTAGTCTGTTATAGTTTAGATATGTAGTATCCCCCAAAAGTTCATCTGTAAGACAATGCAAGAGAGCTTAGAGGTGAAAAGAATGGGTTATTAGAACCTTTAACATAATCAGTGCATTAATCCACTTGAATGAATTAACTGGGTGGTAACTGTGGGCACATAGGATGTGGCTGGAAGAGATAGGTTACTGGAGTATGCCTTTGGTGTATATATGTGTCCCTGGAGACCACCGCTCTCTTCTTCCTTGTGGTCATATCCTGAGCTGCCTTCTTCTGCCATGCTCTTTGGCTATGATGTTCTGCCTCACCTTAGGGTCAGAGCAATGGAGTCTGCCAACCATGGACTGAACCTCTGAAACTATGAGCTCCAAATAAACTTTTTCTCTTCTATTTATCCATCATTTAGTCACAGCAGTTAAAAAGCTGACTGAAACAGAATTTCAGTCAGAATTAAATTTATGTTCCTTTGTAGTGATAATTTTTGACATTCATGATATTGCACCATGGCTGTTTATGCAGATGTGTGATTTTACCATTAAAATTCTTGGACTTGGGTACTAGGTTTTATTCATCTTGAAAGCCCTAGCACCTGTCACAGTGTCAAACATACATGAAGATTTATGAAGTAAAGATTTCTGAGTAGTATTAATCTCCTCTGAATCTCAGAGCAAGGATCAGTAATGAAGACATTAGCTGATGTCATTGGAAAACATGTGTTTTTCAAGTTTCTTACTAAGAAAAGGTAAATCTATACATAATGATGACACAGAGGAGGATGGAAGAAAAAAAAATAGAGACCTTGATGAAGACTATAGAAGAGAAGCAGTTAGCAAAGTAAAAAGGGTGACAAGAAAGAAAATGGCAGTAGATGTAGCCCATTAGGGTGAGGTCTCAAAAACAAGGCTTAGAATCTTGTTTCCATTTTGCCAGGTCCTATAGCCCAGGTCATCCTGCTTTAAAGGATAATTTTCTCCTCTCTTTCAAATGGAGATATGTAAATGGTAATCAGATGTTTCAGGATTATCATCCTTTTCATTATTTCCTTAATGCAATCTTTGGCGATTGTAAATAACATAAATTTACTTTCCATTTGCTTATTTGCTTACTAAATTGGCTGTTAACAAGTGTAAGGTGATGAGTAATATTGCATTTCCTCCATATTTGCTTTCCAGGGGTTTATAAACATACTGTTTGCTAACAACTTGATTTTTCATCTACTCAAAAATATCTCTGACCCTTTAAAATCTGGATGAGAAGACATATTACTTTGAGAGTTTAAAACTTTACTTTCTGTTTATACTATGTACATATTAATATATGCAGCTAACAAAATACAGGTTGAAGAAAATTCCTTAAAAATGTATCTACAATTTGACCTCTCTCCATATGCTCAGGTTTTTATAGGTCCTAGTCAGCATCAACAGTTCTAATTTAAGTTGATCTGTAAGAGCATCAGAAATTATATCCTTAGATAAACCTAGTGTATAGTCTTACTTTGGCACTGTCATATATGCAGTCATTCTGTATAAAGTCTTCTTTAGAATCTTGTAGACATGATCCTATACTCCTTATTTAGCAGAGGAGGAAAGATTTATTTTGTCCCATGTTTTTAGTGTTTCAGTCTGTGGTCTGTGGGCTTTAAGTCAGAAATATTATGTCAAAATGGCAATGTCAGGGCTGGGGTTGTGGCTCAGCAGCAGAGTGCTCGCCTCGCACGTGCGCGGCCCGGGTTCGATCCTCAGCACCACGTAAACATAAATGCATTGCATTGTGTACAACTAAAGTAAATAAATAAATATTTTAAAAATGGCAATGTCAGAGGAAAGCTACTTAGCTCATAGCAGTCTGATCATTGAACCAAGGCAAGAGAATCACTTGAAAAAAAAAAAAAAAATACTTGGGTGAAATCTATTAGCCAATCTCTCAATGAATTACTTCCTAAGAAATTATAGCTCATACCCAGTATCATCTCTTTCAGAAGCTCCTCTCTTCAAACATTGGTGAGAAGTTGTAGATTTACACTTGTACCATACTCATCTGATTTTCCGATTTTTCCCATTGCTCTTTCTGCTTGTAATGACCTTCCACCTTAATTTAACTATTCATCTTTAAAGCTGTGCTGTTAACCTACTAATATATCTCTGAGGAAAGAGGAAAAGGTAAAAGAACAAGTATAAATAATTGAATGAAACTGAAGTAATAATATCATACATAATCCAATATAAAACCACTTTTAGTAAAGAATTTCATATTTTTATACATATAGTATTGACTATGTCTTCATTTGCTTCTTACATCTCCAATACAATTTTAGTATTCAGTTGAAAAAGTTGTTCTGATACTGATACCCATGATATTGAATACCACATTTTACATAACTACATGGAACTACCACCTTATTAACCCAAAAGAACTTAAAATTCAGCAATTACAAAACAATAATATTAGTCATTTTCTCTTTAAATTCAAATTTTCCATATCTTTCATTGAATATCATTCATACAAAGTCTAGATATCTTTGTGATATTGTCAATTTATTCAAATTCACCCAAGTTCACATTTTAATCAGATACCAATTCATGTTAATATTTTTTCAATTTTTTATTTATAATTTTTAAATTGTGATAAAGGGTACAGTGGTAAGATGGTTTTATAGCAGTTCATTTTGGCCTTTTATCATTCCATTTCTATCTCCTTCATTAAAGGAAACTGTCACTGCAAAGCTCACCTTATGGATGATTTCCTTCCAGACTACTTATAATGCATTTACAAATTCACCCACATACATATATACACAGTCTTAGTTTATAAACAGGATCCTATTATAGATATATTTCTATGGACTGTTTTTTTCTCACTGAACAGTAAATCTTGGAGATATTCCATGAACTATGAATACATACATCACCTTCATTGTAACATCTACCTAGTATTAATATAATCTCTATGTTCCATAAATTATTTAACTCTACTCTTATTAATGAACATTTAGTCACAGCCATTTTTTGTTGCTTATAACAGTGACAAAATGGATATCCTTGCATATAATTTTGTACCCATGTGTAAATATTTCTCTAGCATAGAGTCTAAACATGAAATTGCTTGGTCAAAGGTTATAAATGTTTTATATTCTTACAGAATCTAGAAAATTACCTCTCAAATATACTTTTGGCAAAATACATTTCCTCCCAATATTGGCATACCAGTTTCCTCACAAATATGTCAAAGCAGAAATTTTTCCATCTTTCAAACAAATTTTCCCAGGCTATGGACAACAAAATGCTACCATATTTTACAATTCAGTAATTTTTCACATAGCTCAAGAGTTTTCACAAAGTTTATAGACCACTGTATTTTTCTATGTGTTTGTAAGCAAACAACCCAATACAAAACTTTTTAGGGTAAAGAATTTTATATTTTATACATATAACATATTTCATTGAATATTTAGATCAATGTGAAAATTAATATTTCTATCTATGGATACAATGTTTTACTGGTTGATGTTTCCTATGATATGTTTAAATAAGGTTTTATAATTTTCTTTGTAAAAATTATGCACCATCTTCTGTAGCTGCAGTAATGGCATTTTAAGATTAACAAACTATTTATTCTTTTAGAGAAATGAAAACTCAATAACATTTCTGTTAAGTAAGAGCCTGGAAAATAATAGTTCTACCCTCTCCACCCCAGGAACAGAATTACTACAGGGGTTTGGGTGCTTACAAAATTGTAGAATGGGTCTGAGGAACAACTGTAGGCTGAACTTCTAGGAGGGACATCCAAAATAACATCCGAGAAATGGCCTACAGTCCCATCTACACCCCGTTGTGCAGGGATATGTTGCAAAGAGTAGAAGGAAAACACCTGGAGATAGGATATGAGATATAGTCTATTGAGAAATGCTTATGACAGGGAGGTCCAGTGGTGACAGGCTCTACAGGTACTTCGCCAAAGGCCAGTAGGCAGTGAGCTGTATCTCTGCTGCACACAGTGGTTCTGGCACCTCATTAGAAAGTAGAACTTCTTATTCTCTATGTTTTGTCCATGGGCAGCTGCCTGGGTGAACACTTCCTTCTCCCTATTGCTCAGATATAGGCTATTTACCACAGAACGATGGTTAAGTAGATTATGTTACAGAAGCAGCAACTCTAAGGAGTGCTGTCCTGGAGTGCATGCAAGAAAGCAGCTTTATATAGAAAGCAGTAACTTGCCTTAACTCCAGCACAAATGTGAGAGAGCCAGTGTCCTTCAAGATAACCCAAACTTGGACATTCTGGCCCAGACCCATTTTCATGGTTCCCTTTACTTGGGTAGGTTTTGGGAACAGAAGGGAACTTTTAGGGGCATGGTGTTTTACTGCCTCCTTCTTAAACGATGACAAACTGATGAGAAAGCAAATACCTGTGCCAGAAATTGCAGGCTAGATTATCAAAATTCTACTAAGAGATGGCTTAAGAGTATACTTCCACCCTACCCAGGCACTAGGAGCTCCTCCACAACTGTTGACTCCAGACCTTCACTCCTTAGCCTCCTGGTAGAGCCTCTGCACAGGTTAATTACCAATAGCTACAAACCAGAGAGGAGACCACCACTGGGACCATTACTGCCAAGCCAGAGAACCAAATGCTTCTCCAGCTTTCATTGCCAACCACAGTAGAAGCACATTCTTGGACTCAGTTCAGTTAGAAACATCTATGGGTGTCAGCTGAAGAGCTAGAGCACATGTGGAGCATGAGCAGAAAGGAGTTTGGCAAATGGAATCCCAGGATTTACAGCTTCTAGAATTTAATAAGTCATGCTATAAATGTTTGGGATCATGTTTAGAAAACCACAATTTAAATGTTATGTTTAGTTCTCATGATATACATATATATGTATATATATATATATGTTTATATACACATAGATATATGATCTCATGATATATTTATATATATAAATATTTGCAAGGTTTCTATGTTGAAGAACACACCAACCACAAATAAGCACACTTTATTACAGCAGCCTTGTTCCCTTTAACACCTCTCTTATCTTGTTCATAGACTACATCCTCCAAAAAATCCTGACCATAATTGAAACAATTTTAATGTAAAAAAAAAAAAAAGCCTGTTTGCTATAGGCTTCTGGTAAATTATATCGGATTATGAATATTTCCTTATATTCCACATTTACTATAACAGTGATTTTTCTTTGTTTTGAAAACAAGAATGCATGTTGAATTTTACCTAATAATTTTCTGATAACAGTTGGGATTACTGCATATTTTTTCTTCTTAAGTTATTAATGCAGTGAGTTTCACTAATGGTTTTTCTGATGGTAAGCCATTGTATACTCCTGTCTATTCTATTTTATGATGTTTCGTATCTGCCCCGTCCATGCCACACTTGCTCCCTGCGTTAGGTCATATTCTTGTTACCTTTCACCTGTCCTCCTGCAGCAAACTCCTAATTGGCTTTCCTGTCATGAATGTTTGGCTTCTACAATGCATTTTTCACACTTAAACTTGAATTATCTTCCTCTCTGAATAATCTCATTCTGGTTCTCAAAACCCGTTAGTGACTCAACATGACCTGGAAAAGAAGATTAAAAATTGAGTAATTAATTATCTTCCAAACTATAATTACATTAAAACTCTTTTCATCATTACTACCACAGAAGTTTACTATGTTACTTTGTCAAGACAAGCTACTGGAGAATCCACAAAACATTTCAAACATGTTTATGTCTCTGAGTCTTTCACCAAGATCAGCATTTCCCAAAATGTGTTCTAGGCAACATTGGTCCCAGAAAATACTTTTGGGAATAATAGTTTCATGATCAAATAAATTATGAAAATGCTGCTTTCTCTATGCTGATCATAAACATTCATATTGCATATCACAATAAGAAATACTGTATAAAATTGTATAATAAAAACAATAAAAACACTCTTTCAGTTCAGCACTCTCTAGAAAAATTTATACACAAAATCATTTCTTTTAACTGGATATGTTGAAACTAAGTTTCTATGGAATATACTTCATAAAGAAAAATAAGAAGTTCTCTGTATTTCCTAAGCATGAAATGTGTCCTATCTCTTCCCCTTCCATCAAACCGTACTTATCTTTCAAAATCTCTAAAAGTCTCTCTGAATAACACCCATCCCAACTTGGAACTCACTTCCTTTTTTTTTTTCAAATTTATTTTTTATTCTAAGTTGTTAGAAATGACAGCAGAATGTATTACATTTCATATTATACTTGTAGAGCACATTTTTACATATTTCTGGTTGTATACAAAGTATATTCACACCATTCGTGACTTCATACATGCACTTAGGGTAATGATATCCATCTCATTCTACCATCTTTTTTTTTTCTTCACCCTTTTGCCCCCTCCCCTTCCCTCCCTCCTCATTGACCATTCTAGTGTTCCTCTAATCCTCCTATGCTCCCCATCCCAACCCCACTGTGAATCAGCCTCCTTATATCAGAGAAAACATTTGGCTTTTGGGGATTGGCTAACTTCACTTAGCATTATATTCTCTAACTTTCTAAATCCTCATAGGAAGTCTTTGTACCCCTTTTAAACTGTAAACTTCATATTTGTCCCAAATATGTGTCAGTCCTTTAAGGGTAGTGTTTGTGCTTCGTTTCAGAAAAATAATTGGCACATAATAAGTGCTCAACAAATATGCATATATCTACCCATTTAAGTCCTCTTCTATCTTATAGCTTGGAGCATTTTTGCTTGTATTTAAAATTAGATAGTGTTAAAGATACAGAATACATATTAGCAATGATCTGAACCATGAAGGATGGACTATTTTGGACAATATTAATGAAAACACAAAATGCAAACTATAACTTAAATTGCATAGTCTTTGGTTCTTTAGGAGATTGGAGAAGGGAGATTTCACTCCAAAGTAGAGAACCCTGACCAGAAGGACTGGCCCAAAGTGAACACATTCTCAGTGCCATGAAAGAAACCCAAATGCACTGCTGCTCCTTAACACTCAAATCCCTTATGGCCTTCACTAGCATCTACTTGGCTTCATCCAGGTATTCTGGCCAGCACATACCCTTCCCCTAGTTCTAGCTTCCTACTGGCTATTCAACAAGTTAACTAAAATACAATTTAGCAAGATGGTTAAGCATGCTAGAAAACAAATGGAGATATAAGAACCTTACTTGATCAAGAAAACCAGAATAAGCAGAATTTAATTTCATCTACAGATAGAGACAAAATGCATTTTAAGCTCATGGTGATGATGACAATGAAAGAAAGTCCAGAAACAAGGGGAAATCATTCTTAGACCTTGATGTTCTTGAAATGTGACTGGAGACAAATTAACAAAAACAAAATATATTGACAATAATAAGAGGATGTTCCATAGATGGCTTAGCCATGTTCTAGTCCAAAAAGTGGTACACTGGGAGGTGTGGTGAAGAGTTAAGAAGTGGGTGTGACATTTTGTGTTTAAGGTATTATTGCTCACAGGACCTGTGATTTTCAGGAGATTGAATGCTAAACCACACTTGCAAGAGAATCAATACAAAATCTAAAAAGGAAAATGCCATAAGCTGGCATATCTCAAAAAGTTAAAAATCAAAAGATAGAACACTAGAGGTTGATAAGAGAGAATGTGAATTACTCTCATTATCAAACTCTATCTTTATCACTCATTTATTCATTCATCATTCCAACAGATATTTGATGAGATTTTTACTATAGATCCAGCATTGTGACATGAAAGAAACAACATCTAAACTGAGCCATCTAGGAGAATGAGGAATGGAGAGCCAAGTGGAGAGCCTCAAAGAATGTTCCAGACAAAGGAAATCTCGTGTGAAAAGGCCTGGCCATGAGACAAAACAGAGCATGTGTCGGTTTGACAACAGTATGGTGTTCAGAGTGACCAACAGAACAGAGAGCAGGGGCCAAATGACACTGGGCTTTGTGAGCTATGATAAAGCATGACGATTGGATCCTGAAAGCAGAAGGAAATATTTCAAGAGCTAAAGTACTAGTTTCTTTCATCATCTACTCCATGTTTTTAATATAAAAAAGCATATTAACTTGTTTTAGAATTTCCCAGATAGGAACTAGGATCCCATTGGATAGAGATTTACAGAGACTGTAGCCTCCAAAATTCTTTCCTTGTTTTTGTTATTGCAGATAAAAAATAAAGATAGTTCAAGGAATATAGACTAAATGTAATCTTTACTTTTGAGCATTTCATGTATTTCTAAAGTAATTTTGTTAATTTACAAGCACAGAAATGTATTAGGCCTAATTGGTTTGTTCATAAAATCTTCATGTATTATATATTAAATTTTAATGTATACTTTTCCCAGACAATTACAAATCTACTAGAAGAACCACTGAAAGTATGGTAGATTAAACTACAAGCTGCTGAACAGTAATAAATATATTCCAATTCCTGCCAGTTTATAAGAAATAGGCAAAATTGTGAAGACAGAAGAAATTATCAATATTATATTATGACAAAGAAAGCTATTGTATTTTCTTGAATCAGTGTATCTCAGTTACAATGTCAACCACAGACCAAAAAAAAAATTCCTTTTTAGTAAAAGAACTTAGAAACAAAGGAAAGAAAAATATTCATTGAATATTTTTGCTGTGTCAGAATTTGCCTGGTTATTATGCATCTCTGAACCACCCATCAAGATCAGCAAATTTTACTTCATCGGATGCTTTATTTTGAAAACTGAAGAAATCCCTATTGCAGTAAAAATAAAAATTTTAAAGACAGAAATCTCAGTTCTAGAACCATATGAACTACAGCTAGTCATTTCATTTATCTGGGGGTGCATTATCATTATGAGGTTCTTTCCAGTTTCTGTGAGAAAATGTGGAGAGTGCCCATAAACAGGTTTGACCCCACAAGATTACATGTGCAACTGTGAGTAAGGCAGGATAGGGAGGAAATCACTGGATGAGATAGATCAGAGAGAAAACACCTCCCATGAAACTGGAATACATACTTGCTGGTGGAGAATGAGAGTGGAAACAAGAGCCATAGAGATGAGTGTTTTAAAATGGTGGTAATAAGAATAGAGCAAAAGTTCTTTTCTACTTAGGAAACATAAAAGCATTTTATTTGTTATCTGCCCACCTCAGAATTAGGGGAGCACTGAATACAGGGAGAGTCACCCTGGATTTAAAATTTTAGTGTTACAATAGTATGACATGAGGCTAATAATGCCCAAGTAAAGATACCCATTTCAATAAGGAAAGCAAGCAGTATAAAAATTGGATTTGACATCTTCAATATCTATCAATCCTAAATCAATGTTGATGTAGCTTTTACATATTTTTAAAAAATACTATTACTCTTCAACATGCATGAATAATTCAATCTAAAACACTGTCACCTGTTTTGGTGCAAAGATGGCTGTTTCCACAGGTAACATAAACCAAATATAGCTGGACAATCACAAGAGTCTTTTGTGCTGGAATTTCTCTCCAACATCAATGAAGAGTCCCAGAACTGCACATCATTACAACTTTCACTTTATGCTTATTTAATGAGTATATCTCCAGGAAAGGAGAATTTTCATTCAATGACTACAAAAAGAGAAAGAATTTGAGAGAGAGAAAATCAAAGACAGAATGAAACATATTCTTGCCAACATGATGTAGAAAGGGTCCTTGAGTACTAAAGAATGTAATCGTGCCCAAAAAGTGGTCTGGCCTTTGTTTTCTAGATCAAAGAAGCAATTTCAAAAATGTCACACCTAATACAAGTGTCTTAGTTTGCCTGGGGACCACTCCAGAAAGACCAACCATATGATTTAGGATGAGGGCTTTAGGTAACACCTGAAATGTCTGGTCAACCAAGCAATCTTGCTCTTATGATGAATCCCCAATAAAACTCTGAACACTAGGATTTGAGTGAATTTCCCTGCTTGGCAATAAATTGCCACACACTGATGCAGTGGAGTAATGTGTTCTAATTCCATGGGGAGAGGACAATCAGAAGCTCCACATTTCTTCCCTTGGCAAAATTGAATTTATCTTTTCCCAGCAGAAATATATAACTGTAACAGCTTTCAGTGTGGTTTTTAAGTCTCTGTAGCAAATGATCAGGAGAGTCCTCTAAACTTGTAAGTAATGTCAGAAGTCAAGGTGGTCTTGTTTGAATTGTGTTATGGTTTAGATATGAAGTTTCTCCCAAAAGCTCGTGTATGAGATGGTGCAAGAATGTTCAGAGGTGAAATGATTAGTGAAAGTTGTAACCATAGAATTAGTGGATTAATCCTCCCATATGGATGGTAACTATAGGCAAGTTGGCTATAGCTGGAAGAAGTAGGCCACCGGGTGTTGTGACTTTGGAGTTTATATTTTGTGGGCAGAGCTCTCTCTGCTTCTGATTGTCATGAACTGAACTGTTCTCCTCTGCCATGCCCTTCTGCCATGATGTTCTGCCTCACCTCAGGCCCAGAGCTGTGGAGTCAGCCAACCCCAGACTATGAAACTGTGAGCCAAAATAAACTTTTCATTCTCCAAGCTGTTCTTGTCAGGTCTTCTGGTCACAGAGATGAAAAGCTGACTAAAACAGATTGTTTCCTCTAACTTACAAGAAAACTCCTGGCAATCCTTGTGGCAAATGACAAGTCTTCTTTTCATTTTAAGCATCTTTATTAAGATAAAATTCACATGCTATAAAACTCATGCATTTAAAATATGCAATTCAATGTATATTTTGAATTATGTGACTAGCACCACAATGTAAGCTTAGAACATTTTCATCACCCCTTTCATTTCAGAGTTCATGTGCTTAGCATATGCCAGACTCTTGATGTATTCCCAGACCAACGCCACCAACGAAACAAAGCAAAAACAAAAACAACATACATTTTAGTCAACATGCATCTCCTATCCTAGGCAATCACTAATATACTTTCTGTGTCTATGAATTTTCTGTTTCTAGACATTTCAAATAAATGGAGTCAAACAATAGATAGTCTTTAGGTACTGATTTCTTTCACTTAGCTTTATGTTTGCAAGAGTCATCCAAGTAGTAGAATATAACAGTATTTCATTCCTTTTTATTACTGAATAATATTCCATTGCATGGATATATAACTTTTTGTTTATCCATTTATCAGATGACATATGCTTTAGATTGCTTCCAATTTATCATTTTTTATAAAAACTGCTTCTATGAAGCATTTATATACAAGTTTCTACATTTGTATATGTTTTCATTGCTATTGGATATATACCTAAGAATGGAATGGCTGAGACATATTGTAACTATGTTTAATATTTTGAGGAACTTTCAAAATTTTTTTCCAAAGCTGCACGATTTTATATTTTTACCATCAATGTATTACACTAACTCTGTATGTTCTGTTATTGCTATTATTATCTACATTTTTATAATAACCACTGTAGAGGCTATGTAGTAAATTATTGTGGTTTATATTTGTATTATTTAAGCACTAATGAATTTGTACATATTTTGCTCCTCAATTAACTGGCCAATTCTCTATTTTTTTATTTTTTATTTTTGGTACTAAAGATTGAACCCAGGAGTGCTTAACCATTTATCCACATTCCCCAGGATTTTTAATGTTTTTTTTTTTTTTTTTTTAATTTTCAGACAGGGTCTTGCTAACTTGCTCAGGGACTCTCTTAGTTTCTAAGTTGGCCTAGAACTTGCAATCCCCCTGCCTCAGCCTCCTGAGCTGTTGGAATTACACATATGCACCACCACACCTAGCCAATTCTCTCTTTAAAAAAAATTCTATGAATCATTTGCTCATTTTTATTAAGTCTTAATTATTTATTTAATTATTATTTTTCAAATTTCCAAATAAAATTAAATATATTTATGCTAAACAACATGATGATTTGATATGTATGTATTGTGGAATGATGAAATCAAGGTAATTAACATATCTAGCACCTCATATACTTATTGTGGTGAGAAGATTCAAAATCTACTATCTTAGCAATATTTAAATAGTTTTCCATATGCCTATTATCCCTTTGGATATCTTCTTTTAAGAAATATTTATTCAGGTCCCTTGCCCATGTTTTAATCAAGTTGTCTTTTTGCTATTGAATTATTTGACATCCTTACATTATTT
This sequence comes from Tamias sibiricus, assembly GCA_025594165.1. Lineage (NCBI taxonomy): Eukaryota > Metazoa > Chordata > Mammalia > Rodentia > Sciuridae > Tamias > Tamias sibiricus. Next base: position 64,257,882 of record CM046668.1, read on the forward strand.
GATTGCTAACCCCTTATTGAATGAATGGTTTGTAAATATTTTCTTCTATTCTGTAGGTTGTCTTTTTGTACTGTTAATTGTTTCCTGTGCTATGCAGAAATTTTTCAGTTTGATGCAATCTCATTTACCTATTGTTTTGCTTTTGTTTTCTGTGTTTTGGGGTAATATTCAAAAATATTTGCCAAGACCCATCTCAGGAAATTTTTCTACCACATTTTATGCTAGTTATTTTATTGTTTCAGGCCTTAAATTTACATCTTTAATCCATTTTGAGTTTAATCGGAAAAGTCTCTAATTTCATTCTTCTGCATGTGAATATACAGTTTCTAAAACACTATTATTTATTGAAGAGACTGTCTTTTCCTCTTGACACATTTGTCAAAGATGAGCTGACCATAAATGTTTGGCTTTATTCCTGTTTCATTGGTCTGTACATCTGTTATTGTGCCAGTACTGTGCTGGTTTTGATAAATACATTCGTAGTTGATTTTTTTCCCCCAAATTTATTTATTTTTTTATTCTAAGTTGTTAGAAATGACAGCAGAATGTATTACATTTAATATTGTACTTGTAGAGCACATTTTTACTTATCTCTAGTTGTATACAAAGTATATTCACACCATTCGTGACTTCATACATGCACTTAGGGTAATGATATCCATCTCATTCTACCATCTTTTTTTTTTTCTTCACCCTTTTGCCCCCTTCCTTCCCCTCCCTCCTCTTTGGCTATTCTAGTGTTCCTCTAATCCTTCTATGCTCCCCATCCCAACCCCACTGTTAATCAGCCTCCTTATATCAGAGAAAACATTTGGCATTTGGCTTTTTGGGATTGGATAACTTCACTTAGCATTATATTCTCCAACTTCATCTATTGAAAAAAAAAAGAGAGAGAGATACCTAAAATGAAGAGATTTCTGGTGTGTCAGTGTGGGTGTTTATAGAAATTATTGGCATCTGGGACAGCACATTAAGCGGGGATCACACCATGAATGTAGACAACACAGTTCTACAGCCTAGGGAGCTGGATGGAACAAAAAAGTGAAAGGAGGAGAAAGCTGATGTAGATACAAGCTCAATTATTCTTGAGTGGGTGCTTGATACTGAGATATCCTGAGGACACCTGAGTCCATCTCCTTCACTCTTTCAAAGGGGCCTCTGATCAGTGATTCTGCAGTGACTTCCCAGGCCTTCAGTCCTGTTCTGGGGCTGCATCATTTTTCTGATGCCCCAGGTCTTGGACTAAACAGCTTTTAGTTACTCCAGCTCTCCAGCCTTCAGATGGCCATTGTAGGACTATGTGGATTCTTATCCTATAAATAAATCTAATAAATCCCTTTTTATAATCATACATAGATATGCATATATATGTATATACATGTATATATGTATATATATATATATATATGTTTAGATGTTTATATATAGACACACACACATATACATATACAGCTTTGCTAGATTAGCAATTTTTCTCTATTATCCCTTTGAATACATTAACATACTCTATCCTGGCTTGCATTGTTTCCGCTAAGATATACCCTGATAGCCTTATTAAGGTTCTTTTTCACATGAGGATCATTGTTTTTTAATCTATTATCAAGAATCTTTTTTTTTTCCTTAATTTTATGTTTTATTATAATATGCCTTGGTTATGGTCTTTTGGGGGAATGAAACTGACTGGACATCTTTGAGCTTCTCATACTTAAATATTTATATCTTTCCTCAGATTTGGGAAGTTTTAAGCTATTATTTCCTTGTATAAGATTTCTATTTCTTTATCTCGCTTCCTTAAAATCCAAAAATTGCTCTTATTAGCTTTTTCAAGGGTATCTCATAGAATTTCTTCATTCTCTTTCATACAATTTTTCCTTGTTCTCCTTTGACTGCATATTTTCAACTAGACTGCCTGTGAGTTCACAGCTTCTCTATCCTGTTGGTCAGGTCTGTGGTTCATATTCCCTATGCATATTTCACTTTGTTCATTGTGTTCTTTAGCTCCAGAATTTGTATTGTTGTTGTTGCTATTGTTTTATTTCAATACCTTCTAAACATCTTGTTTTGTTCGTATATGGTTTTCCTAATTTTGTTTAATTATATCACTCTGTTGTTAGAAGTTCAATGAGTGCCCGTAAGAACATTAGGTTTTTAAATTATTTGTCAAGTAATTTGTAGGTCTCCATTTAGAAGGGTAAATTACTGGAAAAGTATTGTGTTTTCTTAGTGATGTTGCCTTGTTGTTCATGTGTCTTGTGGCTTTCGGTTAACATCTATATATTTGATGAAGCTGTCTTCTAGACTTTATAGATTGATTTTGGTAACTAAACACGTTTCCCTATGAGTGAATGCAAGATGACTAGCCATATGGTATGCAGTGGTTCTGAATCCAGTGAGGGCACAGCAGCATGGTCTCCATGAAGCACTTTCAGTAAGACCTGTGCTGGCAAATGTTGAAAGAATTTTCAGTGGCCAAGGCTATGGGTATCTCTAGGAGTGGTGAGAGCTGTTGGAGTTTTTAATAGTAAAGGCTACTGGGGTCTTTTACCCATCAAGTAGGTTTGGCCAGTGGCATACCTCTTGAGTCCAAGTCCAGATTAAGGGCACACTTTCAGTGGCAATGGCATCAGTGTCTGATGTGCAAATGACCATGGAGTAACAAAAGGGCCACAGTCTGAAACATGAACATACAGAGAGGGGCAAGTCTCCAGAGCAGCAGTGACATCCCTACTTCCATATTATCAATGATATATTAGGTGGGGGTGTTTATGTAGTATCCAGGAAGTCAGGGTCCGGAGTGCAGGCATGCATAGAGTGATAATAGCTATGGATTCTGTGTTTAACACTAACCCATACAGCAATTTGGGTCTGAGGTACACATGCATGAGGTGCATCTGGAGTGTGAACACATAAGGAGTTGCAGCAGCTCTGGAAGCCAATGAATGGGCTAGCTTCTGTAGCTGTGGTTGTCATGGAGTGGTTACAGAGCCAGGACCCACAGCTCAAACATGGGCAGAGCAACCAAAGCTCTAGGCTGGCACAGAGCTGTAGTAGCTCTCTTGTTTGAGGTGCAGATTAACACAGTGTGCTGCAGAATTAGAGTGTAGGCCTGTGTGAAGAGGTCAGGGTGATTGATGCATGTGGTTGTCAGTGGTGGCAGATCAACATGACAGCAGCTGCTTCTAGAAGGGAGGGGTCATGGAGTTCTGTCTTCTTTTCTGAGAATTCACAATAGGGATGATTGTTATTCACCTCAGTATCAAAGACACCAGTATACTCTTCATAGCAGGCCACTGGGAACCCTGGTGGCACCTACCAGAGGGCAGATTCTCATAATCTCAGCTCTCCTTCTTTGTCTCTAGCCATCTCCAGATGTCTCAGCTATGCTGACCTCCCTAGACCTTCTTTCTGTGTGGTTATTTTTCATTTTTATTTTCCCTTCACCATGTTGTTGCAGATTCTTAAATGGGTACTTGGGTCTTCCTAAGACTATTTTTATTTATAGATAGCTATCTGTATTTTTCTATTTTTGGAGGGAGATGAGTAGAGTATCTCGTACCTCACCATTTTGATGGTATCACTCCTGCCTGTTAATTTTTTAATGGAGTTGTTGTCTTTTTGATTACTCTGTTCTAATAGTTCTTCACATATTCTACATATACCACCTTTATCAAATATATGGTTTGCAAATGTTTTCTCCCATTACATAAATTTCCTTTTTCTTTTCTTAATGGTGTCTTTTGCATTACAAATGTTTTTGACATTGGCAAGGCCTAATTTAGCTATTTTTTTCTTCTGTTGCTAGTGTATTTGGTATCATATCTAAAAATTAAAGGCCTAATCAAATGTCATGATGGTCCATTTTTATGGCTTTTTTCTAAGTTATTTTTATAGTTTTAGTTATCATATTTAGATATATGGTTTCTTTTGACTTGTAAGTGTAATATGTGAGAGGGATCCAATTTCGTTCTTTTGCTTATGGATATCTGATTGTCTCGCTATCACTGGTTAAAAGTACTCTTTGTCTTTAATTATGTTGTCTTTTTAACTTAGTAAAAAAACAAATGGTATAAATATATGGGCTTATTTTTGGACTTCAGTTTTTTATTTCCCCCCCATTGGTCATATGTAAAAATTACACTGCCTTGAATACTGTAGCTTTGCAGTAGGCTTTGAAATTAGAAAGTTATTCAAGTTTGTTCTTTTTCAAAAATTCTTTTTCCTTTGTATTTCCATGTGAATTTTAGGATCAGTTTACCAATTTCTGGAAATAAAAAAAAAAAAAAGCAAGCAAGGACTTTGATAGAGATTACATTGACTCTGTAGATTAATTTAAACTGTACTACCATCTTAAAATATTAAAATTTTCAAGTCATGGAAAATGGATATATCTCCATTTATCTAGACTTCTTTCATTTCATTCAACATAATCAGTAGTTTTCAGTGTACAAGTATTATTTCCTTTATTAAATTAGTCCTACATATTACATTATTTTGATTCTATTTTAAGTGAAATTATTTAACTTCGTTTTCAGGTGGTTCATTACTAATACAGCCATGAAGATTATATATTTTAACCTGTAACATTGTTGAATATTTTTATTGGTTCTGATATTTTTACTGTATTTTTTAGGATTTTGTGTATCTAAAATTATATCACCTATATGCAGAGATTGTTTATTTCTTTCTTCTTTTCCACTCTGGATGTCGTTTATTTCTTTCTGGATAAAACCAGTTGCAATATCTAGCAAGTTTTATTCTCTCTTTTTCTTTCCTTCCTCCTTTTTTATTTCTTCCTTTCTTTTGTCTTCTTTCTTTCTTTAATGGAGATCAAATCCAGGGCCTTGTGGATGCTAAACAAGCACTCTACTATGGAGCTACATCCTCAGTCCAATAGTTAAGAGAAATAGTAGTAGTGGACATCCATGTTTCATGCCTGATCTTAGGGGGAAGCATTCAGTGTTTAGCCATTAAATAAATATAATATTACCTATGGACTTTTTGTAGTTGTCCTATATCCGGTTGAGGAAGTTTCCCTATATTCTTATTTTGTTAAGTGTTTTCAACATGAAAGAATGTTGGATTTTGTCAAATACTTTTGTGTGTGTGTTTTATTAATATGATTTTTTTTAAGTTTGCTGTGACACGTGGTTGACACTTTTCCCTTTTTTTTTTTTTTTTTTTGGTTGTAGACACAATAACTTTATTTACTTTTATGTGGTGCTGAGGTTCAAACCCAGTGCCTCACGCATGCTAGGCAAGTGCTCTATCACTGAGCTACAGCCCCAGGCCCAATATGATCTTCTTATCCTTTATTTCATTAATGTGGAATACAAATTAGTTGGTTAACTTGGAGATGTTAAATAAATTTTTCATTCCTGAGATAAATTCACCTTGACCATGGTGTTTAATCTGTTTTTTGCACAAAAAGGAAATTTTTCTTTTAAAATTGTGTATCTATGTTCATAAGGGATATTCCATTGTAAAATTCTTTATTGTGTTGACTTCATTTATTATTTAGTATCTAGGTAATATTGGCCTCCTAAAATGATTTGGGATGATATCTGGGTCTGTGTTTTTATTGAAGGGAACTTATTTAAATAATGATTCTCTTTCATTGTTCTAAGTCTATTCATATTATATATCACATTTTACTGCACAAGTCAAGATGTTTTGCAAAAGAGTGAGGTGCAGCCATTATGTGAACCTGTTTTTACAAAATTGTGCTGGTATTGCCTTAAAAATCATTTATTACTAAACTGTCTTTGGTGCAATCTTAGTGTGTATGGAATACTTCTAAATATGCATTAATGAAATGATGATGATCATGTAGCAAAATATGTTATTTGTTTTTGAGCCAGTGTCATTATGTTGTGTCTTTATAGGAATTTATCCATTTCATCTAAGTGGCATATAACTGGTTGTAATAGTATTTCCTCAAATATGTTTCCATTTCTATAAGTTGGCAATGATTTTCTTTATTTAATATCTGATTTTATTAATTTAAATTTTCTATTTCACTTGGTCAATCTAAATAAAGGTTGGAATTTTATTTTGTTGTTAATCTTGTACCAGTTGTCCAATCCATCACTGAATGTAAGCTATTTAAATATTCCATTTTAATTACTGAATTGCCAATTACTTGCTTCAGTTCTGTTAGTTTTTGCTTCATGTTATTTTTGGAATCTGGTGTTAGGTGTGTAAATATTTACATTTGACCAGATCTTTTTGATGGACTGAGCCTTTATTATTTTCAAATGTCCACCTGTTTCTCTGGTAACTTTTTTCTTTTTGTTAAAGTCTTTTGTATCAAATATACCACAGTCACTTTCATATGACTACTGTTTGCATTGTTTCTTTTTACATACTTTCCCTTTCATATTATTCGTATCTTCAAATCTAAAATGTCTCTGTTGTTGACAGCATATAGTTAGCTCTTGTTTGTTTTTATCTGATACTGTCTGCCTTTTAATGGCTCAGTCTATTCATATTTGTTATTGTTTTATATAGTTGTATTTACATCAGAAATTTTCCTTTTTTGCTCTTTTTTTCCTATTAAAAATTTTATTTAACAAAAAGTTTAATATGAAAATGTACATGACCCGATTTTTATGTCATAAACAGGCTCTTTGTAAAAGAGACATGGATTTCTCTGATGAACAGCCATTATTTATACTCTTCCAAGGCTCCTAACATGATGATACTATTTCCTCATATTACCACCCTTCCAGTATTGTTCTGTTTGCCCACTAGTTGCCATCTCTACACATTCATCTATCACAAGATTTATAAAGGGGTCTATCCCTGTAATATTCCCTGGACATGTCTGTCACCATTTAATTTCAATGATAACTTCTTGTCCATAAATTTTTTCAGCTCAGGAGGGTGAGTTTTGCTCATGCTGTCTACTCAGCAGGCTCAGAGATGCTTTGAAACAGAATTAGCAGCCTTCTTGATCCTCCTTTTTTCTTTTTATATATCTCATTTATACTTGACCTCTCTATTCATCCTTTTCTGTCTTATTTGCCCTAAGTGGAGATTGTCTGGTGTAATATTAATTCCATGAACAATATTTTTTAAAGAAGTTTTAGTGGTTGCCTTAAATTCCTACAGTGTACCTTAGGGCTGGGCATGTAGCTCACTGGTAGAGCATTTGCCTAGTATGTGTGAGGCCTGGGGCTTTGATCACTAGTACTGAAAACAAATAAAAAAGCAACTAAAGTTATACTAACTCCTTTTGGTGAAATTCAGAAAAAATTACTTGTATATAGTTTCATTTCCTCTTTCCTTGTTTGTCCTACTGGTATTATACATATCACATATCACCACTATATATATATATTTAATTTTTTTTTTTAATTTCAACAATGTGCTGTTAAAATTGTTACTTTAATTGTATCTCTTTTAAAAAGACTTAGAGAAGAAAGAAAAGCAGCATGCATTTACAGAATTCATTAGATTTAAATTTATCATTTGTTATTTTCTTCATGTATGCTTAGGGACTTCAGTTACCATCTTCTATCATTTTCTTGTCCCAATGGAAAGCAAAACAAGAGAGAAAAAGGGCCCAGGAGCTTCCATGTCCCCTCAGTGGCATACTTCCAATGACCTCACTTCCTTCCACTAGCCCCCAACTCTTATGGTCACCAATTGTGTTCCAGGCTGACCACCAATCCTTTAGCATAAGGGTCTTTGGGGATTTTAAGATCCAAACTGTAATAGTCTTCCTCAAATATTTCACTATGGTAACAAAAAATAAACTAACTTTCAGAAGGTTTTTTGGGGAGGTAGTAAATCTAATTAAATGTAGCATAATGATATTACCATTTATAACATTATATTTAAATCTAAGATTCAAGACATTTTTATAAGCATGGATTAGCTTGGAGCATTTTCTTGAATTTATTAATAAAATCCCTTGTGTTTTCTTGTTGGGCCTTCTGAACACTCTCAGCGAGAGGATGGAAAGCTCTGGCTTTCTAGCTGTTTTTGCTACGCCCTGTTATGGGCCTAGGCTGAGCAGGGGGCATGGCTTGACATATCGTGAGAACCAAAACCGCTCTACTTACTGATTGGCTGCTGTCCACTATAAAGCGTTGTCCACGTTTTTAATAAATGAGTTCCAGCACCGTAGCCATCTGACTGAACTCCCTGATGCGGCTCTGAGTCTTTTGAAGGTGGTGGAAGAGGCGTTAGCAACTCCTATCTTCTCAGCTTTGTCCCTGCCGAGGTACGCTCTCCCCACCTTTCTTTGCTGGACAAAGAAAGGTCCATCTTGGGCCCACGGAGGGGGGCTAAAAACCTCGGCCCATTACCGTAATTTTGCTACATTTTCTTATGAGAAAAGACACACTTTGCTTCTGGGGAATAGTCTTTTCATGAATGACCCTATCATCCTAGACTTGAGAGAGTCATTGTTTTTCTGAAGGTAGAATAAACAGGAGAACTCCAGTGTTTGTTCTCGTATTGTGTTCTCTCATAGTCATTCCTCATTGTCTCATTTTCCAGGAAGAAGCCTCACCATCCCACCCCATACCCACATCAGTTCAAATAAACCCCTGTCATCTCAGGTTCCCAGGTTTTGCATTTCATGAGAGTGATTCTATTACCTATTTATTCAATTCTTTATAAATATAAATATGTGGATATTAATATTTATTTATAACATCCTACTATCTTGAGCCTTTCCAAAGCTGTACAGTGCTGCTCATAAAATAATTATTTGATAAATGCCCTCTCTGCTATTCTCAATTTGCTTTTTGCATATCTAGACAGACTTTCTTCTTTAAATATCTTCTTCCTTAAGTGGCAAATAAATAAATGGATTTTCTAAATTCCATATTACTGAAATTAAAATAGCCTACATTTCTTTCTTGTTTTGTACGTTAAGAGATTTCATTTGTCATATATCCAGCTAAGACAGACTTCATAGACCAATGACTTTATAAGTCACCTATGAGTGACTTATTCAGGCTAAGAATATGTCTTCCTCAATACTTATATCTTCAAAACAGGATTTTAGGAAAGTATCACTGAAATATATTTTCCTCACACTTTTGATTCTGACTCCTATAACAATTCTGTCAATGATTCAATGATGTTCTGTGTGTCCTAAACATACAAAACCTAACAGGAAAAAAATGTGTGATGAAATTAGTAACACAAAAACATTTTTCTGTTCCACATATTCTTTTGCTGATCATTTTGAAAAAAAAAAAAAAAATGTCAAGTTGGACCTAATGAATTAGATCACCCAGTTTCCTTTCCAGGCTCCTTCTAGAATGTCTTAAGATACTATACATGTAGGAAACCCAAAATCCTGTTCATAGACATTGTTGCAGCTACAACTCTGGATATAAACCAAGTTCCATCCATCAAATGCAATCTTTCAAGATATGAAAGCAGAAGACAGAGGTATAGGCCATTTTACTAGTTCCTAGGAAAATTAACTAATACCAAAAATTTGATCTCTTAACGTAAAAAAAAAATATATATATATACATATATATATATATATACATATATATATATATATATATTGTCTCACAGTTCTGGGTGTCCCCCCAGTCCAAACTCAAGTGTTGGCAGGGGCAGGACCATGCTTCTTCTGAGGTCTGGAGGGGAGAATTTTCTTTGCCTCTTCTAACCTCTGTGGAGACTATCAATGCTTAGTGCCCCATGGTTTGTGACACTATAATTCCAATCTCTGCCTCCACCTTAACACAGTGTATTCCCTGTGTCTTCATGCTGTCTTCCTCCTATGCATGTCTGTTTCTGTCTAAATGTTCCTTTGGTTAAGACACGAGTCACTTTGGATTAGTGCCCATCCTTATGACCTAATCATAACTATATGTACAAAGACTATTTCTAATCAAGGTGGTATCCTGAGTACTAGGGATAAAGACTTCAACATATTTTTTTTTTTTCTGAGAGCCAAAATTTGACCCATAAAAGCTACCTTCCTGGCAGTTTTGTCTTGTTTCATTGAGCAAGAACTGTTGTTGTAGACATCATCACACTTCTTTGTCCAGTCCGTTTGTTAGTATTGAGAAGAATTTATAGCCGTGACTTGCAACACCTGGTATCATAAGTATAAGTAAGTATTTTGGAAATTAAAAATTCCAGTTGTAATCTCAAAGGAAGTAGCTCCATGGCCAGTAAGTTATATAAGAATTTTTTTTTCTGTATACACTCATTCTAGATCTTGCTGCTATTAATTTTTATGTATACCTAGTTCCTTTAAAATACCTTGAGGGCTATACCTTACCTATATTGAGCTTTGACTGATAAATAAATCAAATTTTTCATGATCTTCAGATGTATTTTAAGCAAGAATTATACCATCAAGAGATCTTGTGTATGACTATTTTTTAATGGGTAACATGGAGCATAAATAACCTAGATGGTTGGTACTATCTGTACTAAAGCAATAACAGTTGGATTTTTTGTTTGTTTATTTGTTTTAGCCCAAGTAGAGTAAAAATTACCCCATTGTCACTAAAGTTTAGCTTGAGAAAATTAACAATTTTAAATGATTATAAGACACATTTTATATACAAGAATAGAAGAATATATTCGGTCATCCCAGTAGCAGTTGGAAATGCATATTTGATTTGACAGCATTTGAAAAACCCTTTTATCACCTCAAAATAACTTGTGGAAGATGTCCAAGTGTTAAAAACTGGTCACACAATTTTTTTGCATATAAAAATGTAATTTGGCTTATAAGAAAAATAGTTTTAGGTGGTATTGATTTAATTGTTGTCTGTCCTAAGTATTAATTATGGAAATTCCTGGTCCTGCAGTCTTCACTAACTTTTAAAGCTGGGAAGAAATTTTGCCACAAAACTAGAAATTGATAGGAATTAAATTATGTATGAGTGCTAATAGTATTATTATGCTAACGAGTGTTGTGGCACAATTTTCGTGAGTTTATACTTCCTAATTTGGTTTTCTGTACTCAATATCTTTATTTGCATACACGAGAAAAATGTTGTTTAGTTATATAGTCTTGAAGAGTAATACAGGTCTTTATTTAAGAAGCATTGTTTTGCCCATTTTCTCTGATCATAAAATTTCAGACATATTATTACATATATCATTGTGAAAACCTATGTACACATAATTTAGATAAATGTAAATTTACCTTTCAAAACGTTTGTGAATCTCTCAAGTTTATACTACTATAAGGAGGCAAATTATAAAGCAAACCAACTTCTAACTCTCCTCTGGCTCCAGATTATTATATTTCCTTTTATTTTTCTTTATTTAGTTTCTATATTACTGTATTTAGTTGTTTGTTTGCTCACTTATTTGTTCGTTTGTTTCATCATTTGAGAAAACAGAAAAATATCCTGAATTTAATATCATAATAAATGATCACTACTCTCAAAGTCCAGTCTTATTCCTACTCCATCATGGCCTAATTAAAAGATAGATAAGATTTTGCCCAGTAAACTTTTGGTATGCATGTATAATAATAATAGTATGCTGATTTTAGTTCTTTGGGATAAATATCAAGGAGTAGGATAGCTAGGTAATAGATGATCCATACCTAAACTTTTAAGGAATCTCCATATTGTTTTCCAAAGTGTATTAATTACTAAGTCCCACAAAAAAATGGGTAAGTGTATCTTTTCCCATACATCCTGGCCAGAAATTATATATATATATATATATATATATATATATATATATATATATATATATATATATTTAATGATTGCCATTCTAACTCGGATGAGATGACTCAATGTAGTTTTGATTCTCATTTCCCTACTTGCTAAGGATGTTGAACATTTTCATATATTTGTTGGCCATTTGCATTTCTTCTTTTTAGAAGTGTCCATTTAGTTTTTTTGTTTGTTTATTTGTTTGTTTATTGATAGCAGGGATTGAACTCAGGGATGTTCTACTAATGAGCCATATCCCCAGCCCTTGTATTTTTTTCATGTTGAGACAGGATCTTGCTAAATTAATTAGGGCCTTGCTAAATTGCTGAGGCTGGCAGCAAGTCTACAAGGATTGAACTTGGAATCCTTCTACTTCAGCTTCTGGAGTTGCTGGGATAACAGGCATGGTCTTTTGTCCATTTATTGAGTGGGATATTAGGTTTTTTTTGTGTGTGTTGAGTTTTTTTGAGTTCTTCATATATTCTGGCAATTAATCTCGTGCTGGAAGAGTAGCTGACAAACATTTTCTCCCACTCTGTAGACTCTCTCTTCGTGCTCTTAAACATTTCCTTTGCTGAGCAGAAGCTTTTTTAATTTAATTCCATCCCATGTGTTGATTTTTGGCTTTACATCTTGAGCTTTAGCAGTCTTATTAGGGAAGTCAGTGCATGTGCCAATGTGTTAGAACATAGCCCCTACACTTTCTTCTGGCAGTTGTAGTGTTACTGGTTTAATTGCTAGGTCTTTGATTCATTTTTAGTTGGTTTTTTATGCAAGAAAAAAGATAGGAATGTAGTTTCATTCTTCCACATATGGATATCCAGGTTCCTCAGTATTATTTGTCAAAAAGATTATCTTTTCTCCAACATATGCTTCTGACACCTTTGTTAAGGAACAGATGAGATGACCGTATTTGTGTTATTTTATCTCTGTGTCTTCTAGTCTATCTATTTGTTCTTCCTACATATTTTTACTCCAATATTGTGCTGATTTTGTTACTATAACTTTGTCGTATAATTTGAGATCAGGTATTATGATGCCTCCAATCTTGCTGCTGTTGCTTAGGAATCCACAATAATCAAGGTCTGAAACCAGTGTGGGTACTTGTCAGTAGACTAATAGGTAAAGAAAATGAAATGTGGGATATATACACAGTGGAGTTCTACTTAGCTATGAAGAATAATTAAATTATGTCACTTACTGGTAAATGGATAAAACTGAAGAACATAATGCTAACTGAAATAACCAGATACAGAAAGTCAAAATTAAATGTTTCCTTTCATATATGGAAGCTAAAAAAAAAATAGTAGAGAAGAGGAAAGTGATCAGAGAGAGAAGGAGGAGGAGGGAGGGGAAATACCTGGGAATGATATTAAGTCAAATTCTGTTGTTATATTGTGTGCATGTACAAAGAGGTAACAACAAATCCCATCATTATGTACAACTATAATGTGCCAATAAAAATATGGGGAAAAAACAAAGTTAAACAAACAAAAAAAAGGAAATAATTAATAAAAAGGGAAGTTTCCATGAAAATAAAAGGGTAACAATTGAGTAGGGAAAGGGAATTGAGGGGGAGAAAGGAGAGGTAGGAGAGGGGAAGAAGCAAAAAAATGAAATTGACCAAACTATATTATGTTCAAACCAGAATATACAACAATGAATTCCCTTTATTATGTATAACTATATTGCACCAATTTAAAAATAAAATAAACAAATAGAAGAAAGACCAGTAGCATAGAGGAAGAGGATCAGCAGGAGGGGAAAAGATAGTACCAAGGATTGAAATGGAGCAAATTAAATTATATACATTAATAAATGTCAAAATGAACCCCACTATTAACAAATATTTTAAAAGACAGATATGAATCAGATAGTTTCCTTATTAGAAAATGGTAAGTAAAAATACACAAAGGACTCCTCTTCTTTCTCTTGTGAAAATAAAAGCCTCTCCCCCACTGTCTTCACCTCATAACATAGACATCTTTTGCATTCAAGATTTATATTATTTTCAAGTATGATATAGAAAAGATAAGTACACTAAAAATTCAAAATTCTTACACCTACACTATAGTTTAGCTACATTTCTAGAAAGAAATTTAATGTGCATACAATTTAAAGTTGTGTTTTTAAAATAAAATTGAAATGATTTTGCAAAAATAAACTTGTTAGCTAAGTGAAATACACAACACCTGGCATATATACGTGATAAAATAGCATACAGGTAGTTTTGAGGAAATATGAACCAAAAAAAAACTAAAAATAGCAAAAATTGGAAACATGTCATCAGTGTTGGAAAACATGCATAAAATTTATTTTAAAAAAAAGGTGGCAATATATAATCAGACCACATATTGTGGGCTATGGATTCTTCAATTCTGCAGAAATTATTAAAATTTCTCATTTCACACCAATATCTATTCTTTAGTTTCTAGATTCTTTTTGTTTTGCACTACAAAACTTTACATATTAAAGATTATGAGTTGCCTATTCCCAATACCATTTGCAAAGCCTCAATCTCTAGTTGCCCAACAAATTATAACTAACATATGTTAAAGCCCTGACCACAAATACCACTGAAAACTGAGAGGAGAGAATATTTATACACATATGCTAGATAGACATGCACTTAACACATCAAGTTAACAGAAAATGTTCAGAGTGTTCTGACAAAGTCTCCTTTGTGGTACAGAATTAAGGGAAGACAGGATTCACCCTCCTAAACGGGTATGGAATAGCACAAAAGTCATGGTGAGTAAAATAAACCAGACTCAGAATATTAAGAGACATATGTCTTCTTTCACATGTGGAAGCTAAAAAGAAAAAAGGGCAGGGGAATTTTATGAAAATAGAAGGGATAGCAGGTCTGGAAAGGGAGTAGGGAAGAAAAAAAGGAGTTATTGGGAATTTAAATTCCAATTATGTGATGTGCATGATCAAATATATCACAATGAAACTCACTGTTCTGCATAGTTACTACTCATGAAAAAAAACACAGAAGGGTAGTAGGAATTAATGATATTATGGTAAAAGGTCATTATACTACATGTGAAACTAGTAAAAAAAAGTTCTTAAAAAATTTTTAAATTATAAATTGTAGGATTATAAAAATGTCAAATTAACCCAAAATAAAAAAATGTAAGATGAAAACAAAGAAGAGTTTATGTAACAAGATATTAGATTTTGATACAACCATCAAAATAGCTGCATTCAATATGAATTGAATGTAAATCCTGTAAACCAGGAACCAGCAAACTTTTTATGTAAGTAACTACTTTAGGCCTTGTTAGCCCTGTTGGTTTTGTCAAAGTTACTCAACTGTTTTCATTGCAAAAACACCCAACAATAATTTGTAACCAATGGTCATGCTTGTATTACAAGAAAACATAAAATTTTAACTAGCATGTTCCTAACTATGTAACTTAAAATAACAACAACTGGTATACTTGGGAAGATAAATAGATTTAAGATTACCAACAAAGCGGGGACTGGGGTTGTGGCTCAGCGGTAGAGCGCTCGCCTAGCACGTGCGCGGCCGGGGTTCGATCCTCAGCACCACGTAAAAACGAGGGCATTGTATACAACTAAAACAAATAAATAAATATTAAAAAAAAAAGATTACCAACAAAGATTTTAATATACCTTTCTAAATAATTTTACAGCAAATACAGAAAATTGGTGAGATTATCTAAGATTTAAATAATGCTGTGAACAAAATGATCTAACTGATATTTGTAGACCAATATTACCAAAAAGAATATAAAATATTTCAGGTGCAAATGGACAATTAAGATAGACCATATTAGGCAACATAAATCATATCTTAACAAGTTTAGAAGAATATAAATAATACCACACTATGTTTATGGAACATAATCAAATTATATAGCAACCAATGACAAAATTATCCCTGAAAAATACAAAAGCATTCTAACTAAACAACACACTTCTAAATAATCTATATGTCAAAATGAAAATTTAAACAAAAATTTAAAATTATTTTGAATTAAATGAATAAAATTAAATATAAAGTAAGTGCAATGAAGCTAAGTTGGAGTTTAAAGAGAAAATGTATAGCTTATAATACTTATATTAGAAAATAAGAAATAACATCATGATTAATAATCATAGATTCTACCTTGATGAAAGTAAAATAATAAAATTTCTAAAAAAATAATGGGAGAAAATCTGCATAAACTTAAATATGGCAAATCATTTTTATACATGACACCAAAAACAAAAACCATAAAAAACAAACAATAAATTGTACTTTGGAATTAAAATTGCTTCATGAAAAGCATTGTTAATGGAATAAAAAGATGAGTGCTATGCTGGCAGAAAATGTTTACAACCTGTATATGTGAAATACACATCATGGATAAAGATCTCAAATTTAATGATAAGAAAATAAACAGCTGCATAGAGCACAATTGTGCACAACTGTAATTCCAGTTACTGAGAGAGGAGGATTGAAAGTTTAAAGATGGCCTCTGCAATTTAGTGAGACCCTGTCTCAAAATAAAAAATAATAAGATCTTGGGGGTTAGTTTAGTGGTAGAGCATCCCTGTGCTCAATTCCCCAGTACTGTAAAAAGAAAGAAAAACTGGAAGGAAGGAAGGAAGGAAGGAAGGAAGGAAGGAAGGAAGGAAGGAAGGAAAGAAGGAAGGAAGGAAGGAAGGAAGGAAGGAAAGAAGGGAGGGAGGGAGGGGGAGGGAGGGAGGGGAGAGGAGGGAGGGAGGGAGACAGAAAGGAACAAAGGAAAGAAAATTAACATGGGCACGTTATGGTTTGAATGTGAGGTGCCGCCCATAGGCTCCTGTGTTAACGCAGGGACATTTGGAGGTGAATGACTGGATTGTGAGAGCTGTAACTTACTCAGTCCATCCTAGTTTGAATGGACTGACCAGATGGTAACTCTGGGCAGGTGGAACATGGCTGAATGTCACTGGGAATGTTTCCTGAAAGGGTTCATCCTCTCTGTGGTCCCTTCCTTTTTCTCTGTCCCTGTTTCCTGGTCACCATGAGCAGAGCATCACTCCTCTGTCACACCTTTCCACCATGATGTGTTGCCTAGTCTTGGGCCCAGAGCAATGAACTCCACCAATCTTGGACTGAACCTCTGGAACTATGAGCCAAAATGAACTTTTCATCCTCTAAATTGTTCTAATTGGCTCTTTGGTCACAGAGATGAAAAACTGAATAACTAGGGCATATTTCACGGAAAACACTTAACCAAAGAACATATATATAATAACAAGAAGGGAAAAGTGAATCAATATATATAAGTGACCCCCCATAAAACTACCAGTGGATTTTTCTAAAGAAGGTTTGCAAGCCAGAGGGAATGGAATTATCATTAAAATCCTGAAAGAAAACCAAGAATACTATACCCAACAAGCCTACCTTACATAAATGAAAGGGTGATTTAAAAAAAAATGCTTTTGAACAAGCAAGATTAGAAAGTTTATCACCACAAGATGTATCTTAGAATAAATGCTTAAGGGAGACATTCAAATTGAAAAAAATGCACAATATTTAGTAACATGAAAAGATATAAAAAGATAAAACTCATTGATAAAAGTACAGCATCAGTTCCAAAATACTCCAATACTGTAATGGTAGTGGAAAAAGCAAGTCTTTTTCTAGTATAATGGTTGAAAGGCAAAACTATTAAAAGTAACTAAAGGTACAATAATTTGTTAAGGGATTGAAATCATAAAAAAGATGCAAGGTATTGAGGTAGTATAGAAGAAATAAGGATAGGTAGAAAGAGACAAATAGGGAAGGAAAAAAGGACTATAACCTTTAATCTAAAAGCTCCAGAAACACCCTCACCTTCACCCCTCACACCTATTTTCCTCCAGATCTGAATTCTTAAAAGGTCTAATAAATCTTAGTCCTATAAATCCTGTTAAATATTGCTTACATACTTTGTTAGTTTAAAGATATATGTTTAGACTGATTAAAAGAAGCTTAAATAGAGAGGTGGTTAGAGACCCTGGGTAGGGGTACAGTCCAAGTGCTGTATATAAACTAGACAATATCAACCTGAAGATTCCGAGCAGACCCACATCACTGTGGCTCACTCTGTGATCCACAATTACAAGAATCAGGCTTTTTAGCCTGACAACACCCCCTTATGCTTCTCATATTCACTATTTACAAGGTTTCCTTTAAAAGAGACCCCCCACCGAAACACATCCCAATGGAGAATTCCCATGCTGTATCTCCCTTTGAGTGTGCATCCTGCTCTGTTTTTTGCCTTCCTGAATAAATTTCCTTGCTTTCCTAAATAAGTCTATACTTCTGCCACTTGTGGTACACCCTAAAACTCTTACCTGTGGTATACAACAAGAATCTACCAAAGCTCCCTTCTGGGACCTCCT
Organism: Tamias sibiricus; assembly: GCA_025594165.1. Classification (NCBI taxonomy): domain Eukaryota; kingdom Metazoa; phylum Chordata; class Mammalia; order Rodentia; family Sciuridae; genus Tamias; species Tamias sibiricus. Next base: position 64,275,938 of record CM046668.1, read on the forward strand.
CCTTGGACCTCATCTGGTGATATTCTGACATCAAAAACATTAAAAAAAAAAAAAAAAAAATGGAGGATGGGCAGTGAAGGTGTAGTTTCTATATATGACCAAACTTAAATTATTATCAATGTAAAATTGCCTGTTATGTTTTATGTAAACCTCTAGGTAACCAAAAAGCTAAGCTTATAATAAACATATAAAAGATAAAAAGGAAATATCCAAAGTAAACAACTACAGAAAGCCATGAATTCACATAGGAAGGAAGCAAGGGAGAAAGAATGGAGCAAAGGATTGAGAAACAATTAACAAATGGCACTATCCAGTCTTTATCAGCAAATATTTTGAATATAAATGGATTAAATTATCCAATCAAAATTTATAGTGGATGAATGAGTAAAAACCAAGAACTAACTCTATGCTGCCTATAAGAGAATCATTCCATCCTAAAGGACATTCGTAGACCAAAATGAAAGGAAAGGAAAAAGATATTCCATGCAAATGAAAACCAAAAAGAGAACAGAGGTAGCAATGCATACATGAGACAAAATAGACTTCTGGTCAAAAACTGCACAAAGACACAAAGAAAGGTACTACATTGTGATAGAGGGGTCAATTAATCAAGAAAATATACCCATTGTAAGTATATATGCACTCAACACTGGGGTACATAAATATATGAAGCAAACTTTAAGAGATCTGAAGGGAGATATAGACTGCAAAACAATAACATAGGGAATTTCAAAACCTGCTTTCAACGATAGATCATCTGGACAGAATATCAATAAGGAAACACTGGACTTGAATTACACTTAAAAACAAATGCACATAACAGAGATATACAGACCATTCTACCCAACAGCAATAGAAAGCACACTGTTTTCAGACATACATGAAAATTTTTTAGGGTAGATCAAATGCTAGGCCATATAAAGCCTTAGCACATTTTAAGATTAATATGATATAAATTATCTTTTCCGACCATAGTAGTATGAAACTAAAAATTGAGGAAATTTTACAAATAATTGGAAATAAAGACATATGCTCCTAAACAACCACTTGTTCAAATAAAAAATAAAATATTCTTCAGATCTTCAGGCAAAAATGGAAACACAACATGTCAAAACTTACGGGATATGGCAAAAGACATTCTAAGACAGAAGTTTGTAGCATTAAATATCTATATCAAATACTATTCTTCAATAAAAGAAATCAGACTTCTTAGAGAAGTGGTTGATTTCAGAGATGAAACAGGGTATTCCAATATAAGCCTGGAGCAACTAGTGGTCCAAAAAGCAAAGAAGTTCTTAGAAAAGCAGGAAAGAATGACAACATGTGCAAATGACATAGGAGCCAAACTTTGAGAGGCATGCAGGGTCAGAACACTAGGAAAAATTGAGCAACAATATAGTAACAATGGCTTTGGAGTGTGATACAAGAATGAAATAAACATCCATAAGTCCATATTGATATAAATAATGACTGAAGTAATAAAGGGGAAGTAAGAATATCTCATAGAAACACTACAGTTTATAAGTGTAGATGGAATTGGGGAAATAGAACATTATCATTAGAACACCACATTAAAAATTCCTGCAGACAAAATCTACCAACAAATGCTAAAATAATGGGTGAATGTTTAAGAAGTAAGATATTTGCATAGTCTCAAAGCATCTCCTCCCAATATGTATTAATTATGAAGCAGAAAAATAGTAACATTATAATGGGGAAAACTGCCAGACACCAATTTAACTAAATGGTCAAGGTTCACATAACTGGTAATAAAGTCTTACCAACATGATGAAAGGCCTGATAATATGCACTAAGAAAGCACACGGCCCCTATGAACTCTTCCTTAAGATGTGGGAACACAAACTAATTATGGAAAAAAAAAATGAATCAAACTCAAATTAAGGGACAGTCAACAAAACAACTGACCACTGCTCTTCAAAACTGTTAAGTCCATAAAAATTGAAGAAAAACTAAAGAACTGTTAGGAATTAAAGAACCTGAAGAGATAGGACTAGTAAATACAATAATGGATCCTTGACTAGTTCCTGGGATGTTAAAAATGGATATTAAAAACTAGTAAAAATAAATGTAATTTAGAATATTATTTATAATTTTGCCATAATCTACATGAAAAGTTAACCTTAAGAAAAACTAGGTGAAGGGTTATTGGTAACTTTATACCAGTTTTGTAATTAATTGGTAAGACTAAAGTATTTTAAAATATAAAAGATTTTTTTAAATCATATGAAGTAGAATTCTAGGTGGATTAGAGAGGAAAAACTATTATGAGTAAAGCCCTAAGCACAACATCCATCCTCTAGTATATCCAGAGATTCCTAAATCCTAAATCCTGAGGAACGTGAATTGGAGTCCATTAATTCCATGAATAGTGTGGGTTTTACATATCCTAGGTTCATCCACTTCCTCAAGGATGCTGGTCCTCTTATTGGAGAACAGCATTGATAAACCAGGCTCTAGATATTAGGTGTTCTTATTGCTACTGGGGTATCATTGAGGAACTAGGAAATACCTCTTTTCAATGTTAACTTCCTAACACATAATTAACCATGGAGCAGGAAGATATTTTCCCCAGTCAGGAGCCTAAAAATGAGTGCTAGGGTGTTTTTTACCATTGGCCAAACAGAAAGAGCATAGAAATATGACAAAACAAATATATACATGTATATTTGTTTTCTAAAAATTAAAAAAGGAAAAAAATATAATTGGAGGATGTTAAATATAAAATGTATTGAATGTCCAGCTAAAGTGTGACCTTACATTGAAAAGCAACAAGTTCACCAAAGTTTTGGGATTAAAATATGGTAAATAAATCCTTTTGCTCTGACATATTTCTTCATTTAAGTCTACTCTTCTGTGATGTAATAGCTGTAAATTGATCCTTTGGGTTTAAGAATATATTTTTTATCCTTTGTGTTAGCATTTTTGTCACTGTGACCAAGACACCTGACAAGAACAACTTAGCTGTTGCCGCCTGCAGCTGCCGCCCACCTGCAGCAACGATACCGCGGGAAAGAAATCGGAGGCAGACTGGGAATAAGTAGGTTCTTTTTTTTTTTTTTTTAATTTTTTTATTTATAATTTTTAATATGTACAACTCATAGTGCATGTATTTAGCATCTTTTTACATACAATTGTTTGCATACAGAGTATATTCGTACAATTCAGGTCTTCAATCATGCATTTAGGAAAATGATATCCATCTCATTCAAACACCTTTTCTTTTCTTTTTCCTTTTCTCCCTCTCCCTCCCCCCCCTTGCTCCCTCCCTTACTCTCCCTTCCCTTTGACCATTCTATTCTTGCTTCTTCTGCTGACTTCTCTCTCCAACTCCAACAACCTCTCCAATTCCAACTCTAACAACCACCTCCCAAGTTCAACTCCCCCTGGTTAAATACTCTTCATCTTAACCAGTATACACGTGTCACAAGCTTAACTTACAGGTGCGTTACACAGTGTTCACAGGCACAGAAATTTTCTTAGTTGATTACATTAAGGTCAGGAGAAAACAATTAAAGGCTTCCTCTTTGGCTCTCAGCCAGCCGCCATCTTAGCTACCTCCTCATTAAGGCTCTTACACTTAGTGGAGGAGGAATTTATTTTGGCTCATATCTCAGAGAGATTCAGTCCATGGTTGGCTGAATCTATTTTTGTATATGTGGTATCATCAAAAAAAAAAAAAAAAAAAAAAAACTGCTATTAATGTAAGAGATGAAGTGATTAGGTTATGTGACTTGTAACCTAATCAGTGGATTAATCCATTTAATGAATCAATAATGTAAATGGATAACTGGGTGGTCACTATAGGCAGGTGGGGTATGGTGAAGCAAGTGGGTCACTGGGGATGTTCCTTGGGGATATTTTGTCCCTGGATCCTTTTCCTCTCTCTCTCTCTGCTTCATGGTTGCCACACAGTGAGTAGCTTTCCTCCACCACACCCTTCTGCCATGATGTTCCATCATTACCTCAGGCCCAGAACAATGGAGTCAGCCAACCATGAACTGAATCTCTGAGATATGAGCCAAAATGAATTCCTCCTCCTCTAAGTTGTTTTTGTCAGGTGTCTTGGCACAGTGACAAAATGCTAACACAAAGGATAAAATATATATTCTTAAACAAAAAGGGTCAATTTGCAGCTATTACATCACAGAAGAGTAGACTTAAATGAGGAAACATGTTATATCAGAACAAAAGGATTTATTTACCATATTTTAATCCTAAAGCTTCGGTGAACCTGTTGCTTTTCAATGTAAGGTCACACTGTTTATCTGGACATTCAGTACATTTTGTGATCTAGTTCCAGTATTTTCATAGTAATGACCTAAGTCCTTCTCGCATATACATTGCCCCCACACATCCTGGACTGTGCCCCATTCTTTTGCCTTTGTGTCCTTACTTGTACTCTTCCTTCTACCTAGAAACATCCTGCTGATCAAGAAACCACCTGGTCAAGTCCACATTGCACAACCCCTCCCCTCTAATGTCTGTTCACTTTTTTCTGAATTAATTACATCTCTCCATCCTGTGAACTCTTGATCTCTTTCATGTTCTAACTTCTGATCTTGCGGTTTGTATCCTGTGTATTCCCACCCAATAATAACTGTGCTCTTTAGAGAGAGGAGGGAAGTCTTACCTATTCATCTTTACACCCAGAGGGATAAATATTATTTTTATTACTTAAGGTGTTCTTCCTATAGATATGTAGAATAATTTAATGAAATGTCAAGAATTATAAGTTTAACAAATTACAAATTAACAAATATTTCTACTATAGAATCTCTCCAAAATGGTCAGATTTTCTTGATCAGAAATTTGGACAAGGGAAGATCATATTATCATTTAAGTGAGCACAGTTCTATCCCCAGAAAATTCTGGTGGGAGTTATTAAGTCTGTTGCTAGGGGAATTGCTAGCAAATTGAGTCCAGAAGGGACCAGTGGGCAAGGGGATGTTTGCTGATAACTTACAATAGCCACAGCAGGAATTGTATTCCCTTTTATTAGTCCCTTGAGAAGAGAAAAACTGAGAAGGAAAGAATGTAAGATCTTAAGCTAAGGGGATTTTCCTCTACCCAAGAGAGTTGCTGTACTTTCTTAGGGGCAAAGGGGAATTGGGGGCCTATTCCAAAGGAAGGAAGATTCAGAAAGTGGTTGAGATGCCAGCCAAAGGCCTTTAACTGTGTTCTGACTTACTTTTATGTTGAAAGAATGGATGGTGGGATGCTTACAAGGCCATTGTAAGTAGAGTAGACCATGGCACAAAAAGGTAATGTTATTGGGCAGAGACCAAGGATGCATCCTCTGGAGAGCATAAAGAGGATCCAAAAATGACTCCACAATTCTGTGGATTCTGTGTCCTTCTTTGCAAGAACTACTCTCAACTTTCTTTCTCCCTGAGATCCCAATCACTCTGAGTCTGTGGTCTCTGATCAGTCCATATTATGTCACCCTTTTGATGCTCCTCTTTGTACTTTCTCGATCTTTTAATAGATACTACTCCAATATAGGTTTCTTTTTACCTGCTGAATATCCAGGTTGGACTGGTATAGTAGACATCAGAGGGGTTCAGCAAGGGACTATAAGGAAGGAAGTTCTTAAATGTGACCAAGGGTGAGGTTCTCCATTCTGTGGGGGAACCCAATATGCATCCTTGTGATAGGCCACCAAAAGGAAAGCATTCAGCAACATGTGAGCAATCTGTAAAGCTAGAGGTAGCTCTATCAAACCCTGGAAGTAGAGTCCAGGGCAGGCACTTGAGTGAAGATAAGTTGTAGCAGACTTCTTTTCTCCTTTCATCTTTGATGCTCTGGACCATGTTACTAATAATTTTATTAACCTCTTTTACCTGGAATATTACCAATATACAAATATTTCATAAAGCTTAAAAGTATACTTTAATGACCTATTGAATAAATACCTGTTAAACTCTTGTTAAAGAAATTTAACATTAGCAGGACTTCAGAAGCCTTCTGCAAGTCCCTCCCCAAACAAATTCCTTTTCTTCTCCCTTGAGTTGCTACCTCACTGAATTTTATGGAGTTTTATTTTAGCTGTATTATTTATAGTTTTTAATTATATATCCCTAAACAATACAGCTTAATTTTGCTTGATTTTTTTAAACTTAATATAGGTGAGATAATGACTATTTATTGTACTATATCATTTTTTAATTCAATATTGTGCCCTGTGAGGAACTCTGGATGTACCCATAACTTACTGTGCTCATTTCATCATGGCATTTCATTGCATGTCATATTAGAGCATATTCATTCCATTCCTAATGGACATTCAGACATCCTTTTTGTTAATTTTATAAGAAGGAACACAAAGGCTGCAACTTTGTCTCCAGCTATCAAAGAACTTTTTTCTGTATTTCTAAATCCAGATCTTGAGGGTTAAATATTGGAAATCTGTGTGAAGTATATGTGTCTGAGTATATCAACCTTAAGAACATTTGCTGTGCTAGATATGTGAAATTTGGTACTATTTGTTAGAAAGAGAAAGGAAGGAGTCCTGTCAGGGTTATACCATATGACATTATAATCCTAAAACAGGCATTCCTAGCCTGCATGCATAATAACTGAAACATGTTTTTTAAAGACTAAAACACCAGAGAAGCATGGATTGAACTTCAGAACCATTGCTAACTTTTAACACATTTTACATTAAACATTATTATTTTAAGCTTCACTTCTGTTTCCCAAATCTGTTTTAGAAAAATTTCTTCTCTATGAGGCACCTTTTTAATAAAAGAGTGGATATAGCAAGTGTCTAATAATGGCAAGGTAGACATATGAAGACTTTCTGGAATATTTGATGTAATCTCTCCTCTAAGTCCTTATTAAAGAAACTTAATAAGCACACAGGCAGTGTCTCTTGTGAAGAATATACAACATAGCTGAGAAGTAATGCAAAAGATACAGTTTAGCTTGGAAGATCCTCAAGCCCTAGAGAATAATGCTGTGTTTAGGTCAGTGGAATTTAATAGAAAGGAATGAGTTATTTGTCCCTTTTCTTGTACCTAAGGGCACCAAACATCAGTGAGTTCTCTAATTCAAACTATTCTAACAACAGATGTTTATGCTTTGAACTTCCATATTAGTCCATTCCATAGCAAGTGAGAAACTTTACTTAAAAATATTTAAGGCAAATAAATAAATTAAATGATATATATGCAAGGAAATTCAGCCCTAACTGATTCAGGCTGGTCTCACACTGACCCAAAGCCTCAAATGGTTTCTGATTACATTTCTATTCCTGCCTCTTTCCCTTGCTTTCTGTCTCTGCTTCCTGTTGCACATAGATTTTCTCCATATGGCAGAAAGGTGACTGAAGGATACCCCAAACTGTATCCTTACATCCAACAAAAAATCCTCATAGAGGCCCCTGACTCTGCTTAGTAGCCAGAGGAAAACACACAGGATCATTATCCCCTTTACACAGGGATCTGACCAAGAAACACAAGAATTTAATCTTGGCCAGCAAGAAAGTAATAATGTAATTGAGGGTGGGAGACCCAAGCCACACTAATAATGTGATACGGGGTGGGTACTTTTGGTCACATAGTTGGACCTCCTAAGAGACTGAAAACAACTCAGACATGAGGGCACCCAACTATTTATTTCTATGGGATGGAGGCCTGATAAAGTCTAGCATCCAGGGTCAGGCAAGTTTCCCTGGTTAGCAATACTCCTCCATTCATATTGCCACACTGTGATGCCAGTCAAATAACTCTGTCTTTAGAGAGTCATTGGAAGATTGGTGTTTGGTACTTTTCCCTGATTCAGCCTTATGCATCTCTTCACCTGACTGATCTTAATTTGCATCCTTTCCCTGGAATAAACTGTAACTGTGAGTATAATAGTTTTTCAGTGAGTTGTATACTTTTAGAGAATTACTCTAGATACAGAATGTGTTTTGGGGGACACGACTTCCAACTTTGGTGACAGAAGTTAAGGAGGATCTTGTGATCTGTATTCCCTCTAACTTCATAGTTGGAAAAACTCTATAGGGAAAATGTTCAGGTAGTCAAACATTGTAATTAACATACAGAAACAGCCCTCCAAAATGATTTATAGATTTACCACTAAATATCTGACTTAGAAACATCCTTAGTTCACACTGTTATTGGGAGATAGGTGTTCTCACATTTCCTAGATACAAGATTCTTATTAAATGTTTGGGAGAAACGTATACCTTTCTGAGCAGGGACCTCAACCTGAGGTAAAACGAGGGATAGATAAAGTACTAACTTGGTTAGTTAAAATACTTTGGGCCAGGCTCAGTCATGCACACTTAAAATTCCAGCTACTCTGGAAGCTGAGGCAGGAGGATTGTAAGGTTGAGGCCAGTTTCAGCAACTTAGTGAGACCCTGTCTCAAAATAAAAAATAAAAAGTGCTGGGGGCTCAATGGTAGAGTAATCCTAGATTCAATCCCAGCACTTTCCCCACACTAAAAGCAAAACAGAAACAGAAAACTAGAGTATAAACATATACCATATGTATTATATAATTATTAATGAATATTAAGGAAGGAATAAGAACTTAAAACATGTATTAATATTTTCTAACTTATTTACTTCTTACTTTACCACAGATAATTAAATGACTATAATAGACAAATTTAGAAGTCATCAAAAAGAATGTAAATGCTCCCATTTGTGGGAACTCATACAGGAAAGTGAAATTTGAAATCTAATAAATCTCTCTTTAAATACAAGTTGATAAAGGCTCAATAACTTAAAAAGCAAACAAACCATTATTAGATGGATAAAGCTGAATGGAAGTAATGATAAGGACCCTTTTATTCACAACCACATAGGACAAAACTCCATCATACATTTAGGAAAAAAATTGTTGTAGTTAAGAATGAAAGAAGAAAAGGAAGCCTACTGAACCAACAATAGTTCTTTTGAATTTTCTTATTAAAGGTTATCATTTTAGCCAAGAAACACTAAAAATTGATAATAGCTTTCTGCCATAAATTATTCACAATTTCTTGAATTATCTGTGTAGTAAAATACATGGAGTTTTCATTTTATAGAGTGGTCCTCTGTACAGTTATAAGTTAAACAATTTCCTGAGTATCACTGTAAATATGTAGTATATTTATTTAGCTCAAAGATATACATATTTTTCTTATTTCAACATTATAATGGTAATCTTATTCCTGGTTTTAAAAAACATATTTTTTAAAGCTATTATCAATTCAGTGGTTTCTATTGTAGTCAATGGCATCTTACAAGGAAACATTTATATCGAGTTAAATGGAGTGTAGGAAATTTTTATGGTAAGAGGCTATTGTCAGCAGACCTCTATCAATGTGTTATATCTGATTATACCTGATAGAATTCTGCCTTAAAAATTGTTAATATTTGGAAGTCCTACTCATTACAGAAAAATAACTAAACTCAATGAACGATATTATTTTCTAAAATTTGTGGTGATAGTGTTTGAGCTACCAAGTTTAAATTTAAGGAGTCCAATAATCACAATCTTGATTTTCCCACTGTAGGTTCCCTTTGGTGGCCTCATTGATTCTCATGGTTTCACCATCTACTTGAGAATAATGATGGCCAAATCTTGGCTCTGCATATCAGAAATCCCTTCTGAGATTCAGAGCCCTGTATTCACTTCTCTATTAGACATTTTACTCATTCACTTATAAACATTTTATGAGATTCTATTATGTTCTATAGGCAAATCAAACTCAACACAAACAGAACTAATTCAATATACTGTTTTTAGAAAATAGCCAGCCTTCTATATCCTCTGTTCTGAGGATTAGATAAAACAGAGGAAGTTATCACTAATCATTCATAAAACTTAACCAATTAACCAAGTGGTATTAAGTCTGTTACCTTACATGATGATATCTCATATTCATCATAACCTCTCATTTATTACTACTGCCTTGGTTAAGTTTCTCTTCATCTGTCTTAGGGACAATGGAAGACACTTCCCAACTGGTCTTTCAGATCAAAAGTTTATTTTTGTTAAATTTATTTCAAAACCCATGAATTCTTTGCCTTAGATAGTAATGTCACTCTTAGACTACATATCAGTCAGATCCATCTATATGCTGACTTATTAAATGTGGCCAAATGCGCCCAGGTATTGATACTGTTCCTAATTACTATATGGGAAGACTAAAGGCTATGCAACTTACATTACTAACAAGGGGAAAATCTAGGATTAGAAAACAATTTTTTTTTTAATCTCAAACTAAGACTTATTTTACTGTGCTGCAGAGTCTTCTTGCTATGTCACTGGCTAACAAATAGAAAAAAAGGAAAAAAAAAAAAAGAGGAATGTGGCAATAAGGGAGGAATAGACATTTCCTGTAGTTACAGAAAAAGGATTTTTAAAGGGCAATTTGAGCAGTGGTACATATGCACTTTAACACAATTACTTAGGAGTATAATTTAGTTGATCATGGAATGAGGTGGCATGAAATACACATCAGTGGCACATTTCAGTGCACCAGCCACATTATGTGAAATTGCCTGGTGTTGATATTGATGGGAGAAGGAACAGCAGTGAGCATATCCAAATATACTAACAGGATGCTCTCTAAGTCAGGTGCCAGAGCAGTTGGCCATCCCTTTAATACATGAAGGAGAAGGAAAAAATGCTCATGGCTCGTTTAAATGTTAAATTCATGATAGAATGTTTCTCTATTTCTGAGAGAGCCAGCAGGTAGCCTGTCAGAGCACTTAAGGCGTGTGACAGCTGAGAGTCAGACAAAACTGGCAGACGTAAGTGTGGTCTGAGAGAATATAGCTTTCAGATAAAGAGCAGTCTTTTCAGAGATTAAAAAAATGTACAGTATTGAAGACAAGTAAAGCTATCTAAACAGAGAGTCTGAGGAGCATAAAAGATTTGACATGTTTTTGACAGATATGTCAGAGAATTAAACATCGCAAATTAAAATTAGTAGGTAAATACATGATTTAATTATTAGAAAGTTGTGATTTTTTGTGTATTTGAAAGTATATTATTAAATTATTTACTAGAGTCGTTAACCATGATACAAACATTAATAAAACAAAATATTTAGAATAAATAAATGCTAGTCAGAATGCTGACAGGGACGACAATGCAGACAGTTAACACGTTTGAAGAAACCAGGATGATTACACAGCCTCTCACCTGATGGCAAGGCCTGGCAATGATGAGCAACTCTTAAGAAGGAAATTAAAAATATGACCAGGTGTTGTTTGCAATGCCCTTGAATTCTTGGAACTCTTTGAGAAATCATTTCTTTATAGCTTATTATTCTCTATAATAAGAAAACTGAATAAAAGTAAAAGTACCAGATAATTCCATTTATTTTTTTAATATTTGGTCTAGAAACTCATTGCATGACTTTCATCATATTAAGTTTACATTTCTAATTAATTTTTAGTTCCACATTACTTCATTTTAAATAAGAAAGATTAATAAAACACACAAAACGTTATCTTTTTTATTTCTCTTAGAAAAGCTCAGCTGAATAAATTCTGTGTGAAAATACAGTCATTTTCATGTTTTAGTATCTTCCAAATCTCATCAACAGAGCTGGGAAACTAATTTCCTAATTACCCATGATTTTGTGCATTCTCTTAGTCCAAGGACTCTCATACACCTGACTGCAGAGGGCAGGAAACTGTGTCCCTCCCCAGGAAGCTCTGGATAGGCAGCAACTCTGTGCTCCTATGCACTTCTTCACTCACTGTGTTCTCCATGCATGCATCCTGAGTCTCCCTGAAAAATCACACAGACCAGAGAGTTCCATAGACTGGTACTTTCAGAGGTATCAGTTATCTAGGAAACCTAACTTCTGAACTGAGTGGTTCAGATACTCTGTCAGGTGATGCAAATTATGTGGCTTGTCCTCATTAAGATAGAAAAAATGTAGCCCCTAGTAGTAAGGAGGAAGTTTGGGGGTAAGTGAAAGTCTTAGCGGAAGTATTAATGCCAAAAGATAGGTAGGGAAAAAATAGATGGTTTTGACTGATTATTCATTCCATAAGTAATGATTCTCTGGAGTATAAAGAAGCAAATTAAACTATGTCTTTTTTCTTATGTATTAACAATTCTCTGTAGTACTTGCATGTCCTCAACCTGCAGTGACCTTTGTTACATGAACTAGCTCTATGTAGATTCAGAAAAATTCATCTGTGAAATATAAGTGGGATGAAATGGCAGCCCTGTGGTCACTCTGATGTCCCTGGTGGACAAAATGATCAGAGAACTGTTACTAAAGTGAGAAGGCTGGTCAGCAAGTGATCAAAGAGCCACAGTGTTAGGAGGCCCAGATGACAAAAGCAATGAAACCACAAGGCTCTAGAACCCGAGACAGTAGTTATGGCATAGCTTCACACCTGATCCTACCCACATTAAGCTTCTTACAGGAGATGGCAGTGGATTAATTGGTCTAAAATGGTGATACTCTGTGATTTGTGGAACAAACAAAAAATTTTAGATAATGCATGCTTGAAATAAATTTGACTAAAAGGGGAAAGAAATCAGGAAAAAATAAAAGAGGGGAGGAGGGAAAGTAGAAAGGAAGAAAATTAAGGAGGAAGAAGGAAATAATATAAAAAACAAGAATACAAAGAGGAAAGAAATACATAAAGACAGATAAATGGGAAAAGGGAGGAAGGTATGAGGAATAACCAGTTGAGAGCTTATTATATTTATCATACTTTACATATATTTACAACTTATATAAATCTATTCTTTATGTATGCAGTATTGTATCACAATTTTATATGTAAGGAAAATGAGGCTTGAGGAAGCTGACAAAGTTCACACATCTGACAAATGGTGGAACAGGAGCTCAAATCCACAAAAGTTAATTCTAATATAAATTATAATACAATCAAATGAAAAGCTCATGCTCTAATAGATGTCCTGAAAGCACAGAGGAGGGAACAATCTGTTTCCTAGAACTCTTTTATTTGTCTGTTTATTTTTGATTGATTGATTGATTGATTGATTGATTGATTGATTGATTTTACCAGGGATTGAACCCAGGGGTGTTTAACCACTGAGCCACATTGCCAATATTTTTTATATTTTATTTTGAGACAGGGTCTCACCAAGTTGCTTAACGTCTCACTAAGTTCTGAGGCTGGCTTTGAATTTTTAATCCTCCTGCCTCAGCTTCCCTAGCCACTAGGATTACAGGAATGTGCCATCATGCCTGGTATCTGTTTCCTAGGACTTTCACAGTTAAAAGTGGGGAATTTTTGGTTGAGTATGTTTAAATTCATTTCCAAATCAATCTGTTACGTTATTGCCTTATGCAAAGAGCCATAACTATTTGCAAATTTCTATTGTGAACTGAAAATATTTCCTCTTGGATAATATGTATAAGTCATCAGTCTGGATTTAGATATATTTTTCTGTAGCATTTTGCTCCTTTTATTTTGGCGATTCTTGATAAATTTACCTCAAAACTGATTCATACTTCTCATCTAGCAGCTACTCATCCCATATCTTTCTGTTTAAACTATATAATTGAAATAAATTATGTTGTTATTTAGGGAGTATTTAGTATTTATTTAAGCATAGTTTTGTGGTATGTAGTTATTCAATAAATATTTAAATAGATATTATATGTACATGAGGAAAACACTAAAAGGACACAAATGTATAGCAGGAGATAAATAGAAGTGTCCCTCCTACTACTGTTTTGGCCATTTGGTTAGGTTTCCTAGAAGCAATTGTGTTTCCAATTTTAGCATACTCTGTGGATGATATTCAATGCATCAGCAAGCCTGCGAAAATATAAATAGAGAAACACACACATGTGAATTGTGACTTGCCTGTCTTAAGCCTTTCTTCACCTAACTATAGATCTAGAAAATAAGTTCATTTTATCACATATAGTGCTACCTACCTCTTTATTTTGATGCCAATATATTATTCCATTTAATAGATTGTCATTCATTTCTAGATAATGCCTCCATTCATAAATATTTAAATTATTCACATTCTGTACTATAATACAGGATACAATAATATAATCATGTTATAACATACATCTTTGTATGAGTGTCACTTGGAATATGTATAATTGTGGAATAATTTTCTATAAATAGAATTGATGAGTGAAAGGATAATTGCAATTTTTGATAAATATTTGTGAATTGTTTTCTTGAACTTTGAACAATTCACATTCCTTCAACAATTAATGAAAGTAATTCCATCAGGACACCAGTGTTTTATGATGTTTGATTTTGCGAGGAAAATAAGCCAAAAGAAAATCTAACACACTAGAGATTCAATATTTTTGAATTTTTCAATGAATACCTTAAACATCTTTTTATAAATTCTTTAACTGTATTACCATTGGACTGCCCACTGGGGCTGCCCTAAATGGGTGTGTAAGATGCACTTCTGTGTGAATGTCTCCTCTAAAATTTGCCTTGTTATTGGTCATTATCTATTATTTGCAAGCACTCTTTATATATTATAAATATTTGTGTATGAGAATATTTGTGTATGAGAAATATCTCAACTGATAAATTGTCTTTCAACTTTTTTGTTTTTCTTCAGTTTGTTTCATAATTCTATGAAATGTAATTTATCACTCTTTTGGTTTTAATAGTTATATGATTTTGTGAGTTAGGACACACTTCCCTATTCCAGTAATATAAATTTATTTATTTCATATTGTTCTCTATAATTTTCATGGTTTCATTTTTTCATAGTTTAATGTTCGACTTAGAAATTTTTTTTAGATCTTAGATGAGAGAAAACTATTTTCCTGCAAGCTTACTCAATTGTGTCACTACCATTTATTAAATAATTTATGTTTTCTCTTCTGCTGCATGTTATTCTCTATCATAGACTACACTTTTAAATGCTTGGATCCATTTCTGATATCTCTTCTCTGTTCCATTGACCTGCCTATTCATGCATAGTAACATCATTTCTTAATTACAGCAATTTGAAAATTGTCCCCTTATGACTGTTTCAGGGTTTTTAAAAATATATTTACCTATTAATTATTTCCATATAAATTTCAGGATTATCTTGCTTAGGTTTTCAGATAAGGTCTGTTGATATTTTGAGTAGAGAATATTTTATTTACATATTAATTTAGGAGACAAATGGTATCTTCTTGCACAGTGTTTCCATGAAAAGAGAGGGTAAAGTTTCTGTTTCAATTATCTTTTTCAACTGTCAATGTTTATATTTTTTCTTATTGAAAATATCTCATTAAGTTTATTACTAGGATTTTATTATTTTTGTTGTTGTTATAAATGGGATCTTTTGAACTAATATTATTTTACCTACTGGTTTTGTTTATCTTCAAGAAGGCAACAGATTTTGGTATATATTAATTTTATATTCTGATACATTATTGAATTATTTTTATTCATAGTCCTTTTGTTTTGGTTAATTATCTTGCATTTTCAAGTAGACAAATTATAACATCTGCAGCTAATTATATTCTTATGTATTTGTGTACATTTTTTTCTTGTCTATTTTCATGTCTAGTACTCAAGGGAAAAAAAATTTACAATCTGGAGGTTAATAAGCATCCTTGCCTTATCTCTAATGTTAATAGAAATTTTTCTAGTATTTCTAAATAATCACACTGCTGGTTTTGGTTTGAGGTGAATATATAACTAATTTTTAAGTTGTTTTCAGCCAGAAATGAATATTATCAAATGTCTTTCCATCTGAGATGGCATGAGTTTTGAGATGGCATGAGTATTCTTTTAAGTTTTATTAAAACGGTGATTAGTAAACATGTTTCTTAATATTGACCCATCATAATATATCTGGTACATGTTTCATTTGGTCAAGAAATATTATTATTTTTTTAAGCCGTTTGATTCTCTTTACTAATAAGACAACTATAGAACGTCTTCCCAGGTAACACTTCCCTAACAGAATACCACTTGGTCTTTAATTATCCAACTACACACATACATACAAACTGCTAATCTATACATCCATATAGAAATATAGATATCTCAGAGATATCTCAGCTGACATTTTATGGGGAAAATATGTTTTCAGCTTCAAAATTCAATGCATCATTTATAACAAAATTATCTTAAGAAAATCTTCAAATTATATATTACACAAAATTGGTACTACAATGCCTAATGTTAATAAGAAGAATATCTATTAAAACAATATGACAAAAAACAACCTTCTTAAAAATACTTTAATGCCAGTTTTCCACTGTTCCTTTTTCTACTTTCTCTCTTTTCACTTTTATTATTTACCTGACACATTCATTCCAAAAGACATTAGGTGGAGCCAAGCTAAAAAGGCACCTGTACAATGGTGAGAAGATAAAAAAAAAAAAATAGTAGCCCAGAGAGAGGTGATATAGTCTGAGAAGAGTGAAGAGGATATCCACATGGGAGATAAAAGGGATATGACCTCCATGGAGCTTCAGAACCTATCAGCAAAAAGAGTTACAAGTATTGAGAGAAAACTAAAATGAATCCTGTCTATTAGATTGGAACTGGAGGTACCAAAGCAAATCTATGGTTTTCAGTATGAATAGCTAGATAGCTGCAAAAATAAAAATTGATGTATATTCACCCTTGTTTGTGCAGCAATTTAGTCATGATTGCTTTAAAAAATCTTTTCCAGATAATTTCAATACATTTATCATTTTGAATTATGTATTTATTTATTTAGAGCAAAAAAAGAGTAGAATATATTTAAGGGAGACAAAAAGAGCAAGAGCTCCTGCAAAGTAAGAGGGGACCCAATAGGAGTTGCAACTTAAGTGTACTCATCTAGGGGTTTATATAGCTACTGGGTAGGGTCATTGATGCTAATCAGGTCTTGGAAAGTACCAAGCTCTGTTAATTGAAACAACCTTCCAAAAGTAATAAGCATATTATGCCCTCAGATCTTAGTTTCTAAACACCATTTTCCACTAAAAATAAACCAAGTAATCTTGGAAAAATGACAGATTCCAGGACTGGAGCAATGATAGTACACATTAAGCCAGGAACATCTAGTGCCAAGAGGTAAGACAAGTGCCTAAATTATGATGAAGACTTGTCAGAGCCAGTTTGAAGAGATCTTACTACTTTAAACAGTTATAATCTGAGAAAATTTTAGCATCAAAATTTAACTATTATTGAATTATGACCCATTATCCCAATTAAAAAACCATTAGTTCATACTGATTTAAATAATAGGTTGAAATCTTGATGAAAATCAGGAAAATTGCATAGTTTCAAAGTACAACCCGCCCAAAGTACTTACTAATTACAAAGGAAGAAAGGGTAATTTATAGTGGAAAAATCTTGTATATATCAACTTTATCAAGTAATCAAAGATAAGCCTGTCAGTTATGGGATAAATTGAAATCTTGGATCACCTGATAGGATATAAAGAGAACAGCACATTGTCACATTGGTAATATCCTATCCTAAAATATACATATTATGGCTTTGTTATAACATCTTATCAGATGTCCCCCAAAGGCTCATGTGTGAGACTATGCAAAAAAGTTTAAAGGTGAAATGATTGGATTGTGAGGAACATTATCTGTGCATTAATTCACTGATAGGGATTAACTCCGTGGCAGGTAAGGTGTAGCTGAAAGAGGTGAGTTATTGATGGTGTGTCCTTGGGGTTTATATTTTGTCCCTGGTGAGGGGAGCTCGCTGCTTCTCCTTTGTCATGTTCTGAGCTACTTTCCTCTGCCACACCCTTCTGCCCTGATGTTCTGCTTCACTTTGTGTCCAGAGCAATGAAGCTGGCTCTCTATGGACAGAGACCTCTAAAACTGTGAGCACCAAATAAACTTTTTCTCCTCTAAAATTGCTCTTGGAAGGTCTTTTGGTCACAGCAGCAAAACAATACAACTGTGTTTGCTCATGAGTGAACATTAGATAAACCCTATTGAGGATCATTCTACAAAATGTTGCAGTCTTTAAAAACTGAAGGCTACGAAACTCGGGGAAAGTCTGAAAAACCTTTGAGCAACCTTTGAAAATTGAAAAGACTAGCTGAGCACAGCCACAGGCCTGTAGTCCCAGCAACCTGGGAGGCTAAGACAGGAGGATCACAAAGTTCAAAGCCAGCCTAGGAAGAGCCTTTATCAAAATAAAATAAATAGGGCTGTAAAAGTAGCTCAGTGGTAAGGTGCCCCTGATGCAATCCCCAGTATGGTATAAAAGCAAAACAAAAAAAATGAGAGTGAAGTAGACTTAAAAAAAAAAAAAAAAAAAAAAGGCTAAATAAAAACATGTGGCTTTTTATCCAGACTTTTATAAGTATGCTCATTTAAATAATTAATAAAACCTGAGTTGAATCTGAAGATTAATTACATCAATGCCTTTGCTCATGAGAAACAGACACTAAATTATCTGGCAGTAATAGGAATAATATCAGCCAATAATTCAGAATTAAAAAAAGATTTTTTTGGGGCTGTACTGGTGGTTGAACTCAGGGCCTTGCACATGCTAGGCAAGTATCTACTGATAACCTACACCCCCAACCTTTTTTTATTTTAAAACAAAGTCTTGCTAAATTTCTGATGCTAGCCTTGAACTCGTAATACTCCTGCTTTACCCTCCCAAGCAACTTGAGTTATAGGCAAACAGAAGCAGATATTTCAAAAGCCCCAATGAGAGCTCAATGGAGCCAAACAACAAAGAAAGGAACCATCTGGGAAAATGAAATGTTTAGACAATAACCTCATTACTCCAGGCAAACAAAACAGAAGAAACTTGACCACACCTACTCCAGCAAAGGCAGGGTATGGAACTTAGACTTTCATTTCTGCTAACCACTAACAAATCCTCCCAAGATGTATGATGTCAGTGGAAACCACATGGAAGGCCTGGACTTCCTTCCCACTCAAACTTACAAGTAATGAAGAACCTCTCTCCCTCCATACCTGGGTGGCATAAGGGGAAGCCTCATGGAGAATCAGGACTTTCACCATCAAGCAACAGTACTGAGGCTCTCTCCCATGGTGCTGTGGAGCCCCTGTGGAAGGCCAGTCCTCCCTCTGCAACCCAACAGTAATGAGGAACCCACTTTTTCTAGAGTGACAATGAAAACCAAGTAGAAAACCTAGACTCATACCACCACTTGACAATAGTAAGGAAGTTCCCTCCCCACTTGCCAAGACAGAGCAGTGTTAGAAAAAGCCAGCTATAACAAAAAGCTTAAAATCTAGATTTTCACAGCATAGTATGAAAATTTCCAGGTTTCAATTTAAAACAAAATCACAATATCAAGAACTATGAAGTCTAAGATTAAGTTACAAAGAAAATTAATGATTACCTAACTCAAATAACCAAAGCACAGTCATACATGGACTTTTAGGAGAGACAATATTTTTAATATAACTTGAAATGTATACTTGTGTAAACCATATGAAAAGTAAGTAAGACTGGGAGGCTAAAAGGGAAGGGTTCTTATATAGGAGAGTCTGATGACTATCACAAAAGGCTCTGTCAAATTCAAAAGTTTGAATCAGCAGCCTTAAAACAGAGAAAACATTTGGCATATTTTTTTTGGAGGGGTGGATTGGCTAACTTTACTTAGCATTATATTATCCAACTCTATCCATTTACCTGCAAATGCCATGATTTTATTCTCTTTTAATGCTGAATAATATTCCATTGTGTATATATACCACATTTTCTTTATCTATTCATCTACTGAAGGGCATCTAGGTTGGTTCCACAGTTTAGCTATTGTGAATTTTGCTGCTATAAAACATTGATGTGGCTGTGTCCCTGTAGTATGCTGTTTTTTAAGTCCTTCGGGTATAAACTGAGGAGTGGGATAGCTGGGTCAAAAGGTGGTTCCATTCCCAGTTTTCCAAGGATTCTTCATACTGCTTTCCATATTGGCTGCAAAGGAGAAAGGGGGAGGGAGGGTAAGGGAGAGGGCATGGGGTAGGAAAGATAGTGGAATGAGATGGACATCATTACCCTAAGTACTGTATGAAGACATGAATAGTGTGACTCTATTTTGTGTACAACCAGAGATATGAAAAATTATGCAGTATATGTGTAATATGAATTGCATTCTGCTCTCATATGTAACAAATTAAAATATAAAAAAGAAAAAATATTATCCAAAAATACATCACAAGTTTGTTCTAAGTCAATTCAAGACATACAAATCTTCCTAATCTCCAACATAGTAAACTCAATTTTTTTTTTATTTTTACTGGTGATTATTTATCTCCAATATATACCCCTCTAAAAGATGTAAAGTGACACACAAAAGCCTTAACCAATTTTTTTAGAGAGCCCTACATGATGCAGCTAAAGAGAATCCCTTTACCAGAGATGACACTAATGGAATAACTGTTTTATAGAAATCAGATGGAATTATATGTCTTAACTATAGCTCAAGATGATACCTAAGCCATTATAAAAAATGAATATTATGTGTTTTTTTCTAACAACTCTGTTAATGTTTCCACAGTCTTAACTGGTCTCCACTCATAAATCAGTGGCATAAGGTTTAATGAGTCATTATTTTCGTGGTTTTCAGGGACAGGCTGATGATAATACTGATTGCTTAAATGGTAATTATTTACAGAAAATAATGCTTTAATGTCTTGTTTTCTGTTGTCTTACTGCCCTATGTATACCTCATTCAGTCATCCACCAGTCAATGCCATGGACCTCTGGACCACCTTAATGTGCAAGTGGCCTCATAGATGGACCTCTGGACCACCTTTATATGCAAGTAGCCTTATAGATGGAATCCAAAACCAAACTCCCCTTCTACTGGGGGCCCTTAAATAGGCCACTGTAGAAAAAATGTGACTTTTACTCCATTTCAAAACCCTTTTCAGCCTGAAGTCGCCAGAACAGTTATAACCTTCTTTCCCTAAAAGCAGTTAGGAGCATTATTTCAGATGTGAGAATGATTAAGATAGAATAGGTAATAGACCCCAATTAAGGTTTTTTAAATGTAAAGACCATTCCATGAAGTTAACCTGTAGAACATTCCAAATATTCCAGTTGACATCTTTGTCCCAGGATGGCAGGAAAAGGGAAGCAGGACAGACCTGAGTGAAGGGTACAGACTCACAGATTAATCAACAGTTTCAACAGTTTTCAAATACCTATTTAAAAGAGATTTTAACCAATAGCCTTGGTACATTCCAAGACCTGATTAGCATCAATGACCCTACCCAGTAGCTATATAAATCCCTAGATGATTACACTTAAGTTGCAACTCCTATTGGGTCCCCTCTTACTTTGCAGGAGCTCTTGCTCTTTTTGTCTCCCTTAAATATATTCTACTCTTTTTTTGCTCTAAATAAATAAATACATAATTCAAAATGATAAATGTATTGAAATTATCTGGAAAAAATTTTTAAAGCAACCATGAATAAATTGCTGCACAAACAAGGGTGAATATACTTAAAACAAAAGGAAAAAATAGAAAGGCCAAGCAAATGAAAACAAAGTCTCAATAAGTAAACAGAAGAAGTAATATCCAAGTGGAAATTTTAGATATAAATAGTATAATAATTGATAAAGAAGTTCAATGGATGGGCTCAATACCAGAATATAGTATGGAGGAGGATATAGAAGGAACCAGTGATCTAGAAGATGAGCAGAGAGAAAACAGACTGAAAGGAAAAAAAAAATAAACAGACTGAAAGGAAAAAAAAAAATAGCAGTCTCAGGGATGTATGGGGTTATAACAAATGACCTCACATTTATGTCACCAAGTCCCAAGGGAAGAGAAAGAAATGGGGTTGAAAAATTAAATAAATGAAGGCTGAAAGTATCCCAAATTTGGCAAAAGACATAAACCTATAGATTCAAGATGCTGAGCAAATCATAAACAAGATACACTCAAAGAACTCTATGACATGATAACTTACAGTCAAACTTCCGAAAGGTAAATACAGAGAAAAGGTCTTGAAAGCAGTCAGAGGCAATAATGACTTATCTACAGGATGTAAACATTTAGAATGACATTGTGTTTCTCATGAGAAACCATGGAGGCCAGAAGGAAGATGCACAATATTTTTCAAGTACTAAAAGAAAGAACTGTCAACTCAGAACCCCACACTACTGAAAACATCCTTCAGGTATAAAGATGAAAATATAACACTCTCAGAAGAAGGAAACCTAAGAGACTCTACTATCATCAACAAACTCATCTTAAAAAACAGGCTAAAGGAATTTTTCCAACAGAAATAAAACAATATGATAAAGAACCCCACCATGTCTATAAGGAAGAAAGGACATGGTAAGAGTAGACACAGGCAAGTGTAAAAAGGTTTCTTTCACTTGGTAATTTGTCTTAAGTTTCATTTGTTGAAATAAAAATCAGGTATTGTCTGATGCGATTCTAAATGTATGCATAAAATTTATTTAAGGCAATTATTCTATGAATGGGGAGGATAGAGAGAAATAAAATTATTTAAAAATTATAATTCTTCATTTTGGCTGTTAAAATGATGATAATTGGGGATCCCAAACGGTGGGCAAGAGGGAGGCCGCATTCTGTGTCACTCTATGATCTGGGATTCAAGTAGTGGGAATACTGTTTCTCTGAGAGTGATTAGAGGACCCATGACAGTTGCTCCCACATAGGAATCCTGGCCTCCCTGCCAACTCAGGTCTCCAGGCCTCAGTGTCAGTGCAGGACTCCTGGACACTCACCCATGTAGGACCTCTAGGCCCCCATGTCTGAGCAGGATCAGTGGCATCAGCACCCACGCAAGAGCCCCAGCTGCTGCCCACACTCAGGACCTCCAGCCATCACTCCCGTGTGGTCCCCCATCTACCAACGTGGGGCTCCTCCCACCTGTTGCCTCCATCTTGGGACACTGCAACCACTGCTATATTCCCCTACACATGGTAACCTGCACCTGGAGACACCAGACAGGATCTGGAGACAGCCACCAGTCACAACACTATGCCACAGAACTGCATCTCTGAATATGCTGCCCAACGCTACCAACCAGGCCCACCTGACCCAACACCCCATCTCTGAAAGCAGCTGCCTCTGTCTTGGGACACCTTTGTCCCCATCTTTAGTTGAGGCAACTCACAGCATGGGACATTGGCTGGGGCCTAGAAGCAATATCAAGGTACCTATAATCCCTAAATCTCTCCTCATTCCAGCAGCCACTACCCCAGCACAGTGCTTGTGGCTACACAGCTAGTCCGTTGTTCATGAAGCCTGGTCCCTAACTGCCCAATACAAAACAGCTCTCAGTGACAGGTGCACAGCCCCCAGAGTGCAGCCCACAAGACCTCCAGAGTGAAAGTTCCTAATTGGGAAGTAGAAAGGGGGGTGGGGTGAGTGAGATACAGTTTAGAGACTAAATTAGAGACCATAAATTGTGAGGTCTACAGGTGATATAAGGAGAAAAGACCAGGTGCCCACATCACATGACTGGGACCCAAAGCAGCTCCTTGGGGTAAAGTCTCCCATCAGGGACCAGCAAGTGCTATACCCCACCTCCAAGAGCTCCATCCCCAATAACCCCCACCCTAATAACCTTCACCATCCTGAGGGTGGAAATACCAGCAAACAACAGAATACCCCACCTATTGGATGAGAAGGGAAGCAGGAAAGATACTGAACTACAACAACAACAAAAAAAAAATTGTATTTTCCTTCGTAGTTTTTCTCCTATTTTTTTCTTTTTTCTCTCTCTCTTCTCCCACCCTCACATCCCCAATATTTGTGAAACCAAGTACTTTACATGGATTAGGCTACTGAGGACTGGGATGTCTGAACAGTATATTACAGTTGTGTTGTATATACTTTTATCTCCTGCTTTTACATTTTATATTTTTCTTCATTTATATGTTTGTTTTTTTTTTGTACTCTCTCTATTGTCTTTCCACTTACTTGTCTCCTCAAATCACTTTCTCTCTTTTCTCTGGGTACTAGCCAACTTCTTTTGATTCCTCTTTCATGCTTTCTAAGATCTAATAACTGTATATCTTCACCTCCTACCTCCTTAACATCTCAACCTACAACCCACCCCTTGTTCTCTCTTTATCCATCATCAGAAACTGTAGAGCCTTTTGCAAATCTACTGTTTATTTTGTAGATAATAACTGAACTCACCATTTCTGTATATTGTAACAAAACTGTAAATGTCTTCATAGAGCTGTTTGTTCTAATGCTGTATGCTGTTTGTATTGGGACCTGTTAATATTGATCTCCCCCTTAAAGGAGAGGTGTTAAAATCCTGCAGGGACACTGTAAGTCCATAGTGTAAAAACTGTAACACCTCAGATCCATAGTGCTAGAAGGGAAGACACGAACAACATGAAAATACAAGGGAAGACAATGATGCAAACAAACCAAGATACTACATTGTTAGAATCCATGGCCAGCATAGCAGAAGAAGTGACAGAGAAGGAGTTCAGGATGTACATACTTAAAATAGTCTTTGAATTAAAGGATGATATAAGAGAGCAAATAGAGGCAGCAAAAGATCATTTTAATAAAGAGCTACATAAGCAAATACAGGAACAAAAGATTACTTTAATAAGGAGAAAGAGGTTGTGGGAAAAAAACACAAACAAATCATCGAAAGGAAGAAAACAATAAACCAAATAAAAACTCAATTGAAAGGATCACCAACAGATTAGATCACTTGGAAGACAGAATCTCGGACAATGAAGACAAAATATATAATCTTGAAAATAAAGTTGAACACACAGTGAAGATGGTAAGAAACTATGAGCAGAACATTCAGAATCATGGGATAACATGAAAAGACCAAATTTAAGAATTATTGGGATAAAGGAAGGCATACAGTTACAAATTAAAGGAATGAACAATCTCTTCAATGAAATAATATCAGAAAATTTTCCAAACATGAAGAATTAATTGCAAAATCAAATGCGAGAGGCTTACAGGACACCAAATGTACAAATCACAGCAGATTTACACCAAGGCACATTATAATGAAGATGCATAGCATACAGAATAAGGAGATAATTTTAAAAGCCACAAGAGAAAGGAATCAGATTACATAAGGGGGAAAGATATTAGAATCTCTGCAGATTTCTTCTATCCAGTGGTGAAACAGGTGTGTTAGCTAGAAGATCCTGGAATAACATATGCCAAGTTCTGAAAGAAAATGGATGCCAACCAAGAATCTTATATTCAGCAAAATGAAGCTTTAGATTTGATGATGAAAGAAAAACCTTCCATGATAAACAAAAGTTTAAAAAAATTTACAACTAGAAAGCCTGCACTACAGAACATCCTCAGCAAAATATTCCATGAGGAGGAAATGAAAAACAATGAAAAGCAGCAAAGGGAGGTATTATACTAAAAGAAAAACCAATCAAAGGAAAAACCAAGTCAACTTAAATACCAAAAATAAACAAAAATGACCAGGAATACAAATCATGTCTCAATAATAACCCTGGATGTTAGTGGCCTAAACTAATCAATCAAAAGATATAGACTAGCAGATTGGATTTAAAAAAAAAAAAAAAAAAAAAAAAAGACCCAACAATATGCTGTCTTCAAGAGACTCATCTCATAGGAAAAGTCATCCAGAGACTGAAGGTGAATGGTTGGGAGAAAACATACTACTCACATGGACTGCAGAAACAAGCAGGGTTTCCATCCTCATATCAAATAAAGTAGATTTCAAGCCAAATTTAATCAAAAGGGATAAAGATGGATATTACATACTGCTTCATGGAACCATACATCAATAAGACATAACAATTATAAATATATATGGCACAAACAATGGAGCATCCATGTCCATCAAACAAACTCTTTTCAATTTCAAGACTCAAATAAACCACAAAACAATAATACTGGGTGACTTTAACACTTCTCTTTCACTAGTGGATAGATCTTCGAAACAAAAGCTGAGCAAAGAAACTATAGAACTCAATAACATAATCAATAACTTAGAATTACCTGACATATATAGAATATTTCATCCTTCAGCTTCAATAAGCGAACATACTTTCTTATCAGCACATGTATCTTCCTCTAAATTAGACCATATATTATGCCAAAATTCTTAGCAAACACAAAAAAGTAGAGATATTACCCTGCATTCTATCAGATCACAATGGAATGAAATTAGAAAGCAATGAAAAAATAAAAATAGAAGCTACTCCAACACCCAGAGACTAAATAATATGCTATTGAAGGAAAAAAAAGATTGTAGAAGACATCAAAGAGGAGATTTAAAAATTCTTAGCAGTAAATAAGAACACTGATACAACATGTCAAAATCTCTGGGACACTATGAAGGCAGTTCTAAGAGGAAAAAGTTCATTGCATGAAGTTCATTCTTTAAAAAAAGAAAAAGTCAACAAATAAATGACCTAATATTACATCTCAAAGCCCTAGGAAAAGCAGAACAAATCAACACCAAAAGCAGAAGACAGGAAATAATTAAAATCAGAGAGGAAATCAATGAAATGGAAACAAAAGAAACAATTGAAAAAATCAACAAAATAAAAAAGTTGGTTCTTTAAAAAAATAAATAAAATTGATGAATACCTGGCCATGCTAACAAAGAGAGAAAACTCAAATTACTAAAATACAAGATGAAGAAGTAAATATCACAACAGAGATGTCTGAAATACAGAAGATAATTAGAAACTATTTTGAATCCATCCCATTCATTAATTCTTGATTTTAAGGAAGTAGGGGCCTAATCCAATATGATGGAAATTTGGGCCTACTTTTTTTCTTCTATTAGATGCAGGGTCTCTGGTTTAATTCCTAGATCCTTGATCCACTTTGAGTTGAGTTTCGTGCATGGTGAGAGGTAAGGGTTTGATTTCATTTTGTTTCATAAGGATTTCCAGTTTTCCCAGCACCATTTGTTGAAGAGGCTATCTTTTCTCCAATGTACATTTTTGGCACCTTTGTCTAATATAAGATAACTGTAGGTATGTGGGTCAGTCTCTGTGTCTTCTATTCTGTACCATTGGTCAACTGGTCTATTTTAGTGCCAATACCATGCTGTTTTTGTTACTATTGCTATGTAATACAATTTAATGTCTAGAATAGTAATGCTACCAGCTTCACTATTCTTGCTAAGAATTTCTTTGGCTATTTTGGGTCTCTTATTTTTCCAGATAAATTTCATGATTGCTTTTTCTATTTCTATGAGGAATGTCATAGAGATTTTGATTGGGATTGCATTAAATCTGTATAATGCTTTTGGTAGTATAGTCATTTTGACAATATTAATTCTGCCTATCCAAGAACAAGGGAGATATTTCTATTTTCTAAGGTCTTGTATAATTTCTTTCTTTAGTGTTCTGCAGTTTTCATTAAGGGGACTTTCACCTCTTTTTGTAAGTTGATTCCCAGGTATTTTTTTTTTCTATTTTTTTTTTTCGAGTCTATTGTAAATGGGGTAGTTTTCCTCCTTTCCCTTTCAGAGGATTTGTCACTGATATACAGAAATGTCTGTGATTTATAGTTGTTGATTTTGTATCCTGCTACTTTGCTGAATTCACTTATTAGTACTAGAAGTTTTCTAGAGGAAATATGAGATATGTTGAGATATGTTCTTGTTATCCTTAGTTTTTCTAGTGTTTTGAACATGAAGGGGTTTTCTAGTGTTTTGAATGTGATTCTAGGTATAGATCATATTTTCAGCAAATATTGCTAATTTGAGTTCTTCTTTTCCTATCTGTATCCCTTTAATTTATTTCACCTGTATAACTGCTCTGGCCAGTGTTTCAAGAACTATGTTAAATAAAAGTGGTAAAACAGGGCATCCCTGTCTTGTTCCAGTTTTTGAAGGAGTGCTTTCAATTTTTCTCCATTTAGAATGATGTTGGCCTTGGGCTTAGCATAGATAGCTTTTATAATGTTGAGATATGTTTTTGTTATCCCTAGTTTTTCTAGTGTTTTGAACAAAAAGGGGTGATGTATTATGTCAAATGATTTTTCTGCATCTATTGAGATGATCATATGGTTGTTCTTGGGAACAAATTTTTACCACTTGCACATCATATAGAGCACTAATCTCTAGGATATATAAAAAACTCAAAATCTAAACACACAAACAAAAAAAATCAATAAATGGGCCAAGGAACTGAACAGACACTTCTCAGAAGGTAATATACAATCAATCAACAAACATATGAAAAAATGTTCAACATCTCTAGCAATAAGAAAATGCAAATCAAAACTACTCTAAGATTTCATTTCATTCCAGTCACAATGGCAGTTATAGAGAATACAAACAACAATAAGTGTTGGCAAGGATGTGGGGGGAAAGGCACATTCATACATTACTGGTGGAACTACAAACTGCTGCAGCCAATATGGAAAACATTATGGAGATTCCTTGGAAACCTGGGAATGAAACCACCTTTTGACCCAGCTATCCCACTCCTCAGTCTATACCCAAAAGACTTAAAAACAGCATACTATAGGGACACAGCCACATCAATGTTTATAGCAGCACAATTCACAATAGCTAAACTGTGGAACCAACCTAGATGCCCTTCAGTAAATGAATGGATAAAGAAAATGTGGTATATATACATGATGGAATATTACTCAGAAATAAAAGAGAATAAAATAATGGCATTCAGAGGTAAATGGATAAAGTTGGATAATATAATGCTAAGTGAAGTTAGCCAATCCCAAAAAACCAAATGTTGAATGTTTTCTCTGATATAAGGAGGCTGATTCATAGTGGGGTTGTGAT
Source organism: Tamias sibiricus (assembly GCA_025594165.1). Taxonomy (NCBI): domain Eukaryota; kingdom Metazoa; phylum Chordata; class Mammalia; order Rodentia; family Sciuridae; genus Tamias; species Tamias sibiricus. Next base: position 64,304,612 of record CM046668.1, read on the forward strand.
TGAGAGCATAGGAAAATTAGGTGAACTCTAGAAAGGTCAATGGGGAGGAGGGAAAGGAAGGGGGAATGGGGGCAAAAAAAAATATGGTGGAATGAGATGGACATAATTACCCTAAGTACATGTATGAAGACACAAATTGTGTAAGCATACTTTGTATACAACCAGAGATATGTAAAATTGTGCTCTATATATGTAATATGAATTGTAATGCATTCTGCTGTAATATATAAAAACTTAGAATACAAAATTAAAGAAAAAAAACTATTTGAAAATTTATATTCCAACAAAATAGAAGCTATCAAAAACATCAACAAATTTCTAGAGACATATACCTACTCAAAATAAATGAGATGGTCATACACGATTTAAACAGATCAATTTCAAGTAATGAAATAAAAAATGCTATCAAAAGCCTACCAACCAAGAAAAGCCCAGGACATATGGATTCTCAGTCAAGTTCTACAAGACTTTCAAAGAATAATTAACACCAATACTCCTTAAAGTTTTCCATGAAATAGAAAAAAGGGAATCCTTCCAAACTCATTCTATGAGGTTAATATCACCCTGATACCAAAACCAGACAAAAACGCATCAAGGAAATAAAACTTCAGACCAATATCCCTGATGTCAGTTATCCCATAAGGTAACAGGGTAAAAACAGAAAAAAAAAATTAAAGTGATAAAATAAAAATGGCACGTTTAAGCCTGAGTGCACCGATAAAAACATTAAATTTAAATAATGTTAATGTGCAAAGGGAGGGGGGGAAAGGGTAAAGAAGAAAAAAAAAGATGGTAGAATGAGAGGGATATTATTACCCTAAGTGCATGTATAAAGTCATGAATGGTGTGAATATACTTTGTATACAACCAGAGATATATAAAAAATGTGCTCTATAAGTATAATATGAAATGTAATGCATTCTGCTGTCATTTATAACAACTGAGAATAAAAAATAAATGAATTAAAAAAGAGATGATCAGAATCAGTTGAAAACCATGAACTTACTAAGCATTGTGTACAAAAATTCACATGAAATACAATAATATAAGCAGGTTGAAAATTATCAAGAATAAAGTTTTATAAAAATATTAATAAAAAATAAATAAGACATCCTCCAACTCCTTCCATTTACCTGAAAATGCCATAATTTTATTCTCTTTTAATTCTGAGTAATATTCCATCGTATGTATGTACCACAATTTCTTTATCCATTTGCAGGTAAAGGGATAGAGTTGGAGAATATTATGCTAAGCAAAATAAGCCAATCACAAAAACCAAAGGCCAAATGTTCTCTCTGATAAACAGATGGTGACTCATAATGGGGGTGGGGGGGAGAATGGAGGAACTTTGGGCAAAGGGGAGGTAGGGAAGGGAAGGGGGGATGAGGGTCGGAAAGGTGGTGGAATGAGATGAATATAATCACCCTAGGTTCATGTATGACTGCACACGTAGTAGTATAACTCTACATCATGTACAACCAGAGAAATGAAAAGTTGTGCTCCATTTGTGTACAATGAATTGAAATAGATTCTGCTATCATGTGTAACTAATGAGAACAAAGAAAAAAATTTTAAGTAAATAAGAGTGGCTATATTAATAGAGTTAAGAATAAAGGAAATTACCAAAGACAGAGGAAGTATATAATGATAAATGGGTCAATCCACCAAGAAAGCACAGCAAATGTGTATACACCAAACTACAGAGCCTTAAAGTTTGTATTGTGAAAGCTGAGAAATAAAAGGAGAAATCAACAACACCACATTTATAGATGGAACATTCCATGCCCTTGCTAACAACTGATAGAATTATTAGACATAAAAATCACCAGATATGGAAGGATTCAACACCACCATAATCCAACAGGATATAATCAACATTTATGTAACACTCTACCAACAATAGCAAAATATTTTCAACTATCCTCTAAATATATTACAAGATGAATCAGACCCAAAGCTTTTACACAAACCTCAAGTAATTTAATAGAATTTAAATCATACAGAACATCTTCTTTGATCACACTAAAATCAGACTAGCTTTTATAACAGAAAATAATATAAAAATATGGCAGGAAAATTTCCAAATATTTGTAAACACTTCTAAAAAGTATTAATGGATCAAAGAGAAATAATTAAAGGAAATTTTAAAAATTCACATGTTGGCATTCTAACCCCTTGGACCTGAGATTGTGGCTATATATAGAGATGGATTTTTAAACATGTAAGTTAAAATGACATGTAAGTTAAGCATTTAAGTTAAAGTGATACTAGTAGGGTGGGTCCCATCAAATGTGATTAGTGTCCTTATAAGAAAATGAAATTTGGACACCAACACACAAGAGGGAGAACAAGAAGAGAATCTGGGATGTACCAGGGCCCTGTTGGAGGTGCTGGGTGCTCACAACAGAAGCAAGACCGATGTTCAGAAGAGGCTCAGCTGAGTTCTCCATCATCCCAGGCTGGCTGAGGAGGGTGGGGCCTTTGAGCAGGGCAATTGCTAATTGCAGTTTCCCAAATTGAGAGTGCAGGCCCTTGGAGCACACAGGTGCTTTCTGATAGCACCTTTTTAAAAAAAAAAAAAAAAAAAAATTATGAGGAGGATCCAAGATGGTGGATTAGAGGAAGACGCACTTCAGGACAGCTCCGTGGAAAGAATCCAACAAAGCAGATAAATTGCCTTTCATCATATATATATAGGCTGAAAATACCGATTTCCTGGATGGTTTGATTACCACTACCAGAGAGAGAAAGAGACAAGCTGTCTGCAGCGGCTGGAGCCCCGAGGCTCCTGCAAAACCCCCTGGGTGGTGCACAGGCCGTCCGAAACAAAGTCAGTGTGGGGAGACCGCGCTACTACTGCAACCCCAGCCAAACTCACGGCACACCAGCGTGAAACCGGCAATAAAAACCAGCGATAACAGCCAGCGGGATTGGTGCTGGGGAACCACGGGAGACCGCGGGCCCACAGCACCAGTTCGAATCCACACTCCGCCTGACGCGACCCTCAGTAGTGGGGCCCCGGACAGAGCGGCGCAGAGATCTGCGATCAGCAAACAGAGGCAGAGTCGAGCAGGCCACAGTCCGAAGCAGCGCTATCTGCACCACAGTCACAGGTGTGGCTTCCCAGTGCTACTTCGGCAGGGAGACATCCACCCAACAGCTTTGAAATCGATCGGCGAGGATACGGGAGTCTGCGGAGCTGCTGTTGACTGGAAGGAGAGCACCGCCATCTTTGAAAGCTCCAGACAAAGGGGAGGAGGCGGAGAGCGACGGCTGCGGCCATCCAGGGTCTCTCCAGCTCTCTGAAGACAATGCACAATTGGGTGAGACTCGGGTGGTCAGCAGGGGAGGGCGTTTCTGAGGCTAGCGCAGCAGCAACAAGAGGCTGCAACTGTGGGTGGGCTTGGGGAGGGGGTGCCTTCTGGAGGGTCCCCTTCCCGGTGCCATTCATCTGCTGGCACACGCAAACCCCCTGGGCCAATCCTTCACTGAACCGTGCAGCCACTGGCCTAAGATGCAGCCTTGATTTCACTGACAGGATCGCAGACTGTCCGGGACGTGGTCCAATGGCAATTGGTTTGAACTGGAAAGGAAAAAAAAAGAGGGGGGCTTCCCAGGGCCCATTGTGTCTGAGACTTGGGGTTCGACTTTTTTTTTTTTTTTCCTTTTCTTTATGTTGGTTTGTTTGTCTTGTTAGATTGCAGGGAGGTTTTTTTTTGTTTGTTTGTCTGTTTGTCTGTTTATTTTTCTTTTCCTTTTTTTGGCTTTGTTTTGTTCTGCTTTTTTTTTATTTTTCCTTACGCATTGATTGTTAGTGTGTTTGTTTGCTTCCGCTCCTTTTTTCTTTCCTTCTTTTCTTCCTTCCCACTCTTGTATCTTTTCTTCCTCCTTCATCTTTCATGTTTACATCTTGCCAGTGCATACTAAACAGAGGCAAAAACAAGTTATACGCAGAACTTGGGATTTCTAGAACCGGCGCAATTGAACTGGGTAGCAAAGTGGTGTTATATATAGTTTACTCTCTATTTCCTTGATTCTCTCTCTCCTCTCTCTTACACCAAATCCTACTCTTTTATCGTTTTTTTTTCTTTTCCAACTTACTTTATATATAAATTGATCTTTTCACCTAATTGTCAACCCCATTCTCTTTCTTCCATCGTCTACTGATACTAAACCACTTCCACTAAACCACCTCAATAGATATCTCCTTTCATACTTTCCAAGAAAGAACAATTCAAGACACTTCCTTCTTCCTAAACATAACACCTCTGTATCCAATACTTGAAGCTATAAAACCCTAAAAGAAGCGTACAGAGTAAATTGGAAATAATATCTGGGTTAACAAAATCTGTACATTGTGATCAAACTTGGATTTTCTGAATAGAAAGTGTTAGGTTTTAAAAGTGTAAAGGAATTATAAGGTGATCTGATAACATTGTACTACAGGAACAACATAAGGCTTTAAGGTAAAATCAAAATAGTCAAGGTCCCACAGTGCAGGAAGAATAGACACACAAGCAACATGAAAAAACAAGGAAAGAAAATGACACAAACAAATCAAGATACCTCATCGGTAGATGTCATGGCAAGCACAGTTGGTCAAATGCCAGAGATGGAATTTAGAAATTACATATGCCAAATGTTTATGGAACTTAAGAATGAACTCAAAAATGAGATGAGGGAGCAGGTACAGGAGGCAAAAGATCATTTTGACAAAGAACTCCAAAAACAAATACAGGAAGTAAAAGATTACTTCAATAGGGAAATAGAGGCTCTAAAGAGAAACCAAATAGAAATTCCAGAAATGAAAGAAGCAATAAACCAAAATAAAAGTTCAATTGAAAGCATCTCCAACAGAGTAGACCACTTGGAGGAAAGAACCTCAGACAATGAAGACAAAATATATGTACTAGAGAAGAATTTAGAACATACAGCAAAACTTGTTAAAAATCAAGAACATAACATCCAAGAATTATGGGACAGCATAAAAAGACCAAACTTAAGAGTGATCGGCGTAGAGGAAGGGGCACAGTTTCAAGCCAAAGGAATGAGTAATCTATTTAACGAAATAATTACAGAAAATTTTCCAAGCTTGAGGAATGAAATGGAAAACCAAGTTCAAGAGGCATACCGAACACCAAACAAACAAAATCTCAACAGATCCACACCTAGACACATTATAATGAAAATGCCTAATACACTGAGCAAGGAGAGAATACTAAAAGCCACAAGAGAAAGGAAGCAAATTACATATAGGGGGAAACCAATCAGACTATGTTCAGATTTTTCAACCCAGACCTTAAAAGCAAGAAGATCCTGGAATAGCATATTTCAAGCTCTGAAAGAAAAGGGATGTCAACCAAGAATCTTATATCCAGCAAAATTAAGCTTTAGATTCGAAGATGAAATAAAAACCTCTTCAGCACCACGTAAACATAAATGCATTGCATTGTGTACAACTAAAGTAGGTAGATGAATATTTAAAAAAAAACCTTCCACGACAAGCAAAAGTTAAAAGATTTCACAACTCGAAAGCCAGCACTTCAGAGCATCCTGGGCAACATTTTTCATGAAGAAGAAGAGAAAGGTGATAACGAAAATCACCAAAGGGAGATATTAAACTAAAGGAAATACCAATCAGAAGAGAAACCAAATCAAGCTAAAGACCATAATTCAAATAAAAATGGATGGGAATAAAAATCACATCTCAATAATAACCCTGAATGTTAATGGCCTAAACTCGCCAATCAAAAGACACAGATTATCAGAATGGATTAAAAGAAATGACCCAACAATTTGCTGTCTCCAAAAAACACACCTCATAGAAAAAGACATCAACAGACTGAAAGTGAAAGGCTGGGAAAAGTCTTATCACTCACATGGCCGGCGGAAGCAAGCAGGGGTTTCCATTCTCATATCAAATAAGGTAGACTTCAAACCAAAACTAATCAAGAGGGACAAAGATGGATATTTCTTATTACTCAAGGGAACCATCCATCAACAGGATATAAACAATCATAAATCTGTACGCCCCAAATAATGGAGCACCTACATTCATCAAACAAACGCTTCTTAAGTTCAAGAGTAAAATAGACCACAACACAGTTATCCTAGGGGACTTCAACACACCTCTCTCACCAATGGATAGATCATCCAAACAAAAGCTAAACAAAGAAACTTTAAGCCTCCTCAAAACAATTAACAATTTAGACCTAACGGACATATATAGAATATTTCATCCCTCAGTAAACGAATACACATTTTTCTCAGCAGCACATGGCTCCTTCTCCAAAATAGACCATATTTTATGTCACAAGGCAACTCTCAGCAAATATAAAAAAATAGAGATACTACCCTGCATGCTATCGGACCATAAAGGGATGAAATTGGAAATCAACGACAAAACAAGGAATAAGAAAAACTACTCCATCAACTGGAAGCTAAACAACATGCTACTGAATGAACAAGGGGTTGAAGAAGACATCAAAGAGGAGATCAAAAAATTCCTAGAGGTAAATGAGAACACAGATACATCATATAGAAATCTCTGGGACACTATGAAGGCAGTAGTAAGAGGAAAATTCATTGCACTGAGTTCATTCCTTAAGAGGAAAAAAACCCAACAAATAAATGACTTAACATCACACCTCAAAGCATTAGAAAAAGAAGAACAGACCAACACTAAGAGCAGTAGAAGACAGGAAATAATTAAAATCAGAGCAGAAATTAATGAAATTGAGACTAAGGAAACCATTCAAAGAATTGACAAAACTAAAAGTTGGTTCTTTGAAAAAATAAACAAAATTGACAGACCCTTAGCGATGCTAACGAAAAGAAGAAGAGAAAAAAACTCAAATTACTAACATTCGTGATGAAAAAGGGATATCACAACAAACACCTCAGATATACAGAATATAATTAGAAATTACTTTGAAAACTTGTACTCTAATAAAATAGAAAATACTGAATGCATTGACAGATTTCTAGAGTCATATGATTTGCCTAAACTGGATGTGGAGGCTATACACAATTTAAACAGATCAATTACAAGCAAAGAAATAGAAGATGTCATCGAAAAGCTACCAACAAGGAAAAGTCCAGGACCTGATGGGTTTACAGCCGAGTTGTATAAGACTTTCAAAGAAGAACTAATACCAAACTAATACCAATGCTCTTCAAACTATTTCAAGAAATAGAAAAAGAGGGAGCTCTTCCAGACTCTTTCTATGAGGCCAATATTACATTAATTCCAAAGCCAGGCAAAGACACATCCAAAAAAGAAAACTTCAGGCCCATATCTTTAATGAACATAGACGCAAAAATCCTCAACAAAATCCTGGCAAATCGGATACAAAAACATATCAAAAAGATAGTGCACCACGATCAAGTGGGGTTTATCCCAGGGATGCAAGGCTGGTTCAACATTCGGAAATCAATAAACATAATACATCACATCAATAGACTTAAAGACAAAAATCATATGATCATCTCAATTGACGCAGAAAAAGCATTTGACAAAATACAACACCCCTTTATGTTCAAAACACTGGAAAAACTAGGAATATCAGGAACATATCTTAACACTATAAAAGCTATTTAAGCAAGGCCCCGAGCTAACATTATCTTAAATGGAGAAAAATTGAAAGCATTCCCTCTAAAAACTGAAACAAGACAGGGATGCCCCCTTTCACCACTGCTATTTAACATAGTACTGGAAACTCTGGCCAGAGCAATTAGACAGATGAAAGAAATTAAAGGGATCCAGATAGGAAAAGAAGAGCTCAAATTAGCACTATTTGCTGATGACATGATAATCTACCTAGAAGACCCAAAAAAACTCTACCAGAAAACTTTTACAACTAATAAACGAATTTGGCAAAGTTGCAGGATACAAAATCAATACACATAAGTCAAAGGCATTTGTGTACATCAGCGACAAAGACTCTGAAAGGGAAATGTTGAAAAATACCCCATTTGCAATAGCATCAAAAAATGGGAATCAACCTAACGAAAGAGGAGAAAGACCTCTATAACAAAAATTATAGAACACTAAAGAAAGAAATTATAGATGAACTCAGAAGATGGAAAGACCTACCTTGCTCATGGATAGGTAGAATTAATATTGTCAAAATGTTCATACTACCAAAAGCATTATACAGATTTAATGCAATTCCAATCGAAATCCCAATGTCATTCTTCAAAGAAATTGAAATAGCAGTCATGAAATTCATCTGGAAAAATAAGAGACCCAGAATAGCCAAAGCAATCCTGAGCAAGAAAAGTGAAGCAGGGGGCATCATCATACCAGACTTTAAATTATACTATAGAGCAATAGTAACAAAAACAGCATGGTATTGGCACCAAAATAGACTGGTGGACCAATGGTACACAATTGAGGATACAGAGACTAATACATATAATTACAGCTATCTTATATTAGACAAAGGTGCCAAAAATGTACAATGGAGAAAAGATAGCCTCTTCAACAAATGGTGCTGGGAAAAACTGGAAATCCATATGCAACAAAATGAAATTAAACCTTTATCTCTCACCATGCACAAAACTCAATTCAAAGTGGATCAAGGACCTAGGAATTAGACCAGAGACAATACACCTAATAGAAGAAAATGTAAGCTCCAATTTCCAACATGTTGGATTAGGCCCCAAGTTCCTTAATAAGAATCCTGTAGCGCAAGAATTACTACCAAGAATTAATGAATGGGATAGATTTAAACTAAAAAGCTTCTTTTCACAAAAGAAACAATCAGTGAGGTGAATAGAGAGCCAACTAATTGGGAACAAATATTTAATACATGCACATCAGATATTTAATACATGCACTAATCTCTAGAATATATAAAGAACTCAAAAAACTTTACACTAAAAAAACAAATAACCCAATCAATAAATGGGCTAAGGAATTGAGAAGACACCTCTCAGAAGAAGATACACGATTAATCAACAAATACATGAAAAAATGTTCAACATCGCTGGCAATTAGAGAAATGCAAATTAAAACTACTCTAAGATTTCACTTCACTCCAGTCAGAATGGCAGCCATCAAGAACACAAGCAACAATAAATGTTGGAGAGGATGTGGGGAAAAAGGCACACTCATACATTGCTGGTGGGACTGCAAAATGGTGCAACCGTTATGGAAAGCAGTATGGAGATTTCTTGGAAAACTGGGAATGGAACCATCCTATGACCCAGCCATCCCACTCCTGGGTCTATTCCCAAAGGACCTAAAAACAGCATATTACAGTGACACAGCTATCTCAATGTTTGTAGCTGCACAATTCACAATAGCTAGGTTGTAGAACCAACCTAGATGTCCCTCAGTAAATGAGTGGATTAAGAAAATGTGGTATATACGCACAATGGAATTTTACTCAGCAATAAAAGAAAACAAATTAATGGCATTTGCAGGTAAATGGATGAAGTTGGAAGACATAATGCTAAGTGAAGTTAGTCAGTCTCAAAAATCCAAGTACCAAATATTCTCTCTTATATAAGGAGGCTATTTCAAAGTATAGTTGGATGAGGGTACATAGGAGGATTAGAGGAACACTAGAATGGTCAAGGGAAGGGAGGGTAAGGGAGGGAGCAAGAGGGGAGGGAGGGGGAGAAAAAAAAAAGGTGTTTGAATGAGATGGATATCATTTTCCTTAATGTATGATTGAAGACCTGAATTGTACGAATACACTTTGTATACAAACAGTTGTATGTAAAAAGATACTAAATATATGCACTATGAGTTGTACATATTAAAAATTACAAAAATAAAATAAAAAAAATTAAAAAAAAAAAAAAAGAAGAGAATTTGAAGATGACTATTTGCCATATACAAACCAAGGAGGGAAGGACTCAGAAGAAATCAACCCTAATAATACTTTGAATTCGGACTTCTGGTCTCAAGAATTGTGACAAAATATATATGTCTGTTGTTCAAACCACCGATACTGTGTATTTTGTTATGAAAGTCTCAGCAAACTAACAGAATAATATACAAATGCCTCTGGGACACAGCTAAGGCAATAAGAAGTAAATTACAGCACTTAATGCACACACTTAAAAAAAAATCTTATTTTATAATGAAAGTTCTTATATTGAGAATTTGGAAAAAGAAAAGAATAAATCCAAAGCAAATAAAAAAATAATAAAGATTGGGGTAAAAATTAAAAAAAAAAGTGTAAATAAAATAGAAATAAGATAATGAAACAAAGAACCCATTCATTGAAAAGATTAGTAAAATTGGCAAACTGCTAGGAAGAATAACAAACAAAAGTTAAAAACACAAATTATCCATAACCAGAATTCAACAGGAGATCATTACGTATACTGTAGATATCAAAATGATGAAAAAAGAATATTACAAACTTGTATTTTAAAACTTAGATAAAATAAACCAATTCCTGAAAAAACACATAGTACAATAAAGTCACCAAATATGAAAGAGATAATTTGAATTAACATTATAACTATTAAGAACATTTATTTCAAAATTAAGCCTAAAATGGACCTTGGAGAATTCTATGAAATATTTAGAAAAGAATCAACACCAATTCTATACTTTCTTTTTAATAAGTGTAAAATAAAAGTGGAAGAAGCACTTCCTTCCTGTATGGTAGGAATCTAGCACTACCTTACTAGCAAAACCTAACAAAGACAGTACAGAAATATAAAACTACTAATATCCTTCCCAAATAAAAATACAAGCATTCTTAAAATGTTAGCATTTTGTACTTAACAATATGTAAAATAATTCGACAGCATGAACAAATAGTATTTATTCCAAGAATGCAAACTTAGTTCAATATTTTCAAAAATAATAAATGAAATTCACTATATTAATGGGCTAACAAGCAAAAATTATATAATCATATCAATTGATGCAGTAAAAAATATCTGAAAAAATTCAACATTCACTTAGCATTAAAAAATGGGGCTGGAGCTATGGCTCAGCGGTAGAGTTCATGTCTCGCATGTATGAGTCCCTGGGTTCAATTCTCAGCACTACATAAATAAAAATAAAGATTTTTAAAAATTAAAAAAAAACTCTCAGATGGGCTGGGATTGTGGCTCAGCCGTAGAGCACTCGCCCAGCACATGGGCGACCGGGTTCGATCCTCAGCACCACGTACAAATAAAACACATTGAATAAAACACATCATGTACAACTAAAAGCAAATAAATAAAAATATTTTTAAAAATTTAAAAATTAAAAAAAAAACTCTCAGAAAATTAGGGATACAAAGGAATTTCATCAACTCAATAAAGAGTACCCACCAATAATAATAATAATAATATTAATAACAATGAAAAGCTAAGATTATACTTAAATGGTGAAAAATTGAAAGCATTCCTTCTGTGATTGGGAACAAGCAAGATATCCATGCTCACAGTTTTTACTCAGTATAGTGAAAGAAGTTTTAGCCAATGCTGTAAGTCAAAAGAAAGAAGAAATGAGTATGCATATCAGAAAGGGAGAAATAAAATTATTATTATTTAAATATGAAAAAATAATATGCATAGAAAAGCCTAAGAAATCTGCACAAATAAACTCCTGAAACTAATAAATGAATTCAATAAGGCATCAGGATACAAATAAACATATTTAAACCAATTTTATTTCTAGGTATTACCAATAAACATCTCAGCACCAAAATTAAAAATACAATAAACTATAGAACTCAATAATACAATCAATAACTTAGACTTAACTGACACATATAGAGTATATCACCCATCAATGAGCCAATACACTTTCTTCTCAGCAGCACATGGATCCTTCTTAAAAATAGACCATGTATTATGCCATAAAGCAACTCTAAGCAAATATAAAAAGTAGGGATACTACCTTGCATTCTATCAGATCACAATGGAATGAGATTAGAAATCAATGATAAAAAAAAGAAAGAAAAGCTACACTAACACCTGGAGACTAAATAATATGCTATTGAATGATCAATGGGTTGCAGAAGACATCAAGAAGGAGATTAAGAAATTCTTAGAGGTAAATGAGAACAACAATACAACATACCAAAATCTCTGGGACACCCTAAAGGCAGTACTAAGAGGAAAGTTCATTGCATGGAGCTCATTCCTTCAAAAAAGAAAAAGTCAACAAATAAATGAACTAACATAACATCTCAAAGCCCTAGAAAAAGAAAAACAAATCAACCCCAAAAGAAGTAGAAGACAGGAAATAATTAAAATCAGAGCTGAAATTAATGAAATTGAAACTAAAAAAAAAAAAAAAATTGAAAAAAATGACAGAATGAAAGTTGGTTCTTTGAAAAAATAAATAAAATTGATAGACATTTAGATATGCTAACAAAGAAAAGAAGTGAGAAAACACAAATTACCAATATCTATGATGAAAAAGGAAATATCACGACGGACACTACAGAAATACAGAAGATAATTAGAAATTATTTCGAAAATTTATACTCCAATAAAATAGAAAATAATTAAGGCATCAACAAATTTCTAGAGACATATGATATTCCCAAACTAAATCAAGATGATATACACAATTTAAATAGTTCAATTTCAAGCAAAGAAATAAGAGGATGCCATAAAAAACTTACCAACCAAGAAAAGCCCAGGACCAGATGGATACACACCTGAGTTCTACAAGACCTTTAAAGAAGAACTAACTCCAATACTTCTCAAACTATTTCTTGAAATAGAAAAAGAGGGAACACTCCCAGACTCACTTTATGAGGCCAATATCACCCTGATTCCAAAACCAGAGACAAATCAAAGAAAGAAAATTTCAGACCAATATCTCTAATGAATATAGATGCAAAAATTCTCAATAAAATTCTGGCAAATGAATACAAAGACACATCAAGAATATAGTGTATCACAATCAAGTGGGCTTCATTCCAGGGTGCAAGGTTGGTTCAATATAAGGAAATCAATAAATGTAATTCATCACATCAACAGGCTCAAAGATAAAAATCATATGATCATCTCAGTAGATGCAGAGAAAACATTTGACAAAATACAACATCGCTTCATGTTCAAAATGCTAGAAAAAATAGGGATAACAGGAACATACCTCAACATTGTAAAGGCCATCTATGCTAAGCCCCAGGCCAACATTATCCTAAATGGAGAAAAATTGAAAGCATTCCCTCTAAAAACTGGAACAAGACAGGGATGCCCTCTTACACCACTCCTATTTAACATAGTTCTTGAAGCCCTAGCCAGAGCAATTAGATGAAAGAAATTAAAGGGATACAGATAGGAAAAGAACTCAAATTATCACTATTTGCAGATGATATGATTCTATACATAGAAGATCCAAAAAATTCCACCAGAAATCTTCTAAATCTAATAAATGAATTCAGCAACGTAGCTGGATATGAAATCAATACCCATAATTCAAAGGCATTTCTGTACATCAGCAACAAATCCTCAGAAATAGAAACTAGGGAATCCACCCCATTTACTATAGCCTCAAAAAAAAAAAAAAAAAAAGGTATTTGTAAATCAACTTAACAAAAGAAGTGAAAGACCTCTACAATGAAAACTACAGCACACTAAAGAAAGAAATCAAAGAAGATCTTAGATATGCCTTGTTCATGGATAGGTAGAACTAATATTGTCAAAATGACCATCCTCCCAAAAGCACTATACAGATTCAATGCAATACCAATCAAAATCCCAATATCATTCCTCAAAGAAATAGAAAAAGCAATCATGAAATTCATCTGGAAAAAGAGACCCAGTAAAGCCAAAGCGATTTTCAGCAAGAAGAATGAAGCAGGTGGCATTACTATTCCAGACCTTAAATTGTACTACAAGACAATAGTAACAAAAACAGCATGGTATTGGCATCAAAATAGACCAGTTGACCAATGGTACAGAATAGAAGACTCAGAGATGAACCCACACACCTACAGTTATCTTATATTAGACAAAGGTGCCAAAAATGTTCACTGGAGAAAAGACAGCCTCTTCAACAAATGGTGTTGGGAAAACTGGAAATCCTCATGTAATAAAATGAAATTAAATCTCTTTCTCTCACCATGCACAAAACTTAACTCTAAGTGGATAAAGGACCTAGGAATTAAACCAGAGACCTTGCACCTAATAAAAGAAAAAGTAGGCCCAAATCTCCATCATGTTGGTTTAGGCTCCAACTTCTTCAATAAGACCCCTATAGCACAAGAACTAAAAACAAGAATCAATAAATGGGATGGATTCAAACTAAAAACTTCTTCTCGGCAAAAGAAACAACCAGTGAGGTGAATAGAGGACCTACAGAATGGGAGCAAATCTTTACCACAAGCACATTAGATAGAACACTAACCTCAAGGATTTATAAAGCTCTTAAAAGCCTTAACACCAAAAAACCAAACAACCCAATCAATAAGTGGGCTAAGGAGCTAAACAGACACTTCTTAGAAGATGATATACAAACAATCAACAAATATATGAAAAAGTGTTCAACATCTCTAGCGATTAGAGAAATGCAAATCAAAACAACTCTAAGATTTCATCTTACTCCAGTCAGATTGGCAGCTATCAAAAAAACAAACAACAATAAATGCTGGAGAGGATGTGGGGAAAAAGGCACACTCTTACATTGCTGGTGGAACTGCAAATTGGTGACGCCAATCTGGAAAGTAGTATGGAGATTCCTCGAAAACTGGGAATAGAGCCACCATTTGACCCAGCTATCCCACTCCTTGGCCTAGTCCCCAAAAAACAGTTTACTACATTGACACAGCCACATCAATGTTTATAGCAGCACAATTCACAATAGCTAGATTGTGGAACCAACCCTGATGCCCATAAGCAGATGAATGGATAGGGAAACCTTTGGTATATATACACAATGGAACACTACTCAGCACTAAAAGAGAATAAAATCATGGCATTTGCAGGTAAACGGATGGAGTTGGAGAAAATAATGCTAAGTGAAGTTAGCCAATCCCAAAAAACCAAAGGTCGAATGATCTCTTTGATATGAAGATACTAACTTATAAAGGCAAGAGAGAGGGAATGAGAGGAATGAAAGAGCTTTAAATAGAACAAAGAGTGGGGAGGGAGAGGTGGGGGCAAAGGGATAGGAATAATAGTTGACTGAGTTATCCATGACTACCCTAAATACATGTATGAAGACACAATTGTTGGAAAAATACTTTATATTAAACCAGCAACTCGAAAAATTGTGCTCTTTATATGTAATATGAAATGAAATGTACTCTGCAAATGTGTATAACAAATTAGAATAATAAAAAATGTTTTTAAAAAGTAAAAAAATAATTAATTAAAAGGGATAGTGATGTAGTTCAGTGGTAGAGTACATCTGTGTTTGATTACCAGCTAATACAATGAAAAACAAAAGGAAGGAAAATATACTGATATACCAAACTTCATTCAAATTGAAAACTTCTGCTCTGAGATAGACCTTAACACAGAATAAATATACACATTGTTGGAGCAACATCTGCAAATTCCATAACTAACAAAAGACTAGCATTTAGAACATATAATGAACTCTTAAAATTCAACAGTACAAAACAATTTAATTAGAAAACAAAGAACTGAAGATGTACTTCACTTAAAAAGATGGACCCGTGAAAAATATGCTTATGAAAAATGTTCAACATGATTATCCAGTAGAGAAATTCACATTAAGATCAGGATAAAATATTATTACCTAAAACAGTCACAAAAATAAAACACAATGACAACACCAAATGCTGGTGAGGATGCAAAGAACATGGGAGTGTAAAATGAAAACCAGTTTGTTAGATTTTGGAAAATTGTCCACAGGATCTAGAAATTGCAAGTCTCTTACTATTATTCTAAAGTTTATGAAATTTGATACTTTTTGCTTCCTTAGCTCCATTTCTCTAATTAGAAAACTTCTATATGTTAGATATATCAGTCTCTTTCCCATAGCAACCATGTTTTCTTATTCTTTGTAATCTCTATTTTTATTTTTTAATTTTTCTCAAACCAGTCTTCCATGACTTTTATCATGCTTTCATTGGAATCCAGTTACTGTTTTCAATATGACTTTCACTTCTGTGATCAATTTATTCTTTTCTTTAATATTTACGTATACCCTGAAAGCTCATATATCATCTGCTTTAGTTGCTTCTTTTCAAAAATACTTATGTTTCAACATTAGATCTTTTTTAAAAATAAAATCATTTCATTAAATATTAATTTTTGATTCATATTATTATTTCTGATGTAAAATTTATATTTTATGGCAATATATTTTTGCTTGGTATTTTTGTTATGCCATTTATTATTCCTATTTCCTATTTCATTATTCATATCTACCACTTCTACTTTGTTCTCCTTTATCATGGAATATTTCTAATATACTTTATACTGAACATCTTTTATATTATTAATCATCTTAGAAGTAGTTAAGATTGTTTTGATGAAATATTTAAGTAGAAGTTCATTTGGGTTATGGATCAAGAAAGTATTCTGGGCCAGTGACATCCATGTTATATAGTTGGGCCCATAAGTCATTTTACCAATGAAAGAGAACTTGCTGCAGAATGATCCAAATTTAAAATCTCTTTTCTTTCCACATTGGGTCAAAAGCTGCCCCTGTGAGAGCAGCACATGTCTATATTTCATCTTTTACCTCTGTCTTCAACATATTTCCATGATGCCTAATGAAAACCAGAAAAGCACCTGCTACCTAGTCATGCATAAGTTTCCAATACTTCAAGTCAGCTAACTCTTGATTTGGTACAGGATCTGAACTCCCTTTGAGGAAATGTGATCTCTTAGCTGTGAGATCTGGAGTGCATATGCACTTCACTGGATGTTCCCATGTTCCTGTTTGATCTTCCATGTATTTGTCAGCCTCTCATTAAATGTTGAGATTTGGCCGTTGTACATGTCAACTAAATTTACTGAAGATAGAGACAATTTGCATTTTTCTTCCTGCTTCTTCTGAATGATGGAGTGATTTCAGAAGTTAAAAGTGTGACAATCTTATTTCAATTTTTTTAAGTTAAATTACTGTTATTAAAGGATTCTCTCAGTGATTTCAGCAAAGATACTATAGATGAGGTTATTACATCCTGATCTCTTAATCATAACATTATTGTGTATTATATTTCAGTCATTTGACAATTAATGACATTTTGTTTCTTCTCTTAAGCAGTATTAAAATTATATGCTCTTTATTTTTTTAAAGATTTAAAACCTTATTTATCAACTATTAAATATCTTAAATAATAATTGTTACATAGATACATTTATTTATAAATATGTTGACTAGAAATTTGAAATATAAAATTCCTACATCAAGTCACAAATTGATAAGGTGATTTTATCTTTCAGGTGGTTCTTTTATTAGGTCACATTTGTTTCTTTAACTCTACAGACTTTGTAGAAACATGAAAATATTTTTGGTAAGTAAACAAGCCATTGGAGGAAAATTGTGTATACAAATTTGACCTCTTCTTGAAAACTTCCTTAAATAAATGTTTTAAAATTAGGCTCTAGGCTTACTCAGCTACCTAAGTATAATCCAACTCAAATGAATTTTTTTCACTAATGCTATATTTTACCATGATAATACTGTAGGAAGGAAGAAGTGATAGAGGAGCAGCCAAGTTACTAGATTTCCAAAATGCCTTCATAAAAATAAATACAGTAATTAGGATAGTGAAACCCAAAGCTTATGGAAAATGTCCACATAAAACTATGTCCAAAATATCTCTGGGATGCCAACATACAAGCAGATGGTGACAAACCAATTGTTGCTACAACATCCGCTTCCAATTCTAAGGAGAAAAAACAGAGAAAGCAATGGGGAGAACCCCTTCTGTGTGGAAATGGCCAAGTCAATCTGAGAAGAACAGTGGAGCTCAAGAGGGGATTTTCCTGACTTCAGTTTAGAGGGAGTGTAAGGTTACTGCCAAAAGAGCTGAAGAGGCTATAGCAGCCAGGGCTTTGAACTCTCAAAACAAACCAAGCATTAAAAGTGCACCCTGAGGAAAAATTCCTGAGAATAGACCCCTGAGTAACACAGGGATAAGAGGAGTGAACTAAGAACAGAAGAAATTTGAGATCAAATCCCATATTAAATTATTATAAAATAGAATGAAGAAAGGGCAGAATAACCTCCTATGTACAATAACAGCATACCCCATGGGTACTAAAAGAGACAGACCAAATAAATGTCAACAAGGGAAACATAAATGTAGATGTTTGAAAGTAGAAGACCATATACTTGAATGTTTAGTAAAAACAATAAGAGAGCTCAAGAGGCAGAACCACCCTTCCTTTTGAAGAGCTTGGGAAATTAATTTCACATTTTAAAATGAGCATAAGATTTGTCATCTGGTTTGCAAGTGTGTCATTCGGGGATGCCTTTAATACTGGTTTAAAAAAAAAAGTGGGCGGGGGGTTGTGGCAGCAGAGCGAATGCCTCGCAAGTGCGCGGCCTGGGTTCAATCCTCAGCACCATGTAAACATAAGTGCATTGCATTGTGTACAACTAAAGTAAATAAATAAATTTTTTTTTTAAAAAAGTTATCCTGTTTCTTACTATTTTATTTCAAAAGTAACTTTGGGGTTTAATCTCAAATTTTGTTTCGTTGACCTCAAATATTTCTTTTCTTTCTACATAAAATATCTAAACTAGTACTTCAAAATGAACTAAAATAAATTAAACACTATAATAGAGACTGTTAAAGAACAAAATAAATCAGAATTAGAAAACGTCAAAAGTAAGGCAATAAAATGCAAAAAAAAAAAAAAAGAAAAGAAAATATGTCAGGAACAATAACTACACTAGGAATAACATTAATGCAAATAAACATTGAATAAAATATTAATCTAAATAAGAAGAAAAGGATTAAAAGGGTTCAAACGACAGTAATAAATACAGAAATAGATTTTAAAAAGCATATGTAATAGGCATTGCTAAAGAAGAAAATTTGAAACAATGAAAGACGATGTATATCAAAAGTATTAATCAAGAATAATTTATTTTTGAAAGTTGATTTAAAACTACATACTGGACTGACATGCTATAAAGGTACCACACTCCTAGAAAAATCAATCAAAATACCCAACTTCAAGACATATCACAGTAAACCTACAAGACTTTTTAAAATAAAGAAAAAAAATCTGAAGACATACCAAAACAGAGAGAGATAGAAGTTATGATGAATACCCAAATATGCAAACTTATTCTAATAAACATGTAATATTTCAAAAAATGAAAAATATAGTTTTGGACATTCAAGATAAAAATATCAAGTTATTTATGAGACTTCAAAACTCAAATTTTTATTAAATTTTTGACAGCAGTGTTTTATAACAAAAGATAGTGTAGTAATGTATTTACTTGAGGAAAGAAAGTATACATGAACTAAGGCTTTGTATCTATTCAAACTAGTAACCATATAGCAGGCAAACTTCTATGAAGGTGAAAGAACAGTGCTGAGCACTAAACACTTATTTACCTATAGAATTAAGACCATATAATTGCCAATAGGAGAAAGAATATAATGACTTTGGGGTCTGAAAGTATAGGTAAATGTAACAATCGAAAAAGGGAAGATAAAAGGAAAAAGATGAAAGTAGAATAGATTTATTGATTGCCTCATAGCTTTAATCTAGGATAAAAGAATATTTCTTCAGATTAGATGCTAGGAAAGAAAGAGAGACTAGAAAGAAGTGGTTACTAGTTAATTCCAATATTACTAATAGTAGACAACCAAAAGTTGATAACTAAGTGAAAAAATAAACTATGATATCATTCAAAGAATATAAATATAAAAGTAAACAGTACAAAAATATAACCTTCATGAACACAAAACTAAATAATAGAAGAATACATCCTCACCTTTTAAAAAGTATTTATACAGAAAAGGCAGAATAAAGAGAACAAGGAAAGAAGCATAATTACTTTATATATATATAAAGTAATAAACTATATCATATATATAAGTAATTATATCTTATATATATATATAAGTATTATAATCATATATATATATATATATGCACACACATATATATATAAGATTTTAGTTTGGAACCATGTTAATATTTTCCTCAAACAACATTAGCAATATTGAAATTTTCAATAAATTCCTTCAAATAAAAATAACAGGAAATAAATGCAACTAAATATGCATTCAGTTGGGTGAAATATTTCAAGAGACTTTAGGGACACTAATTTAAATACACATGACTAGAGGAATATAAAGTAAAAGAAAACCTGCTAATAAGGTCTTAAATTTTTTTTTTCACTAATCATCATTATTTGTGGTAGTGCTATTGAGACTATTGCATGTGCATATTAAATGGTAGAACAAATGGATAGTTGTGTGACATTCTATCATTTCTTAGTTCATTGAAAACCTAATTCCTACCATGGGATAAAGCAGACACAGGTAAAAGATAGAAGTAAAAATTCTCTAATCTTTACTTTAAAACTCATGTAAACATCAGAACGAACTTCTGATGTATTTTGTTCTTTAAATATGGCCTAGCTCTATTAACTGAAAAGTCTTAGAAACAATGTTCAAAACAATGACAGTATGCATTCCTACTGCACAAATTGTAATCTCTGTATATCATTTCACACTGCAAGGAAACAGGAATTCCTAGGGAATTGGCTGATTTGTTTCTGTATGCATCTAGAACATTTTAGTATACCCAAGAAAACTATCAAAGTCCATTTATTGGGAATCAGACTAACCCAGGAGCCAATTTGAAAAGTTTATCACTATCAAAAATGGGTAAATTTCAGTATTAATGAGCATGAATAAAAACTGCAGTGGATTAAAACATGTAAAATATTTTTCCACTATTAATTCAAATTATACCAAAATTTACTTTAAAAACACCGTTGTTTACTGTGCTAGCAATTCATTTTATTACTTGAGTTAGAAATAGCAGGGGAATAATTAAGAAAATAAAAGGAAAGAATTAGGCATTCATGATAGCTTTCCCATACACTGTGCCACAATAACCAAATCAAGAAAAAGGGAAGTTTCTTCCTGCAGAAATATTCTGGCTAAAAATGAAGAAGGAATGATGGAAGTAAAATATCCTAAATGGATCAATAATTGATCTAGACACTGATATCCATGACTGTTAAGAACCAGGCACTGTGTGCTTCCAAATGAAAGAATACACCATGAATTATAAAATAGACATTCTGAGAACACTAATACTATGATCAAGCCTGTAGGTCAAACTACCAATTTAAAGAAAGTAAGAAATGTTAAATACCTCCAAGGAAATGCCATCAACAAACCCTAGAGTGTGGGAAACTAAATTGCAAAATAAATAAATAGGTAAATAAATAAATGAGGGGGAAGTAGGGAGAGAGTAGAAATGTAAAATTATGGGAAGGGTGGAATAGGCCTAGAGATTAAAAGATTTGAAAACCATAATTCAGTCATAAAATTTGAATCTTATTTTGATTCTGAAAATACATATATTATTAAAATTAATTAGAACTTTTTTGAGATTTAAAAATTTGATAAATACTAATGGATATTCGATGATATTAAGAAACCATTGCAAAATATTTTTGTGATCATAATTTAAATGTTAAATTTTAAAGGAGATATATATACTTATATTTTTACTAATTAAGAAAGAGTATGTCCAGTATTAACTTTGAAATAATATTACAGGTGTGAAACAATGAGAATGAACTAGAATGGCTATAACTGATAATTTTTCTATTTGAGTATTTGTTAATTGTGATTCATAATATTCTACTACTTTTGTATATTTGAAATTTTTTATAATAAAAACTTTAGATCAATTCAAAAAACAGTTGATTCTTTGAAAATATAAACAAGGTTGATGAATCCTAAGTCAAACTAATCAAAACAGAGAAGACCCAAAATCAACAAATGTAGGATGAAAAAGGAGAAATCACTACAGACATATCTGAAATCCATATGATCACAGTGACTATACTTACATCCCATATTCCAGTAGCTTGGAATATCTAAAAGATATTGACAAATTTCTAGATACATGACACAAAAATCCTTAATCACATTAGAAATTCACATTCTAAAACACATTAGAACACATAAGAACATTGTACACCATGATCAAGTTGGTTTCCTTCTAGGGATGCAAGGTTGTTGGTTCACTGTACTCAAATCAATAAATGTAATTCACCACATAAATAGAATTAAGGGCAAAAAAATCATATGATCATCTTAATAGATGCAAAAAAGTCTTCAACAAAATAGCACTCATTCAACAAAAAAAGAAAAAATAAAGGTTGAAGGAATTAACCTTAATATTATAAAAGCTATATATGACAAACCCAAAGCCAACATATTGAACAGAGAAAAACAAAGTATTTCTTCTAAAAACAAAAACAAGATAAGGATGCCCATTCTCAGCACCCCTACTCAATAAAATTCTTGAAATACTAGCCAGAGTAATTGGGCAAAGAAGGAAATTAAAGGGATGCAAATATGAAAAGAAAAAAATCAAATTATCGCTGTTCATTGATGACATGATCCTAGAATTAGAAGATCCAGAAAACTGCACCAAAAGACTTCTAGAACTAGTAAGCAATTTCAGCAAAGTAGCAGGGTACAACATTAACATACAAAAATCAGCATCTTTCCTATACTACTTTCTGTTGAGAAAGAAATCAGGAAAACAATTCCATTTATGATAGCCTCAAAAAATAAACAAACAAAAAACAAACCTGGGAATAAAGCTAACCAAGGAGATGAAAGACCTCTATACTGAAATTCTAGAAGACTGAAGAAATTGAAGAAGACCCTAAAAGATATTCCATCTTTTACTCCCATGCTCTTGTATAGGTAGAATTAATATTGTCAAGATGGCCTTATTACTGAAAGTGATCTACATGTTCAATGCAATCTCCATCAAAATACCAATGACATTATTTCACAAAAGTAGAAAAATAATTGTACTTAATTCCTATAGAAGAATAAAAGAGCCAGAATAATCAAAGCAATACTGAGAGCAATGCCCTTCAAACTGAGAGCATTGCCCTTCTGGGCAATGAGACATCATAATGCCTGATATCAAATTATACTACAAAATCATAGTAACAAAAACAGCATAATATTGACATCAAAAACAACATGAAGATCAGTGGAATAGAGTAGGAGACACATAAAAAAAATTCAAATAGATGTAGTTAATGGATCTTCAACACAGGTGTCAAAAATGAACTTGGAGAAAAGATAGCTCTTTTTTTTTCAGGGGGGATTGAACTCAGGGGCACTTAACCACTCAGCAACATCCCCAGCTCTTTTTATATTTTATTTAGAGACAGGTTCTCGCTAAGTTTCTTAGAGCCTCGATAAGTTGCTGAGGTTGAACTCACAATCCTACTGCCTCAGCCTCCTGAGCCACTGGGATTATGGCATGCACCACCGTGACTGGCAAGGTAGCCTTTTTAATAAATGATATTGAGAAAAATATAAAACCATATCTAGAAGAATTAAACTAGATACTTTTATCTCACCCTACACAAAAATCAACTCAAAATGGATCAAAGACTAGGAATTAGGCCAGAAATACTGCAAATCCTATGAGAAAATATAATACACCAACACTCCAACAAGATAGCACAGGTATTAACTTCCTTAATAATACTCCAAAAACTCAAGAAATGAGACCAAGAATCAATGATTTCAAATTAAAAACAAAACAAAAACTTCTGCACAGCAAAGGAAACAATTAAGAGCATGAAGACAGCGCCTACAGAATGTAAGAAAATCTTTTCCAGATAATCTTAACAGGAGAATAGTATCTAGAATACATAGGGCTGGGGATATAGTTCAGTTGGTAGAGTGCTTGCCTTGCATGCATGAGGCCCTGGGTTTGATCCCAGCACCACAAAAAAAAAAAAAAAAAAAAAAAAAAAAAAAAAAAAAAAGTTCACATCAAAAGAACAAATAAACCCATCAATAAATGGGCAAATGAACTAAACATACATTTATCAAAAGAAGATGTACAAATGGTCGACAAATATATAAAAGCATGCTTAACATCCTTAGCAATCAATGAAATGAAAAATGAAAACTACACTGAAATATCCTCTCTCTCTCTCTCTCTAGTTAGAGTGACAATTGCAAGAATATAAATAATAATGTATGTAAGTGGGGAAAACGATACACTCACACATTGTTGGTGGGAATACAAATTAGTATAATCACTTTGGAAAGCGGTTTGAAGATTCCTCAAAAGACCAGGAATGGAATCACTATATTAACCAGCTATCCCACTCCTTGATATTTATCCAAAAGAAGAGAAATCAGCATACTATAGTGATACACACATACCAATGTTTATAGAAGCACAATTCACAATAGCCAAGTTATGGAACCAGGTTAGGTGCCTGTCAACAGATGAATGGGTAAAGAAAATGTGTTATATATACACAATGGCATTTTACTCAGCCATAAAGAAGAATGAAATTGTGTTGTTTTCTGGTAAATGGGTGGAACTGGAGAACATCATGCTAAATAAAATAAGTCATACTTAGAAATCAAGGGTCAAATGTTTTATCTTATATACAGAAGCTAGAGAGAAATTAGAATTTTTTTTTTTAGAGGAAGGATCTCATGAAACTAAAAGGGAGAACCTGAGTAAAGGAAGAGGATTGAAGGTAAGAGAGGAGAGATGAGAGAAAGGAGAAATTTCAGAATGAAATTGACCAAATTGTGCTATGTGAATATATGAATAGATCACAATAAATTCTAATTTTACATATAATTGCAATGCACCAATTTAAAAAGCAATAAATAGAAGGAATACTAATAGAGTAGAAAAGTCATCCAGCAGAGGAAGGAGAGGAGCAAAAAGGGAGGTACTAAGGATTAAAATGGAACAAATTATGCTATTTGTATTTATGAATATGTCACAATGAACCCCACTATTATGTATACCCATAATATACTAATAAAATAATTTTTAAAAAATAATGAGTAAGGGCAGAGGGAAGGAATAATCAAAGTTATACTTTATAATCATTATTTCAAAATAAATGTTTCATCTTCCAAAGACCACCATGTGGAGACAACCTGCTTAAGAGTTAGGGCAACCCAAACGAGAGTAATTCATGGCAGAGATAAGCCAGGTCCTGATCATGCCCTATAATCCCAGTCTTATAACTCTCCCATAACTGTACCAGGGTCCCCTGAACTTCACAACATATTTTTAAAACTAACTTTTATCATGAAATCTCAGCAGATTTTGATAAAGTCCAATGGAGAAATCATGAAGAAATGGAAATTGGAAGATGTTAGTTATACAGATTCCCACCTGCATGGAGAGTTACACATGAAAGGTGCCTAAATTATAGCTGTGGGCCTGAGAGGAGGAGTTGATCTTCAGTTGTCTTGCTCTGCCTTAATTGACATTTTACAACAATTTTGGATTACTACTTGGTACAAATAGTATGCTTATACATTTTCATACATACATATCTGGGAGTCATTGATAAATTTTGTAAATATAAATGATGATTTGGAAATATCGTAATATCTATATAAATGAGCTGCAATTGAGATTTTGTTTTATATGAGATTTTGT